>CM076951.1:12910483-14155483 GCA_039566865.1 Aurelia coerulea | reverse complement strand
ATACTATTATATAGGAATGATTCAGCCTTCACGTGGCAAATTGTTACCAATATCTCCCCTTTTTAAAAACTTGATTACGCAATTTCATGCCTCATGAAACACAATAACGGGTCTCAGTATGCCAACAAGGAGCAGCATTATCTAAATCATGTGTTAAGGGCTACGATGAGCTATCGAGTGGACGCTGCCTCGGAGGAAGTCCTTGTGAAACTTAAAGGACCACGAAGCAACGCTATAGGGGATAATGACTGGCAATTGATTTGAAAATTTGAAAATAAGCATTTGAAAATAAGCAATGCTATACTCAAACAAACAATCCTTCAAGTAAACGTAAAAGCCTTTGAAAAAAGTCGGAGATATCTATGTGAACAATTTCTCGCGTGCGCCTAATCTTAAGAAATGTAATAAAAACGCTTGCCCCGTCTCTGATGGAAAGCAAATCACCTCGAGGAGGTACAACACTTAAATCCTCATCTACCTCAAATAGGTAAAAAAGGCTAGCATTATTGCTACCTAATAACCCTATTCTGGTTCGTTATACCGCACCTATCTAAAGAGTGTAAGCTGAATTATGGTTTCGTTGGGAATCTGCAAGTTGATTGGGGTCATCTTATTTAAGAGCAATTCCATGATTTCCAGCAGAGAAGCCAGTATGTCATGTCAGAAAGTCATAGTTTTAATTCTGCACAGTTGAATTGCATTCCATTTTCAAAATCAAACAGAGCAAAATAAAATCAAAATGAAAGTTTGGCTATTGACTTTATTCCGAGAAGTTGAAGCCTTGCTAAGTCTAATTATGCAGATTGACGGTGCACCTCCTCTACGGAATTTGCAAAAGATGGAATACGAAATAAATGTCTTTACATTGATACAAGAACTTTAAAGCATTACAGATGTGTTGGTCAGACGCAAGGGTTTTATTATATGAATCAATCTTATTTGGTGTCCTTCGTCTTTTGAGAGTTTCTATCATTTTAAATTTTACAATCGATATCGCAGATTGGTATTTACAACATGAGAAGAGCTTGAATGTAGAACTGTCTTTGCCTTTGGTTACCTTTGGGGCAATCAACTCAGATTAGCCATATTTAAGAGTCCTAAAATCTGGACTTAAATCAAAAGAGTGGCAAATTGCCTGATGAATTTAGTACGTTCAAATTTCCACAAGTACTTTGGGTCTTGCAAATATAGGGAAAATGCCTTGCAAGTAAGATACCACATAACATTGGCACCAGCATTGTCGTTGGGATTTGCAAACATCAAGAAAGACGAAGGTGCACCTGAAGGAAACCCCCCGACACATCTGCCGCTTCTGATCGTGCATATGAAATAGTACTTAAATATACTCAGCGAAGCAAATCCGGCTGAATCTTACCAAGAATCTCAATTAGTTCATATGCATGCTTGAACAAAATTCTATCACCTGGGGTTGAGCCAGCCATATGAGATCTACAAAAACTAGCAAATTCAGATATCCAATCATGAATTCTCTTAATTTTTGTAGATTCTTCACATAGCCGCATCTGTGATAGAAGTTGGCCTAAGCAATACATATCACTCGATACAGATGTAGGTTTACTACCTGATAAAATAGATCTGGGTTGCACACAACCATCTCCTAACTGACTAGCACGTGACTGTGACAATCTATATCCATCAGAGGCGAGACAAGCATGACCAAAGCCTGTTATTACTGGCATAAGGGAACTCTTAACTAAAACATGACATGGCTGCAGATTGTTATGGATGACCCCACGATTGTGAATATGACCTACAGCCTCGATAAGTCTAACAGCACATATCCCGAAAGCAATACTATCTTTGAAGCGAGAACGGGACAATGATAAACCTTCAACGTATGATTCGATTAAAGAACATTCTTTGCCCTCGACTATCAAGCCAAAGGCATGTGGAATAGAAGGGTGGCTACCTAACATTTGCAACAACAAATACTCCGTACTTATACGAGCTAGCTCTGGGACTAATAAATGCTTTTTAGCTACCGTTATTTCTTTATACAAAGATTGGAATACAATACTCCTAGGCCCACTTCCGATCTTTTTTGAGACAGATTCATCGATATCGGCATCGCTAATCATCAGGATTCCATAGCTGCTTAATTTTTCGTTGGTTAGCAACCTTCTATTAAGTGTTGCAATAGCAGCTATGCTTCGCGCGCGCGCATTTACGATACCTTCCGACTGCTCCAGAACATCTCGTGAAACCAACCCGCTCGTTATCTCCTCCTTCATCCGTAGCTTCTTGTTGACCGCCTGCGATTCTTCCAGAGCAATCTGGGCAAAATATAGCTCCCTGCTTCGTTCGAAGTATGTCATCTCCATGGAAGGTAGCTTTCTTTTTGGATTCTTGGTGACATTTGTTTCGACCTCCTGACAAGCAGAAATTTGAGATATTAAGCATATTAAGAAGAAGAAATTCAGCTGTAGGGACCTTGCAGCCCCCGCTCATATATTGCGATTCGGAATTGACACTAGAAAACATTTAGCGAACACTGTATTAAAAGTTTCTTATATAGCTAACATAAATTGAGATAAAGAAATGCTCTGTAACAGATATGCTCAGGCACAGGCGGAATAAGTAATTTTCAAAGCAACAGTCAGTTTTTATTCTGGGCCTTCAATGGTGTTGGAAACAGAAATTTGCCTTTTGTTTTCAAAACTAACTTTAGGTATAAACAAAAATGAAGAAAGAAAACAAACCTTGGGATACTCAAAATTGTCCGGTTCCAGCGGCGTTGCCAGAGGATCACTGGGTTCGTCCTTGCTTTCAGCATCGCTGGCATTTGATTGCGCCAAACTGTCATCTAAATCATCACAAAACATGTTCGTTGGAATACACATCTAGCGTAGAAATCAGAATCTTGTATGAGAATCAACTTACTATTACAGACCAAATGAAAGCAATGCTTAGTACCAGCTTAGTAAAATTAAAATGTCTCCGAAAACTCATGAGCTTGAGTTCATTGTTTCCCTGCGTTCTTTGATTTGTAGATGTTGCTTCTCTCGAAGGGGATTCATAACATTACTATGAAATAAGGGGCAAATTCAAAATTGCCTTGCTTTGCAAGAGTTGCCCTACACCAACGTGCTTCCAAAAAATCGCGTTAAATCTGGTTTAAAGAGCTTCAAGGTCGCAAAGCAAACTGTCAATACAAAGAATGATATTTCCCTGGCCTACTCATTGCTAAATGCATACCTTTCAAGCAATATTCTTCCACTGTATCAGCAAAAACAATCAATTGCAGCTTCGAGAACTCGGGGAACGAAGTATACTTTACTTTGAGGGGTAGTTTGCTTTCTTTTAGAAGTTGGGCCTAAACACAACTTCCTTGGAGGGATTGTTTTCTCTTAGACCAGGGACCTAAGGACAAATTACTTTGAAGGGTGGTTTGTTTTTTTTTTGATCAGGGACCTGAGTAAAATCTACTTGTTGGGGCAGTTCGTTTTCTCTTAGATGAGGCGCCTAAGTACAATTCACTCTTGAGGGACAGTTTGTTTTCTTAGGGGCCTAAGTACAATTTACTCTGAGGGGCAGTTCGTTTTCTTTTAGATTAGAGCTCCAAGTACAATCCACTCTGAGGGGCAGGGCAGATCGTTTTCTCTTGGCTGAGGGGCCTAAGTACAATTCATTCTGAGGGGAAGTTCGTTTTCTTTTAAATGAGAGGTCTAAATACCATTCACACTGAGGGGCATTTCGTTTTCTATTCGATGAGAGGTCAAAGTACCACTTATTTCGAGGGGCAGTTCGTTTTCTCTTAGATGCAGGGCCTAAGTACAATTCCTTATGAGGGGCACTTCGTTTTCTCTTAGATGCGGGGCCTATGTACAATTCCCTATGAGGGGCAGTTCGATGTCTTTTAGATGACTGGTCTAAGTACCACTTACTTCGAAGGGCAGTTCGTTTTCTCTTAGATGTGGGGCCTAAGTACAGTTCTCTCTGAGGGGCAGTTCGTTTTCTTTTAGATGAGTAATCTAAGTACTTACTTTGAGGGGCAGTTCATTTTCTCTTAGATGAGAGGCCTAAATACAATTTACTTCGACAGACAGTTTGTTTACTTTTAGACAAGCAACCTACGTAAAATTTACTTCGAGGGGCATTTCGTTTTCTATTGGGTGAGGGTCTAAGCACAATGTAGTTCGAGGGGCAGTTCGTTTTCTTTCATATGAATGGCCTAAGTACATATAATTCGAGGGGCAGTTCGTTTTCTTTTGGGTAAGGCGTCTAAGCACAATGTAGTTCGAGGGGCAGTTCGTTTTCTTTCATATGAAGGGCCTAAGTACATTTACTTCGAGGGGCAGTTCGTTTTCTTTTGGGTAAGGCGTCTAAGCACAATGTAGTTCGAGGGGCAGTTCGTTTTCTTTCAGATCAAGGGCATAAGTACATTTACTTCGAGGGGCAGTTCGTTTTCTCTTAGATGAGGGTCTTTAAGGTTCGTTTTCTCTTAGATGAGGGTATTTTACATTTTACTTCGAGGGGCAGTTTGTCTTCTTTTAGACCAGGGAACTAGGTACAATTTATTTGAAGGGGTAGTTGGTTTTTTTAGATGAGGGATCTTAGTACAATTTAATTCAAGACACAAGATTTAATTCGGCAATACCATTCAATGCATCGCAACTTAATTTTTTATTAAAACTTTACACCTTCCGCAAGTTGGGCGAGGAAGTTAATCGTGATAAAATATATTGTATGTAATACAGCTCAATTTTGCAAAGTTCAAAATTTCTCAACTCTGTAAAGTTTTATTCCCCTCATATTCAGTTCCGTTTGCCTACGACAAATCTGCGGCTTTGTCACATTTCTTCCAGTTAAATTTCTGACAGTAAGGTAGCTCTTCAATTGAATGATGAAGAACTGCAAACATCAATCAAACAGCGAGAGCCCACTACCTGATGGAGTATCTTTGGGGAATTTGTAAAAAGCGCCTATCTAAGTCGTAAACAGCTCTTTTAAAACACATCGCATACATTGCCAATGAACAACAACATGTATTTATGAAATTCTATAAAATAGCTGACACTGAACTTGTGCCCCATCTACGTATCCTGTAGCGTATCATTCTGTAAAAATCCAGTACACTTCGGCAAAAATCTTTCTGTTTCAAGAAATATCCCTGTTCAACCAGTTACACAAGAATGCTAACTTCATCATTAAAACAGCACATAATCTAGATCATAATTCACAATAAAGCCCCGAAGAAGTCCTGCAAATAAATTAAAGCATTTGCTGTTGTTTTTGTCGAATTGCGGTGTTTCTGCCTTTAAACGTGTTTATCTATTCGTCACCGCAAGCATCTTCGGATCCGACAATCGACGCTGGTATCGTGGGCTTTCCTTTTTCAAATAACATACACGTTTTTTGTTTCATAAGAAACGGGTTTATAAGAAACTAGTACTACAATGACCAAAAATTAAGAAACTCTGGTACTACGCTCAAGAACAGTTAAGAAACTCTAAAACTTTATTTCTGTATGTCTCTCTTATTCTATGTCTCTCCAACAGAGGTAAATTCGTCTTTTCTTGACTTTTAACTGCAAAATTGGTAAATTTTTGCCTTGATGTGCATGACTTCTTATGATGACAATGTCATTGCAATATGGAAGCCTTTTCTCGAGAAGAAGGCTCAACTTTGAACAATACCGCAATTTTAGGCCCAAAAAAATAAGAAACTAATTAAGAAACCTTTACTACTAAAACTCTGAAATTTCCATGCAAAATTAAACAAACTTTTAGCACTAAGTGCTGATACAAGTTTCTTATAAAAAACGTGTAATCTTTTACCTGATATTTAGAATTTACACTGGCTATCTTCTCCCTCAAAATGTCATCTAGCCCTCTTCCATCATTGTATTCTTGTTCGATTTGTTTCTGTGTAAAGATAGCAAATAGCCTCAATTCTCTATTCGTTATTGAGCGGTTAAAAAAGTAGCAAACAAAATAGTGGGTAAAACGTGGCAGGGCCACCTTGAATGGCTTAATTGAACCTCATATACAGTAAAAACCCCCATATAACACGCGCTTATAAGAAACTGCAAACTGACTTTTATAAATTTTTGTGATCTTGGGTGTTTTCCAGTTCCTTTTACAGTGATTTCTCATTTTAGAAAAAAACCTCATGAAACAAGAGCAATTCTCCAGAAACGAGATTCCACGAACCTACAACATAATTTAAATTACTGTCAGTGTCCGCTTTTCATTGAGTTAGGAGTGTTTTGTTTATGAAATGTATGATACAGAACCAGTAAAATGTACACTACAATATGATAAATCATTTATTATCAATCATGAAATATAGTAGGAATATGCAGTGCAAAATACTAATAACATGTAAAATTTGGTGAAATATACTTGCAAAGGATATGGGAAAGTATGCTTTCATAAATTCAAAAAAAAGTTATCTGCTGTCCCACATCATCTTGCCAATGGCTGAATCTTGGTCACACAAACACTATTGATCTAAAATTTGGTGCTTCATTTGGAGCCTGTCAAATACTACTCAATGTTTAGTTAACGGGGAGGCATGCTTTTCAATTCAAAATGTCTAATGCAAGTAGCTTAACTCAATAGCTCCATGCCGAGGCAAAATGTTCTTGTATTCATAAAAAACTTTGCTGAAAAACTTTGGATACATATTTGCTATTAGTGACAAAGAAATCTACCTGGGAACTGGACGCTCTGGCCATAGGGGGGGGGGGGTGAAACAGTGTTGGGGTAGTCTAGGCTACCAGTCAGGGAATTGAAACTATACAGAAATTCTTATAAAGAGATATACTGTATTTGCTTTCACGAAAGATGCCCTATCAATTTCAATGATCTCCCTCATGCAAGTTTTTCTTCAAGAAAGTATTTAGCAAGTCTTTTCATATATTTTCGTTATTTTGCTCTAAATAAAGAAATCAACATTGAAATATTGCTCTCACACAGGGTAAGATTTTCCATGACTGATGTATGCCATGGGTACACAAATGAGGCCCCTCTAATAATGATGGTGATGACAATACTGCTTTCAAAAACCTGCACCTGCCTTTTGCAAATACGACAGGAATGACATTATATTGAATCTTAATATTGAATTTGCTTAAAATAAATCACTCCCGAATCCGACAAATAAAATGTGAGGGTACATAAAGTTCCAAAACGTTTCCCAAAATTAGAGTTTATAAATTGTTTCATGATCTGAGAGTTGATGTCTGACAAGCTTCTACTAATGAACAACAATATGTGTATAGCAGTTACAGTGGTTTAAAAACTTGTTGTGGCGAATGGGAAGTACACTGCATGTAAATTCATTATTTCAAAGAAAAAGGATATTAAATGACATACCCTTAAAGATTCTGCAAGTCTTGAAACCTTAAATCTTCGACTGGTTCTGCTTAAATTCTTGAATGGCTCTTGTTCTCGTACAGCATCAATGAATTGGTCAATGGTTGGTCTAATTAATTCCATAACTTGAATAAAGTGGCTAATAATTTAATAAGATGAATTCCATGATACTGTAGAATGCATATGTAACGAGGTAAAAAGTATGCACAGTAAATTGTTTTATTGTTAGTGATTAATTTGTTGATCAGTAAACTGTACTGTCATTTGGTGTGACATGATATTCTAATCATGCTAGCATTTTATAAAACAAGGGTAAAATTCTTAAGGGGGCTCCATATAAAATATTGAGGGGGTCCAAGTCCAAAACTGTTTAGCTTGAAAGCTAAAAACGAATACCAGAAATTCATTATTTACATTTTTCATCCATTATTTTAGCCCTATTAGAGAGTGTTCACCCCACATACCCTTCCCTGACTCCACCACAGAGTGGGAGCTTTGAAAACATAAATCAAGCACTATTTTGTATGGACTCCTCCCAGGTCCAAAATGGTTCACTAACAGAACGAGATTCAATTCTGACAAGAGAGGGGTAATGGTTCAATCTCGCCTGGCACCCCCTACCCCCCAAATGTCTGCAGAAATACATTACCTATCCAAAATACACGCAGCTTCTACAAGAAACTAAGGTCTGGAGCTGGTTGTAAGGACACTTTTGCTTCCAGTTTCTAGAATTTTAATGCTCTTGCGAAGAGCTAACTCATCGTTGTTAGAAGGGCTCGCAAATTACAGTAAAACTTAGGAAATAGAAGTAAAGCAGAATAATCCACACTCAAAGCACTGTCAACACGTTTGCTGTTACTCTACAGTGTCAACGATCTTTTAGCAACGAGCAAAGCGGCGAAAATGATTTGATGGAGCCATGAAATTACACTGGTTTCTAGGCAGGTATAGCCCTAGCTTTTACAATCCTAGTATGGTAGCACGGTTTCTTAATTTCTGGAAAGTTGAGCCTCAAGTTTCTTATAAGATGATTCTTTTTAAAATGTAAGTGCACGTATCTCTGGCAGACATGAACCATGTTATGGAAAGGAGAAACCTTTTTATAACTATACAGAATCTCTGAGGGCCTAAGTAAGGTTACCTCTCACCAGTGAAGCTGAAGTTCCACACCAAGGTACTTCCAAAACGTTCAGTTGGTGCTGTGTAAAATAATTTGAAATATCAAATACATACCACTGTAGATCAATCAAGTACCTCTGAGCGAAGCTGCTTAAATTTGTTATTCTCCGATAGACTGAACTGAGGATCAATGCTTTCACGAATCCGCCATTAAATAGAGAGCATAGCAACTACTTCATGTATCACAGACCATCATCATTGAAACTGTCATGGTGATGGTTTCACTGGAGCATATGATCAGACCATCACGTGAATCATAGCGCATGATGGTGCGCACCATCATATGAATATACTCGTGTGAGGGTGTTAGGAACGGGTGGAGAGAAATGTCTCGAATTTAATCAAAAGAAAAATAAAAGGAAAACCAAAATTCTCTGTAGTCCCAGAGGCAACTCCCCAATATTTAGACCTATATTTTCAGAATTGTACGATTCATAATATTTGACATCTCCGATATTTTCTCCGACATCTCCGACAACTCCGATATTTTCTCCGACATCTCCGACAACTCCGACATCTCCGACGTCTCCGTGTTTTCGGCCTGGCCGAAATGATGGAAGTGCAGTGGAAAGTATTTTCCTTCTACAAGCAGATTCCAGAAGAAAGGCAGAATGAGATTGCACCATGTGGTACATGTTTTGCCCATCTAATTTTTGATGATTGAACTCAGCTGCTTTACCCATGAACACACCCTAAAAGGGGCAAACCACACCCTTTTCAATACCATTGCAACTAACTATTATAACATATTTATGTATACAACGTGATCTACCGGGTGAGTCAAAAAAAACGTGGGGTGTTTGGCGCACTGTGACGTTGCTTGTAGCCACCCGATCGTCATGAAATAAATTTGTCCATGCAGCAAAAGGTCTAACTTAGATTATAAGCCTAACCTCATTAAAATCGGTCACTTGGTGCATTCGTTAAAACATATTTTCTTTGTAAGGCCTTGTATGGGAGTCTTGCAAACTGATGGAATCTTTAGCCAAGGCCCTTCAGCATTTTAGCCTTACCAAAGTTACAGATACACGTGGTATTATCAGGAGAGAAAACACTATTTCCTAACTATTTCATTCTCCTCTGATAATACCATGTGTATCTGTAACTTTGGCAAGGCTAAAATGCTGAATGGCCTTGCTGGCTAAAGATTCCATCAGTTTGCAAGACTCCCATACAAGGCCTTACGACGAAATTACGTTTTAACTAATGCACCAAGTGACCGATTTTAATGGGGTAAGGCTTATAATCTAAGTTATACCTTTGCTGCACGGACACATTTATTTCACGACGGTCGGGTGCCTACAAGCGACGTCACAGTCCTCCAAACACCCCACGTTTTTTTTGACTCACCCGGTATGATGATATAAAGTTCCCTTGAACACAGAGCTTTGCAGCTTTCAATAGATATCTACATTTCAGCAACGATTTACCATAGAATATAACGGTTTACCCACACGATTTACTGCTGCTAAATAGAACACTCTCCCAATGATAACATAAACTTCATTGAAATAGCATGGTGTTTTTGCAGTATAGCAACATTGTCCATGACATGCATCTTTGTTTTGCACTTTATGTCATTGTTTATGCCAATACGATATGCCAATGCGATATGCCAATACGATATGCCATTTCGATATGACAAAATGATATGACAAAACGAGATGATGAAACGACATGACAAAACGAGATGACAAAACAAAATTACAAAACGACATGACAAAACAATATGCTAAAACGATAAGCCATTTCGATAAGCCATTTCGATATGCCAATACGATATGCATTTTGATATGAGAAAACGAGATGCTAAAACGATAAGCAATTCTATATGCTAAATCAGAATTTGAACTGATATTGCGTAAAGTTTAAATCTGAAATCATTCAACCCCTAAGTGATAGGCCAAAATCTACATCCGAAAATGGCAGACCACTGAGAATAGAATTAGGCTCTCGGACGCAAAGGAGTAGTCGACTCTTAAGCAAGTTCTTTGAGAAAACTAACAATAGTAGCAATACTTCACTAAAGGGGAAGCCCTGAAGGCAGCTTTTCCCAGGGACGTCTGAATGAGAAGTAAATGCTTTGTTTTTGTAGAAAAATATGAAATGATGCATTGAGATCGCTATCATTTTATATGCGTACCTACCCATTGAATTTTCCAGTGTGCTGCTGCACCCATGAAGACAATCATTGCTTTGTGGGCTTTGGGCGTACCATTTTCAAAGCAGCGTTCCTTGCGATGCACGACGGCGAGGAACTGGCTGGCTGTTATTAGATACAGTTGAACTTGGCAGGTTTATCGGCGCCGCAGAGTGATGTGAAACCTGATACAGGAGTGATGTGAAACCTGAAACGCATTGCTATCCTCTCTACTCTTTCTGTTCGTCGATGGTGACACACCCTTCTTCTCCAATATTTTCGCTGCTTGGTGCATCAGTTTTGAGACCCTAATCCGTCTTTCGTTTCCCTCAGCCATGTTCGATACGCGAATTTATGTGTTGCTATACAGTAAAAACCCGCACATAAGAACCTAAAAGTTTGAAGTCAGCCTGTTCAGGTTCTTATGCAATGAGGCACATCCAGTAATCAGGGTGTAGGTTCTTAACAAAGGCAAATATGTGAATCTAGATCTTAGGCAAACTTATTTACACAATTGGCCTTATCCATTTCAACCCAAGCTTACCCAGTTAACCCCTGCATGCTCTGCCTATCACAGTTCTGCAAGTAATGTTTTAGAGTTCACCAAAGAGGTTGCTTGGCAAACAGATTGCATTTATTTTCCAATGAATGAATAAAACCCTTATTAAGAACCTAGTTATGGAAGTTATGATATCAGGCTGAAATAGTTCTTATCCATTGGGTACAAAATGTATGATTTCAGGCTGTAGTTTTTTAATAAATGAAGGTTCTTATGTGCGGGTCTTTACCGTATCACACGTGTCGGTCTATGCAGTTACAAAGTGGATGGTTCTGAAAATATTCTGTCATTGAAATCCAGGGGGCAAGTAAGGAATACGGCAGGGCTGTTTTTTCCTCAGAATGGCAGTATCTTTCAATGCTTTGACTCTTATTATTTTCCCAATGCGTTAAAATTGGTCATATTGCGTTAGGAAATAGAGCAAGAGAAAGAAAAAATATTTCTGCAACATTTATCGATCATGAAAAAGATTAAAAACAAAAAACTTCTACCCTCGTCTGCTTAATGAAGGTACCTCCTGGACATAGAATTTATGCGCTGCTTTGAAAATGGTATGCCCAAAGCCCACAAAGCAATGATTGTCTTCATGGGTGTAGCAGCACACTGGAAAAATTCAACGGGTAGGTACGCATAGAAAATGATAGCGATCACAATGCATCATTTCATATGTTCCTACAAAAACAAAGCATTTACTTCTCATGCAGACGTTTCTGGGAAAAACTGCATTCAGGGCTTCCCCTTTAGTGAAGTATTGCTACTATTGTTAGTTTTCTCAAAGAACTTGCTTAAGAGTCGACTACTCCTTTGCGTCCGAGAGCCTAATTCTATTCCCAGTGGTCTGTAGATTTCAGATGTAGATTTTGGCCTATCACGTAGGGGTTGACTGATTTCAGATTTAAACTTTACGCAATATCATTTCAAATTCTGATTTAGCATATAGAAATGCATATCGTATTGGCATATCGAAATGGCTTATTGAAATGGCTTATCGTTTTAGCATATCGTTTTGTCATCTCGTTTTGTCTTCTCGTTTTGTCATCTCGTTTTGTCATGTCATGTCGTTTCGTTTTGTCATATCGTCTTGTCATATCGAAATGGTATATCGTATTGGCATATCAGAATGCGTTTTAAATGTTAAATCGCCTTTCACATTAGAGATTGTCTTGTCAAATTGCATGTTTGAATATCATTTTGTATGTTTGGATGTCAAAATGTCTTTGAACATTTAACTTTTAATTTTGGCCTTGATCTCACTTCATATATCCAGGTAATAACCTTGTCAGAGTCTCAAAGGGGAAGCCTTTTTCTTTTCTACCTCAACTTGTTTTAGTTTGAAGTACAAAGTAAGCAACCAGCAATTTCTCTTTTCTTTTTCCTTCTGAGTGTGCCTAATACTCTAAAGATGCTGGGTGATATTGCTCCAAGTGTTGTAAGAACCCTTTTCAACAGAAAGTGTAGCTTGGCATTTTAAACATGTTAGCTTATCATCATTGTGCTTGAACTGCCCTTCATACTTTTCCTCAAGAATTTCTCCTAAGATATTTTTATCCTCTGCACCTTGATTTGCATATGCAGCATTTGTGATGTGGCTCTTGCTCTGGCAATGAATTTCAAGGTTTGAAACTTTCTTGGAGAATTGCCCAAATGAAATATTTGTCGTAGAAACATTGCACTTGGCAGAAAAGCTATCTTTTCCAATGTAAACAACTTTGAATCCAAGCTAAAGCATTATCCCTCTTGCTACCACTTTCTCCACAATGCAATCTTTGGATTTTAAATATTTTGAAGCTTTGATCTGGATCATCATCAACACATTTTCGTTTGGAGGCCTCTGAATCCAAATTCATTTCCTGTCCACTGCCATCGCGGAATGCCTAAGAAATAAACAAAATAACAATTCCTAACTATTTACAGAAGAATAGCAGGAATCCTTGTTTTGTCCTCCCTACAGTTAGCAGTTATATCAAAATTAGAGTAGCGCTGAGTAAACTTTAGGTAACAATTGTCGAAAGAAAGCTTCTCTCAAGTAACAACTGAAAGCATGCACAAGACCACCACACACTTCTTTTTGTATAAGAATACTATAAATTTTGTCCAACCAATATATTCATGAGAAATTTTCATTTGGAGCCTGGATATAACCTTAAGGTATTCTTATTTTTCTCAAAGCATCCAAAGGAAATAGCCACCCTCAAATGGAAACCAAGCTTTTTTTGAAAAAAACCAGAAATATCAGTTGTCAGTCACATGATTCTCTAATTATGAACATCACAAAACAGGCAACTGCTGAATGAAAATTGAGACACAAATATGCGAGAAAACGCTGAGCAATATTCTTATGATATTTTAAAAATTGGATGATTCTGAGCCTAATATCCTTATAATATGTATATTATACTAATAAAAAGAAAGGAGTGTACCCTGAATGCCTAAAGTCAATATTGTATTTTCCATGAGCGGATTATTTTCAACTTACTTTACTTTGATTGTGCCCATATCTGTTTGATTGTGGAATGGGCCTAAACCGTACAAGGTGAAGCACAAATGGAATTTTCCCCATAAAACTGCAATACTTGTAGGGTTCATATTTAGTATAAATAATAGTAGAATGATAGAATATGCTGCGAATTTGGTTTGTATTTGAAAAAATCTATTGTCTGGTGCCGGGGCTTTGTCATTGTGAAAGACCAAAAGGGCCTAAACCGTACAAGGTGTAGCACAAATGGAATTTTCCCCATAAAACTGTAATACTTTCAGAGTTCATGTTTCGTATATCTAATAATAGTATGATAGAAGATGCTGCGAATTTGGTTTGTATTTGAAAGAAGTCTTTCTGACAGGCTCAGGGGGTGCAAATAAGGTAAAATATCAAGGGCCTAGACTCTTCAAAAATTGCGGAACAGAAGTTTTCCTCTAAAATTGCAGGCTCAATTATTTTCATATTAGTATCAATTTAATGCTTATTTTGTGCTTATGCTGCGAAACGAATGCCTACTGCGATAACTGACTAAACAGTTTCAAAATGTTGATGTTTATTGCATGCATTTCTAATCTGCGGCTAAAAAGTAGTTTCCTGCGGCCAAAAAAGCACTTTGCTACAGCCAGAATACCCGGCTAAAAAGCAGTTCATGAAAAAATTGAGTGCATCCGCCTGCATTCGCACAGGTTTTACTCAGTCAAACAGTCACATACTAGCCTGTGCACAAATTTTATTTTCCACTGTCAACTGCCTTGGCTCTCATTCGCAGAGGAAAGTAGAATTTGCATGCAGGCTATCATATTCAGGCACAATAAGTACTCACTGCTAAGTGACGATGGAGGGCGGTCTGTAGTTGGTGTTGCTCTTCAATTATGAGTTGAAGATGGTGTCCTCCATTGTCTGCCTGGTGCTAAAGCATTTCGTTGGTATTTCCCTAATAACAGCAATTTGGTACAGTACTGTAGCACTATCTGGAGTACTACAGAAGAAGAAACAAAACACCAAACTGTTTCTTAGCAAAACACCTCCTACAATTACCCTACATTCTGATGATAATACTACCAACAGAGGAAAGGGTGATTGTAATTAATGTGGCAAATAGTAATAGTATTTACCTGAAGGATCTGGAAGTTCACAATTTTCTTTGTATTGCTGCAAAAGATTGTGTATGCACCATATTTGGCTGAGTGTCCCATGGTGTCAAATCGGCTATCACCACATATTATTATATCTTTGAAAGATTTCATTTCATTGACCAAAGATGCACGATATAATTCCCAGTGGTGTAGAATCATAGGGAATAAGAATTTTGTTTGATGAAGACAGTATGTCCTTGCTTGGTATACACTGATACCTGCATGCTTGAATACAAGTAGCATTTTACTGATTGATGCACCAGCCGGAAGTACCCCATAGCTAAGAAGAACATTACTAGCTGGATAACGACCCAGAATGAATGGTTGGGAACACCAGCAAACAGATCTTTCACCACATGTGTTGCAGTTTTGGAATCTGTCACCAATGTACCATTCTTCAATGTTCAAGTGTTGGCTTGTTGCTTTTGCACCGAAAGCAAACCGTTGAAAACAAACTGACAATCATGCTGTATAAAACGATGAACTTTGGTTCATTCTGTACTGTAGTAGCTTCATCAAACCTAAAAAGACATACACGAATCAATGTGTTGTGTTTACCTTCTCGTTTGTAGGAACATAACAGTTTTTCAGTCAGAAAATATGAATGTTTGAAGACATACAAGTATTGTACAGCACTTCTGGCTTTACTTGGCATCAAGTAACATTTGAGGTTGTATATTATATTCTCATGTCTTAGTACATTCTAATTTTCTAAATAAGTTACACTGTTAGAAAGGAATATTGTTGGATTCCAATGACTGCAAACATCACATTTATAAATTCACACAAAATTACTACCCTTTCTAAAAACAACAGTTTGTGCAGACTTTACAACCATTACGCCTTAATTATTCATTTATGCAAATTTGCATGTTTATAGGATGTTGCAAATAAAATCTTGCAAACTATCTTAGTAGAAATTCAAACTCTTTGAAACAATTTTACAAGCAGTTTGCTTTCCTTCATAAATGTACGGTGCTTTTCTGCTTGGGTTGACCAGGCAGAAGAAAAGCATACCAAAGGCTCTGCTCCAGATGTAGGCTCTTTTCAAGGCTTCCTCTCGCATTTGGTGGGGATGGAGAATGGGGGTGATTACTTTGGGTGCTATAAATGCCATCGTTCCTTTGAAGATATCAATTGTGTGTGTGCATATGGCATTCGTTGACTGTGATAAGGTTCCCCAAATTTCACCAACATCAGTCAGTTTTGCAATGCATGGGTTTCTTCTCCGTTCAAAGTCTTGCGCAATTGCTGATAGTTGCAAAATGTGAAAGTTACTGTGAAAGTTGCTTGACTTTAGATCGCGATGTGCCACTCAGTTTTCGTGTAGATATCTTAGACCAGTAATGATATGGTTACTGATACAGGCTATGAGAAGCTTGAAGTCTTGGAAATGGATCTTGTCCAGTTCTATTAAGAGATCATTGAGACTTGAACATGCCCAGGAGCACTGAACGGTTCTAGATTGGGCTATCCCATTTTTTGTCCATTCATTGGTGTGGAAGGCATATTCAAAAAATTTTCCTGGGCTTGAAATTCTAGGGGGTCCACTTCCAACACCCCCTGGAAATAGTAAAATTACCGTAACCCCCTCTGGAAATTCCAAATTTAGCTTTTACCCCCTAGAAACTGAAAAACGTGCCATTAAACTGTCTGCAACCCCTCTGGAATTTGCTATTTATTGCTCTTACCCCCTGGAAACAGTTATCTTGTCACTTCCCCCTCTGGATGATGGATTTGTAAAGTGCGAGTTGCGAGTTGGTGTTTTCTGCGAGTTGCAAGTTAAAAGTGTGAGTTGGTACATTTAAAATGCGAGTTCGGTAAAAAAAACCTCACATTTGCCACCTTTTGCAGCTAAAACACCGTGATTTTTTGGAGAGCCTTTGTCAACATCAGGGGAGTTAAAGAAAGGTTTTTTAATTTGCAAAGAGCCGCTAATAAAGGATTTGCTTTGAACTCGGACAATTAGGCCTACATAGAAGAAACATTATTCTCTTTGGTATTTCTTGAGATGGTAATAGGCTGTATGCCCAAAACACTTTTCAACTCATAACTAAAGATTGACAAGTTTCTTAACTTCGAATTGACCTCTCATCGTTTCTATAGAGTTTCGTAATTTTATGGGATGCCATTCACTTACTTACAAGCCGGCAAGTGTAAAACACAGGTTAACAAGTCAACAGGTTTGACAGGTTCCAGGTTGACAGGTCACCAGGTTGACAGGTTACCAGGTTTACAGGTTACCAGGTTTACAGTTTCAAGTTTTAAGGTTTTATGTTTTGTTCACTAATATTCAGATAGTCTTCTGCATCTGTGATTTTGTGAGGTTATCACAATTCTGAGAGGCTCAGGCACCAGAAAGTGTTTTAATTCGTTAAGACAAATAAATTGCTTTACAAAACTTGTGTGGAAAACATTCTCGAAGCAAAGGAAATCCCAATCAATGTAACAATATTTGCTGGGGTCAAGGTAATTCTACGAAGCTCTTCCTCTAAAAGGACTTAATGGACACTTTATCACTTTACAGAAGTGATTTCCCCCATGCAATTGATAAAATGAATGTTTATTATAAGTCCTTACCATATTTGTATGCAGAGATATGTCTGTTTTGTTAACATTTGTTTGAATGCTAAATGATGTGTACATTTAAGATGCTAACTTTAATTTTAAAAGGGGCTTAAAGGGTTTGTGCAAGGGTAAAAGCTTGCACTTGCAAAGAGCAACACAATCTAAAAATATCCCGTTCAAATCGATGTTACACAAGCGCCATGAACACATGGATAGCAAAGAGACAATACTGTGTCTAAGTGTTTCGTTTGGCCTCTTTATAGAGAAGCCTACATACCATTGTGTATTCCTTTTAAAGGCACACTGTCGCGGATGTGATTGGTCAGTCGTAATGTTGAAAGAACTAACAAACATTCTGGCCTGTGAATGATTACCAAGCCTGTATGCTCTGTGTCATACTTTGTTTGAGAATAGAGAGTTGGATTGTTGTCACCTTCATGAATTTCATTGTACATCGTAACCACTGAAGCTTGCTTAATTATATTCTTTTGCATTGTCTTATTCATCCAATCAGTGCCACAACAGTGTATCTTTAAGTTAATATCACAATGAAGAACATCGTTTGGCATCAGCAATTTCGTCTTCGTCGCTGAAGATTTCTTCCTCTTTCATTGGTTTGATTCTCCTTCCATAGATGAGGTGATTTGGTGTTAAGGCTTCACTGTCTAAGTCTTCTCCTTGATAGGTTAGGGGTCTGTTATTCAAGTTGAATTCGACATCTAGGAGTATTTCTTGTAGCTCTGCAAACTTCAAGTGTGCTTGACTGAGAGATTTCTTCATTGTGTTCTTGACCACGCCCACCATTCTTTCAAAGAATCCGCCCCACCAGCTTGCTCGAGATAGATTGAACTTCCAGTCGATCTTCTGCTCTTGGAGAAGTTCTTGAACTCTGTTAAATATGAAGCTAGACGAACACAAGAAGTAGGCCATCTAAATCTGAACGAACATAACAGCGAAGGTGAATAATGCAACAACAACTCTAAGAAACACGAGCACGCTAGGATCGTACGATGCTCCTACGCAGAGGTCTATAACAGTAACTGGTCATCATCTAACATAATAATAATAATGAGTTCTTAACACTCCCACTTGATGATCATGTTATGCAAAAATATAGACAAAAATAAGTCAGTGAGTCAATCAATCTCCTCAACACCTCAGTATATACCATTCATATTCCTTTCTGTTCAAGTAACTCCTTTTGAGGGCAAATATCTTAATGCAACGCAATGTGCATTACATCTAGCAGCATAACTAACAGCACTAAGAGCATATACAACGTTATAACTCCCTTCGTCAGCAAATTTAACTGGAGGTTTGCGTTGTCTTCGTGGAGGCAAATGTTTGACTTCTTTCATAAAGTTATCTTCATATGTAACTCCCACTGGCTGATTATCAGGTACAGCAGGTTCATCAATTTCTGGCTCAGCTTGATCAACATTTTCTCTATTTTCTTCAACAATTTGATCTTCTTCAGCGATTTGATCTTCTTCAGCAATTACATCTGGTACGTTTGGAACATCATAAACTGGATAAAAGAACTGTAAATCCAATTTCAATGATTGTCCATTATCAAAATCATGAAACTCTTTCTCTGCAAATATAACGTCTCTGCTACGAATAAAACGACAAGACTTCACATCATACAACTTGTAACCTTTCGTTCCATCTGGATAGCCAACAAATACAGCTTTACGAGACTTTTCTTCAAACTTCTTGCGCTGCTCCTTGGGAATGTGAGCAAATGCTAAACATCCAAATACTTTCAGATGCGAAACATCAGGCTTTCGATCAAATAAGGCTTTAAAAGGTGTGATTCCTTTCAGAGATGTGGTAGGACTTCGATTTCTCAAATATACAGCAGTATTGACAGCCTCTGCCCAAAATTCCATTGGCATCTTTGACTGTGACATCATTGACAGAGCTGTTTCAACAATAGTGCGGTTCATTCTTTCAGAAACACCATTTTGAGCTGGGTTGTAAGGAACTGTGGTTTGGTGTACAATCCCTTTCTCTTTCATGTAAGCATCAAATATTTTTGACCCATATTCACCGCCATTATCAGAACGCAATGCTTTCACATGGTTTTCTGTCACCAGTGTTTTCATTTGCTTTCCTGTGACGTTTGTTGTGAAACTGACAAATTCTATGAACTTATTCAGCACTTCATACTTGTGTTTGATGAAATATACATGAGTGTATCTTGAGTAATCATCAATGAAGGTGACAAAATATTGAGAACCTCCATGTGAACTGACAGACATTGGTCCACAGACATCACTATGAACAACTTCAAAAACTTCAGTGGCACGAGTGCTTACTCCTTTGGGATATGGGGTACGATGTTGCTTTCCCATAACACAAGGTTCACAAACAGATTTTCTTTCAGCTTTCTCATTACAATCCATTCCCTCTACCATCTTGCTTTTGACCAACTTTGAAACATTGTCCATTCCTAAATGACCAAAACGACAATGCCACAACTGCATATCGGTGTTTTCTCTTGCAATATTGACATGCTCATCAGGAACAACTTTCAGGATATACAGTTTTCCTTGCATTTCACCAACAGCTAACAACCTTGAATTTCTTGAAATTTGGCACAGATTTCCTTCAAAATCGACAGAAGCTCCAAGTTTTGTCATCGCTCGAACAGATAACAAGTTTTTGTCAAGGTCAGGTAGGTAAAGAACATCACGAAGCACAATATGCTGCATACTATCTTCTAGATCTGCAACAAGACGGTAAGTACCTTTGCCATATGCGAAAATAGTACCATTATCAGCAAGATTAACAATGCATGGCTGCTTGAATTCAACATAATCAGATAACAATTCTTTGTCAAAAGTCATATGTTGCGTTGCTCCAGAGTCAATAATCCAGCCAGAATTATTTATTCGATCAGAGGTAATCAATGCTTCCTCATAAATAAATTGAACAGGATTATGGTTCTCAGCAGAATTAGCAGATGCGTTATTTCGTACATTACCGTGTTGCCAATAATCTCTAGGATTTTTCTCAGGACAGTCTCTAGCAAAATGACCCTTTTCCTTACAGTAATGACATGTTCCACGAAAAGGTTTATCATACTGCACCTCATGATTCCTAGGACCACTTGTACCATGTCCTTGTTTCCCTCTTCTGTGTCCCACAGATCTTCTGGCAGAAAAAGCATCTTCAGGCTTTCTTGCATATAAGGTATCCAAACTACGATCAGCATCGTTTAATAGCATTCCTTTGACCTTTTCAAAAGATAAGTTGTCTTCTCCTACAGCATCAAGAGCGGTGATTAAGGCTTTGAATTCTTCAGGCAAACTAGCAAGTAGTGTCATCGCCAATTCTTTATCATCAATATCCACTCCCATTTCTTTCAGCTGATCATGTAGTGATCTCAAATGAGATATGTGTTCCAACATACTTCCACCACTTTGAAATCGACATGAATAATATTGCTGTCCCAATCTGACTTTTTGTAGGATTGATTCACGTGCAAACTGATTTTTCAGGGCATCCCACGCTTCCTTTGCAGTTTTCGTATCTCTGACATGAATTTGCTGTTCAGGCTCCACAGCCAAACAAATAAATGTCCAGGCTTTCTTTGCTCTAAGATTGAAGGTTCTTAACAATGCAGCGGCACCATCACCAGTACTACTGGGAGCTTCAGCTGATCCATCTGCATGTTCAAACAGATCGAGACTCTCTAAGTATAACCGCGTGCTGAACGCCCATGTTCTATAATTCGAACCATTCAACTTTCCAAACTTCAACGCATTGTTCATCATATCATCAGACGACGAGGCCATTCTTCAGTGAGAGAAAAAACTCACATAAAACTCTTTGTTCGTTTAACCAATGTTTCTCGAACGTCCTGGGCCCATAACCTGTTAAATATGAAGCTAGACGAACACAAGAAGTAGGCCATCTAAATCTGAACGAACATAACAGCGAAGGTGAATAATACAACAACAACTCTAAGAAACACGAGCACGCTAGGATCGTACGATGCTCCTACGCAGAGGTCTATAACAGTAACTGGTCATCATCTAACATAATAATAATAATGAGTTCTTAACACTTTTGTCCTTGTAGATTGACTTGAGCCACTTTGCTGTAGCCTTGAATGTCTTCGCGTTGTCTGATATGATCAAACTTGGGGATCCTCTTCTTGTTACCAATCCCTTGAGGCTCTTTCTGAAAGTGCTTGCTGTCATGTCATTCACTAGCTCCAGGTGTACCGCTCGAGTTGCCGCACAGGTGAATAGTGTTAGGTACGCCTTCCTCAGATGTTTGCCATCTTTGTAGTAAAATGGTCCCGCGAAGTCAACTCCAGTTGTTTGAAATGCATAGCCAGGTGTCTTTCTGAAGTCTGGAATCGGGGCTGTCGTTGGGTCGTTGAATGGTTTCGCCTTGAATCTTATGCAACGTCTGCAAACTTTGATCACCTTCTTGACTAGTTGGCGTCCATTCGGGATACAAAATCGGCTTCTAAGCTCTGCTAATGTGGTCTACACCCCCATATGCATCGTTCGCTTGTGTGCATCTGTCGCTAGCTTGAAGGCGAGATGATGTTGTTTCGGGATATAGACTGGTTGCTGGTCTTCTTGAAGATTGAATCTTCCATGACATCTAAGGACTCCGTTCTTATCGCTCCTGAGACCCAACTGATTGATCTGTTGTTTGCTTGGTGGATACAATCTCTGACTTTCTCGGGTCCATATGATTTCTGCTGCATCAATTTCCTCCTTAGTTGGCCCTTCTGATGTCTCTGTAGACTTCTTCCTTGCTTTGTTGATAAATCGTAGTACCCATGCTGTAACTCTGAACATCTTTAAACCACTGTTGAATCGATTGGTGTCAATACATCCGCTCAAACCAGTTGTCTGAACTGTAGTTGTTGTCACAATGGTTGTTTCTCTTCTTTCTTCTTGGGCTGCAGCATTTTCTAGGTATTCTGGTTGTTCTGGCCATTGGTCTTCGTGAATTAGCCACTGAGGACCATCCCACCATGTTTGGTTCTCTTGCAGTTTTGTAGATGTCGTTCCTCTGGTACCAAGGTCTGCTGGGTTGTCTTGCGTTGGACAATAATTCCATTTGATGTCTTCTGCCCCAAGAATCTGATCTATGCGTGTTCTGACAAACTGCTTGTACTCTCCTTTGTTCTGTAACCAGCATAGGACTGTTTGACTGTCCAGCCATGCATACGTTTTGTTGATTTCCTCAGATAATGCACTCTTCACGTTTTGAATCAATTTTGCCAGCATTTGTGCTCCGATAAGTTCCAATCTTGGCACTGACATGTTTGGTTTTGCAACTCTGGATTTCGCAGTTAGAAATTTTGCATATGTGCCACTCGTCTGTGTGATCACCAGGTAGATAACTGCACAACATGCCTTTATACTTGAGTCAGCAAAGCCATGCAGATGAAGGTTGATGATGTCTTCTTTCGGATATGACAGTAAACATCTATCAAATGTGATCTTCTTGTGTTCTGCGAGCTCTTTCAGCCACTTCTCCCACTTCTTCAAGAGATCAGAGTTGATTGGTTCATCCCATTCTTGCTTCTGCATGCATACATCATGATACATAATCTTTGCCATAATGCTAACTGGACTTGATATGCCAAGTGGATCATAGATTGCTGCGACTGTTCTCAATATCCCTCGCTGTGTTGGCTCGTGTTCCAAGCTGCAAATTTTCTCAAAGTCAACTGCCATTTCGTCTGATTCTTGATTCCAGCTGACTCCCAAAACCTTTGTTTGACTATCTTCTTTGATTGCAATGTCTCCCTCTGTCGGACTTTTCTTGATTGCATCACGTAGATTTTCATCATTTGACTTCCACTTTCGCATGTTGAAGTGTCCTTCATTGAATCTTTCCTTTAGCTTCTGTTTCAGCACTGTAACTTCCTCGGTGTTCTTGCCTCCAGCTGCTAGATCATCAACAAATAAACCCTTTGTGACAAGATTCACAAATTCTGGATCTTCGCTCTTGTAGGTCTCCATGTGCTCTTTGATAGTTGCTCCAAGTAGAAATGGGCTGGGTCCTGATCCAAAAATAACCCTTGTGAATCGTAGCTCACAAATTTCAGGAGGTTCTTGATGTATGTCCTTCACCCACAAGAATCGCATTGCATCTCGGTCTTCTTTGTTAACTTCTATTTGTAAGAATGCTTTCTCGACGTCTCCCAAAATTGCCACTGGAAACATTCTGAATCGTAGTAGAATATCATAAAGCATTGGCTGCAATGGAGGTCCAATATGAAGGCAGTCGTTCAAAGATTTGTCATACTTTCGTTGCTTTGCACTGGCATCGTAAACGATTCGGAGCTTCGTTGTTTCGGCTTCTTTCCTGATCACTCCATGATGTGGCAAGTATGAAATTCGTTGACCATCAGGTTTCTCTGGTACCAGTTCAACAATTCCTTCTTCCAGTTGACTCTTGATTACTTCATCATAGGCTTCAAATGTTTGTTGATCCTCTCTTAACTTCTTCAACAAACTCTTCAATCTTGTCTCGCACAATTGCTTGTTGTTTGGTAGATAATACTGACCTTTCCTCCATGGTAACTTCACTGAATAGCGACCATTATTCATTCTAGTTATATTGTCCTTGAATTCTCCATACACATCTTCACTGTTGTCTTTGATTCCAAGGATGTCCAGATCGTATAGCAGTTTAAAGTCTTCTTCAATTGAAGTTGGTTTCTCTACCATCACATTGACCTTGCTTCTGGTTCTGGCTTGTTGATGGTCTTGTATTGCACCCATCAACGTCCATCCTGGTGTTGTTTCCTCTGCTATTGGCTCATGCTTGTTTCCTTTGACGATGCGTCCTGTTCTAATGTGTGCATAGTCCTTGACTCCCAGGATCGCATGTATCGGCAATTCATCAGCTCCTGAGACATCTGAAAACCATATTCCCTTGAGATGCGTGTACTTCTTTCGCTGGATTCAGGATGAATGTTTGGAACTGAACTCAGCATAAAAAGATCCAATTCTGCGAATTCTGTAGTAAATTTGCCATTTGCATTTCCAACACCATTGACTTCTAGATTGTAGATTGGACAATTGACTTCCATCTCTCCATTTACAGTACCAATGATTCTGTTCTCTTTTCGAATGGGCTTTAATTTCAATTTCCGGCTGTGTTCTCGGCTAATGTATGACTTTCCACTTCCACTATCCAACAAAAGTCTGCAAAGTTCACCTCCAACTTTCGCTTGAGCAGTCTGATAGGCGACTGGTCCATTTCGTATGTGTTGAACTCCATCTGTTGTAGTGCTTCTTGAGTCTGCTGATGTTGTTGTTGATGTTCCACATATAGATGAATGATGCTTCCCTTGCAGTGGTAACACAAATTTCTGCTTTTGCATTGTCTCAACGTGTGATTTGCTCTTGTGCAGTTGAAGCATCTTTTTTGACCTTGCAAGATAGCCTTTCTTTCTGCAACGCTGATGACACTTGTACATTCAAATGACTTGTGATTTGTGCTTTTGCAGTAAACACATTCCACTGCTCTATTCGTTGTTGTGTGTGCTACTGACCTCTTGTGTGATTCTGTCATACTCTTTGGTGACTCCATGGGTTCAATTTCTTCACATGCTTTGAGATAATTCCATAACTTGTCCAGGAATTGTGGAAATTTCCATTGTGTCCATTGTCGGTCATCTTTCGTGATTTCATAGCGTATACTGCGTGGTAGTTTCATCACAGTTTCCTCAACAAGACACATAACTTGCTCTTCATAGTTCATTGATTCTAGTGATGCATAATTTGCTGAAATTTCTTCGTAGAATCTCCTCAGCTTGAACAGATTATGGGCGTTTGGCACTGACGATATGTCACGAATAGCTTTAACATGAGCACTTCGCAGCTTAGAGTCATCCCCAAACTCCTTCTGTAGCTTATCGATTGCCACCATGTAATTCTCCTCTGTTGTAGGAAGTCCCTTGATAACAGCTGCTGCTCGTCCAACCAATACCTTGCGTAAATAGTGAAATTTCATGGTTGTCGCCAAATTGCTCTTGTGTATAACGCTGTTGAATTGCTCCCAGAATTCAAACCACTTTAATGTTTCTCCTCCATAAGTTGTCAGCTCCAGCTTTGGTACCTTAGCTCTCTCATTTGTTGATGACTCACTGATTGACTGCTCGTCCTTGCTACTTTCTATTGACTGCAACTCCTCTCCTAGCTTTAAAACCATATCTTCGTAAATGTCGAGGCTAACATCGCTCTGATATGTGAAGTTGGCTACTTATTCGCATGAGACACCTGCTTGTACCATGTAGTATGTCATTTGCTTGTTTAGCTGCTTTACATTCTCTAATTGTTCTTCTATTCGCCTTTTTGTTCTTTGCATTTCGATTGGTCTTCTTCTCTGAATGGTTCCATCAATGTTCGCTTGAAAAATGCTCAAAGTTTGTTTTGCTACATTTTGGAGTTTTGTTGTCTCTTCTAATTGCATCTCTGGTGTCTTTAGCCCGAAAATTGACCCAGGTTGGTTGATTCCTGGCATCTCAGCACCTATATTCACTGTTGGTTCACCTGTGGCAGCCTCGGTTCCATCTGCAGTAGACATCTTGATGACTTCTCTCTTTTGATTTCTGCTTCAGGGAAATTACTGGGGGAACGGGGAGGGAAAGGGGAGGGAAAGGACGGGGTATTGTTCAAACTTCGATAGATTTTCCTTTGAAATTTGATTTAAGACTTTTTCTTTGACTTGATTTCTCTTGAGTTTTGACTCTCTCTGCATCGATGTAATGGAAAGGGGAAGGGACGAGGAGGGAAAGGACGGGGAGGGAAAGGAAGGGGTGTAGTTGAGACTCTCGTAGATTTCTTTTTGATCCTTTATAGAATTATTGATTTGACTTGACTTCTCTTTTGTTCGTTGTTCTAGATTTATTTCGTTCGTACAGTTCTGTAAATAGATTTCTTCACATAGACTTGACTCGCTTAGATTTCTTTGCAGATTTATTGCTTCAAACGGGCTTGATTCGTGTAGCTTTCATCGTTAATAAATCGCTTTAGATAGACTTGATTCTTGTAGATTTCTGTTTATCGATTTCTCTTTAGACTTTGTAGGCTTCGTAGAATCCTGCACGGTTGACCAAACTGTCGGAAATGGCTTCGACTTGCGCTGGTTTGTGTGTAGAATCGTAGCAGAATGTAGACTAAAAACGTACGTGTGATAGATTTAGTTAGAGGACTGTATTCGATCGATAGATTTAGATTATAACTGCTAGAATCGCTAGAATTTCGTGTTACTTCTGTCCTTGAATCGTCTCAACTTGCATCCCATATTTGTCTGTCCTGTAATCTAACTAAAACCTATTTTGATCACAACAACACATAACAAAACAAATAATAAATCACAGCAACGGATTAGCTTATTGTCCTTGAAGTGCACCTACAATATAATTGAATACGCGAGTAAATATAATTAGTTCTAGTGCTTGCGTTCAGTCTTTCAGCTAAGCGAAATTATAAAAGCAAAAGTTCATACATTCACGACAGGATTTCCTTTATTAAAATAAATAGTATCTTTAGTTATATTTTCCCAGCAATCTGAGAGTTACGTTTCTCATAAAAAATACGTGTACGTGCATGTCTAGGACAGAAGGTAGCAAAACTTCTCTAAATTAAAGAAACTGCCAACCCTTGCCTCAACACCTCATGGACGCCTATTTACACGTTTGCCTTTCCAATCTTTCAAGGGCTTATAAGAAGAATCAGGATCAGAAAAGCGTATAATCAGAGGTATGGCTTTAATATGCAGACTTTAGTTGTTTCCAAACTTCAGTTTTATTTATTTGTACTCTCCAAAATCTCTTAGCCTGCGTGCAGACTCAACTCCTCGAAAGTATAGAGTTTCTATACTTTCGAGGAGTTGAGTCTGCACGCAGGCTAAAATCTCTGAGATGCTTTCTGAAGACGTCAGAGAGTCACCCGTTCCTAACACCCTCACATGAGTATATTCATATGATGGTGCGCACCATCATGCGGTATCATTCACGTGATGGTCTGATCATATGCTCCAGTGAAACCATCACCATGACAGTTTCAATGATGATGGTCTGTGATACATGAAGTAGTTGTTGTAGGTATAGGCAATGGACGAGCGGAATTGGCGGTTCTTTCACATTCTTCGAGAAAATATTTTATGAAATTGTGGTTGTTAGAGTGATAACATTGCCGATCAGAAGTAAGTAACTGATGAATCATATTTATAACTTCTGACTGTATTATTAAAAACAAGTCAGCTGCCTATTTGGAATTCTTTATGCATGTCGGAGTGGGAAGACTGAATTTAGGCCCATTTTGGCGTTCATTTATATCACGAATTCTGTGCACTTTTATTCTACTTTTTTTGACATGTACAACATATTTTTCAGTCCGTTGGGACCTCTTTATAGAACAGGCCACCTCATACCGATCCTTTCTGGAGTTTAATAGATATTTAAACCTCCCAACTACCACTATTACCAGGCACCAAATCGAATTGTTTGTAGTGTTTACCTTTTGGATACAATATCGGCCTAGGCCTATACATTTTTACATGCAAATCATGTCAATATTGTGCTCCATGATTGATTCGCCCCTTTCTTGTATTTCATGATCTTTCTATAATTCATGTCAACAACAATTCTATGTTAAATGTGTAGGGTCTACTGGGGGTAAACTGGGGTGGGGGTAAAATGGTCAGGGTGAAAATTGTGGATAAATTTGCCAAGAACATCATTCAGAGTTTTCCTCCTTGACACAGTGGATGTTGATTTGATTTATCAGTTCTTGGTCTACTGTTTTTCAAGAATCAACACCACCCATTTTACCGAAGGATACCCATTTTACCCTAGTGGACCCTACTGATTTATAGGAAATTGACATAAGATTGCAAAAATTGATAGAAACTCTATCCTAGAAGTACAATGTGTGAGAAGTACGAGGAAACTTTGAAAAGTTAAATTTAAGAAAATTATGCCAAAAAGTTTTAGACCTCCCAAGAACCCTTTTTCTTAATTAGCCGTTATATGTGTTGATACAAATCCTTGTTGGTGTTTTAAAAGTTCAGATTTATGCAAATTTTATATAAAAGCGTGAAAAGATCAGCAAAGATCTAATAACTGTAGTAAATAGAATATCAAACTCCTGAAATTAAACTGATGTCTATTTTTGTCTGCTTTGGGTGGAAAGAGGGTGGGGGAAGGAATTGCCCATATTCAAATGGGGTGAAATATTCTGCTGAAGGGAAACAATTATTTAACCTTGCCTACCTGCATTATGTTATATTTTCTCCATGCAGGGTTTTCTGATGCCTATACGACGCGGAAAAGCATTTCTGACAAGCCGACGATTTCACCAGGGAAGGATTGTCAAACGTCAAAGGATTAGCCAACCAGTATTAGAATCGAGAGAGGAACGAGAACAGGATCAAGAAGACGATTGTAACTTTCAATCTCCAGAGGTTGATTTTTTAGACGATACCGAGGATTGTCCAGTTGAGTTCAGTAGAAAGCGGAAAACTAGACCATATGATGCAATAAAGACAGCAGAAATTCAAAAATGGATTAATCTTCGTGCACAGCTTGTGAATAGTTGGACCAAAAATTTACTTCCGGACACAAAGAGCTGCTCTTCTTGTTTTTCAGAGGCAGGGGATATCTTTCTTTGTCCAGATTGCGATCCAACAAATAAATGTCCATTATGTAAAGATTGCCTTAGTATCAAACACAGCACTTGCTCATTACATGTGCCAAAGCATGTGAAGGTATGTAATCATCTTATTTTTTATGTTAACCATGCAAAGAGAAGATGAAAATACTGTATCATCTTCAGACCATAAGAGATGAATTTGAACTGGTTAAAGGTTCCTTTATGATCCCTGCTCTTTGCCATCAGCTTGGCTGATTAAAATTATGTACTCTATTACAAAAATGTTTTGTCTTATCGGTCTTTACTGGAAGAATATTTGCAATGACAACAAGAAATTGCATTGGATATGTTTCTCTTAGCTTACATGTTTTGTTATTATGAAACCTTGATCAGGCCATAGTAGGAAAGTTTCTAAATTCAACATGAACTTTTTCCGTTTATAAAATTGTTGTATATACCTTAAAAGCTCTATTAAAGAGAGGGGGCTTAATAGAGCTTTTACAGTGATTATTTGCTTATTTTTTAATTGACTGAATCATCATGTCTTCTTGAACAGCTACAGATATATTTCCTTTAGCAAGAAAAAGAGTTTCATCTGCCTGAAACATAAAATTACAGTGAATATCACTGGAGAATGAAGGATCGGCAACAATCTTGCCATGTCATTTTTTATTCAGCATTTCAGCATTTGACCTGCATTTCTCAAATATAGTATATATTTTAGAGGTTCTTAAATGTTTGGCTATACAGTAAGGCCCCGCATTTAACAAGCCAATTTTTCACACCTTAGCTTAAAATGTTTCTTATATCTATGATATTTATCATTTTTAGGCTGACAGTTTCTTAAGTTTCCTAATTTATTTTCTAGAAAGTCCTGAAAAATAGGCTACACCGGAACGGAGTTATTTATATATTTATTGGCCCTGTTTGTATGTCTTCAATGATTTTCCTGAAAATAGTCAGCATGTTAATAAAAATAGTTTAAGGTGGTTTCTAGGTGGTTTCTTTAATATGGGGTCTTACTGTATCCTATCAGTAGTACTGTGTCTTTTAAACCGATTTCTTACTAAAAGTGTATATCACATGACTTGGAAAGATTGATACATATTTTGAAGCCCTTGTTTAATGAAATTGTTTGCATTCATATCTTATTCACATGACCTGATCATTACCAGTTGCTCTTTCTGAAACTTTCGAAAAACAAGAGTGTATTTAAATTGAAATATGCAATTATTACTTGTTATGGGTGGATTCTGAAGTGTAGATGTATTGATTATTTAGAACTCTTGAGAATCAGTATGTTTATAATTGAAAACAGCAACCATACTGTGTGTCCATATATTTGCATCCACATTGAGATTCTTGTGATATTCATTATGCATATGATGTTATGATTTCCTTGTAACTAATTGTGACATGATATTTGCACCCTTTTTAGGGCGGTTTACTCACTGATGCAGCTATCGAAACAGTTTTGGACACAAATACTGGTTGTAACTGCAGTAATAAATATTCTCGATGTCTTGATATCATAGACAACAAAGGTAAATCTTAATTTTAGTATATATGTACGAATAAGACTTTAGTTCTGTCCTCAGTATTGTTCTACAGTCTACACATTTTCAAGATGTATGTAACAGGAGCATAGTTTTGCATTTAAAAACATAGTTTTCCCTTTGGTGGCATTATAGCCCTTTCTCACCTGGGAGATTAGTAGCATGGTAGCCCTTTCTCACTTAGGTGTTTTTAATGTGGTCAATACCTTGAAGAGCAGAGGGAGTTGATACCCCTCCCCATTCTTCTCAATGTCATGCTAGCTGTGGCCTTTCAACTTAATAGTTGGATGGAATTAGGTGCAATCAAAATCATGTGATTAAAAGGCAGTGTCTCTTGTTGCTTACAATATGAAGGTATGGAATTATGATTATATGATTACTGGTTCATGATTTTATCTCAATAAAATGAGAGACTAAACTCAATTTTTTATATAAAATTGCTTTGGATATGATTTAATACAGTAAAGCGTTGCTTGCCCTAGTTACAATGGTATTTTGTCAATCTTGAAAGTATTATCTTTTCATCAAATATTGATATAGAGTTACGCTTGTGCAATCTTGGGATGATTTATTGTATATTTAAGTATTAGTAAACAAAAACTTAGTGAAGCCCTATGTGAGATAAGTTAATTGTAATGTTTTCGCTCTTGTCTTCCATTTCATGTATATTCTTAGCTAAATTTAAATGTGAATCTAATGCAAAAGATGATTTAAGAATCCTTATCAAATAATAGTGTATGAAAACGTCTATCTATCCATCTATCTACATGTGCTGAAGAGGAAAAATAAGGATAACTTTATGAACTTCTAAACAATTTGCACTGAAGGACATGATTGATGGGATGACAATATATAAAATGCCTTATACGTTATGAAATAGGCCTTACGGCTAGGTTTTAAATTGGCTTATGATTGCAGGGTAAAGGATAAACACTGTTTTCTCCATCGTATATTACACTGTTGTGCCAAGGTTCAAAACTTTGGAAATTCTGAAGAGTTCTTTTGCAGAAGATTGTGGTATCTAGAAAATTTCTAGACAATTCTGTTTATATTACCATATTTCATCTTTTCAGGTCGTTATGTTGCAAGAACTATTCGGTTTTGCGCATGTGAGACAGAGGCAGTCACTCTCCTACGGTACAAATTGTGGCCTTCGAGCCCATTGAGGTCAAATTGCGCAATTTCTACGGAGCTGCTGGACTTTTTTATCGCACTACAATGTGAAGCCCATGTTTCCTTGAATGGTTTCTTGAACAGCTTAGTCTGGTTAGATGAGCATCCGTCTCACGAGAAGGTACGATTATTTCTTTGATATGTTATTATTGTTGTGTTTGATAATTCAAGAAGAAATTGTTGGCCACTTTCGATGATTGGTTACCTTTCATGAATACTTCGTGAAATGATTTTCAAGATTCAAAAACCCTTTCTATATCAACTATTCAATATTAAAGGATATTGTAATAAGCATGTTAATGTACCTTAAGATAGATTACGCAAATCAATGAGCGTTTGTGAAATAATTTGACAACATTCGTCAAGGCTACTGGTTTTTTTTTAACAATTTCTTAACAATTGGTGCTGCTTTTATGGAGATTGATACAATCTATTTTGTGTCAAATGTGTGGGTATTTACAAAGCAAACTTGTTTGTTATTTGAATAAAAAAACTGAAAGAAGTTACAACAGGTTAACTATTCTTCCATATTTACTTGATTGTTTTGATGTTATTTATTAACTAGCTACGGCAAGTGTCTGGTTTTATGCCAGTGGCCTTAATGCATGTTATTACAAAGTTTGGATCAGTTGCCTCATTTTTCTCCTCCCCTTGGTAATTTGTTGTCATACTGGATAACTAAAAACTAATTTTGTATTTTTGTCTCGATCCCCAAGAGACTACTACATAAGAAACTTAGACCTTGATCTTTTCATCCAAAAACAGAAAACCACAGAGTAAAGTTCCACCTTTGGCAAACGACTTTATGAGAAACTCAGATCCTGGATTTTGCAAAACGATAGGAAACAATGAAATGATCAAGGGGGAAATAGGCTGAGGTCAAATAGTGGGTCTCTTAAGCAAGACTAAAGGTAAACAATTGGCCAACGTCAATCGGCAGAACTTTTCATTTGAATCGTCAATAAATCATACACTATGTTTCAATTGTGCTGACTTTTCGACAAGAAGGCATAATATAAACGTTTAGAGTCACACTTTTAAACTTTGATTTCTCTCTTCTACCATTCAAGATCGTTAAAGGGGCTAGAGTTATTTCGCTATAATTCCAGATCAAGTATATTTGACCTTGTTCCTCGTTATGATATTCAATTCATGAACCTCTTTCAAACAACTGTAAAACAATTGTTACTGCGATAATTCTTTTGAGCCGATCAGGTGAGACAAATATGAATAAGATTCTTGCGTGAGATTCCGTGTTGCTCTGCAGACTATGTAGCATGGTCGCTGATGCTCGCCGATGGTGTAATTTTACAAGATTAAATAGTCCTGCAAAATCGCCGATCATCAGCGATTAACTCTGTAAAGCATAACTTAATTACTGCAGTCAAAAGTTTATCCTTGTTAAATCATAATTCATGGGTGTTTATATCGAATCCCATCCGCGGTATTTGCCGTTTCAATTGCCATCCTTATGACACCAGCATAAATCATACGCATCTTCTTTGTTTGCTTTGTTCTTGTGTTTTTCTAGTTTTCCTTTACAAACAGGCACAAAACTGCCGAATGCTTCGTGGAGATTAGTTTTTATTCTTGAAGCTGCTTCCTAGCTGATTGTAAGAATGAGATTATGTCTTTTTTTGCAAAATATCTCTGTGACTTGACAATAAAGGAATTATGTCCACTTCTGCTGAGGAGTCTTCAACGAAGGTAAAAAAACAGAGTCAAAACCTACGCGTGCGCAGTGTCGGAGTCTCGGGGGGGGGGGGGCTGGGGTCCAAACCCCACTTTTCCAAAGTTGTTCCTGAAGTTCCTACAACAATTCAGCAGAATTGGTCCTATAGAATGGGTAAACCAGATCAAACATTTTATCATTTAATCGAACGATCTAGTAAATATTCTTACCAAATATAGGGCATCGCCTGCATTTTCAGAAAGTTTGAAGGGTATGGTCTTGCAGAATTTCGAGGGGTTCGTCCCAAACCCCCTCATTTGTCAAGTGCTGGCTTCACCGCTGCGTGCGAGTAGGTCTAGAGATATCACATTGTATTGGGCATTGAGTAGCTGAAGAAACTCGCATAACGGTTTTTTTTTGCTCTCTTCTTTGTGACCTCGCTCTATTATCTGCATTAATTATTTTTGTTCTAGAAATGTATAATAAAGACTTTACTCAGTAGCGAGTCCGTTGAAGAGTATAAGCACCTGAAAAGAACGTTGTCAACAATCAAGTTTGTTTGTCCAGATTATGAAGGTTTTGAGAAGTGCCCAGCTTGCCCTAAGGTTTATAATTTGATTTCTTATTTCTTCTTTGTTGTCACCAGTCTGACATTTAACAAATATGATGGTTCCAAACGAATATTCCTTGTAGTATCTTATCCTTTCACATTTTGTCCCTATTTATGTCCAGTTGACCTAATGTTGCGCCCTCGGTAGGGTAAGTACGATCCCTATTTCAATTACCATTCCCTTGTTTTCAAAACAATAGCATTGGTAAATATGTTGTTTCATAGCGGGGGTGTTTAATTTCATTTAAAAACGCATCTTGTTTAAATCGGCTATTTGATTCTATTAGTGATTTTTGAAATAAGATTCCTCGTATGAACCCTGGGAAATTGCATAAAAACAATTCCAAAAAACAATCCAAGTTTGCTCATAAATCTGACTTGACGTAAATTCTTCCATTTTTAAAGTACTTGAACAGAGATGTAGCTATCTAAGCTAAAGATAGGGCAAAGTAATGATGCGTGCCACTCATCTTGCTATTGTTTTCATCAATCGAGAACAACTGTAATATTGGTTATATTTTGATCGACGCAATTCCTCTGTCTAGGCTACTTTGAAGGCCTATGATTAAATTCGAATTGCCCCCATGACATCATCATCAGAGGGGTGGTGAACCCAAAGTCTTTACCAAGCATAGCCAACTCATCAGTTTACATGGTTGTTATATAGAATTGGTGAATTCGTTTTGCAACCTCATTTTTCGTGAATCTTGAATGAAGTCAGATACCGCTTTTAAACCTTTTTCGGCCCCTTTATGACCTCGTAGCTCCTGACCTAATTATCTGATTTACCCCAAAAATAGCTCAAATTGTTCCTCTCGTCATTCCCTTTCATGTGGGCGTAATTAAGCAAATTCGTATCGTTGAAGCAAAAGTTATAGAGGAACGAAAAATTTGGCCCCATTTATGTTTACTTTTCGAATTTGTGCGCCATTTTATCATTTTAGCCCTAATTTCGCAACAGCAGCTAAGTATCAGAGGAAGTTTTTGTTCAAGACAGTGTGTTGCATATATGTATTTTAAAGTTGATTTAAGTATATCTGTATTAGAGTCAACGGACAACTTTTCATCACCATACAGGATCATTGGAAGTAATAGCGCATTTGAAAGATTTGACAAACCGTACGGATGCTATGTTGCGTTCGCAAATGATGATGTCATTGGGGCACTTTGAGGGGTCGTCAATATAATCTATTTTTACATTTTAGTGGCATTTGTTCTTAACTTGAGGCTTCCTCCTTAGCAGCCCGGTTCAAAATCTTTCTAAGAAGCATGCTATACAACACGTACAGGCCTAGGATGCCGGACTGCTAAGTTTCACTTGGTTTTCTCAATATACATTGGACATGAGAATGATGCTTCGTGAATACAAATGCATGACCCTTAATTATTTCAAAATCATGATAAATTATCGTTTGAAGTATCTTTAGATACCGTCAAAAAGTGTTCATACGAATATGTTCCTCTTTTCTTTTTGCCAGGTGCCTAACCCCTCCCCCCCAAGTGCCACATACCGCTTACAATATGAAAATCGAATGTCGATCTGCTTGAACTTGAGAGGTTAAAATGATATCCCTAGACTTTCTAACTCCCAAATTCTAAGTCCCGAGGGGATAACACATGCAAACGCATTTCACTACCGTTCTTTTACAAGGAAGCCAAAACATTGTGATCATCGTTTTAAGCCCTGTTGACTGAATTTTGGAGTGGCCTTATCTCCCAATTATTTCGTAAAAAGTAGCCGATTCTAGCCAGCTAAATTTGCCATTCACCATTCAGTTTTTATTCAGGATATCTGCCATTCAGCAAGACATTCAACATTGGTATTGCATTGGATGGACTGAATTGTAGCCATTCACATGCTGTCTTGTTTCCCCCAGGTGTAGAATATATGTAATAGAATGGCAACTACCTGAGTCACTCTATTTCTTAAAGAGAGTTTGAATTATCTAAGAGCACAGTGATCTAACTTAGAATTGTTGATGTAGCGTGTCCAAGGTGGTTTCTGCAATTACGCACTATTGATAAGAAGATACACTGTTTGCTTTCGGAAAGGAGTCTTTCTTTCCAAGGTTGGCCTAAATTCTCGTCATGGACAGTGTCAATGGAGATTTCAGTGCTTTTGATCTAACCTCTGCAAATAGTTTCTTGTTTTGATCTATCTTGAAATTTGTGAATAGAAATATTTGTTGTGTCTAACACTATTGGATGGCTATAAGGACAACGCAGCAAGTTGGACTTCTTTTCACTAAATGGTTTTACTATGTGCCACATTCAGAAATAGAATCTATTAAGCTTTCATTGGGCCTATTTAACATTGATATCCCTTTAGTTCCTTGGATTGTTTTGAAGATGTCAATTATGAGTGGATTAATTATTCAACGCAAATGTTAGTATTGAAATTGCGCGCTATTACTAATCACTGTCATTTTAATGGCTCATTGACTCCTGTTTCAATCATTTATTCTTTGTCATAACAATTTATTCTTTTTGCAGGAAAATGGTAATGTGTACTACTCCGTAGATGCCAACTTTGGACTCGTTTGTAAGAAGAGTTCTGGTAAAAGCAGGGAGCCCCCGAAAAGGTCAACTGAGATTTTCATCTCAGATTCTGAAGTTGATGCTTACATTGGTAACTGCAATGATAATGTTCAAAAGGATGAATTGGTAAGTGGATCATGGAAGAGATTCTGTTTACATATTATTAATAATGATAATGGTAATGGTAATATGTAATAATAAACGAATTTTTATACAGGAGGAACCTATCAGTATGACAAGCATACTGTTATCATTAGGGTCCTGTGCTTAAGGAAATATACAAACTAAAAGGAGTAAAAATTCAGCTAGCTACATTATTGAATAAATGTATGTAAGGTCATTTACATGCGTTCTTAATAAAACATCTAGAGTCGAACTGTCTTGCTAAGATAAGAATGTTGTTATGAGTGTTTGCAGCAGTCACACAATAACCTTTACAACCAAATTCTGTTTTCATCCTTGGAATTTCGTTCATAAGGCTCTCACTCACGAAGCTGGTTCACATGGTAGATCTACTACTGAGAAAGCAAGCAAAATAAGATATTAAAGTTCAGCACCAGAGCAGTATAGTGACGAGAGAAGAATATTCACGAGAGTTCGATATATTTTTTTTTTTTTTCATATTCAATATAAAATTTTACAAGAACGAACTACTTAAGACACTACGTACAAGCTACTTTACTAAACTACGAGGACGATACCACGGAGTGCAAGAGACCGTGACAACTCCGCAGCCATTAACATAGAGAACATGTAACTAAACTAGAATTAAATATACGGCTACGAAAAATACACATAAACGATTTTTACTGATAATTACTAAGGTTCGTTTCACTTTGCATGTCGGGCTAACTTTGGGCAAGCAGGTCTTTTTTGAGTTCGATAGATGTTGTAGACTATAGTTAAAGTGAAACTTTCAAGCTTGTTCGTGCAATCTTCTACTATCAATCTCATCTCTATCAACACACAAACATTATAGTCTTCTGTTTTTCAAATAGTGCTGTTATATTGTTACTTTCCTGTGGTGCACCTATACTGATACACGACGCCCATAAACTATTTGTTTCCTTCGTAGGATTGCAACAATTTTCAAGCCGGCGACAAGCTACGGAAAGCATCAAGAACGTCAGCTTTATCAGTGACTGGGATTTTCGGTGTGTCATGTCGACATGAATTTCCGAAACTGTTTCTAAACATGAAACACGGAGAAAGGTAACATATGAGAGAACTTTCAAATGTAAAATATGACTCTTAACAGGGTACCCAGTTTTATGCGATTAAAGAGTGGGATGTGGTTTTCGAATTTTCTTTCTTAATGATTTCTAAGAAACGACGAGGAATCGTTTTTGCTTTCTTTGCAAATAGTTGTACTGCAGTTTTTTTACCGGCCCCGCTGCCAAACTTTTGTACACCACGCAAAATGACACGATGTTGACCTCGTCAAAAGTTCGTATTGGTTAGTTCATATACACTTATAACGTCTTTTTTCAGTGTAAATATCAAGCATTAGGAGAGCTGGTCTTCAGTGTTCAACAGCATACCTATCTGGCGTTTCGAATTCAATTCGTTAAAACTAAGGACCAAACGTGAGCCCTTGCACCGTCATATTCCAACGTACGTGGTTGTCTTGAAAATGCACAAATTATCTTTGATCACCATCCAATCGAACTCGTAATTTCTTTGTGTATTTTCATGCATTGGGGTTTATCACAGACAGACTCAGAAAAGGCTAGACGGAATTTTTTCGAATCACTTGCCTCCATCATTGTTGGTGCTAATTTTTCTGACTTTGGATTCCAGTTTTATTTCCATCAATTGTGTGCTATAGGGCATTGCCTACAATCGATTACAGGGGATATCCCCGTTTGCTTTTCTATTAACTTTTGTCCTTGTAGGATTGGTTATTCACTACTTTGTTTGGAGAAACTGCATTCCGAGTCAATGACAAGAAACAACAAGCTGCATTTCCTGTATGACATCGCTTGTACGCTGAAAGCCCACATAAAGGTTGCGTGTTTTGATTTGAATATGCCTCTACATTCTGATAACTCATTGTCTTGATACCTCTGTATAGCGCTAGATTAAATATGTTAACATTGCATTTTTCTAGCATGATTACTGACGAATCATTACCTTGCACCTTGCATGTTAGCACACAAAGTACATACAATCACTACCTTGTATGTTAGCACATAGAATGATGTAATTTGAATAGAACTATAGAGACCCAACCCCCTTATCTCAATCCGCATATAAGAAACTTCACATTTTGAATAAGACTGCTTTTTTGTTAATGAAAGAAAATAAGATATCTTTGAAAGGTACCTTTTTGCACGTACCGATTGTTTATGTGCCAAATAAGAATATATCCTTTCATATGGCACTTGAATATTTTTCCGGTCAAATAGTATTTTCAATTCTAGAACCATGCAACATATGTAAATTTGATATTATTCATGTTGTCTTAGCCTTAAATTGTTCCAATAAATGAAAGGGCAAGTGGCCACAGGGGAGATTTGTCATTTTATGTGTCGACATATCAATTGAAACACTTTCAACATTGCAAGAAGAATTGGCTCGTTTTTCCATTATTTGTAAGAAACTGGAAGCTTCAGGCTACGAGGGATGAAATATTTCATGTGATGGAAAGTTGTAGTGGCTTGCACGTACTTTTCTTATATGCAGGGTGGACGTAATGTATTTTGAAGCAAGTAGTACGCAAGTAATAAGCAAGTAAAAAACAAATAACAAGCACGTTGTTTAAGTATCTTATACTCGTTACTATTTACTAAAATATGCATATTTGTGCCGCATGAGAGTCTGTGTAGTGTTTTTTCGTCCATTAAAATAGTTCTTTTTTTACAGAAAATTGGTGACGAAGAGAAATATGCCAATGTTAGTTTTGGCATACCTGTTTTCCATTGTTATGGGCATAAAGCTTCCTGCCAAGTAAGATCAACATCCTTGCAATAATTGTAGCAATTTAAAAGACATTCTGTCACACACTAAACTTTATAATGATTCTTTGGGATTCAGTAGGGCCCCGCAGTTAAGAAACCAATTTTTCACACCTTAGCCTGAAATGTTTCTTATATCTATGATATTTCTCAGTGTATGGGCTGACAGTTTCTTAAGTTTCCTAATTTATTTTCTAGAAAGTCCTGAAAAATAGGTTACAACAGAACGCGGTATTTATAGAGTTATTGGCCCTATTTGTATGTCATCAATGATTTTCCTCAAAATCATTCAGAATTTAGGTAAAAATCTGTTGAATTAAGTTCCTTAAATGTGGGACCTTACTGTAGAGCTGAATGTAAGTTAGTTCTCGCAGATCATTCTACTCCGTCTACTTATTTAATCATGATTTTGCTCAGCTGTCTTTGAGCACATGTTATAGAAATAGCTGGAAGCCTTAATTTTACACTGTGCAACAAAAACATACGGATTTTATTCAGAACAGCGTCAGAAGTCCAGAGCGACAAAAACACGAAATACCTTTTTCCTATCAATCCTTTTTTCAAGCTAAAGAATATCTTATATAGTCTTAGATGATAATCCACAGGGCATCAAAAAATTGAGAGATTGTTAAAAATTGCTGAATTTTTTATTTTCTTACATCTTTGGATGCCAGAACAAATGGTTTTGTTTGTTACTCTCTTTGATTTTACGTTATTTGTGTTGTACTCTTACGGAGAATTCCTTGCAGGTTCTTTATAATCCTCGGAGGCTTAATGGATATGGTTTGCTAGATGGAGAGTTAGTCGAGCGTCTATGGTCTTATATGCGACCATTTGTAAAGATCACCAAAGAAATGACACTCTCGCATCGTCAGGATCTTCTAGCCGATGCTTTAGCGCATTTCAGCAAGGGAAAGTCTCACAACATTGGTAAGTACTTTTGTAATTATGCTAAAAACCATAGTCTGGTTGACTCTTTTTTGCGCACTTTAGCAGTCTACTGCATCTTTTCGTTTTCGTGGAGGTTGTAAGAACCACTACTTGATGTCAAAAGTGGGGGCTAACCTTTAACTGAATGCTTTGAAATTGGCATTGCAGAGTAGAAAGCACGAGGTTGATAGTACTGACCAAGTTTGTGTTATGTGTGCAAATTGACCAAAATGTTTATATTTGCAAGTATGCATGTGAAACCAGTCAGCATAAGGTTTGTACAGGGTATCGTGAAGTTCAAGCTACATTTGTGATAAAATACAATCATTTTGTTCAGTTGTTGAGTCAGGATGTAGTGTAAAAAAAATCCATTAGTATCGTTGTATACAGCTCTCCGGGCAAAATGATTACCAGGTAATAATACAATATTTTACTGAGATAATGTCTTCGTCTTACATAATAGGTTTCCTGAAAATAGTAGACAAGGTTTTGAATTGTAGCACAATACAAGAAGCCGTTATTTTGTCAATACCATGTTAGATCTGGTGTCGGAGATTCATACATTGGCTTTTATATATAATGGGACCTACCAACTGCAAGTATAAATCATAACAATAATGCCTTGAAAGTGACAATAAAATGTACAGTTTACTTTGTAGAAAGTAAGTTCAGATCGGACAGGCAAATGATATTCCGACAAATGCTTTGAATATTACCCTCTACTAATTTGTAGCTAAAAGACTCAAAAGCTGGCTGCTAAAGGCATATGCTGTCAAAGAAAACTGCCGAACAGAACTTGATGGTATCATCAGTAAACTCGAAGGTATGATAACGAAGTCTTTACAAAGATACTCAAAAGTTTGTTATTGCAGAGAAATGATTCAATTTTATGATAAGTAAAGTTGTTTTTGTAAAATGCGTGGAAACTGATTTCTGCTACCATTCAGTGATCGGTTTCTGCTTTGCATGTTTGATTGCTTTCTACTATTGCCATCGCTGGGTTGTTTAACTATTGAATTGTTTGGCCATCATTATCTCTTTAGTTGCTATCACTGACGATATCATTGAAGAATGGAAATCAGAAGAAGACCGGGTTATACTGCAGAAATGTATCCCCAGAAAGCCTTCGTCTGTTCAAGGTACGTATTTCACTTTCAGATATCCCAGTAGCGATTGTAGGCATGGATGACGCATTGTTTGTAGTTTTGAAACCAGAACATTCTGCTTCTATAAAGGACCATTGTTGGAGCATCAGGAGCCATGTCGCAATTCTTTGGGGGTGGCATATGTCACTACCAATGTTTGATATTGCAGGGTAGCTTGAGCCTTGGGCAAGCTTCCAGATATTTCACGAAAACATCCACTTTGAAAGATACTTCCTCAAATGAATAACAGATTATCAAAACTGGAGTTTCAGTGAAACACGAGATAATCAAAAACGGGAAGACTATGATTCATTTGACATTGCAGACTTGAAGTGGTTTTAAGACAATAAGGATGGGAGCGCCACTGATGCACGAGAAGAGTGCAGCCTTTATTCAATTAAATACGACCAGTGTTCCGCTTCTCAGATGCTAGGATCTAGTGAAATCCATTCAGCAAATCCATTCAATACTATGGTACAATGACATTTTGCAATGCCCAAGTTCATCGACAGAAACACCCCTTTGTTTTCTTACACCGTTTATCAGAACAAGTTAGCCTGTTTCATATCGCAGTGAGGTCAGTTAGACGTCTCGTTTTCTAAATAGATATCAGCTTGTAAATGCTCTAGCCATTTCTCAAATTACTTCGCATTTTATTCCTTTTTAGGACAAAATCAGTGGAAACAAGATTACTTCGTGACACTGAAAGAATATTTATTATTAAGGTATGGCATTGATCTATTATATGGTTGTAGTTATCAATATGAATGACCAGAAAAGTGAAACTTCCTGGATAACATGAAATCGTTTAATGATATCTCAAACTTTGCAATTCAAAGCAAGGGTCATTTGTTTTGGCGCAAGTGCAACCAAGAAATAAAACTGGCGCTTCCTGTACTGTGGCATTCGACAATATCTGTTTGATTCATATACACATGTTCAGTGCAGTGTTGAAGTCTTACCATGAGGAAATATGTATCTAAATATCTTCCGTTATATATGTTGACAACCAACTGCTAATTTCATTGAATAGTGCACCTAACAGACAGGGTTTAAGTGGTTGTAAATGTCAGCCTTGCAAGCTCTTGCAGACTAAGAAAGGGATGAGCAACAGAATAGAGCTTTCATGTTATTTACTACTATACCATCATTTAACAGGAATCAGCTGGAGCTTAGTCTTGAAAGAAAGGAAATTTTGCAAACTGTAAAGAAGAAAAGAAGGTAACAAAACACAAGTTTTATTTAGATCATTTAACAATTCCTTCTTTAAGTTGCAAGAAATGTATTTACATGCAATTTTAGCGATTTTTGCAAATCAGTTCAGGACTTATTTACTAATTTCACTAGAAACAGTGAAATTAGTAATATGTAGCATGTTATTCGATAATGCTTGCTTCTGGAAGCAAATTACCCGAGTTTTTAGATGAGAACTCATAGTTTTATGAATGACCAATTGCAGTCCCTTTGATCATCGATTCGATCATCGAGCTTGGGGCTAAAGAAAGCAAAGCCAGATAAAACAATGTTATGTCTGGTTTTTTATTGTTCTTCTTTTTTTGTTGATTCGTGTTGCATAGGTGACATGTCCTTTCCTAAAATATACGGTGTTTGAAAACTGCTGCTTCCTTAGAAACAAAATAGTAATTTATTTTAAAATATCTTATTCCAATGTAGATTTGGTTAGTTTGATTAACATGTGAACACTTGACGACATTAAGCTTCTTTATGATTTTCTTCCCATTCGGAAGCATTGGTTAGAGATTAATGTGAAGCAACATTTCAGACAAAGATGCATTTCGGCCATAGTTGCCTCTTCACTGTACATTCTGCTTTCTGGTCGGCGCTAGATCATAGTCTCCCAATTCACATTACGTCATTTACTCTACCGATAGCTTCTTGACGGACTAGAAACTTTGTGAACAATTGCGGAGTCCAACCTTTTGACTCTGCGCATGCTTGCAATGGGCTGAGGCTAAGTGACTACGATGCATACAGACTGAATGACGTGATGTGATTTGGGAGACTATGATCTAGTGCCGACCCTGCTTTCTTATCAGTCACGTATCAGTGTCTCGGCTGGCCACCTCAGCAAACGGTTAGACCACAAAATGACTAGTATGAGGCACCACTGGTTTCTTTTCAATTGTTTGCAAAACATCACAAACAAAGATGCAGTACCGGTGTTTTCACAATAACATGCATTCATGATTTAAAATTGGGTTTATAGATGTGAAAGAAAGCTAGATAAAATCGAGAAGACCAACTCAATCACGCAAAGGTGGAGCATACATGATGATCAATATAGACACGAACTGGAACTGTATCGGAAAGGCCAAATGGACATGCTTTTACAAAAGATGTTCAAGTCGGCATGTGAAAGACACTTCTTGCTTGCTCTCATCAAACGATATTCAGGTTAGTTGATATATGAATATCCAATAACACTTGCTTGAAACTTGCATGGCTTCTGGCTGGGGGAAGTAATCTGACTTTCGTTTTGTTTTCAAGTCGCATCTTACCTGACTTATCCGTGTGTTGGAGTATTTCCTATTTTTGCAAGGGCAAGATCTTGTAGTCAAGGGTCCAACAGGCACAGATATGATTACTTCCTTGCTCTAACTACTTCCAATTTCGAGTGTAAACGCAGAATGTGTGATATGGACATGGTTTATTTTGTTTGTGCATGTGTTCTTTGCAAAGTGCCAAGTGCAAAATTTTATATGGTCATTACTTAGTCCAATATCATATGTCATTTGGATGGAGGGTATCAAGATACTCAGTTGATACATAATGGAACGTTGTACCGAAAAACAAGTATTTGCTATATTTTTGTTTGCAGTTTGTATCTAGATTATCTCTCTCCCTTTTAGATGGACAGTCAATTGCAGCTAGATTGCAGAAAACAATCTTCAAAGCGAATTCTGCCCTTAAGAACATGTTAGCATCTTACAATGAATGTTTATCGGAAAATTCAAGACGTGTTGCATTTGTAGATGCTGGAAATCCAGACTCTGGGCTCTATACTCGTGTGGAAGGGAATTCACTGGTAAGTCTCCTTTTGCTGATCATTGCATAGGACCATATCTTTATCATGTCTACACTGTCGTATGCTCAATGATTGTTCCTTGCACTGATATGCATTGGTTGTTAAGTACCTATATGTAGGACCAAAGGGCGGTGTGGCGTCATCAAAATGATCAGAAAAAATTCCCACTTTAGGCAGCTGTCACGGGAAAACGAGACAACCGATTGAAACCAATTGTTCCTACCCATGGGCGGCAAATTTTGTGCGTCTGATGATGGGGGTTAAAGCCTTAAATGTCCCTAAATGGAGGAGAAATCAATATTTGGTTCATTCTTATTCATCCCTATACAAAAATGTTCAAAATCCAAACACTAATTTTGAAAATATGATTGGCTCTGTGGGGCAGATCAGTGGCTGAAAAGGGGAAGTCGACCAAGGAGCATCCGAATTGCGGCGTTTCAAAAGCAGTGGGGGTCGTTATAGGTGCTAGGGTTGTGGCTCCAAATTTGTGCTTTGAAAAGCTCTTCGTCACACACCGATCACAGTGAGAGGGCAAGAAAATGGGGGTGGGGGGATGGAGTGAGGGGTATGAGGATATGGGGTCATTGGAATAGGGACATTGTAGTAGGGCGCATGTTGGCATTTGGGTAAGGAAGTTTAGGGCATTGGGGAATTGAGGTTTAGGGGCTATGGGGGCATGGAGTCATTGAGGTTTAAGGGGCTCTGTCGATTTTGGGCTTTCGGGTGTGGGAGCTATAGGGGCATGATTGGATAGGGGGCACGATGTGATGGGTTGGGATCAAACTATTGTTAAGGGCCAAACTATCGTTGGGTACATGATATACGTCAGAAGCATTTGATAAGATAGAATTTGAATTTGAATGATTTAACCATTTTATATGCTTGGATTCCCTTCAAGTTTGCTCCTTTCACCTTGTGATGGCATCTTTTGGCACAAAATAGCATGCCATCTGCAAGGTACTTGATTCAGGCAACCACCTTAGTATTTAGCATTTAAACTGCTTCAAATTCGCACTCAAATCAAAGTGCTACAAAGTCTGTCTCTTGCTGTACAGTAATGCCCCACATTTAAGTAACCATCCTAAAGAGACTTTTAGGCTACTTGAAAATGATTAGCCCCCCTGCATATGAGAAATTTTTGAGGCTCGTACCTAAAATGAAGTGTCTTGTATTTTGATCATCATTAAGTCCATGTCTGACGGTCGTGGAGTACTCCGCTTCACCATGCAGGAAGATGTCTTAGATTTATTGTTGTACTCTTGACAATCATTGATAACACACAGATGGCTAATCTATCTCCACATATTCTATTCCGTTGTAACCTATTTTCCAGGACTTTCAAGAAAATAAATTAGAAACTTATGAAATTGTCAGCCTAATAACACGAGAAGTATCATAGATATAAGAAACCATGTAGGCTTAGGTGTGAAAAAACGTTTCTTAAATTACTGTATAGATGCGTAAATTTCAGCATCTATTCCTATCGTTCTGTGTCGTATTAAATGCAATTCAAAATTGTTTTTTCCATTTCCAATAATAGGTTATTATATTCAATTTCAGGTTACTGATCAATCATCTGTTGTGCCATCGTCCATCAAGAGGAAAATAGTCGATCTGAAGAATCGGGAATTTAGAGCCATCGAGGAAGAAGCCACTGTTAAGAGTGAAATGTCAAATACGGTTTGCTACTGGCATGAGCAATATCAAGTTCTCGAAAGAAAGGTGAAAAGTGAAAGTGTATCTGATGGTGTGAGATGTATGCTGCTCTCGCGCATTTCTTTCCTTGGTACCATGATAGTACAGCTCCATAATTGTTTTGACCCCCATGTCGATGGGCTTCCTCCTTTTTCACCGGAACCCATTGTTGCACTGTATGGTACACAAACAGAGTCTCACCATGAATCTGATGAATCAGACACAGATTTGGATTCAGAAGTTTGCGAAGAAGGTGATAGCGTGACAGACAGTGATAGTGACACCATTTAACGAAAGGTAAAGATGTATTTTCGACTTTTAAATTTCGGTTTTTCGATTAATAAGATGTGGGCTCTTGGTCAGATCATGTTTTAGTGCTAATCCGTCCTCGAAAATGATGCCTCCATAATAGTTAGGCTTTTATTTTCCATTTTCGTCATTGACTGTGTCACAAAGTTATCTTTTGCTGCTGATATAGCATTAGTTACCTCACTGTTTCGTTAATATGTACACCTATAAAGGTACCCTTGAAGAAATTAACAACTTTGACACTCTAAAACTAGTTCCATCCCAATATGAATTTGCCCCTCGATTTCGGCATTTCTCTGCCCTTTAGATTCTAACGGTATGGATTTAGTCATGGACCTGATTCGTTCATGCAATATAATTGTCTCTATTGTTTATTACAAAGCACAGGATCAAGGCTAGATTCGCATATTAATATAAATTCACGAAGCAGACAAAGAGTAGCGAAACATTGGAATTCCACTCTAAACTTTATTACTCAATAGACCGTTTAGCTATTCTACGGGGAATCTTAAATGAACAATATGTTGATACATTCTTAGAATTTTCGAACATGCACAAGCTCTAACGCCACTCGACCGAAAGTCTCGTACAGAAATGTATAGATAACGCTCGATCCAGGCTCTTTTGTAGAATAGCAAAAAGGTCTATTGATAATGTGACAGATGTCCTCTGCGGAAATTAGGTTTTGTAGTTATTCGCAGCGTCGTAAAATGGCAAATGGCCCAGGATAATTCTGACACATGTACTAGCATAACATATTCTGGTTAGACATTAGATTGAAACTGTAGAAATTTGATAGACAGAACATCGATTTCCCTGTTTGTTTCAGAACTATCTAATTAATTTTTGTTGGCATTTTTCGTTTTGTGAAGTAGATGTAAATAGATAATCTATACAGTCAAACTCGCACAAGCTGGATTTCTTGTAAGTTATACAAATAGTCTCTGTTCAAGGCCCTTTGACATAGACCCTTCCAAAAACATTTGCCAAAGTCGGATATTCTCGTGAGTTAGATCTTGTTTGTTGATGCAATGAGTGAATAGCTAGTTCTAAATGACTATCACTACAGAAAACACGTTCCAACGGTCTTCATTTAAACGTGGCGCTTCGTTGAAAGAAATTCGCACAAATGTTTCACTTGTTCGTTATTCGTTGTGCACTTTGATATTAAAAATGGGAAATGATTGCACTAATGAGTATTTTTCAGTTCTTGAAAATTTATCCTGAAGCCTTTGACCTTGGCAGGGTTTGGCAAAACCTGACCCATTAGCAATTCGGTCAAAACCCCATTCCTCCGTATTTCGCATGAGTTACAGTATTTTCTTCTTTGCGAAGAGATTTTTCTGCGAGTTTGACTGTCCTTTTTTGCAATAAGTACACGTTTTTAGATACGAGACTACTAGTTTCCTATGTGCGAGATTTATAAAGGCAAAGTTATAAATGTCATGGGAAACTTGTCTTTTAGTGCCCCTCTCTTTTATAGTTAGTTGATAGTTGCTGTATTTTTAGACCCCAATTGAACTTATTTCCTTGCAAAATGTTTACTGTATTTCAAGAATCGAATACCCACCAGTGGTAGAAACTACGTCTAATTCATGCAGCCAAATAATAAATGAGAAACTAAACAATTGTAGCACCACCAGAGGAAATTTTCATGTGAAATTGAGAAACTTTTAGTACGATTGGCTAATCCTTTCATGAAAAACTATTAGAACAGTAGAAATGTGTAATATCAGAAAAAATTCATGGTCTCTGGGATCCAGCTTACGGTGTTTCTTGTCAGTCAACAGCGATAGAACAAACGCACATCGCTTTAGGCTTGAGCAGTATTACAATGCAATTTTGTATGGTAGTAAAAACGTCGCAAAAGAAATTAAAATTGAAAGTAATGTATTGTAATGACGTACAGGACAGTTTTGAGCATAAAACAAATAATTATTACTCCCTGCTGCACGTTCGTGTCTCTCTATTCTCGATTATTCTACCTTACAGCAACGTTACACATGTTACTACGAATGTTGCAGGCTAAACGCGTTTACACTGCCAAACTACCAAATTTGATATGCTGCGAGCTGCTGCGCAGGCGCCTTTGTCAGTGCTGATCAAGTCGCAAGGCTAAGAATCACATTGATATTCTGCAAGCTGCTGTGTATGCGCCTCTGTCAGTGCTGATCAAGTCGCAAGGCTAAGAATCACATTGATATTCTGCGAACTGCTGCGCGGGCGCATTTGTCAGTGCTGATCAAGTCGAAAGGCTAAGAATCACATTGATATTCTGCGAGCTGCTGCGCAGGCGCCTTTGTCAGTGCTGATCAAGTCGAAAGGCTAAGAATCACATTGATATTCTGCGAGCTGCTGCGCAGGCGCCTTTGTCAGTGCTGATCAAGTCGAAAGGCTAAGAATCACATTGATATTCTGCGAGCTGCTGCGCAGGCGCCTTTGTCAGTGCTGATCAAGTCGAAAGGCTAAGAATCACATTGATATTCTGCGAGCTGCTGCGCAGGCGCCTTTGTCAGTGCTGATCAAGTTGAAAGGCTAAGAATCACATTGATATTTTGCGAGCTGCTGCGCTAGCGCCTTTGTCAGTGCTGATCAAGTCGAAAGGCTAAGAATCACATTGAATTACACGTAATACTGATAAATTGTGCTAGTCCAAAAATACGTACAGCATTTTGGACAAGTACAGTATACTTGTATTTAAAAAGGCGCCTGCGCAGCAGCTGAAATCATTGTTATCAAATTCACTCATTTCAATATCAAAGTCACTCATTTCCTTATAAGAAATCGCTTATAAGAATCGGTAGGGGCAATTTTTCGAAAGTTAAGAAACAACCATACCTGAATTTAAAAAACTAGAAAAATTTTATAATTTACAATTTTGATTTTCATTTCACACTCAAACATGTTTTAACAGTATACGGTTCTAGCAACTGTTTGGACATTATTTTGAGTGCAAATTATGTCATTTACTTGTTTTGAGATTTTACTAAGTAATTTGGGAATTCTTTAGACAAAACAAAATTAACTCTTACACTTCTGGCATTAAGAATATAAGAAACATATAGGAAACTTTTGGTAGCAAAATTGCCCAAAAATTTAAGAAACTGCCTACCTGCGCCGGACCTTAGTTTCTTTAAAAATTGAGTGTACTTAAGAAATTTCTAAAATGTTAACCTGATATGAATCATGTTACCAATTTTTTAATGATTGTTTATTCATATTTGTTCATATTTCCATAAACATCAAATTCATACAAGAAATGATGAATACCGATACCATCCTAATACCCAAATCTTTAATAAGAACAATCTTTCAAGTTCAACAAATGCATTACGATGAATGCGTTATTATCCCTTTCTCTCTAACCTCTGCGAAGCACCATGGCTCGTCGGAGGGGGAGGGGGCATCGGAACTTTTTGACCTGGAGCATAAATTGTATTATTATCCTCATTAGTAAGGGGAAAGAAATTGAAACAACTATATAACAAGAAGAGACGCTACAAAATACCATTTCGACAAGGGAGGCGAATTACACTCATACATCGACATGAAGATAGGTGTAATAATAGATACACAAAAAAGAAAGTTTAACGATCTTAAACTTAATCATAAGGTTATATGTTATGTTATGTTATGTTATGTTAATTTCAAGTTCATATCAATATTCTCGGCTTTTAACTAATCTTATTTCATAGATACGAAAGAACGTTAATAACAAGAATATGTATATGATGACAACATCTATCTTATTTAAGGTGCTGACGAGGACAAATGAAAACAACTCGTAAATGAGCTTACGAATTGTTGGCTCTGAACGACATAGTCAATGGAATAAGAAAATATAACATACATGATAGCTCTATTATGATTTTGTTGTAACTGCTAGTAATTACTAGAAACAAATACGAACAAATGGACAAGATAAACAGTTACCAACTGGGGAGAATGTAGGAAAGAAAACCTATGCTATGTTTATGTTATGTTATGTTATGTTATGTTATGTTATGTTATGTTATGTTATGTTATGTTATGTTATGTTATGTTATGTTATGTTATGTTATGTTATGTTATGTTATGTTATGTTATGTTATGTTATGTTATGTTATCTTATCTTATATTATCTTATGTTATCTTGTAATGCTGAAACTCTGTTGATAACGTAATATTGAAAGGCCTTTAGTGCTGTCAGAAAAGTTTCGGTTCTCTTGCATTTTATTTCTTCTGATAGTATCTACCTTTGAATATTTTTTTACATAAAAAAGAATATGATATAAACGGAATGCAACAATATAAATTGCCCCCCTACTAAATAAGGATTAGAAAAATTTAATGTTACGAGTTTTCAAAGTTAAGTTTTCTTTCTCGAATTTATATTGCATTGCTAGTGTCGCACCCAGGGATTCTAAGGCTGGGAGAGCTGATGGTTGTAATTATTACATACATCTATAGATAAATACATACCGTATAAGCTTTATTTAGCCCCTCTCTTTATTAAGCCCCCTCGCTAATAAGCCCCTCCCCTCTGAGAAAAATTTTAAACAAGCCCCCTCTCTATTAAGTCCTCATCAATATCAAATTCCGGAGGCTACTAAAGAGCTTTCATTTTTTTGCAATGCAAGTTTGCATGTTTATATTGATATGGTTTGGAATAAAACTATGTCGAACTTATGTATTTGACTCATAAAACTCTATGTTGAGTTGGCGAAAAGGTGGTAAAAGAACTGTAAAGCTGTCATCTATGTCCTTGTCATTTGAATTTTTGAATAAGCCCCCCTCTCTAATAAGCCTCCTCTATTTTAAGCCCCCCTCTGAAGTGTCCGAAATTAAATAAGCCCCCCCCCCTATGGCTTAATAGAGCTTCTATGGTATGTTGACTTAATGACTTCATAACATAGCTACGTCGCTTTTCCTGCACATATTCGCTTTTTCCATTCCTTCCCTTTCTATTACTTGTTCAGGAAATTGGATATAAAAGACAAGCACTTGCACACATTGTATAATTCATAGCCAAACAAGGCCTCCGCTCTTTCTGGTAATGAATGGTAATTACAATTTTCAACTTTAAGTAACTAACCCTACCTAACCATCCTAACCCCTAACCATAACCCTAACCCGCAAATTCTAAAACCTCTTTTTGACACAGGAACCTCGTACACAACTGGACAACACCAACAATACAACTTTACTCGAATCACACACGCCGACAGAACGGAACACTTCAGTCTAACGAATTTGTTTTCTTCTCGTACTTGCACAATGGAACCGCGACGTAAAACGAAGAGAGCTGTCCTTTCGGATGAAACGAGAGCAACTTTAACAAAATATCATGAACGGGGTATGGATAATTACAACAGGAGAGACGAGCGTGCCATTGAACTTCTTGGCGAAGCTGAAAAAGAGACCGGTTTGGACAAAGACACTATAAAGGTGAGAACAATGTCGAATTGAAGGCTTACTTTGATACAGTAAAAGCTCGCATATGAGAAACTAATTTTTTCGAATTAGGCTTGGCTTTACAGTTTACCTCGTTTTATTTTGCTGACTACGGTTTCTCATTGAATAAATAAACCTACAACACTTGCCTACCTCGCATAATAAGTACCAAACTACGAAACACAAAATGGCGGCCAAAAGTGTCTTCCAACCAAATCAACAAAATGTGCACAACAAAAGCATCACCATCATCAACATTTAAGGGTTTCTGTACTGGGTATTTTGGCCGGAAAATAATTGTTAATTTGTTTGCTATGCATTCAAAATAGTAAAAATGAATTGTTATCTTGTTGGTCTCTTTGATAAATTGGTAAAACAACCTTCAAACAGCATTGAACAAGATTTTGGCTGCATGGCCAGAGGCCAAAGGCAAAAGAAAATTAGAAATGGATAGATATTTGAGGGCAAAGATTCAAATGTAACTCAACTTAAATTTGTCTAAGAGAAGGAGTCAGGTAAAAAAGCACACTCCTCCAGTCACTTGCTGAGTTTCAAATTACCTTCAAAGTAAACTCAAGCGTAACAATTGTGTTAAATACATCAAAATCCATGTCTTCATGTGTCAACCACCTGACTTGCCAAAGTCTTCCAGGGAGCAAGGTTAATTTCAATCTGATGAAAGCAATATCAAGGATATTCTTCCAATGGAATCGTTTCTCTCTGTTTGTTATATATTGCTCTGATTCTGAATAATTCTTGTATTTTGGTAGGCCTTACATGAATTTAGAGACTCAGCCTGTTATTTCTCAGAAGTGAGTTTGTCATATGAGGGATTTTACAGTATTTTAACAAGAAAACCGCTTAGCCTCAAATACACATATTTTTTTATAAGAAACTTAGAATTTCAGCCCGTACTGAAAGTTTCTTAAAATTATCAGATTTTGAGAACTTAGAGTTTCTTCACGAGTCTCTTAGTGGTTCCATAACAATCTTCATGTTCACTACCTGTGCCCTCATGAACAGTTCAAAACAATGTTTTTAAGCCTTTCCAATGTTTAGACATTACTCAAGTACCTTACGAGTAATATTACACAGGAAACAAATGAAAATCAAAGTAAAAATTATTCAAGGGTTTCTTTTATCAAACAGTAAATAGTTTTTTTACTTGTATTCTCCCAGTACTGAAATTCCAATGTTGATCAACAACATTACTAACCAAATAGCAGCTTCAGTCAGTCATACTAATCTAATCATTAGCTGGAAATTAGTTGTGTATGAACATATATTTGCTACAAGGAATTCTTTGCGAGAAACTTTAACATCACATAGATCGCAAAGACAAGTTTAGCTGGAATATTCCAGAAGCATAACTTACAAATGAGGAAGTCTTTATTTGATTTGAAGGTTTCTTTGGTGTGAAGCATTTTTTAGCATATACATTGTACTTCATTTCTTTGAACTGCCTAAATATTGCACAAACAAAGATGCAGTTTTTGAAGCCTTTTCGATGTTTAGACATTATTCCAGTTCCTTCCGAGTAACATGATACAGTTAAAGTAGAAATACGCAAAGAATTAACTTTATCTAAATTAAAAGTATCTTATGTTATGTTTTCCTAGTACTGGAGTTTCTTATTTTTTGGCGATCTGTGAGTTGAGTTTCTAATAGAAAAGATATGTGTATTTGAAACAGCCTCTGTTTAGTGCAGGCCTGCATAGCTCCTGTGATATTATTTATAAAGATATATTTATCTCTAAATCTCTTTACATTACAGAGATGGATTGACAACAAAAAGAGGAAATTGGCTGACAAAGGAGGCGAGGAGCACAAAAGGCAATTGTCAGTTTCCACTGGCAGCCGCAAGAAAAGTGGCTATGACCTTTTCAGGTCAGACTTCTTGAAAACAAATGGTAAGTTTTTATTGATACTTGAAGCCCTGCCCAACTGAATATAAAAGCAAACATTTTAGATTTGCTCCCAAGCAAGTTTTTTTTGCAAACAACAACATTGCAAAAACTGAGTCACACCAGAATTCCTTTCCTTGTCTCATGTCATAAACAGTTTGGAATTAAATCTCCAATATTTGCAAACAATAGTCACTTCTTTGGCTAGGGCTTAGTACTTATTGGAGTTTATGACCAGTTTTAGAACCTACAATTTTGCAAGTCAGCCTGGCCAGGTTCTTATGTTTTGGATATTTAGTGGGAAATGAGGCTGTTCATGTTTTGACTTGGTTCTTATTTTATTCAGGGTTTTGAGGGATGTCTTTTCTTCAGATTCAAACTCGAGGCCTATTATTTACTGAAATTTAGAATCACTTTCGTTTATGAGGTATCATTCACAACAGCATTTTTATAAGAATCAGCAATGTTTATGTAATCCGAAGAAAAGCCTTCAGAAGCTTCCCATGAGATATAAAAATTTACGATCCTTCTGCAAACCCCTGGTGAATAAGACACCTTGGTCTCTGCAAAAAAGAATCTATTTCAAATTTTAGCCTGAATGGGTTATTATAAAATGGGGATCTTGTTGCAAAATTTCAGCATGCAGGTTCTTAATCCACCAGGTTCTTATAGCGGGTATCACCTCGCTGGCCTATTCTAATTTTTAAAGATATTATAGGCATTGTGTACATTATTATGGCTCTCTGACCTAAGAGCTGTTGGGCATTGGTAGGAAAAATATTTATAAATCCCTTACAAACTTATGTTTTAAGTTTTTTACATCATTTCATATCACCGAAGAGCTCTTATCAGAATGTGACAAGTTCTTGACAGTCCTGAAGAATTGATAAGAATCCTTGGCTTGTTAAGTGCACAAATGCAGGGTATAAGTTTAAAAAGGATTGTATTGGATTCTTTCAGTGATACAAATTTAATTTCCCTTTTGCCCAATCATGTAGGTGATGATAGCAAAATGTCAGATAAGATGGCATCTGCAGCAGCTCTTTGGAACGACATGGGTGAAGCAGAAAAAACATCATACAAACATCGAGCTGCTGCAGAAAAGCAAGTTGAGATTGAGGATTTGGACGAGGAGGGCAAAGATGTGGTGGCGAGATCTTTGAGAAAGAAGATTGATGAACTGGTAAGACATTTTTTCTGTAAATGTAGCTTTACATGTAGGCTGGTTGATTCAGATATCACCATCTGACAGTTTCACTGGTTACTTGAAGTCAAAGCCTGGCTGTCAAAAAGTGCAATTCACACACACAGCATTAGCGATCAATTTTCACAAATAAAAGGTATTGTTTTCTGTAGTTGAAGAATTATCAGGGATTTGCAGTTTTCTAAAGAGAAACCAACAAATGCTGCATGGCCACAAGCAAACTTGCCAATAGCGATTTTTGATGACTCTATTTTCATGGATTTCACTTTGTAAATTACATTGGCAATGATAGGTTGTGACTTCCTGAAAGAAGATATTTTACCCCGAACACTCATTGTTCAGGAAAAACAATTGCTTTGGAATGCTTCCAATATGTGGTTTACGAAATGGCATATACAGTAAATAGGTGGTCTGCGCTGATTGCCCAGTTAAGATATTAACACTGCTGTTCTGATTCCATCGTTGATGTTACTGTATTATTTTTCCTCCTGTTCAATTTAGTTTCAAAAGTTGCAAAGGTGTGGCTACGAGAGCGCTGTCATGGAGTTTAAAAACTCCAAAAAGACACCATACGTTTATGGCTCTGCCAAGGGAGGAGATTTTTTGGAGCTGAGACCAGACATTCAGTGGGAGTTTGCTGCCTTCTGCTCAGGTATCTCAATTTAGATGCTTTAATTTTGAATTATCCATTTCAGGTGATCCTACTGCACTCTTCTTTACCTCAAAGTATGTTCACAGGGTACAAGGAAACATTAATTGATACGGTTCATGGAATTAGTCGAAACCAATTAGAATGGTTGCACATATTCTTACTCAATGCAAAAGCATAGTTACACATATGTCCAGCCCATGTTTGCACATATACAGGTGTGCCAGGATATTGTTCTCCATTTGTGTGGCTGATGTGGAGGGGCTGTAACCTTAAAGGGAATCAGCATAGTTAACAGGAGGCCAGTTAGAAACATAATCTATTGTATTTGACAACTTTGACACATGCAATTTCATTGTGTAGCTAAGGAAACGATTGGTGCAACGGTGTTGTAATTCCTAAAAAAACAATGACAAAGTAATTGGAAAGAACATACATATGGCTAACATTGCAGTTTGGATTTTATGATATAAACTTAGTTAATACTCATGGTTTTATTATATATTTTTTTTGCTTCTTTCCTTCTTTCTCTCTTGCAGTGTTAATGGTGTGTAACATTTTTATGATGCTAAATTCGTATTTCTTTCAAGGTGTCTCTGCAGCTGACATTCGGGACCCTAACAAGCAGCTGCGTCAAAATGTTTGCAAAAAGTTGAACACCAAAATATGTAAGTATTCAATGGCAATTTTTGTGTTCATATCTTAGAGGCCTGTCACATGAGTAATTTGCACCCATGCTAAATTCAACACGGTTGAAGTTTTTATAGCATTGCTTACAGGCCTTTTCGTTTCACGCGAGCGATCGCTCCCGATCGCGTCAGCACTCGCGCAAACCAAATCACGGGAGCTTTTGGTCGCTCCCGCAAAACGGTAAATCATGTCGAATTTCACTCCGTAATTTTAGAAGAAAATAATTAGTCCAATTGTTAAAAACAAACGCATTCCACCATCTCAAAAGACCCAAGCAAGTGACACAGACAATTCGAAGGCAGCACATCAAAACACAGGAAACAACAATGAATTAGCAATGTCTCTACGGAAAACGACAATTGAATATCAAAGTCATCGAGAATAATATCCGTTTCAAAGTACTGTTACGGTTTGCTACAACATTTTGCGATCATCACATCTCATCGGCACTCATTCGCACACATTGCGATTTATCGTGACCACATGTTTTTTTTTACAAGAAATTGGTTTGAAAGAAACTACGAAGACCAAAAGTTTAAGAAACTCTGGTACTACGTTCAAGAACAATTAAGAAACTCTAAAATTTCATTTCTAATAGAACAAGAGTCGGTAGATTACTGTTCGTGCGGCATTATCCTCAGTCCATTGACGTAGACGAAGCCAAAGACCAAACGTTTAAGAAACTCTGGTACTATGTTCAAGAATAATTAAGAAACTCTAAAATTTCATTTCTAATAGAATAAGAGTCGGTAGATTACTGTTCGTGCGGCATTTTTCTTCAGTCCATTGACGTAAAGCATAAGCCTGTCTGATGAATTCAAATGAAATAATCTCTTTTCTCTAACAAGGTCCCTCATCTTTTTTTAACTTTTGACTTCAAAAAGTTGGTATCTTTTTGCCTTAATGTGCATGACTTATTCGTGGTGACAAAATCAATGCAAAATGCAAGCCCTTTGTCGATAAGAAGGCTCAACTTCGAACCATAACGCAATTTTAGGCCCAAAAGGTAAGAAACTAACTTTTTACTTAGCACCAAGGGCTGATCCAAATTTCTTATGAAAACACGTGTAAGAAAAACGTAAAGAAAACCAAATTGAGCTGAAGACTTTCCAGCGTTATGGGAAGTCTGACATAATAGGATTTAAAACACTGAAAGAAGGGGATCAAACTATTTCAGGGTAGGAGTGTACGACCAGATGGCCATTTCTGACTCAAGGAATTGGAGCAACGAGAAAGATTATGGAAACGAGAGCCTGGCCTGTCTCATTTTGCATCTCATTTCCCAGAAACACTGTCCATGACGTCCTTTTATCATATGCCAAGCCCGTGGCTAAGCAGTTCTTTATGTTACTTCTGAACTCAACATGACTCTGTATATATCTTTAACTGAGCGATCGCTCGCGCAAAAGAAATCACGGGAGCGATTGTCCACTCGCGTGAGCTATTTCTCACGAAAAGGCCTGATTGCTTAGTTTGTCTTCTGTTTATATGAAATCTCAATTTGGGATGGGATAAGGTCACATGATAGGAATGCAGTTGCAAACAATAGAAACAGTTGCAAGCCCCATTGACAAATAAGAATGATTGCAGAAATAGGTTTCATCTCCTTTGTACACATTCCGTCTTTGATTTCAACTAGCCCCAGCTGAAAAAATTGTTATGTTTATATGGGAATTTTGACCCATGCTGAACTTTCAACATAGGCTGAGTTGCCAAAATGAGTTAAGCCGATGTTGAGCTTCAACTCGGCCTCCTTCATGTGAATGTGATGAAGGTTTACGGCAGGGCTGACATTTCTCATGTAAAGGGCCTCTGAGTAATCTTAGTCATATAACCAGTGATTATTATTTGTCAATGGTAAGTTTCTGTTTCATGACTTACATCTATGTGGCAAAACATCATCTTACAAACACATTTCCATATATCAGCATAGATCATAAAACAGAAAACCCTACACAATTTCTGGAAAACCCTAATGGAAATTTGCTACTTGAATGAATGTGACTGGATGATATCAGGGAAATCAACACAAATGTTGAAATCTTGAGAACCATCAGACATGTTTTACATTGTTATAAAGGAGTGCTCTACACTAGGAAACTTTTATTTGTGAACCTCAGCAAACAAATTGCATTACATTATTATGCATGTTGATATTTTATCCATTAGACTAGCATATTTCAAATTGAACTGTAAAGCAAACATTGACAAATGTATGCAATTGTTGGACAAACAGAAGATTTGCATGTCTATGTAGCATGTCTTTGGGAGTGTTGTTACATGCAATCTCTGCAGTGTATGTAAACTCCAATTTCTGCAATTGGGATTGTTGTTCACACAGATTTGCTATCTTGTCTTTTGGGATTGTTGTTACCGGATGTTAATATTGAAAAATCTATTTCCATCGTAGACGAGGCTAGCAAAGGAAAGTGGACCCAGGTTCCTTACAAGAAGATTGAGCAGGGCTTGGTTGAAGTAAGTGGACTCCCAGAAGGGTTTCGTCTCCGAAGACCAGCTCTGTGTACAAAAAGTGAGCTGGAGTTGTTATTGGAGATTCATGACAAAATCTCATTCCGAAGTAAGTTCTGTAGTTGCTAGTTATTTAATTGAATTAAATGGCTTTTACTGACTGATTTTCAAGCTCATATTGAAAAGGAAACATCTAGCAGTGTCAACAAACTTGCAATGGGTGGAATACTTCATGAAAGTGGAATTTGTAGTCCCAATGCTGCTAACAAAAGTCAATGTCAGGAATATTACTTTGTTTAGCTGTTGTCTGTTTGCAATGAACTTTTCTATCTAGCTGTGTCAAAGCAGGTCTTACATAAATATATCTCACTTTGTACGCCGGATACAGCACAGATATGCTGTCAGCGCATCAATGCTGGTCAATTTCAATTAATTGATATATATATCGGGTGAGTCAGAAAAAACGTGGGGTGTTTGGCGGATTGTGACGTCGCATTCAGCCACCCGATCGTAGCGAACTAAATTTGTTCTTGCAGCCAGAGGTCTAACTTAGATCATAAGCCTTCCCCCATCGAAATCGGACACTTGGTGTATTACTCAGAAAACGTTTTCTTCGTAAGACGTTGTATGGGAGTTTTACAAACTTATGAAATCTTTGATAGAGCCCCTTCAGCATTTTACCCTAGCCAAAGCTGCAGGTACACATGGTATTATCAGGGGAGAATGAAATAGTTTTGTCATGAAACATCGCGTTGATCTTGTTGAAATAAATCTCTTTACAACACAAAGAAGCATGGGTTTTTACTGTCTCTCAAACATATTCTCTCCGCAGGACAAGTTATGACGTGACATGGCATCCCAGGGGAGAAAACACTATTTCCGAACTGTTTCATGCCCCCCAGATAATACCACGTGTACCTGCAGCTTTGGCAAGCCTAAAATGCTGAAGGGGCTTGGTTAAAGGTTTCCTCAGTTTGCAAGACTACCATATAAAGTATTAGGAAGTAAAATCTTTTTTAAATAATGAATCACATGACCGATTTCGATGGGGAAAAGTTTATGATCTAAGTCAGATTTATGGCTGCATGGAATAATTTAGTTCACAACGGTCGGGTGGCTAAACGCAGCGTCGCAGTCCGCCAAACACCCCATGTTTTTTCTGACTCACCCGGTATATATATATATATATATATAGTTTGGATACTTGCACATTGTTTGAAACGAACAAAATACAATGCACAAGTAAAAATATAAGTCGAAACGAAATAAAAATTGAGTACAGGCATCACTGATTTACTGCAGACTTGTATTTTTTATATGTTTATTGACGTCAGTCTCAACAGGAAAGCCAATGGGCGCTGTGAGCGCTATTATGCCAGGAACTACCTCTGTCAACCTGTTACCTGAGACTGACTTTATCGGCAGCATCTAAGCTTTTGATACCGAGCTTTGTCATATTTTACGTCTTATCAATAGAAAAATGGCGCTGTGGCCTTGGCCTTTTTCAGCCGAATGTTTTGGAGCTATCACTGGACTTTTCTCGGTGTGCTTTGCTTGATATATTTCCAGGGTGTCCCGAAAAAAGTGTCCGACTTTTAAATTTGAATGACTCGGAATAGTTTTGATTTTCAAATCTTTTCTTCGCCGCTGCTCTACTGTTGTCTAACTTTACAGTAATATTTACTGTTGGAAAACCAAAGTAGCCCTTTTGTTAGTGGGAAAGAAAGCTACAAGTTTCATTCTTTGAACACGAATTACTTGAATGACCAGAAATCTAACTGCTACCACTGGTAAGGAGGTATGTTACCCCAGATAACGCAGACATTGAAATGTTGGAGAAACAAAGATTATTGCCTGGTTTTGAAGAAATTATAGAACAAATTTGAAAATGCCATCAAAGAAACTGCCTAAAACTTGCATAACGGACAAAAATAACAAATTTGACATGTTCACTACCAAAGGGATAGAATGCCTGTGTTCTTCATAACTTAGTTTTAAATGTCCCCCGCCTCAGTCTTGATATGACGACTTGATAATTTTGCAAGTTTATGAATTACATTCTCACGTTTCTGAAATTACTTTGATTGTGTTTCCTGGCCTATCTGGACAAAGTTTATTTAGAAATTAGAATAATATCGGAGAATAGTAAAGTGAAGAGTGAAAAACAGTTAAAAATTAGCATCATTTTCAAGGCACTAAAAATTCCTAAAAATTCCTAAATTTAAATTGCAATAGTCTCAACAGAATATTATATGTTTCAGCTTTCAAAAAATGCCCAAATAGATCATATATTCTCTGATATATTCCAGTTTGAAAGTATGACACTTTTTTGGGACACCCTGCACAATCATATAGCAGCAGTCTTCATCTGAAAATAACCATAAACTGTTCCTTGTTTAGAATGGTTGTAGACTTTCCCATCCTATTCTTGATATCCAATGTTTTGCAAATTCAAATATGCACATTTTGCTAAGTCTACATTTTTGATATCGATATCTAGGTCCAATACACCTTGAAAGATTTTTAATGTGTTTAATATAGAGCGTTTTGTAAAAAGAAACTATTTAAAAACCTAAACGATGCAAAAATGTATTAGTTACGATAAAAGCTTCGTTATATCTCACTCTAAACGTGGATATTGACAAGATGACAAATGTATCTAGTGTTTAAAGGCTCTGGCCCTTGAATTTTCTTTGCTTAATTGAGTTTGCATCACATCAAAAGGTTTCCGGTTATGTGTGATCATTGTCTTTATTTTGCTTTCCTTCGTGACAGTGTTTATCACATCACATCAAAAGGTTTCCGGCTATGTGTGATCATTGTCTTTATTTTGCTTTCCTTCGTAACAGTGTTTATTGTTCTTCGTAGTACTACAACCAATCTCTGCTCCACAAACATCAACTCAGAATGAGAACGAAGAGCAAGCTAGAATGGAAGAAGTAGATGGTCCTCTAATGACTGAGCAGGAAGCACAAGAGCAACCTGCAAGTATCAACCTGTTATCGTGCATGGTACCGCTCGATGATTGCATGATGACCTGAGCCACATTTTTCACTCATAACGTCCAGGGTTTCATAAAAAGCTTTCCAGTTTTAAACTAAAACATACCTTGGCCTGCTCCTGCTAGCAAAACAAATAACGCACTTTCTAAAAGAGTTACTAAATGAGCACTAGTTTGATCAAATTGAGCAACAGAAACAAAGCAGGAAATTGTCAAATTTGAATCAACTTTTCAGCATTTGCAAGCAACGTTCTACAACTGTGTAACGTTCTACAACGGTGTAATTGGCCATACCATGATGATTTGCCAATATCTTTAATTAATCTCAATATCAATGACAACCCCGCAAAGAAATACATCTTCAGTGTATCAACCCCTATTGATGCAAGCAGGACGAGGGTTAGTGTAGCAAAAATGGTAGGCTTATCAATCTACATGTTGATATTGTAAAAGGCTGCTTCCAAATGCTGAAAAGTTGATTCAGATTTGACGGCGCCGTGTTTTTGTTTCTGTTGCTCAATCGTATCAAAACTAGTGCTCATTTAGTAACTGCCTCACTAAACTTTTAGAAAATGTATTATTGTTTTGATAGCATGAGAAGGTCAAGAGACCTTTGAGTTAAAAACTGGGAAGCTTTTTATGAGACCCCATGTAGAGACCATTTCACGGTTCGAAAAAAGTGATCAAGGACAGCATTTGAAACAAGTGAGTAATTCGGGAGGCCTTTAGCAAGTATTTTTTTTATACCAACAATATGTGTTCACTGTGTGTTTACTAGGTCACTGGATTTAAACATTAAGAATTTGATGAAACTTTGAAACAATAAGAAACATTTTGTACTTTACCAAATTCTGCATTTCTTGCAGAAATACTTGCACTATTTCCTTCAGAATTAGCCACTCGTTTTATCGTCTCGCTCCTTTCAAAATGCAATTTGAGCCATTCGAATTAAATCTTGCTCTTTCTGCTTTTTGCGACCCAATTAACTCATTGCTAAACCAACCATCTTCTTCGACCTTCATTCATTTCACGTCTCAAACGACTATGATATAGCAAAATTTGCCTAAATGTTACAGAACGAAGCGGGATTGTCTCGCTTTTTGCTGTTTGACGGAAATTCGCGAAAGTTTAATCCGCGAGATTTCGTAAAATGTGAAATTGACGAAAGTTTATTCTCGTGTAATTTGTATATATTTTAGATAGATATTTGTATATAAGCGCTCACTGGTGTTAAAGACCTTGCGATAATTTAGGATAGGGAGTTTTTAGATCTTTTGGCAAATAGTCTAAGAAGAACCTTTCGAGCTTTGAGCTAAAGTCTTAAAAAGGCTACCCTTCGTCACTTCAACTGGCTTTTGGCGTCAGCACAACTGACTGTTATTTCCTTCTTTTTGTTCGATCTTCAGTATCATGAATTCGTTAAGTTTTTTTCATAGTTTTTTTTAATTTTTCATACGGCAATCATTTATAGTGTAGCATGTCTACGGTTCGAAATAGAAGTGAATTATAGTTTCACGTAAAAAAGTGATGTAAGATTATACGTCCCGAATAAAGTTTGGTTTCTAGCCAGCGGAACTATGCAAGCAGCTGGAATTTTACAGGGTCGTGATTCATTCAGTAGTATATTGTAGATCAGTAGTAAACAATAGAACAGTAGTCATCATGTACGCGATATTGGTAGATATTATATGAACTTGAAACCAAGGTTAGATACTCTTATTATATAAACATGACACAGCTTGAGACAAAAAAGGACAAAGCGTTGCTGTACTCTGTATCATATCTGTATCATCTATGCACTCTGAATCATATAAATGAAAGAATCAAAATAATAATAAATCGGATAAAAACCTTCGAACATGAGTACGATAAATACATTTGTTTTCTTCGCGGTCAGTTCCTTTAATCTAACATCATTTTCACCCTTTGGTTCTCTCAAAGACTAATTATAGCTAATGCTGTTTACACCCACTTCAGATCATATGATTGTCCTTGCGAGGAAATTTTTCTTTCATACAAGTTAAAGCGCCACGCAGGTAACTGTATCAACAGATAAAGTTTTCTCAGTCTATGGTGACTGGACCTGAAATGGGTATACGCTAGCTGAATTCATCCATTTCTTGTGTTTTATTGAAAATTTGTATAGTTACCGAGTGAGCCTGCAAAAAACTCCCATTGATGAAAATTCATTGCATCGTGAGTACTGGGTGTATTCATGACCAAACTAGAAGTTTTACACGCACAAAGAAATTGATTTGGCAATCATCAGTGCTTTTTTGCAGTATGATTCAAAACCAGGTAGCCCTACAAAGAGTTAAATTTGCTCATTATTAAACCACTTACAAGACCAGCTATGTCTTGGAAAGTAATTTGGTTCTTGATCTACTTGACAAAAAAAGAAAATTGAGGATCGGCCATGTTATCAAATGTTGGTGATTTTTCAAACGGGAGTACTTTTTTTGGGACACCCGACGGTAGTAACCTTGGTGCTATGAATTTTCAAGATTGGAGACTTGTTCTGCATCGCCCCGTAAATTGTACATTATATTGCAGATATTAATTCACGATACAGCAATTTTGTTGATTCAAGTTACCATAATTCACTCATTTCCAACGATCAGGCAGCAATATTCGGCAATAACATTTCTTGAAAGGCCATTCGTTGACCAGTTTTAATTTTCATATAATTTTGAAAAATCTACGCAAAACCTTGACGCAATCTGAGGGCCTCCATGACTTCTACTAAACATGCTTTGATCGTTTATGTTTTGATCGGTACATGCCTCTTTGATTTTGTTGACAAATTTATATGCAAAAATGGAAAGTCGTATTAGTTTTGAAGTAAATAACTGGCCAGGTTGGCAACTCTTGCGACTCTGGAAAATATTTATCACTGCCAAAATTATGTTTGCTTGTATCATTTGGATATTCCTTGGTAAAAGAAGTCACAAATATCCTTTATCTTTCAAAATAAGGCCTTTTCTAGAACATACCCAATTCGACTGAGTTTTCGTTCTGGCTCCATGAGAAAAACGAAAACTCGGCAGCTCGGGCAAAATGCACAGGTATGATTAAACCAAAGAAAGAACTTTGCAATATTAACTTCTCGCAAGAACCATTATTAGATACTCTAATTTGCCCATTTCCACAGAGAATCTCAACTTTATTGACGGACCTACGTTTTATGGCAATTGCGAAAGAATCGGCCTAAGTTTTATGTTAATTGAGAGATTTGTTTAATTAAAGACGATGAACGGGGCAAAAGAAACTTAGGTCCGCTGTTAAAATGAGGATTATCTGTGGAAATAGGCAAAACGACAGCATCTAACAATGGTTTTTTGCGAGAAGTTACTTTGGTTTAATCGTACTTTTGCATTTTGCCCGAGCTGCCGAGTTTTCATTTTCTCATGGAGCCAGAACAAAAACTGACGCGAATTGGCAAATTCTAGAAAAAGGTTTTATTTTGAAAGGCAAATAATATTTGTTTCTCGTTTCACCAAGGAATATCAAAATTCTATCAGCAAACTTCATTTTTGCAGTGATAAAGATTGGCATGAGTTGCCAGAGTTTCCGACCTGGCGGTATATAACTTGCATCAATCGTTGCACTGTCTCAAAAAAGATTGGAACTGGGGCAAATGAGAAAATTTGATAAAATAACCATACAAGAGCACTGACCGACAGAAGGATTGTGGGAACTTAGAAGCAGAATAGTTATACAGTAAGGCCCCGCATTCAAGAAACCACCTCAATTGATGCAGGGTTCATAAGAAGTTGCTACCAAGATATCTTCATAAAAAAGATTTTTACGTACATTTTGATTAATATGCTTGAAAATCATTGATAACATACATATATGGCGAATACATCTGAAAATAACTCTTCTGTTCCGACCCATTTTTCTAGAACTTTCCAGAAAAGAGATTAGAAACTTTGGAAACTTTCAGCCTGAAAAATGCAGGATTATAGATATAAGAAGATATAAGAAACATTTTAGGCTCAGGTTTTAGGAACTGGTTTCTTAATTGCATGGCCTTACTGCAGAAGTGTTTTCTTAATTGCGTGGCCTTACTGTAGTGCATAAATGACTTCTTACTGGTAAAGCTCGAAAACCAGCCTGCCTCCAAGTAGTTCTCGCTCTTTTTGATTTGGTGTGATCTGAAAAAGGTTGTTTGCAGCTCTCCATTTACGGATATTTGGTGAAGGTATATGCCAATGGGTTTCCCGTAACCTTAGGGGGGCTAATTATTTGTCAGAAGGCTAAATGTTTCTTTTAGGTGGTTTCTTAAATGCGATGTCTTACTGTATACAAAGAAATCTCGAATAGAAGCAAATATGAATTTGATGCATTTCGTCATATTTTTATGCGTTTGTTCTGGTGGGAACATACTGAAAAGGCTGCAAATAACTTTGCCATTATTCGAGATTTTGCGGCGCCTTAGACGATATCCTATCGCTTCAGAACATACTAAAAACAAGCGAATTTGTAAGTGCGCTAACAATACGTTTGAAATGGCTTCGAAAATGCGTTGCAGTTGAAGTCGTATCTAAAAGCGCTGAACTCGCAAAGAATAACCTTGTTTGGTGTAGGCCCAGACCCTATCGGCTTAAACTGTCTGCCTGCAAAGTTACTTCGAGTACCCCAGGACGCCACAACACATTTTCGTTTTATTCCAATTTCAAACACTTTTTTGTAGCGTGAACCAAAACTTTCCTGCAGTCACTAGTTGTATAAGACATTTCTAGGTAAAGGCCATGACTTCCGAACCTTTCTGGGTATACTATTATATAGGAATGATTCAGCCTTCACGTGGCAAATTGTTACCAATATCTCCCCTTTTTAAAAACTTGATTACGCAATTTCATGCCTCATGAAACACAATAACGGGTCTCAGTATGCCAACAAGGAGCAGTATTATCTAAATCATGTGTTAAGGGCTACGATGAGCTATCGAGTGGACGCTGCCTCGGAGGAAGTCCTTGTGAAACTTAAAGGACCACGAAGCAACGCTATAGGGGATAATGACTGGCAATTGATTTGAAAATTTGATAATAAGCATTTGAAAATAAGCAATGCTATACTCAAACAAACAATCCTTCAAGTAAACGTAAAAGCCTTTGAAAAAAGTCGGAGATATCTATGTGAACAATTTCTCGCGTGCGCCTAATCTTAAGAAATGTAATAAAAACGCTTGCCCCGTCTCTGATGGAAAGCAAATCACCTCGAGGAGGTACAACACTTAAATCCTCATCTACCTCAAATAGGTAAAAAAGGCTAGCATTATTGCTACCTAATAACCCTATTCTGGTTCGTTATACCGCACCTATCTAAAGAGTGTAAGCTGAATTATGGTTTCGTTGGGAATCTGCAAGTTGATTGGGGTCATCTTATTTAAGAGCAATTCCATGATTTCCAGCAGAGAAGCCAGTATGTCATGTCAGAAAGTCATAGTTTTAATTCTGCACAGTTGAATTGCATTCCATTTTCAAAATCAAACAGAGCAAAATAAAATCAAAATGAAAGTTTGGCTATTGACTTTATTCCGAGAAGTTGAAGCCTTGCTAAGTCTAATTATGCAGATTGACGGTGCACCTCCTCTACGGAATTTGCAAAAGATGGAATACGAAATAAATGTCTTTACATTGATACAAGAACTTTAAAGCATTACAGATGTGTTGGTCAGACGCAAGGGTTTTATTATATGAATCAACCTTATTTGGTGTCCTTCGTCTTTTGAGAGTTTCTATCATTTTAAATTTTACAATCGATATCGCAGATTGGTATTTACAACATGAGAAGAGCTTGAATGTAGAACTGTCTTTGCCTTTGGTTACCTTTGGGGCAATCAACTCAGATTAGCCATATTTAAGAGTCCTAAAATCTGGACTTAAATCAAAAGAGTGGCAAATTGCCTGATGAATTTAGTACGTTCAAATTTCCACAAGTACTTTGGGTCTTGCAAATATAGGGAAAATGCCTTGCAAGCAAGATACCACATAACATTGGCACCAGCATTGTCGTTGGGATTTGCAAACATCAAGAAAGACGAAGGTGCACCTGAAGGAAACCCCCCGACACATCTGCCGCTTCTGATCGTGCATATGAAATAGTACTTAAATATACTCAGCGAAGCAAATCCGGCTGAATCTTACCAAGAATCTCAATTAGTTCATATGCATGCTTGAACAACATTCTATCACCTGGGGTTGAGCCAGCCATATGAGATCTACAAAAACTAGCAAATTCAGATATCCAATCATGAATTCTCTTAATTTTTGTAGATTCTTCACATAGCCGCATCTGTGATAGAAGTTGGCCTAAGCAATACATATCACTCGATACAGATGTAGGTTTACTACCTGATAAAATAGATCTGGGTTGCACACAACCATCTCCTAACTGACTAGCACGTGACTGTGACAATCTATATCCATCAGAGGCGAGACAAGCATGACCAAAGCCTGTTATTACTGGCATAAGGGAACTCTTAACTAAAACATGACATGGCTGCAGATTGTTATGGATGACCCCACGATTGTGAATATGACCTACAGCCTCGATAAGTCTAACAGCACATATCCCGAAAGCAATACTATCTTTGAAGCGAGAACGGGACAATGATAAACCTTCAACGTATGATTCGATTAAAGAACATTCTTTGCCCTCGACTATCAAGCCAAAGGCATGTGGAATAGAAGGGTGGCTACCTAACATTTGCAACAACAAATACTCCGTACTTATACGAGCTAGCTCTGGGACTAATAAATGCTTTTTAGCTACCGTTATTTCTTTATACAAAGATTGGAATACAATACTCCTAGGCCCACTTCCGATCTTTTTTGAGACAGATTCATCGATATCGGCATCGCTAATCATCAGGATTCCATAGCTGCTTAATTTTTCGTTGGTTAGCAACCTTCTATTAAGTGTTGCAATAGCAGCTATGCTTCGCGCGCGCGCATTTACGATACCTTCCGACTGCTCCAGAACATCTCGTGAAACCAACCCGCTCGTTATCTCCTCCTTCATCCGTAGCTTCTTGTTGACCGCCTGCGATTCTTCCAGAGCAATCTGGGCAAAATATAGCTCCCTGCTTCGTTCGAAGTATGTCATCTCCATGGAAGGTAGCTTTCTTTTTGGATTCTTGGTGACATTTGTTTCGACCTCCTGACAAGCAGAAATTTGAGATATTAAGCATATTAAGAAGAAGAAATTCAGCTGTAGGGACCTTGCAGCCCCCGCTCATATATTGCGATTCGGAATTGACACTAGAAAACATTTAGCGAACACTGTATTAAAAGTTTCTTATATAGCTAACATAAATTGAGATAAAGAAATGCTCTGTAACAGATATGCTCAGGCACAGGCGGAATCAGTAATTTTCAAAGCAACGGTCAGTTTTTATTCTGGGCCTTCAATGGTGTTGGAAACAGAAATTTGCCTTTTGTTTTCAAAACTAACTTTAGGTATAAACAAAAATGAAGAAAGAAAACAAACCTTGGGATACTCAAAATTGTCCGGTTCCAGCGGCGTTGCCAGAGGATCACTGGGTTCGTCCTTGCTTTCAGCATCGCTGGCATTTGATTGCGCCAAACTGTCATCTAAATCATCACAAAACATGTTCGTTGGAATACACATCTAGCGTAGAAATCAGAATCTTGTATGAGAATCAACTTACTATTACAGACCAAATGAAAGCAATGCTTAGTACCAGCTTAGTAAAATTAAAATGTCTCCGAAAACTCATGAGCTTGAGTTCATTGTTTCCCTGCGTTCTTTGATTTGTAGATGTTGCTTCTCTCGAAGGGGATTCATAACATTACTATGAAATAAGGGGCAAATTCAAAATTGCCTTGCTTTGCAAGAGTTGCCCTACACCAACGTGCTTCCAAAAAATCGCGTTAAATCTGGTTTAAAGAGCTTCAAGGTCGCAAAGCAAACTGTCAATACAAAGAATGATATTTCCCTGGCCTACTCATTGCTAAATGCATACCTTTCAAGCAATATTCTTCCACTGTATCAGCAAAAACAATCCATTGCAGCTTCGAGAACTCGGGGAACGAAGTATACTTTACTTTGAGGGGTAGTTTGCTTTCTTTTAGAAGTTGGGCCTAAACACAACTTCCTTGGAGGGATTGTTTTCTCTTAGACCAGGGACCTAAGGACAAATTACTTTGAAGGGTGGTTTGTTTATTTTAGATCAGGGACCTGAGTAAAATCTACTTGTTGGGGCAGTTCGTTTTCTCTTAGATGAGGCGCCTAAGTACAATTCACTCTTGAGGGACAGTTTGTTTTCTTAGGGGCCTAAGTACAATTTACTCTGAGGGGCAGTTCGTTTTCTTTTAGATTAGAGCTTCAAGTACAATCCACTCTGAGGGGCAGGGCAGATCGTTTTCCCTTGGATGAGGGGCCTAAGTACAATTCATTCTGAGGGGAAGTTCGTTTTCTTTTAAATGAGAGGTCTAAATATCATTCACACTGAGGGGCATTTCGTTTTCTATTCGATGAGAGGTCAAAGTACCACTTATTTCGAGGGGCAGTTCGTTTTCTCTTAGATGCAGGGCCTAAGTACAATTCCTTATGAGGGGCATTTCGTTTTCTCTTAGATGCGGGGCCTATGTACAATTCCCTATGAGGGGAAGTTCGATGTCTTTTAGATGACTGGTCTAAGTACCACTTACTTCGAGGGGCAGTTCGTTTTCTCTTAGATGTGGGGCCTAAGTACAGTTCTCTCTGAGGGGCAGTTCGTTTTCTTTTAGATGAGTAATCTAAGTACTTACTTTGAGGGGCAGTTCATTTTCTCTTAGATGAGAGGCCTAAATACAATTTACTTCGACAGATAGATTGTTTACTTTTAGACAAGCAACCTACGTAAAATTTACTTCGAGGGGCATTTCGTTTTCTATTGGGTGAGGGTCTAAGCACAATGTAGTTCGAGGGGCAGTTCGTTTTCTTTCATATGAATGGCCTAAGTACATATAATTCGAGGGGCAGTTCGTTTTCTTTTGGGTAAGGCGTCTAAGCACAATGTAGTTCGAGGGGCAGTTCGTTTTCTTTCATATGAAGGGCCTAAGTACATTTACTTCGAGGGGCAGTTCGTTTTCTTTTGGGTAAGGCGTCTAAGCACAATGTAGTTCGAGGGGCAGTTCGTTTTCTTTCAGATCAAGGGCATAAGTACATTTACTTCGAGGGGCAGTTCGTTTTCTCTTAGATGAGGGTCTAAGTACATTTTACTTCGAGGGGCAGTTTGTCTTCTTTTAGACCAGGGAACTAGGTACAATTTATTTGAAGGGGTAGTTGGTTTTTTTAGATGAGGGATCTTAGTACAATTTAATTCAAGAGGCATTCGGCAATACCATTCAATGCATCGCAACTTAATTTTTTATTAAAACTTTACACCTTCCGCAAGTTGGGCGAGGAAGTTAATCGTGATAAAATATATTGTATGTAATACAGCTCAATTTTGCAAAGTTCAAAATTTCTCAACTCTGTAAAGTTTTATTCCCCTCATATTCAGTTCCGTTTGCCTACGACAAATCTGCGGCTTTGTCACATTTCTTCCAGTTACATTTCTGACAGTAAGGTAGCTCTTAAATTGAATGATGAACAACTGCAAACATCAATCAAACAGCGAGAGCCAACTACCTGATGGAGTATCTCTGGGGAATTTGTAAAAAGGGCCTATCTAAGTCGCAAACAGCTCTTTTAAAACATATTGCATACATTGCCAATGAACAACAAAATGTATTTATGAAATTCTATAAAATAGCTGACACTGAACTTGTGCCCAATCTACGTATCCTGTAGCGTATCATTCTGTAAAAATCCTGTACACTTTCGGCAAAAATCTTTCTGTTTCAAGAAATATCCCTGTTCAACCAGTTACACAAGAATGCTAACTTCATCATTAATACAGCACATAATCTAGATCATAATTCACAATAAAGCCCCGAAGAAGTCCTGCAAATAAATTAAAGCATTTGCTGTTGTTTTTGTCGCATTGTGGTGTTTCTGCCTTTAAACGTATTATCTATTCGTCACCGCAAGCATCTTCGGATCCGACAATCGATGCTGACTTTTCAAATTACATACACGTTTTTTGTTTCATAAGAAACTGGTTTATAAGAAACTAGCACTACGATGACCAAAAATCAAGAAACTCTGGTACTACGCTCAAGAACAGTTAAGAAACTCTAAAACTTTATTTCTGTATGTCTCTCTTATTCTATGTCTCTCCAACAGAGGTAAATTCGTCTTTTCTTGACTTTTAACTGCAAAATTGGTAAATTTTTGCCTTGATGTGCATGACTTCTTATGATGACAATGTCATTGCAATATGGAAGCCTTTTCTCGAGAAGAAGGCTCATCTTTGAACAATACCGCAATTTTAGGCCCAAAAAAATAAGAAACTAATTAAGAAACTTTTACTACTAAAACTCTGAAATTTCCATGCGAAATTAAAAAAACTTTTAGTACTAAGTGCTGATCCAAGTTTCTTATAAAAAACGTGTAATCTTTTACCTGATATTTAGAATTTACACTGGCTATCTTCTCCCTCAAAATGTCATCTAGCCCTCTTCCATCATTGTATTCTTGTTCGATTTGTTTCTGTGTAAAGATAGCAAATAGCCTCAATTCTCTATTCGTTATTGAGCGGTTAAAAAAGTAGCAAACAAAATAGTGGGTAAAACGTGGCAGGGCCACCTTGAATGGCTTAATTGAACCTCATATACAGTAAAAACCCCCATATAACACGCGCTTATAAGAAACTGCAAACTGACTTTTATAAATTTTTGTGATCTTGGGTGTTTTCCAGTTCCTTTTACAGTGATTTCTCATTTTAGAAAAAAACCTCATGAAACAAGAGCAATTCTCCAGAAACGAGATTCCACGAACCTACAACATAATTTAAATTACTGTCAGTGTCCGCTTTTCATTGAGTTAGGAGTGTTTTGTTTATGAAATGTATGATACGGAACCAGTAAAATGTACACTACAATATGATAAATCATTTATTATCAATCATGAAATATAGTAGGAATATGCAGTGCAAAATACTAATAACATGTAAAATTTGGTGAAATATACTTGCAAAGGATATGGGAAAGTATGCTTTCATAAATTCAAAAAAAAGTTATCTGCTGTCCCACATCATCTTGCCAATGGCTGAATCTTGGTCACACAAACACTATTGATCTAAAATTTGGTGCTTCATTTGGAGCCTGTCAAATACTACTCAATGTTTAGTTAACGGGGAGGCATGCTTTTCAATTCAAAATGTCTAATGCAAGTAGCTTAACTCAATAGCTCCATGCCGAGGCAAAATGTTCTTGTATTCATAAGAAACTTTGCTGAAAAACTTTGGATACATATTTGCTATTAGTGACAAAGAATCTACCTGGGAACTGGACACTCTGGCCATAGGGGGGGGGGGGGGGGTGAAACAGTGTTGGGGTAGTCTAGGCTACCAGTCAGGGAATGGAAACTATACAGAAATTCTTATAAAGAGATGTATTTGCTTTCACGAAAGATGCCCTATCAATTTCAATGATCTCCCTCATGCAAGTTTTTCTTCAAGAAAGTATTTAGCAAGTCTTTTCATATATTTTCGTTATTTTGCTCTAAATAAAGAAATCAACATTGAAATATTGCTCTCACACAGGGTAAGATTTTCCATGACTGATGTATGCCATGGGTACACAAATGAGGCCCCTCTAATAATGATGGTGATGACAATACTGCTTTCAAAAACCTGCACCTGCCTTTTGCAAATACGACAGGAATGACATTATATTGAATCTTAATATTGAATTTGCTTAAAATAAATCACTCCCGAGTCCGACAAATAAAATGTGAGGGTACATAAAGTTCCAAAACGTTTCCCAAAATTAGAGTTTATAAATTGTTTCATGATCTGAGAGTTGATGTCTGACAAGCTTCTACTAATGAACAACAATATGTGTATAGCAGTTACAGTGGTTTAAAAACTTGTTGTGGCGAATGGGAAGTACACTGCATGTAAATTCATTATTTCAAAGAAAAAGGATATTAAATGACATAACCTTAAAGATTCTGCAAGTCTTGAAACCTTAAATCTTCGACTGGTTCTGCTTAAATTCTTGAATGGCTCTTGTTCTCGTACAGCATCAATGAATTGGTCAATGGTTGGTCTAATTAATTCCATAACTTGAATAAAGTGGCTAATAATTTAATAAGATGAATTCCATGATACTGTAGAATGCATATGTAACGAGGTAAAAAGTATGCACAGTAAATTGTTTTATTGTTAGTGATTAATTTGTTGATCAGTAAACTGTACTGTCATTTGGTGTGACATGACATTCTAATCATGCTAGCATTTTATAAAACAAGGGTAACATTCTTAAGGGGGCTCCATATAAAATTTTGAGGGGGTCCAATTCCAAAACTGTTTAGCTTGAAAGCTAAAAACGAATACCAGAAATTCATTATTTACATTTTTCATCCATTATTTTAGCCCTATTAGAGAGTGTTCACCCCACATACCCTTCCCTGACTCCACCACAGAGTGGGAGCTTTGAAAACATAAATCAAGCACTATTTTGTATGGACTCCTCCCAGGTCCAAAATGGTTCACTAACAGAACGAGATTCAATTCTGACAAGAGAGGGGTAATGGTTCAATCTCGCCTGGCACCCCCTACCCCCCAAATGTCTGCAGAAATACATTACCTATCCAAAATACACGCAGCTTCTACAAGAAACTAAGGTCTGGAGCTGGTTGTAAGGACACTTTTGCTTCCAGTTTCTAGAATTTTAATGCTCTTGCGAAGAGCTAACTCATCGTTGTTAGAAGGGCTCGCAAATTACAGTAAAACTTAGTAAAGCAGAATAATCCACACTCAAAGCACTGTCAACACGTTTGCTGTTACTCTACAGTGTCAACGATCTTTTAGCAACGAGCAAAGCGGCGAAAATGATTTGATGGAGCCATGAAATTACACTGGTTTCTAGGCAGGTATAGCCCTAGCTTTTACAATCCTAGTATGGTAGCACGGTTTCTTAATTAATGGAAAGTTGAGCCTCAAGTTTCTTATAAGATGATTCTTTTTAAAATGTAAGTGCACGTATCTCTGGCAGACATGAACCATGTTATGGAAAGGAGAAACCTTTTTATAACTATACAGAATCTCTGAGGGCCTAAGTAAGGTTACCTCTCACCAGTGAAGCTGAAGTTCCACACCAAGGTACTTCCAAAACGTTCAGTTGGTGCTGTGTAAAATAATTTGAAATATCAAATACATACCACTGTAGATCAATCAAGTACCTCTGAGCGAAGCTGCTTAAATTTGTTATTCTCCGATAGACTGAACTGAGGATCAATGCTTTCACGAATCCGCCATTAAATAGAGAGCATAGCAACTACTTCATGTATCACAGACCATCATCATTGAAACTGTCATAGTGATGGTTTCACTGGAGCATATGATCAGACCATCACGTGAATCATAGCGCATGATGGTGCGCACCATCATATGAATATACTCGTGTGAGGGTGTTAGGAACGGGTGGAGATTCAACATTTTTCCATGTTAGTTACCAATATATTCATCGGGAAAAAAGGCAAGAATCTTTGTAAATTTCATTGTGAACCATTCTCGGTAAACAAAACAGAAAACTGCAAGTGATTAGTTATTCCCATTTTTTTTCATTTCATTTTCCACCACAGTAGCCCCATCAGCCTGCAGAGACTGCTTTAACAAAAGATATACATAGAATAGAAATCTATCTAACAATATGAATCTAACAATAGATATACATAGAAATGTCTCGAATTTAATCAAAAGAAAAATAAAAGGAAAACCAAAATTCTCTGTAGTCCCAGAGGCAACTCCCCAATATTTAGACCTATATTTTCAGAATTGTACGATTCATAATATTTGACATCTCCGATATTTTCTCCGACATCTCCGACAACTCCGATATTTTCTCCGACATCTCCGACAACTCCGACATCTCCGACGTCTCCGTGTTTTCGGCCTGGCCGAAATGATGGAAGTGCAGTGGAAAGTATTTTCCTTCTACAAGCAGATTCCAGAAGAAAGGCAGAATGAGATTGCACCATGTGGTACATGTTTTGCCCATCTAATTTTTGATGATTGAACTCAGCTGCTTTACCCATGAACACACCCTAAAAGGGGCAAACCACACCCTTTTCAATACCATTGCAACTAACTATTATAACATATTTATGTATACAACGTGATCTACCGGGTGAGTCAAAAAAAACGTGGGGTGTTTGGCGCACTGTGACGTTGCTTGTAGCCACCCGATCGTCATGAAATAAATTTGTCCATGCAGCAAAAGGTCTAACTTAGATTATAAGCCTAACCTCATTAAAATCGGTCACTTGGTGCATTCGTTAAAACATATTTTCTTTGTAAGGCCTTGTATGGGAGTCTTGCAAACTGATGGAATCTTTAGCCAAGGCCCTTCAGCATTTTAGCCTTACCAAAGTTACAGATACACGTGGTATTATCAGGAGAGAAAACACTATTTCCTAACTATTTCATTCTCCTCTGATAATACCATGTGTATCTGTAACTTTGGCAAGGCTAAAATGCTGAATGGCCTTGCTGGCTAAAGATTCCATCAGTTTGCAAGACTCCCATACAAGGCCTTACGACGAAATTACGTTTTAACTAATGCACCAAGTGACCGATTTTAATGGGGTAAGGCTTATAATCTAAGTTATACCTTTGCTGCACGGACACATTTATTTCACGACGGTCGGGTGCCTACAAGCGACGTCACAGTCCTCCAAACACCCCACGTTTTTTTTGACTCACCCGGTATGATGATATAAAGTTCCCTTGAACACAGAGCTTTGCAGCTTTCAATAGATATCTACATTTCAGCAACGATTTACCATAGAATATAACGGTTTACCCACACGATTTACTGCTGCTAAATAGAACACTCTCCCAATGATAACATAAACTTCATTGAAATAGCATGGTGTTTTTGCAGTATAGCAACATTGTCCATGACATGCATCTTTGTTTTGCACTTTATGTCATTGTTTATGCCAATACGATATGCCAATGCGATATGCCAATACGATATGCCATTTCGATATGACAAAATGATATGACAAAACGAGATGATGAAACGACATGACAAAACGAGATGACAAAACAAAATTACAAAACGACATGACAAAACAATATGCTAAAACGATAAGCCATTTCGATAAGCCATTTCGATATGCCAATACGATATGCATTTTGATATGAGAAAACGAGATGCTAAAACGATAAGCAATTCTATATGCTAAATCAGAATTTGAACTGATATTGCGTAAAGTTTAAATCTGAAATCATTCAACCCCTAAGTGATAGGCCAAAATCTACATCCGAAAATGGCAGACCACTGAGAATAGAATTAGGCTCTCGGACGCAAAGGAGTAGTCGACTCTTAAGCAAGTTCTTTGAGAAAACTAACAATAGTAGCAATACTTCACTAAAGGGGAAGCCCTGAAGGCAGCTTTTCCCAGGGACGTCTGAATGAGAAGTAAATGCTTTGTTTTTGTAGAAAAATATGAAATGATGCATTGAGATCGCTATCATTTTATATGCGTACCTACCCATTGAATTTTCCAGTGTGCTGCTGCACCCATGAAGACAATCATTGCTTTGTGGGCTTTGGGCGTACCATTTTCAAAGCAGCGTTCCTTGCGATGCACGACGGCGAGGAACTGGCTGGCTGTTATTAGATACAGTTGAACTTGGCAGGTTTATCGGCGCCGCAGAGTGATGTGAAACCTGATACAGGAGTGATGTGAAACCTGAAACGCATTGCTATCCTCTCTACTCTTTCTGTTCGTCGATGGTGACACACCCTTCTTCTCCAATATTTTCGCTGCTTGGTGCATCAGTTTTGAGACCCTAATCCGTCTTTCGTTTCCCTCAGCCATGTTCGATACGCGAATTTATGTGTTGCTATACAGTAAAAACCCGCACATAAGAACCTAAAAGTTTGAAGTCAGCCTGTTCAGGTTCTTATGCAATGAGGCACATCCAGTAATCAGGGTGTAGGTTCTTAACAAAGGCAAATATGTGAATCTAGATCTTAGGCAAACTTATTTACACAATTGGCCTTATCCATTTCAACCCAAGCTTACCCAGTTAACCCCTGCATGCTCTGCCTATCACAGTTCTGCAAGTAATGTTTTAGAGTTCACCAAAGAGGTTGCTTGGCAAACAGATTGCATTTATTTTCCAATGAATGAATAAAACCCTTATTAAGAACCTAGTTATGGAAGTTATGATATCAGGCTGAAATAGTTCTTATCCATTGGGTACAAAATGTATGATTTCAGGCTGTAGTTTTTTAATAAATGAAGGTTCTTATGTGCGGGTCTTTACCGTATCACACGTGTCGGTCTATGCAGTTACAAAGTGGATGGTTCTGAAAATATTCTGTCATTGAAATCCGGGGGCAAGTAAGGAATACGGCAGGGCTGTTTTTTCCTCAGAATAGCAGTATCTTTCAATGCTTTGACTCTTATTATTTTCCCAATGCGTTAAAATTGGTCATATTGCGTTAGGAAATAGAGCAAGAGGAAGAAAAAATATTTCTGCAACATTTATCGATCATGAAAAAGATTAAAAACAAAAAACTTCTACCCTCGTCTGCTTAATGAAGGTACCTCCTGGACATAGAATTTATGCGCTGCTTTGAAAATGGTATGCCCAAAGCCTACAAAGCAATGATTGTCTTCATGGGTGTAGCAGCACACTGGAAAAATTCAACGGGTAGGTACGCATAGAAAATGATAGCGATCACAATGCATCATTTCATATGTTCCTACAAAAGCAAAGCATTTACTTCTCATGCAGACGTTCCTGGGAAAAACTGCATTCAGGGCTTCCCCTTTAGTGAAGTATTGCTACTATTGTTAGTTTTCTCAAAGAACTTGCTTAAGAGTCGACTACTCCTTTGCGTCCGAGAGCCTAATTCTATTCCCAGTGGTCTGTAGATTTCAGATGTAGATTTTGGCCTATCACTTAGGGGTTGAATGATTTCAGATTTAAACTTTACGCAATATCATTTCAAATTCTGATTTAGCATATAGAAATGCATATCGTATTGGCATATCGAAATGGCTTATCAAAATGGCTTATCGTTTTAGCATATCGTTTTGTCATCTCGTTTTGTCATCTCGTTTTGTCATCTCGTTTTGTCATGTCATGTCGTTTCGTCATCTCGTTTTGTCATATCGTCTTGTCATATCGAAATGGTATATCGTATTGGCATATCAGAATGCGTTTTAAATGTTAAATCGCCTTTTACATTAGAGATTGTCTTGTCAAATTGCATGTTTGAATATCATTTTGTATGTTTGGATGTCAAAATGTCTTTGAACATTTAACTTTTAATTTTGGCCTTGATCTCACTTCATATATCCAGGTAATAACCTTGTCAGAGTCTCAAAGGGGAAGCCTTTTTCTTTTCTACCTCAACTTGTTTTAGTTTGAAGTACAAAGTAAGCAACCAGCAATTTCTCTTTTCTTTTTCCTTCTGAGTGTGCTTAATACTCTAAAGATGCTGGGTGATATTGCTCCAAATGTTGTAAGAACCCTTTTCAACAGAAAGTGTAGCTTGGCATTTTAAACATGTTAGCTTATCATCATTGTGCTTGAACTGCCCTTCATACTTTTCCTCAAGAATTTCTCCTAAGATATTTTTATCCTCTGCACCTTGGTTTGCATATGCAGCATTTGTGATGTGGCTCTTGCTCTGGCAATGAATTTCAAGGTTTGAAACTTTCTCGGAGAATTGCCCAAATGAAATATTTGTCGTAGAAACATTGCACTTGGCAGAAAAGCTATCTTTTCCAATGTAAACAACTTTGAATCCAAGCTAAAGCATTATCCCTCTTGCTACCACTTTCTCCACAATGCAATCTTTGGATTTTAAATATTTTGAAGCTTTGATCTGGCTCATCATCAACACATTTTCGTTTGGAGGCCTCTGAATCCAAATTCATTTCTTTTCCACTGCCATCGCGGAATGCCTAAGAAATAAACAAAATAACCATTCCTAACTATTTACAGAAGAATAGCAGGAATCCTTGTTTTGTCCTCCCTACAGTTAGCAGTTATATCAAAATTAGAGTAGCGCTGAGTAAACTTTAGGTAACAATTGTCGAAAGAAAGCTTCTCTCAAGTAACAACTGAAAGCATGCACAAGACCACCACACACTTCTTTTTGTATAAGAATACTATAAATTTTGTCCAACCAATATATTCATGATAAATTTTCATTTGGAGCCTGGATATAACCTTAAGGTATTCTTATTTTTCTCAAAGCATGCAAAGGAAATAGCCACCCTCAAATGGAAACCAAGCTTTTTTTGAAAAAAAACCAGATATATCAGTTGTCAGTCACATGATTCTCTAATTATGAACATCACACAACAGGCAACTGCTGAATGAAAATTGAGACACAAATATGCGAGATAACGCTGAGCAATATTCTTATGATATTTTAAAAATTGGATGATTCTGAGCCTAATATCCTTATAATATGTATATTATACTAATAAAAAGAAAGGAGTGTACCCTGAATGCCTAAAGTCAATATTGTGTTTTCCATGAGCGGATTATTTTCAACTTACTTTACTTTGATTGTGCCCATATCCGTTTGATTGTGGAATGGGCCTAAACCGTACAAGGTGAAGCACAAATGGAATTTTCCCCATAAAACTGCAATACTTGCAGGGTTCATATTTAGTATAAATAATAGTAGAATGATAGAAGATGCTGCGAATTTGGTTTGTATTTGAAAAGATCTATTGTCTGGTGCCGGGGCTTTGTCATTGTGAAAGACCGAAAGGGCCTAAACCGTACAAGGTGTAGCACAAATGGAATTTTCCCCATAAAACTGTAATACTTTCAGAGTTCATGTTTCGTATATCTAATAATAATATGATAGAAGATGCTGCGAATTTGGTTTGTATTTGAAAGAAGTCTTTCTGACAGGCTCAGGGGGTGCAAATAAGGTAAAATATCAAGGGCCTAGACTCTGTAAAAATTGCGGAACGGGAGTTTTCCTCTAAAATTGCAGGCTCAATTATTTTCATATTAGTATCAATTTAATGCTTATTTTGTGCTTATGCTGCGAAACGAATGCCTACTGCGATTACTGACTAAACAGTTTCAAAATGTTGATGTTTATTGCATGCATTTCTAATCTGCGGCTAAAAAGTAGTTTCCTGCGGCCAAAAAAGCACTTTGCTACGGCCAGAATACCCGGCTAAAAAGCAGTTCATGAAAAAATTGAGTGCATCCGCCTGCATTCGCACAGGTTTTACTCAGTCAAACAGTCACTTACTAGCCTGTGCACAAATTTTATTTTCCACTGCCAACTGCCTTGGCTCTCATTCGCAGAGGAAAGTAGAATTTGCATGCAGGCTATCATATTCAGGCGCAATAAGTACTCACTGCTAAGTGACGATGGAGGGCGGTCTGTAGTTGGTGTTGCTCTTCAATTATGAGTTGAAGATGGTGTCCTCCATTGTCTGCCTGGTGCTAAAACATTTCGTTCGTATTTCCCTAATAACAGCAATTTGGTACAGTACTGTAGCACTATCTGGAGTACTACAGAATAAGAAACAAAACACCAAACTGTTTCTTAGCAAAAGACCTTCTACAATTAACCTACATGGTGATGATAATACTACCAACAGAGGAAAGGGTAATTGTAATTAATGTGGCAAATAGTAATAGTATTTACCTGAAGGATCTGGAAGTTCACAATTTTCTTTGTATTGCTGCAAAAGATTGTGTATGCACCATATTTGGCTGAGTGTCCCATGGTGTCAAATCGGCTATCACCACATATTATTATATCTTTGAAAGATTTCATTTCATTGACCAAAGATGCACGATATAATTCCCAGTGGTGTAGAATCATAGGGAATAAGAACTTTGTTTGATGAAGACAGTATGTCCTTGCTTGGTATACACTGATACATGCATGCTTGAATACAAGTAGCATTGTACTGATTGATGCACCAGCAGGAAGTACCCCATAGCTAAGAAGAACATTACCAGCTGGATAACGACCCAGAATGAATGGTTGGGAACGCCAGCAAAAAGATCTTTCACCACATGTGTTGCAGTTTTGGAATCTGTCACCAATGTACCATTCTTCAATGTTCAAGTGTTGGCTTGTTGCTTTTGCACCGAAAGCAAACCGTTGAAAACAAACTGACAATCATGCTGTAGAAAACGATGAACTTTGGTTCATTCTGTACTGTAGTAGCTTCATCAAACCTAAAAAGACATACACGAATCAATGTGTTGTGTTTACCTTCTCGTTTGTAGGAACATAACAGTTTTTCAGTCAGAAAATATGAATGTTTGAAGACATACAAGTATTTTACAGCACTTCTGGCTTTACTCGGCATCAAGTACATGTCTTAGTACATTCTAATTTTCTAAATAAGTTTCACTGTTAGAAAGGAATATTGTTGGATTCCAATGACTGCCAACATCACATTTATAAATTCACACAAAATTACTACCCTTTCTAAAAACAACAGTTTGCGCAGACTTTACAACCATTATGCCTTAATTATTCATTTATGCAAATTTGCATGTTTATAGGATGTTGCAAATAAAATCTTGCAAACTATCTTGGTGGAAATTCAAACTCTTTGAAACAATTTTACAAGCAGTTTGCTTTCCTTCATAAATGTACGGTGCTTTTCTGCTTGGGTTGACCAGGCAGAAGAAAAGCATACCAAGGCTCTGCTCCAGATGTAGGCTCTTTTCAAGGCTTCCTCTCGCATTTGGTGGGGATGGAGAATGGGGGTGATTACTTTGGGTGCTATAAATGCCATCGTTCCTTTGAAGATATCAATTGTGTGTGTGCATATGGCATTCGTTGACTGTGATAAGGTTCCCCAACTTTCGCCAACATCAGTCAGTTTTGCAATGCATGGGTTTCTTCTCCATTCAAAGTCTTGCACAATTGCTGATAGTTGCAAAATGTGAAAGTTACTGACAAGGACATTGCTTGACTTTAGATCGCGATGTGCCACTCAGTTTTCGTGTAGATATCTTAGACCAGTAATGATATGGTTACTGATACAGGCTATGAGAAATTCCAAATTTAGCTTTTACCCCCTGGAAACTGAAAAACCTGCCATTAAACTGTCTGCAACCCCTCTGGAATTTGCTATTTATTGCTCTTACCCCCTGGAAACTGAAAAACCTGCCATTAAACTGTCTGCAACCCCTCTGGAATTTGCTATGTATTGCTCTTACCCCCTGGAAACAGTTATCTTGTCATTTCCCCCTCTGGATGATGGATTTGTAAAGTGCGAGTTGCGAGTTGGTGTTTTCTGCGAGTTGCAAGTTAAAAGTGTGAGTTGGTACATTTAAAATGCGAGTTCGGTAAAAAAAACCTCACATTTGCCATCTTTTGCAGCTAAAACACCGTGATTTTTTGGAGAGCCTTTGTCAACATCAGGGGAGTTAAAGAAAGGTTTTTTAATTTGCAAAGAGCCGCTAATAAAGGATTTGCTTTGAGCTCGGACAATTAGGCCTACATAGAAGAAACATTATTCTCTTTGGTATTTCTTGAGATGGTAATAGACTGTATGCCCAAAACACTTTTCAACTCATAACTAAAGATTGACAAGTTTCTTAACTTCGAATTGACCTCTCATCGTTTCTATAGAGTTTCGTAATTTTCTGAGATGCCATTCACTTACTTACAAGCCGGCAAGTGTAAAACACAGGTTAACAAGTCAACAGGTTTGACAGGTTCCAGGTTGACAGGTCACCAGGTTGACAGGTTACCAGGTTTACAGGTTACCAGGTTTACAGTTTCAAGTTTTAAGGTTTTATGTTTTGTTCACTAATATTCAGATAGTCCCAATCAATGTAACAATATTTGCTGGGGTCAAGGTAATTCTACAAAGCTCTTCCTCTAAAAGGACTTAATGGACACTTTATCACTTTATAGAAGTGATTTCCCCCATGCAATTGATAAAATGAATGTTTATCATAAGTCCTTACCATATTTGTATGCAGAGATATGTCTGTTTTGTTAACATTTGTTTGAATGCTAAATGATGTGTACATTTAAGATGCTAACTTTAATTTTAAAAGGGGCTTAAAGGGTTTGTGCAAGGGTAAAAGCTTGCACTTGCAAAGAGCAACACAATCTAAAAATATCCCGTTCAAATCGATGTTACACAAGCGCCATGAACACATGGATAGCAAAGAGACAATACTGTGTCTAAGTGTTTCGTTTGGCCTCTTTATAGAGAAGCCTACATACCATTGTGTATTCCTTTTAAAGGCACACTGTCGCGGATGTGATTGGTTAATCGTAATGTTGACAGAACTAACAAACATTCTGGCCTGTGAATGATTACCAAGCCTTTATGCTCGTGTGTCATACTTCGTTTGAGAATAGAGAGTTGGATTGTTGTCACCTTCATGAATTTCAGTGTACATCGTAACCACTGAAGCTTGCTTAATTATATTCTTTTGCATTGTCTTATTCATCCAATCAGTGCCACAACAGTGTATCTTTAAGTTAATATCACAATGAAGAACATTAGCCATGTCAGATATGGGCAAAATGATTTGATTTCTCAAGAAATATTTTGCGTTCCACAGAAATTCTCTAAAGTTGACTATTGTGATCTAACCTGTCAACCTGCATTTTCTCCAACCTGTCAACCTGGAACCTGTAAACCTGGTGACCTGCAAACCTGTCGAACCTGTAAACCTGGTAGCCTATGTTTTACACCTGCCGTGTTTTCTGATAGATACTATTGCAGTAGTCGTCTAGACCCTAACACTACTTGCCCAGGTGCATTAGCCAAGGATCTTTAATATGAATGAAATTCTTATGAAATTCTCTTAGAAAGAAAGAGAAATTCTTTATAAAAAACGCAGCTCTCAGATCAATACCAAATTAAGACATACTTGCTTAGCATGTTACCTGGAAGATTTTCTGCCATTTACACAGTCAAGGGGAAGTCCACACCATAGACATGGGCAAGTAAAGCTCAGTTAGTAAGTAATAAAGCCTATCTATGGTTTATATACTTCATTTTTGTTTAATACCATAGTCAGTATCCAATAAGATTTTTACTAAATGTACTTGCAACACCATTGCTTGAAGGAAACACTGGACTGTGCCCAGCCTTAGCTTGTAAACAACATGCAGACATGCTCTGGCAATAAGGCCTAGCCTGGTCTAGCTGGCAATCGACCATTGTGGTGGCCTAAGCGCACATGGCTAGGCCCTAAGCATTGTTGAGACCACTGTTCTTGCATCTAAAGAAATTAATTATCCCGTTTGAGCGCAATATTTCCGAAACATGACGACAAAACATTTTCCATCCTCATTCTGTTACAAACAAAGGAAAAGAGTTTCGTGATGAGGCATGGTCTTGATTTTCCACAAATCTTTGTTGAACTGGTGGTATTTTTGGTCCAGTGTTTTTATCAAAATTTCACCAAAGATCGGCAAATAACTATCTAGCAAGGTATGGTGACACAGATAGTCTCATCGTCAAGAAATTATACAATCAGTATGTTGAAGTTTCAAGTAAAATAAACAGTAAGATATTTGAGAGTTGTTTGATTCTCTAATCGTCCGATACTTTTGACCTGGAAAAGGGTCTTGCTGAAGTTTAGATAAGATGCTCTGTGATTGGCTGGAATAGAAATTCTCATTTGCATAACAATAGAGCATTAATGTCGAATATTATTTGCCAAAATCATACAGACAACAAGAACAAATTTATAGTTCCTCTTACTAAGGATTTTTGGCGTTGATGCAAGTTTGCACACCCTATAAAGACCATGGTACCAAGGGTTCCAAAGGTTCCCGTACAGTGTTTTCTGTATTGAATTTTAAAAGTATAAGGTACCGAAAAGGTTCCAATATTATTTTCCTATATACTTTAATTATCCTGCTAAACCCCTTTCTTGAAATCGGGTTCCAAAGGTACAGTGTTTCTGTATTGAACTTTAAAAGTATGAGGTACCGAAAAGGTTCCAGAAGTATTTTCCTATATACTTTAATTCTCCTGCTAAATCCCTTTCTTGAAATCGGGTTCCGAAGGTACCAAGGGTTCCGAAGGTTCCAATACAGTGTTTCTGTATTGAATTTTAAAAGTATAAGGTACCGAAAAGGTTCCAATATTATTTTCCTATATACTTTAATTCTCCTGCTAAATCCCTTTCTTGAAATCGGGTTCCAAAGGTACCAAGGGTTCCGAAGGTTCCAGTACAGTGTTTCTGTATTGAACTTTAAAAGTATAAGGTACCGAAAAGGTTCCAATATTATTTTCCTATATACTTTAATTCTCCTGCTAAATCCCTTTCTTGAAATCGGGTTCCCAAGGTACCAAGGGTTCCGAAGGTTCCAGTACAGTGTTTCTGTATTGAATTTAAAAAGTATAAGGTACCGAAAAGGTTCCAGTATTTTCCCATATACTTAAATTCTCCTGCTAAATCCCTTTCTTGAATCGGGCTCCGAAGGTACCAAGGGTTCCGAAGGTTCCAGTACAGTGTTTCTGTATTGAATTTTAAAAGTATAAGGTACCGAAAAGGTTCCAATATTATTTTCGTATATACTTTAATTCTCCTGCTAAATCCCTTTCTTGAAATCGGGTTCCGAAGGTACCAAAGGTTCCAGTACAGTGTTTTTGTATTGAATTTTTAAAGTATAAGGTACCGAAAAGGTTCCAGTATTATTTTCCTATATAATTTAATTCTCCTGCTAAACCCTTTTCTTGAAATCGGGTTCCGAAGGTACCAAGGGTTCCGAAGGTTCCAGTACAGTGTTTCTGTATTGAATGTTAAGAGTGTAAGGTACCGAAAAGGTTCCAGTATTATTTTCATAAAGACGTTAATTCTCCTGCTAAACCCCTTTCTTGAAATCGGGTTCCGAAGGTACCAAGGGTTCCGAAGGTTCCAGTACAGTGTTTTTGTATTGAATTTTAAAAGTATAAGGTACCGAAAAGGTTCCAGTATTATTTTCCGATATACCGGGTGTCCCAAAATGATGTATTATTGTTTGAGTGCTTACATGTCCATAACCAATGAACCGATTTTCAAAAACTTTGTTTTATTTGATTGCCTAGAGGCTAAATTGTATTTTAAGATGTTGGTTGCGGATTTACCGAGGTGTTTTCGTGTTGAAAAGAAGATCGATAAACTTCCTCAAATTCAAGCCTTAGATGGCATGAGAAAGAAACGGCCTATTTTTCCAGTCAACATTTTAGATGTGATGCAAAAGGCTGAACTCGTATTCGTATTCTCTGAACTCAGTATTAACTGAATTCGTATTCTCTGAACGCCATATATTCTATGAACGACATATAAGTTCAGCCTTTTGCATCAGATCTAAAATGTTGACCGGCAAAGAAGGCCGTTTCTTTTTCATGCTATCTAAGGCTCGAATTTGAGCAGGTTTATCGATCTTCTTTTCGACATGAAGAAATTGACCTAAACCAAAGCCAACATCCTCAAATACAATTTAGCCCTTCTGCAATGGTTATGGAGTGGGCTATGGAATGGCTATATTATATAAGCAATCAAACGATAATACATCACTTTGGGACACCCGGTACTTCAATTCTCCTGCTAAATCCCTTTCTTAAAATCGGGTTCCGAAGGTTCCAGTACAGTGTTTCTGTATTGAATTTCAAAAGTGTAAGGTACCGAAAAGGTTCCAGTATTATCTTCCTATATACTGTATATTTCTCCTGCTAAACCCCTTTCTTGAAATCGGGTTCCGAAGGTACCAAGGGTTCCAAAGGCTCCAGTACAGGGTTTCTGTATTGAATTTTAAAATGCTGGGTACCGAAAAGGTTCCAGTCATATTTTCCTATAGATTTTAATTATCCTGCTAAACCCTTATCTTGAAATCAGGTTCCGAAGGTACCAAGGGTTCCGAAGGTTCCAGTACAGTGTTTCTGTATTGAAGTTTAAAAGTATAGGGTACGGAAAAGGTCTCAGTATTATTTTCCTATAGACTTTAATTCTCCTGCTAAACCCCAATCTTAAAATTGGGTTCTGAAGGTTCCAGTACAGTGTATTTGTTTTCAATTTTAAATGTAAAGAGGTTCCAAAAAGGTTCCAGCACTGTTTTCCTTTTTGGAACCTTGAGATATGAACTGTTGATATAGAAACACAGTACTGGAACCTTTGGAACCCTCGAAACCCTACTATGCAATGTAGTATTTACATAAAACAGACAGTTGTGCAGTATTTTTACTGGAAGCTTTTCGGTACCTTGAGATATGAACTGTTGATATAGAAACACAGTACTGGAAGGCATTTGCTAATTCACGGCACTACGGCATTACGGCACTACGGCACTATGGCACTGAGCATTTTGATATTATGATTTCATAGAATTCTGATTAAATATCTTGTGAGACTGCAGTCCTCGCAAAAAGTCTTCGTTAATTTGTACATTTTTAGAAGATCTGAACTTAGATCACATACACGTTTTTTTTATAAGAAACTTGGATCAGCACTTAGTACTGAAAGTTTCTTAATTTCGCATGCAAATTTCGGTGTTTTAGTAGTAAAAGTTTCTTAATTAGTGTCTTATTTTTTGGGCCTAAATTGCGGTATTGTTCGAAGTTGAGTCTTCTTCTCGACAACGGGCTTCCATTTTGCATTGACATTGTCATCAAGCAGAAGCCATGCACATCAAGGCAAAAATTTACCAATTTTGCAGTTAAAAGTCGAGAAAGGACGAAGGTACCTTTTTAGAGAGACATAGAATAAGAGAGACATACAGAAATAAAGTTTTAGAGTTTCTTTACTGTTCTTGAGCGTAGTACTAGAGTTTCTTAAATTTTTGGTCATCGTAGTACTAGTTTCTTATAAACCAGTTTCTTATAAAAAAAAAAGTGTAAGCACGAGCCCAAGAAGGAGACTTCCGTCTCTTGAACATTACGAGTTAGCCTCAATAGGACACTTTCATCAATCTGTTCATTGGACAATGACTCAGTGCCATAAAAGCCCCTTTCCTACTTAAAACATACAAGACACCATTCTTTCACCTAAACTCAAAATCAAACTGGAGACACTCGCCCTCCACTCGATGATTTCTCGATGGATTTGGTTTGATGAATTTGAAAATAATAAGTCCTTGATAAGAGGGGACTCTTGCCCCCTCAGCCCCCTCCCCCTGCCCTGGCACTACTACCTGCTGAAACCAGCCGAAATGAGAGTAATTTGAAGCAATAACTAACTAAAGTAGGATACCTTTACTTTCAAGAAAGATCCCCAAGAAAGATCCCAAAAAAATCCGAAAAAAATATCTTTTCGAGTGTTTCATTCGCTCTTTTGATAGAGTGACTTCTGCTTAGCAGCCAAAGAAAAGGTTCCAAGGAAATCCTATGTGAAGTGCATTGACTTTATTATTATTTGACAAAAATATGTATTCAGCTGTAACTGTTGCTGTTGTTGTTACACGATTTGGTGTACACTGCTGATGTACACCTTGGCGTTTACAGGTCAGACAATTGCCAAAACTATGCTCTTTAAGATATTTAAACAGAATTCTATAAATTAATAATAAAGATACTCAGTGCCGTAGTGCCGTGGTGCCGTAGTGCTGTAGTGCTGTGGTGCCGTGGTGCCGTGGATTAGCAAATGCCGTACTGGAACCCTCGGAACCCTACTATTCAATGTAGCATTCACATAAAACAGACAGTTATGCAGTTTTTGTACTGGAACCTTTTCGGTACCTTCAAATGTGAACTGTGGATATAGAAACACAGTACTGGAACCCTCGGAACCCTACTATTAAATGTAGCATTCACATAAAACAGACAGTTATGCAGTTTTTGTACTGGAACCTTTTCGGTACCTTCAAATGTGAACTGTGGATATAGAAACACAGTACTGGAACCCTCGGAACCCTACTATTCAATGAAGCATTCGCATAAAACAGACAGTTATGCAGTTTTTGTACTGGAACCTTTTCGGTACCTTGAGATATGAACTGTTGATATAGAAACACAGTACTGGAACCCTCGGAACCCTACTATTCAATGAAGCATTCACATAAAACAGACAGTTATGCAGTTTTTGTACTGGAACCTTTTCGGTACCTTGACATATGAACTGTTGATATAGGAACACAGTACTGGAACCCTCGGAACCCTACTAATGAAGCATTCACATAAAGCAGACAGTTGCGCAGTTTTTGTATTGGAACCTTTTCGGTACCTTGAGATATGAACTGTTGATATACACGTTTTTTTTTCTATAAGAAACTGGTTTATAAGAAACTAGTACTACGATGACCAAAAATTTAAGAAACTCTAGTACTACGTTTAAGAACATTTAAGAAACTCTAATAAAACTTTATTTCTGTATGTCTCTCTTATTCTATGTCTCTCTAACAAAGGTACATTCGTCTTTTCTTGACTTTTAACTGCAAAATTGGTAAATTTTTGCCTTGATGTGCATGGCTTCTTCTTGATGACAATGTCAATGCAAAATGGGAGCCGTTTCTCGAGAAGAAGGCTCACCTTTGAACAATACCGCAATTTTAGGCCCAAAAAATAAGAAACTAATTAAGAAACTTTTACTACTAAAACACCGAAATTTTCATGCGAAATTAAGAAACTTTTAGTACTAAGTGCTGATCCAAGTTTCTTATATAAAAAAAAACGTGTAGAAACACAGTACTGGAACCCTCGGAACCCTACTATTCAATGAAGCATTCACATAAAACAGACAGTTATGCAGTTTTTGTACTGGAACCTTTTTGGTACCTTCAAATATGAACTGTAGATATAGAAACACAGTACTGGAACCCTCGGAACCCTACTATTCAATGTAGTATTTACATAAAACAGACAGTTGTGCAGTATTTTTACTGGAAGCTTTTCGGTACCTTGAGATATGAACTGTTGATATAGAAACACAGTGCTGGAACCCTCGGAACCCTACTATTCAATGAAGCATTCACATAAAACAGACAGTTATGGATTTTTTTTACTGGAACCTTTTCGGTACCTTCAAATGTGAACTGTTGATATAGAAACACAGTACTGGAACCCTCGGAACCCTACTATTCAATAAGCCATTCACATAAAACAGACAGTTACGCAGTTTTTGTACTGGAACCTTTTCGGTACCTTGAGATATGAACTGTTGATATAGAAACACAGTACTGGAACCCTCGGAACCCTACTATTGAATGTAGCATTTACATAAAACAAAAAGACAGTTATGCAGTATTTGTACTGGAACCTTTTCGGTACCTTGAGATATGAACTGTTGATATAGAAACACCGTACTGGAACCCTCAGAACCCTACTATTCAATGAAGCATTAACATAAAACAGACAGTTATGCAGTTTTTGTACTGGAACCTTTTCGGTACCTTGAGATTTGAACTGTTGATATAGGAACACAGTACTGGAACCCTCGGAACCCTACTAATGAAGCATTCACATAAAGCAGACAGTTACGCAGTTTTTGTACTGGAACCTTTTCGGTACCTTGAGATATGAACTGTGGACATAGAAACACAGTACTGGAACCCTCGGAACCCTACTATTCAATGAAGCATTCACATAAAACAGACAGTTATGCAGTTTTTGTTCTGGAACCTTTTCAGTACGTTGAGATATGAACTGTTGATATAGAAACACGGTACTGGAACCCTCGGAACCCTGCTTTTCAATGTAGTATTTACATAAAAAAGACAGTTATGCAGTATTTGTACTGGAACCTTTTCGGTACCTTGAGATATAGACTGTTGATATAGAAACACAGTACTGGAACCCTCGGAACCCTACTATTCAATGAAGCATTCACATAAAACAGACAGTTATGCAGTTTTTGTACTGGAACCTTTTCGGTACCTTGAGATATGAACTGTGGATATAGAAACACAGTACTGGAACCCTCGGAACCCTACTATTCAATGAAGCATTCACATAAAACAGACAGTTATGCAGTTTTTGTTCTGGAACCTTTTCAGTACGTTGAGATATGAACTGTTGATATAGAAACACGGTACTGGAACCCTCGGAACCCTGCTTTTCAATGTAGTATTTACATAAAAAAGATAGTTATGCAGTATTTGTACTGGAACCTTTTCGGTACCTTGAGATATAGACTGTTGATATAGAAACACAGTACTGGAACCCTTGGAACCTTTGGAACCCTACTTTAGGCATTAATTTTCCATCCCACCGAACTGCTACACATCCTCCATTGTAAAGAAATGAATATTTGATTTCAACCAATCAGCAGATATCTTCCATGAACTTTACTCTTCTATACGCTTGAACCAATCATATTATTTAGCTTTAAATTATTCCCAGTCAATTGACCAATCAAATCACTGGAACCTTTGGAACCTAGGTTATCCCCCTCAGTAATGCTAAGCCAATCAAATTTGATCTTATCTAAACTTCAGCAATACTGCTGGAAAAGCTAGCACCATGTCGCTCAGCAAAGAGTAACGTGCATTTTCAAAGGTGGAGCAATCAAACGCAATATTTGCAAAACAACTCACCAACACTGCCATTTTGACCACATGTTGAGCTCCGTCTCAAGAGAAAATTGTGATGAGGCATGGTCCTGTTTTCTAGAAAGTTAGATTTTCATATGCTGGTAATTTCCAAGAATTTAGGCACACATCCCGTTGATACAAAAAGTGATTTCCAGCCACTGATGTTCATGAAAAGTGTTCTTCTTCGCCTTCCTGGTGCGTCAAAATTTGTTGAAAATAAAATGTCACATGTGGTTTGGAACATCGGGAACAGATGTAGAGCGATCGGGGCAAATGACCGCTTCCCCTAAGTTCTAGACCCGTAGCCACGCTCCAAAACATTCTCTTGCAGTGCAGACGCAAAGTGGCGCATGGTCAGCGGTTACACATTCCTACGTCTTGCTAGCTAGGAGACCAAGAATATCCTGTTGCACTGTTATTTCCTTTGATTTGTTTTTACCAGAAACCTTCACTTTCCTATTAGTGTCTGTAAAACTCTTCCACTGAACTCATTTTATTTGATCGAAATACAAGTCCTTGACATCACTTTTCTTTCAATTGGAAATCAAATTTTCCACAGGACCTTTATTTACAAGAGTGAACATCGTAAGCCAGTTGTTACTTCTACTATAGTCACAAAGCAACCATTTCCACTTCATGTTCACAAATTTGCTGACGAAAACGAGGTGAAATTGTGCAATATCTAATAAAAACCAGCCATGTTCGCATGAATAACATCTGGATTTGTAATCAGCATGAAAATCTGATCCAGAAAAGTGTCTTTCCTTTGACTTATGCATCAAAACTGCTTCCAAGCCAAAACCGGCCAAAACGAGGCTAAATTACGTGATATATAACAAAAGCAGCCTCGTTCGCATGAATAACATCCGGATTCGTACTCAGCATGAAAATCTCATCTAGAAAAGTGGCATCCCGTTAATTACCTCCTCGGGTGATACCTACCTCACTTACCGCCTGGACTACTATGGTAAGGAGCTAACCTGACGGCTCAATTACACGTGGTGCTGATTTATGCCCTGCTTCTTGCACCGATGCTATGCTGTGTGCTATGTTTTGCACTGACGCAAAAAGAAAATGCTATTGCAATGATATTAACTCGCTTATGATGCATCTTAAATTTGCAAAGTGCACACTTGAACTTTAAAATTGCAATTTGCAGTCAAATGAAAATGAAAGTGAAAGAATCACAGTCTTTTGGTGTCTGCTGGTTTTACACCCTACTGTAAATCAAACTCTGATCGAAAAAATGCTTTCTTACTATGTAAATCTAAAGAAACTTTGTTCCCACCGACTATTTTATCCAGATAATTCATTGGTGATCCAAAATGAAAGCTGCACAAAAGCAACATGTTTGGAAATTCTCAAACTGTCATTTTGCAATGCAATCTACCTATGAAAATGTATACAACTATTTGTTTACAATTAGACCATTTTTGGACACAACTGGTACGATCTTACATAACCCTAGTTATTGTTTTCATAAACAAATTCATGCAAGAAAACTGCCTCGTGAAACTTATCACAAAACTTGCAATCAAATTTGAACATGAACATCATACGGAGAGTTTCTCATAAGAGCATACCTGAATTGCTTAATTACGCTTTTATAGGAACACTTTGAACTGAGCTAACATTAAATTAGATTTCTGACTTTACCCCGGCTGGAGCGGTACACAACTTGTTCCTCTTCTAATTGCCGAAACTTGCCTTGGTGCCCAGATTTTTGAAGACTTTTTTCGGAAAACTCCACATTTGTAACTATTTTTGCAAATTTCAGCGAAACACCACTAATAAATGGAAAATCTGCCGAAAATGACCCTTGTTTAGAGAATGTTGTTAAAAGAAAGTTTGGCCCAAGAACCCACCCATATGGGCGGCACATACCATTACCCTGAACATGTTATATACCCCCTCCCGGGGATTTTACGTTAAAGACAGAACAGAGCTCTTCATAATTAAAACTTTATCAGAGCATGAAGTTTTGAACCTTGAATATCTTTGAATCTTGTGAACTTATACTTAATTTGAGAGTAAAAGTTGTTAGTTTGATCGTGAAGTTACGTATAATTCGTTCACTTATTACCCTTATTGAGATATCCTGGGTACCAGACTCTCTAACATTTAAATATTAGAGAGTCTGGTACCCAGGGTATTATTGAGACTACTCTGGTTCAACTTCAAAACACTCGGCTTAACTTTAGAATACCCCGCATCTTCTCCAGCAACTGCAAAGGTGGATACTGGATACGCAGTTAAAAAAGTATTTCTTGTCATGTCCTTTGAGCTTGTAAGGCCTGTTCTTTATGTGGCACAACAAACAAGTCCGCTCTTCTAGACCATGATGACATTTAGAATATCATGCACTATACATGTCATACCGTACACGGAGATCTACAACAACACAACAACAGTCCTGATGGCTAGCTGCCTGCCATGACTGGCTGCCATGACACTTTCTTAATCGGTGTCCTTTAGAAAGGATGATAGGATAGGCCAGGGATAGGCCTACAATCTCCCCCGAGCTCTGAATGGACCATGGACATTTCATACAGCACAAAGCAGACTAAAAAGACTGGCAGCTTAAAGGAGCTGATGTGGCGCTGATGATACATGATTAAGGAAGACCAAAAGAGGAGTCCTTCTTTTTGTTGAACACATGGAAGGGAACAAGAAGAGCCGAAGCAGGAACATGTCCCGTGTCCTCGTTATCATACACCAGCAAACTCGTTACCTGTACAGGCCCTTAATATTCATGGAGACAATGAATGATACACTCGTTCTTATAATGTTCAAACTACTCTACCAGAATTCAAAAAGCAGAAAAACTGTTCTGGCACCATGTCCTCGCACACCAGGCAGGAAACTCGTTGGTTATTGGACAGTTGCCACCTGTTGTACACAGGCCCTAAATTTTCATGGATACAGTGGATGATACACTCGTTCTTATAATGTTCTCATAGATCATAGAAGAGAAGAGCCAAACAGAAAAGGAGTTGTTGGTTGTTGGATAATTGCCACCTGTACAGGCCCTAAATTTTCATGAAGACAATAAATGATACGCAATTTTCACGGAGACAATGAATGTACATTGATATCCTCCCTGCATATTGCCCCCCTCGCTGGGAGCTTTGTCCGCCTGACTGTTCTACCTGCAATGTCACAGGATTACACCACTGCACCACAACACCTTCAAACTACTGCAGCATAATCCAAAAAGCAAAGACACTCTTCTGGGACCAACAAGATGCCTGTTGTTACCATAGTGTGGTTACCCATGCTGTGCAATGTCAGTACATTGTTTGTTTATATTTTCGAATTAAACGACTGAGAGCAACAAAATTTGGTAAGCATAGCTGTAGTTATCCTTGCTGTGCAATGTCAGTAGGTTATACAGTCGCAGTGGACTGGATTGAGGTACAGACCAACTATTGCATGGCAGTTGAAATAATACTTAGGACTCTGAGAATTGTTTTTGTTTCATCTGATACAGTAACGCATTTTTGGTGGTACGTACAACGTGACAATCTCCACATTTCTGAGACACGTGACACTGAAAACCTGGAAAATGACAACAAAACGTTTTGCTGAGATCATAGATTTCTGATGTTTTGAAAGGTTTTAATGATTCTTTGCATCAAGAGATATTAAAGGCTTTCTCCTGGGATTTCTTTGCAAAAAATTGCTTCTAAGCAGCACAGTGGGTTAGAGGCAGACATTCGAAAATTTTGAAATTCTCTAAATCACTGGTTGTTATGCAGTTTTAGAAAGCTGAATAATTGGGCTTTCGTGTGCTTTTGAAAGTTTTCATTTATCTTCTGTTATCACAGAGTTATAGATTTTTGAATCTGAGTAAATTGGACAAAAAGTTTGAAAATTTTACACCCAGCATTCTAGTGGCAAAGAATGTGGATAAATGTTTCGCGGCTAGGAAAATGGCTTGCAGATTGTTTCATCGGCATTTCAAGAATGTAAATAGTCACTGTTTATTCAAAAGCAAGATGAAAATGTCTTTTCACGTCTACTCTTACCACAGCAACAATTTTCTTCAGACACTTTGTCAGATTTGTCATCTCATTCACAGGGCAAAATTTGACTTTAATGGAGAATATCTCCAAAAGTACGAGGAGAAACATCAACACCAATACATTTTCTGAAAGAGAAGCTCATGATAAGTTTATTTTTGAAGCTTTCATTTTGTTTCTCCTCGGAAAATTCAAATAAACAGGGGGCAAAGGTCTTTTTTGGGACATTTTGGGTGTCCCAAGAAAAGATATTGAGACAAGGCCCATTTTTTCAGAATACTACAAAATACTTTAGTCAAGGAGCATCGCTGGGTAATATTGTGGTAATATTATGTTCATAAGAACCTTCTACATAGCTTAGGCTTATATTGAAATGTAACAGAAAGGAGACTTTTGGTTAGAATTCCTAACACTGAAATATAGGTCCCAGTCCCCTAAATGTGGAGAAATATTCAACTTTATTCATTGTTCCAACAGAATATGTTGAAAAGAGCCATCAGTCACCATTGCTAATTTTCTTGAGACCGAGGAGTATCAAAGAGATTTTTGGCGCAGGGTCTAAAATTAGAATATCGGGCTCCAGCCCCCCTAAATATGAAAATTTTTAAATTTTTTGTAATCCATTTGATTTATCCTTCTCATACGTTGACAATAAGCTACCAACTGCTCCTGTAACATTTATTTCCTGGCAGATATCCACGAATGTCTGCAAAATTGCCATTTTGGCCCACTGTGAGCAGGTCACGTGCACCACATTTTCCATGGAGCTTGAAATGCGGCTAGGTAAATCCATGTCAATGAGGGACAGCCTGTTAACCATGTACTTTTACATTTTGCTGATTTTAGGTTATTCATTTAAGCACGAGATGATAATAGTAACATAGCCAAATTCCAGCTTCATATATAAATCACATTTGGATGCTAAAATTCTGACAAGGTGATCAAAAGATAGCTAATTTCACTAAAAGTGTAAATTCAAAATGGCAGCCAATAACAAATTAGGCATAAAATTGTCAAAACTTTCAAATAAGATATTTCCAGAATGAAGAAAGGTACCTAGCTGAAATTTGGATATGTTACTATTATCATCATGTGTAAATGCATAACCTAAAATCAGCAAAATCTACGAGTACATGGTTAAAAAGTTCAATTGTTTGTGCCTCTTTCATGTAGAATTACCCAGCTGCTATTTAGGAATCTGAACATTTTTTGTGCCTACTCCCATTGTGGCCTGAAACGGGGTCCAGTTACGGTTAAAGAGGACGAAAGCAAATATTTTGTACAAATACCCTGAAATGGTTGTATTCTTTACAGAAACTCCGAAAACAACATGTTTTGGTGAGGTCACAAATTTTCTGATGTTTTCAAAGAATAACAAGGTTTTAGTGATTCTTCTGCTTCCTTCCTTTTCACTTATGCCACACACGTTTTGGGCACCTTTTCCATATCATTCCAGTTTTCAGAAAGATGTGCCAAAAATATTCAGGTGTCCTATCATCAGACATCATGCCCCATTTAATAGCATCTCTACATCACACAATTTGTAAACCACAAAATGTTTGATAAGCCCCCAGATCTATTATCAATTTTTCAAAAGGGAAGCACTAAACTGTCAGAGAAACCATGTAAATGACAACAACTAGATATTTTCAACAACAATAATCATATTTTTTATATTCTATTTTTCAGTAAATCCTGAGTCATTTGGATTTAGAGTCTGAAGAGGCGTGTCATCTTCCATCATCTCCGCAAACATTTCATCATCATCTGCGTCATTGAGCTGTCTCAGAATATGCATGTCTTCTTTCATATGGCTTATTATGTTTTTGCAAATCCTCTTGCATGCAGCAATCTTCTCTTCTGCCACCTTTATGTCCCTCTTCGCACATTCAAGTGATGCTGTGCTCTCTTCAAACCTCACCTCCAAAAGGTCTACAGTTTGCTGTAATTTTTGGTCCATGTCTCTGCAATAACATAATGAAGTTGGTCAGTTCCTGCTCAAGGTGTGCAATGCACTTCAACAGGTGTTAATAGATGTAGCATTTTTGAAGTTGTTTAAAGCATGCAGTGCAATGTACCTAAAGATGTCTGCAACAGTTGGTTACATTCGTTCTGAGAACACTGCTTGCATTTGACTCTACAATTATTTGCAATATCTTGTAACAACAAGACTAATAAGAAACTAATATTAATACTATGTACTAATAAGAAACTGAACTTAAAGACAAATGACGGAGATATAAGGTGACTTAAATCAGGGGCCTAATCTAAATATAACCTATTGAATTCCATTGTATTTGATGATATCGATGATTAGCAAATCAATTAGACAAATGAAAGCACTAAGCCATCTTTTGTTCTATTTTTAAACTAGGCGCTATATATCCGTCATTTGTCTTTAAGTACAACCATAAGCTGCACATAGTTCAGACACTTTTACTACTAAAACACCACCATTTTCATGGATTTTCCTAATTGAATTAACATTACTCCAGAACTTAAACAGTTTCAAGAATTTGATCGAACAATGGCATTGCCGAAACTGTAAATGTAACGCCTGTCAGTTCAATAATATCCCGTAATTCTTGTCCTTATATGTCTTGAATATTTCATTATTTACCTTCTATGCTCGATTAAGAATAGTTGTATCTATGTAAATCTGTATAGTTAGGTAAAAATCGAGTGAAAATAAGTTAACAAAAGAACACTCTCAGACATATCCCTAATATTTTCCCAGAACTATCTTCTAAAGCACCTTTCATGGTGGGAACTCCGATGACTTAGTGCCTATTCCCGCCATCATAGGTACGGTAGATGTACTTTTTGAGTTTGTATTTTCATTAATTATATAAAAAAACACTAAAGCATTTGTCTGGAACTTATACTTACAATGTGTACAGTGACTTGAGTACCTCGTTATATAAATACGTCTTTGCTGTCTGTTGCTTGTGTTGATAACTAACTTGAGATTGCCATGAATTGCGTCCTTATTTATTGGGAGCTGTTTCCAAGCATTTATGGAATGCTTTTGTAAAATACCAGATTGATAATCTCCTATAATTATCACCTGCAGTAGAGTCTGCGCGCAGGCTACTGCATTGTGAAGCGAAGAGCATTCTTTCCTTTCGAAGTACTGTCTTTTGTTCCATGCTTTTCTCATGACGTACCGACATCAATTAACACCATTAACCATTGGGAAATGTCTTGCAATTATCATTTACTTTATGGACGACCATTACTCCCACCAGTTTTTACAATGGCTGCAATTCTCTGCCACGCAATCAATTGAAGATTGAAAAGACATGCAGCCTCGTCATAATTCGTCACAAGTGATTAATCTGGAAGCTCTTTGTTTGAAGTGTTACGTGACTCTCTTCTCTTTTTGCTGCAACAGATAAGTTGCATCACATTCACAAAAGGAGGTACTACTGTAGCCAATACTATTGTAGGTGAATCGTAATTGTAAGACATTTGATAGTGGTTAATTGCTGTCGGTACGTCATGAGAATAGAATGCTTCCACAGATGATTATCTCCTATTGTCGTCTCGTCTGCTGTGAAATATTGCATGCTGAAGTACATGTAATCAGCATACAGGGATGTTGTTATAAGAAACTAATAATTTCGACCAGTGCTGGAAGTTCCGTAAAGTTATCAGATTGTTAGTACTCGGAGTTTCCAACCAGTTCAACAAGTTTTCTGCTACCCCAGACCCCTTCCCCCGTAGAGCTCACTTCGCTTCACGGTCCCAACAGGTTTTTTATGATAAGACACAATATCCGTGACAATATATAATAGATACATGGTCTAAACTTCTACTTCTCTGCAAGCAATTTCTGTTTTACTAACAATTATAAAGATGACAATAAATAATAGCAACGATAAACGATAGTAATGTAAATGAGTAGCTAAATTACGCATCGTAATCAGAGTTTGCAAAGTTGTGTGGGGGTATTTCAATGAATTATCCATTTTGAGATTCGGTATGGGCTTGCAATCTCTTGTCATAAATTGTAAACATATATTCACCAAGTTGTTAAAGAAAATAATGATGTTGCCTGGAGAAAAATGTATTTTTGTTCATCTGTTGGAATATTTCTACTGCTGTGGTCAAATTGGTGTAGCTAAGGGTACCATTTTTATAAAAGTTAGTCTAGCCAACGGTACCATGTTCACTACACGTTTTTTCTTTTATAAGCAACTTGGATAAGCCCATAGTACTAAAAGTTTCTTAATTTCACGTGAAAATTTCAGCTTTTGAGTACTAACAGTTTCTTAATGTGTTTCTTATTTTTTGGATGCATTTAGGATGCATGTCGTTTCTACCACTGCCAAGTACTCGTTTCTTGACTGACAGCACAATCTTTAGCGAGAAGGACAGTTCTATTTGATTCAAAACATAAATCTCTCATGAATATTACTAAAATATAAAGGCTCAACGACAATTTTCGAATGATTTCCTTGTGTTTGGCTTTAAAAGTTTCTTAGCAATTCTCGAGCATAGTACTAGAGTTTCTTAATTTTTTCGCCATCCTAGTACTAGTTTGTTATAAACCAGTTGCTTATAAAAGAAAAAACGTGTATGCTCGCGGCAGATTCCTACTCACAATTTGGCCAAGAACCCTCCTCCCCGTGCTCAATTCCCACAGAAATGACCTCAAGTACAAACATAAACATTTTTACAGCAACTATTAAAAGTCAATTAGCAATTTCTTGCTCATGCCGCATTTGGAAACCATATACACGTATGTGTTCTTAAATGATTAGATTTTCAGCACTCCGAGATTCTTATGAGTTTCTTAATAGAGTACTCCGAGTTTCTTACGAGTTTCTTCAAAGTTCCATAACAACCTTCATCTTCACTGCCTGTGCCCCCTGGACGTTTTAAATGAGAGTCTTTGAAGTCTTTCCAATGTTGACACTTTACTGAAGTACCTTCCGAGTACACGTTTTTTTTCTAAGAAACTTGGATCAGCACTTAGTACTAAAAGTTTCTTAATTTCGCATGACAATTTCGGCGTTTTAGTAGTGAAAGTTTCTTAATTTGTTTCTTATTCTTTTGGGCCTAAAATTGCAGTATTGTTCGAAGTTGAGCCTTCTTCTCGACAAAAGGCTTCCATTTTGCATTGACATTGTCATCAAGAAGAAGCCATGCACAGCAAAGCAAAAATTGGCCAATTTTGCAGTAGAGACATAGAATAAGAGAGACATACAGAAATAAAGTTGTAGAGTTTCTTAACTGTTCTTGAGTGTAGTACTACAGTTTCTTAAATTTCTGGTCATCGTAGTACTAGTTTCTTATAAACCAGTTTCTTATAAAAAAACGTGTGCTATGAAACAGTAAACGAGTGAAAATAAAACAGAAGATGTAAAGGATTCCCTGTGTCGAAATACATAGTGTCCTAAGTTATATTTTCCCAGTTCCTTAATTTTTTGGCGATCTGAGGTTCTTATGGGCAGTTTCTTATGACCAAATACGTGTATTACTCATAAGGTGCATGAGTAATGTGTAAACATTGGGAAGGCTTAACAAAGAATGTTTTGACATTTTCACGAGGGCACCGCTAGTGTAGTTTCTTAACTCGTATTTTCATTGTACTGGAGTTTCTTATTTCTTTGACGATCTGAGAGTTTGTTATGGGCAGTTTCTTACAAAAAAATACGTTTTGTCAACATGAAGATTGTTATGGAACCTCTAAGAAACTCGTAAGGAACACTTCAGTACTCAAAATGTGACATTCTTACTTTCTTATGAAAAAAGTAGGTGCATAGGAGAAGTAGGCTGTATAAAATAAGATGAGACCTATTTATCCTATATAGATTTCAACACGTATGGAACTCAATTCCCACTGAAATGACCTCAAGTACAAATATAAAAATTTTTAAAGCAAATATAAAAAGTTGTTCAAGAATTTCTTGTTATCTAAAATTTGAAAACGATCTATTTTTCAGTGCTTTTGAGGTCCTTTTTTTCGAAATTTCCCATAAAAAAAATAGTAGATTCTTCAAAATAGGGGCGTTTTGCAACGATCTAAAAGGCGTGGCCACAGAAAATTTTCCCGGGGGCCAGCCCCCAGACCCCCAGTTTTCCTCCCTCCTTGCGCATCTAGCTTAAGCCTCACCTCCAACACCAATCAAGTCTCGACAACAGCCTCACCTCCAACAAGAATCGCCTCTTAACAGGACTGCTGCGTCCCTTTGAAAAATTCTTCGCTATGATGGAACTTTTATATGAAAAAAGTTCTGAGACATTTTGCCACTTTTTATACGTTATATTCCTGCTTAATTTTTGTCGGAAAAATGTCTCTTTGTCGGAAAATTCTCACCCTTGGCCCCCCCCTAAAATCATGCTCCCACGACGTCACTGAGCAGTAGAAATATTGCAACAGATGAACAAAAATACATTTTTCTCCAGGCAACATCATTATTTTCTTTAACAACGTGGTGAATATATGTTTACAATTTATGACAAGAGATTGCAAGCCCATACCGAATCTCGAAATGGATAATTCATTGAAATACCCCCACACAACTTTGCAAACTCTGATTACGATCCGTAATTTAGCTACTCATTTACATTACTATCGTTTATCGTTGCTATTATTTATTGTCATCTTTATAATTGTTAGTAAAACAGAAATTGCTTGTAGAGAAGTAGAAGTTTAGACCATGTATCTATTATATATTGTCACGGATATTGTGTCTTATCATAAAAAACCTGTTGGGACCGTGAAGCGAAGTGAGCTCTACGGGGGAAGGGGTCTGGGGTAGCAGAAAACTTGTTGAACTGGTTGGAAACTCCGAGTACTAACAATCTGATAACTTTACGGAACTTCCAGCACTGGTCGAAATTATTAGTTTCTTATACTTCTTATAACAACATCCCTGAATGCTGATTACATGTACTTCAGCATGCAATATTTCACAGCAGACGAGACGACAATAGGAGATAATCATCTGTGGAAATCAAATGTCTTACAATTACGATTCACCTACAAAAGTATTGGCTACAGTACCTCCTTTTGTGAATGTGATGCAACTTATCTGTTGCAGCAAAAAGAGAAGAGAGTCACGTAACACGTCAAACAAAGAGCTTCCAGATTAATCACTTGTCACAAATTATGACGAGGCTCATGTCTTTTCAATCTTGAATTGATTGCATGGCAGACAATTGCAGCCATTGTAACAACTGGTGGGAGTAATGGTCGTCCATAAACCACGGAATAAAGAAACAACGGAAAACACCTATGAAACGACGGCACGACTTCACTAATCACGCAAATAGACATATTGTTAGGAATTGCCCAGAAGAAATCCAACTCTAAGATCGCCGAAACATTAAGAAACTCCAGTGCTGGGAAAATATAAGTTAAGAAACTATGTATTCATTTTGATAACGGAAATCGTAGAGATATGTGTACTTTACTTTCACTTGTTTCCTGTACCATATCACACGCAAGCTACTTGAGTGTGGTTGTGGACTAAACATACGAAAGGGTCAAAAAATCTCATTTTGAAATGTTCACGAGAGCAGAGGTTGTCAACATAAAAATTGTCATGGACCCTCTAAGACACTCTGGTACACTGTCAAAACATTCTTGACTCGACAGGAAAATGAACACTGTTAATTACAAACGTTTCTTAGCTTTTTGAATTCAAGTACACTAATTTTTTTTATAAGAAACTAAGGTCCGAGGCTGGTAGACAGTTTCTAAAGTTTTTGGGCCATTTTGCTACCAAAAGTTTCTTACGTGTTTCTTATATCTTAACACCAGAAATGTTAAGTTTATCTGGTTTTTGTCTAAAGGGCTGCCAAATTACTTAGTAAGATCTCGAAACAAATCAATAACTTAATTCGCACTCAAAATAATGTGCAAACAGTTGCTACAACTTTACAGTATCAAAACACTTTTGACAGCGATAGGAAAACTAAAAACTGTAAATTGCAAAAGTTTCTTAACTTTTTAAATCCACGTAGGGTCGTTTCTTAACTTTCGAAAATTGAGCCTACCGTTTCTTATAAGCGGTTTCTTATAAACAATAATGAGTGTACACGTAATTTTTTACAAGAACCCGCTTATAAGAAACGGCACGCTCAATATTGTCGACAGTTAAGAAGCAACCCTACCTTAATTGAAAAAGCTGAGGAACTTTTGTAATTTATAGTTTCAATTTTCCTGTCGCACTCAAACATGTTTTGACATTGTACAGTTATAGCAACTGTTTGGACATTATTTTGACTGCGAATTATGTTAATTTTGGAGCCCTTTATACGAAAATGCATCAACTCTACATTTCTGGAATTAAAAATAGAAGAAACAGCCAAGCTTTTAATTCCTTTCAGGCCCTTTGCTTTTCTGTCACCTATTTCCTTTCTTGCATCCTTTTGGACAAAAACTTCTGCGACACGGCGCTGCAAACTGGCCAAGGTAAGTAATGGGTATTGCTACTAGGGTCTCGTCCGTTGGAGTCTGGTCCTGGTCTGGGTATTCCGTCATGTCGTCAGTACAGTTGCTATAAAAAGGGGACTAGTTCACGGCTCAGCCAATATAAACAGATCACTGATCAGTCACAGTCATATAGTTACAATTTACAACAACAGAGAACAAAAATGTATCGCGTTATCCGTAAAAAACTGTAGCTGTTCAAGTTGGACCTTCCTTTATGGCAAAAGAGGATAAAAGTGTTGGGGTCGATCAAAACGCCTCATCCAGCTACAGTCGCGAAAGCAGGGCCCCCTTCCTGACCTACGAAGCCTTACTGCAGAGATTCCTCTGGAACAAAGACATGACACTATCTTGGCTAATGGAAATTGGCCTTATCGCAGAGGCAAGAAATTGCGGGATCTGTAAGAACGCCATGTCCTTGTCCCCGTGTAACGACAGGAAAGATGGCGTTCGCTGGGAGTGCCGCCGCACTATTGGAGGCAAAAAGCACAGGAGTGAAAGGAGCATCCGGGAAGGTAGCTGGTTTCAGGGGGCCAATCTCACGATAAGTGAAGTTTTGAAATTCACTTATTGGTGGTGCATTGGCCTCAACCAAATACAGATCAAAGCCCAACTGGGAATGAGTTCGATGCGTGTATCTTAGTGGCCACTATATATATGACCTTAAAATACTGTAACCTGAATCTTGAACGCAAAATCTAAGAGCCATCCTTTTCGTTTCTAATAATCGTTGACTTTGAGCTTCAGCCAGTTATGCGATGAAGTGAAATACTAATTTTGCTATGTAATTCGCAGTTGCAGCTTTCTTCTGTACATTTTCATCTCAAGGGAAGGTAAGCGGTTAAGCACTTTGCCGGGTTTTGAGATCTGAACTTTGAGGTCTACAAGCAAAAAGCGGAGAAGCGGAAACCGGAAATGCTTTGTTGTTCAAGGACGGGGGTACGGGAGAAATAAAGTTTGCGTGCTATGTGAAAGGTCATGCATGTTTGTGTGGCAATGAATAAATGTGCAGCTTTTCTCACTCGCAATTTCACACAGGATGACATGCGCATAGGCGTAGGAGATAGGGGGCTAGGGGGGCTGCAGCCCCCCCAACGTCAGAAAAATTTGCAAAATCAGCCACAATCGGGCAGAAATCCGCCTCAAGTCGGGCATCATTTTCTCAAACAATGGATTTTTTGTCGGGCAGCCCCCCCAAATTTTATCTTCCCCTACGCCGATGGACATGCGAGAAATAAAAATTCTTCTCATACAAATCAAATAACTCCGGTACTCGACAATCATAATTATTTAGACAACTTTTTAACAAGTAACTTTTTGGTAAGAAACTAAGAATTAAGGCCAGTACTGAAAGTTTCTTGAAATTATCGGATTTTTAGTACTCAGAGCTTTGTACGAGTTTCTTAGAGGCTCCATGTTAATCTTCATGTTTACTATCTATGAACTCGTGAACATTTCAAAAAAAAGTTTTTTAAGCATTATCAATGTTTGGATCTTATTCAAGTAATATGATACAGAGGGAAACAAGTGAAAGTAAAGTAAAAATATGTCGATGGTTTGCCGTATCAAAATAGATAGTTTCGTAACTTATACTTTCCCAGTACTAGAGTTTCTCAATTGTTTGCCAATCTAAGACTTAAGTTTCTTATGGGCAGTTTCTTTCTTATATAAATAATACGTGTCAGTACTTTCATAAAGAAATCGTGCATACTTCATGTCTATTTGTCCTCAGTATCAGTAATAGACCAGATCCCGTTGGAAACCTTTTACTTTAATGACATTAGTCCGAAGTCAAGGAACTTTGTCACTATCAAGCCAGGAGTAATGTTTCTGATGGAGAAAAGATGAGGGCATAGTTTGTATGGCCTTCAATTTCCATCTCTCATTTTTGTTATGATCTACACGTTTTTTTTATAAGAAATTTGGATCAGCATATAGTACTAAAAGTTTCTTAATTTCGCATGAAAATTTCGGTGTTTTAGTAGTAAAAGTTTCTTAATCAGCTTCTTATTTTTTGGGCCTAAAATTGCGGTATTGTTCGAAGTTGAGCCTTCTTCTCGAGAAAGGGCTTCCATTTTGCATTGACATTGTCATCAAGAAGAAGCCATGTACATCAAGGCAAAAATTTACCAATTTTGCAGTTAAAAGTCAAGAAAAGACGAATGTACCTTTGCTAGAAAGACATAGAATAAGAGAGAGACAAAGAAATAAAGTGTTAGAGTTTCTTAACTGTTCTTGAGCGTAGTACTAGAGTTTCTTAATTTTTTTGTCATCGTAGTACTAGTTTCTTATAAACCAGTTTCTTATAAAAAAAACGTGTACGCGTATTTTCTATACGAAACCGCTTATAAGAAACGGTAAAGCAACCCTACCTGAATTTAAAAAGCTAAGGAATTTTTGTAATTTGCAGTTTTAATTTTTATCACTGGATCCGTCGAAAAATTTCAACTCGACATCTTATGAAAATGTCAAACTGAATTTTTCTCTGTTTCTGCTCTCTGGACTTTGAAATGAAATTTAAAATGATTATCGTCGCAATCTTGGTTCTTCGATTTTCGGTGAAATTACGGTTTTCTGCCAACACTTCGATTTCAGTTTTAATTTTCTTATTGCAATCAAATAGTTTTGACATTGTACAGTTTATAGCAACTGTTTATTTTCAGTGAGACATCTTACTGAGCCATTTATACAAAACAAATTAACTCTCCACTTGTAGCATTAAAAATATAAGAAACACGCAAGAAACAGTTGGTAGCAAAATTACCAAAAAGTTTACAAGAAAATGCCTACCAGCCCGGCACCTTAGCTTCTTACAAAAATAAAAGATCAACTATAAAGTTACAGAATGTATTAGAAACTACGAGAAAATACGAATTAAGACTGACAAATCAAATACAAGAATAACAGGAAAATGACCAACAAAAATTCTCATATATAGATGTCCCCCAGAAATTACTGCAATATGCTTATATACATCTATATACACATCTATATAAGCTCTATTCACTTGTACCTACAATAAACACGCTTTTACACCGATAACCCCTAAAAATTACTGCATTATGCTTATACACATCCAGGAACGCTGGAGAGGGGGGCGCGGGGGGTCAAGCGCCCCTCCTGCCCTTTCCTAACGAGGGAAAGGGGGGCAAAAAGTGCCCTTTCAATGAAAAACAATAATGTACTTTGAAACTTGATAGAAAAGCCGCCATAGCTTCATTTCCTTATCAAAAACACACCAGTAACGAAAAATGACTTTCAATTGCAACTTCAAAATAAGCAATATACGATTTTATGCGATTCGGAATGAGGACATGTGGAGGAATCGCCGAAAAATTTCGTCAAAGAACATGATTAATGTTCGTTAAAACGTTTTTGATACCATTTTAAGCCAATCTAAAGGGCGAGGTCACACAAATTTTCCCGGTGGGGTACCCCCGGACCCCCCAATTTTTAGGCTCGCTTCGCTCGCCTTCGGCCTCGATTGCCCTTACGCTCCCAGTCGCCCCCCATGCCCTACCATCGCTCCAGCGTCCCTGTCACATCTATATACATCGATGAACAAAAAGAAAGACGAACAGGAATATATAGATACACATTTTCTCTCAATTCCCAACTAGTTTGGACCGTGTGGTCATAATCTATATACATCTATATACGCTCTATTTACTTGTATCTACTATAAACACGCTTTTACACCGATATCCCCTAGAATTTACTGCAATAAGCTTATATACATCTATATGCATCTATATACGCTCTATTTACTTGTATCTACTATAAACATCCTCTTACACCGATATCCCCTAGAAATTATTGCAATATGCTTATATACATCTATATGCATCTATATACGCTCTATTTACTTGTATCTACTATAAACATCCTCTTACACCGATATCCCCTAGAAATTATTGCAATATGCTTATATACATCTATATACGCTCTATTCATTTGTATCTACTATCAACACGCTTTTACACCGATATCCCCAAGAAATTACTGCAATATGCTTATATACATCTATATGCATCTATATACGCTCTATTTACTTGTATCTACTATAAACATCCTCTTACACCGATATCCCCTAGAAATTATTGCAATATGCTTATATACATCTATATGCATCTATATACGCTCTATTTACTTGTATCTACTATAAACACGCTTTTACACCGATATCCCCTAGAATTTACTGCAATAAGCTTATATACATCTATATAAATATATATACGCTCTATTCACTCGTATCTACTATAAACACACTTTTACACCGATATCCCCTAGAATTCATTGCAATATGCTTACATACATTTATATACATCTATATATGCTATACGCTATATCTACGCTATACGCTACATCTATATACGCTCTATTTACTTGTATCCACTACAAACACGCTTTTACACCGATTTCGCCTAGAAATCACTGCAATATGCTTATATACATCTATATACATCTATATACGCTGTATTTACTTGTATCTACTATAAACACGCTTTTACACCGATATTCCCTAGAAATTACTGCAATATGCTTATATAAATCTATATACATCTATATACGCTCTATTTACTTGTATCTACTATAAACACGCTTTTACACCGATATCCCCTAGAATTTACTGCAATATGCTTTTATGCATCTATATACATCTATATACGCTCTTTTTACTTGTATCTACTATAAACACAGTTTTACACCGATATCCCCTAGAATTTACTGCAATATGCTTGAATACATCTGTACACATCTATAAACTCTCTATTTACTTGTATCTACTATAAACACGCTTTTACACCGATATCCCCTAGAATTTACTGCAATATGCTTTTATGCATCTGTATACATCTATAAACTCTCTATTTACTTGTATCTACTATAAACACAGTTTTACACCGATATCCCCTAGAATTTACTGCAATATGCTTGAATACATCTGTACACATCTATAAACTCTCTATTTACTTGTATCTACTATAAACACAGTTTTACACCGATATCCCCTAGAATTTACTGCAATATGCTTGAATACATCTGTACACATCTATATAGGCTCTATTTACTTGTATCCACTATAAACACGCTTTTACACCGATATCCCCTAGAATTTACTGCAATATGCTTATATACATCTATATACATCTATATACGCTCTATTCATTTGTATCTACTATAAACACGCTTTTACACCGATTTCCCCTAGAGTTTACTGCATTATGCTTATATACATCTATATACATCTATAAACGCTCTATTTACTTGTATCCACTATAAACACGCTTTTGCACCGATATCCCCTAGAATTTACTGCAATATGCTTGTATACATTTATATACATTTATATACATCTATATATGCTCTATTCACTTGTATCCACTATTATCATTATCATCTATTATTATTATTTATTATTATTATTATTATTATTGTTATTATTACAATAACCGTAATTATATTATATTATTATTATTACAATATTGTTATTATCATTATTATTTCTCTCTTTAAAGTAGGCTTAAAATACACTAGATAGCAAAATTACTGCTAATTTAGGCCTACTATTTAGCAAACATATAAAATGAAATAAATGGGGGAAAAAAGTCCTATTTACAAAACCGTTAAAAACATTAGATTAAACATAATGACATAATTATGAATATCATGTTAGATACCCAACCTGCGGAATGTATGTCTTGCATAGCCTACAGTTGCAGTTCTCGCCCTTCCAATATCTAATCAGGTTTTTAAAGATAGGAAGAGTGCTTGCTTGTTTCACTGCATTTGGCAAAGTGGACCAAAGTCTGTTTCCAAGGAAGGATATAGTCTCAATTCCAAAGCTCGTCGTACGCACTTTTGGAAGCTGTGAGTCGTTGCCATGTCTTAGATTGTAGCCAATATTGCGCTCACTGAAAATATCCTTCATGAAAGGTGGATTTAGACCAGACTTTGCTTTATAAACTTCTGTCATAAGCAACTGTAGATTCCTTACGTGGATGGATACCAAATTCCTTTGCTCGAGAAGAGACTCAAAATCTGTTTGATGGTCTTTGTACACAAAACGTAATGCTCTTTCGTGGATATGATTTATTCTATGACTCAAGGTTCTGTCATAAAATATCCACACAAGTGGGCAGTAACTAAAATGAGACAAGACAAATGCTTGCATTACCTGCTTTAGCTTTTCCGTGTCCATGTAGCAGGATATTCTTGCAAGTGCGTCAAGTTTTTGGCTGGCTTTATTGCAAAGAGTTTTAACATGTTGTTTAAAGCTTAATGTTTGATCAAACGTTATCCCTAGAAGCTTATCCTCTTTACTTTGTTTCACACTAGGTTCTCCTATTTTGACAGAGACTTCGTTACTCTTCCCACCAAAAATCATCAAATGACATTTATCTTCATTTAGTTTCATAAGATTGTTTAGAAACCATTCACTTATCTTAAAGGCATCATTCTCTAGTTTTGCGATAATATTCTCGACATTAGGACCACATACATAAATTGTTGTATCGTCTGCGTAGTTGCAGACTTCGGTCTCTTCTAAGGACAGAAACAAGTCATTCAGATAGATGCTAAACAGAAGGGGCCCCAAGACTGAACCTTGTGGTACACCCTGATTGGTTTTTGTCCACGTACTGAACGAACCATTGATGATGAACGCTTTTTTTACCAGATTACGATATTAAAGATAAATCTACTGCATTATTGAAGTTCGAATTATTTTCAAGCGCAAAATACGGATTTCTTGACCCCGAAGTCGAACTTGCTACAATAGTACGTTATCAGCGAATACGTTATCAGCGAACACTGTTTCCTTCCTCAAGAACCCACTCATGTTTCTTACCCAATCATGAAAGCAAAATACTCAGAATTTTGCATGGGTATAAACAATTTTGGGCTTACTCAACTGCATATATGTATGTACGTATGTTAAATTTCGCTATACGGATTAAAAAAAATTAATGAATTTAGGAGAGAAAAACAGACTAATTACTAACAATAAATAAAAGCGTTCCAAGTCTAATTACAGGTGCATAAAATGATTGCGTGAGCGAAGCGAGGGCTTACTATTAGGAAGCACCCGAGTTTCGTTCCTGGTCCACGCATATTTTATTGTTATTCATTGTTATTTTCCGCTGGTCAAAAGGTGTGCGTCATAAATTTGCATAATATAACAAAAGGAATCACATTGTGCTCACATGATTTTAGTTGATGGTTTATTGCGTCATTGCTGATGGTTCAAGAGGAGTTATTGTTTTGGTTGATCCTTATTTGAAAGGAAGATCACTCGATCCATTAGCGGTATTTCAGGCATTTCTTTGATGCAACCTCGTGCTTTACAACTCTTTATTGAATGAATGAAATAAATGAAAATAGTTTGTTGTTTGATTTCAATCAATGTCTGAAAACGAACTGAAATAAACGTTATTTACGTTGAGTTCCTTCGTTTATTAGGTAGGCCCGATGCAACAGTGAGCTGGGGTCTTTTGACACTCTTTGATAAAAGCGCATAAGATCTTTGAAACTACAAGGATATTTACGAATCCTTCGCAAATTTTTCTTGATGACAAAGGTATGGGTCAACAGCGTACGAAATTTTATCAGGTAATAAAACACCACCCGATTGTGAGCACCCAAGGGATACACCTCCGATTTTCTTTGCACAAGATCCTCAAAATCAACTGGAGTAAAGATTAGTATAAAAGCAACAAAGTGTTTACCAAATTTGCCAATTTTGTCTAGATTAGATCAGGCCAACCCCGACAATGTTTGTGATACAAACAGGAGTGGAGACCGGAACAGTTTGTATCACAAACATTGTCATGGTTGGCCTAATCTAATCTAAACAAAAACAAAATTGGCAAATAATTTGGTAAACACTAAAGTAAAGACAGGAGTACTTCTTACTTTTATACTAATTTTGTGGTTAGGCAACGTTCAAGAAATCCCGTAGAATGAGAAGAATTACTGGAAATCACAAGATGCTAATAATAATCTCAGCCCGCTATTTTGAAACATGATCTTATTTCTCCCTCTCGTCAGGATGAAAGGACCCATCAATTTCTGCATACACGTATTTAGAAATGTTCAGTACTGGCCCAAATACATGTATCTGATTTCTGGCTAACAACATCGTGAAAAACGTCTTTGCCAAAATGTAAAAACAGGATACGCGCACTTACTAACAATTTGTTACTTCTAGTATAATACAATAATCTAAGTATAAAAGTTGGAGTTGTAATCTAAAAATCACCCATGGTTTAATTGGCAGGGATAGCATTAACCCTATTTGTACTGGGGGGGGCGTTTTTCGCCCCCCCCCTACCAGTTTTTGCTGCGTTACGCTAAAACGACAAGAGATATAACCACCAGTCTTGGTGACTTTTACTCAAATTTCATAGGCAATTAAATTCTAAACATTTCATTGTTCTACCTCTGATCATGTGACCACAGTAATACCATATTTGGAGAGTAGTCAACAAAGAAAAAGCTTAAAATGCTCGCAGTTTTCGTGTCGTTTGCCTGATCGATCTCAAACATGCACCAATCGATTGCATTTGATGAGTACTTTCATTTGATATATAAATTTTTCATATTTGCTTATGTCAGCAAAATTTAATATCTATGACATCATTCACATTTATGACGTCATTTCTCTAATAAAGAAGTGTAAGATATAAATTTTTTTAGTCTAATTTGCTTCATCTTATTTATTTGATTCATTTTGAGTCTATATTTACCAGATAAAAGGACAGGACTGGCAAAAACCTGCGATGAAAGTAAATGCATGCAACAAAAGGCTCATTTAAGGCTAATTGTGCTAAAAATAGAAACTAAAAAATTTTGAAAAGTATATATTTTTAAACTATAGCATGTTTCCTACTATTTGAAACAAATTTGGAGAAAATCGGTTGAGTGGTTGATTAAATATAATTTTTCTGGTGAAGAAGGTATAAATTTGCCAATTTTCGTAAGTTTTTCGGTTGCCTAGCAACGAATCACGTGACTTATTAATTGTCATTGTTATATTTGAATAGCCAATTGTCTAAAGAACAATAGGGATAAGTCTTATTGTTATATATTGTGTAGTTTTGGAGAAAAAGAGGGGGGGCGAAAAACGCCCCCCCCCAGTACAAAATACCTAAAAAATCGCCCAGTACAAATAGGGTTAAAGAGGTCAGTGCGACTTTGTCTCCATAATGGTCCCTCCTGAGGTGTCATTGAAAGAAAAAATTTACGAAAGAAAAGAAAACAATTTGTATGTCTCAAATGTTGAGATTAAATACTGCTTTCTCAAAGATTGTATCGCCTCTAAAATGTAAAATTCATTTCATTTTTTAAAAAGCAGGTAATGTATTTCAAAGCTCTATGGGAGCCTCACCTCAGCTATTCAAAGGATTTAGACCTGAGCTGCCGAATTGTACCCTGGACCCTGGACAGCAAATACACTGTGATAACCCTTGCTGGCAACATATATGTATTTTTTTATAAGAAGCTAAGAATTCGGGCCAGTACTGAAAGTTTCTTAAAATAATCAGATTTTCAGTACTCAGGGTTTCTTACGAGTTCCTTAGAAGTTCTATGACAATCTTCATTTCATGTTTCTATGCCCTCGTGAACATTCCAGAACAATGTTTTGAAGCATCAATGTTTAGACATTGCTCATGTACGTTACGAGTAATATGATACAGTAAATAAGCGAGACCAAAGTAAAAAATGCTCAGTGCCTCCTTTATCAGACTTATCAAAATGAATAGTTTCTCAACTGATATTTTCCCAGTACTAGTCTAGAGTTCCTTATTTTTTGGCGATCTGAGAGTTGGGTTTCTTATGGGCAGGGCAGTTCTTGTAAAAGAAATACGTGTTTTTTTTTCTATAAATTCAATGTTAAAAATTTACAATTTACGAATTACCTAAGATTACAAACGAGCTACCATACAATACCACAGAAACGATACCAAGGGGAGCAAAAGATCATGACTACCCCAGGGCCATCACATGAAGGAGATAAACTAAAATACAACTAAACATATAAGAAGCCCCCTAGCTATTCAGAAAAGAATTAGAATTGAACGATATTTTGCAAATGGAATTTTCGAATGTACGCAATAGTCATAGAAGCTTTATCGCCACTCAATCGAAAGTCGCATTTGAAATGTATAAGAAAGACGCTCAATCCAGGCTCTTTTGTAGAATAGCTAAAGGGTGTGTTACGAAAAGCTACTATACAAACAAAAGAACAAAAGAATAGAGGAACGGGACTCGGCGAACAGGATACTTTACGAATATGGACTTGGTATGGTGGTTGAGTTGCATTTAGCTAGATTTCTGTGATCTTAATTGAATCGACCGCTTGTGTGGATGTATTGTAGAGTCAAATCGAGTATATTTCTGTTGACGTCATTTGGGAGGTCTTTATCACCATACAATAAAAGCTGCGTCAAAACTTCATTTGAAAGGTCGATATATCCTAATGGTCGTAGTAATGCAAAAACTCCAGCGAGAAGGTCTCGACGCTGATCCTCAAACGAGGGGCAAAGCAACAAAAAGTGCTCCGTGCTCTCAATACCATCGTTAGTAGGGCACATTGGATTTATGGTATCCCTAAAATTGTGCTTAAATTTGTGAAGGCTTAATTTGCTAAGACCCACTCTAAGTTGAGTAAGATAAGATAAGCCTGTTGGGTCATGGATTCCAAAGACAGATTTAGTAGGGGGGCCAATTTTCGAAAGCAACTTTTTCTTGAAGATAGCAACTGATGGTGAAATTCTAATTTCCGGACATAGTTCATTCCACTCAGACAGGCAATTTGGATAAAAGCTAGATTTGAATTTTTCTGTCCTTGCCCTTATTCGTCCAACGACATCCTGATTGCGAAGAGGGTACTGTGACTGATGAAGCTGTGGGATTTGATCTATTGTATATTCAGGCATCAGATTATTTATCATTTTGTAAAACAACGTAAGGCGTCTACACCATCTTCGGGAACTCAGTGACTCCCAACCAAGCTCTGCATACAGCTTCTCGCGTGACGTTCCCTTCCATGTTCCCGTAACAGCACGGGCAGCAGAATACTGAACGGACTCCAACTTTTCCATCAAGCTCGACAAAATGGTATTACCGCTAAACTCACATACTTTAGCCGGAATATGATAGATAACATCTCCGTATTCCAGGTGAGGTCGCACATAGAGCTTAAATAATTCGTTTAGGGTATGTCTGGGTAGGTACTTGGAGAGATATTTCAGCAAACCAATTCCCTTTCTCGTTTTAGAGATAGCTGCCTTAACGTGAGCCGAAAATGAAAGCTTTGAGTCCAGGATAAGTCCTAGATGTTTATGTTCATCTACTTTCATCACTGGTATGTTATTAAAACGAATTTCTGGATGATTCATTTCAATTCGTTTCTGAGAAAATATCAATTCAACAGCTTGTTTTTGGGGATCTGGATTAAACGACATTTTCCAATCATGAGCCCACTGTCTTATCAACTCCAGGTCATGGTTCATATCACTGTGTGTCACATACGTGTATCACAGCACCAAGGTTCTAGATTTGCGATAAGTTCTGCTCATCACAACAAAGTGACGAAACTCGTTCCTTCCAGCTCACTTCGCTCGCTGTTCGGCCCACGCTTGGGGCAAGTCTAGAACTTTCTTGCGGGAGGTGCTTGAATTGAACTGCGCGTACACTCGCATAGTATATGTTGGGAGAATCCATCTGCAATCCATCCAAAAAACCGCAAGTTGTTGACAAGGTAAAAGGATGCAACTAGGCTACCTACTAGCTTTTGGGGTTTCACGTACAGTAGTTGTGAAGTGAAAACAAACAATATGGAACTATGGCCTCCAGCATTCAACATGTTTAATATATTGGACAAGGGCGCCTCTAGTTTTGTTCAGTTTTGGTTCTTGTAAAATCTCACTTTTGGTATCATCAAGAGCAGGATACCTCAAGAGAATCAAATCAACTAGAAAGAAATATTGAGGCATGATCATTAGAAAATATTATGAGAGGGTTTCTTGGGGTTTGACAAGAAACATAAAAAAATTGGATACTAGGCTGAATATGATTCTGAGTTGAATCTCATTCTCCTTCTGAACATGAATCTACGTCTGAATGGTATATGCGGACAACAAGCAAGGAGCACAGCAGAGAAGTTGTGGATGGCGCCAAATCCAGTCTTTTATCAACAAGGTGATGTATAAACTCTTTCATAACTTACACTTTCTTTCATGAATTTATGAATTGTAGTTCCAATGTGGCAGGGCACAGTACCTCCGCTTTCCCCACTTTGCTCGTGTCCTTTCCCCCCACATTTCTTACAGAATCTTCCCCACACCAGGCATTTGTGTAAAAATTTGGTTCTACTTCTACTTGAATAATTGACTACTTATTAAAGAAGGTTGTGTCAATTTAGAGAAAAAAGAAAAATTATAGACAATAAAGGAAAAGGGAAACACATCATAGCACAATGAACATCATACTATAAATACACCCTACATGAAACTTTGGAGCATGAAAATCAGTGAAAATCTGAGGTGAATGAAACATAAGACTAAGAGCTCAACGTTTAAAGGTGAAGGTAAAGTTGCGTTTTTCAGCGCCAAGCGCTGGAATCGCAGAAATAGAACAGACCTAATCAAGTCCACGACTCCTTTTCATGACGTTCAAGTGGTACCGGGTATTGAACCCACTCCGCCTGACTGTTCTGGCTGCAAGTCAGAGGATTACCACACCACACCACCTTCAGTGTCATATCATTAAAGGACCCCTGCATGTGAAATACCTAAAAAATCAACCTTCAAGTTGAAAAGAGGTTACACTGTTGTCCCATTGTTTGAAATTATCTAAATCATTAATCAATTGTAAAGAATTTAGAACAGAAAAAAAGTTATACTTCAAGAGTATTTTTGAAGACTACTCATGAGTTCACCTCTACTGTTTCCTGTGGGAGCCTATTCCATTCTTTAATTGTTCTTGGGAAAAATGAAAAATTGTAATATTGCGGGCCTGTCCCTGGTGTCTTATAGGCTTCTTTAGATGGTCTTGAATTGGATGACTGCCTGCTGTACGCATCTTTCTTTATTTCAACTTGGTTTGATGTATCTGGTAAAACATGACTTGTCCCTGTCTCCTCAAGTGAGTTCCCTTGAAGTTCCTTCGACATTTCATGTACACTGGCATACTTTGTATCTCTTTGTCACGTACCTTGCTGCTTTGTGTTGAATCGTCTCAATCGCATATTTATGTTTTTTCTTTGTGTAAGGATCCCATATTGCACTGCACGTAATTTTTTTATAAGAAACGGTAGGCTCAATTTTTTGAAAGTTAAGAAACAACCCTGCCTGAATTCAATTAGTTAAGGAACTTTTCTAAATTTGCAGTTTTAATTTTCCTATCACATTCACAAATGTTTTGACACCGTACAGTTATAGCAACTTTTGAACATTATTTTGAGTGCTAATTATGCTATTTACTTGCTTTGAGATCTTGCTAAATAATTTGGGAACCCTTTAGACAAACAAAATTAACTCTACACTTCTGGCATTTAGATATAAGAAACCCATAAGAAACTTTTGGTGGCAAAGTTGCCCAGTGGCGTCGTGGGAGCATGATTTTAGGGGGGGCCAAGGGTCAGAATTTTCCGACAAAGAGACATTTTTCCGACAAAAATTAAGCAGGAATGTAACGTACAAAAAGTGGCAAAATGTCTCAGAACTTTTGTCTTATAAAAGTTCCATAATAGCGAAGAATTTTTGAAAGGGACACAGCCAGTCCTGTTAAGAGGCGATTCTTGTTAGAGGTGAGGCTGTTGTTGAGACGTGATTGGTGTTTGAGGTGAGGTTGACGCTATATGCGCAAGGAGGGTGGAAAACTGGGGGTCCGGGGGCTTGCCCCCGGGAAAATTTCCTGTGACTACGCCGCCCTTTAGATCGTTGTAAAACGCCCCTATTTTGAAGAATCTACTATTTGTTTTTCATGGGAAATTTCGAAAAAAGGACCTCAAAAGCACTGAAAAATAGATTGTTTTCCAATTTTAGATAACAACGTGATAGCTTGATATAAATCTTCATTTCTATAAGCATCCGTTTATACAGAAACTGAAAGTAATCCCATCTTAGTAATCATTTCCACCTTCCTCAACAATATTCACTTGTGCAAATTCTGACGAGCAACTCATTGAAAGCTAAATGCACAAACAATAAATGCATGACATTTTTTAAGTATGAAACGTGCAAAATAAATTGTAAATTTATCGTTTTTAGTCACCAAAATATAGGTAAAACGACCGAATTTTCAGGGAAAAAGTCCAGGAATGTTTTGACCGAAAGCATTTGTCTGAAATTTATTCGTCCGAAACTTTTTGCGCCTAATGTGTCTATTTTTCCAATAGAAAACACACTTTTCTTTCAATTGAAAAAGGAATTTTTTGCAGAAAAGCGAACGAAGGACCTAGTTTTTTCCGAAAAACCTACTTTTTCATCAAAAACTACGTTTTTGCGATCGAAAAAGTGATATTTCATGTACACATTTCGATTGCCATAAAGTAGCTATGTAAGGAAAATGGATTAATTCAATTTTTTTCGATTTTTCCGACAAGAATGGAAAACTGACAAATTTTCCGACAACATTTTCACAGGGGGGGCCATGGCCCCCCCTGGCCCCCCCGGCCACGACGCCACTGAAGTTGCCCAAAAATTTAAGAAACTGCCTACTAGCCTGGACCTTAGTTCCTTATAAAAAATATGTGTAGCGTACTCTAGGGTAGGTCTTGCAATAGCTTTGCAAGCCTTTGAACGTAGATTTTGAGAGTCTATTCTAATATTTCTCTTCAGAAAACCAAGTGTTCTGTTTCCTTTATTTACTATGTTTCCCATTTTTTCTCATTGTTGACCCCTGGACTGCCAGGGGAGGATCTTGTTAGGGTAGGAATTGAATGAGAACCATATCTTGAATAGAAAACAATCTGTTACCATTTTCAAGCATCAATTTTGTTTGCTCCTCAGGGAAAACACAGAAGTTGGGGACATCTTTGTCATCATAAGATTTTAGTGATGGCACAAGACACAGCAAGTGATCAATATGGTAACTTCATTCAAAAGAAAAAGCTTGTTATTTTGTTACATTCTGATGTTTGCTGCACTGCATATCCTGAAAGTGTTGGATGGTCTTGCAAATACTTAAATCCCTTTTTGAACAATGTTTATAGATCTAAAGAAACACTTTTTCCATTTCTTTGTGATTTATTTCATGCACATATCTATTTGTATTAGAAATTCCAGTGCCTTCAGCAATGATTCGCTGCAATCCTGAGGCAGCATTTACACAAGAACTGTTGGAACCACAGAGGTCTCCAGGAATGTCAGTGAAGACACTGTAGTTTTGATTTCTTTGGTTCCTAGTGATCTGGATTATGAAAACAATAGCTGTGTAATTTGATACAGATTACGTCATCATTGCCATCAGCCTGCTTTTATTACAGTTGAAGAATCTTTTGTTGTATGAGAGCTCTTATCTCATTGGCCGCCACTTGAACTCGCGGTTTTTTCACATCCTGCGTATCGTAACATTAAGATAAGAGGAAGAAAAGCAGAAAGCGGTAGATAGGCAGAGCAGATGCAGGGCTATTCACTTCCTGTTCACTGAAAGATATTGCCCATGAAGCAGTGAAAACTCTGGGGCGAGTCGTTTCTCCTCAAAAGCTCAAAAACATAATAATTGGGGCTTTAACTGGGGACAAGCACGAGCTATCGCCTCCCATTGGCAGAAGAATGTTGACCCGATAGGTGGGAACATTGCTCACTTTCACAAGAGAAATACGTGAATGACCCCGCATCAGCCCCGCCTATCCCGGGGAGGTGGGGTCAGGGCAATAAAATGATAGCTGCATTAAAGTTGAATAGGAATTTATGGATCAGTGGCTTTTCATTATGTAAAGTAACACCTTGATCTGAGACTTATTCAAAACAAACTTGCTACAAACTGTGTGACTTATTTGCTGCAAAATAAGTGCAAGTTCAATGCCAAACCCACCTTTGACTATATGGGTTCTCACATGTTTTGTTAAGTATCAAATGCTAAAATTTTAAATATGTACAGTATTCATTTAAGATGATAATTGTGTGATTTTGGGTCTGAAATGACACAGTCTCTTTTTCTCATTGATTTCTTCCTCTGAAAAATTGTTTATGAGCCAAGATTCAGTACAGGCCTTAACATGTTAACATGATTTTTATCCCTAAGAATTCTCATTTGAATTGTTGTTAGAAAAGAACAGAATCTTCCATATTGCTCACAAATCCTCATCACAATGTACTAATAATTCTTGAAAATTCTTAAGAATTCTTATGGGTTTTTGTCATGTTCATGTCTATAACTGTGTACCATATGCACATGCTCTATCTTCTAAATTTCAATTTGCACCTTCACTTTATATCAGGCCTTTGGTTAATCATTCCTAAGATGGATATTGACTTGAATTGCAGTGGCACATCTTTATGAAGCAAGCCTTTTGGCTAAGCATTCCTCAGATGGATATTGACGGATGGACGTAAATTAAAGTGACACATCTTTGTGAATCAAGCATTTTGGTTAAGCATTCCTCAGATGGATACTGACTTAACTTACAGTGACACATCTTTGTGAATCAAGCCTTTTGGTTAAGCATTCCTCAGATGGATATTGACTTAACTTACAGCGACACATCTTTGTGAATGAAGCCTTTTGGTTAAGCATTCCTCAGATGGATATTGACTTAACTTACAGTGACACATCTTTGTGAATCAAGCCTTTTGGTTAAGCATTCCTCAGATGGATACTGACTTAACTTACAGTGACACATCTTTGTGAATCAAGCCTTTTGGTTAAGCATTCCTCAGATGGATATTGACTTAACTTACAGTGACACATCTTTGTGAATCAAGCCTTTTGGTTAAGCATTCCTCAGATGGATACTGACTTAACTTACAGTGACACATCTTTGTGAATCAAGCCTTTTGGTTAAGCATTCCTCAGATGGATACTGACTTAACTTACAGTGACACATCTTTGTGAATCAAGCCTTTTGGTTAAGCATTCCACAGATGGATACTGACTTAACTTACAGTGACACATCTTCAGAGGCGCCGGAGGCTCCATGATGCGGCGGGGGCAGGAATCGCAGAAAGGACACCTTAGGGTGTCAAAATTTGCCGTTGAAAATAATCGGTAATCGTCGTTTAGGATATTGTGCTCAACATCTATTTCGACACGGGTGTCGCCAGCCCAAAAAGCTGAGGCGGCAAGGTAAAAGAGGGTCTGAGGGGCAAAGCCCCCAGAACAATTCTCCTGACCACGCCCTTCAGACCCTCGGAAAACGTGGGAAACGCCCTTCAGACACTCGGAGAACATGATGGGAACGCCCTTTATGTTAATTTGATCTATTTCGATATTTCTGGAAAAGCAACCATCTCAAGCAGTTCTTTTTACAACAGCGGGTCTTTTTGTGCAACAAATATAGAAACAGAGAAGAACATCATATATTTATTTACGAGGAAGGACAAGATTTGGTTAGAAATTGAAATTTAAGGCCTTTCTCGAAATCTTTAATAAAGGAATTGAGATTTCAAGAGGAAGGCCAGTTATCACAATAGTTTCGAGTCAATAAAAATCTACCCTCCCCAATCTTTTTGACTGATTTCGAGAAATTATATCATCGGTGGTCGACTGAAAACTGTCGTCGACACGTCAACCCCGGACCACCCCGTGGCGACGCCACTGTCCTTCGAACGTACGGTAATCTTGAAAGCAGAAGGAATCGTTCTATTATTGTGACTGCGGACGAGAAACAACTCACTTCCAAGTTCCAACTAACAGATGCGATTAATCAATAGTTCTCTGAAATACATTTTTAGGAAAGGGCACTTTGCTGCCCCCGCACTGCCCCCGTACCACTCAGGGCCGTAGGAAGAAGCTTCGGATTGGGGGGGGCAATTGTTCTTAAAACAATAGAGAACAATACATCTAATTAAGTCATGTGACGTAGCACCATTGTTTTAAAAAATTATTGGGGGGGGCTTGAGCCCCCCCTACCCCCCCCCCCCCGCTTCCTACGGGCCTGCGTACCACTAGGGCAACGTGGGCAACTGCCCCCGTGGCTCCGGCGCCCTTGCACATCTTTGTAAATCAAGCCTTTTGGTTGAGCATTCCTCAGATGGATACTGACTTAACTTACAGTGACACATCTTTGTGAATCAAGCCTTTTGGTTAAGCATTCCTCAGATGAATATTGACTTAACTTACAGTGGCACATCTTTGTTTTGGTAAAGCATTCCTTGGATGCAAATATGAAATATTTTGCAGAATATTCACGAGGTTCTTTGCAGGTTTTTTTTGTAAGAAACTGGTTTATAGGAAACTAGTACTACGATGACTAAAAATTTAAGGAACTCTAGTACTACGTTCAAGAACAATTAAGAAACTCTAAAATTTTATTTCTAGAATGAGAGTGGGTACATCACGGTTCGCGTGGCAGTGCGTTTGTAAATATCAAGCTTTGACTGCAAAACATTGATAACTTTTTGCCTTAATGTGCATGGCTTATTCGTAGTGACAATATCATGCAAAATCACAGCCCTTTGTCGATACGAAGACCCAACGTCGAACCATAACACAATTTTTGACCCCAAACAATAACAAAATAATTAAGAAACTTTTACCACTAAAACACTGCAATTTTGATGCGAAATTAAGAAACTTTTAGTACTAGCTAAGTGCTCATCCAAGTTTCTTATAAAAAAACCGTGTAATCGATTCTCAGGGGCAAATTACTTCCTTAAAGTCTCAAACATCTGCAGGGAGCGAGGGGTACTCTATAAAAGTCTCGTACACCTTTGCCAAAAATCCGTTTGTTTTCAAGAAAAATCTTTAAAGATCCTATCGTTTGAAAAGATCTCATACGTCCTTTCGAAAGAGTGATTCACTACACGTTTTTTTTATAAGAAACTGGTTTATAAGAAACTAGTACTACGATGACCAAAAATTTAAGAAACTCTAGTACTACGCTCAAGAACAGTTAAGAAACTCTAAAACTTTATTTCTGTATGTCTCTCTTATTTTATGTCTCTCCAACAAAGGTACATTCGTCTTTTCTTGACTTTTAACTGCAAAATTGGTAAATTTTTGCCTTGATGTGCATGGCTTCTTTTTGATGACAATGTCAATGCAAAATGGAAGCCCTTTCTCGAGAAGAAGGCTCAACTTCGAACAATACCGCAATTTTAGGCCCAAAAAAATAAGAAACTAATTAAGAAACTTTTAGTACTAAAACACTGAAATTTTCATGCGAAATTAAGAAACTTTTAGTACTAAGTGCTGATCCAAGTTTCTTATAAAAAAAACGTGTACACCCCTCCTGAAGGGGGCCTACCGACAAAAATCAAACTGTCATAAGCGTACGGGATAAATTTGAGGGAGGGGCTGCCCGATAAATAATCCAACGATGTTTACGCCGATTTCTGCAAAAAGTTTTAAATGTTACGAGGCCGTACTCCCTTCCCCCTTTAAAATGTTTGAATTATTTCGACAAGATAGAAATGCGTTGCGAGTTTTTATAATTGTTTTTAGCACGGTTTCTTAACTTTCGAAACTCAAGCATATGGGAAGTTGTTGCCATATAAATGACTGCACTGCATAGAGAAACTCAGATTCCAGGTTCAAAATATTGATTATTTTTGGCTTCAGGCAATGAATCTGTAACAATTCCATTAGATTACACTCATAAGTTGTTTCAAGTAACAGAAACGGCTAGCTCCATGTTTCGAAAAAAAACCACACCCTACCTGAATTTGGAAAGCAAAGAAACTTTTTGCACTTAAAAATGTTTCGACAATGTACAGTGATAGCAACTTTTCTGACATTGTTTTAAGTGCAAGTTATGTTACGGTATTATACCACTAGCATTAAAAATTCTTTCCAGTCCAAACACATCAAAACATTTTAAAGGGATGAGCAAACCGTGTGATCAATTGTAAGGAGCAAATCACTCTTGAAAATCCAATAAGAAAAGCAGGGGCGGGCAAGTACTGTAAAATATTTGACCCCATGTTTGTCCAGAGGAATTGGATAAAATAACCGGTGCTTTTATCAAATAGTACGACTTTCGTGCCCAAAACAACCAGTTTTTGGGACAAAGGTGAAATTTGAATATCATTCTTCCTATTCCATCAGTTTGTCACACAAATAAAGTTTCCAAACCTCCTATCTAATCAAAATTCTGAAGTTTACCTGTAAGCTGGTTCTCCCTTTGTCCGCCAAATTTAGGCAGAAAAGACTAGTATTTCAAATTTTTCACATGAGCGGTTCTACCTTTGTCCGCCAAATTTACGGAAAAAAGACCAGAAATTACAATTTCTCACTAAAGCGGTTCTACCTTTGTCCGGCAAATTTCCGAAAAAAAGGTCAGAATTTCAAATTTTTCACCGAAGCGGTCCTACCATTGTCCGGCAACCGGTTTTGAGACACTTGTACTTTCATATCTATAATTACTACTTGCTTTGGTAAAGAGTAGTAGGTCGAAACTACCGGTTTTGGGGACAAACATCGTCAGTGATACATAATGTTAAAAATTGTCCTTCAAATTGAAGAAAAATAACAGCGGAAATTTGCCATCAAAAACGACCAGTTTTTGGGACAAAGGTGGTTCAAATTTTTTTCATGAACTACCGGTTTTCGGACAAAGGTAGGACCATCCTTCCCAGTGTGACATGCCCGCCCTTGGAAAAGAAAAGGCTTCAAAGAGTTTTCTTGAAAAGAATCGAATGCTCCATAAGATTTTCTGAAAGTTTGCCCTTTGAGTGAATGCGAATCGATCACCTCAGGAATATTTTGCGAACAGCAAAACAAGCAAGAAGTACCTTTGGATTCCAAGACAAAAGTTTTCCATCTTAGGGTGCGGGGTGGTGGGTGGATGGGGTCCTGCTGTGTGGATGGGCGGCTGCTGGCCTTTAGTTTCATGTGTTATCCCGGTGGGGGTGGCACGTGTGGCGAGGGGCGGCGGTTGTTTGTCCGCGCGTAGGGCCCTCTGTTAACTGCCTTGCATCTATTTTCTCCCAAATTATAAAATGTTTTGATGTCATTGCCTGACATCAAATGTGAGACAGACATTAACTTTTTCTTTTAGTTTGTTGTTTTTTCGTTCAGTATATTGTAATTTTTGAATTGTAAGTGCCTTTCATGGTGGGAACTCCGATGACCTAGTGTCTATTCCCGCCATGATAGGCACAGTAGATGTACTTGTTGAGTTTGTAAATTTTAATTGATTATATATATAAAAAAAAAGTTTTCCAGTACTCAGCAATACGATATTTTGGCGATCTTCGTTGTTTCAGAATCATATTATTTCTGTTATCAAGCCTGTTGGTTAACCATTCCTTGGATTGGATGCACATTGACTTGAATTATATATCTTAAAATTCGTCAATCTTCCAACCAGTTGGGTGTTTGAAAGAAAATGCATAAAAACAAGATTAAATTTTGAAATGAAGGTAGATTGAAATATCCGTGGGAGAAGGGAGAAACTGAAATTCTTTGAAGGGAGAAACGAGAAATCATCACATTTTTGGGGAGGGGCAAAAACAACTTTACCCTTTCCCACCCCCAGATCAAGGACGACAATGATAGACATCATATCATAATGTGTATTATTCGAACACTGTCCACCAACAATATATAAGATCCTGAGAAATTCTTCACAGAGTGAAAATCATTGAAGTAGCAATAGTCTCCTGCTGGTGCTGTGCGTGATAAATTTTCAAATAAAATGCAAATCACGAAAGGCATGAAATAACCCCCTGAATTTGACACGCGACTGCAATGAAGAACTTCCGCTTAATGGCTTTTTGCATTTTGCTTCTTGTCCTTCAAGGTTTGAAACCGTTAAAGCTATACTTTTTTTGTGAAATTTCCCTCGAATACCTAATTTGACATTTTTCTGGAAACAATTTTACCGAAAGACTATCTTAGCATGTTATTGACGAATTTTGTTAGCTTGGATATTCCAAATATCATGTGCGAGCTATGAAGGAATAAAATGATTCGCCAAAACTCTATTTTGGCTTCCAGTTAAGTATGAAAATGATACAACACATAAAACCAATAGGCTATAACGGCTTTTGGCTTTAAAGCTTAACAAAACACATGCAAAAAGCATTTGGCCACTAAGCGCCACTGACCGAGTTCATGCACATTAGTCGATTGGGATATGTTTTGCAGGGAATTATGTGGCATAGTTCTATCTGACGAAAATGAGGTCATTGGTGGTGCGGGAAAAATCGTCCAAATTGATGAGAGCAAAATTGGAAAACGAAAATACAATAAAGGACATTTCGTTGAAGGGCAGTGGGTGTTTGGTGGTATTGAGGACGATTCGCGGAAGTCGTTCATTGTGTGTGTAGACAATAGGAAAGAAGACACTCTAATTCCACTGATGCACAAGTGGATAAAGCTGGGCACGACGGTCCATTCAGATTGTTGGAAAGGGTACATTAACGTTGCAGATCATGGCTATGTTCACGGTACTGTGAACCACAGCAAGGAATTTGTGTCGGAGGATGGCGTGCACACGAACAAAATTGAGGGGCACTGGCGCCAAATGAAAGCCAGTTTGCCCACGCATGGCAGAAAACGGGAACACTATGACTCTTACATAGCAGAGTTTATATGGCGATATAAGCATAAAGAAGAGGACTTGTTTTTGACATTTTTACACGACACAACAAAGGTTTATAACCCAAACAAGTAATTCTAGATCCCAAATTACCACGAAAAGGTTTCCTCTTTGTCCATTCATGTCGATTCTTTAGAAAATTTGCTCGACGTTTTTAGATTGTTTCCAGTGTTTTCGAGAACGACATTTTTAAGAAACTCACGTGTAGCCTACAATCTCTTGCAAAAGTGTTGGACCCATACGAAAATCTAAGTTTTTCGGAAATATTGTCCCCCCTCCCCCCATTTCAATGTTGCTTGCATTGGTAAATCATTCTTTTGGTGGATCTGCATGAAAAACACCTCTTTGCCAGGCAATCAACATTGAAACCGGGGGAGGGGGGACAAAAATTCGAATTTTTCAATAGGGGTCCAACACTTTTGTAAGAGATTGTAGCTCTAAAAACTAAAAACAAAAAAATTTGCAAAAAATCCTTGAATCTAATTCAGGCCTTTCTCTAAAGAATAAGTAGCGAATCTTCAAAATAGGTCCAGTGTACGATTTATTGTGGCCTGTCAACCGTGCATAGCTTATTTTGGTGCACCCAGCATATGGCTCAAATATTTAAAAAGGTCGGTGTGAAATTCTATCACAGTTTTCTTTGAATTAAATGGCGTGGAAGAAACTTAGGATTTTGTGCTGTAAAATCTGTCGTGGAAATTTATTGATATCTTGATTAATTTCAAAATGTGTTTTAGGACTTACGATGATTTAAATCTTTTCAAATTTTCAATCAATTCTTTCAAAAATTATTAAATTGCCGCCATTTTGAACATAATCAAGCTATTCAAAAATTTCCACGGCAGATTTAGAGCAAAGTACTAAAAGTTCCTTTCAAACCATTCAATTCAAAGAAAAATGGAATAGAATTTTAGACCGACCTTTTTAAAGATTTGAAAGATTTGCATGCTGGCGCACCCAGTATAAGTCAAGAAAACTATCTATTTTGATAAACGAAATGCTTGACATAGTTGTTGTTTATTGTCACATGTTTCTTGTATCATATTACTCAGAAGGCACTTGAGTAATATGTAAACATTACAACTGCTTGAAACCGTGTTTTGAAATGCTCAGAGTGGATGGAACAGGTACATGGAACAGGTACTCCATTACTTCGAGATTGTTATGGTAACATGTACGACACTGATAAAAAACCTCTGAGTACTCCAAATCTGATAATTCTAAGAAACTTTCAGTACACGTTAAAATCCGGAAAAATGTGATAAAATTTAATTTGGAACTCAATTTCCATCTAAACATGAAAATTATGATAGATTACATCAAATAGCACTACCCTGCACAATAGCTTTGCAAAATTTTGCAATTTTGCTACTTTTTTCGCGAAAATTAATATTTGAGTATTGGCGATTTTGACTGAGTCAGTTCCGGAAAATTGTCTCCCTCCCCCTCATTTGTTAAAATATTTTTATGGAACTTCTTCAGTCCTTGCACAATAGGTATTAACAAAAAGTCAGAAAGTTTCCGGGCCATAATTGTTAATAGCTTTTATGGGTCCATGAGCACAGAACAAAGAAGGATTGACATCATATTTGAAACCATTGTAACTGGATACATTAAGTACGAAAACTTTCCGCGGATAAAATTTCGGACGATAAAATTCGGCGAAAATATTTTCGGACACATTTTTGGTATTTCGGACAAATAAATTTTCGGACAGCATTTTGACTAGTTATCGGATCATTTATGCAAAATCACACCAGGTTGTAGATTTATTGATACAAATCACCTTCATAAAGTTTGGAATAGAGTCCTAGCATGTACTAAAGTCCCTTCAAACATAAGATTTGCTAAAATAGAACAGCAAAAAAATCACTAATTTTCTTCTTTCTATTCGTATTCGTCAACACAAATATTCTGAGGGCTGCTCTCGTTTTCAAACAATAATTTATTCAGTACTTCCTGGATCCCTGTGGTTTTCAGGAAAAAATTGCAAACAGGGTCCATTGTATGCATACAATTACGTAATGGGACTTAAAAGTCCCGTCGGTAAACAAAGGGTTAAGGATACATTTGTTATAGATAATCACCATTTTGCAGGCTCTTTTGGTCCCTAGATGTTTCAGAAACTCCAGTCCTGGATTCAGTTTGACTAGAGCGCAGACGAAGGAATTTTCAGGGGGAAGAGTTGACGAAAGTGCAGTGTGGCCTAATGAAAACATTGCGAGGGAAAAAGGAGGCACAGAGGTGATTGTTTTCGGATGATTCGCATGCCGTTGCCGGAATACATTACCATTAAAAATTGGAATCCTGAACTTTACATCTATATCTAATAGCTCTATCCCAGTCGGAAAAAATTCTGAAAAACAAGCGTATAAATGATGCCAGAGTTGAAAAACAGCATTTTGACTTTTTCAAAACTATAAAAAATTTAGAATTATAGTACATTTTCGGATTTTCCTCTTTGCAGTAAGCAATATACTCAATTTTAGGTGCTTAATGTAACCATAGCCGAAATGCAGCGATTTGACTTTAGTGATTTTTATCGCGTTCAGTACGTAAAGGGGGAAAGTTCTCCCTTCATACGATTGCTGTTGGAAGCCAAAAAATTAAAAGCATCAAAATCCCAATGGCCCCGTCTCTACACATGATAATAAACTTAAATTTTAGATTTTGGTCTAATTTTAGAGAGATAGTACAGCCCTTTCTCTCCCCCTTTTCTGGCCTCCTCAAATCACTGGCAATGTTTACGCAAGGCTGCATTACGTTTTTATTGACTTGCGAATATTTTCTTCATCTCCGCTTCATCTGCACTTTAGTAGCACTTAAACCCCTGACTAGAGTTTCTAAAGCATCTAGGGACATGCTGTTTGGGGAATTTGGGTGGTTTATCAAATTTTTCTTCGATATTTCCAACGCAAAATACAATACCATATGCTCAAAATGTTTTCATTATGCCACACTGCACTTTCGTCGATCCTTCCCATAGAAATTCCTTCGTCTGCGCTCTAGCCAAACGGAATCCAGGACTTGAGTTTCCTAAACATCTAGGGACATGTTCTACAGTAAATTTAGTTTATTTTTCGAATTTTTCTTCGATATTTCCAACGCAATACACTTCCTATACAAAACACACTAACTCGGCCAGGTGTTTAACTACAAATACCAGCATCCATTGCGCGCCGTACTGGTGGTGACGTAATCATGGGAATGGTCTATTACAAAATTCCCTCATCTTGGTAATTTGTACATAACAGGACATCATGATGTGACAGTAACAATATGTGAATCACTCTCAATGAAAATGAGGCTATCTTTAAAGCACGGAATACGGAATGCGGGAGAATCGAGTTTCTCATGGGCAGTTTCTTTTAAAAAGATACGTGTAACTGTACTATTCATTCTGTATTTAATCATCTTTTGTAGTCGTAGTTGACCGCAAATTGAATTATATAGTGCCTATGATTAAACACAAGTATTCTGTATTCTGTATTCAGGTGTTAAAATTTCTAAACTCACAGTATGCGTACCCTTGTTAACGAATTAAAATATTTCGTCGATAGGGATGTTGTGTCCAATCATATTACACCTAATTTTCTTGACAAGAAACAAAGACACTCTTCTCTCAGATCTCCAAAAATTAACAAAATACGTGTAGTGGTATCTTGATATGGGTTTTGCAGAAGGAACGCAGTCCATTGTCGGCAATGGAATGCGAGGGCTGGGACATCACAAACGTTTACATGAAGGCGCATTCCAATTTCGGTGGCAATTTCTACAGACGACCTGCTATGGAAGACGGTATTGGCATAAGTGTGCAGTTGCTGGAAAGTTATCCAGAATTCATTTCCATGTCTTCTCAATCTGTGATAACAAACGAGAGACGACGATTGATTGGGATTATTGATGGAGGTGTATTTTTCGCTATAAAGCTCTGGCCAAAATGGCTGAGAAGATTGTTTTGGAGGCGAGGAATGAAAAGAAGTGAAATTTTCAGGTTGGTGTGCAGCTTCCTGGGGAATGGATGTGCGCCAGAAATAATATACCAATGGATTCTGACCTCGATTTACTTTTCTGGTGGATCTAAAGAAGACATTAAGAGGTGTTCAAAGCACATCTCATGGATAGTTTGCAATGTAGGAAGAAAACACTCGCAATGGCGTTACTACAACATATTGCAGCAAAGGAGTATTTCCGTGCAGGGATTTCCGAAAAAAAACATTTAGAATTACCATCATAGTTGGACGTTGGAACAGGCTCAGACGCTCATCTTAACACACATTTACAATTAGTAGAGACAACATGTGTGCCGCAAAGTATATCTTCTGTACTACAAAGCAGCTGCGTTGTATAACCTCCTCAATTGTTTTGATCAAGTACAATAACATTATAAGAACGAGTGTATCATTCATTGTCTCCGTGAAAATTTGCGGCCTGTAGGGTAAGACGGGGTAAAGTGAACTATTTTGGAGGTTTGTCAAGGATATCCTAAAGAGATTGTAGCTGAGGGCAAACTTTTTAACGTTGTTTTGACATTATGTCTTTGGGTCAGTTTATCCAACAATAATATTTTTCAAATATTTTTCCATCGTCTCACAAAAGAGCTTTCTTTGGTGGCTCTGCCTAGTTCACTTTACCCCAGGCCGGGGTAAAGTGAACTACTTAGCAATTGTTCGATAAAACCAAATAATGCTGGTAATACCCGAAAACATTATTTATTTTGCAACTTCCTCGCATGCCAAACCAAACATTTCTCAAGAATGATATTTAAAAAAATTAAATGGTGACCGATGTTGAGAACGATCTTTGCAGATCAAATATAAACCAAAAACTATTGTGAAAGTCACAAATTCGAGTCACATTGCGATACCTGAATACAATTCGATGAACAATAATGAGAATATACTTGGAAAATACGATAGTGCATTTAAACACCAAATTACTACAAAGAGAAACATTATTTTCAAAGTAATTCACTTTGCCCTGAAACCTCCGCCCAGAAATAAAACCAAAAATAGTTATAAATCCATAACAATGATCAATATTCTAATTTCACAGTGATGGCCATTTATCCTTTCCATGTCGATAGGTATGCTTGCTTCATCAAATCCTAACAAAATTCTTAGATCAGTAACCGCATTTTTGAATGAAGGTCAAACTTCGGCTGTTAAAGTTTTGGAGGTTTATCTGGAAGCTGGTATCAGAATATATTTCTCTGTGTCATCAGAGTGAGAAATATTCCTGCAAATTATGATTTTCTGAAGGCAGAATTATGAACCAAATAAGATTGAAAAGGTCTTCTTCATCTGACTTCATGTTCACATGAGACAATTTAAAATCATGGACGTCATGGGTAGTTCACTTTACCCCGGTCGAAGCAACATATGGACTGGACGGTAAATCTTTTAAAATAGTATGTTAGCGTACGAAAAAATCTTTCTTCACCCTTTCCTTTTGGAAAAAGTAAATACATGGAAGGTGCTTCAAATCGATCAAAACAATTATAGAAATGAATTTCGTCTTGGGGTCAACAATTAAGACCAAAGATAGGAGCCCAAACCTAACAACCATAATTTCCCGAGGTTGTTTTGACTGCCTTGGGTAAAGGAAATTTTTGCAACAACAGGAAGAACTATTTTGCAAAAATGTTTTCATTTTCTGTGAGGACATATAACAAAGCATTGGGCATAAATCATGTTTTATCATTGCATGTTTGCTTTTGGAGAGAAGCGCGAGAATTTTCTGAGTAGTTCACTTTACCCCGTAGTTCACTTTACCCCGTCTTACCCTACATGACAAGTACCCCGGGGAGGGGGGGGGTGCTTAGTATATTTTGCTGACGCCATGTGCACTCCTTTCCGGGTATCGTTTTCGCCTCTTTTTTCCAACGCCGGGTATCAAACAAAGGCAGTTTTTCTGAAGCCGGTTGTCAAACGCGTTATTTCATTGTTTTTCGACGAAGTTTCACGTTTAGGGGTATGCTTTTTGCCGAGTTTTACGTTTTTGGATATGCTTTTCGCCGATTTTTTCTAAAGCCGGCTATCATTTCGAGCGAAAATTTTTAAAGCCGGGTGAAAATTTTTTTCCTTGGAGTGCACCCCCCCCCCCGTACAATTGAAAGTCAAGTACCCCCCCCCCCTGGGACAAGTACACAACGTTAATTTCATCCAGTTCTGGAAGCGAATTTCTCCTGACTGAGAAGTCACAATAGTCTACTCTTTACTTTGTTTTGGTCCTTGACATATCCTCTTTTGAGACCATCTATCATTACGATGGTGTTGATAAACTATAATCTTGCGATATTTAGTATTTTCTTCCTTCGGTTTTGCAATCTGGATCACTGTGCCCCCCATGGCCCCCTCCAACCACGCTGGCGCCATACCGGCTCACATTGACATAAAACTGAGATATCAATCACGGTTACACGTTTCAACTTATTTTCAACTACGAAGCATTTCGGTTCATTTTGTTGGCGCATGGTATGGTTTTTTATTTTTCTTTTTATCAATATTTATACACGAAAAAAACCATTTCAGCGTATTTAAAAATTATTTCAAAGTAAAAATTTAAAGAAAAATTTGTAAATAATTTAATTGGTGTACTGCTCTTTTTCCCACAATGGGACAGTTTCTTCCCTTGAAACTATCTTCCCTCGCAATTGTCTCTAAACAGGTCCAAACAAAAATCGGCGTAGGGGGAAATAAAATTTGGGGAGGCTGCCCGATAAAAAATCCATTGTTTAAGAAAATTTTGCCCCACTTCAGGTGGATTTCTGCCCGAGTCATGGCTGATTTTTGCCAAATTTTCCAACGTTGGAGGAGGGCTGCAGCCCCCAGCCAAGGGGTGGCGCCAGGGAGGGCTAGGGGGGCTACAGCCCCCTCGTCGGAAGCATCTTTTTTTTTAAATCAATGACACTATACACGATGGTACATGGTCTCTACAAGCTAAATTTACGAATACATCTACAAGCTAAATCTACAAACATAATTTATGAACTAAGTAAAAAAAACAGAAACAAAAACAAAAACAAAACCGCGAACAAAGAACACATGAACCAGGTCTGGGGTGCATGGACAAAGAAATTAAACCTTCCTTAGCTAATATCGATTCTGCTTTTAAATGCTTCTTTTAAATATTTCGCAATTGATAGAACGTTCTCTAGGGACATTTTAGGATCAGCATCTAGCCCCCCGTCGGAGTACATATTGGGTTCTTGTCGGAGGAAATTTGGCAAAATGACGTTTTAAAGCTGCCTTTTTTAGCTATTTTAGCCCCCCTGTCGGAAGCTCCAGCCCCTCTGTTGGAAGATTCCTGGCGCCACCCCTGCCCCAGCCCCCCTATCTCATACGCCTATGCCAATAAATTTTACCCAACTTTGTTTTGTCGCAACGTCTATTCGTCCATAAAAGAGGGAATTCAGCGGTCCAAAAATTGCATTGTATTTACTGTCAAGTCAATGCTAATAACCATTGCTACAACCTACAACATGCAAACTTTCACGCGATACCACAATAGGAGATTATTTTGTCTAAGCGCCATATTCCGAGCACTGAGAGCATAAATTTTCTCACGGCGTGTCACAGCAATTAACAACTAAACAAACGTCTTGTAATTATCACATCTATAAACACATTCTTAACAATGTACCTCCTTTTGTGATGAAACTTGTCTCTTATCGCAAATGAGAGGCACGGAGCCTGTGACGAGACGCACTTTTTAGGATTTTTATGAGTTCATTCATTTGAATATATTTTTCCTTCAAGCTTTAGTTTATTCATTGAAGTTTTAATGATTTTCCTTTCAGATTATGACTAGGTATCGTTTCACATAGTTTCAGAATTTATTGCGTATGAACCTCGCTTTCATTCCTTTTCGGTATTTACTTTTGGTATATGACTAGTTGTTTTATTACCTAGGTTGGTCCGTTTACGCAAATCTTATGTTAGTCATTTTCCTGTTGTTCTTGTATATGATTGGTTAGTCTTAATTCGTATTTCCGCGTAGTTTCTAATATATTCTGTAACTTTTGAGTAGATCTTTGATTATCAGTATGCGACCAGCTACACGTTAATTCCGGATCTCACTGGAGACCCGTTAGCCTTTGTACATAGTGTTTTGTATATAATCGTATAACCCAAGTTTGTGTGATTTATCCGCTCGTGCCTAAATTGCAAGTGAATCCAAAGTTAGATCAGATTAACAGCAGAGAAGAAACATATACTTGACGAAGGACAACAACAAAAATGCTGCATTATTACATATGGTGACAGGATTTAGGGATTCGATTAAATGGAGCACAAGATGAAAAAAGATCTTGGTGTCCAGCCCATGTCAGAAGATGAAATAGATTTGGATCGAACGAAATTGTTGCTGAAGTTCTGTATGATGAAACTTGATGACGAAGATTGACTTTGGATTACTCGACACTTACAGATTTGATTTTTATGGCTTTGAGAGATTATGTACTTTGCGAAACACTGAACTGAAACATTACACATTTTGTTAAAATGGCAACTATGCACTCCTACGACGTTGTTCATGGTCGATATGCTCATGGTATCCAGTTGAGTGTGCGTACAGGGATACAGTATTGGTTTTTCGAAGTATTGGGATTACTTCACGGAGTCTTACGGAAAAGACTAGAGCAATTGATCCGGTTTGTGTCTTGTTACTGTTTTTGTTTCTGAAAAGGTATTCGTTACGGCGATCTTGGCAAGTTGATGACAGTTGAAAAGCCTTGGACATGTGATATGAACTGAAGAATCGAAGGACAAAATAATTTTGACTTGTAGTAACACATTTTTGATCGTTAGATTTTATCGTAAATACTTGTTGGGTTTATATTGAACTGATAGAAAGATATATTTTTGATTTCGATATTTTAGGCCATATGATTTCTTTATTTGTTTTGTTTGATATTGTTTCAGTTGAAACAAGGGACGTTTCAACATAGGGGGATGGTATGTGACGAGACGCACTTTTTAGGATTTTTATGAGTTCATTCATTTGAATATATTTTTCCTTCAAGCTTTAGTTTATTCATTGAAGTTTTAATGATTTTCCTTTCAGATTATGACTAGGTATCGTTTCACATAGTTTCAGAATTTATTACGTATGAACCTCGCTTTCATTCCTTTTCGGTATTTACTTTTGGTATATGACTAGTTGTTTTATTACCTAGGTTGGTCCGTTTACGCAAATCTTATGTTAGTCATTTTCCTGTTGTTCTTGTATATGATTGGTTAGTCTTAATTCGTATTTCCGCGTAGTTTCTAATATATTCTGTAACTTTTGAGTAGATCTTTGATTATCAGTATGCGACCAGCTACACGTTAATTCCGGATCTCACTGGAGACCCGTTAGCCTTTGTACATAGTGTTTTGTATATAATCGTATAACCCAAGTTTGTGTGATTTATCCGCTCGTGCCTAAATTGCAAGTGAATCCAAAGTTAGATCAGATTAACAGCAGAGAAGAAACATATACTTGACGAAGGACAACAACAAAAATGCTGCATTATTACACTGTTGCACAGAATCTAATTCCATAATTTCCTGTGGAAGAGAGTGCCAAATACGCTGCCCTCTGTACACTCATTTTTTTTTTATAAGAAACTAAGGTCCGGGGCTGGTAGGCAGTTTCTTAAATTTTTGGGCCATTTTGCTACCAAAAGTTTCTTACTTGTTTCTTATATTTTTATGCCGGAAGTGTAGAGTTAATTTTGTTTTGTCTAAAGGGTTCCCAAATTACTTAGTAAGATCTCAAAACAAGTAAATAACATAATTCGCACTCAAAATAATGTCCAAACAGTTGCTATAATAACTGTACAGAGTCAAAAATATTTTATAAGCGGTTTCTTATAAAAAAAATGAGTGTATTTTGCCTGAAACATTTACTCCCTTTTTACAAGGCATGGCGATACTAAACTAGACGCATTTTTTCATCAGAAGCTGCCCAAAAGATACTCAACTCTCAGATCGCCAAACAATGAAGAAACTCCAGTACTGGGAACATCTAACTTAATACCTGTTAATTCACCTGGGACTTTTGGTTCTTGTCTTTGATTGAAGTTTCTTGTGAAAATATTTAATTTTCCTTCAGTGTCCGATTACCACTGCCGGCACCCTATAGCAACTGTTTGGACATTATTTTGAGTACAAATTATCTTGTTTACTTGTTTTGAGATCTTACGAAGTCCTTTGGGGGCCCTTTAGACAAAATACAATTTATTCTACATTTCCGGCATTAAAAATATAAGACACATATAAGAAACTTTTGAGAGCAAACGGGCCAAAAAATTTAAGAAACTGCCTAGCAGCCCCTAACCTTAGTTTCTTATAAAGAAATTAGTGTACGGGGCTAAATTTTCATGGATACAATGAATGATACACTCGTTCTTATATTGTTCAAACTACTCTACCAGAATTCAAAAAGCAGAAAAACTGCTCTGGCACCATGTCCTCGCACACCAGGCAGGAAACTCGTTGGTTATTGGACAGTTGCCACCTGTTGTACACAGGCCCTAAATTTTCATGGATACAGTGGATGATACACTCGTTCTTATAATGTTCTCATAGATCATAGAAGAGAAGAGCCAAACAGAAAAGGAGTTGTTGGTTGTTGGATAATTGCCACCTGTACAGGCCCTAAATTTTCATGAAGACAATAAATGATACGCAATTTTCACGGAGACAATGAATGTACATTGATATCCTCGCTGCATGCGTATATGCCCCAGGGCTGGGAACCCTGCCCGCATGACTTTTTTTTTTGGATAGCCTCTATGGAAATATTTTTTATTGACTGGCAGAAAGTCCGCCATTTTGAAAGAAATAAAAACCACATCTTATTCCTAATTTATTCTTTTGAAAGCCAAGAATAATCTGCCACCTAGTGCTTCATTTTCTGTAAGGAAAAAGCAGACTCATGCAATAACCATTTGTGATAATTTTAAATATATGTAACAATTGCTCCTTGACCATTGATTTTGAAACCATCACAACATGGGGTTTTTTTGTTTTTTATGCGCACGCACACTCGGTTTGAAGCAGAGGCGTCTTATTTTTTGCGAGCTTGATACATCGAGGCAAGGCAAAGGCAAATTGTCATACTTGTAAGGGCAGTGCTAGACTCACTACACAAGTCCTTCAGTGCTTTTCGAGAAAAATCGTGAAATTCTTTTTGGAGGGTCTGGAACACAGGCTAGAAATTCTTTGATTAGTTTTGCAATCAGAAATCTGTCAATTAATCCAATTCGATCTAACGCATTTTGTTAGAATGATTTCCCACGACTAACAAAACTTGAAAGGTGTCTCAACTTCCAACATTGCCTTTGATCACTGCTGCTAGTAGAGTTTCTTAATTTCTTGGAAGGGCCTTCGTTTCTTATGAGAATAAGAATGCACTCTTCACAAACTGGTTTTGAAATACAGTTTTTTATTTTTGATAGATTTTGCTTGCCCCTTGCCCCTGCAATTTTAGGTGTACGTTGTTGAGGATACTAGCATTACTGTCCAAAAAATCATGACATTTGTCAAATTTGCTCATGTTGGTCAAAAATTTTTTCTGGTGACCCTTGACCTATTTGAAAACATCTTTTTCTACCAATAGAATTTGATTGAAAATAAAACCACCATTCTGCACAGATACACACACAAATAAAATCAGAAAAATTCAGTGAAAGCAACTTGAAAACACCTCTCAGAATTAAAATACGGTTATCTAGCTAAAGATATCCTGCAATAATACTGTGTACTTCTGCAAATGAGGCTAAAAATGTTCATGAAATGTTCTTTCTTTCAAACCTCTCAGTGATGTAGGAACCAGGAGGCACTGGGAGCACATGCCACCCTTTCCTGAGATTTTGCAATAATCAAAAGAGTGCCTTTCCACTTTAGGAAGTGTCTCTTTAGCTTGATGAAAAACTCCTTTGATGTGCTGTGCCCCCCCCCCCCCAAGTTCAAAATGCATCCTACAGCCCTGCAATCTCTTAATTGCAACTGTTACCATCTGCTGTATAGTCCAGTGCCATTTTTACATCTCTATGCCATCTACATATCAAAGCTAGCCAAGTTGGATGGGTCAAGGATATGCAAGCAAAATATCACTGTGTACTGTATGTTGCATGCGTGACAAAAGAATAAGCCATTTGGCAAACAATTGACACCCTTTTCACATTAATACCTATTCAGGGATGCCAAAGGTTAGTTGGACAAGGCAAAACAATAGAAAATAACATAGTCAGGTCATTTCTTAGATGGCAGCAGGGGCAGTCACCCCTATGCCCCCTTTCCAACATGAAATCGTTATGTTGAATTCAGAAACTTGAAATATGACTTCTATGATGTAGTTACTAACAAAATTTGTGTATGTATATGGTGTGACTGGAGAATTTGGAGTAGATGGAATTGTTTCTACAAAACACTGCTTATAAAGAAACTCAGAATCTTGCATCCCCAAAAAATTAAGAATAGTTTCTTATCACAAGCATTACGTGTGGTCTTCGGCTATGAAAGGAAACACATTTAACGACAGCATCCCATCTAATAATTTGTAAATATTTTGAAGTCCCCATCAAAATACACATATCGCTGGTGAAACAAATCGTAGTAATACCAATGATGAAGATGCCTCGGCATATTTTTCATGATCCACAGCATTTGAGTCAATCGTTTCTTCTGACGGTCCATGGGCTCCTTTCCACATAATGACGTTAGTATCCATTTACAAATGATGAAAGGAGAGCAACCATTCCCTAGCATGTGGCACAACAGTTTGAACGTTCTTGTATCCCCTAACGGCTTCCTCCAAAACAACCTTTTCATCCATTCTGGCCAAAGGTTTAGAGGATAGAAGGCATCCCCATTAATAGCATCATACAGTTCCTTCCTTTCATTAAAATTTTCCTGTCTTGACAACCTGTTTATCCTTGCAAGATAGTTATTGAGTTCAATCTGTAATAAAGCTGTCTCGTTTAGTTGCACTTCCATTTTCCTCGATTCTGGAACGTTGCCGTTCTCGAATAACGCAATCACAGCAAACGTGATAACATCTCTGGTTTTGAGCTTGTTTCAGATACATAGCAATAATTGAGATACCGTTGCGGGGGAGGGAGACACTTTTCCGACACACCCCTTGTCAGAATTCCCAATGCTGGAATCCCAAATGATAAAAGTATCAAAACTACAGTATTCTACACTTGTCTTTTCACCAGTTTTGCACTTTTGGGGATTGGGCTCTGGTGCCCCCATTTAAAAATAGCATTTGGGGCCTTTTTTAGAATGGCTCCACATTCCATGTTTTTCAGTATGCCAAATTTGTTGACGCTACTAAGTACTGTATTCATCCGTCACTGGTTTCATTAGTTACACCAGTTTTTCACTTTTGGGGATTGGGCTCTAGTGCCCCCGTCTAAAATAGCATTTGGGGGAATTTTTGGAATGGCTCTATATCCAATATTTTTCAGCGTGTCAAACTGCCTATGTTGACCTAGTTTCATGCTTTTATCACAAAATGAACATTCCAACCTGTAATCAGCCGTACTAGAGCAGATACGGTAAATTGTATGACCCCACCTTTCTCTTGAGAACAAAAATATACCAACCTGATTTTGACCAAGGCCAAGCCACATAACTTAGAAAAAGCAAAGTTTTTAGGACATAGCTGGTCACCACCAAATTACAAACCTTCTCGCAGAATACACTGCATTCTTCCCTTATTTTCTAGCAATCTTAGAGTTTTTACACACTTTTAGTTAACGCGTCGTCATCTCTGTCATTATTCTTGCAGCAATCTCACTTAGTTTGTCTCATTGCAAATATAAATAGATAGATTGCACGTACAGCAGCGCTACATCTGTCCCAGATAATTGCTGAAACCCATCCAGTTTCAACTGAAAGTAGATATCGAACGTACAGGGGTGACACCTCGGCCCCAAAGGCTTCACCCAACAAAGCCAGATGTCAAATGATTTTATCAAGAAAAGCCAGAAAAGCGGTACCCTGGATCAGAGTAATTTTAATATTTGGAAAAAATTAAACAAAAAAATAAAAATTTGGAAAAACATCTTGTTTTTCAATTTTTTTTTTACATACTTTAATTTTTTGCAAATACTAAAAATACTTGGATCCAGGGTACCTATGCACGGAAGAGGGACAATCTTCATGAACTGACTCCGTAAAAACGGTCAAAATGACAAATTCTCCAATCACCATTTCCACAGTGTTGCCATACTTGGGATTTTATCCCAAGATCTTGGGAATTTTCAAGTGTGATGGGATTTTTTTTTTGGGATTCTTTTTTGGCAAAAATGCCTTGGGAACAATCTTGGGAATTTATAAACAATCCACCAAAAATATTTTTGATTTGACTACGATCATTATTTCAAGAACAGTATACAAAACCTGGTTAAACTCTTGTTTTGATTCAATTTTTAGGTAAAACTTGTTAGGATAGAGGAAACACTTGAAATCTGAGTTGAATTCAAACGCATGGTTTGTTTTGTTGCAGTGCCTTCATTCTAGTTTCAACTGATATTTCAAAAATATTTTACGAAAAAGGATATCAGATTCTTAGAAAAACATTTTGTAAGACATAATTTCCTTGGTAATCAGTGGGTCTCAGAAAGGATTTTGGGTGGAATTCAGTGAAGTTTAGTGGCTAGGAAACGATGCGAGCAGAATTGTTGAGACCTTGGGATTTTTAACGGAGAACCATCGCATTTTGGGATTTTGTGACCCTCGGTTTAGGAAATTTTGATAATTCAATCTGGCAATACTACATTTCCACGAAAATGTAGAGAAGTGTTATTTAATTTAGCGAGTGAACGAAGAAAGCTTTACGAGATGCATCATAAAAGGTGTCACAGGAAAAGACAATACAACAGAATCACATTCTAATGGCATCATGACGTGTCCAGAGTAATTAAACATTAAGAAATGCCTTCTTATTATGGCATCCCTAATCACCTTCTGAACACTTTACCGCCTTTGTGGTGCAACTTCCCATTAATGGCTAATGACAGGCACGCAACGTTAGAAACAAACAACTGCAAGCGCGTCAATGACATGATGACAAACCCGTTTCTAATCAGCAACTGCTCAATCTGCGCATTTTCTAAAAACCGGACCCTAACATCCTACGACCCCTAAGACCCCTAGGACCATTAAGTACTAAAGATAAAAAGGACCCTTAACACCAGAGGGTCATCACCACACACAAACAATATGCCGATGTCATCAAGCTGTCAAACAAGAGATCGTGCTTCGTAAACTTGCTCTCTTCCTTCTCAGGGACTTCTGCTCATACGACCCAATGCCTTAGGGATCCTAGGATCTTACGGTCCGGTTTTTACAACATGCCGTTATCTGCAACGCGGTACTGCAATGCAATACTGAAGACTAGGAAAGTTGGAATGGGGAATAAGGAATGAGGATTTAGTACATAGTGACAGAGGATTCTATAATTGAGATGAGGATTCTCAAATTTAGATGACGCAATGACATACCTAAGGTGGAGAATAGGGGGTCCTCACTTGTCACAAAGATGGTCCTCCATATTCCACAAAAATGCACTAAAATTTGCGTCTCAGGGGGGGGGGGGGTCAGGCAGAGCTGGTCTTTGAGATTCTTGAAAAGCACGGAGAGAATGATTTCTGAATGTTTGCTACAGCAATGTTTTCACTTTCTAAGAAATGATTAATCGCTGTTGGGAGAGGCAATTCTAAGCAAAAATAGAACATGTGTTCTCAAAATTTTCCTGGTGGCTTTGCCCCCAGACCCACTCATGTCAAGATCCCCATTTGTCTTTGCCTGTACGTGCCATTTGCTATAGGGATACCTATTAACTACTTCTTCCTTGAAACAATCTCATCACAATAATTTGAAGAGCTGTACTCTGGCCTACTTCAAATTATTCAAATTGCCACAACAAGTTCTTTGCACAAGCTTCTCGCAAAAGAACAGATACCATAGACTGACTTGACAATGATAGTGTGGCGAAAAATGGAATTTTCTCCAATGCCAACATCGAAAAACCAGTGCTAAATCATTTTGCAGTAAAGCTAAGAAAAGAAATTTCGTAATTCGTACTTAATATGCTGGACTGTTTGTTCTGAATAACTATTCTTCATTTACTTCCCTCTTTTCCTATTTTGATATTGAAAATGCAATCTCCTGGTTTAGGGAAAACAACATGGTAGCAAACCCGGATAAATTTCGCATGATGTTTCTTGGTCTCAAAGAGAGCAAAAGATACCGTCTTGACATAAATGGAAACATTATAGTCAATACAGATACGGTAAAGCTCTTAGGAGTTACGATTGATTCCAAGGTGAATTTTCGGGATCACGTAACACACATTTGTAAAAAGATGAATCAGAAAACAGGGGCTTTTTCTCGGATTGCACGATATCTCGATGTAGACAAGGCCAACATACTCTACCATGCATTTATTCTCTCAAACTTCAACTACTGCCCCCGGGGGGTGTACTTCACTTTCAATTGTACGGGTGTGTGCACTCCAAGAAAAATATTGTTCACCCGGCTTCAGAAATTTCCCCTCGAAATGATAGCCGGCTTCAGAGAAAATCGGCGAAAAGCATACCCTAAACCGTAAAAATTCGTCAAAAACAATGAAATAAAACTTTTGACAACCGGCATTAGAAAAAATTGCCTTCTTTTGGTACCCAGCGTTAGAAAAAAGAGGCGAAAACGATACCCAAAAAGGAGTGCACATCCCCTTAGCGAAATATACCAAGTAGCCCCCCCCCCGGGCTACTGCCCGTTAATTTGGATGTTCTGTGGGAAGACTGCAAACGACACAATCAACCGTTTGCACAAACGCGCACTGAGAGTTCTGTATAGTGACTATGATGCATCGTTTGAAGATCTCTTGAGAAGGTCGGGTGAGCTAACAATCCACTGCAAAAATTTGCAAAAACTAATGCTTGAAATATATAAATGCATAAATGCGGCTTTCCCCTCCATCATGTTTGAGTTCTTCACACCAAAGGACATTCAATATGACCTACGAACAAATAACCTCCTGCAGCTCCCTAAAACTAATACGTTAGTTTATGGGAACAATTCTTTATCATTTAGAGGAAGCATTTTGTGGAACACGTTATCTGACACGATAAAAGCTGCTCAAAACACAGAGCAATTCATAATATGATTAAGAGCTGGAAAGGAGACACTTGAAGTTGCAACATCTGCAGGTGATGCGTACATAGATTCATGTAGATATTTTACGTTTATTTTATTATGTTTGAACTTTGTATCGTAAATATTTGGTATTTATTAGTTTTCTTTAAAACTATTGCTCCCACCAACTGTAAATAAATTAATCATTATATTATTATCATTATTATTATTATTATTATTACTATTATTATTACTATTATTATTATTATTATTATTATTATTATTATTATTATTGCTTTGCTATGATAGGTATAAATTCTCAATGCAGATTTCATAGAACATCCTGCCTATTTCTCTTTCAGTGCAGCCACGCTTACGATGCAAAATATAACTAAGACGGGCGCTACCGTCATTTCCCAGTGTGTGGAGGGCTTGGTCAAAAAATCTTTGCTGCGTACCCCAGACCCCCTCACTAAATAAGTGCTGCGTGCGCCCCTCCAATGAGCATTCTAAAATTGACATTAGGATCCTGACTTCGAAAAGAGGATCGGTCCTTATCGGCCACCTTACCTAATAATGTTCCTTGCATGGTTTTTGCAAAAAAAACATTCATTATGATCTATCTCAGCTTCTTAAATCAAAAGGGTGATTGATACTGCTAGTGATGATTATCTTGCCTCCCCCTGCCCAGATTCCTCCTTCAAGCATTCCGCGTTCTACACCTGTCAGTCATTTCAAGGCGTGCTAACGACCGATTTCACTTGACGTGACCACAGCTCTCATTGAGACCTACAAACAATAGGTCACAACTCCAACCCTAGCCCACGTGATTGATGCCAAAAGGGTATAAAATGCGCTTGTAGACTCTTTCCATTTCATACATGTTTAACTGCAGCTCGAAACGTGCTTCATCACATATTCAAATCAACACACTTCAACATGGCAACTGCACAAATAACAAAATTACGCAAACAACCCGAACAGACGTGGAATCGCCTTCGCAAACGTCTAATTGACCTGCCTGAGCCATCGGAGGCCCTTTTCTCTGAACACGTGTGGCTTTTCCTAAAAAATAAAGCGGCATCTCTCAGCAGCAACGTTGGCTTCATCGTGGCGAGCATCATTACAACTTGTGCCTACATTGCAGGGCTACATGCAAAAATATTCTCGTATGGCCGAGAAATGCCGCTCAATGTGTACACTATATTTCTCGGACCACCTGGAACAGGTAAAGCATTGCTGTCAATTTGTTATGATGTATTATAGATACATGTATTGTTTTATAAGAAACTAAGAATTTTGGCCAGTACTGAAAGTTTCTTAAAATTATCAGATTTTGAGTACTCAGAGTTTCTTATGAGTTCTTTAGAGGCTCCATAACAATATTCATGTGTACTACCTGTGCGTGTGCCCTCCTGCTTCGTGAACATTTCAAAACAATGTTTTTTAAGCCTTTCCAATGTTTAGACATTACTCCAGCACCTTACGAGTAATATGATACCGGAAAAAGGTTCAACGAAAGTAAAGAAATGTCAAGGATTTCCTTTGTAAAGTAAATAGTTTCTTTAACTTTGTTTTGGCGATCTGAGAGTTGAGTTTCTCATATGGGCAGTTTCTTATAAAAAAATATGTGTACTTTTATCCACACTTATCTAACGTTTTGGTACTTTTACTCTCTGTTTATATGAATCAGGATGCACTGTGATAACGGCATAAACGCTGAAGTGTTTCATCCTCTATAAGATTTCGTAATATTATGATCATGCCATTATTAACGTTACCGAAACCGTTCAGGCGGTGATCAAGAAAGTCAAGAAACTCCATTTACCACAGCCGTTGGATAACATGTACCAAATAAACTTCGATGTTTCGATGATCCGCCTGCATTTATGGGAAAATCCCAAAATAACCTAGTCTTCTGTTATTATTATTATTATTATTATTACTATTATTGTTATTATTATCACTATCATTATCATCATTACTATTATTATCACTGTAATTGTTATTATCATTATTTTCTCTGTTACACACTGACTTCAAATACTGTTCTTTACGTATTTATCAGTGGATTGACACGCTCCTCCGCAGCGTCCTTCTAATTTGACTTTGTCTGTCCTTGTGTCATAAATTTGTTTATTTTGCTTAACCCCCTGTTATCCTTAAACCAACTTCAAAGCGCTTGTTTTCGCGATTGATATTATACTAGTTTCTATACGTAGTAATTTTGCGAAATCTGACGAAGGAGCGTGAGTGGATTGATATTCTTGAGCTTTGGTAACAACAACTTTCCTCAAATCTCAAGCATTCATTTCATTTCATATATTTGTTTGAAGTTGGTATTTACATAGTTTCAAAAGAATAAAGCAAATTTACACCAACTATTTACAATGAACTAATACAATGCTAATTTACAATCAAAGGAATTCAGTGTCTATTTACAAATTGTACAAAGGCAACTGCTTCCATCCCAAGTTTTCATTTCCTTGTTGAAAGCTGCAACAGCAACAGAAGCATTTGTTGGAGGATTCTGGCAGAGTGTAGCAACAGTCTTTTGCATTTCAACTATCCTGGTAGCTATCCCAATCTCCTTCTTTGGGAAATGTTATTATTATCATTATTATCAATAGTATTATTATCATTATTGCAGGAAAGTCCCAGGTGTTGAAAGATTGCACACAAAACAGTATTGATGTCATTTGCGAAGACAGGGGAATAGATAACCTTGGACTCCACAGATGCACACCTTCTGGTATGTTGCATTCATTCCTTTGATAACCAGACCCGATTTCAAATCGAGTCGAGTCTGGTTATCGGGCTGGTGTGAAAGGAGCTTTGTCTAAATGTCTGTCGACATGATGAGTTTGCAATCTTTTGATGGGCAATTTCAAAGATAACTAACTCCTTGTACTTTACAGAAGGAGCCCAGGAGCCAAGAGCCCTCAAAGCCCAAGAGCCTACAATCAGTTGCAAAATCGTTGAGCCATTGAAAAAAATAAGGTTTTTTGCCCCCCCCCCCCCTCTTGTCCCGGAGTCAATTTCCCGAAAATGATACCCTGTCCCGGAGTAAAACTTCAAAAACGATACCCTGTTCTTGAGTTTCTTCATACAGAATTGTAGGCTGCCCTGGGAATTTGATAGAAATTTGATAGAACTCTGTCAGAAAATGCGGAAATGTTGCCATCGAAACGATTTAAATCATATTCGTGAAGTGCAAATGGCTTACAACGACGAAATGTAGTCAATTATGCAAAATATGGACCTGTCATGGAGCTGACCATAGAAAAGTGATACCCTGTCCCGGAGTAGGAATCCTGAAAATGATACCCTGTTTGGCGGCACGTCCCCCTACGGAAAAATATATGAGTACCCTCCCCCCGGGGCTGAGCTTTTGTGGTGAAACTTTACCTAATGATGATTGATTCGAGCGTTCAAATCTCACGCTTTAGATCTCAACAAGTTCATCTCAAAAGAACTTTTAAAGAGCTAGTGAAAGGACATTCAATTGATTTCTTTCCTATGAATAGCATCATCTTTGGATACAAGATCTTAGAGTTGGAATTTGTCTCAATTCAATACAGCACTTTTTCCTGTTCATTTCCCCCCTCTTTACTTTTGTTTACTGTTCTTTTGAAAACTGAGAAATAGACCGTCAAATGCAGAGCATTTCTTCTCTTCCAAGTAAAAAACATCATGGAAAAGTTTCCTGATCCATTCACTACAGTTTGAGGCTTCATTTCTTGGATGTAAGAATATACGGTACGTTTTCCTGGTAGTGAATTATGCATTGATAATAACAAGGGGACTTAAATTGAAGATAAAATCGTTGTAAATTGGGAACACTCTCATAACATGCCCTTTTCTCGACATCATGCGCTGGCCTGGGGTGTTCAGAGAATCTATGAATGACATTCGCTATTTTGCGTCAATTAGATAGTGCCACGCCCCTTTTTTATATGAACGACAAAATACCTCGATTTTAAGGAAAATCGTTCATTTTTGATAAGTCTCCAAAGAAGGCTTTATTGCTGCCCAAAAGCCAGTCAAAACAGCACACATGCCTGGATCCAACCAAACTCTAGTTGATCTCCAAAAACGTTTACAAAATTCTAATGCGCATGTGAGCTACACGCATTTCACATGCGCATTAGAATTTTGTAAACGTTGTTGGAGATCAACTAGAGTTTGGTTGGATCCAGGCATGTGTGCTGTTTTGACTGGCTTTTGGGCTGCAATAAAGCCTTTGGAGACTTATCAAAAATGAACGATTTTCCTTAAAATCGAGGTATTTTGTCGTTCATATAAAAAAGGGGCGTGGCACTATCTAATTGACGCAAAATAGGCAATGTCATTCATAGATTCTCTGAACACCCCAGGCCAGCGCATGATGTCGAGAAAAGGGCATGTTATGAGAGTGTTCCCAATTTACAACGATTTTATCTTCAATTTAAGTCCCCTTGTTATTATCAATGCATAATTCACTACCAGGAAAACGTACCGTATATTCTTACATCCAAGAAATGAAGCCTCAAACTGTAGTGAATGGATCAGGAAACTTTTCCATGATTGTCTGTTGGCAACTAACGATTTATAACTTTTCCGACAGATTTCAACATTGGAAAGGGGGGACGGGGGGCACAGTGCCAAAAAACCATATTTTTTACAATGGCTCAACAATTTTGCAACTGATTGTAGGAGCCTAACACACGTCATACATAAAGGCCAAAGGGCTCTAGGAGCCCTGAGACAAGTTGCCTTTTCCAGCCGCTCGAGATAAGCCATGACGAGAAGTAGGCTGACTTTTTACATTAGATCCTTCAGGACAGATTTGAAACAACATTTACGGGTCAGAAAACCAAGAAAAACAAGAAAGTATGGAAAATTCTGATGGGCCTATATTGGCCTAAGCGGAAAAAACTAACAAACTTCCACCAGAGCATTCAACATGAACTTGTTTGTGTTTCTCATTCTGTTGGAAATGACAGAATGAAAAGCAAAAGCATTCATGTTGAGAGCCCAGGGGGGGGTATTCTGGTATATTCAGGATAGGGGTGCTCAGGTTACTTTTTTGGGTCTAAAATTTGCGCAAGGATTCCTTTTTTTGGTCACTCATTTGTACAGTTATTCTTTTGGGTTCCTGAAATTCTGGCTTACTTTTTTGGGTCTCAAATATGAGAAAAAGGACAAAAATTGGGAAAAATATAATTTACAACAAAATTACAATCAACTAACATTACTAAAATCAAATCTATTCAGTTAGGGCACTTTTCTGCAGATTTCAGCATGATTTGAGATACTGACTTCATAACTTTTGGGTATGTGAGGGCGGAAAAATAATTTTTTTGTGGGTCTATTTTGATGGTAGAAATTCCTTTTTTGGGTTGATGCGTTGTACCTCAGCCTGAGCACCCTTATCCTAAATATACCTGAGTACCCCCCCCCCCCCCTGGGGTTGAGAGCTGTGGGAAAAGTTTGTTATTTTCGTTTATTTAGGCCTATCAGAATCTTCCCTCTCTTATCGTAGAAGTAACGTCTCCAACAGGTAAAGAAAAGTCAATTTAAGGCAAATTTTACCTCCCTAACCCTTTTAATTGGGGAAATGGCTCTGGAGGGAGTTGCGAACTTTGTCTGTCTTTGAATTTTACTACATTTTCAAAGTGAGGTACCGAGCCCCGCCCCAAAGTGCTTCATAAGGTTCCCTGACGTGTGACCTTTACTAAATTGATCCCAATTTGGAAATGCTTTAAGAGAAACCACCAAGCACCCAACGCAAACCCAACTCGAGACTCGAGTGACCATTTCTCAAAATGAACACGTTGACCCCCTTCCATTTAACACGTCATAACGACCCCAATATTTCGAAACCCCAAAAATCAGATTCGTCGTGGTCGATTACCCGTTGTCCACCTCTAACTTGACTGGAGATTCCCCGACGAAAATGCTTATTAAGGGTTGAGTTTTGTATTTGAATCAATGGGAAACACGAGGTCGGACCTCCCCCCCCCCAAGAAAATGGGCATTTCAACTCGCGACTCCCGACTCGCACAGTAAGTGCAAGCGTATCGCCTCACATTTTTTATAAAAACTTAGAATTTCCGCCAGTAGGTACTGACAATTTTCCCATTCATGCAGGTTTGATAAAAGCTGTAGCAAACGAAGGAAGGTGTTTCCTATTCTCTGGTGAGATTTTCGACATCCTCACTAAGCTATTAAGGACAGACGATGATGCATCAGGCGAGGTGCAATTCCTATGCCAGATGTTTTCTGGTGAAAAGACGTCTTACAGGTAAGATGATCAAATACTTTGGGCTTCCTCTTATAAGGTGCTTGCTAATGTTAAATAGCCAGGACTGTCTGTCTGTCCACTTATTTTACATCGATTATATACATCTAGCTTACTATATAACATTTCATATGTACATGCAAACTAATCCAAATCGCTGAAAAAAAAACTAAATAGATGAATTAATTGTATTATTAGACAAATGTACATGCATGAATATTTTTACAATGGTTTACCATGGTTTTACTGATTAATAAGAGTACACGAAAACTAACTTTCGGAGGCATATTGGCAAGCATTGCATTTACAGTTTGAGCCATTTTACATTTTTATCATGTGTTTGAAACTACTTAAGTTTTCGGCGGATTTTATTTCATTCGGCAGTCCATTCCAGATTTGAGGTCCCAATGATTGTAGGCTGTTAGAACAAAAGGTGACTTGATTAGGTCTATAATGTTGTAAATCATTTGGTTTTCGTAATGAGTATGTAGAGGATCTTATTTTGAAAATATCATGCATGAAAGATGGGTTTAGATTGTTTAAAGTCTTAAAAATCTCAATGTAGAGAACTCTCAAACGGGAAACATGCATTCATGGGGGGGGGGGTCTTGGCCAAATTTTGGGTAGGGGTCTGCCGCGAGCATCTTCAAAAGGGTACTGTTGGCTAGACTAATTTTTACGAAAATGGTACCCTTGGCTACACCAATTTTGACCATTTCCTCGACCAATATTGTAAAATTTGTGCCCAATATGATATTATGACCGTTCGCTAGACCAATTTTGACCATTTCCTCGACCAATATAGTCCAATTTGTGCCAAATATGATATCATGACCGTTCGCTTGACCAATATTGTTAAAAATGATACCCTTGGCTAGACCGTTGCTGCCCAAAATTGCACAAAGTATACCCTTGGCTAGACTAGAAGTCCGAAAACGTTTACCCTTGCTCGCGGCACATCCCGAGGTAAATATGGAAGAACCCCCCCCCCCTCAATGCATTGTACACCTTTCTGACTTCACTAGTAAGTCGCTGTAAGATGCATAATGGTCATCATTGTATAAAAATCTAAGGGCATGTTCTTGAATCTTTTCAATTTTTTGCAAAGATTTAGCTGATGAGAAGTACCATACAAGAGGGCAATAATCAAAATTAGAGTATACAAAGTCTGGGAAGTCTATGCAAGCCCATAACGGCGACTGCTGCATTCACTGTTGCAGAGCATGAACTGCAATAAATCAATTACAAGTCTGCATTCAAAACAAGCCTGCTGCATCTAAAATAAGCCTGCCGCACGAGGAGAAAAATCCCTTCTCCGACATCTCCAACTTTTCGTGTACAGCATAAAGGGAAAAAACGAAAATTCGGAGGAAAATCTCCGAGGCTATTTTCGAGCAACACTGCTACAAAGCGTGGGAAATTGCCTTAGAAGTAGGGCATTTTACAATTAGAATTTACTGAATTAAGGGAGAAAAATCCCTACTCCAACATCTCCGACTTTTCCTTTATAGCATATAGGAGAAAAACGAGAAGTCAGAGATGAAAAAGTTTGAGAAATTGCTTCAATATCTCCGACATGTGCGACATCTCCCACTTTTTGGCCTTACCCTTTAGTAATGTCTACACATTGGAAAGATTTAAAAAAACTTGTTTTCACATGTTCACGAGGGCACAGGTAGTGAACATGAATATTGTTATAGAACCTCTTCAAAACTCCTAAGAAACTCTGAGTACTGAAAATCTGATAGTTTTAAGAAACTTTCAGTACTGGGCCGAATCCGTAGTGTCTTATAAGAAATTACGTGTATTGCAAAATACAATGGAAAAAAGCAAAAACACATCATCGTTGATTATTGCTGCAGCGACCACACTGCCACCGGAGGAGCAGATTGGGTTGGGATACTTATAACTGGCTGGGAATCTCAGTATAACCCCACTTGGTACGATATGCTTGAGAGGAATCAACAACGCTGACCTATAAATCATTTAATTCACTTGCTCTTAATTATTAAGGAAACTTTTTATGAAATCCTCAGAGGGTATTGATTGCAGCGTTCTAGAGGAAATTCGCAGATACCTCTATCAAGAACATATACAGGCCATAAACCGTTTCTTATCGTGGAGTAGAATTATAGAACACGCCTAGCAGGGAAATTAAACTGGCACCCTTCCTGACAGCCTTCAAAAATTCCAGTCAATAGCTACATTTAAATTTTCTTTCACATTTTGTTATACTACATCTAAACCCGCTAACTTACACCTAAATATTGTATATATTATACAAGTGTCTTCGCTTTTAAATTCCAGTAGGGTTGTTCCTTCACTTTCCAAACATTGAGGCTACCGTTTCTTAGAGGTTTCTTATAACCTTTTCCTTCACTTATACAGGAAATACGTCTCCCTACCTGAACAAAGTAGCTAAAAATCACCAATTGATGACGGCACAGGTAGTACCAACGGAGACTGTTTTAGCCTCATAAGAAACTCTTGAACACTCACAGGCCCAAATTCTAAGTTTCTTAGAAAAACATATGTATACTGCTTCTTTTCGCATAATCCTCTATAAGCGCTTTCGTATCGAAATATAATTGTATGCCAATGCCATCGGGTGTATTTCAATGTTAGTCAAGTACAGCGACAACATTTGTCCACGGCGTGTGCACCAAGGCACGTTGCACATACTCTGATCTCCAATTAAAGATGGATTGAATGAACATTCCAATAACAGCCATCATTCTTCATAATAGGTATGCCACAGAACATGCACGAGAAGTCCTTGCAAATACACCATTTTGCATACTTGGCTCAACGCAAGTCCCATTTGCCGCAAGATTACTGTGCCAAATGGATCAAGGCCATGGTCTGATTGACCAGTTTCTGTTCGTGACACCATGCTGCTTACGACCGATGCCAGACGAAAGAAGAACTGCAGTCCTTGCTATTTGCGATGGTCCTTTGCAAAACCTGGCAGACGCCTTTCTCGAAATATCAAGGCTGCACGAAAACAACCGAGTGTATGCTTTTTCAGACAAGGCCCAAAACGTGCTGCACATTTTAAATGAGCAGTTCATTGCTGATATAAATGATGCATTAAAGGAGGGCACAACACTACCAAAATGTGAAAAAAGTAGATATTGTCCAACGAATTGCAGTTGCTGTACATATTTTCGACCATGTATGCAGCTGTTTGCTACAAGGTGTTGCGCCAACACTTCCGGCCGAACAAATACCGGCAGCGGTGCTGCAACATGCATTAAAGTATGTGGAGTGGGCGGAGGACCAAAAAACGATATTCATTGAGGTGAGTAAAACACGGGGCTAAAGAATGATGATATAACACTTACTTCTGCAGATGTCAAATTACTGGCCGTAAAACTCCAAGCTGAAATTTGTTAGTGCCCTCTCCCGGGCTGCTAAGGTTACTGACCCACGCACATGTAAATTGCTTAAAATCCGAGTACTGAAAATCTGATCATTTTAAGAAACTTTCAGTACTGGCCCATATTCTGAGTTTCAAAAAATACCTGTACCTTACAAGTAATATGATAAAGGAAATACGTGACAACCAAGTAACAATAAGGTCAGTGCTTCCTTTATCAAAATGAATAGTTTCTTAAGTCATATTTTTTTGGAGTTTCTCCATTTTTGGTGCTCTGAGAGTTTGTTTCTTATGGGCAGTTTCTTATAAATTAAATACGTGTACCAAATTATCCAACAATAACAAAAGTGATGATGAGGATGATTATTATTCTTAACGCGGGCCCATACGTACACCCCTAGTAAAAAATGCCATCTTTGTCAAGAAGAAGCAGCACGGAGCAACGCCAATACCATTTTCTGTGTTAACGATGGCGTGAAACGACATGTTTCCATGCTTTTAGAAGACCACTGTCAAATGAAGTCGTTTGCACGATCTCCCACTGAATGATCAGATGATGCAATTTTCTTTACGTCAGGGCTAAGCTAAAGCTTGTTTACAGCCTGCTCCATTGAATATCGATATCGCATTGCCTAGAACTTGAACGCAATGCCAGTGCCTGTAGGTGTTGCTTCCAGTTATGGGCAGACTCAGGGCCGTCAAGAGCCAGCTCGGGCCCTGCACCGATTCTTAGGATAGGGCCTCAGGGGGGCTTGGGGGTGAGGCTCCCGGAGAATGAGGAAAACGCCCTGTCAAGAAAGCTACTTTAGAAAAAATTGTTTAGATATTCCATGAAAAAGTTATCAAGGAAGCGGTATTTACGGTAAACAATGAAACGATTCTCTCTTACGAGGTGACTTTGCCAAAGTCAGACACAAAAACTTTTAAACACAGCCACATAAGAAAGCTATTTCCCTCTATGTTTTAAGGCAGGTAGCTAGATTGCCATAAAAGTTGGTGTAAGGAGATTTTACAGCAATAACTAATTTTTGTCGAACGATATTTTAACGGGCCCCTTCGAGGCCCGGGCCCCGGACCTTTTACCCCCTCCAACCCCCCCCCCCCCCCTCTCGACGGTCCTGTGGGCAGTTTTCAACTTGGTCTGCCACAAAAAATGAACGCAGCTTTCCGGTGGAATTCCACGCGACCTCCGGAAGGCTTTTCCAATGTTTTTCATTAACACAATATTGACGTTCTCTGTAAATCGTTAACATTCGGTGTCTCGAAATATTACGTAAACTGAACATATCCATTTCTCCTTCCAGTTTATCCGCTCACTTGTCAGTCCTACGATGGAAGAGCACAAGTTCCAGCCAACCATTGGAGAATTGAAGCTGGCTTGCCTCCTGTTCCCCGGCCCATGCCTCAGTTATAGGGCCTTCAAACAGAGTGCACCACGCCGACTGAGGTCAATTGCAGACCCAGAATTTAGAAATGCAGTGAAAGAGCTGTCCGACGAGGGCTTCGGAAGCGTTCAAACAATACGAATTGCAAGAGCACGCTACCCTGCAGCTATTTTCTGCAAAAAAAAGCCCACCGATCCATCGCTGGATCCATGGACATATGACATTTGCAGCAAGGAACAATATATGGAAAAATTTAATCATACCTGTCATAAGGCCATCACGGCCCCTATGCGGGAGTTCTTAACTTCACATGGGTTTCTAGCTTAATATATTCCGATGCTTGTCAGTTCTGTTACCAGGAGGAACTCTTGGTAGTCCGCAGATGCACATACCGGGAGTTAAGTAAATATTTCAGTCGGTTTTCTTTCCACTCGTTACAGTTTGCTCGCAAATAGTTCTAAATTGCAAAGTATCTTCACATATATAACGAAATTGTCTGTCAACATGGGAAAGACCAAGTTTAATCGCTTCAAAGGTGTTAGAAACAGAAGAAGAAACAAGCCTGTTGCTGTAAAAATAGCAGTTGAAGAAGACGACGGAAGCTAGGCTAGGCCCATATCGTGATCATAGCTGAATAATCAATAAAGCCCCTTTCACCAGCTCGAAGAATCTTCAATTCTTTGGATTCAAACTCGAAGGAATGGTTGAGATAACGTAGCAAACTGAGCCAAAGAGTTCAGAAAGGTATTTATTGATTGTTGACAAGGTCTCCTGCATAAATTGCTGTCTTGTTTATGCTACCCAGATTGTAAAGATCGATGCCAGGCATGGAATTCCACACATACATTGAAGGTAAACACATGGGATTTTGTGCTATGGGAATGTTTACTGTTCTTATGTGAAACAGTGATCAACCAAGGCTACGTCAGTGAGAGGATGGGTGGTTCCCAGTCAACAAATCAACCCTTTGAAGTAAACACTAGAGATCAGTTTTTGCATTGGTTAGCATTGGTATGGACATGGTTGTAGTAACATATGGCAATGAAAGGCTGGTCAACTACAATGAACATGCAAGACTGCCCAAATAAGTATTCTTATCAAAGCACTAAATAAAAATTGAAACTACCAGCAAAGAAACGTTTGGTGAAGTTGCTTTAAAGTCAGTTGATACAATACACCAGCAATATGCAGAAATTGGTGCATTTCCTACCACCAGACAACGAGAGCACTCTCAACATTGCTGCGTCATATGCATATGATTGATGGTACTTGGCGATGAAGAAGCCATTTGCAGAAATGACTGATTTGATGCTGATACTGACATAAAGATATTTATTTATAACCAAACTCTTTGTTTGTGGTTTAAAAATCAGTGGTGACACAAGCCACACAAAAGTGAAGGCGGCGAACGCAGATAGGAGTCTAGGGGCATAAGCGCTGGGAAATTTGTAGGACCACACCCTTTTTGTACCCAGGAAACGCCTTTTGACCCTCAGGAAACATCCTTGTTTATCTATCAAACTCTAAATATAACTACCTAACCCCTCCTAAGACATTTTCTTGATGGAATTAGAAAACTTAGAAGAGACTGACCTTTGGGTATAAATGGGGGACTTGACCCCCCATCCCCCATGGCTCTGCCACTGATTGAAATGGATTGAAATGGTGCTTAATTAATGATCAGACAGAAGTTTGACATCTAAGATATTGCTTCAGTCTATTGGTGTTGTTGCTTTGCACTCCTATTTGCAAAACACATGAAATAATCTGTTGTTACTTTTTCAAATGGCTTTTTCTCAGTTTTGGTTTCGCGCATACTGTAGTAAGTCTTGGAAAGCTAATCTTGATGTTGGCTGGAGGAACATCATCATCCTATACACCATTTTGTAGCTTAGTTTCTGTAGAGTGCAGAGAATAGTACAGATTGCTTGTTTGAGAAACATGATAGCAGAGAGAGAAGTCCAAAGTAACAAGATAAAATCAATCACCGACAACTAATTAAAAGTGCAAATTTAGAAAAATTAGTATCTACTGCATCAAAATAAACCAATTCCCTGCACAACACAAAGCTTCAGCTTCAAAATGACACCTTGCACACTTAAATATCTGTTAAAAGTTAGAATATTAAGGATCCAAAAGCGAAGTGACTTTTTTCTTTTGTTTCCTGATTTCCATGGCAACCAAATGCTATTTTTAGAAACTGTTTATATATTCGTAATCAGCATATAAAGTTTGTGCCACAAGCATAATTTCATGTCTCTGGGGTTTGAAATGAAGAAAATAAATTCTCGCCTGGTCCCCTACCTTAAGTCCAAAAATTCTAGGTTATAGTACACATATTTTTCTAATGATAAACCATGGTCCGGGGCTGGTAGGCAGTTGCTGAACTGTTTGCGCCATTTCGCTACCAAAAGTTTCTTGAGTGTTTCTTATATTTCTAATGCCGGAAGTGTAGAGTTAGTTTCTTCACGTCAAGAGGGCTCCCAAATTACTTTTTATGATATCAACACAAGTAACAATAAAATCATTCGCACTCAAAATAATGTCCAAACAGTTGCTATAAATGTACAGTGTCAACAACATTTTTGAGTATGATGGGAACATCCTGCCAATAGACGATTGTGCAAAAGATGGCGGCGAGGAATCTTTTACCAACATGCATTGCGTGCTAACTAAGATTCTTTAACGATTATATAACAATTCCATTAAAGAACGCAGTGCATCTTGGTAAAAATTCCTCGTCACCATCTTTACCGCAATTGCCTATTACACCCAGCATTTATTTGTATTTGTGATCGTACAAAAAATTACACCCACAATTAATTTCTAGGTTGAAAAAGGTACCGCCAAAATGCTACATCATATACTGGTATATATGCTCACAGATATGCCCCCCCCCCCTCACGGAGCCAAAATAGCGAAAACATGTATTGGTCAGAGTTATATTTTTAGTCTAAATACACAAATCTTCGCCATATCATTTTTCCCTCATCAAAATTGTCGGATTTACATTTCTAGATTTTTGAATACTTTACGCTTGCAAACAAGGTGTGGACTGACCCCCTGTGTGTGCGTCGTATGTGCTGAGAGTCTCCCCTGCGGTCCGTTCACTTCTAATGCCACATTCAATATTTGCATGCAATTTCGGCGTTTGATTGTCAGATTCCCTCTTTTACAGGTTTTGAATAAAATCTGTCTTTTTGGATTTATTGTTCCTCGCTCATTAGAGCAAATCAAAGGATTTTATATTAACCCTATTTGTACTGGGTGGGAGCGTTTTTGGCCCCCTCCCCACCAGACTTCGCTGCACTACGCTAAAACGACAAAAGATATAAACACTTGTTTTGGTGACTTTTACTTAAATTTTATGGGCAATTAAATGCTTAACATTTCATTGTTCTACCTTTGATCATGTGACCACAGTAATACCATATTTGGACAGTAGTCAACAAAAAAGCTTAAAATGTCAGCAGTTTTTGTGTCGTTTGTCCGCTCGATTTCAAACATGCATCATTCGATTGCATTTGATGAGTACTTTCATTTGATATATACAGTTTTCATATTCGCTGACGTCAGCAAAATTTAATATCTTTGACGTCATTCACATGCTTCATCTTATTAATTTGATTCATTTTTAGTCTATATTTACCACATAAAGGGACAGGACTCGCAAAAACCTGCGATGTTAATATATGCCTGGAGCAAAAGACTAATTTAAAGCAAATTGTGCTAAAAATAGAAACTAAAACATTTCGAAAAGCATATATTCTGAGACTATGACATGTTTCCTACTATTTGAAACAATTTGGAGAAAATCGGTTGAGCGGTTGATTAAATAGAATTTTCCTAGTTAAGAAGGTATAAATTTGCCAATTTTCCACAGTTTTTCGATTGCCTAGCAACAAATCACGTGACTAATTAATTGTTCTTCTTATATTTGAATAGCCAATTATCTAAAGAACAATTGCACTAGGTCCTATTGTTATATCTTTTCTAGTTTCAGAGAAAAATAGGGGGGGCCAAAAACGCCCCCCAGTACAAAGTACCTAAAATATCGCCCAGCACAGATAGGGTTTAAAGTATGCAGTGTTCACCGAAGTTTTATACAAAAATATATTGAAAATCGTGGAATGTCTACTTTTCCCAGGCTTCCCTTTTACAGATTCCCCAATTCCCCGTCCCCCCTTTTACAGAATACGGCAGTCATTGTTGACCACCTGCAATTCGCTTTAAACACGTTCATATATCATGAACGCATTTTGACATATCTTCATAATCCTTTTATATTTAAAGCTATTGGTAACAATAACGATATTTTTACCTATTCGGCATATGTAGTTCTCCTCGACGTATATTTCTTTCGAGACATTTTGAGCTTAGTTTTTTAAGTCACATTCTGATGAAGACACAAGTCACAAAGGCCTCAGTGTGCTAAATATCTTGTCCTTTTTGCTTCCATACTTCTTTTATACAGTGCTTTTGAGAGAAAGTTTTCTCAAAGCATCTGCTCAATACCGTAGCTGATGTTGAAAACGTGCCACCATTTTCAAGAAATGCGTCAGAAATTGCGGCGAAACCCCAGGGAGGGGCCTAGTACCCCAGGGGTACTAAGTCTACGAAAATACGGGGACATGCCGCTGGAGCATCTGAAAAGGCACCCTTTCCCGAAAATAATACCCTGTCCCGGAGTCAAATCTTCACAACCATAACCTGTTCTTCAGTTTCTGAATACAAAACTGCACACTGCCCTGGCAAATTGATAGACATCTATTTAAAACGCGGAAATGTTGCCACCCACACGATTTCACTCACACCCGCGGAGTGCAAATGGCTTACAATATGGGCCCTGTCATGGAGCCGACTATACGAAAGTCGTACTCTGTCCCGCAGTAGGAATACTGAAAAATTATACCCTGTTCAGCGGCACGTCCCCGTACGGAAAAATATATTAGCCCCCCCCCCCCCAGTGTGAAACAAGCCTCACAGCAAACAGAGATTTTACATTCTGCAGTTCCGTTCTGATACAAATTTCGATCATACTTATTACTGACGGAGATATACACTCATCGGCTTCTTTTATGTATTTCTTACATATATTTCTTTAGCATTGTGACAATTACATTTCAATATTTTGATCCAAGAGCCGCATGTAGGACCAAGTGTCCCAAAAAAGTGTACTCCTGTCGCACTTTTTTCATTGAGCTAAATGGGCACTTCCTGAACAATAAAAGGGCACTTCTTTGTCTCTTGAAAAATCTTGGGAGGGGCACGTGCCCCCAGTGCCCCCCCAGTTCCTACGTCTCTGAATGTTGAAACACCTTATTTTAAGCTGTAGTTTTTAAGCAAAATACTACCCTGGGTAGCAAAATACTAAAGTTAGAGTCAAAAATTTCCGCTTTTTTATCACCATTGAAGTTTCCTATGATAGTACGAATTTCTTTCTGTCAATTATGACCAAGCAAAAGTTTTACATGCACAAAGAAATTGATCTGGCAATTATCAGCAGGCCCGTCGGAAGCGGGGGGGGCTGGGGGCCCTTCAGCCCCCCAATGATTTGCTGAAGTTAGTTCACTTTTGTACGTGAAAAAGGCTGTGAAAGCCAGACCCTTGAAAATGAAGATTCAAACTTATCTGTATTCGAGCCAGTTACCAGAATTTATCAAGCCATCACTTTTGATATAATGCAATTAAAAAATCATCCATATTCTTGTGAAATTCAAGACATACATTCTTTTTTTTATAACGATATTTCAAATTTTGTCCAGCCTCAATATTTTTAAGACAGTTTCGTTTTGAGCCTGAACACATTCTTAAAGTATTTATGCCAGTCATGCGATTCTCTGTTATGAACATCACAAAACAGGCAACTGCTGAAAAATGAGACACAAATATGTCAGCTGAGGCTGGCAATGTCCTTATAATATTGTTAAAAATTGGATGATTCTGAGCCTGAATATTCTTATAAACATTATTCTTATAAAAAGAAACGAGTGTATTTTCACAATTTCGCAGAAACACCTCTATCAGTCATGATCCTGTGCTTCTTTACAACGCAAATTCTCCAAAAATGGGGTGTTTCAACCTTCAAATCGACTGCGTATCCCGTATCCCGTATCCACTGTATCCTAAACCTTCAACTCGACTGCGTATCCCGTATCCACTGTATCCTACACCTTCAACTTGACTGCGTATCCCGTATCCACTGTATCCTACACCTTCAACTTGACTGCGTATCCCGTATCCACTGTATCCTACACCTTCAACTCGACTGCGTATCCCGTATCCACTGTATCCTACACCTTCAACTCGACTGCGTATCCCGTATCCCGTATCCACTGTATCCTAAACCTCAACTCGACTGCGTATCCCGTATCCACTGTATCCTAAACCTTCAACTCGACTGCGTATCCCGTATCCCGTATCCACTGTATCCTAAACCTTCAACTTGACTGCGTATCCCGTATCCACTGTATCCTACACCTTCAACTCGACTGCGTATCCCGTATCCACTGTATCCTACACCTTCAACTCGACTGCGTATCCCGTATCCCGTATCCACTGTATCCTAAACCTTCAACTTGACTGCGTATCCCGTATCCACTGTATCCTAAACCTTCAACTTGACTACGTATCCCGTATCCACTGTATCCTACACCTTCAACTCGACTGCGTATCCCGTATCCACTGTATCCTACACCTTCAACTCGACTGCGTATCCCGTATCCACTGTATCCTACACCTTCAACTTGACTGCGTATCCCGTATCCCGTACTGTATCCTACACCTTCAACTCGACTGCGTATCCCGTATCCACTGTATCCTACACCTTCAACTCGACTGCGTATCCCGTATCCACTGTATCCTACACCTTCAACTCGACTGCGTATCCCGTATCCCGTATCCACTGTATCCTAAACCTTCAACTTGACTGCGTATCCCGTATCCCGTATCCACTGTATCCTAAACCTTCAACTCGACTGCGTATCCCGTATCCACTGTATCCTACACCTTCAACTCGACTGCGTATCCCGTATCCACTGTATCCTACCTTCAACTCGACTGCGTATCCCGTATCCACTGTATCCTACACCTTCAACTCGACTGCGTATCCCGTATCCACTGTATCCTACACCTTCAACTCGACTGCGTATCCCGTATCCCGTATCCACTGTATCCTAAACCTTCAACTTGACTGCGTATCCCGTATCCCGTATCCTACACCTTCAACTCGACTGCGTATCCCGTATCCACTGTATCCTACACCTTCAACTCGACTGCGTATCCCGTATCCCGTATCCACTGTATCCTAAACCTTCAACTTGACTGCGTATCCCGTATCCCGTATCCACTGTACCCTAACACCTTCCAAACCTTAAAAAAAAATTTGAAAAAGGAAAGCCTTACCTTCCATAAACGTTACCAACTCACAGTATAACGTATCCCATATCCATTGTATCCACAAAATCCTTACCTTCCCAACTCAAAGTATCCCGTAGCCGGCGTTTCCGCTGTCTCCAGTATCCACTGCGTCATTCACTTATGCACTGCCTAAGCGCGTATCCAAGCTAAAAAGGTGGTTACTTCGCGGTGCGGGGTATTCTAAAGGTAATCCGTTCACTGCATTGATTTACTCGTACAAATTGCTGTGACGGACCCCCTGGCCAGTTTTGCATATCGATGCCAATTCCAATGCCAGTTCCAATGTCGATGCCAGTATTCGAATGCCGGTGAATATCATAACCTCTAACATGTGCCAGTGACAAATATACTGTACTACATCTTTATCAAATGAATCAAACATGCTCACCTCCATTCAACAAAAGGTTTCAAATATTTATCCAAAAATCAACTATCCACTTTGTGATTCAATTATGTTGCTGTTGCTATAGGAAGAATTGATTATGTATCCCAACCCATTTCAAATGGGAGCAAATCAGCTTTTTTACGACATTAGCTTGAAAGGAAAAATCAACTGTATATGAGACTTACTTATATCAATCAGCTGGCCACCTGCATTAACTGACTGGAAGGGCGACAAGAATTGGTAGAGATTTTCCTGCCAGAACTGACCATCATGAAATGGTTTTTTCCTGTGCAGCTCCTTGTCACAATCTCCAGAAATTGGACTGGATGTTCTGCAGTGGATACAATTTATAAATGCTTGCTGCATGTGGCAATTGCTACATTCAACATCATCTAAATAAAACTGCCCAAGCATTGCCTCGGTTAGCAATTGTCTGCTTCCTTCCCATTTCGCATGTGCAATGTCCTGACGATTGGTCCACACAGTCTTTTTTTTCTCGATAATGCCCATCTCGTTTCTGCACTCAGCAATCATATCTTCCAATTCTGGAAAAGATCATGATGATGAAATAATAAACATTTACTCTATGAACACCCCTGTCAAGACTCAGCAACATTTTGCCAATAAGCAACCAAGATTAAAATCTTTACCAATCTACAGTTACATAAACTATAAGCTTTTGGTCAGCTACTCTAAGTGTTAACTACTCTCAATCATAAGCTTATTGATTTCTAAAACATAATGTATAATGCAACAAAATATAATTTTCAGAGGTGGAAGAGAGATAACAAAATAACAACAATAAATATAAAGGGTGTTGGTTTGATTGAAATTCCTTAAAAGATGGATATATGAAGCTCAATAAACTCAAGAGGAAACGAACCAATCTCATGATTTCATAAAATGTTATAACTTCCTTCAAACCAAAATTTGCATAAAAGGTAAAGTTTATTTACAGCAGAAATATCTCATTTTAGCAGGTGTACATTGTGTATACATTGTGTATACATTGTGTATTGTGTCCATCTATTTGCTCCAGTGAAATTAGGATATTCATATTTATATGACAAGCTTCTATGAGTAAGTAAGAAAGTAATTTCTTATCACCTTTTTCCGTTTGAAAAGTCTCTGTTGGGCAGAAAACAGCTTCGTCATATCGTTGAGCATGGGCTCATCGTTGATATCTGCTTGCAAAAAATATGGAAAAACAGTGATTTTGAGTTTACAAAGTACTGAGAAAAAATATGGCAAAACTGCTAAAGATGTTTCTGATTCAGATCTAACTTTCTTGTTCAGTTCTACCTTCAAAATATCCCCCATATTTGATACAGAGTTAACTCCAAAATAAATAATATACAATTATGCAACTCTTCACAGAATTGAATTTGGTTGCAATTCAAGCAATTTTATCAATTTGAAACAGAGATATCCAAATATAAAGTATGAATTGTTTTAGAAATAGCCAAATGAAAAGGTCAAACAGTCATTTATCCTCTGAGTTGTTAATGTGCAAAATCAATGTTACTTTTAAAGATGGAAAGTTCTTTGCGTATAGCACAATTAAGAAGCTATGGTTGAATTAAAAAATGTTAACTGCCATATCATCACAAAAATCTCATGAAATCTATGGCAAAAAGTCCTACTTACAATTATCAGCTAAGTCATTATCAGAATCCTGAGTGTCATTCTTTGATAACTTTGTTCTTTTGCGTGGATTGGGGATGTTCTTTTAACCGGACCCTACAACCCTACGACCCCGGACCATACGACCCCGGACCATACGACCCTACGACCATACGACCCTACGACCCTACGACTCAAATTTTATTATTTTTATCATTATTTATGAATCGTTTTATTTTCATTTATATTTGATCATTTAGCATACATTTTGCTGTCATTTAGATTTATCAAGCCAGGGTGTAGGCTGTTTGTGCGTGCAGTTTTGAAAACGTAGACATTTTACCATCAGTGACCTTTGACACGCGAACAATTTGACTGGTTTCCAGTTAGTGAAATTCAGGCTGAAAATCTATTGACAACGAGAGAAAATGTTGCTCTGAAATTGAATATATTGTGTAAAATTCAGCGGCTTGGAAAATTCCACATCTTTTATTTATTTATTTATATTTTTTATAAATCTTACATAAAGGTAAAAACCTACTAACAAAGTTTAAGAAGAATAACAAAACTAAACGAGCATAATAGAAACTAATGAATTACTGTTAAAGGTAACTAATTTACAAAGGGGGTGCAACAATTAGCTTCAGCAACAATTAGACCAACATCGGACATCAGACCACATCTCCAAAGTGAAAAGCCTGTACTTCCTGTGCTGTGAGTAGGCTATTTTGGTACACATATCCGTTTTGATTGTATCGCTTGACAGTTATGGTAAAATGTCTACGTTTTCAAGACTGCACTCACAAACAGCCCACACCCTGGCTTGACAAATCTAAATGACAGCAAAATGTATGCTAAATATAAATGAAAATAAAACAATTTATAAATAATTTATGAATAATGATAAAAAATAATAAAATTTGAGTCGTAGGGTCGTAGGGTCGTAGGGTCGTATGGTCGTAGGGTCGTATGGTCCGGGGTCGTATGGTCCGGGGTCGTATGGTCCGGGGTCGTAGGGTCGTAGGGTCCGGTTAAAAGAACATCCCCGTGGATTGTGATGCTTTCGTTCTCCAGTCACTGGGTCATATGATGAGATATTGGTGTGACACTGCAATGGTCTTCTGGGTCCCTTCTTTGGCTTTATGATCTTTTGAATGTCATTCACTATTTCATTGTATAGTCGTTTCTTTCTGTGACGTGACGAGGACCCTTTAAAATCAAATACATCAATTGTATCATACTCTGATCCAAACATAAAATACTACAATTGCATAGCACAATAGCCTTTATTTTTCGTTAAAGTAGTGCATATAATGACATATACTAATAACATCTATAAATGCTGAGGACCATGTATAGACATATTACTATGGAGAGTAAAGGCAAAAATAATATATTGTGTAGATTCTCATGGTCAGAATATACCGACTGTCTTTTCTTTTATTTACCTCCAATGGTATGCTGTGTTGTTCAGGTACACGGTCAAAAATTTCTCTAGCCCCTGCGTCCTAGTACACTACTTTTTTTTCTATTCATATTCATATACATCAATACGTTCTACCATACTATCTAATTACTATACAACAATACGGGTATGATACCATGAGGAGCAAAAGACAATGACTACCCCATGGCCAATAGATAAAGATGCACAATGTTAAACAAAAATACAAAGGAAAATAACTAAGCTAAAATAAATATTGGCTACGAATATACAATGAAACTGAAAACAAAGTAGGTGCTTATCTATGGGACTTTGCAGCCATGGAACATTTAAAAGCGTTCTGTAGCATGAATGAATTTGAGGGTTGCCTCAAGTAGCTTTTTATTGTTGTCGATGGTTAACCTTTTATCTCCATACAGAATGAATTTGAGTAAAACTGCATTTGAAAGAGAGGAAAAACCATGAGGTAGCAATATTGCATTTACACTATTGAGAAGATCAGATCTAGGCCCATTATAAGAATGACAAAGCAGCAGGAAATGTTCCGTGTCCTCTACCCCATCATTTGCAAGACACAAGGGGTTGACTGTATCTCTGAAGTTATGCCTAAATTTATGAAAATTCAGTTTGCTGAGTCCTACCCGTAACTGAGTGAGAATAGCTAGACCTTTTGGATCATGAATACCGTACACAGGTTCAGGAGGAGGTCGAATAAGTTTCCACAATTTTGCTTTAAAAACACACAGTGAGAGTGATAATCTTGAAACTTGTAACTTTCTTTCTTGAAAAAGTCACTTCAAGTGCTTGTTTGTTGGATCAGGATTAAATAACATGCGCCAATTATGTGCCCAACTTTTGATGAGGTCAATGAGTACACTACTCGAGGCCATAAATGCAACTGTAGTTGAACTCAGACGGGGGGGCCTTTGAAATCTAAAAAACCACTCACGTAGAGTGACTGCATAACAGCTGCTCATCACTTGCACCTCTCACAGGCCACTCCATTAAAGGCATTGAGTCCATATAAATAGATGAGCGTTTTTTTGCTCACAAACTGCTGACGGCCCTTTGTTTTCGCACAATAGTGCAAAAGTCATTAGTAGTGGAGACCAAAGGGTTCAAAATCCTTGCATTGTCCTCAGGAATTTCTTTTGTTTAATTTCAACAGCACTGAAATCACAACTTTTGTTTTATGATTGAAAAGAAGTTGATATTGGTCATGAGCAGGCTATTTATTCGGACTCGGTGCCTTTAATCATTAGATTTTAGGCCATATTTAGGACATTTTTATTCTCCTTTCCCATGTGTGAATCAGTCAAGACACAATTATTATTATAAACATTGCTTTAGCCCAGCCCATCACATTATAGAATGTATGTTGTCATTGTTTGATGAGCCAATCAGCCAACAGTTCTCTAGCAATACAATCATATGCAATCTATGTATGCAATTTAAGTACATGATGGACCAAAATATGATAAAGATATGGCTATTATGCATAAGTTAAAAGGTTAATTTTGAGATAAATTACATGGCGAATACAAAAAAGTGCTTTGCACCTACACTTCCCTTGACTAGATGAATTCAATTCAACTTCTGTTTTCCTCTTGTCTTGCTTTGCTCTTGCTTGGTGTTCGCTACTACCAACTAATAATAATAATAACTAACTAAGAAAGAAAGTACGTTTGACCAGTTCATAAAAAAAACAGAAGTATCAAATAAAAACTAAGCCCTGAAGTCATTTTCGGCTACTTTTAAGTGTTTTGATCAGCAGCAGCAGCAGCAGCAGCGAGGCCTCCCCCATTATTTAACTTGATAGGCCTAAATAAATGTAATTAAAAAATAGATTTTGAGAGCAAATCCTATTATTCATTCTGTTCTAAAATACAATTTCCGACAGATAGTGGTATAAATAAGTAAAGATACAAGATGCTGAGGAACCAGGCCTCGAAAAGACGACGTTTGTAGATGCTGGTGGTGTAGCGCTTTCCTCACTACTAGCGTTGGGGAAGCTGTCCGCCATTTTTTAATATTTGGTGAGGTTAGCACTCTGTGCTTATTGTATACGAGGCAGGCTATTAGCTGCACACACTGAACACAAATATACCCGTATCCAGTCATATACGGGAAAGAAAGACATATGACCAGCAGTTGTCATATTTCATTAGGAGACTGTGTTGGGATTCATCGAGCCTGTTCGTATCCCCAACGAATCTGATATCATAAGGCTGTAAAGGCCCATCCGAAAGCAAAAGATTTCTGACCAGTTTGATCATAGGTAACTGAGAATGTTGAATCCAGCAAAGAACAATTAGAATGGCGAGATTCATTCATTTTCTCAGGAAAAGTGCAATTAATAATAAAAACAAGGGTTGAAGAAAATAATAGAAAGAATTTACAGCAAGAGAAACAGTGCGATGCAAAATTACGGTCAAGGGTCTGCGGCATGGTCCAATGGTCCAGAGGGGCCGGTAGATAGAACATGCCCAACAGATTAGTATACAGAATGAGTTGAAAGCTTTTGCAAAAAAGTTTACTTTTAGATTAATGCTCATTGTGGAATCTTAAAGAAATTTATAATTTGTGAATGCTCAGGAAAGTCTTAAAAGACACTCATTGCATGGTTTCGTGAAGTTGCTGGTAACAGTCAGTAACTTTTCATCAATAGATGCAAATAATACTTTCACAAGCACACTAAGGATGTCTATTGAGACTTGGGTATGGCATTCATAATAGATGCTGTTCATTTGTTTGCCAATGGAAACATTTCTGAAAGTTATTTCAAGCCTGATCTTTTGCAAGCGCGCTTCATAGCATGGTAATCCGTTGACCAAGGTTTCTCCCTTTCGCTGTTGAAAAGTAAACAGTAACATAAACTTTGATTTCAGGAAATCTAGCCTAGCTTTTTCAATCAGACTTGGCAAAGTTGTAGATCAACTACCCAGCTAAAGATGGGGTGAAAAAAATCGAACATTTCTCTAGTACCGGGTGACCCAGAAAAAAGTGACCCAACGCAATCTGTTATAAAAAAAAAGTAAGTGGCCGATTGAAATATTTCAAGCGTTGTTCTGTCTCTAAAAAACTAGCCTACATCATGAGTATTGTTTGCAATTTTTTGTGCACGGTAAAATTCCCAAATTAAGGATTAGAGGAAAAGGTCAGGCTTGAAATCCTCAAAAAGTTGTTAAAAAGAGGGGATTGATTTGAAGCCATTTCAGGTCTTCAAAACAACAAGGAGCGTGTTTTATTTTGCCTGAGAATATCTTTAAATACCTAGGGACTATAAACTTGCTCTGAAGACTTCCTACTGGATTGTCTATTCCCAGGTTGAAACGAAACACGCTCCTCGTTGTTTTGAAGATCTGAAATGGCTGTATATCAATCTCCTGTTTTTGACGACTTTTGGAGGATTTCAGGCATGCCCTTTTCCTGGAAATCCTTAATTTTGGAAATTTACCGTGCCGAAAAAAATAGCAAAAAATAGTTATAGCATAGGCTAGTCTTTTAGCGACCCAACAACGTTTGAAATATTTCAATTAGTCACTTACTTAATTTTCTGTAACAGATTGCGTTGGGTCACTCTTTTCTGGGTCACCCGGTAGTTTTGGAGATAAATCCACTTTTCTGAAATCAACAAAAATGTTTGAACCAGGGTTTGTGAAACCAACGTTGATGGTAAGATAGTCCTAAGTTTTGTAAATCCCACCCTAAAGGAGAAAGTATTTGGGACAGTCAAGATACAACTGATTCATCAGCAGACACAAGCACGTATCCAGAAAAAGGAGTGGAAACAGCTGCATGGAGGGAAGGGATAACAAAGGGAGAAGAACTTGCAAAGTTAGTTGGCATATTACCATCAAATGAAGATGCTGAGCAATCAGACTGGTTTTATAAGCCATTTGCATACAGCAAGAATAAAATTGGTCCAAGGATTTGCCAGTCAGAGAATGAAGCAGTGGCTGAGGCAATGTCTGAAGGTACTTATTTATAAAATTTATACCAAACTTTACAGTATGCAAACTGTATTATGCAAGTGAGTAACAGATTTGCTGAATTTTCAGGCTATGAAAGCTATAAAAACAATAACCAACTATTTTTTTACACAAAAGTAGCAAAACACTCCTCAAATTAGCAATGTTGTTTGAATGGGAGAACTTACTGTGGTCATTTGCTTTTACTCAGCTGATTTGTATGATATAATATGCCAAATTCAAAATGAGTATATAATGCATGTTTTTAATTTTCTATGCGTAAAAATTTCATCATGTGCTACTCAAATGAATTGTGACCATAGAGTACCTTACACATTCTTTCAAATTTAAGGGCTGTGAAGGCTGGCTATCTGTAAAAGGGGGAACGGGGAATCTTGGAGTCATTGGGGAATTGGGGGATCTGTAAAAGGGGGTTGCCATGCTTTGTTTGTTTCCTTTGACCACTGCAAGTGACTGCCCAATTTCAGACTTGATTCCATAATCGTCAATTCTGTTCCATAACCAACGGCAAAGAGAGGGGGCAAGATGAAGGATGGTTGGCATCATACGCTCGAATGTGACCATTTAGATCCCCATCAAGCTTTTCAGGAGTAGATTGAGTATCGAGAAGGAACAACATGTTCCCTATCTTCCCTATGGTAACTGTATGCAGCTCACAAGTGAATATCAAAAGGAAGCTATTGTCACCACTTAAGGGGCCTGCAATCTAGTTTGTAGCCTTTCATAATTGCTTTCTTCATACAATTGCAAATATGAAGAGATTAATTCTCAAAGCATATTTCATAGGTATAGTCCGTCAATAAAATCTCTCTCAATTCAACAAAAATCTGGTGACATGTTCCCAGCATTTTTTTTTCTAATTTTGCAATTCGATTTACAAATACCAATATCGAATCAACATCAATTTAATTTCATCTGACCACTTACATTGTCGTTTAGTTCAGGCATCTAGAGTGTTGCAGGCTTTGTTTATCTCCCTTTGCAACAAGGAATATGCTCGGCCAGTAGCAGTCATTGGGTCAACTTTAGTCAGTATGCTGGACCTTGGTACAACTAGGACATCTTCCCTTCTAGGATACGTGAAAGATGGTGCTGGTCCAGATGGATGTAGAAATGTTACTTTCACTTCATTCCTATCAACGCTGGTGTCTGCAACATGTGCAAGCCACCATTTGCCATCATATTCGCAAGTCACATAGCTGTGAATGTCATTCCATGGCAGTTCATCTCTCGTTTCTTGAGTGCTGACATTGACTACATTTGAAGACGCTGATGAGGAAAATTCTCTTGTAATTAACTTACTTGTTGAACCTGTAACTGGCACAAATGCATGACATTTCTGTGTTCCTTTGATAGTCCTACTATTTTCGAGCCTGTCAGCAATTGTGCTCTCTTCTTCCCTTACTTCCTCTTTTGGTACAAACTCAAATACAACAGTGGGTATGCCTTCCTTGACCTATTCGAATAGCTGTAAAGGAGTCTGCAATTGGTCATTATATGGCCGTTGAAGACTAGCTCTTGCTGCCAAACACTTAATTGTGCCACTGACCCCAGCACATGGACCATTCCGATGGGATGTTGCAAAAATGCCATTCAGCTGGTATTCCAAAATCCTCCTCATAATAGACAAGATTGATAAAGTTCTTCTTGTTCTTATACTGGGATGCTGCTCCATCAGAAAAATAAATCACTTTCTCAAATGGAAGATGATCTTTCAGATATGCAATAAGTTTTCTCTGGAATCTGTGTACTGCAATGGTATCGTGAGTGAGGCAATCTGATATAATTACAAAATTAAGGCTTTTCAAATTTGTATTCATATCACCAGGCAACGGAAAACGGTGATAGTTCACAAAAGGATGGATGGTAGCTTAGCTGTTGTTCCAATGAAAACCTAGTGCTGCATCCTGTAGGACAAAGGTATAATTTTCAGCAATGTCTCCAATCACAAGTACTTCCCCTTCCCTTGGCCCTTCTCTGATCTTTGCTATGTAGTTTGCTTGTAGTCTTGCTATGAAGGTGTGTCTTCGAAGCACTACGATATTTTCGATTTTTGAGAAGAGGCAGGGAATGTGCAATAAGAACATATGATAGTTTGATGATAGAGCATGAAACACCATTTGCACTTTTATGCAAAATCACCAAAATTTGATAGGTTATTTGTCTTTGTATTTGCTCCTTCTTTATTAGTTTTGGGACCAAATAGAGATTTAATATGTGATTATTATCTCATTTTGCCAGGCAAGGAATGGTTGATTCGCTGTATGAAGTGCCATATTTTCAGCAGTAGTATGTTGTGTATTTCCATCCGCAAACTTGCTTCTCGATTTCATGTGAAAGTTTTGATTTTACATGATAGAGCAATTACATCAGCAAAGACGCAAGAAACCAATTAAATGTAAGGACATCATTAAAATATATGTCTAATAATTTTGATAATTCTTTGAAAGGTTCCCTGTCTTTGTCCTAAACCGGTAGCTGCAGCAAACTACAATACCTGTTTGAATGCATTTTCCTTGGCATAGAGTTTTTTGATTGTTCGTTTCTTTCGCTGAACATCTTCCATATCCACTACCTCAACTGCATTTTCTGGTTCCATATATTCTTTCAAAGTCTTGAGGTACCATGCAACATCGCCACCACATTTGAGTTCATCCTCAGTCATGTTTTGACACAAGGTGCGTTTCTTCTCCTCGACACCAACAAAATTATCCCACCATTCTCGCTCCTTTATCGTGAATCGATCGGCACAATTCTTCAGTCCACTTTGAATCATTTCCAAGCTATTTTGGTGAGCTGATGAAGCATGTGATAATAAAGGGGACCCAGTCGGCAAGCTTTCCAGGAGAACTAACGGTTCTTCGTCGCCTTTCCAAGTACCCTATGACCAGTGTGGATACAGCATGCCAACTTGACCATCCTCTTTTGCGTAGAACCTAAAGGCACGTGGCCTACCATGTTGCTTGATTTTCCTCAGATGCTGTGCAAGCCAATCTTTAATGGCATACATGTAATGCAATGATGATGTTGTATTATGCATCATATGGCGTTTTTACCAAAAAAATTATTAGAGCAAACTATCTTTGGAGAGATGATGCTGATTGTAACGAAATGTAAGCAGTATGCTTCTAGCTATTGATAAAATTTGGGTATATAAATGATTTTGATAATATAAATAGCAACAATGTCTAGATGTTACCTTGAAACCAGCTGTTATAACTGTCAAGGCCTGCAATATTTGTAGTTCTTCAACATGTGCATAGTCCTTCAAATTGCTTGCAGCGTTGGTCATGTCTCTTGACAAGATTATTATTATTATTATTATTATTATTATTAAATTGAACTAAACCACCATCAAAAATTAACAGAAATAAAATGAATAAAAACACAACTGTTAAAATCTTGAACGTTTCGATTAAAAATCTTCGTCAGCACTACTTTCTAAAGGACAACCGAGAATTTATACTACGTGATAAACAAGGCAAGGTAAAACTAAAGATGAAGTAAAATTACATTTTTACTACAAAGAACCCTATTCCCAGAAAACATGACTACCCCCGAAATTAAAACCAAGTGGGAATGAAAATCACGTTTTGTTCCAAACTGTTTTTTTAGATCCAAATTATTATTATTATTATTATTATTATCATTATATGGCATAAGCGAGCATATCCACTACAAGTGTGGCTCTTCAGCTCTAAAAATTAAATACAAGACTATTTTACAAAGTTAAAGCAATTACCTGAAAAACAATTGATAAGCATATTACAAAGTCAAATTCAATAAGTTAAAAAGATTTTAGTTCAATGAGTCCTTTGCTTTCTTCATAAAGAATGTCTTAACATCACTACAAAACTTGTTATAATTTGTCTCCTGTTTGATATCACCATGAAGAGCATTGTAGCTACTTGCAGCGGTATCTTGAAAAGTGTTTGGAATCATTGATGGTTTTATACGGATCTCGCTCCTACTACATAATGTTCTACTGCAAGTTTGGATGTCAAGTTTATTCATTTCCTGCCAGTTTCTATTATTGATCGCTTTAAAGGCCAGTTTTAGAATGTTGAATTCGCGTCTCTCAGCAATTGGTAGCCATCCGATTTTCAATATGTCTTCTGTGTGCGCATAACGTTTTATTACAAAGCTTGCAGTTGCTTTCTGTAGTTGCTGAAGTTTCTTCAGTTGGCACTGCCTTAAAGGCGAATAAACGTAATAATTGAAATCAATCTTTGGCAGGATCAATGATTGCGCGAGCATTTTCCGTGCTGAAAATGATGTAAAATTTTTCCTTTTGCGGAGTACAGACAGTTTTCCGTAGCAAGTAGATAAGACTTGCTTTACATGTTTTTCCCAGTCCAGACAAGATGACGCCAAACGAGACTGGGTGTTTTATAAGGTCAATTGTGTATATGTCTAGGTGTGCAAAGAGGTCAGGTTGAGCAGCTGCTGAACCAACATCGACCAATGCTGATCGTACTTGTCTTTTTTTAATGCATCAGCAACTTCTTTGATGGTTCAATATAATGTTTCTGCAGTGACAAGACAAATTATTGCTCCGCCTTATAACCAGACAAGAGAGTTTCAAAACATAACGAACTAGTTTGTCCTTTATTAATTTTCATGGAATAATTTTTATTTTAGAATTTGTTTGGTCTAATTGGCCAAAGGTTTGAAGTGATAAGTTGCTTCACGTGAGGTTAGAAATAATTTCTGTGAGGTCAGAAATAGTGGAACTTTCTGAGATTTATCGGAATTATCCATAGGAGCAGTTATGGATAATCAAGGATAATCAAGGTTAAGGATAATCAACGGAATTATCAACAATGAATTTCACATAAACGGAGCAATGTGAACGCACAAAAACGGATGTTTTCCCCTCCGTTTCAGTACAAAAACGGAGCAATGTGAACAAGTAGCTTGGATGTCACAAACACGGATACTAAAAAAAAACAGAGCAGTGTGAACGGGGCCTTAACCCAAACTTGCAAATATAAATGCAAGCATAGACATCCACAAGGGAACTTTAACATATCTCGAGCCTCAACCTCGTGCGTGATCTTTGGAAACAAATGCCATTCAAGAAAGAAACTCTTCAAACCTGCCTTTAATATACAGGGTGTCCCAAAAAGTGTCCAACTTTTAAATTCGAATAAATCAGGAAATATTTGATCTAAATGAACCGCACTGGTATTATTTGATAGCTGAGACATGTAATTTTCTTTTCCACTTCAAATTGACAGCTACAAAGAAACCAGAGGGTTCTCAAAGTTATGGCCAAATTTTATCAGTTTTCTTTACCTTTGCTCTACTATTGTCTTACTTTACAGTGATACTTACTGTTGGAAAACCAAACTAGCCTTATTCTTAGTGGAAAAAAAGGCTACAGGCTTCTTTCTTTGAACCTGAGTTACCCGAATTACAAGAAATCTTATTGCTACCACTCGTAAGGAGGAAAAAAAGGTGTATAAGTTAAGATGGATTGAATGGATAATCTGAAAGATGGACCATAGAAAGTACTAAGTGTTGCATTTCTATGCCCTGTTAGAACTAACCCTGCACAACAACTCAAAGCTATCTTCGTCAACATTTCCTCCCATGCAATCTAACTCTTCTCTGCTTGAGGACTCACCAAGCTGACCATTACTGGCTTGCTCAATACAGTCCTCAAGCATGCGTTTTCGCTTCTTCATCAGTTCTTTCTTTTCCTTCCGTTTACTCATTTTCTCCCTCTTCCTTCCTTTCATCGTTCTTGCCTCTACATGTTCTTCCTCAACTTCTTCTTCAATATTACTCCTATCTTCCTCATTCATTTTCGGTTCCCTTCCTTCCGTTGTTTCCAATATTTCCGACCTCCCGTCTCCATCTCTCTGATATCCTTCACCTGGTTCTTCATTCTCAATTCCTAATTCTGTCACCTCAACGTTCCTACCTATTTCTAAATCTGCTTCCCTTTCCTGTCCTTCCAATTCATCCTCACACTCTACCTCCATTCTCCCTACTTCTGCAGTCCCTTCTTCATTCACCATAAAATCATCCACTTCTTCCTCCTCTCCTACCACACCACGACTCTGTTGATGATCTTCCCCTATCTCTCCCTGCATCCTCTCCTCAATGCCACTACCCTCCTCGCTAGTCTCTTCTCTTGCTCTCGTTCTCTTATAAAACTCGACACAGTCCGCAAGCAATGAATCAAGAGCAACAACACTCATCCGTGGGGTGCCGTTGTTTGGGCTCTCGAATGACCAATGCTCTGCATTCCACCAGCTTGGCTTTCTCTCGAGAAGCCATGCACTTCCACTGCCCTTGCTTCCTATTATACGAAAGAAAGAAGTGATCAGCGCTAATAATATTGCAGTTCTATTTGTTGATCTGTTCTGTTCTATTGTTCTAAAACAAAGGAAATAGAGTTTGGATGTAGCTTTTTAAAAGGTTGTTCGGCCTGTTGTCAACTCAAAAAACATCAACAGAAACTGTCTGCCTTTTAAATAAAGCTATGAATTCAAATTGAAACAAAGATGCCCAAATACTGAACAACAGTGGAAATCAAGGTCGAATCTTGGTGTCTAGGAAAATTATACAGCTATGGAGAGAACTTCTTCACAAAGCCACAATCATGATTCTTGTCACAGCCTCATGATTTTCACTTCATATTAGTGAATGAAGATGTCACAATGATTCACATAATATTGTTGTTCTTAATGCCAAGATAGCTGGTAAATCACATTTCATTAACATTGGTTTCTTAAGCGATTAAAGGAATTCATAAATCTTGTTCTGGAGACAATTTCAGTTTGAAGCTGTAAATAACGTAAAATAATTCACATACTGTGTTGAGTGATGATGTCAGTGAGAAGGCTCCGCTTGGCCTGAACAGAAAACCTCAACACGTTTTCTGCCAACATAAATAGGCCAATGAAAACGCCTTTGCATCCATTGTTTCTTAGCTACAAACATGAAACAGCATGTGTCAAAGTTATCAAATGCCATAGGATATATCTTTAAGGGCCAGCTTTCAACCATGATGTTGATTGCTGTTAGATTCAACAAACTGTGAGAAAGGAGCTTTTGATCAATCATGTGGGATAAAACATACTCACAATGAGAACTTAAATGTTCAGTTTATGGATAATAAAAATTTGATTTTCCAATGAAATACAGAACAAACGATGATAAGATTTATACAAAATATGATTACCTGGATCCTTGGTCTCCACTGTATTAGGCTCTTCTGTCCTTTTTAAGCCCTCGATAACCACCTCTACAAATCTCTTCCTGACATCTTCATCTCTTACGAAGTCTGCAAAGACTTCCTTTCCTGTATAAGTAAATGGTTCATATTGTTGTAAGATCATGACATCTGCTATTTGGCAACATTTCCAATAACACTTGCACGAAATGACATAATGTTGCCTCCCTTAGTAATGTACAATCAGTACCAACTTAGTAAGCAGTTGCATTGCTCTACTGTTCCTTTGGAGAATGCAAGTTTGAACGTTCCTTTGGAGAATGCAAGTTTGAACAAAAGAAATTTTACCCAAAAAAGCAAAAATGTCCTCAGATTAAACATTTGACACTCATTTAGTTTAATATAACAAGTCTCAGCATTGGACATCCATAATTTCAGTCATCCTTTATAAAGCCTACTACAGTATCATGCTTTGAAGAATGATGACAGACTTCAGAAAATGGCTGTTGACAGCCAAAACAAGCCAGGCCAGGTGTGTGGTATTCAGGAATGCACTCCTCAAACCTCTTGACAAGACAAATGCATGGCAATCAATCAATCTTAAAAATACATGTTGTTTGATCAGAAGTAAATTTATGGAATATCTGCTGAATTTGTCATGCCGATGTAAGATTCAAAAATTAAAGGATGTTGCATACTACAACCCCTTACCTGTAAACCTAACACCCATTTCACCATGTAAATCTTTATCTAATGATATTGCCACAACAGGCAGCTTTGTCCTAGTGAACCATTCATCCAACTGTGAAAGAACAATATTCAGTTTATAGTGCAGGCCTTGCACACCTACTGTAGCATGACAATAATCCTTGAAGATTTTTGCTAATTTTTGATATGCTTATAAGAATTCTTGGGAGACATACTGTAAAAGATAGTAAAAATTAGAAAAAAGCATTCTTAGAAATCTTAAGCAGTAAAGGCACATGATTTGTTACAATGTATACCAGGGTGGAATCCATGCAGTCTACGCCGGAGATCTCCGGCGTGGAGTCATGATAATCTATTGTTCTTCTTTGTTCTTCCATTGTTTTGGCAAAAATCTCCGGCGTGGACTTTGCATGGTTTCAACCAAGGAATGTATATCCATTATCTATGGTTTCAAATAATTATGTCTTATCATGTTAGTTGGAACATTTGTAAACATAAAAATGATGTTCTGCAGCTTTCCAAAATTTCCTTGCTCTCCTTTATTACAAATCGAAGAAAGGCAAATTTTTAGTAAAATTGCAGACCAGATAATGATACAATACCATTGTTGCAAGGCTTTCAAGCTTTGTTTTGTCAAATGCTCTACGTCTTCCTCTGTTTGTCAAATATTTGACCTGCTTCTTAGATCTTTTCTTCTGTGAAAGAGTATAAACTGCTCATTACTGTACATTGGGAAAAATACTGTAGGAATATGCAAAATACTGTAAAAGAGCAGAAATTACCTGTACAAAAATACAAGGCTAAACTTGGCCTTGTACGGGCCAAGTTTTAGCCTTGTAGCAGGGACCTTGTTATGACCTTGTACTAACCTTGAAGGCTATCAGTATGATTCTAAGTTACAACCAGTCTAGCACAAAGCTTCCACAAGGTTTCAACAAGGCTCATTAGCATTTTTCGAGCCATTTACAAGGTTACAGCAAGGCTTTTCTAGGCTAGAACAAGGTTGCAAGGCCAATAACTACAAGGCTTGTACATGGCTATTACATGGCCTTGTACTGTATGTTCCTACAGTACGGGCAGTTCTGCATGCCATAATTTTTCATTAAAATTCCTACCCTGACCATTCCCTGAGACACCCCCAGGAATATGCACAAAATAATTTCCCGGTCCCCAGGCATTTGACTGATTTGTGGAAAACATTCTCATTGAACAGCGGGCTGCTTGATGAAACAAGCGGTGTCAGTCTGGGAAAAATTGGTAAGGACTTTGCATTGAATTAAGTAAGAGGTTTCAAGGTACAGTATAGAAGTGCAGGAATTATCAACAATGTCACAATTAACATGACAGAATTCTCACATTATGACAAGAATTCTTGAAACTTATGAAAGACTGTAAATGACTGTGCAAAAGTTTTCAAACAAGAATTCTTGAAAAAAGTAAGATGTTCTCTAAGGTTTGGCAGGTTGAAAGGTATTTGTATCAAGAAGGGGGTTGGGCATGAGTAGAATATGATAGAAATGGGTGAAATTGACAGGTGCAAGTCAATGGGTTTTTCTTTGTTTTGTTTAAAGATGGTCTAAGGCAAGAACACCATGGTACAGTACGTGCGTAAGAGAAGTACTGTAAAATTCTGCACATCATTTTTCTCAACATGGATTTAAAAAGTTTCCTGAAAATTCAAAGTTTCAATGTTTCAATAATGTATTATTACCCTCTATGATGTTGTTAATTTTGGTAATAAAGCAAATTTTTGGTATTACGGTTTGGTCATTTAAAAACCTTTTGCTTTCAGCTAACATATAACATAAAGTATAACTTTATGTTACATATGATATTGAGACATCTACTGTATCTGAGAGAATCCATTAAAATGAGATTTCTGTGAAAAGGTACAGTAAAACTATTTGAGGGTATTTTCCAAAATTTTGGCTTTGGCCCTCTTTACTTTAGCCCTAACTAGACGCCCTGTCAGGCCACAATGGGAGTACCCCCGGGGGGTTACCATATCTTCATTACAAAATCTGGCATTACACATTTCCTTTTATAAGAAACTAAGAATTGGGGGCAGTACTGAACATTTCTTAGATTTAAATTTTGAGCACTCAAGAGTTTCTGAGGTGTTTCTTAGCTTAGAGGTTCCCACATATAACAATCTTCATGTTCACTACCTGATCCACTCTGAACATTCCAAAATACGGTTTTCAAGCCTTCTAATGTTTAGATTTTACTCAAGTGCCTTTTGAGTATATACGTATATATGATAAATACATACAAGAAACAAATAAAATGTACTAGAAGAAGAAATAAGCACACTGAGGCCTTTCAAACTTACGTTCTCATCAGAGTGTGACTAACTGTGTAAACAAGAAACATGTGACTGTGTGAAAATAAAGCAAAACAATGTCAAGGATTTCTTTTTGTCAAAATATATAGTTTCCTAACTTATGCTTTCCCATTACTAGAGCTTCTTAATTTTTTGGCGAGCTGAAAGTTGAGTTTCTTGTGGAAAGTTTCCTATGAAGAAAATACGTGTATTGTTGTTGTAAAATAAATGTAATTCCAGAAGGCGCAGGAAGGGCCTAAATTTAATCATCACACACACGATCAAAATATCAACGAACCTTTGTATTTGTAGGACTTTGGGGCATTGCTCCTGCTTCCATAACGATTTCTTCTGCCACTTCAACTTGCTGATCTTCCATTTCGTCGCTGTTTACTTCGAAATTTACTTTGTTATCACACTATCACACTGAAACATCCACCGCAAAGTATATTGTACGATCAAAAAGCCCGCGAATTCCCCTGCCTCATACCCAGCCCCGGAGCCTCGTATAAGTTTTATATACCCTTTTTAGGTGGTTGGTTGAAACATAAAATATAGGAAAATTCATTCCTGAAAGCAGTGTCCGTGTTTGTGTAAATATCATCCCTTCTTGGGGTTTCTTTTTCGTCTTCTTCTTTTCATCTGGATAGAAATGGAGAGAATTTAGTCTCTAAGAAAACTGCCGAGTGAGCCAGAAAAAAGTTCCCACTTTTGAAAGATTCATAGCACCAAGAATACTTGATGGATGTGAATGAGTCAAATTCTAGTGAAAAAATTGAGATTGTAGTTAGCCGTTGTAATTGGCACATCATCTTCGTGCTCATCAAACTTAAAAAGAACAACAACAAAATGCCATTTACGGAAAAAATTAAAACATACCCTAGGAAATTATGTAAGAGATGGTTGATCTCAATACCACAAATCATACAAATTTCATCAGATAATTTTTCAGAAAAATAGTCAAGACATGTATGTCATTCAATAGAAACTTCAAATAAATATTGAGGCTTTATAGCACAGATTATATGTCACATCTTTTCCTTTAATTCTACAGGTGCCATTAAATCTAGATCAATAGCCAGTGATCACTAGCCTAAATTCTCTCACTGATCTACACAATGGTCATATCGTTTAAAAGTTTTATAATGGTAGGCTTTCAATTCCTGCACAGATGCTAAAATATCTATTCGAGTGGCCAGGTCGAAAACGCGGAAAGCGCGGAAAACGCGGAAAAACATGTGAAGATTTTGAATGGCCAGAAATAGCGTTTATTCAACTAAAATAAAGGTAAGAGACCTTCCTTGATAAGCCAAATATTCCACCAAGAAGACAAAATAGAAATTTCCGCGTTTTCCACGTTTTCGTTTTGGCTATGGGTGATTTTCGAAAACGCGGAAAACACGGAAATCTTTTATGGTAAGTTTTATCAGGTGCTTCTCATAGATATTGACAATTAATATGTTAGGCTAAACTTTCTCTCGTCATGAATTCTGTACCAAAATAGACTTCGTAGATCTGAATGAAACTTTTGGATCATGAGATTTAAAATAAATGGGCTTAAGTGGCCTTCGAGGGGCAGTTTGTTAGTGATTTCTTAACATAAAGCTTCCACGAAATAAACTGAAAGCTTCCTGTTTTGCAAAATAATTTTTTCCGCGCTTTCCGCGTTTTCGTTTTGGCTTTAGGTGATTTTCGAAACGCGGAAAACGTGGAAATCTTTTTATATCAACTTTTATCAGTAGATTTTCGCAAATAAAGACGATTGATACGTTAAGCTTTCTCTCCTCATGAATTCTGTACCAAAAAAGACTTCGTAGCTCTGAATGAAACTTTTGGATCACGAGGTTTAAAATAAATGGGCTTAAGTGGCCTTCGAGGGGCAGTTTGTTAGTGATTTCTTAACCATATCCCTTTACGGTGCCATGGGCGGATACAGCATGTTATGTCGCCAAAATGAAGCACGAAATAAACTGAAAGCCTCCTGTTTTGCAAATAAAATTTTCCGCGCTTTCCACGTTTTCGTTTTTGCTATAGGTGATTTTCGAAATCGCGGAAAACGTGGAAATCTTTTTATATCAACTTTATCAGTAGCTTTTCGCAAATAAAGACGATTGATACGTTAAGCTTTCTCTCCTCATGCATTCTGTACCAAAATAGACTTCGTAGCTCTGAATGAAACTTTCGGATCATCAGATTTAAAATTAATGGGCCTAAGTGGCCTATCAGGAATTCGAGAGACAGTTTATTAGTGATTTCTTAACCATATCCCTTTACGGTGCCATGGGCGGATACAGCATGTTTTGTCGCCAAAATGAAGCACGAAATAAACTGAAAGCCTCCCGTTTTGCAAAAGAAATTTTTCCGCGCTTTCCGCGTTTTCGTTTTTGCTATAGGTGATTTTCGAAAACGCGGAAAACGTGGAAATCTTTTTATATCAACTTTTATCAGTAGCTTTTCGCAAATAAAGACGATTGATACATTAAGCTTTCTCTCCTCATGCATTCTGTACCAAAATAGACTTCGTAGCTCTGAATGAAACTTTCGGATCATCAGATTTAAAATTAATGGGCCTAAGTGGCCTATCAGGAATTCGAGAGACAGTTTATTAGTGATTTCTTAACCATATCCCTTTACGGTGCCATGGGCGGATACAGCATGTTTTGTCGCCAAAATGAAGCGCGAAATAAACTGAAAGCCTCCCGTTTTGCAAAAGAAATTTTTTCCGCGCTTTCCGCGTTTTCGTTTTTGCTATAGGTGATTTTCGAAAACGCGGAAAACGTGGAAATCTTTTTATATCAACTTTTATCAGTAGATTTTCGCAAATAAAGACGATTGATACGTTAAGCTTTCTCTCTTCATATGAAGTGTGATTAAGGCCAAAACTAAATCATAAAATAAAAACCACATTTGGAAATTAAATCCGACAAAACGAAATCATAAACTTGTATAAATGCTCTATTCGAAAAAATAAAATGCATTTCGAAATCACGAGACAACATTAAATGCAGAAAAAAACACAAAATGAAATCGGAATCAAAATAAAAAGCATAATCTAAAATAAATTTACAAGACGAAATCAAAATGCAAACACAAAATCCAATCCACAAGGAAAAGAAGATATGCAAGTCGAAATCGAAATATAAAACGAAATCCTAATTCTTATTTGAATCATAAATATAAAAGACAAGATGAAATCAAATCAAAAATTGAAAGCCGAGATGGAGATTAAACGAAAATGACAAACGGAAATCCTAATTCGAAATGGGAATGTGACACCCAACACCAAATCTAAAGCAAGATGAAATCCAAATGTAAACAGAAATCCCAATACGAAATAAATAAAAAATTAAAATGTGCAAGACGAAATCAAAATCTAAAATAAAATCAAAAGTTAAATCATAAATGTAAGGCAAAAACTGTCAGCTTCAAATCTTGGTGGATGCTTTGTTGGGAGCCTCTTGTGTGCACAGTAGATATTTAAAAAAAATCTCGTTTTCATGCTGAAATGGCCATGTGCAGAGCGAAATCAGTCATGCCCTAAGTGAAATCGCTCATGCGCTAAGTGAAATCGCTCATGCGCTAAGTGAATTCGCTCATGCGCTAAGTGAAAAACAAATCGAGCGCGCGTATAAGAATAGCAGTAGGCCCACAGTTGTTCGCGGTGAGTGTTCGGTTCGGTTCGCAACGGCAGGCTAACTTGAACTTGTGTCGCACGCACGTGTCAAGATGGTGACTAGGCCTACTGTCACAGCATCTTCAGTGAGTTATGCTTTTTACGTTTACTTCACGATGGTAGTTCTCAGTGTCAGTTGGAAGGGAACTTAACCATATTTTCACTCGTTAGGCCAGAGGGAGCTTGGGGAATTTCATTCATTCAAAAAAGCGTACGAACTGTTTTCAGAACAAAACGATGTTTATAGATTTTTCTTGAAAACAAAATGAATTTTTGCATACACACGTTAATTTAATTCTTGGTTCCGCCGTTCAGGCTTGGTCCGCAGGATATATTAATTGCTTTGCGATGGCTACTGCGATGGTCCGTAGAATGGGCCTCGATTACAGGGAAGAAGCAAGTTCAGCTCACAGAAAATGGAAGATGAGAATTTTTCTGTCACTTCCATCTTTTCGTGTGGCATTTTCTTTGTATCTACCTCGGTTCCTACCAAGAATTAAATTATCATTCCACGGTATATTCCCCGTTAATTCTCCGTCATCTCCCGGGGGTGGGGGTCGATAGTGAATTACTAACCCCCCAAGCACAGGGACTTAAGATGAATACATCGAACTCTAAGATGCTCCTGGCAAACACCTTGTTTTCGGGCTCGTTTTCTAGGGCTAAAATATTTTGACCCCTCTCTAATATACCTGTGTGTATGGATTAGACATGGAACAGGCTATTTGGAAGTAGGGTACTTCCCTCCCAAGAGACATTTCACTCCCAAAAAATCTCGTACACGTATGGAAAAATTCATTTTGTTTTGAAGAAAAATCTATAAAAATCGTTTTGTTCTGAAAACGGTTCGTACGCTTTTTGAATGAATGAAATTCCCCAAGCTCCCTCTGGCCTAACGAGTGAAAATATGGTTAAGTTCCCTTCCAGCTGACACTGAGAACTACCATTGTGAAGAAAACGTAAAAAGCATAACTCACTGAAGATGCTGTGACAGTAGGCCTAGTCACCATCTTGACACGTGCTTGTGACACAAGTTCAAGTTAGCCTGCCGTTGCGAACCGAACCGAACACTCAGCGCGAGCGACTGTGGGCCTACTGCTATTCTTATAAGCGCGCTCGATTTGTTTTTCACTTAGCGCATGAGCGATTTCACTTAGCGCATGAGCGATTTCACTTAGGGCATGACTGATTTCGCTCTGCACATGGCCATTTCAGCATGAAAACGAGATTTTTTTTAAATATCTACTGTGCACACAAGAGGCTCCCAACAAAGCATCCACCAAGATTTGAAGCTGACAGTTTTTGCCTTACATTTATGATTTAACTTTTGATTTCATTTTAGATTTTGATTTCGTCTTGCACATTTTAATTTTTTATTTATTTCGTATTGGGATTTCTGTTTACATTTGGATTTCATCTTGCTTTAGATTTGGTGTTGGGTGTCACATTCCCATTTCGAATTAGGATTTCCGTTTGTCATTTTCGTTTAATCTCCATCTCGGCTTTCAATTTTTGATTTGACTTCATCTTGTCTTTTTTCTTTATGATTCAAATAAGAATTAGGATTTCGTTTTATATTTCGATTTCGACTTGCATATCTTCTTTTCCTTGTGGATTGGATTTTGTGTTTGCATTTTGATTTCGTCTTGTAAATTTATTTTAGATTATGCTTTTTATTTTGATTCCGATTTCATTTTGTGTTTTTTTCTGCATTTAATATTGTCTCGTGATTTCGAAATGCATTTTATTTTTTCGAATAGAGCATTTATACAAGTTTATGATTTCGTTTTGTCGGATTTAATTTCCAAATGTGGTTTTTATTTTATGATTTAGTTTTGGCCTTAATCACACTTCATAGACGATTGATACGTTAAGCTTTCTCTCCTCGTGAATTCTGTACCAAAATAGACTTCGTAGCTCTGAATGAAACTTTCGGATCATCAGATTTAAAATTAATGGGCCTAAGTGGCCAGTCAGGAATTCGAGGGGAGGAATTCGAATTCGAACCGTATCCCTTTACGGTGCTATGGGTGGATACAGCATGTTATGTCGCCAAAATGAAGCATGAAATAAACTGAAAGCCTCCTGTTTTGCACAATATTTTTTACCTCGCTTTTGTTTTTGGTATAGGTGATTTTCGAATGCGCGGAAATCGTGAAAATGACACTGAGAACTACCATCGTGAAGTAAACGTAAAAAGCATAACTCACTGAAGATGCTGTGACAGTAGGCCTAGTCACCATCTTGACACCTGCGTGCGACACAAGTTCAAGTTAGCCTGCCGTTGCGAACCGAACCGAACACTCACCGCGAACAACTGTGGGCCTACTGCTATTCTTATACGCGCGCTCGATTTGTTTTTCACTTAGCGCATGAGCGATTTCACTTAGCGCATGAGCGATTTCACATAGGGCATGACTGATTTCGCTCTGCACATGGCCATTTCAGCATGAAAACGAGATTTTTTTTAAATATCTACTGTGCACACAAGAGGCTCCCAACAAAGCATCCACCAAGATTTGAAGCTGACAGTTTTTGCCTTACATTTATGATTTATCTTTTGATTTCATTTTAGATTTTGATTTCGTCTTGCACATTTTAATTTTTTATTTATTTCGTATTGGGATTTCTGTTTACATTTGGATTTCATCTTGCTTTAGATTTGGTGTTGGGTGTCACATTCCCATTTCGAATTAGGATTTCCGTTTGTCATTTTCGTTTAATCTCCATCTCGGCTTTCAATTTTTGATTTGACTTCATCTTGTCTTTTTTCTTTATGATTCAAATAAGAATTAGGATTTCGTTTTATATTTCGATTTCGACTTGCATATCTTCTTTTCCTTGTGGATTGGATTTTGTGTTTGCATTTTGATTTCGTCTCGTAAATTTATTTTAGATTATGCTTTTTATTTTGATTCCGATTTCATTTTGTGTTTTTTTCTGCATTTAATATTGTCTCGTGATTTCGAAATGCATTTTATTTTTTCGAATAGAGCATTTATACAAGTTTATGATTTCGTTTTGTCGGATTTAATTTCCAAATGTGGTTTATATTTTATGATTTAGTTTTGACCTTAATCACACTTCATATAAGTGGCCTTCGAGGGGCAGTTTGTTTGTAATTTCTTAACCGTATCCACTTATGGTGCTATAGGCGGATAAAGCAAGTTATGTCGCCATAATGAAGCCCGAAATAAACTGAAAGCCTCCTGTTTTGCAAAACGATTTTTTCCGCGCTTTTCGCGTTTTCGTTTTTGCTATAGGTGATTTTCGAAAACGCGGAAAACGTGGAAATCTTTTTATATCAACTTTTATCAGTAGATTTTCGCGAATAAAGACGATTGATACGTCAAGCTTTCTCTCCTCGTGAATTCTGTACCAAAATAGACTTTGTAGCTCTGAATGAAACTTTCGGATCATCAGATTTAAAATTAATGGGCCTAAGTGGCCAGTCAGGAATTGGAGGGGAGGAATTCGAATTTGAACCGTATCCCTTTACGGTGCTATGGGCGGATACAGCATGTTATGTCGCCAAAATGAAGCATGAAATAAACTGAAAGCCTCCTGTTTTGCACAATATTTTTTACCTCGCTTTTGTTTTTGGTATAGGTGATTTTCGAATGCGCGGAAATCGTGAAAATGACACTGAGAACTACCATCGTGAAGTAAACGTAAAAAGCATAACTCACTGAAGATGCTGTGACAGTAGGCCTAGTCACCATCTTGACACCTGCTTGCGACACAAGTTCAAGTTAGCCTGCCGTTGCGAACCGAACCGAACACTCACCGCGAACAACTGTGGGCCTACTGCTATTCTTATACGCGCGCTCGATTTGTTTTTCACTTAGCGCATGAGCGAATTCACTTAGCGCATGAGCGATTTCACTTAGCGCATGAGCGATTTCACTTAGGGCATGACTGATTTCGCTCTGCACATGGCCATTTCAGCATGAAAACGAGATTTTTTTTAAATATCTACTGTGCACACAAGAGGCTCCCAACAAAGCATCCACCAAGATTTGAAGCTGACAGTTTTTGCCTTACATTTATGATTTAACTTTTGATTTCATTTTAGATTTTGATTTCGTCTTGCACATTTTAATTTTTTATTTATTTCGTATTGGGATTTCTGTTTACATTTGGATTTCATCTTGCTTTAGATTTGGTGTTGGGTGTCACATTCCCATTTCGAATTAGGATTTCCGTTTGTCATTTTCGTTTAATCTCCATCTCGGCTTTCAATTTTTGATTTGACTTCATCTTGTCTTTTTTCTTTATGATTCAAATAAGAATTAGGATTTCGTTTTATATTTCGATTTCGACTTGCATATCTTCTTTTCCTTGTGGATTGGATTTTGTGTTTGCATTTTGATTTCGTCTCGTAAATTTATTTTAGATTATGCTTTTAATTTTGATTCCGATTTCATTTTGTGTTTTTTTCTGCATTTAATATTGTCTCGTGATTTCGAAATGCATTTTATTTTTTCGAATAGAGCATTTATACAAGTTTATGATTTCGTTTTGTCGGATATAATTTCCAAATGTGGTTTATATTTTATGATTTAGTTTTGACCTTAATCACACTTCATATAAGTGGCCTTCGAGGGGCAGTTTGTTTGTAATTTCTTAACCGTATCCACTTATGGTGCTATAGGCGGATAAAGCAATTTATGTCGCCATAATGAAGCCCGAAATAAACTGAAAGCCTCCTGTTTTGCAAAACGATTTTTTCCGCGCTTTTCGCGTTTTCGTTTTTGCTATAGGTGATTTTCGAAAACACGGAAAACGTGGAAATCTTTTTATATCAATTTTTATCAGTAGATTTTCGCGAATAAAGACGATTGATACGTTAAGCTTTCTCTCCTCGTGAATTCTGTACCAAAATAGACTTCGTAGCTCTGAATGAAACTTTCGGATCATCAGATTTAAAATTAATGGGCCGAAGTGACCAGTCAGGAATTCGAGGGGAGGAATTCGAATTCGAACCGTATCCCTTTACGGTGCTATGGGTGGATACAGCATGTTATGTCGCCAAAATGAAGCATGAAATAAACTGAAAGCCTCCTGTTTTGCACAATATTTTTTACTGCGCTTTTGTTTTTGGTATAGGTGATTTTCGAATGCGCGGAAATCGTGAAAATCTCTTTATATCAACTGTGGTCACATACCAACGAACGGATCTTGAATTTCTGTAGTTCTACACTGTGAAAAATGAGCTTTGGTAGTATTTTTGGTAGTAATCAGAACATTAAGTAGGCCTTTTGGATAGTTTGTCGTTAGACTTGCTCAAAGTCTATTCCGTGGACTGTCAGCAAAGCTAGCTATCGCCCCCACAAGAGTAATTATATTCATTTGATGCTGATGGTCCACTAAATAGACTTGGAGCAATTCTAGTTGTTCCTTGGTTATTCGTACGTAAAGTTACTTACATGTAAAGTTATGACCCCAGGTAAGAGACTTTTGGAGAAAAATCAATGGGTGATAAATAACACAACAAAACATTAAAGTTAAAACATCGAAGTTAAAACTTGCATAATAACGACGCAGCTGTCAACTAAACTTAAAGTAAACACAAAAGAACCAGTGACTTGAGAACCATTAACTTCCAATGTAGTAATACATTTTCCGAAAAATTATCTTTTTCAGGTAGTTAGTGAAGGTGAAATGAAAGTCCATGTTAATGTCTAGGTTCGTCTGATGCTTTCTAATCCAATGTTTTGGAGTTATTTGAGACAGTATAAGGACAGATGAAGCCTGAGATGGAAAGTTTGGTTCTTTTATGCGGGTTTTTACTGAAACAAACTTAATATGACTCATAACAGAACAACTAAATATTGTCCGAAGACACATCCTTTTGCAGAAAAACGAGGGAAACATAGCTAATTTTAGGACTGTTGTGAATAAGGGTATTAGTTTGGTCAAACAGAATTTCATCTTTGTGTGTTAGTTTCGCTAGTTTGAACTCGTTTCTGCCGTATTTGAACAAATGAAAACCACTTAAGAAAATCAGCAAGATATCATTTCCTTCCCTGAGGCATGTTCATTCTCCTATCAACGAAATAATAAACTGTCTCTCGAATTCCTGATAGGCCACTTAGGCCCATTAATTTTAAATCTGATGATCTAAAAGTTTCATTCAGAGCTACGAAGTCTATTTTGGTACAGAATTCATGAGGAGAGAAAGCTTAACGTATCACTTGTCTTTATTTGCGAAAAGCTACTGATAAAGTTGATATAAAAAGATTTCCACGTTTTCTGCGTTTTCGAAAATCACCTATAGCAAAAACGAAAACGCGGAAAGCACGGAAAAATTTATTTGCAAAAAAGGAAGGCTTTCAGTTTATTTCGGGCTTCATTATGGCGACATAACTTGCTTTATCCGCCTATAGCACCATAAATGGATACGGTTAAGAAATTACAAACAAACTGCCCCTCGAAGGCCACTTAGGCCCATTTATTTTAAACCTCATGATCCAAAAGTTTCATTCAGAGCTACAAAGTCTATTTTGGTACAGAATTCATGAGGAGAGAAAGCTTAACGTATCAATCGTCTTTATTTGCGAAAATCTACTGATAAAAGTTGTTAACGCTCGACGGCCGCTAAGGACGCCCGACACAAAATAAGAGACTGTATTAACCCTTTGCACTTATCATTGGCAGCTTTTGGGGTCGTATCTTTTGTATTTGTATTTCTATATTTCTTGGCTGCCTTGACCTCTTTTAAACAAGACCGGTGTCTTGCCGGGGTCACAGGTTACAGCCTACTTCAACTTTCTTCAACGCTGCCCTGACCTCTTTGAAACAAGACCGGTGTCTTGCCGGGATCACGGGTTACAGCTATTTCTTTAAACATAACAAATGAACTAACAGGCTAAATACAGACTAATTAATGACACCCATCATAACGGAGAACTATTGATTGGGCTTTATTGCTATCGTGACCAAAATCATATTCTCAGAGCCACCATAATGGTGGCCCTACTGGATTGGATAACAGAATGCCAATTATGGCGAACCATCTGCGACTTGAGGGGCTTATGATACGACCCAATGTGGACTGGACTTTGGAGCTGGATACGATATAGCCACGACTCGAGGGAGGGCGGGTGGTAAACCAATTTTTTGAACAAGAATTGTGCAACCGAAATCCTGAACACACGATGAAGCACGCATGGTCTGGAAGCGAGAGGTATGGGCAGGAGTTTGCACAAACAGGGGGGAATAGGCTGACAAACTGGGCGGCCTTAGCGTTAACACACATTTACTGCGTAGAATGCTGCACTTAACGCTCGACGGCCGCTAAGGACGCCCGACACAAAATAAGAGACTGTATTAACCCTTTGCACTTATCATTGGCAGCTTTTGGGGTCGTATCTTTTGTATTTGTATTTCTATATTTCTTGGCTGCCTTGACCTCTTTTAAACAAGACCGGTGTCTTGCCGGGGTCACAGGTTACAGCCTACTTCAACTTTCTTCAACGCTGCCCTGACCTCTTTGAAACAAGACCGGTGTCTTGCCGGGATCACGGGTTACAGCTATTTCTTTAAACATAACAAATGAACTAACAGGCTAAATACAGACTAATTAATGACACCCATCATAACGGAGAACTATTGATTGGGCTTTATTGCTATCGTGACCAAAATCATATTCTCAGAGCCACCATAATGGTGGCCCTACTGCCAAGATACACCCAAAGCGTGCCGTTGATTTTCTTTTGCCGTCCGACCGATTAACTACGATTCACCGTTGTCCTGGCTAGAAGCCGTGGGACATTGTCGATAACTTCTGCGGGGGTTCTAATGTACTGTTGGTAACAGTTACTGGACCATCTTCCGAGCACTTTTATGAGCCAGTCTGGAACCTGTGCGGCCGCGGCAGTCGTTGCAGCGCCAATCCGGAAACTGTGAGATGATAACTGAGGCACTTCTGCGCCCGAATGCTTCATCAGGTCTCGAACGGTGGAAGTTAGCCGCTGCCGTGTCAGGTACGATTTATCGACGAACGTGAACAGCGGGAGTTCTTGATTCTTGCAGTGCACTAAGTGATTACGCAAAGCTCTTAATGGGCAGACTGATGAGCCAGTTGCAGATAGGCGTACGGCTTGACCATTACGAAATGGGTCTGCTTTTGACACTTTTATGTTCACAGTCGCGGCATGAGGTGACACTTTAACATCTTTTACCAGGAGACAAGAGCGTGAGTCAAACGAATTCTGCTGAGGCGCACAAAATTCGGCCGAGCGTAAGAACGCGAAAAATGCTGTCGTAAATGCAGCCCACAACATAAGCTTATCACGTTCATCTATTTTGACTGTGCGTAAGCTGTTTTTAAGCGATTTCAAAGTGTCGATAGTCACGGGTTGTCTTTTTGGTCGCGAAAACACTCCTTTTAGGCGCTTTACGCCTTTCAGACTCATATGCAATGTGTCCATCTTTGCGAAGTCAGATGAAAAACCTGCATTTATGTTAGCAAATCGAATCGCGGCGAGATATGTCCGGATCGTGTTATAACTATGGTTGCGGGCTAAGAATGATACAAATAAATTTAAGTCATATTCTTTGGCAGGGAAAGGCCTGATTCCGTACATTTCACAAAATTCTAAGTATATCATCTTACCAGTATTGTATGTTCTTCGTGAACTTTCTGAAATTGACATATACTGCAGGAAGTGTAGCTCGCCTATCAGATCTGCCATGCGGCTGGGGGAATCTGTGTCCCGTCTTGGGCGGCGCCAGGGGCCAATCGAAAGAACTGGGCCAACTGTAAACGAGAGAGGTGGTCTGCTAACCGATTATTGATACCTGGGATATGTTTTACATTCACAGTGAATTCATGTTTTGCTGTGACGAAAAATAGCCTCCGGAGTAGTGACATTAGTTTTGGACATTTCGACGATTGGGAAGACCAAATATTTACGATGGCCAAATTGTCACAATGAAACAGGAGTCTTTTACCCTTGAAATCTTCACTCCACAGTAGGCAAGTTATAAAAATTGGGAATAATTCTTTCCACTGAATTGAGTATCCTTTGAATTGAGTTGGCCACCGAGCAGCAACCCATTTGCCCTTGTAGAAAATACCAAGGCCTAAATTTGAAGCATCTGTATAAATTTCTAAATCGGGTGCTAGTGTTGTATTGGGCTCTAATATACGGTACCTGCCGTTCCATGAAGGAAGATAATCAGCCCACCATTGAATGTCTTCCCGCGCTTCTTTACTCATGGAAATATGATAGGAAAGTTTTTCAACTGTCGTCGAAAGATCTATTAGGCGACGCAGAAATAGTCTTCCTGACGGAACCACTTTTGATGCAAACGAAAGTTTACCAATGATAGATAAAAGTTCTTTCTTTGTGCATTTTTTCTTGCCTAACCAAGTTTGTATACGGTTTGATATATCACACAGTTTATCCTCGGGCAAACGGAGTGACATGCTCCTCGAATCGATTTCTATACCTAAAAATGTAATTTGTGTTGTTGGCCCTTCTGTTTTTTCGCTGGCTAAGGGTACCCCAAGTCTGGCGAAAAGTTGCGATGTGGCGACCATGTGTTTATGGCAATTATCACTCTCTGCTATGCCTGCCAGGAAATAGTCGTCTAAATAATTCGTGCAGGATGGGATTTTCAAATTATTCTTCATGATCCATAAAAGAGTGTCTGCTAGGGTGGTAAATCTATTCACCGAAGAGCGAAGACCGAAAGGCAGACATAAATCGACAAAGAAAAACCCATCCAACGAAAAACCGAGGAGGTGCCAATCCATGGGATTAACGGGACAAATTCTAAAGGCACTCTTTATGTCTAACTTTCCCATTAATGCTCCTTTCCCCAGTTTTGCTACAATGTTTACTGCAGTATCGAAATTGTTGAATTCGACTGATGCTTCGACATCCGGAATGCCGTCATTTATAGAAAGACCTTTAGGGGAGGATAAATCAGTGATCACGCGAAATTTGCCGGCTTCTTTTTTCGGCACGAGACCTATTGGCGATGTTCTAAAGTTTTCAAAAGGAGGCTGAGCAAACGGGCCAGCTATGCGGCCTTTCTTCAGCTCATTGATAATAGATTCTTCAATTACATGTTTATTTGACTCAGCTGACCTTAAATTATGTGAAACGTTTGCAAACTCTTGACCAACATAACCAATACGAAAACCATAAGTAAAACAGTTCAGCAAATATTCAGTAAAGTTTTTATCCGGGTACAAACATAGTTCTTTAGAAAGTTGATACGTGTCAATTGGTGAAACAATATTAGAAGGCAGGGGGTTGAAATTTTCCTTTAGGTTGTGGTTGTGGACAGTTGGATTTTGGGTGTAACCCTTGGCAACGGGCACAATTGTGGGGCCATGAGCACGTTGGATTTTGGCAGTTGTTGTTGTTGTAGTGGCGACAGGATTCTGTGCCTTGGCGACGAAAGGAACGAAAAGGCGTACTCTGCCTTTGTTGCCATTGAAGTTGGGACCCATTTTGACACTCCCCTGCAAAATGACCCGGAGTGTGACACTTGTAACAGATAATCTGTGATGAAACTGGGGGAACACAACGCAAAAATTTGTTAAAGGCGTACTCATCTAGCTTTGCCCAAGATTGATGCTTATTTCTCGCCATGTTCATGCGGAATGCAATATCATAACGGCTGCAGGCCACAAAAGGATAACTTTTATTTACCGAGCAAAATGATTCTTGATAGGCTAGCAATTCTGGGGCCAAATGAGGGTGAAAGTGCACCATCCCTCTAATGTACACATTCCAGGCCTCTATCCAATTCAAAAGGGATGTTATCTTTTGAGAGGGGCGTTTTGTTTGCGTCAGTGACAAAGATGAATTGACCCCCTGTTCACCGGATGGTTGCACTTTCAGACTATATTGTGGTGCAGGTGAGACCTCATACAAACAATTAGGCAACAAAGATGTCAAGTCTATGAAATCTTTATCTTTCATTGCTTTTATTAGTTTCGAGGACATTGGAGGCAAGTTATTTATCGGTGAATGAAAAAATGAATTCAAATTACCTGGAAGGTTGCTGTTCAGAACGGGTGCATTTCCGCGGCCCTGTGTTTCGTCTTGCAACCCAGGGGTTGGGGGGCGAGGTGGGGACGGAGGTGGAACGTACGTGGCTGCAGCAGCGGCTGGACTTGGGCGATGATAGGGCGCTGAGGCTGATGCTGGCGATAACTGCAATAACCCGGGATTCTGGGGGCAGCTCTCCTGTTGCACTTCCCGTATGAGGGACTTGAGGTCAGTGATGCTTAACGTTACCACACTCGTAGGGGATTCAACCGATACCGCTTCGTTTGTTATTACCTGGCGGTCTTCTTGATGGCTTGGGCCAGGTTGGGGCTCTGGTAACACTGCTGTCGTCTCGGGGTTGATGACGGGGAAAGAATTTGTGAGATTACTGCTATTCATATACGCAAGAAGGCGGTTAGCCAGCTCTGGTTTCTTCCCGGTATTCCTTAGGCCATAACGCGAGGCTCGCAAAATCAAGGCCTGCTTCGAAAGACGCATCCAGTCATGGATTGAAAGTCGACGATCCTGTTCTTTGTCCTTTTCCAGAGAATTTGGTGATCTCCGATGTTCTGACATCTTGTTTAAATCGATTAGTCGCGAGTATATTTCAAGAAAATAAACCAATTTTTTGAACAAGAATTGTGCAACCGAAATCCTGAACACACGATGAAGCACGCATGGTCTGGAAGCGAGAGGTATGGGCAGGAGTTTGCACAAACAGGGGGGAATAGGCTGACAAACTGGGCGGCCTTAGCGTTAACACACATTTACTGCGTAGAATGCTGCACATATAAAAAGATTTCCATGTTTTCCGCGTTTTCGAAAATCACCTAAAGCCAAAACGAAAACGCGGAAAGCGGGGAAAAAATTATTTTGCAAAACAGGACGCTTTCAGTTTATTTCGTGCTTCATTTTGGCGACAAAACATGCTGTATCCGCCCATGGCACCGTAAAGGGATATGGTTAAGAAATCACTAATAAACTGTCTCTCGAATTCCTGATAGGCCACTTAGGCCCATTAATTTTAAATCTGATGATCCGAAAGTTTCATTCAAAGCTATAAAGTCTATTTTGGTACAGAATGCATGAGGAGAGAAAGCTTAATGTATCAATCGTCTTTATTTGCGAAAAGCTACTGATAAAGTTGATATAAAAAGATTTCCACGTTTTCCGCGATTTCGAAAATCACCTATATCAAAAACGAAAACGCGGAAAGCGCGGAAAAATTTATTTGCAAAACAGGAGGCTTTCAGTTTATTTCGGGCTTCATTATGGTGACATAACTTGCTTTATCCGCCTATAGCACCATAAATGAATACGGTTAAGAAATTACAAACAAACTGCCCCTCGAAGGCGACTTAGGCCCATTTATTTTAAACCTCGTGATCCAAAAGTTTCATTCAGATCTACGAAGTCTATTTTGGTACAGAATTCATGAGGAGAGAAAGCTTAACGTATCAATCATCTTTATTTGCGAAAATCTACTGATAAAAGTTGATATAAAAATATTTCCACGTTTTCCGCGTTTTCGAAAATCACCTAAAGCCAAAACGAAAACGCGGAAAAAATTATTTTGCAAAACAGGAAGCTTTCAGTTTATTTCGTGCTTCATTTTGGCGACAAAACATGCTGTATCCGCCCATGGCACCGTAAAGGGATATGGTTAAGAAATCACTAATAAACTGTCTCTCGAATTCCTGATAGGCCACTTAGGCCGGTAAGGCCGAAAAGTCGGAGATGTCGGAGATGTCGGAGATGTTGGAGCAATTTCTCAAACTTTTTCATCTCTCACTTTTCGTTTTTCCCCTATATGCTACAAACGAAAAGTCGGAGATGCTGGAGCAGGGATTTTTCTCCCTTTAAATCTGTAAATTCTGATTGTAAAATGCCCTTCTTCTAAGGTAGTTTCCCACGCGTTGTAGGAGTGTTGTTAGAAAATAGCCTCGGAGATTTTCCTCCGACTTTTCGTTTTTCCCCTATATGCAAAAAACGAAAAGTCGGAGATGTCCCTTTTTATCAGTTCTTATGGACTGACGGGGCTACCATGCCTAGATAAATAAAAATGAAATGAAATGAAAGAAATGAAAAAGATTTCCACGTTTTCCGCGTTTTCGAAAATCACCTATAGCAAAAACGAAAACGCGGAAAAATTTATTTGCAAAACAGGAGGCTTTCAGTTTATTTCGGGCTTCATTATGGCAACATAACTTGCTTTATCCGCCTATAGCACCGTAAAGGGATATGGTTAAGAAATCACTAATAAACTGTCTCTCGAATTCCTGATAGGCCACTTATGCCCATTAATTTTAAATCTGATGATCCGAAAGTTTCATTCAGAGCTACGAAGTCTATTTTAGTACAGAATTCACTGATAAAAGTTGATATAAAAGATTTCCACGTTTTCCGCGTTTTCAAAAATCACCTAAAGCCAAAACGAAAACGCGGAAAGCGCGGAAAAAATTATTTTGCAAAACAGGAAGCTTTCAGTTTATTTCGTGCTTCATTTTGGCGACATAACATGCTGTATCCGCCCATGGCACCGTAAAGGGATATGGTTAAGAAATCACTAACAAACTGCCCCTCGAAGGCCACTTAGGCCCATTAATTTTAAATCTCATGATCCAAAAGTTTCATTCAGATCTACGAAGTCTATTTTGGTACAGAATTCATGACGAGAGAAAGTTTAGCCTAACATATTAATTGTCAATATCTATGAGAAGCACCTGATAAAACTTACCATAAAAGATTTCCGTGTTTTCTGCGTTTTCGAAAATCCCCCACAGCCAAAACGAAAATGTGGAAAACGCGGAAATTTCTTTTTTGTCTTCTTGGTGGAATATTTGGCTTGTCAAGGAAGGTCTCTTACCTTTATTTTAGTTGAATAAACGCTATTTCTGGCCATTCAAAATCTTCACATGTTTTTCCGCATTTTCCGCGCTTTCGACCTGGCCCTATTCGAGTTTCAAATAGACCTTTCATATTACTGCTACTGAGAAAAACCTGCTCAACTTAAAACTTACTTAACCCAAATTATATTTGGCTACTGAATTTAGTAGCCTGCTGTATTTTAATCAATCATTAAATCTTTAATGGAATTTGCTATCAACATGACAGATACTCACCGCTCCATTACCCTTGCTACATTCTCCTTTACTGACGATCCACCAATTTTCGAGATTCTTTTCAACTAAAGAAAGAAAAGCGTGTATGAAACTATAACTTAAAATTCATGGGAACAGTTCACTGGAAGTCTCAATTTTAATCTCAGAGAGGGGACTCACTTCTAAGCGCATAGATCATATTAGTTTCAGGGCTCAACAAATATTTTCTTTCCTCGTAGCAGTTTATTCTTACACCGGCAGGTGTAATCTGCATGAAGCAGGTTGCATAATGCAGGTTGCATAAAGCAGGTTGCAGGTTATCATTTATGCTCACATATGTTGTGTCCATATTTATGCTCACATATTACAATCTACCTACACTCCCTGCTGGGTGATATTGAAATTCATGACATAACGTCCATTCAACTCCACGGGTTCGCTGATGCGAGCAAAATTGCTTACGGTGTTTGCATTTATCTCCGAATTGAGACAAAAACAGGTATTTTTGTGCGTTTAGTCTCTGCCAAAACTCGCATAACACCATTGAAGGAAGAAACAATCCCACGCCTTGAATTAATGGCTGCTTTGATGTTGTCACAATTGATTACCGCTATTCAAAAACGCCCTGAATCCATGTTTGAAGATTGATTCTGTGCATTGTTGGACTGATCCACAGGTAGTTCTGTGGTGGATTTTAGGGGACACAAAAGTACAAAAGCAATTCGTGCAAAATCTTTTGGTCAAAATTCGCAGTCAAGCTTACTAAGAGATGTTTGCGCAAAACGCTAGGAAATGCACGTCTAACATATGAGGAACTAGAAACATCATCAATTGAAACAGAGGGTGTCCTAAATATTAGACCCCTTACATTTGTATATGGACATATTACTGAGTGGCCGCTCACACCATCATGTCTAGTGTCCGGACGTAGATTATTGGACAGGCGATCGATTTCGTCGGACGTTAAGAATACGGACCAGGTTAAACTGACAAATCGCGCTAATTATTTGAAGACATTACTTGATCGTTGGAAAAAGGAATACCTAACTTCAGTTACGAGAACACGCCAGTACCAAGAACAAGTCAGTTAAACGAGTCGCTCAAGTCGGGGACATCGTTACAGTTTACAAGGACATGCTACCAAGACAACGTTGGGTCTTGGGAAAAATCACACGCCTCCTTCCAGGGAAGGATGGAACAGTTTGTGCAGTTCAAGTCTTCATTCATGATAAATCTGGAAAGAAAATTTACATCATGTGCCCGATACAGAAGTTGTATCCATTAGAAGTGCAAGGATTGGTTGAAGATATTCCAAACAACAAACTTATTGAAAATGAACATCAAGGTGAAGTCCAGATCACACCAGTTAGAGATGAAGAGGTTATTGAGAACATTCAAGGACAATAAACACTTTTTGCTTTATGTAATATTTTTTTGTGTAAATAGGAACCTCTCTAATTGACTGGGTCAATTAGGGGGAGTGTGTTGTATTTTTGATTTTGGTCTCCCTATGACGAGATACGCCCATCAAGTGAGGAGACATTCATTCATGGAGAGAATTCAGCATAACGAAGAACGTATAATTCAGCACAACGGAGAACGTCAAAACTCAGCACAACGGACAACATATCATGCAAGAAAGATTGTATATCATTGTAAATAATCAAGACTAGACTTTATTCCACGCATCGGATTACTCATCGAACTTCAAATCGCCGCAGAGTCGGAGACATCGTTATCGTCGGACATTTATAACGCTTGCTCGTATCTTGTCATAGTCATACTCTCAGGATATAAACTGGACAAACACCGTTTTTGTTTAGTACAAGAAGGAATACGTATATCAATTTACGTTTAATTCAACATCTAGAGGGAAAACGCTTATTATACAGTTGTTCGTGTTTCTTTATCTTCAATTCAGATTAGGCCAAACATTGCGCCACTCGAAAGCAGGACTTGCTCTTGGATTTTGTATCACAATCAGTATAAACTAAAACGTTGCAAAATTCCAAGCACAAAATACAACAATAGTCATAGCTGTTATACTTTCGGAGAAAATCAGGGGGGAGCCAAAAACGCCCCCCCCCCCCAGTAGAAAATAACTTTGTGTTACCCAGTTAAAATAGGGTTAATGATATTTTATGAAGAAGAAGAAGCATGTGAGTTATAATGCAATCCAATGTGGCATGTTTATGAACAAATATAGGCCTTTCATTCATGCAACATCTGATTTTTGTCATCATGTGATTGCTGTGGAATTAGATGTGGGGAAGTTAAATGTCCTTATTGTATGGAGGGGATTGATATAGATGGATACTTCGAAGCTGTTTATTGAGAGATCTAGATGGTAAAGTGCTTTGGGAACGAAATATTTTGGTCCTGAAAGTAGTTTGCTGTTTTGCATGAAAAACAAACAGGACATATCTTCAGAGGTAGAAACATTATTGGACTCAGAGACTGTCGGAATGAGAGAGGGTGATCTAGTGCATACAGATTTTAAAGATACTATCAACATTTATACATTCTTGGGCTTTATTTGAAATAAATCAATCAATTCCTGTCAATTGTAATCTCATTGTCTACATTGCAAGCTTGTCAATATTGGCATCAGTGAAACTTGGCAGGGATATCAATGGGATCTGCATATTTGGGTGAACTCCTTTCAGATAATAATCCTTGGCTATTGTCTTTCGTGTTTTATCATCAGAAACAGGTTGCTTTGAAGAAGGCAAGGGAGATCAAGCCAGAAGGTGTGAGATTCTTCACTGACTTGTCAATTCGCACACTCTAAGGGAGGCAAGATCAGCTACCAATGCTCCTAGAAACAAGATGCTGTAGGGAGCCCCTGGCTTACACCGGTGTCCTTGAGTAGTCACGTGACTCAGTAGCAGTATTCATGTTTCCTTTGGGCCCATTATCTTTATTGAGTCACAGTAAGCTAAAATTCGATTGAATTTGATGACTAACATTACTGTAACTGAATCTTTCAAATATGGACGCAAGAGTAAAATGCCACAATGCAATTGGCGATGTGAATGTTTTTATCGAGAAAGTTTCATTGCATTCATTATTGAAGAAATACGATGGAAAGAAAGCTGAAATCAGGCTGAGATAGAAATCACATTTCAATCTCAAAGGGTCGAGTTCAATTTCCCTCTCCTTCTTGTCTGACAATGATTCCGGTTTCGGTACCTCAGGCACATTTTTATGATTCTTCTGATGATTCTGAAATGGTTCTGAAATGACGATGTATCTTTTGTGTATCTTTTCCACAAAAAAAGCACAAGTAGATCTTGTCGTATTTTCTGCTCACATATGCTCTGTCTTTGAAGATTGTGGAACAATAACTGCATAGAAGCAAAGAATACGAAAATACATGCATCTTCAGCAACATTTCCAGATAGCAACGTTGAACAACAAATAATAGTCCTCTTAACTGTTGCTTCATATTCCAAAATCGCAGAAATACAATGTTTCCTTGCTGTAGAAGCTAAGCCGTAAAGCAAAATGACACACAATGGATAACTTATTTGTTAAGAGCTGCTCCAGAAATTCCAATGTCACAATATATGCATTTAAGAAACCGCTCTTGAATCTGGCCTTGGGGATTGACATATCTGAGAACCAACATCATTTATTCTTTGTTGAAGCATTCAGTTACCTCATCTACCAGAATGGCATAAAACCCACATTCTTTTTATCTCTTTTATTATCTGATCATTGACAGCATCAGTGCAACAGGAAATCAGCTCATTTTGAATGGTCTTTGATCAATAGGTGGCAGATTCAAAATGCTTCTTTAAGACGGCATCTCCACTTTCAACTCTGAAATCAAAGAGTGCTTGGAAATTCCCACAATCTTCTGTGTCATACAATTTAGAATCATCTATGTGAACGTGGAGAGGTATGTTATGTTTAGCGCAAAGAAGAACAGCTTTCACAGCAGGAACAAGCTTCTGCCTATTGTGATTGATCTTTGCATTGAGAGGAGCGTCGAGAATCCTGACAACAGACCTCGTGTTTTCCATCATCGCAGTGAAATCTTGCATTGTAAGTAAGGTTGTCTTGTGAACCTCAGATTTAAGTTCATGCAGCTTTAAATTGGTTTTTGCTGAGGACAAATTTGTCAAGGGGCTTTTCATCAGTTTGGCTAGCTTAGATGTGCTTGAGCAAACACTTCTTCCAAAGAAAAAACATAGAATACAAAATGCGCGATCCAAATCATTTGATTGTGCCAGCCAAGAAAAATATTGCAACCACCCTCTGCTAAACCCTCGAGCTTTTCCACTAGTTTATCTTGCGTGAAGGACAAACCATGATCTGGCATCCAAATAGTTTGAAGACGGTTATATTTCTCGTCACAAAGCAAAGTTGAAATGGAATTAAAAAACAAACCAATGTAACAAGAGTGTATTGGATTATCATGCTGGGTATCTTTTGGGTCTTTCTGCACAACTCTGACTATCCAAAAGACCTTTTGCGTGTATCAGGCTTCAGGTATTTTGAATGTTACAAAGAAATGCCTTTCCTTTCGGAATTTAAACCTAATTTTCACGAGGCTAGCACAAGGTTGATATTAGTCTTGTGAAAACCATATCTGCAGTGTCATCAGGAGACTTTGCGGACCACAGTCTAAAATGTAGAAGAACAACACAACAAATGCAAAATGTATCACCCCCGTGAAAACTAGGGACAGCACCCCTCCCAAGCAAAAATATTAGAAAGAGGCCAATGTGAACTTCATTATGAGGCTAATGTTGATCACAATGGTGATCGCGATCTTGATTGCAACCCTCAATTCAAAGAGTGATTGCTTTATCCATCAGAGATAATGGCAGACACTTCGCAGTTGGATGGCTCTTTTTGAAACATATCTGAATAAATGTAATCAAAATTATTTGAATTTCCTTTTTTCTGGTAGACTGTGAAATTAATTTTTGGGAGTTTTATGACAGGTTCATTTCGCTGTTGATTTTGCAGAGACTTGTCTTTTTGCAGAACCTTGTGTTCCGCTTTGACTTAAACAACTTTTCTGCGCTTCCCTTTGGTCTTTGCGTTTTCTCCTGGCATTTTCTTTGCATTCCATTTTGGTCTTCGTTCAAATCTCTTCATAATAAATGACATTGTTCATTTGAACGAGACAAAATAGTGTGCTACAGCAATTAAGCTGCATTCTTTGTCTTGTATTCATATACTTTCAATGACACCTTCCGCACCTCATGCAGAATTAATATTGACGTCACATCTGTCAGAATTTCTTCCAGGCAGACTTTGCTGGTTTTTCCTAGAGTTATTTTTGTTGTATTGAATGTGTACAGGGAAACCCCAAAATGTGGATATACTTCCACTTCACACATCAAAGTTTGTAGACTCTCGTCATTTAGAATGTGCACCTTTAGTAGAGATTTAAGTACACATCTAATCGACCTGATCAATCTTTCCCAAACTCCACCAAAGTATGAGGCATACCGAGGATTAAAGATCCAATCAACACTGCATTGTAGCAGAAACTTATGCACCTGGTCTTGATTCCATCCCTGTATCGCTGCTCGTAGTTCTCTTTCTCCACCTTTGAAGTTAGTCCCGTTGTCTGATCTTATCTCTTGTGGTGATCCACGTCTAGCTATGAACCTTCTCAAAGCATTTATGAAGGAGTCAGTGTCCAAACTGTTGGCCACTTCTATGTGTATGGCACATACTGCAAGGCAAGTAAAACTAACCCCGTATTTCTTCTCAGTTGCACAACCTCTTCTAGCCAGGAACGGTCCAAAATGGCAGGGCCTTTTTAAATTAAGTCATAATGAAATTTTGCTGTGTAAAGACATCTAACATAAATAACATAATTTTTCCTATCGTTATCAACAGCTGAAAACTCTGAAACGGAATGCCAGAGAATTGCATCAAATTTTAGGCCTAGACAGCTCAAGCTGGGCTGGCAATTTGGGCGAATTAAGGCAAGTATAAACTGTAAAAACTAACCTGTTGTGGTCGCCCATCATTCGTACAACTGCTGAGCAACTTGTAGTGTCCATCCAAAGTTGCTATTTGAAGGTTTTCTATCGTGGAATTCTGCTTCTTTCAAAAGAGTTTCAAGCTTGCAGCATCTATCGTCCAAGCCTCCAAAAAGAGCGAATAACAGTGCTTTTGCATGAAATAAGTAGCCACGATACCAAAGCAATACTTATTCTTTCCAAAAAAGACGTCCAGGTTGCGTCAACTGCAAATATGGCTGAAGATTTCGTGGATTAAAACTGCCACTGAATCAATGACAGTCAGAAATTCTGGAGCTGTGAAGAGCGAGAGATATCACTTCACGCAATGCATGCTGGTCAACTTACGCCCTTTAAAACATTCTACAGTTTATATACCTTCACTTTCATGGATATCCCTGGCAAGAGATCCTTCATGTCTGCAAGCTGGCATGCTCCAACATTTGGATTGTAAGCCCTTCCATTCAGCAATGCCTTGATCTAGAAATGAAATATTAAGGTCAGTCTACCGCAAATGATCTCATTCTAACAAGAGACGGAGCAATATTTTTGAATAAATTTCTTTGTGGATTAGATATACTACTGTACAAATTGTCAAAGGTCTGGACATCTTTTGCTTGTAGGTTTTACTATTTCATCTGGTAGACTTAATAAATAAATTGATATATTCACCTCCTAAAATGATCTGGTGGGTGGTTGCTCCCAAGGGTTTGCGGCACTCCACCAATCCCGATAATGTGGCTCTGTGAAACTCACATCGAAATTGGCAGTGAAGCTTGGTGGCGAGACCTGGCTATTGGTTGGTGTAGATGTAAGATTTACCATTGTTGGCAAAGTGCCATCTTCCACCTCTTCTTGCTCCTCCTCTTCACGAATGAGGGCAAAAACAGCAGAGCGCCTCCTATTCCCTCTTCGAAGGGCCTCCAAACCCCGCTTTCTTTGGCGACTTCTCCCCTCTTCATAATCGCTTTGTGGTGGTGTTTCGACTTGATCTAAGTTTTTTCCCTCCACTTTTTTCCTAAAAGTTTTAACTGCATTTGCATCTGTCGGGTCCAATTCACCCCTCTCAATCGCCTTCTTCGCCTCTAAAGTTTTGTTACACTGTTGGTAAACAATGTTAATTCAGTCTAAATTTGATTCTGACTGTAAACAACAAATCCAACGAAAACTTGGAGAAATATTACCGACACCTGTCTCATATGAAATTGGTTGTAAATTGTGGAAAAAAGGATTAAATATTGTGTGATTAAAGGATAGCGTAAATTATGCAGTTGGATAGAGGATCAAAAGTAGCATATATTCCTCCAATTTCATTGTTTTCCTTCATTTGCCATCGATTTTATTAGCATTTATTGAATTTTGCACAGACATCTCTCACAAAATGATCGCCTTTACCCCTGGAATGAATTTAATTTTTCTAAAAAAATTAATTTTCGATTATAAGAAGGATAAGAACTAAAAGTCAGAAAGTTTCAGCGCTGTAAGTGCACTTGGTAAAAATCCACAGAAGAAGAGCCACTAGGGGGGGGGCTGATTCAGCCCCCCCCCCCCAGGCCTGTTAGGGTTAAACAATGATCTGCACCAGTGCATTCCTTCAGGTTTAAACTTTGTTTCTTGGAATTAAGTGGTCCACCGAGCCAGATTCACAGCCACTTGTAGAATAGAAAGAGACAATTTTTATCAACTATTTGAACTGGGTATTTCGAGATGAGTACACAGCCGGGAGAGAGAGAGGGAATGGGGTTGTCGCAGGATACACCTAAATCAAATTTGCTAAAAAAGTAGCTTTTGATGTAACTGAATTACTGCCTGAATTAGAAAGTATAGGACAGGATGATATGTCCCTAAATGATCAACTAGAGATGAAGTTGAAAGAAGTGCTTGATTGTCTCCAGCTAGACCAGGTTGAGGCAACTGTTGATCAACCACACTGTTTGGTAACTGTTGAAAAAACTGAAAGATCTGAAAAAAAAAATGCAAAGGATTATGCAATGTCCAGCCTTGTGGATATCAACTGGAGTATAAATGGCTAAATGGTAAATGGACGGTTGTTATTTTGTCATGGAAGTGTAAAAATAATCATTGTAGAATTTAGCACTCATCTGAGATATTGAATGTATCAAATAACAGCGCACATGTCAATGATGTCCTTGTTTCTGCAAGTGTTGTTATTACTGGGAACAATTATGCCAAAACTGTGTTATTTTGTAAAGCATTAAACTTACAGTTCCCATTGGAAACAACATATGCAAATACCCATAAGCATTGCATTGCACCTACAGTGTGTTGTTTCTGGGGAGACATGAAGCATAAGATCATAGACACATTTCAAAACAGAGCACTCTATATCCTTGGAGATGGTAGGAATGACTCACCAGGTCATTCAGCCAGGTATTGCTGCTATGTTATAACATAACATAACATAAAGTATGCTGTAATGTAGGCTATAAGCCTGTTACAGATCGCTTCAAATCTAATTGTTGTTGTTAGGTAGGGGATGCTACTGAAAAATATACAAGTTAAAACATTGGAGGCCATGCGCGATGGAAAGAAACCCAGCATGCCCTGTGGTTAGGAGGAAACCGAATCAAGCTAAAAATTTGAAAAGTATGACTTGTCTCAGTTTTTCCGGAACATCCCCTTGTCTTAATTCATATGATACTCAGATATTTGAAATCATTTCTGATATGTCCATTAAGTACTTCGTGTCACCGAATAAATTATCAATTTTTATTTTGAATAAACACAATGAAATCGCATTAACTATGCTGTTTGGTAATTTGTTATGATGGAGAATGCATCCAAGGCTATTTTTGATATTCAGATCGTAGATAAAAGGGAGACAGCAGGTGTTCCTCTGCAATTTTATTTTATTTTTGGACAGTTATACCAGACCTGGCCATGTAGTTTTACCAAAGCGAGCAGTTAACAGCTCTCCTATTGATGTTCAGTTGAGCTGTCTCTAAGTGAGTATATAGCAAACAAAGAACAAAAAAATTCAAATGGGGCACTTTTCTACCATTCTGAATAGTCCATGAGAGCAATCTACAGCCCCCTGCAGCCTTGATGCAAGCCTGGAGAGGAGTGAGTGATTGGCCCTCCTCAAACTCCCAGGCCTGTTATTCTATATTTGTAAGAGTATCAGAATGTGTGGATTTTTGAAAACTTATGGCAAGTGAACAGGCAAATTAACTGCTTTACAGGTTGAAAGTTCTCATCTTGGATTATTTGAAATATTTGGGTGTTGCTCATTTTAGCAGATTTGGTTTGGAACAAAATGCTATATCTGGTACATCTTCATAAAGGCTAAACATCAATTTGGATTTGCCATCACAATCGCTAGTTCAAATCAGGTTTTCTGCTCAATGAAAAGTCTGCTCAAGCACAAAAGCCTTTAAAATTTGACCCAATATTTTTTATTCACACATCAACATTTATATCTGACTTCAGGGCAACACATTGGTATAAGAGACTTGTTACATTCATTTGATACCTGGCACAAAAGTAAGAATATCTCGAAGGCTCTGAAAAAGAAAGCCGCTATAGCGGCAAATTCAAAATGTTCAAGGACTGCTTACAGAAAAGCAGGAGTATCCTTGTCCCTTGAGATGAGCGGCAAATCGAAGTCTTCATGAATTGCTCACAGAAAAGCAGGAGTTTCATTGTCCCTTGAGATAAGAATTTTTAGGTATCTAGGGACTATAAACTTGCTATGACAACATTCGACTGAGCTACCTATTCCCAGGTTGAAATGAAACACGCTCCTCATAGTTTTGAAGATCTGAAAAGGCTGAAAATCGATCCCCTGTTTTGACGACTATTTGAAGATTTCAAGCATGCTCTTTTTCTTATATTCCTTAATTCGGGAAATATATGGTATCAAAACAAATTGCAAAAAAATACTCATAACGTAGGCTAGTCTTTTAGCGACAGAATAGCGTTTGAAGCATTGCATTCAGCCACTTTTTTGTTTACAACAGATTGTGTTGGGTCACTTGTTTGGGTCACCCGGTATTACGTTAAGCAATCATAGGAGGATATTACAAAAGGGCTTACTTAATTTACACATATAATGAAACTGCAATTTAATTTCTTCTGACATTTTTAATTTTTTATATTTTGACAGAAATTTGGCTGAAGATGCATATCTTGTCATATTCTTTGCTTCCTTGCAATTATTGTTCCATGATCCTCAAAGACAGAGCATGGGAGCAGAAAATATGACAAGATCTACTCCTGTTTTTTTGTGGAAAAGACACACAAAATATACCCTGTCATTTCAGAACCCATCATAAACATAAGATCCTTTTGGATGATTACAAAGTATGTCCTGAGCGAAGCAAGCATAAGAATATCTGAATACTGATTTCTCCACAACTCCAAATGATTGTTGATGCTGTTTTTAGCTACAGCCAGAGAGATGAGTGTTGCTGCTAAAGTTGTCTTCAATGGAAAGTCAAGCCCCGTGTACAGGGAGAAGAATCGCCTGAAAAGCAACACAGCGAAGAAATGCAAAACGAGGCTAGGAACGAACCTTCCGCAAAAGAAAATTAATGGCGGACCGGTTTAGAGCCGGCGGATGCCAGTCTCTGGTTTTAGCACCCGATCACCGTGTTGGCGCCAAAATATGCGCACGATTCAAATCAAAACAGTCTCATGGGAGGTTGGTGAAGCTGCCAGAGCAGAAGATCTCCAAATATTTATCAAAGAAGCTTCAGGAAATGCATCAGTTGCTGTTACCAAAGAGGTGCAATTTTGTCCAATAACAGCGATTTATTCAAAGTGAAATAAAAGGAAAACTGGTCCTGGCCCTACGATCTAACTTGGTGGAACAAAACTTCAGGATACAACAAACATGGTGGACAAGGTAGGATATCTGGGAAAATTTGCAAACTATTTGTAAATTCCTGTTACTTTGCTCAAGTCACAATATCTCTATTTTCCCGTAACAGTACCACTCCCTCATCAAATTGGCATTTCTCCATCAGTTTTTGGAATTAAAGGCTGAGAATAGTTCGAGAAAACAGTGGAAAGACCCTTAATTTGATTTTTGTTTCTGGATTGAATATTTTCTCTCCGGTTTAAAATATCTATGGAAAAGTAGCAGATAAACATTTTTATGCCTGACATTGCAGCCCCTCAACTGACCTCAGGGAAATTGTTGTAAAAACAAATCCACTCCTGGCCCTACGAAGAAACTTCGTAATTTTGAAATTAACATGTTGGTTAACATGGCAGTGTACTGCGATTATCTAGGAAAATTTGCAAAATGTGTTATTTTCGTTTTTGAAAAATTTCATTTCTGACGGTAATTTCTCTTATAAACAATGGCCTATGGGCCTAGGCACTGCTGTGTTTTGAACAGATGCAAGTAGGCTTGTTTATGTTATCTTCAAATAAATTAAGAACAAGATGAAAGGGTGGAAACTGATTATCACTTCACATATTATGAATGAAAATAAAGCTGACTGCTAATTTTAAACAATTGTTTAACAAAAATAAGTATTTTAATCAAAACATTGACCCAATCGTTGTTCTTGGTTGAGCACAGCTGCAAACTTCAACTATTATATGCAGTACTTGTTCTTACATTTTTCTTGTTTTCCTGTGCATTGAACAAAATTTATTTGAGAAGTAGAGGAAGAGGATGGCAAATAAATAATCATTTTATTTTATATATTTACATACATATATTTTACCCTGTAGAATTTCCTTTATTTTGCATTATTTTTCATGAATGCATATTTGAAATGAGAAAGGAAGATCCTGCATCCCTCTCTTGAGCACACCCTCCCTTAAAAGAAATGTCAGTACAGGATTTGGAAATCAGTCATGAAAGCATTTTTAGTGCTCAGCAGTTTTTAGAAATAACTAGGATTTCCAGTTGCACGATGATATCCCCATGTAAAATTTTGGGGGACTTGCATCTTCAACTGTATATCTTCAATGCGGTTTGTATCTTTGATTTACAGACAACAACAATGACCTGCTGCATTCTGTTGCCTGTGATTGCTGATTAAAGTTGCTGTTTTGAGAACAGATTCTGGGAGAAGATTGTGTGCAGCTTCCCTTTGAATGGATGTTCTAGATTTCAGCAGTAAAACAATCTAGAATCATCACATTTTTCTCAGACTATTTTCTCTTTGTAAAAGTCACAACCCATTAGCTTTAATTACCAACAAGAAAAGTGATACTTTGTGACTGTATTTTCTTGAATGAGCACTCTCCCTTTGCATGGCTGCCCTGTCCCCAGAATTAAGGGGTATATGCTCCCCAGGTGGTCTACTCAGGTATATTTAGGATAGGGGTACTCAAGTTACTTTTTGGGTCTAACATTTTGGCAAAGGTTATTTTTGGGTTACAGTAGTCATTTGGAAAATTTTGTTTTGGGTCAATTCTTATGCCGGAGATTATTGTTTTGCATTGATTTTTTGTTCCCCAGCCTTGAGCAACCATATTCTACTCATACCACAGCAGCAAAAATTAAGAGCAGCAAGAATATCTTTGAATCTGAACTGAAGGGAGGGAAAGCGGACGTGCTAGCATAAACATGTTTCAGTGTTCCTTCATTATTATCGTCGTTGAAATTGCGAAGTGTGTGCATTGAGAGGGGATTGAGAGGCCTGAAAAAGTGCTTTGCTCAGTTCAGTTTCATTGCTTTGCAGTTATTTCTTCTTTGTTTGGACTAACAAGTTACCAAATTTGCATGTGGCCTCCAGGACGTCCTTCCAACTCAATCCAGCCTTTCACTATCTCATGAAAGAAGCACATCCATCCAGTATCAAAGCGCGTGTTGCGTTGTCCGCTTTAGGCCGTACCTTTCCGGTTTTGAAAGCCAACGCTGGACGGTCAGCCATTACGGCCTCGTTTTCGTTTTGCATTTTTTCGCTGTGTTCTGAAAAGCAATATTTTTATATTTATGTCAAGCAAGGATGATATGCAAAAAAATGAAAGTCATTACCCCTAGTTTGTTTAGTTTGCGCATGTAACTATTGCTGCATCTGTCTCAAATTAGATGTCATGTGAGATTTACCATAACGCAAAATTACTTATGCAGAACCCTGCAGAACGTTTCAATTGTTGCTATTTGCGGCCATCTAATTTGAGACAAGCAGTCAAAAAGATAACCTCTACCCAGAATCATATGCATGAAAATATTTTGGTTCAGTGTGATCACGTGCCTTCCCCTAGACTTGTTGCTACACCGCTAAATTGCTCACCTCTCTGATTGGTCAATAGAACAATAGGTTACTAAAACAAAGGAGCCATTAGGAGGTTGTATATGAAAACAAGTTTGGCTTGCACCTTAGAAGGAAGCGCCGAGCGCTTAAGCGGAGAACAATAGGAATGGATTCTGAATTCTGAATGACAGCTGGCGTTTTTGCAGCTCATCCGGCAGTGCAGGAAACTGTTGCTGAGAAGAAGACAAAGACACAAAATGTTGGGAAGATTGGCCTAATACTAAATTGAGAAGCCGGACGAAAGACACAAAGCAAACAAATAATCGTGGTTCGCAGGATGTCTTCCTTTTTATTTCAACATTGTTTATCTTTTAACACTTTTCATGATGAAAGCAGTCTTTCTAGTATTACTGCAATTATTTTAAGACACATTTCTTAAAAAGGTTCAGCATCTTTGTTGTGATGACATCATCAACCCTTAGATTGGAAAAATCATCAAAAAAGACAAATTTTAGTTGTGCAATTTTTCTCCATTGAGATGATGGCAAACATGTAAAAAATCTTTGTAAAATGCGGTTTGAAAAAATTATTTACATTTTTACCTGTTAACTGACTATTGTACATGTCTTCTGGGCAATCTTCCTTTGGTAACACAAAACTCTCAACAACATATTTTGCCAGGTTGTTAAGCACAATCAATTTTTCTTCATCATTGTCCTCTGCCAAGTTTGATGGTTTTTGGTCCTTATCCTCAAGGCCAAGTATTTTCATTGCAGCCAACACTGCATAGCCATACATCACAAATGCAGTAAACTCTCTGCATGCATGTGCTGCTTCTTTTACCTCCTTCTTTACATTTCTCATATTGAATCTCTGTTTCAGCTGATACAAAGTCCCCTTCTTGGTTACTTAATATTATTGGGCCAGACTTTGTTATGTGAAGGCTGTCGGTAGACTGGCTACACAATCTCTGTATGCTCCTTAGAACTGATTTGTCGCTAATACAGAGACTTGTTGCCAAACAGTGTCTGAAATCGGACTAACTTGATAGCCTCGTTTTCATAAGCGCTACATGCGTAAAACGCGGACCACGGAATTAATATTTGGTTGTTGTTGCTGCTGTGATCAGTAATCATCAAAATGACTCAAGAAAACAACACATTGATACCAAGTTTTATTCATATGAATTTGAAAGAATTTTAGACAGTTTATGACTCTGACAAAATTGAGCATGGACAGTGAACATAAATTTGAAATTTCAGAGGAGTTCAGAGTGACCAAAGATAAAGGAATCAAAGATTTGACAAGATTAGGCATTACATCATCATTATACATTATCATTAGCAATCAGTTAAGTGGTATCCAGGGTGGTATCTGAAGTGCAAGGAATTTTCAAAGGAACTGTCCTTTATATTTGCTCCAAGTGATATAGACAATCTCTCTCCAAGAAAAGTGCCATCTAAATGCATCCTGGTACAAGGTCTGATAATAATGAAGCAGGTATCTTGCTTTAAACAAACCCCTATGGATTAAAGATATCAACATCAATGTGATGAAGTAACAAATACTTGTTAAATCACAAGCAAAAAATTATATCACCCTTTCCTTTCCCTATGTGATCCAAACACGGGGGGGGGGGGTTGGATCACATAAGGAACTTCCATAGTAAAAGTACCTGGGGATTTTTAGTCATGTTCACAAAAAACCATAAATTTTTTTACTAAAATATCTAAAGATTGTTTCATTTGGCAAATCAAGTGCATTCAAACCAAAACAACTGTAAGGTGATAAAGTACAACAGCCCAACATTGCGAAGTAACATGCTTGCAGTTAGATAATATTAGAAATTGAAATACACGAGCCAAATGTAAACGAAAAAATCACTACTAACCTGAACTTAGAGTAGGCCTACACCTACACTACACTGCAGTTTTGTACTGACAAATGACACTCACTGCTGTCTTAAAAATGCCTCTCAAGTATTGCAACAGCATTACATTTTGCCATTTCCTGTTAGAGCACAAACAAATATCTCTTCCCAGTGCCCACTTTATCATGCCAAATGGCTGGCTAAATTCCTTCAGCTTCATTTGCTTCTGGTCGATCAAGCTGCGACGACAGCGCCGGTCGCCATTGCTTCTCCTTGAAAAACTCAGACCAAACAGGCCTCTACTTCAAAGGGAGGTTTTCCAGTAAAAATAAGTAAAGAGAGGAAAAGTTGATTGGCTACAAAAAAATTTACTATTGTTTTAGCCGAAATGCTCCAATCAGATTTACAATTCGGTTTTTCGTTCTGAAAATTCCGATTTGAGACACTCTCTGGCAACTAGTCCCTCATTGAGCTGGCCATCAGCAACAACAACAACAGCGAAATCGAGGGACTAGTGTAGCTAGTCTAGGCTGTCGGTGAAAGGCTGGTCGAATTGCCAAATATCAGAGAACCAAATTACAAAATTTTGAAGCAGCAGACTGGCCAAGGGCCTGTTTATGTCCGATCAAAATCTTTTTTCGATATTGGATCGTCATCTAGTGAAGAAACATCTGGATCAATTGATCACTGGATCAAAGGGCAGTGTGACATATCTTCTTCAGATGATGAAGACCTGCTGCATAGTCAAATCATGTCCATGTCCACTGACAAGGTGAAAGACAGTCATCAATCAGCTAAGACAAAGGAAAGAGATCAAAGTAAAAAACAACAGTGTCCAGTATGCTTGCTATTCCTTCCGCAAGAAACTATCCAACACCACACAAATGCATGCCTTGACTCGAAGGCAGACCCAGAGGCAAGGTTATATGATGATATCATGTTCAATGATGACATTCAACTCATAGACAGCGATGAAGAATTAAACACAATAGCCAATGAAAATTCCAGTGAGGAACCTACACCAGAAAAATTAGAGCCAGAAGCTTTGAAAGCTAGGATTAAGGAAGTGGTCAAGGAGTTAAGTGCAAAGGTTGGTGATAGTGCAAGCAGAATCAATGTTAGAAGGAAGACCTTGTGGAAAGATTACCTGGAGTATCGCAGGAGGGCATGGACTTGCAAAACAAAGCCATTACGAGTGGTTTTTATTGGTGAGCCAGCTATCGATGATGGGGGCCCGAAACGAGAATTTTTTGCAGGTATGACGTTTTCTTCCTTGTAATTTCAATTTTTGTCCAAATTAGATGTCACATGAAGATGTCTGCAAATAAAAACAATTGACTCGCTTTGCATCCAGTCATTTGCATTATGGCGAATCTAATGTGACATATAATTGGAGATAGACTACAGAGTTGGTGTCGAATAACTCTAATCATAAACTTATAGCCCCTAGGTTCTTGATTTTATGCATTTCAATTGACAAGTTGTTTTTTTAATATCCAGATAAAATTCTTACAATACATGTCAATACTTACTCTACATATTGATATGATACAATTATACAACACTACAGGGACGATAACATGAGGACAATACACAAAAATAAAAACAAGAAAAATTTATACTTGAGGTTAATCACTATATACACTAAATGCTACAAAAGTTAACTACAATAAACGTTGTTGACATAAGGACTATGGGAGTTACGACATGATATCCTGTGCCCCACCAATGTTGTTTGTATACACTTGCATGTTCCATTGAGTCATGATTGTTACGGTAATAGACCTTTTTTCTGTTCTATCACAGAGTCTGGATCAAGCACAATTTTTTGTACATTTTTATATGAAATGGTTGAGCTAACAAGAGCAGATTTTGTAATACAATAGCAACAGTTGCGTTTGATTGACACCTCAATCCAAAGCGATTAGCGGCTGCAGACAAAGGAAATTCTCTCAACCAGTAATTCAAAACAAACAAAGCCGCAAAAGTTTCCCCAAAACTGGTAGGGCAAACTCTCGCCTTGTGCAAGCGAAAGATGGTTTTTAAGGGAAATTATGTGCTTATAGCGAAAGAAGAAGGGTAAATCTAAAGTTCTGTCGCTTAGATTATGTTTATTTGATTTAGGAGCTGTTTTGTAATCGTTTCATTTTAAGCCCTAAAGATGCGAGAATTACAATGCCTTCTGCTCCGCTCCTGAATCAAATAAATATAATCTAAGCGACAGAACTTTAGATTTACCCTTCTTCTTTCGCTATAAGCACATAACTTCCCTTAAAAACCATCTTTCGCTTGCACAAGGCGAGAGTTTGCCCTACCAGTTTTGGGGAAACTTTTGCGGCTTTGTTTGTTTTGAATTACTGGTTGAGAGAATTTCCTTTGTCTGCAGCCGCTAATCGCTTTGGATTGAGGTGTCAATCAAACGCAACTTTTGCTATTGTATTACAAAATCTGCTCTTGTTGGTTGAGCTTTGTTCGAGCTTTGATCACTGCTGTTCACATTTGAACAAAATGTATTGAAACACCTTTTGATTTGTATTTAAAATCAGATTTGAATCTTAGAGATTTGAATCTTAGAGAAGCAGTTTGCTTTTGATGATAAAGTATGTAGAGTATTAAAGTGTACATAATGTGACATTGCCAGGATTGCAAGGGAATACATTTGTATGGAAATTTTTCATGTCATACGGCAGTTCATTCATTGTTACCATATGATAATGGTCTTAATGATATCATAATTGTCTCAAAAACATCTCTTTTTCAAGGTGCATTAGACCAAATGAAGAAGAAGTTGTTCACAATGACATCATTAGGAATTGCGCCTGTTGAGAGTTGCATGGCAGTAGCCGAAGAAGAATTTCTGCTTGCAGGAGAACTTTGCTCCTCATCAATAGCGCAAGGAGGACCAGCTCCTAATTTTCTTGCCAGCTGGGTTTTTGATTTCATTGTCAGTGGCCTGAAAATGGTTAAATTTGATGGAAACGTAACACTTACCACTGGACCTTTAGAGGACCTAAGAATAAAGGTACACCATTTTGTTTCATCCTCTAGTGAAATTGGTCACATTATTGAATAATTTCCTTTGACGGAAAACTATACACATCACATACACATGTATATATTTTTTATAAGAAACTAAGAATTGGTGCCTGTACTGAAAGTTTCTTAAAATTATCAGATTTTCAGTACTCAGAGATTCTTACAAGTTTTCCAGAGGTTAATCTTTTTCCTCCTGAACATTTCAAAACAAAAAAGCCTACTCAAGTACCTTAATGTGATACAGGAAACTAAGTGAGAGTAAATCAAAATAAATAGTTTAATTAAATTATATTTTCTCATTACTGGAGTTATTTGATTTTTTGGCGATCTGAGGGCTCAGTTTCTAATAATGGGCAATTTCTTATAAAAAATATACAGTATGTATACGGTACCCCCCCCCCCCCCCCCCAGTATAGTAGTGTACGGTTTTTCAAACTTTGACAATTCATTTCAACAGGGCTAAAAAAGGGGGCTTGGTAACGCCGCTACCAAAAATTTAGCTGAAATGCTTAAATTTCCCAGAAAGGAATAAGGGCAAAAGAAAAAGAAGGAAAGGGGAAAGAAACGAAGGAAATGGAGAAGAAAGAAGCTGACAAGGGAGATAGAATTTGGTGGATACATGGAAAGAAGAAGAAAGTGCGCAAAAAGAAATAAGGGTGCTTAGCTTGCAACCAGGAAGTAAAAGGTTTTTTCGAGCCCTGCATTTCAGAAGAATTATCGAGTATACTTTAACTTACAAGCTTTAGTATGGCATAGCCAGCTTCACTAGAACTGTACCGCGTGCACAGTTTGTATTGGGCATAGAAAAGGTTTTTTGCTAAAAATTATCAGTTATTTTTCCAATGAATTCTTGAGTATTTATTGATAAGTTACGAAACTACCAGAATATTTTGATCCTTCTTTTTAAGCTAATTGCTGCAAAGACCGATGAAGAGCTCCAAAGTGTGTTGTCTGACGACGATAACATGGATTTGCTCCAAGCAATTGGATACAGAGGGAATCCTTTTAAAGAAAAAATAAATTCAAAGGAGAAGTTATTGCAGTGTGTATCTTTTTAATCTGAAGATTCTATGCCAACTGCTCTGTTTCTAATTAATGAAAATCTCTGTTACGCAGCTTTCAAAGTTATCATACTTACCCATTTCTTGCAACTATTCGAATGTCCCTTTGATAATTGTTAATGGTTAAAGCAAAGGCAGATGATTACTTGCAGCAAGTAAATTTACTGTAAATTTATTGAACACAATATTGGAAATGTAAAGTCAAGAAATTTATTACATTTCTCATACTTAATACTGTAAAGGGGCTGTCGCCAAACTTTAAATCACTAATTTCTATTGTTGAAGAAACTGGTAAACTGGTAATAAATTTGTACTAAATTTAATTTGTGAACTAGAAAATTGTTTGATGGTTTCAGTTAGTCACACACCCCCAGAAAAGTTTTCATTTCTGTCATCCACAGTATTTTTTCACTTTCAAGAAACATTTTGATTGTTTTTGTGGTTTAATAAATAAAATCAATAAAATTAATTGATGAGCACTTCATTATTGTAGTGTTCCTTCAGTTTCTGCAAATAACTTCATTGTTTCATTACAGATCACTGTTATATAAGCACTTCGTAACCCCCATCTATCCGGCATTGCACCAATTTGCTGAGGGACTCAAACTCTTTGGTGTTCTTCAAGCAATGAGGGATGAACCAGAAATAATGCATCCCATTTTTACAGAGAGCAACTGCTTTAAGTGGAATGTTGAGGACTTCCTCCAGAATCTAGAAGTGAAATTCGCTGATGAAGGATCAAACAAATTTGTGAAGGAAGTGGATAATTTCAAGTATTTCTCCGACTTGGTAGAACAGATGTCTGTTAGAGGTACAGTATAAACAGTAATATTCTTGAACATATCCCATAATAGACCCACTTTATTGTTCTTGCCAGAAGTCGGGTTCTGAGTGCGTTATAACGGAGTTTTTTAAAGGTAGGAGTTTGCAGTATACCAGAGCTCAACATTTGGCTGATATTTTGCAGGTAGAAAGTTTGCAGGAAAAGCTTCACAAAGGGCTGTTTACATGGAGAGTCTCAGCCCTGGCTGAAAACTCCCATGTTAACAGACCATGTTAAAAGACTGCTTAATTTTCGAAAATAGGCTCTATTTTGTGCTAACACACATTTTGCTGAAAAATTTGGTTGCAGACACAGGACATTCTTTCTAAATTTGACAACATTTTTTCAAGCATCTTGCATAGCAATTGATTGACTGTATGTTGGCATGCAAATTTACTAGTTCCTGCTGAACACCATTTCACATTTCTTTCATTGAACTACCAAACATAGCTACATTCAGTATGATTATAGAGACCAAATTGCGATTCTATACCAAGAGAACATTATGCAGTATGTGTATGTGACCAATGTTTGCAAAGCACATTCTTGTACTTAAGATTTGGGACAAATTTCATTTGCTTATTTTGAAAGTGCGTCAGCTCAAATTTCCTTGAACTATAGCACAGATTTTTTATATGCAGAAAGCGAATCATGACACAGAATTTTAAGGAAAGAAATTAGTAATTTGATGCACCTACATATATGTCAATATTGTTGAAAATATTAGCAATCATTTCAGGTGGACTTATACTTTCGTTGAGTTGTTTCAATTAAATTCTTTAGTGGCAGTTTGTCACACAAGTGACACAAGTATCTTTCTCTTACAGCTGACATCATTGGAATAAGCCTTGGGGATTTGTGCAAGTTCATTACAGGGTCAACAACTGTACCACCACTTGGCCTCCCCTACCAGATTACTGTTGCATTCAAGCATGGTTGTGCATCAGATTGCAAATGTAGGCCTACCAGTTCTACATGTTCATTAACGCTGACCATTCCCTGCCATGCAAATGACATGGAAGAAATGCAAGAATTATTCTTTTCTGCTCTCAAAGAATGCCATGGATTTGGGAGAATATAGCTTTAATCATAATTAATGAACAGTTAAAGACAAGACAAAATGTTGCAAATATAGTTTGAAGCTTATAACCAAAATATTGATGATGGCTTATTACTTTTTGAAGAAGAAACCAAATGAAACCACAAAAGCAGTTTATTTAGCTGTTGTGGTAACGAAACAAAGGTAGATACAGTAGTTGCCCTTTGATACCAATTGCAGTAATTGATCTTCACAACAAATACAACAACAAGAAATAATTATTGATATTTGCCAGCCCCTGTTATTGGGATAGGGGCAGAAGTAGAAAGGTCAATATGAGTTGTGTGTTTAATTTAATCAAAATTCAAGTTAGATTTCTTTTATTTGTTCATATCAACAAAGTCTTGTTAGATGAAATGAGCTGTTTAGCTAAATGATAAAAAGCTCCCAAATTACCATTGAAAGTTTTGGAATCAGAACAACACCAAAATTTATTGAATTTAGTGAAATTTTCAATGCATTGATCTCCATTGCTTTCAAAAATGAATGCCCAGTAATTGCAATCTCCTTTCAACCCTAGGTGGGGTCATATTGCGTTTTGACCTTTGTTACTGTATTTGCTTGGAAACAGTTTTGGGTGGCATGCAGGGCCTAGGAAGCAGCTTCTGATTGGGGGGCAATTGTTACTAAAACAATGGAGAACAATGTATCTAATTAATGCTTGTGAGGTAGCACCTATTGTTTTCATAATTATTGGGGAGGGGCTTAGCCCCCCTGCCCCCCACTTCCTAAAGGCCTTGTGCAATGGCATGCTTTTCCACAACCAGGGTTGAAAATAAGCAATGAAACAGTAAATTTATTGAAAAAAGCATAATTGAAGTCTCTTTTCCAGTGTACCAACCAATATTTCTGTCAAAGTATCACTTGAAATGGTCAAATGAATTTTTAATGATGTTTAATCAAATGTAAAACGTGCCAAGTAGTTGTTGCAGATATCCTAACTGTTCTGTTTTTGTTTGTCATGTCATCAGTAGCAAAGGAGTGAACTCATGAATTGAATTTCTCATTGCCAGAATGCTTTAAAATAACTGCTGAAACTATACAGGTTTTACGATCGTTGTAGCAGATTTTCTATAAACTGTACTGCATTGATATAAACTTGCATTCCATGGTTACCGTCTTCCTCTATATAGTTGATAGTTTGTGTCAAAAGTTGATGTTCAGTTTCATTGAGCTCTATGTCTGATCTTGGGACAACAACATGGTTGCCACGGCAAGAAAAAGGATAATTTCAACATAATTTCTACTATGTGACATGTTGAAATCTCCTTTAGTTTCCAAAGTGGAAATTTTATTTCACTAATTTCACAACAGTTTCCTATCTTGGGGATTTACACTCTTAATCTGCTAAGCGTCTACCGTGCATAAATCAACACGCATAGTCTCCTTCTATCAAGATTTCCCATTTCCATTTAATTTCCAAACTACCCATCCCCACAAAATCTAACTACATTTAATCCGATATTTTTATGTAAAATTTTAGTATGAACGGCATACAATCAATGAAGAAATTGTTTCTATATTGGATTTACTATGATGTAACATATCTATTAAAATGGCTGTGCTGGCTGTTACCTCAGATATAGCCGTGAAGTAACAGAGACATTTGTTACATGTTTGCCTCTAAAATTGGTCACAATAATTCGTCAGCCAAGGTCGAAAAAGGGAGAACAAAAACAAGCATTTTCTCTCGGATCTTTTCCTTCATCTGTGGTCAGCTGGGGACGAAAGTACTTAGCAAATGGTTTAGCTATTTTTAGCTAATCAAGTTTTGTACAAAAAAGAAATATGAACTTTTGAACTTCAAGCAGGTCATCCTGCTCTTGTAACCAAGTCAAATTTTTAAGTTACTAAGGAGAGTTCTCTAAAGGCTGGTTCCCAATTGCTCGAGAAACTACAATCGCTTTTCTCATCATCAATTTCGAAATGATCAAATTGAAAACGAAATGCATTCGGATAATAGATTCATTATTAGAATTGACCAGGCATAATAAACTTTTTCCTAAAGGCAATAGAAAAGCTGACCTTGAATGCGTCGTGGTAAATTTTGCGGCATTAATTCGCGGCTTTAATTAAGCATGATGGAAGGGTGACATAAAGATCAAAAGCGTTATGCACATGCCTCAGGAAAACGTGTTGGCCTTTTCATCCATTTGGCAAATACGAATTTCGAACTGAATGGATGATGTCACGAGTATTCAATTGGGCGCCAAAAGTCAGTCTTTCAACTTGTATCAGTAAGCCAACAACATCTCGGTCACCCAAGAGAAATATTGGTCATAAAAACTGAAGAAACAATGGCTTCGAAATATCCTGTCAAGGCTTTTATGGACGCGCAAAAGACACGTAAGTTAAACTTCTTTCATTCCTACGGAGAAGCATTTTAGAAAAGCACATTGGCATGAGAAAATCTTTAGGAAAATGCGAAGCCTAATGTCTAGAAATAGGCTCCAGTCCTGCATACCTTTAAGGTATGTGATGTCGTTCTGCGTGAAAATGCAAGTAACCGCACAAGAGGACGGAGAAACTAGTCTGATATTAGGAATTCTTATATCTACAATAACATATGTCTCCCATGTCTTTATCAAAGAATGATACCTTTTTACAACTTGAAATCTTAGCATTCCCTCTCCTTCTTGTCTAAGCTCAAGAAAAGCCAAGATTCAAGAGAAAGGAAAACAGGTAAGAATTTCCTTTATTAACTATCCTTTCGGCAATCTTTAAACAGAGAGACCATCAAGGAGGAGCAATATTTGACCCAAAAACTTCGGCCTATTTCTTGTTGTTTTCACTCCTGCCTTTTTGCCTTTCTTATAACATTGAAAAGTATTAACGGTCACAACTGTGAGCAAGTACATTACAGCGTACATAAAAGAGTCAGTCCATTTTATTTTAGTATCTTGATTCACGCATTTCTGATGTAGATAAACTCATTATCTATATATAAAGGGCCTGGGTACTAGATCAATTTCTTCTACTATATTCAGGGCCAAAGCCAGTTGGGGGGGGGGGGGAGGATACATTTTGCTCTCTTGTCAGATTTTTGTGTGTTAAATGTCTATCTTTAGAATATTTTAAAGAGAAATGATTCAAAAAAGCATGAATTCATGACCGTTTAAAGATAAATTATGACAGGAATCATTGAATTTATGGCATATTTTGATAAATGGTTACTAATTGTGTGGATTGCAAGTTTAGATTGCAAAATATGGCTAAATTCTAGTTACTGAGGAATGAGTTCACTCATGTTTCTACAACTGTTGTTGTTACTGTTGTTGTTGATAGTTTTATAGTCAGAAAATTTCGGTTCTTTCCCCCCTATGCAGTCATGGCTGGTATCTACGGTGGCCAACAAGTCAAACCAAATCTTTCTTTTTCAAAACCAAATCTTTCTTTTTCAAAACCGAATCTTTCTTTTCACAACCAAAACTTTCTTTTCAAAGCCAAAAATTTCTTTTCAAAACCACTCTTCTTTTCAAAACCAAATCTTTCTTTTCGAAATCAAATCTTTCTTTTCAAAATCAAATCTTTCTCTTCAAAGGCAAATCTTTCTTTTCAAAATCAAATTTTTCTTTTAGAAACCAAACTTCTTTTTTAAGAAACAAAAATAATTGTTTTAGAAGCCAAAATTCTTCTTCAAAAATACAAACCATATCTTTCTTTCTGAAACCAAATCTTTCTTTTCCGGAATGCGAAGGCGCGTGCATGCCATGTGAATACTTGGCTAATAATATACTAAAGTTTCTTAGAATTTTTGCCATTTTAGTGTCAGACATAAAAAACTGTGTGTTTGATCCAGAATTGTTTAGACATTGTTTAGATATTTTTTGGATTTTGCTATACTTGCTAAAGATAAAACTGTATGTAACGGGGTTCTCAGGCACAGTACTAGGATAGTTAAAATTAGTGCACCCCTAGGGCAACAAAAAAGCCTGAACAAGCAAGTCGCCTATTTTACGATTATTCACTGGTAATTCTAGAAAACTACTGTTTTGACTAGAACGTACAACACTGCATCTTGGGTACATCTTAGGCACATCCTTCACTACTATTATATCCATTAAAATTTTCAGAAAAGCTTTGCTTTCATAGATATTTATATATCGGCACCATACTTTGAATATCTGGTAAGTAAGACACGCTTCCATGCATTGGGCTAGAGAAACTAAGTCTACTATTTAAAACCTTCGATTAATGCAAATTTAGGCCCATTTTGTCTTTTTCTATCCTTAAAAAATGGTTTTAACCCAAGAGTTATACATTTCCCATTGACCTCGAAAAAACTGGTTTGGTTGATTTCTGCTCCAAGGATACCCTGGGTACCAGACTCTCTAACATGTTAGAGATTCTGGTACCCAGGGTACTCCAAGGACAAAGAGGGGTCAAACTATCTACATTGCTTGACCGCCCCTGGCATGTACTATGGCCTAATCTAGATTCGAGGAGAGAATTCATTGCAAAATTTTGTTCACTGTTGTCTGTTGATATGCAGTTTTTCGAGTAACCCGGGTACCAGAGCCAACAAAAATAACAGTATTAAAAAAGAAGAATCTAGAACCCAGGGTATTATTCCAGCTATTCAGATAAAATGCCTCCATCAAATGTGACTGTACTCAGTAATATCAATTGTGTTTGATCCTCAAAAAGTTAAGAAATCTGACTTTCTCAACCATGAGAAATGCTATAATGAAGGATGGTAAATGGGGTATAAAGGGCCAAAAAATTTACGATTGCCATGGTTTCTAAAGCACTGTGGTTTAAACACTTCCTATTGGTGTGTCTTATTGCAAGCCAATCAAAATTTTGCTGGAGCCCATAATCTCTCATATTTGTTTGTAAGTTCTAGCTGTCAGTCAGCAAACAGTAAGCCAGTTATAAATATTCTCTGTCACAAATATTCTCCCCAAATGCCAAATTTTCAAAAAGCCTAGTCTGGATAGGGTTAACTTAGTCAAGTCATCAAACGGATAAAATTAGGACTGACAAATTATCAGTGCTCTCCATCAGTAAGTGAGGATGAATCTATGGCATTTGCCCTATTATTTTCAGTTAATACTTTGGATTCATTGTACTCTGAATAGTATTCCAAGCGTTAATCTCCCTTAATTTTCACCTTCAGCTCTTTGAAGCAAGGAGTAAACACGTGCTTCCTGAAGAAATGTCCTTTTGGAGCGATATTACACAGGAACTGATGTGTGATGTGATGTCAGACGAAGAACTGCACAGAACTAAGCCAGCATAGCAGATCAAGAGCCTCGAAGAGAGAAATAAGTCTAAGATGCAAGCTTTAGAAAGACAAGTATTGAAGAAAGGAGGAATGGTGGCTGAATCTCCAATGAAGAGGCTTCCTTCGAAAAAAATAAAACCAGACCTTATTCGTTATGATGATGATAATGATGATGGTGATGATAATGATGATGGGCAGTAAGAGAGGACTGTGATTTTTATTTACCATATTTCACATGCGAGGAGCAAGTTCTCCTATAATAGCCACAATATGGTAATAATGGAAATAATGATAATAAGAATAATGAAGAATTTATTTCAAGCTGGATACAAAGAGCATAGTTGACACCAGAACAGGGTAGCTAATTCCAAGCAACTAGATACATTTCCGACTGAATTTCAAAAACTTGCGTGTGCGGGAAGACGTCGTGTATTCACCTATTTTTGATACAAAAATGTAACCATGATAAGAAACCATTTTGTGATAACAGCATTGGGTTTTCATCATCCATGAAACACGTGAAATATGGCAAATATACTTAGTTAAAAATATTAGTAGCTAACTTGTAGAAGTGATATTATACTGGAAGAGAAAAGCAAACATGGAAGGCGTTGGAATAGATACTGCTCCCTGAATATCAAAGCAATACAATTTAAAAATGTCTTTAGCCGACATATTCAATTCGATTTGGAAAATCGACACAGCTTTGATCAACTATTTTTTTCCACTTCTATGGGAGATTTTCTACAGAAAAGCCGCTTCACAACCGGCAAAAGAATGAAAACAAACTACAAAATGTCTTCCGTTCTCCTTCCTAACAAAAATAGAATTTTACAGGTGTTAGCATATGTTGTCCTCCTGGGAGAATAAAATCTCCATAACTAACAATGCGTTCCTTTGGCAATCAAAACAATCATGATTGTATTGTTTAAGATTTTATCATTGTTTTATCTGAATTTGAATGAATTTGAAACAAATCTTGATTTTTTTGATTGCCAAAGGAACGCAAGGTAAGTTTCTCATACTACTGGGCAAGAATTGTTTGTCGTCCAAAGAGGAAAACACGTGCTAAGTGTACGCAAGTCATTTTAGTGGGGCAGAAATCGAGGGGGAATTCGGTCGTGATTTTGGACCACTATCGAAATCATTTTAAAGGGGCCTTCTCGGAGAATCCCTCCCCTTTTTGGAAAAAGTAGTTTATCTTAGGCAGCAATATTCCTGCTGACTTAGCATGTTGGCTTTCAATAAGATAATAACAAATACTATTGCTGTTGTATTCAGGGGTCAGTATCCTTTCAAAGGCCGTTCGTTTTCTACTGGGTGTCCCATAAAAAAGTACCCTGGTTTGAAAAATCATCAAAAATTGATTATCAAACCTTTGATGAAATCTTTTTTGAGTTGTTTTTTTCATAGATTAAAAAATATTCGTAGATGATCAAATTTTTACTTTTGTTACAGCAAGGTAGACAAATTTCACGTTAAAAACCTCATTTTGAGCTATGGCTTTCAAGCGAAGCACTCAGCTTGCCTAAGAGTCAAAATCTTCAGATTTTTTCTCATCAGTTTAGCCTCCAATGATAAGGCACATTCTTGTTGTCATTTATGACCAAATTATGAAGCTTTACATGCAACAAAGAAATTGATCTGGCAATCATCAGTGGTTTTCTGCAGTATGACTCAAAACCAGGTAGCCCTAAAAAGGACTAGATTTGCTAATTTTTAAGTGAATTACAAGGTAGGCTATATTTTAGAAAATCATTTGGTCCTTGTTCGATGTGAAAAAAAAAGAAAATTGCAGATCGGCTGTGAAATCAAATTTTGGTGATTTTTCAAACGGGAGCACTTTTTTGGAACACCCGGTAACTCAACGGGTACAGTACGTACAAAATGTCTCTGAGAGATAATACTGTCTTTAATGTTATTGTGACGTTGCGTCCTGCTAACTGGCTGGGTATTACTTTGGTTAGAATATAGCTTTATCACAGTTGAAAATGAATTAAAAGACAACATCAAAGCATGGAGTTTCACAGATCAGCTTCTCCACTGGCCCAGTAGAAGAAATTTAATCAAAAATTTTGTCTTTACATGCATTGCAATCACGTAAATAATGTAACGAAAGATTTAATGGCAAAGATTATCCATCCTTCAGACAATGTTTCAAGGTCTAATAGGCATTGAAACTCCTGCAATATTTGTGGCTTCTCTTACGCAAAACGAACCCTGCAACCACTGATTGTAGTAATATAGGCCTTTTTGTGTAATTCATACTTTTACTTTGCAATATTTGTAAAGCTTTATGCTAAACTCGTTGGCTCTGTTTTGATAAAATTTATCTGTGCGACATAGAAAAGTTGTGGGAGAAAATACAGTGAAAGGCTAGAAAGAAGTTACTTAAAATGTCTTTGTAGCTAAATAACTTACCAACATTGCCATCCTTTTTATGTGATCTTTATAGAAATAAAAAATTGGCAAAATCATTATTATTACTAACTTTTCATTTCGATGAAAATAGCAAAATAGTGATGATGCAGGCTTGCTGTTTAGCTACAAAACAGCGTTTATATCATTGTCCTTTGATCCTGGTACTCAATTTTGCATTGCAGTTTTCTAAGTTTATTTTATAGTGCACCCTGTTTATTGTAATCTCGGTCATAATAATTTAGATATCGTCCGCTATCTTATGATTCATGCGTATATTTATATATCATCATGCCCTGACATTGCTTTTCAATTCGTCTCTGCTACATGCATGTTTGCAAAAACAAATTAGGATGACATCATGGGAATGATAGGTTTCTTGGTTGGTGCATCGTTACTGCCGTTTTAAGTATTCTATTTTCCTTCATCGGAGAAAGCGCTCGTGAAAATGGAGGGCCATCTCAAATGGTCAACAATTGTAGTTAAATTGAGCGAAACGAAAGAGAAGATAATTTTCCTTTTTTAGAACTCTAAAATAGATATATTGCGCAGAGAAAAATACGTCATAGAATACCGGCCTACTGCTACGCAATGAACACGTACAATGGAAACTACTGTGAAATTGCAAGAAAAATTATGCATTTAAACTTGCGAAAGGCTTAATTTCCTAAAAATGTCCTCTTTACACGTGCGGTGTACAATGAAAACATTAAAGATCTCACAACAGTTTCACGTTGAAACTTGCAATTTATCACGGGTTTCCTTCATTGGAAACGCCGAGTTTGCAACTTGATAAAACATTGGAAATGGAAACGTTCCTTTAACCATAATTTCTTAAGTTGAAAACTAATGCGTAAACCTCATGTTTCCTGTTCGTGTGATTTAGAAAAACTACAGGAAACTGGACCTTTAACAGCAGATTACGTCTTAAAAAACACGACGAAATTTGTGTATTTCTTGCCGTGTGCGGGTTTGCAAATCAGGGATGGGTCCCTCATCATCAATTCCATAATCATTCTCTAAAGAAGTCCTTTGGAGCAAGTCATCAGGTTCTCTGGAGAAACGGGTCATTGTGTAGAAACTATCTGTCCACATCTGCAGTGGTGATTTATTCTGGATGGTTCTCATGGGATGATGATTCCATTGCTCTTGAAAAAGTCTCAGGCTGTTATTTATCCGTTGCTGGTAAACAAAATGAAGAGCATACAGATGGACTTCATTGTCAGGGTCTAATATATCTATTGACTCCATGTAGTAGAATAAATTCACAAAGTGAGATGTTGCAGTTGCTGACATGTCAACCCACAATCGCTCAATACGTTGATTGTGGACTGACTTGCCTGTTAGTACTGGATGCTTGTGCACGCCATGATGGTTTAACAACCATTCAGCCATTGCAATATTCTCTGTTCCATGATCTGTCCTCATTCTCAATGGGCATCTGAAGTTCTGGATTGCTTTGAGGAATAGACTTAAAACAGTTTCTGCTTTATTATTTGTTGAACATTGAAGAAAAGTGATGAGGCGGGAATAACCATCAATGCAACCATGTATCACCAACCTCCACCTGATCAACTTGTGGTAGCCATCTGCATGCCTGTTGGAAGCAAAGGATTAAACTCTTAAGTAATCCAAATAGTAAATTATCATGAAAACAACTGTTTTTCTATGTTATTTTGACTTTATTGGTTTAATACAAAACGAGCCAAAGTTTTTTCAATACTTAATTAACTAATGCCCCCCCCCCCAAGCCCACCCTGCTGTCATATAGTTACTCTCTTTTTTTATAAGAATACTATATATTTTGCCCAGCTCGATATTCATAGGAAATTTTCGTTTTGAGCCTGAATATATTCTTAAAATATTCTTCAAATCTGATATGGTTTCAGGGGAACAGTTAAAAGAACTTCCATGTCATCGCAAGGAAATGGTTGAATGAAAGAAAATTTAAGCAATTGTAACAATAAGAATGGCAGTCATGCAATTCTCTGTTATGAACATCGCAAAACAGGCAACTGCTGAAAAATGAGACACAGATAAGCAAGCTGGCAAGCAATATTCTAATAATATTCATAAAAATTGGATAATTCCGAGTCTGAATATTATTATAAACAATACATTCATTTTTTTTATAAGAAACTAAGAATTTGAACAAGTACTGACAGTTTCTTAAAATTATCAGATTTTCAATACTCGGAGTTTCTTAGAGGCTCCATAACCATCTTTGTGTTCACTATCTGTGCCCTCATGAACATTGCAAAACAAGGTTTTTTACTATACAATTTAATCCGGGATTCTTTAATCACGCCAAACGCACCAGTTGTTTTGACAGTAAACCTTTTCAAATGTTCAGACATCACTCAAGTACCTTAGGAGTAATATGATCCCGGAAACAAGTGAAAGTAATATAAAAATGTCTTGTGTTCTCTCAGTACTGGAGTTTCATAATTCCTTGGTGATCTGATAATTGAAAATCTTGCAATTTTAAAAAAGTTCCTATGCTGGCCCAAAGTCTTAGTTTCTTGTAAAAAATACGTATTGTACACTATTCACTCGTTTTTCTGCTCCCACTCTAGTCTCCTGTTATTTTCTGATAATTCTAGGTGCTAGTTTTTTTTATGAAAAGAACATACCACAACGCATTTGCACATGGAACATTGTATATCCGTCTTCTTATGCGTAGTCTTTTTCGCAGAGCTCTCCCAACTGGGTCCAATATTTGCAGTGCCTGTCGCATCCTCTCTCTTTGTATCCGGATACCTTTAGCACGCAGGGCACCCTGCATCAGTCGCTCCCCAGTGTTTGGAGCAGCCTGCAGGATCTCTTGCAAAACTAGTTTGAGCTCATCATCCGTAATCTGGGAATATACAGCTGTACCAATCGGCAGGCCTATTTCTGAGCGCATCTTCCGCAAAGTTCTCGGGTGAACTCCGAGCATCGAGCCTATTTTTGTGAATGAGAACCCAAGATTTATTAGTCCAGTGATCTGTTCTTTGCAGGCAAGAAAGCGAGGTCTTCCGGGTTTCCCATGGTTCCTTCCGCTATGCGCTTGCTGATTTGGGTGTTGCTGGCTTGCCAAGCTTTGCAGACTCAAAAGATCCAAACGTTCTTGGTATTGACTTTTGTACCTATGAGCAAGGAGCTCAAGTTCATCAAGGACAGAAGAAATAGCTTGCAAGTGTTCATTCGGACCGTGCAGCAGCAGCAACAAATCAGCCTTAAATATCGACAGAATTTGGCACAATTCATTTGCTCTCCTCAACAAGCACTCAAGCTCGGTTTCGTTGATGCGACTGAAAGAATTTGACTCCAGATGAGAGAAAACTGCAGAAATGTCATCCAATGATAAACGTACATCGTTCAAGAACTCATTGCGGTCCATCCTCTCCTCCTTCAATACACTTTGGCGCCAAAATGCCAAAGTGTATTAAATATTTACCAAATGCAAGATTATGTTGATTTATGCTAATCATATCGTTGCGGATGTCACGTGATGGTCTAGACCCTGGCCTTTCTGGCCAGAGGGCCTGTTGATGGTCTTATCAGCGGAGGTATTATGAAAATACATGGTATTATAAAATGACGGTGGTATTGTATATTTCAATCGGATAAATAATCTACTCGAAGACATGGAGCGTAAATGGAAACCGAGAGTGAGAACATTCAAGGTTTTAAAAATCTTAGATATTATGAAACATCGATCAATCTAAAATTCAGAGCATTGGTCTCGTGAAATCACAGTGGTAATGCAAAATTCACCCTGTGGTTGTTTGAAATGATTATGGTATTAAAAAATAGCGGCAACATATTATTTTCCCTTTTGGCGCGCCATATAAATCCAAGTTAAAGATTTGGAAGCTATGCTATTTTCCAGTCCATGCTTTGGAAGATGAGGAAAAGCTGAAGCGTTGCTCAAACAGTGCTTTAGAGCACAAAATTTGAATGAGGAACAGAGGCCAATCATTTTGAAAACAAATAGTAACGGATATAATACAAGAGATAATTTCATAAGAGTTTTTTCTTGGGAATACACCTCAGTCATTTGAACTGGATAAAAACATTTCAGGTAAAGTTAATTGCTGAATACTGTTAACAAAATACATCTCTACAACTTTTAGAAGCAGAAAAAGCAAGAAAAGAAAAGTAAACTAACTTTCAAGTCGTTTCTGCAAGATATTAACGGTAAGCCTTACAGTAAAACCCACATATCAGAACCTTTCGTTCATCAAGAGCCTACAGCCTGAAATCATTTATTTGTACCACATAAATTAGAACCATTTTCAGCCTGATATCTTAATTAGGTTCTTAATAAAGGGTTTCATTAATTAATTCATTTATTCCATTTATTCATTCATTGGGAAATAACTGCAGCCAGGTAAACTGGGTACACTTAGGGTGAAATATGTAGGGGCAGGAGTCATAATAAATTTGGCTAGCCCTAACCCTATGTTAAGAATCTACACTCTGATTATTCGAGGTACCTCATTGCATAAGGACCTGAACCGGCTTAGTTCAAAATCTTAGGTTCTTGTGTGCAGGTTTTTTCTGTAAGTGGATGCTCAGAAAACAGTATAATAATCATTTGAAGCTAATTCTCCATTTCGGAGCAGTTACCCAACAACTGGGTACGCAAGCTGGTGCTAATATTTTTAGCCAATCCTAATGATATGTAATCGTAATCAATATGCAATCGTAATGATAAGTATTTCAGAACTATTAGTTTTTTTCTCGATTATATTGAGCTATGTTGATCTCAGAATGTTATCTGAGGATGTTAAGAGTAGCTCTCCATAAGTTTTCCACCATATTGCTTATTTTTTAGAAATGGACAACATCTTTGAAAGTGAGGATGAAGAGGAACATGATCAGTCGTTGCCCTCTGTGCTAGATATCAGTTTGGAAGAAGTAAGTTGTGTAAGATTCTGCTTCCGTTTGAATTATTATTTTGCAACTTCTTTTGTAACATGATTGCCAGTATCTGATTCCCAGGGTAACGTCATCATTAATGCTGGAAAAGTTATACTTTCCTGTTATTAATTTTACTTTGAAATAATTTCAGAGCGAGATGAGGAATGATTCTGGAATAAAGGGAGACTTCCCGGAAATATCAGACACAGATGAAGAACAGGAAAGCAACCAATCGCATGTAAGTTTATACTTTAATTGAAAGAAGGTCCTGTGTAGTGTTTACAAACTTTTCTTTGGTATATGTTATTCCACATTTGACTTTTGTGTCCAAAGAGTGAGAACACCATGGATACGTGTTTGGGGCAAGTGTAAAACGCAGGTTTGCAGGTTGGTAAAACGCAGGCTTGCAGGTTGGTAAAACGCAGGTTTCAGGCCAAAGGGCTGTGGCTAGAGGCAAGGGGCCTGCTATTAGTGACCAATCATTTAAATGGGTTTTCATAAACAAAACGCGATATTGAACCCATGTAGATGCCCTCTGCAATAAATAGGGCAGCTATAGATTATCCAAACTCAAAACAATCATGCTCGACAAGAAAATTATAAGATAAGAAGTGGGTACAAAATTAAAAGTAGTGCTACAAAAACCTAGAGTCGGGTTTCTTAACGGCAAATATCAGAAAGAAGGAGACTTGGAAAAGAATGAAACAGATTAAACGATCTGTCGGTATTTGACAGAAATGGAGGAAGTAACCAATGTTTGCGATTATATCGTTGTTCATGAATTATTTTCTTGGCCATTTGTTGGACTAGCAAAGCACACCCATTTTTATTCATTCCATTGTCCACATTAGGCAAGCATAATGTATTTTCATTCAGTTCTGAAGTTTTTAAAAACAAATGACTTGAGGAAAAATTGGAGGTCTATGAACAGGAAAAAGAAACTGACAAACGTCACTGTTCCTTTAGCATTTAGCCTTATTTGTTACTGCTTGGGTCTGGATTGTGAAATACAATACAATATAATACAAGACAACACAGTAGGCTATTTATTTACCTATTATGATCTGATCCTTATATCAGGTCATGCATTTAAAATTATCACTATTTTAATACTCACAAGTCCCAAGGAGTTCCAGAAAAGAGATTTGCATTGTTTACCATTTTGCCCTTTAAATATTACACAACAACGTCTTAGCAGATCATGCCACTGTTGTGAAGACACCACTGAATGCATTCCAGTAATATTTCCTTATTTCAATTCAAACAAACAATATGAGTCAATCTGCCAACAAAAGTCCTTGGTTTCCATCATTCATTCCAATATTATGCCTTTGGAATGAGAATTTTGAATATAACCAGAAGTTTAAAATAGTAGGCACCTTGCCTCTAGCCACAGCCCTTTGGCCTGAAACCTGCGTTTTACCAACCTGCAAGCCTGCGTTTTACCAACCTGCAAACCTGCGTTTTACACTTGCCGTACGTGTTTGAGCTCATGAACTCATGAATGGAACTGCCAGGTCATTCAAAGCAATTTGTCAGCTTTGACGGCTGATACCTTCCCAGATTCTCTTACTGATTCGGAATCTCTGATGTTATGCTATTATGAATGATTCGTTGAGAGTAACCAGCAAGGGATGCTCTCAAAAATTAAGTGTGGCTCTTCTGGAGTGGCAGCAGCCTTGATAAAATATTCGATTTCATGTAAGAATTAGCAGCCTTCCCCGATCATTGTAATATCTGAGTGTTATTTGAAAGGATGCAAGTGCAAGTTAGCTTAATGAAACAAACGCACAACAAAACAAAGCAAGTTACAAACAGCATCACATCTGATACTTCGGTAATGGCTGATGTGGGCGCTCAATTTTCAGATTCATGCAATTATCCATAGTTGTTGACTACCACTGTCATCTAATATGTTGAAGCAATAGTGTGGTCAGGCTTGAGGAAACATCTTTAAAGATTATTGTTACTAAATTTAAGCAAAGTGATAGTAAGCTTTCCTGACAAAGTAGACGTCAATGTTCTTTGGTGTCAGATTGTGATGCAAGCGTTTCTTGTTTGCTAGTTTACTTCCGTAGAATTTAACCATTTAGATAATATTGCTTACATCATAATCTGGAAAAAGCTCTGCAATTGAACAGTTGACCCTTTTAGACTTTCCAAATAAAAATATAGATTTTTAGGATATGAATATGTTTGGAATAGGTTTCTTCTAAATTTTCTAACTGTCAAATAACCCTATGTCCTTGCTGTGTTTTATGGTAAGATTGAGCTATCCTTTCTTTTCCAATTAAAATTACTCTATCTGTTTGGTCGTCAATATCAGACTGCACATGGACGTATTCCATAGAAAGGAGCAAAGTATTTTCCATCTATGCTTTTTGTGTTTACTTGTGTGGATTTATGGGTTTTTACTTGAATTATTTTACAGACTGAAACTCCTCGAGTCGCCAGGCAATCTACTGTGGCTTTTCACAAGGTAGTTATATGCAAATATCGCTTACAATTATTTATTTGTTGATTATAAGGAGAAAGATCCTTTAGGAAGGAAGGCTTAAAGTCTGAACAGATTCCATTTCTTGAGTGCTTCCCTTTCCCAGTTCGTATTTTCAGTATGACCTATGCATGACTTTTTTCTGAAAAATTCTACAGCGAGGACCTTGAAAATAGAAAAAATTGTTTTCAAACAGCCAGTTTATTAAGGGTGCCTTTTTTAAGTTTGAATTCAAGGATATCATTTCTAAAAAAATCAGTCATTTTCCTTAAAGTCGTTTCTATTTGCAGGTTCTTGTATGAGGGTTGTTACCGTATGTTGCATGCATGGTCAAAGGCATTTCTGTGAAGGATATGACTGCCCCTTTGGTCTGAGCCTCTAATTTTGTTCACAAAATTAAAAAGTAATCAAGATCCAGGAGACCGTCTGTCATGTGCAAGAATCTCTTTGTTTGTTTGCTAATCCTTGTTTCTGTTTTGGCAGAATTCTCTGCCCATGTTCATACACAAACCAAACTGTGCAAATGTTTTTCCTTTCCAAGGGATAACGGTTTGTTTTGAACTTTAATGATCATTTCCTCAACAATTCAAGCAATTTCCTTGACAAAAATATCTCATTTGATTTCTCATTTACCGAGGTAATGATCTTCTAGATATCTGGGGATTTTTCAGGGATATTAAAGAAAATAAACTTCTCAGATATAGTACCTGAGAAGAGGCTTACTTCAAATCAGTTTGGTTTTATATTGCTGGCACCTCTACATTAAAGGGGCTTTATCCCCAAATTGTCAAGGATCTATTATTACCAGATTTTTTTCTTCGTTGTCTGCAGCCACCAAGACAGTTCTGCAGCAAGATCCAAAGATATTGTTTAATTTCATACCCATTATATTTTCAGGGATTTGAATTTGACTCGGATGATGATGAAAATGATGATAATGTGGCAGATCCAGATTTCGATTGTGCCTTATCGACAAAATCAGAATCGAGTCTATCATCTGATTCGAACGCATCATTTGAATCGAATCTACCATCTGAATCGAATATGCCATCTGAATCGAATATGCCATCTGAATCGAATATGCCATCTGAATCGAATATGCCATCTGAATCGAATTTACCATCTCAATCAATGTCAGCCACTCCAAAGCCAACTACTGACAGTTCAAAAGACGTGAATTTGAAAGGTAAGGTGTTTGCCATTGATAATCCTACTTTAAATGAAATAGCCTTCAGTAAAATTTCATGTTGGTTTGCTATCTTAAGCAAACTCCACATATTACCCTCCCAAAAGATGTCAATGCATATGGCAAAGAAAAGCTTCACTGTGCAAAGAGGCCTAAACTATGCCTGAAGTTTGCAGTCAAACAAAAAAATTGGTGGCAAGGGCGACTAGAGAAAATCTTAATATTAGTATTTTATAGCTCTTTGACTTTTCCATTTTGAGAAGATGATAAATCCATTAATTTGCTAAATGTGATAGGCTAATTTGAAACAGTCCAAGTAAGATTTAGATTTAGACCATCCAAGTAGGAGCTTCTGTCATATTACTTGTACGGGAGTTATGTCTAAACGTTGGAAAGCCTTAAAACTTTGTTTGAAATGTTCATGAGGGAACAGAAGTAGTGAACATGAAGATTGTTATGGAACCTCTAAACAAAACTCATAGGAAACTCAATTTCTCAAAATCTGATAATTTTAAGATACTTTAAGTACTGGCTCAAATTCTTAGTTTCTTATAAAAAACATGTGTATGAAATATGAAAATATATGAAATATGGATCAGAAATCTGCAGCAATATGCATCCACTAAAATGTTAGTTTCTCTGCAAATATATGAACATAGACTTATCTAATACTTTAATCATGAGCGTTAAGCTCTCAATATCCAACTATTTCCTATTAACTATCTAAATATTGATTAAGGATTATGTTTCAGAAATATGCCAGATACTCTACACCTTTCACTCTCACTGTTCATCCTAATCTCAAATTTCACACTTTTTCTTCAAAATACCAAGTTTCAACGTCTCAGAACATTTGTGCAATTTTTCAAGTTAACTAAAGATGTTATTTCTATTATATACAGGAGCATACATTTAGAATGATCTTTTCAGATACCTTAAAAATGTAATCTGTAGTTATAACAGGTTCTTCCATCGCTCTCTACATCTGGCTATATCTCTGACTTCATTGAGTTCTGCAATGCTATTTATTTTTAGATTTCGCTGATTTAAATCATTCTTTATTAGTGTGAACAAGTTACTCCTTGGTCTTCCAATGCGTCCAATTAAACGCTTATCAGACTCAACAGCGAATGTAATTGGTAATTGAGCTGCTGTATTTTCATCACTTCTCAAAATATGACCAAGCATACGCCAACGATATTCACTAACTCTGTCCGATAGCTTTGCAACGTTGCATCTTTTGTACATAGTGTTATTGCTGATCATTCCTGGATATCTGATGTTGAGTATCTTTCTGAGATGTCGCCTGTGCGTGATATCTAGCTTTTCGAGAGAGGTCTTTGTCGCAGACCAGCTGTTTGAGTTGTAAAGCATGACTGATGCCACTTGAGCTTCATATAGTTTCAGCTTCCTATCAAGCGAAATCTTTTTTCTTGTCAACAAGACTTTTTCAAATTTTCTGAAAGCAGTTTCACCCTTTATGCATCGACTAGCAATATCTTTTTCAGAGCACAGTAATGATCCCAATGATTTACTTGACCGCCATGGTTCGTTGTTGATTAATGGCTGATCTTGATCGCCTTTTTCAGTTTTACTATGAAGTCTAACCTTCACATATTCTGTTTTTGTTTCAATAACAATAAGGTTCCATTGTGGTAAAATTTTGGTAAGAAGAAAGGTAAATCTAAAATTCTGTCGCTTAGATTTTGTTTATTAGATTCAGGAGCCGAGCAGAAGGCATTGTAATTATCGCGTATTTAGTGCTTAAAAAGAAACGATTACAAAAACAGCTCCTAAATCAAATAAACATAATCTAAGCGACAGAACTTTAGAGTTACCTTTCGTCTTTCGCTATAAACACATAACTTCCCTTAAAAACCATCTTTCGCTTGCACAAGGCGAGAGTTTGCCCTACTAGTTTCGGGGAAACTGTAGCGGCTTTGTTTGTTTTGAATTACTGGTTGAGAGAATTTCCTTTGTCTGCAGATACTAATCGCTTTCAATTGAGGTGTTAATCAAACGCAACTGTTGCTATTGTATTACAAAATCTGCCCTTGTTCTAGCACAGGGTATCAAAATTAGGCAATTTTTCTAGAGCAGGTTGTCAAAACATGTCAAAGGGGAATATTTTGATAGGTCGGGTCGTTTTTTGGTCAAATTTCATGTTTTGGAGTATACTTTTCACCAATTTTTCTAGAACATGTTATCATTTTGAGCGAAAGATTCTGGAGCAGAGCAAAAAGAAATTTGTGGGCACACCCCCGTACAAATTTAAGTCAAGTACCCCCCCCCTGGCGATAATGTGAACTAAAATAAGTGTCACTTTATAACTCTAGTGTGTGGTAGGGAGCGTACTGCGTAGGGTTCATTCAAGGATGATGATGGCTTCTCAGTTGAGTGTAAGCTGGCATCCTCCCTGAATAGATTCAAACAATATGTATAGGGAAAGCTAATTGTAAATAACGTGTTTGCCATATGGATTTTCTTTTATTGTAAATATTTGTTTAAGATTATATGGTTTTATTGATTTACTATGAATTGTATTAGGTTAATTTTAAGTTATAATAGTATTTAATTTTTGTATGTTTTGTACTGGAGGGCCCCTTGAAAATCAGCATTGCTGAAGGGCTACCCTCCTTACCTGTGGTAGTATTATTGGGAAATCTTTCATCTGCCAAGAAAACATTCCCTGTGATATATAAGAAAGGTTGTATTAGGCTAACTTATCACTCGTAGCTAATGCCTTAGCATTAAGCACTTTGCTTTGCGATCATTCTATTTACAATGTTACTTTTTCACAGTTACCATCCCAAGAGCATTGAAGACTGATCATGGTAGAAGAAAATATAACAAGCTGCATTCATGTTACTTTTGTGGTAAAGAAACCCAGAAGATACCGCGACATTTTCGAATCAGCCATAGAGATGAGCCAGAAGTCTTGAGGATTGAAGCGATGAGTGACAATAAGTTGCGAATGAAAGAATTTGACAGATTAAGACTGAAGGGTGATTTTTACTTCAATCTGAAGGTTTTACATTGTGGTGGCCAACTGAAAGTCATCCGAAGACCTGGTCCTGATGAAGATGTTGATTTCAAACAATTCAAGCCATGTGTTCATTGCCTGGCATTCATACAGAAGCATGAATTATGGAGGCATGTTTCTCGTTGTCCTTTTAATGAAACAAATTTGAAGGATTTGGATGGCACTGTTAACCGAAAATTACAGTATGAGAGTGAGATGCTGTTGTATGGTAGTAAAGAATTATCAATGGATGCCATGCATAAATCTGTCCTGGCAATAATGAGACAAGACCATATTAGCTTCATAGCCAGGAAGGATGAGCTCATCATAAGATTCGGGTATTCACTTTTTGAAAAAGATGGATCAAGCAAGGCAACGTACATCTCACAAAAGATGCGATCCTTGGCAAGGCTTCTTGAAATGCTTCAGAAAATTCCAGGAAAGGAAAATTGCCCACTTGCAGAGTTCATATCACCATCATCGTTTGACGATATAGTTGAAGCAACAAGGCAGCTATGTGTTTTTAACATTGCGGAAGAGAATGATAATCTCGCGTCGGTTAAAACACCTTCCCTAGCTCTTAAAATTGGCCACTCTCTCAAAAGGTGCGCTGCTCTCCTTAGGGGAATCGCCTTGAGAAAAAGGGAGAGAGATTTGAAGGAAACAGTTGATTCCTTCCTTGAGCTGTTAGAAGCAGAATGGTCAAGTAAGGTTTCAGCTGCGGCTTTGAGATCCCTTAGTGATAATCAATTCAATAAAACTCCCATCCTACCTCTCACTGGGGACCTAATAAAGTTGCGGCAGTTCCTCTTAGCAGAAATACCAGCTTCTACTAAAAGGCTTCTCAATCAGCCAACTTTGCAAGAGTGGAGATCCCTAGCAGAACTAACCGTTGCAAGAATAATTATTTTCAATAAAAGGCGTGGGAATGAAGGCTCAAAGATTCTAATCACACAGTTTACAGATCGACCAAAATGGACTGAAGTCAGTATGGATGAAATGTCTCGCTCACTCCAGCCACTTGAGATGGAATTGTGTAAAAGGTAAGGAATTTGTTCACTTCACTTTCCCATCTAATCGTATTAACTTTAGGGTTTTCGTTTTCATGTTACAGTCTTTTTAATATGCCTTTAGATCTTGATAACAAGCTGTGGTAGAATTACCATAGTTGATTGTATTCAATCAAAGTACTAATACACTCATTTTTTTCCAAGAGATAACTTTTTTAGAAACAGTAGGTATTGGGTCTGCATTAGTAGCCCGCTTATGACCAATATCAACTTCTTTTCAATCATCAAACAAAAGTGGTCAGTTAATCATCATTTAATCAATTAAGCTAAAGAAATTCACGAGGATAGCGCAAGCATGGTGCAAGGAGTCCATGTTCACCACTGCTATGGATTGTTTGATTTTTTTCACTATTGTGTGACAACAAAGGGCTGTCAGATGTTCGTCTTTAAAATTCTAGAAGCGTTAATGCTTATGTATTTATATGTACTCGATGGATTTAAGAAATTACCCTACCTGAATTAAAAAAGTTGGGAAACTTTCGTAATTTGCACTAAAAAAATATGTTGACAATGTACTGAAACAACTGCAACTGAAACATATGCAGGGCGCAAATCTTCAGATAGTAATATCTCTTGTTTCTTATAAAAAACGATTTCATGTGCCTTCTTGATTGCTTGAGATCTATTTTACTCTTTAGCCAGAAATCACTTCTTTAGCCTGCCTTAAAATGGAGCTGCTCATTTCAACAGATATTTGATGTAATACCGGGTGTCCCAAAAATGTCCCAACGTTTGATTGAGTACATGGGGAAATACGTTTAATCTAGCAAATTCAATACAATATACATTCTAGTTAGGTGCTAGATATTTTAACTTACAGTTTGGCACTTTTTAGGAAGAAATTAGTAATCTGAAAACGGAGTTATCTAACATTTCACTTTCATGTTCAGGCAAAACCAGAGACATTATTACGCCTTCCGGCTTCGTGATGGTGGGGACTCCCTTGATGAGGAAGACAAAAATTGAGTTGACAATTCTTTTATTACGTTTACATCCTGAGAGGTGGAAATTTTATTCATAAGAGAGAACGTTACTTTATAATTAAAAAGAATTTAGATTTAAATTATTTTTGATTATATGAATTGGCCTATAGGTCTGAAAAATTGAAACAAATTGAACTTGGGAAAACTGTCTGGTGCTGTTCTTGTTGCCTTGCGCCAACTGAGAATTTCAGATAGGAATTTTACGATTTCATGGAGTAAAACAAACTGTTTTTTCTTAATTAGGAATAATTTCAATTGCTCTTTCAACTTGCCATATTATGCAATAGTGCATTGTCCTATTGTTCATGTTCGTGCAACTTGGTATTTATCCCCCAGACATATTAGACTCTATTTTCAGACCTAACTTAAAATGTGCTCAATGAAAAGAACTCTTGTGGGTCGTCAAGGCAATGAAATAAAGTGTAAACCCAGTTCTCGTGTTCCTCATCCGCTCACATCCGCTCATCTGGAGATTCCCCCTTCACTACGATTATGCAGGAAGGCGTACAAATCTCTTTGGTTTTGCCTTCAACACTAACACGAAATTTTAGAGCTAATACATCCATCTTCAGATTACAGATTTTTTTCTGCGATATGCCAAACTGTAAGTTGAAATGTCGAGCATGCAACTAGAATGAATAGGAATTGCCAGCAACCAAACTTTTTTGCCTGCGTTCAATCAAACACCGGAACTTTTTTTGGACACCCGGTACATTAAGGAGTTTCTATGTCACCAACAAACTAGGAGAGAGCACAACACATACAATCTTAATGGTTCAAAGCTGAATTTATTTGATCAGCTGACTTGTATTTTTACCGCTGATACAGGTCAAGGGCAAGTCATTGGGGTCCTTTTTTACTGAATCTTAACTTTTTGCAGTGTTCTTTACAGCCAAAAACATATGTGTAGACTAATTCTAGATCTTATTAAGATCCAAGGTATTTTCATCCACTCTGCTTGCTGGGATTTGGGGATTTTTCCACCCACCCAGTTTATTCCTGCACCAATTTACTTTCTACTATACCTAATTCTAATTACTATACGACACTACAGGTAAGATACCATGGGGAGCGAAATACTATGACTACCCCATGGCCAATATATAAAAACACGAAACGTTAAACTGTATATAGTCACACTACGAACATCTATAAATTAAAGGATACTATACTAGATTCTGTTTCACTCCAGATGTCAGGTCAGTGTTGCGATGAATTTGTTGATGCAACGAGTGCAACTCGTTTGATGTAGATTTAGGTAAGTAAAATGCCTGACCATCTGATGTGAAACAGAATTTACAAGGAAAAGAAACACTAACGATACGAGACTGGGTGATTTTGTCGTTGAACATCAAAAGAAGGGCAGAGCAAGAAAAAGTGCTCCGTGTTGAGCTTGTTGAGCACATTGGGTTTATGGTATCTCTGAAATTATGCTTGAATTTATGGAGATTTAACTTGCTGAGACCAACCCTGAGTTGTGTGAGGTGGGATAATCCTAAGGGATCGTGAGTTCCAAACACAGTATTATTCCGAAGACTATATCACATATCATGTGATGTTGATAAATATCATGTATCATATGATGTTGATGCAGTAAATATCTCATTATCCTGAGACCTAGCGTATGGGATTTTCATAGTGAATGTTTCTTTATTTGAACTGGTATGCATAAGAATAATTTATTGTATCATGTGCTAACTTTTTGGAAAGCAAATGTTTTGAATGAATTTCTGAATTGTCTTACAGACTGGATCTTGTCTATGTGCGAGGGAAAAGAGCAAGGAAAGTTCCTATTTTAATGACGGCTGACATTGTGAAGTCTATTGAAGCATTGCTCAAGATGAGGGAAAGAATTGGTGTGAGCCCCAGCAATAAGTACGTCTTTGCTGCCCCTACAAGAGGTTCATTGAAGTTCTTAAGGGGCCCGGACTGTTTGAATGCAATGGTCCAGCGTTGTGAACTGCAAAACCCATCTGCAGTAAAGAGCACCCAACTGAGAAAGTATGTGGCGACCGTATCCCAAATAATCGACCTGAAAGAGTCAGAGTTGGAGTGGCTTGCCCGTCATATGGGGCACGATTTGTCCGTGCACAGGGAGTACTATCGTTTGCACGATTCAACCCTTGAACTATCAAAAGTCAGCCGCTTGTTGCTAGCTGTAGATGAGGGCAATGCTACTAAATGGCAAGGCAAGAAACTAAGTGAAATTAACTTAGATGGTAAGTTTTTGCTAGTACCATTTTAATTATGAAATATATTTCCCCCAAAAGATCTATTGAGAGTCCCAAAAAGAATTCGCTATTTGAACAGCCTGAGATCAGGCTCACTCAGAAAAAAACCGAAAATCGTCTGAGAGAGCCTGATCTCACGCTAAACAGCCACAAGAAAATTACCATTGTCTAGTTTTGAGCTATCTATGTTGCAATCTTTCGTTGTAAGGATAACTAGATCCAAATAATTGTTTTCGATTTTTTCACTGATCGTAAAACCTCAAAAATATGGATTTTCTGGAAACCTTCAGCTTGAAATCTTGCAAGGAGGAAGGCAACCTAGCGTTAGAGGACAAAGTGGTAGGTTTCATATATTAGTTTGCAGGCTTAAAGAGTATACTAGCACTTGTCATTTTCATCAACGGGTATTCAAAGTTGGCAATGTGCAAAGTGCAGACCACTTGACTTTTTCTTACTCTCCTAAAGCATTTTTCCCTCGACTCCTTTTCAGGGATTCCTTTTCAGTGATGCTTTAGACCCACTTTTAATAGAGATTTCATTTTTAGATTGATGATTTTGGTGAGCTATCACAATTTGAAATGATTGGGTATATTGAAAACCAAGTGCAAATGCATTTTTCTTCATATAAATGTCTGCAAATAACAAACTTTAAGATTGCTTATTATAATGCGTACTTGTATTACACTGATGGGTGGAAATCTTCTTGTTACTATCTAACTTTTAGACCTTCCATTGCCAAATGACACATCAAGTGATGAGGAAGAAGAGACTGTGAACAATGGTAGTAGCAGTGTTGAGAGAGAAAACCTTGAGCACACTGATACCCCGGAGATGTTGCAAGAGGAAGAAGGCAAATCATCTGCCGTTGCTGCAAACAGTAAGTGATGCTTCTTTTCACGAAGAATGTTTCAATTCATCTTAAGGCATTTCACAGAATATTTTATTTTGTTTCCTGAAAAATGCTTAAATTAATCTTGAAACATTTTCTCAAATCATTTTAGAAGAGCTGTTGCCATGATTGTTACGTAATTTAAGATGACAGTTGTTACCATTTGCTATTTGCATCTAAGCTGTGGACTGGCATCAAAGTTTGAGGAGGAGAAATTGAGGAAGAGAGCTTACATCTTACCTTGAGAAATTGGCTAAATTTTTTATTCTGTTTTGGGGTACAAAAGGTTCATTGTTATTTGCTCTAAATTTCACTACCGTACGTGATGAAATTGTTTCATTGATAAATCTCAAGTTATTGCTCAATAGTATTCACATCAAACTTCAGAATGTAATTTTCAAGGAAAAGTGACAAAAATAAAGCTATACACATAGGAAATGACGTATACTGAATGTAAAAATGCAGCCCAATCCTACCTGCTCTCTTCTCTTCATTTTCTCGCCTGCAGTTGCCTGGTACAAGGCTACTAGAGGCCGCTAAAATTTTCTGGGATGATGAGAAATTACTTAAAGTTCCTTTTTCCTTCAAGCAATTCATTTGAAACAAAAAGCAACACTTTTTTCTATATTGAATTTTAATTTTGCAATTATTCAATGTCTAATCCGGCATTTATAGTCTATTTATTTTTGCCGCCTTGTTCTTTAAATGCCAATGCCACACTTCCATGAATGTCTATAAAAATAGATCAATCGTTTTTAATAATCTTCTCCTGCAAGTCCTATGCATGCTTTGTCTCATTTCGAAGGCAGTGACGGTGAGTTTTTGCTATTTAACTGGTCCATCACATAAGCAAATAGCAATGTTTCCAAGGAAAACTCATGATAAAACTAAGAGGACAACCTAGTTGTGATCAAAGGATCCCCTTCTTTTCTTGAAATTCTTAAAATTACTGTTTCCTTGATGGCTGTGACATCTTACTCTGGTAGTTAGCTTTGATATACAAAAACAACTATATGCTGCATAAAGTGGTTTTGCAGCCTTAAAGTATCAAGAAAACTTCTCAAATTGCAAATATTTCCTGTGGTCAAAATTTCCTGCCAAATATTTCCTGGGAATAGCATTATACTGTTCACATTTAATCGAGATCGTGATTAAGCGGTTTCTTTTTAAATTTTCACATTTCTTTGTTGCAGAGGGGCAGGAAAGTCAAAAGCACAAGACTCGGGTGGAAAAGATTCCATGGACGGTAGCGGAGCGAACTGCCGTCTTGACATGGTTTGAAAATTCCATTAGGAAAGGGGTCGTTCCTGGAAAGGCCCCTTGCAGTGAGTGCTTGTTGGCGAACCCAGTTCTCAAAAGACGAAACTGGAAAGTTATAAAGGACTATGTACGAAATACTATTGCCAAGGCCAAAAGACTTGGAGGAAAGTGAGAGGTGAACTGTACTTTAGATCTAAAAGATTACTTTAAGGGGCCTCAGTCAACGTCGATGATATGCGGCCCTCGGGCATTATTGATATGTACAGCTGCAGCGCTCTGTCAATCCAGCGGCTGATTGGCAAACATGTTATGAGAAATGGAGACCGTTGATATCACCGTTTGAAAGAAACTGCACTTGTCAATTTAAAAGAAACTACGACACCCTGGTGGTTTAAGGGTCCATAAACCATTGCAATTTGTTCGTTTGACACTCCCTATCATATAAAATTCTTACTGGATACCCTGAATTTGAATTACTGTATCCCTATCCCTTTTGCTGCGAGTAGCCATATTAGTTTCTGAACTCAAGAACACAGGGCATCGAGGGTGAGCTATGCGAGCAAAGCATCATTGTTGACCTGGATCCTTTAACTTCAGAAACTGGGTTTTTTAGTGAAACATGTTTGCCATCAACGAAGTTCAGAAACCATAGAATGCAATGTTGTTATTGCAACAGACAATTTGTATTTTGTGCTGCACGTTAGCTTTGTTCCTTTTGTTTTATTGCATTGATTCAAGGATAGATTCGACAAAGCTATTTCTTGCTTTGCTGTTTTGTGTAAAATCTATTCATTAATTTACCAAACAGCCAAACAGTGTTTTATCCCTTTTTTCCCATTTGAATGAATTGAGAAAAACAGACGTGCCAAATCTGTTCATGAGTGCATCAACTGTGTCAAATCGCGTTATTGTGTGTCACAATAACCTAGCAATGCGACATTTAAGCAGGTTACTTGCGCTTGTAGAGAAAGACGGAACGAAACAAATTTGCAGAAATTGCCCAGGACTGGATGTTTTTGAACCAGAAGTCGAAAATAAGTCTTTCCAAGTTCATTAGTCATCTTTAAAAACAGGGGGTGCTCTCTCCTCGATTAGCCTAGCTACTGAGAGAGTTCCTCCTCAAGAAATTCCCCTGCATGCAATCCATTTACTTAGTCTTGTTTTTATAATTACATTATTGTGTTGTATTTTAGTTATTTTGTATTGATTGTTATTGTATGTAGAGGAATTTTAAAATATGAAACTGAAACTGAAAACTGAAACTGAAACTGAAACTGAACAAAATTTGGAGATATTAAATTGAAAATGAAGTTAAATTGATGCTGGAGTCATTGGTAAGTGAATCATTTAGCTCCAGAATACAAACTAAGCCTTGTTCGGGCCAATGTATGCGGTTTAACCGGTGAAAAGCTTAGGTCCAAATGACATTTCTGACAGAGATCGCTGAAAATCGCCTACGATTTTGATAATGATAATAATAATAATAATAATAATTACGAATATTTAAACTGGATAAACACTTCAACTTATAAAAAGCTGTTATCAATGTGTGTCCAGTAATAGTTGAGAAATTGTTTGGGTTATTTCTTACGGCAACATCCATAATCGCTGAGATGTTTATCCTCATATCTTATTTGCGGCGAATTTTGTCCATGATTTAACGAAGGTCAATATTCGTTGACCGGAAGATGAATACAATTTCTGCTCGAAATGAGATATTTCTCTGAGCACGCTACAAACTGCAGAGGGGCATCCCTTTTACCGATTTTTCAGAAAAAATGCCATGTAATTATTGTAACTTAGTATACATTTCAATTTTCGTGAGGGTACTCAGGGGTTCCCTTCAAACAACTGATTTGATATCACGTGGTTAGAAATAGGCGATTTGATTGGGTGAGCACCGTGAAATCGGATGATTTCCGCGTGCTTCAACCAGTAAGGATTTGAACTGTATGCTATCAAAGACATCATAAAAACTGCGTGTAGTTTCCGTTTAAACTTGGATATGAATTGTGAATTTTTGATGTCATAATCTTGCAGATTTCATTCAGAAAGAACGTTTTGAAAGTAGGTATGCGAGAAACGAATAGTTCGACTGATATTCTACACAACAACATAAGAAGAGATTTCTTAGTGTTACAACTTCTTCCCAAATATCAGACTTCTGAACATGAATGACAAGTTTAGATTTCTTTTTGTCATCCCAGAACCGGTTCTCTTGAAAGAAATAATTTCGTATCATTCAACATGTAAATAATTCGATCGGAAAAGCTAATTTTTGCACCATCTTAGTAAATTAGTTACCTTTTACAGTATTTGATTAGTTTCCATTATGCTCGTTAGGTTTGTTATTCTTCTTAAACTTTGTTAGTAGGTTTTTACTTTTGTATACGTGTATGTTTTGGAGATTTATAAAAGGAGAACAGATATTCTGGTGGGATATTTGAAGGCGTCTTAAGTTGTAACATTCTTTGCATTCTGGTGGAATTTCATCTAATAGGTACCCATATGAACCTGCTTTCTGTAGATTGTAAAAATGGCACTAACATCTTTACAACCTTCTGTGATATACCGGGTGTCCCAAAAAAATGTATACGGATTTTGCTGACTCCAGTGCTGTGAGTTTCGCTTCAATCAATATCTAATCACTCTAAAAATGTTCCTTGATAGTTAACTAGAACATAGATACCTTGTTTGTTGATATTGGTACTTTGAGAGGAGACGTGTTATTCTTGAATGCTTAAATGTGCCTCTTCCTACCGACCAGAGCTTTGGCCTTTTGGCCTAAGCAATTTGTTAAGGCACAGCGTACAAATCAACGATAGCCTCCACGAAATTTGAACAATAATTGATCTTGTGTTTTTCTGTTTTACAGAAGTCATCCATCGGGAAGATCCTTAATTTTCATTAATTTCAGCTCTTAATTTCTATGTGCTTCAGGAATTTGCTTAGGCCAAAAGGCCAAAGCTCTGGTTTGCAAGTGCACGCAAATTTGAGCTTTCAAGATTGGTATTTCTTCTCTCAAAGCACCAATACCAACGAACAAGGTATCTATGTTCAAGTTCAGTCAAGTCAAGTTAGTCAGTCAAGTTATGTTAACTATCGAGGACCATTTTGAGAGTGATTAGACATTGGTTGAAGCTAAATTCACATAACTAGAGTCAACCAAATCTGTATACATTTTTTGGGACAACCGGTAGATCTTCCCAATCTAGTTCGTCGTACAGTGTTTGCCCATTTGTGCCTTCCTATGCTCCAGTTACGGCCAATTCAGCAGGATACTGGATCTCATTTTGGGGTCATACCAACGGTAGATGATGTCACCATAGTCAAAATGGGGTCTTACATAAAATTATATACACTCCTTGTGGGGACTGTCTGTACACTGTCGGTGTTGGAAAATTGACATGAGGGTACACAGGTCCCCACAATGTACATTTCTGTGTAAAATGTATGCATTGTGGGGACATCAAAAGAAAGGCTCCTGGGGGTAGAATTAGCCATTTTAGACGGAATAAACCAATGTACATTGTGGGGTCAGAATTTTTGTCCCCACAATTACGACAGTCCCCACAAGGCGGGTGTGTAAACCATAAAATGTCCTCACAACGTAGGTCATGTGGGTACATACATACATACATACATACATACATACATACATTGTTGCGTCTGATTTCTTCTTGATATCTCTCCTCAGGGCCTTCTGCTTTTCTTCTGTTTGTGTTGCTGAATAATAATTCTCAATTGTATTTTTTGCATGTCCAAACGATCTTATTTTGATGTACAAGTCAATGCAGCTTTTCAACAGTTCACATTTGTGCTCATCAGTTGCGGCGACAGATTCTGTCATTGAAAAGAATTGATCAGAGATTGAGGTACCTTCAAAACATTTGGCCACAATTTCTTCCTTGTTGATCGACCTTGAAATGTTGGAAACGCGGCCACGGAAGATGCTCTCCACTTTTAAAAATATGTCAACAAATTGCTTCTTGGGATACACAAGGCCTCCCCTGCTAAGAGTCTCAATCAATTTGTTATTACTGTTGATCAAAACAGCACCAGCCACTTCTTTGCATTCAGCAATGATATCAATTTGCTTCTGCAAAAACGGATGAATTTCGGGTTTCGTCTTTCGCTTAAGATCAAAAAATTTTGTGGTAAGTTTCTTCAGAATACTTCCACATATATACGTGATAGTATGTTTTTCATCAGCACTGATTTCTGTGACGGTATCATCTGGTTTCTATCAGCAAAGAATCTTTTTGCGATGGTCTGCTGGAGCATGAATAAAAACCAAGAGCAAAAATCTTTGGTAATATTGAAAGAGTTCTGTAAAGATTCAGGGAAGGCTTCATCTTTCCACATTTCATGAAATTTGACCCACATGGTTTCCTTGGCCTTTGGTGAAATAGGTGAGGTGGTAGCCATACCCTTGCAAGTTTCAACAAATCTAGATTTAATTAATTCCTGTAGTGGGTAACTGTCGAGGGCCTTGAGTTTTTTTATATCACTTGCATACATGTGATAAATCATCTCATCAACTTCCATACTACAAATAGTCTCCTTAATCAAAGATCCCATTTCGTTGAAAACTGGCAAATGCACCTCATCCTTTGACTGTTTTGCTTTCTGTCCCTTTGGTGTCGGTTTTTTTATCTTTCCTCCTCGTGTCTTGTCAGACAGGGGTCGCTCCGAAACAACTTCAATGCCATTTTCATTGCAGAACGCAATTGAAATCTCCTGAAAGGAAAGGAATTGAGAATTTTTTCCTGGATAATAAAATTACAAGCGAAAAAAGGACTGTCAAATTGTCAAATGTGTATCAAAAAGTCGACGATCGGTCAGCTAGGCCTCGTTTTGTTTTACTTTGGCCAAATCATAATTTTGGCCTAAGATAAAAAATACAGCTCTGAAAGCTAAAATGCTAAATTTAGAGCTCTGTAATGATGCTGAAGCAACGATAATTGTAGCATACAACACAGTTTCCTACCTCAACTTGTTGATTCATCCATTCGTCGTCAAAAAAAAAACCATCAAAATCGAGCAATACTTCGTTGTGGGCAGCCATTGCAGTAACTTGGTATGCAACCGGAAGTCGACCTTGACTTCTCTGAAAAAGTTTCTCAAAACGCAACATCAAATCGAAGTCCATTGTTTAAGCTTTTGATCTTTACCGGCTTTCCTATCCAGTCTCTATTCCATTATCTTTGACATGATTAAATTGGAAGGCTAACAAAAGTAACCCCAATGATAGCAACATTTTGCAACGCTGATCTTAATGCAAAAAATTTGTCCAGTTGTTTGTTACTGGTATCTCTTAAAATTTGATGGTTGCCAATGCCACTAAAACTGATCAATCATCAAAACCACAAGTTTACCTACAGTAAGAAATTGTCCCTTCTCTGTCATTTTTCCATTTAGAGTACCTACTGTACCCTAACCCGCATTGTGTAGAAAATAATATCACATAATCCAAATTCTACTGTAGATTTTTAGTGATCATTTATTTGCTCCAGTTTTGGCAACCATTTATTTGCTCTCCTAAATTGTGCTCAAACGTAAATATGCTGATTTAATTTTGCTGTATGCATATTGTCAATGTTGCTTTCCATTCTACAGTAGGTAGAATTCATACTGAATTTTGCACTAAATCAGTAACTTTTCATTTTGGTTACTTCACTGGCCACCCGGTATAAATTTGCTTTTAAGTTGTGTTAAAATTGTCTTGAAATCAAGATTTTGATCATTTATTGTTTCGTTGACTTAAAACCTCAAACTGCTCCTTCTGTCAAGGTTTTCAGATGACCCTGGACTTGCTCATAGATATTGATACCATGATTTCCATCATCTGCTAGGAAGTCAATATCATTCGTTATACCAACCAAATCTTCAAAATCAAAGTCAAGATTGGGCACAACCACATTATTATTTGTCTGTAATTCACCAACAGGACCATGCTCATCAACACCATAAAAGTCACCTTCATTATTGATGTCATCATCTCTGATGCTTGAATGGCTTAGCTTATCAATTTCTATAAGCTGAAGGGGGCCTTTTATTTTGACAAGACGACAAAGGGTGGTTATTCCATTGATTTGTAAATTATTCCAGACTCTGGTTAATGCGTGGTGTATATACCAACTCCAATGCAGCAAGGTCAATTTCATCAACAGGATCTAAAACCCCACTGTTCTCCATGTAGCTAAAGATATTTTTAAAATGATGAATGACACACCTTCCAACATCCAACCAAAGTCTCTCTATCCTTTGGTTGTGAACAGAAAGTCCTGTAATCACAGGTCTATCATGGACCCCAATATTTTCAAGACACCATTGAGCAGTTGCAATGTTCTCCGTTCCATGGTCACATCGAACTCTAAATGGGAACCCATAAGTTGATACAGCATTCACAAACAAATTCTTTACTGTCGCTCCTCTATTATTTGTTGAACAATGTATGTATACAATTGCACGAAAAAATCCATCAATGCCACCATGTATCACAAACCTCCATTTTATCAACTTATGATTCCCATCAATGTGCCTACAAAAAGGAACTGAAAGGTGATCAAATTTGTTTCAATATAAGGATCCTTCTAATTAATTTTACATAGCAAACATAATCAAATGCCAATTCAAATCTTAGTGCGGCATCAGAAACTTTTTGCATTCATGGCTCAACTTTGCATGGCACGAAATATGTTAGAGAAATCAAAAGATGTTTTAACAGGAAATTGATCACATGACTTGATATGGGTGCAAATAAACCTTAGCCGATTTCGTCTATTGGTTGAGTATCAGCAATAAACATTCAAAAACAAACTGTAGCTCAACACAGCCAATTTGCAACAGCTATAAGTAAACAGGATATGTTTGGGATTTCATACTCACCATAAATAATTAACTCCAGGAACATTGTATTGCCTCCTTTTTATACAGCCTCTCCTTCTCATCAAGCGGCTAACAGGATCCACTCTTAAAATGGATTCCCTTATACGTTTTCGTTGCACTCTTACACCACGGCTTCTTAGTGATCCAATCATTAGTCTCTCACCACGGTTTGGGGCCCGCATCAGAATTTCCTGGACGATCAAATCCAAATCTGCATCACTGATTTCGCTAAAGTTTTCCACATCAAATTCGTGTCTTCTGCGATAGAGGGATCTTCTCGAAATGCCAAGGACCGAGGCAATTTTTGTCCAGGAAAACCCCAACTTGCGAAAATGTCTTATTTGGTCAGATTTAATCTCAAACTTTGGTCTTCCTGCTGTTCCTGTCTTTAAAGTTGAGGGTCTACCGTGCAAATTTTCATCGTTTATAGCAAAACGTTGGTGCTCCGTTATGTTATTCCGAATCTTTAACAGTTCCTCTTGAAAAACAATGATCAATTCTACCACTAAGTTCTTCACCGTTTCCACATGGTTCATAGCTATAAAAACGCCACAGAGGATCATAATGAACTCTTCGACTTTAGCTTCCAGTAGATCATACGCTAATTCATCGTTACAGAAACGAAACCTTTTCAGATCTTCAAACAAAGATGCACCAGATTGCATTGCATCCACAATGTCGCATAGTTCTTGTGACGCCATTTTCTCTCATTACTTAGGCCGCTTGTTTGGAAGAGCAGCCTCGGTTGCATGCTGAGGGTTCATAATTTGCGGACCATTCTATAATCTGTAAACTACATGCCGATTGGGACAAAATTCCCTTTCGAAAATCTCATCAAGCGATCAGTGAAAATCTCATCAAGAAGCTATAAAAATTCTTTAAGATATAGATATATTTTTGATAGAAAGCTTGATTTTAATCAAGATATTGTAAAAATCTGATCAAGAATTTGTAAAGATATTCTTGTAAGAAATAGGAAAATCTTGTATGAATATATGCTATATACTATTATTGTTTCTTTATTGCCAATATCCATATTGCTATATAAGAGATATATTTCCTAGTCTTGATGATATTTCCAAGCGTTACTGGCATTTTCTGGCCTTGATAAGATTCTGTCCGCTCTCAAAATTTTGGCCCAGTTGGCACCCCATATCAGAGACATAAGGAAAAATAGATATACTTGATGACTTACCAAAGCCCAAATGCAGAATTCTGGACTGATAATCAGCAAGATGTTGATGACAAGAAGCCGCCATAGCTCCCGTACCTTTATATGCCAACATCAAGAGCTTCCTCGGTATATGTGTCCCTAATTACGAAATGTACCACCCCAGGGTGAGGTAAAATGGGCACAAACACACAACCTTGATGAACAGCTCCGTTTGTTCCTCCAAAGATTGGGGAGATTGCTTCAGCATCACCAACATCCTTATTCATTTCGTGTAGTGACTTTTTCTCTGCCCAATTCTCTTTTCCATCAGTTTCAAAATTAGCGATTGATTGATTTCTTCCGTTGCAAAGGTTGTTTTTTGATGAGGTCAGGTTGGGCAGAATGTCCATGGATAGACCTTTGACATGCCCAGAAGAGTTTTTATACACATAGGAAGCATTCAAATAGTAATTTGTGAAGATGATAGCAGGATGCGCGCATGTTTCTGCAAAAAGGAAAAACATACATTAATGTGTTGTTATTTGCCTGTGTGTTCTAAGGGGGCAGTGAATTCTCTGAAATCAATAAGAATAGACGATTACGGAAAAGGTGACGGACCTCATTCCACGCAATACCTGATAGGAATGCTCCCCCTAGCAATGTATGCCTTCTAAAGAAAACAGGTGACCACAGCATAAAATATTGACTACACTTTAACCACAGCTATCGGATGTCCCAAAAAAGTACTCCTGTTTAGAAAATCACTAAACATTTTTTATCGAACCTTTGATGAGATTTTCTTTTTGAATTGTTTTGTCCAAGACCCACAAATATTCATAGGTGATCAAATGTTTGCCTTTGATACACCAAGGTAGACAAATTTCACGGTTAGAAGCCTTATTTTGAGCTATAGCTAGGCCTTGTTTTTTCAAGCACACATATTAGGCAGGGACCACGTCATACATACATCAATATGTTTGTTTGTCAGGTGATGGACAATAGGGCAGCGGTAGTTCTAAATTTGATATAACTCCATCTTAACTGCCAGTTAATTGTGTCACATTGCTCTCCTCTCTTCTCTCCATCAGAAATTATCACTTCTCATCAAGTACCTGTGTGCTCCCGATCATCAAATTATCACTTCTCATCAAGTACCTGTGTGCTCCCGATCATCAACCAATCTCACGTCTTGCCATGTAACGGAGTACATCCTCAGATGTTGTACGGCATTGTGACAGTCTTCATTGAGACACTTCTTCAGATGTTGCCATTAACAAAAGTTATACTGCATCATCAATCGGGGGCAGATCCAGACCGGTGGAACTCGTGCAGTTGCACCCATTCAATTTTCAATGATTGGTTTCTGTAAAAAGCGCTTGAAACTTATTGCTGGTTAATACCTAACATTATAGTGACTATTGTAATATCCATATAAATAGGGTAATATCATTTGGAATTTGGAAACGAAGCACTGCGAACAGCATTCTCATTTTGTTGAATTGGATTGAAATACGAATTACCCTCCTTTCTTCCTTTCTTCCCTGGTCACCCCTTGGTTCTATCTTCAGTTGTAAGGAATTTAATAGGTCAAAAACCTATCAAGTCAGAGAGAAAGTGTGCAAGACCCTTGTATCGGCGGAGAAAATCAATGCACATGATGTTTTAAGAATTCCCGAAAACTTGAAAGCGAGAGGAGAAAAATTGGCATTTGCTGAAAAATATTTCAAAGATCAAGCAACATAACAAATGTTTGCTCTATCATTATCATAACTAACAATTACTACATCAAACACTTTCTACAAGCTTGAAATCTAACTTTGCCTTCTGATATTATTCACAAGCATACTATCAACAGGCGCGGATCCAGACCGTCTTACGGTACTTAAGGAAGACGGTCAAATTCCGAAATTGAAATTTCCATAGAAACAGTGATTTGTATTGCAGATTCATAACTTGTTTTATTTGTATGAGCAGATATCGCTTAGTAAACCAAATTAGATAAATACATGAATTTTCCCCTAGTAAGGCACTGAAGATATTTCAGTGCACGGACTGGATTTGGGAAGAGCCTAATTTTTCAAGCACTTCCATTAATGTACGATGTGATGGCAGAAGAGGGCATATATTCACTATCTTCGCTCGGTAGCGTCTATGTCATATGGAAAAATTGCTGGTATTTGTGGTATCTCTCCGTCGAGTGTCGTACGTATTTGTCGAGAAGGATTCAAGGTCAAAGCTAAAAAAAGAGATCTGGCCGGCCAGTTGTAATGAATCAAAGAGAAAGAGACCGATTTCTGAGAAAATTTAGAAGCATGAGGGAGAAGAACTCGAATTTAACAGTCTTGGAGATTGCAAAGGAATGTGACATTTCACATGTCAGTTACAGAACGTTGGTAAGGGCATTAAAAAATGCAGGGTATCGGAGTTTACAGCCCAGGCGTAAAGGGATACTTTCAGCCAAAGACAAGAAAAAAAGGGTGCCCTATGCAAGAAATGCCTTGCAAAAACACAAAAAGTCGTTCTGGGTCGAGGACGTGCTGATGTATTTAGATGGTGTATCATTCGTGCACAAAACAAATCCTTACCAGGATGCATTGACTCCAAGGGGCAGAACTTGGAGGAAAAGTAGCGAAGGGTTAAAATTTACTACAAAGGGGTCAAAAGTCTTGGCTGGAGGACGCAGAATTCACCTTTTAGTTGGAGTTACACATGAATTGGGTGTCACTGTAGCTGAAGAGTACACACAAATGGATGGAAGTTATTTTGGACGATTCATTCAGACCACAATGGAGAGGTCACTTGGGGACATTGCTATGCAAAAGGATAAAGAACGTTTGATTTTCGTCATGGATAATGACTCAAGCCAGAATAGTAAGGTAGCAAAGGTGGCTTTAGAAGATATTGGAGCAGGCGATTCCTCCAAGATCTCCAGACCTAAACCCGATTGAGAACGTTTTCCATAACGTAAGAATCACTTTGAGACAACGGGCTTTGGAAGAGAGGATTGAAGGGGAGAACGTTATTGACTTCAAGAACAGAATATTGGGGTTCCTAGCCAATTTGGACACAGGCATAATTGATAGAACCATTGAGACATTGAATGATCGCTTGAAGCTAATCATCGAAAGCGGGGGATGTTGAACCAAATACTGACCAGCATCGCAGCTGTAATACCCTTTATACAAATAGGGAATTGTATTATGTAATTCCGTTGAGTTGTGTACTTGTTTATAGTTGCCATAGTTAATCGATAATGAGCAGGAATCCTTAAACGGTTTGTCTTTTGTTCCAAATCAACAAATTCTGCACTCTTTTCATGTTCATCAGATCGTTTATAATTTCTCCCAACCTTTGTAACGAGAATAACAGAATAATAGAATAACAAGAACAATAATATATTACAATACGTCAGCAAGCAAAACAATGTCTATTCAGTTCCAAGCAGGCCACTGCACTGGTTGATAAGGAAATATGTTTAACAACACTTTACGATTCACGCTTTACGATATGAAATACTTAGGAAAGAGCTGAAAATATTGTTCAATTTGGGCAAGATTTACGTGAGAGGTGTACCGAATGTCAGTTACATTAATACTATAACTGATGGCTGGATTGTGCCATGTGTTACCTATAAAATCGCCTGTTGTTGGACACTTAACGTTTTTATCAACAAAGAATTTATAACATACCAAGTTCTCTTCTTTCTAAATCGTTAACCCTATCTAGACTAGGCTTTTTGAAACTTTGGGGAGACTAGGGGGGGCACTTTTGTGCCCCCCCCTGCTTTTTCTCAGAACCATAAGTGCTAGAGACTTGAAACTTGGCACAAGTAACAAACATGATAAGGCAAACAAGATCTTGTGATTGTTTTTGTTTATGTCACGTGATTAAGTGCTGACATCAGCAAATGTTGCTAATTTGGGTGTAAAAGCACATGTACTTTGTCGCGTTGTATCTCCAAATTGATAAAATATGACGATGTGATATTTGAAACATAGAAGGATTATATCCCTCTAATTCTTATTTTGAAATTTTGCTTTTGTAAGTCTAATATTTTTGCTGAGGTATTTTGATTAAAGCTCATAGTTTTGTTCTTGATAACCGCCAATAATGTTATTCTGATCAAGCAAACTTTGCTTCCTTCGGAATAAGAAATTTCTTGGCACAAGGCAACGCCAAGCGGCACAATTTTCCACACTATCGACCGTAGATACTTTGCACTGGAAAGACTCGTGAAGAGGGACAAATGCCACACAAGGCCTGGCGTTGGATTTCAGTTATGCCGATTGACTTAATTCACCACAGAGTGTTTCCATTGTGCATCACCTGTGATGTGCATAAATGCTTGTTTCTTTATTTTTGAGAAAATATTCTTTTTAAATTTAGGGCTTCTGATACAACTTCACTTACTCTTGTTGTATTTCTTATGATACTGATTTTGAAATTTATTACTTGCACTGCTGCACTGTGAAATTCTGAACGAAAGTATGAAAGTAGTTTTATTTGTCACGTAAGAAACTTGTAGCTCTCAAGTCATGGAATGATACACCTGCCGAAATTCGCGAGTTACCGACACTTGATTGTTTTAAAAAACAACTTAAAACGCATCTAAAGAGCTAGACTCTCAAGCCAAACACAACTCCCTGGAAGAACAGCAAGGATTAAGTTTTATAGGGATTTAGGTTTTTATTCATAAGGTTTTATCATTGTAAATAGATGTTATATATTTTAATTTGCTGAATAATATTAAATGAAAAAATTAAAATGAAACTTGTTTCCTGTATTTAGAGTTCAAGAATTGTACTAGTTGTTTATATGGTTGGCATTCTTGACAAATTTGGATTTCCAGGTTTATTTGTGATTCTATGCAGATTTTCTTGAATTCTTGGGCATCCTGTAGCCCCTTATCAATGAGTTTCTTGAATAAAAACTGCAAACATTCTTCTTTCAAACCTGGCATTTTATGACAATTTTTTATGTTTATTGATAGATCTTGCAGGTTTGTCTGTCAATTCATTTACATTATGGGCAATCTGGCAGAGTTTTTTTCTCAAGTTCATAGCAACAAATCGTACTATGAGGTTTTCTTTTCATGCCAGGAAACTCCTTTCTGGGGGCTTTCTGGCAACAAATAGTACCATATACCGTAAAAAATACACAACAGTTAATCTATTTTCAAAAGTTCCTTTGGGAATCAACATTGGATTTATTGTGTCATCTTTGCAAAAAAGTAGTTGTCTTCCACAATCAAGAAAGTTCTCTTTGAAATACTTTCTACCAGCAATCAGGAAAATCAACATTGACATATTTCAATTGCACTGATAGATGATTGATTGGGACACCTCTTGGAAATTCCTTTGATGAGCAAGGTTTTGAAAGAAAACAGGACACTCTTCTTGGTGTTGTAGTCGAGCATTCTTTGATAAATGGTTCAGAATTTAGGAGAAGTGACGAAGAAATAAACCAGCTACCAACAGGAAGACTTTCAAGTGCGAAAACACAATCCTTATGAAGCTAACACCAAAACGAGGTTATTATGGGTCATAGGACCCAACAAACAACAACATGAAACTATAAACTACAACACTTGGATGTTCACCTGTAAAAATTAAACATTCCAATTTACAAGAGCATAAGTCAAACTACACCTAATTAGCATACGACCATCCATTTCGAGAGTCCACCGTAGCACGAGCCAGTAAATTTGAGGCGCCGGTATATCTGAGGTTTGCCGGTAAATATGAGGTCGGCAAGATCAAAGGTATTCTTCTTAGGCGACAAGTAGTCATAATCTATTGTGAATTAGACAAAGGTGAGACACAAGGTCTGGTTTCAAAGGAAACAATAGGTTTTTCCGGGGGTCAGGTCAACGGTCTGAGGATTTCTGCCGCATATAATCTTTTCTTTCTGACAGCGTTCGGGAAAGCAAACGCTAGGATTTAACTTCTAAGGGTAGGGGTCAGGATTTTTGCTGCAAAAGGAAATCCGCGATTAGAATCCAATTTCATTTGGTTTCCTTTGGTATGGATTTGCTACATCTAAAAGTTATCAGTTGAAAGCTCATTGTCTTATTGCTCGAATACTTCGCTCCATTGCAATACCGTTTTGTATCTGGGTTGATGAAGATTATGATTTTCGAGCGCTGTTTTTCTTCCTTTCCGCGGTATATTTTCGTGTGATTCTCTTCAGAAGTTTTTAAGCATTAGGGAAAATACTGAGAGTTTACTAAGATCATCGGAGTTATAAGTTCCTAAGGTTCTTACAGATTCTTAGGAGTTTCCAGAATCTCTTACAGGTTTCATAATAATCTTCATGTGCACTTTCCTGTGCCTTCTCCTGAACCTTTCAAAAAGACGTTTTTGAAGCCTTTCCGATGTTTAAACATCACTCAGACAAGTACCTTCCAATTTTTGTTAGTACGATACAGGAAACAAGTCAAAATGTGATAAACGGAGTTTCTCAAGTTTTTGGCAATCCTAGAGTTGAGTTTCATGTACAGGTATTTTTTACAAAAGAAACTAAGAATTTGGCCCAGCACTGAAAGTTTCTTAAAATTATCATATTTTCAGTACTCAGAGTTTCTTACGAGTTTCTCAGAGGTTTCATAACAATATTCATGTTCACTACCTGTGCCCTCGTGAACATGTCAAAGTAAGGTCTTTAATTAACGCCTTGCCGATGTTTAGACATTACTCAAGTACCTTACGAGTAATATGATACAGGAAACAAGTGAAAGTAAAATAAAAATATTTCAAGGATTTCGTTTATCAAAGTAAATATTTTCTTAACTTACATTTTCCCAGTACTGGAGTTTGTTAATCTTTAGCCGATATGAGAGTTGAGTTTTCTTATGGGCAGTTTCTTATAAAAATACGTGTAAGCAGTTTCTTATCAAAATACATGTAAACAGTCAGTGGCGGACTGGCTCTGATTTGCACCGGCCATGAACGAGGTAAGGGGGCCCTAAGAGGGTGTGGCCTCGATGATGAGTGTGTGGTCAGGGGCAAAATTCGTCACAATTCCTTGATTCCTTACCAATAGCCAAGCTAAACTCACTTTCTTTGGAAATGAGGCATATATTTCACGATATATCTTCTTATGGCATGATTAAACTCTTTACATTTTCTCTACTTTATGAAAGTAATTTTGCCTTTTTTTGTATTGTGGGCCAGACGATCTATCATGTTTTCGTTTCTCAAACTGTTGAGGAGCTCTTTCCTGATCTCCCCCCCCCCAGCAGTGTGGTCAGGGCAAATTAACTGATGGAGTATCAAAATGAGGGGTCTGGGGGCAAAGTCCCCAGGAAAATTTCTGAGGACACGCCTTCTACTTTGGCTTAGAACGCTTCTCCCAATCCCAGGTTTGTCGATGCTAAAATTGAATTTTTGATCATTTGTAACAGTAGTTTTATGAATAAGCATCCACAGGGAAATTTTTTGAGTAAACATCTGTTCTTTGGCTTAGAATGCCTATCGCCATCCCATCTTACCAGAGCAGAATTGGAAACTTTGAAATTCGCAAAATTATTTTTGCAGTTTTCTATCAATGACCACTCTCATGAAAATTATCAGGCAAAAGCTTTCAGTTTTTCACAATCCAATTTTTGCGTGCCCCTAAAGTGGAGCAGTTGGCAAAGTGCATCCCGGAAATTTTTTGAAACTGGCAGCCTTTACTTTGGGTTAGAGTGACTCTCCCAGTCATTTCTTTACCCTACACTACCTATAACAACTATTTTCTGTGAAGGAATTTCGAGAACCATCTTTTGACAGAAGTGGAAGGGGCCTTCACTTTTTCTGCAACGGTGCTCCCTTCTTCGCCATCCGTATCTTCGCTCTCGACTGTATTCATTTCTTTGAGCAAGTTCAATAACACTGAAGGATTCAAATGTGAAGTGAGATGTCCATTATTCAAACATTCAACTCTACCAAAAATTTCCTTAATTTTGCAAAAGGGGCTCTTTTCCAGGAAAAAGGGGGCCCTTTTTGCAAGGATTTGAGGGGGGCCCACCGGCCTGTGGCCGGTGGGCCGGTGGGCCAGTCCGCCACTGTAAACAGTTTCTTATCAAAATACGTGTTGGCCTAATGTTCCTTACTTTGCAGAATGCAATAAAATCTATCGTAAGTACGTACATATATTTCCATAAGAAAGTAAGAATTTGGGCTAGTACTGAAACTTTCTATGATGTTTTATATGATGATGAATATTGGATTGGACTAGTAGAATTAGTTGATAAAGAAAACGAAGATGTTAAAATTAAGTTTATGCATCCACATTAGCCATCCAGGTCTCTTGGCCAGCCAGAGAAGACACTTGCCTTGCACCATCTGTAAATATCCTTTGTAGAATTAATGCACCAATGACAATTACTGGACGTCAATACCACTTAAATGATAATGACATAATATATATTGAAGATGAACTGAAAAAATTGAAGTAAAAGTACATATTCTGTAAAAAGTAAATTGTATGATTTCGCATTTTTGCAAAACACCATTGCGAATGAAAGTCATTAACTTTCTGTATGATGAGGAATGTTTCCTTCAGATATAAGAGCATGATCTATGCATGTGCACTACATAGACATTGTATGCTACCATTTCATAATAATTAGAGCATATATTGCTAGTTGATCTAGTTGACCTTGAGTTTCCGCATCGGATATTTTTCAAAAATTTTCTCAAATTTGAAACCAAATTTTCAGTGGTCTGAGGGCAGACACCAAGTCGAAACTTGGTGAAAATATAGGTTACTATATCCTGAATCAACATGCCAAAAATCTTTCTGGTGACCCCTATCAGACAGATTAAAGTCACCCATCAACTTTTAAGTATTTTTTGTCTTTAGCGCTAATATTTGTTTGTACTTTACATTTTTAATGGGCAAAATGAGAACTTTCTATTGTTCCAATGATGTTTAAAATGCTTTTTCTGAAATCCCCATACCTGAAAACTTCAAAATACTTACTTTCATTGATGTGCTACATGTAAAATGGAATTGAATGAAAATAAAATTTTAAGGTTTCACGTAACAAGAAATTCAAAATGGTGGACAAAGGGTATTTTTGCGAAATTGGGGTAATAATTATATAATCGTATTTCTGTAACCATTAGAGGTATTGAGCTGAAATTTTTTGTGTGTATATATGTTAGTATGGAGAGCATGATTACAAAATCTGAGTAAGATATCTTGTGGTGGATGTCTATTTGAATTTTTGCCTGATAAATTGACATAGAATGACCCTGCAGTCAGATTAACGTATTTCGCAAAACTAGCAACCAAATTGTCACAAGCATAGATAAGCGTTTTTCGGCAAATTTGCCATTGATAAAGGATGCAGCCTGTCTAGATCCACGCCATTTTGACGAGCTGAAAAAGAGCGGTGTACCACAAAACTCGCTGGAACAAAGTTGGAAAGCTAACTGGCCTTAACCAAATTGATCTGCGATCAGCAGTGGCGGACTGGCCGACTGGGATACCGGGAAATTTCCCGGTGAGCCCTTGTCAAGACAATAGCCACTTTTTGTCTTGGGCGATTTGGACACAAATGCTTGCTGGCGGCCCATAGTAAAAAATTTCAAATTGGGTAATTCCATGTCAAAGCAGCTAGGCTTTGTAAAAAGTGCAACCATAAAGTGTTCAGATTTTCTTCAACTTGATTTACTTTGATAAATCATGATGAGATGTATCAAAATTGTCAAATTCCAGTTCAATAGCTCAATCCGTTCAAAAGTTGCACCCTTTTGAAATTTTGGGCGTTTCCGGAAATTTTGACAAAAAGGGTGTGGCACTTTCAAGTACGGTCCATGTCAAATGCATGTAATGACTCTCCAGTATAAGATATAACATATAAAATTGGGATTTTCTTAAAGTGGGATTTTCAAAATTTTGCAGTTTAAGACCAAAATGGTGCATATTGACGGATGCTCCTGGAACACATTCTTTTTATGTATGTGCCCATCACCAAAATGCAGTATTGTTTGTATGCGCCGTTGATTGGGACTTCACATATAAAGACTTGATGAAAGTACTGGTTTGTGACACATCTAATCTCGAGTGCATGGTCCATCGCTGCGAGAAGTTTCCTGGGAAGGTTGCACTTACAGATTTGTTATGGGAGCAACTATTAACAGCAGACAAAGACAACATCAGCTTTCAACAATGGCAAAGCACAGATCATTCAACATTGGTTGCCCATACATCAAGTGTGCAAGATTATATTTCATTTGTCGTTCAAGCAATTAACAAATTGACAGCTCACTCCTTCATCGCAAAGTGCCAGTCTACATACTTAAAGGACTGCAAAGAATATCTAGACAATGACACCTGCATCATTGTAATGGACTTTGCAGAGAACTATCAGTATGTTATCCAAGATGAAATCCAATCTTTCCATTGGAACAATCAGCAATGTACCCTTCACCCAGTCGTTATCTATTATCGAGGGCCGACAAATGATGTTGATGTTTTGTCAGTGTGCATTATATCCGATGATAACAAACATGACACTTGCTTTGTCCACAAAGTTGAACATTTAGTGACGGATCACTTGAAAGCCAACCTTCCACATATAAGCAACATTCAGTATTTAACAGATGGCTGTGCTGGGCAGTATAAGAACTATAAGAATTTTCTAAATTTGGTTTTTCATAGAGAAGACTTTGAAATTGGAGCAGACTGGTAATTTTTCAAAACTAGTCATAGAAAATATCCGTGTGATGGAGTAGGTGGTACCATCCACATATTAGTGGCATGTGCTAGCCTCCAGCGACCACTTGATGATCATATTATTACTTTTCAAGCATTTGCTAACTATGTGAACTTGAACATTAAGTCATTCAAATTCTTTAGCATATTGTCTAAAGATATGGATATTATTTGTCATAGCCAAAAAGCCAGATTCGAGCTAGGGAAAACAATACCTGGAACAAAGAGCTATCATTACTATAAGCCTGCTGACAATAAAATGATTAAGTATAAGTGCACAAGTGTTAATCTAGCATTTGAAGAGGAACATTCATTCGACAATGAACCAGAAATTCAAATTGATATTGAACAATGTAAACTAATGACTTATGTATCCTGCAAGTATGATAGCTTTTGGTGGATAGGGATGATCAAAGAAATTGACAGAGACAACAATGAAATTAGAGTACATTTCATGCATCCCCATGGTCCAAGCAGATCATTCTTTTGGCAGGTACTGGGAAAACAATTGCTGTGCAAGCCATTGTGGATATCCTGCGATCTACGGAAGTGTGCAAATCACATCTTCGACTAGCATGTCAAGTCTCCTGCTTTAAAATGCTAATAAAACCATTCACTCTTTTGCTGGAATTGGAACTTATCGTGAGGGGAAATACCCTCTACTGAAACGATCAGCGGAAAACAATGCCAAAAAGGATGTATATGGCAATCGCTTAACGTTTTGGTAATCGATGAGGAGGGTGCCCAAAATTAAGGTTCTTCTCGGTCCTTCCTTCGTTCCCCTTCCCTTGCGTGAAGAATTTATTATACATTCCCCAGGAAGGAAGTTTTTGAAGGATCTTACCAATTTGATGCCACACAATTTTCCCTGGGTTTCGATACTACTTCATAATTTTGCAGTGGTTGCAGTGGTGACCGATTTGCAACGGCCATATTTTCTCCACTCTTGCATCATGACCGTCGCCTCTTCGGAAAGTGCGCCAAAAATTGTGTACAAGGTAAGTGCGAACACCTCGTCCACAGTGCTCGCGGTTTCCTCCCTTGTCTTTTCTTGTTTTCCTCTTCTTTTGCTCATGCGCCTCGCTTTTGATTTCTGTTGAAATGCATTACGTCATAGCTTCGCAATCGCAAAGGAGGCTACAGGGCTTTATCATTGGGGGTGGGGCATTATTCAATTTCCTGGGGTCCCTGTGGTCTGCTACCAAACAAATTTTGATATATCGACAAACTGGCATCAGAAACATTGACATAAGATAACCAAGATATAGGGTATTGACAAAAGGTTAAATTAAAAATATTTAAAATTGGCCAAACACTTGATACATCCTGGCCTGTCGGAGGGAAGAACTTTTTCTGGCTATTTGGCAGCCTTGGGACGCTTGATTGCATTCAAGAATTTAACCACCTGCAGCAAGACATGCTTTTTTTTCGAACTTTTGGAACAAGCACTGGACCACCAATTAATTTTGTTAAAGTCGGGCACGCAGATGAAGACGTTTTTGGAACCGACTATTGTTGTCATCATTGATGCTTTGTTTTCATCATCGTACCCATTGATATAATTTTCCCACATCATGTTCATATTCCAGGCCCAAAGGAGTTTGAGTCATTTGCAAGAAGCAAGACTGTGATTCAAAAATGTTCCTCCATCGTTACAGAGAAGATGAAGGAAATCAATTTGAGGATTGGAGGAGATGACGATGAGAGCAGCGTGAGAGGAACTGGTGGTATTGATAGTTTGTGAAAATGGATTTTTCAATTCAGATTATTATTTTTCGTTGCCAAAAATTTGAGCCTTCTGTAGTGAACTCATTGCGGCACTGGATGGATAGTTAATTATTGATGAAACTTACGCTATTTTCTTTGAGGTATTGATAATGCTGTTGTGCAAACACTGATGGAAGAAGATGTCCTGGATTTACCAATACACCTCTTCAATAAAGCAGCCTCGTTTTGGAAATGTATCAACATTATTTTCTATTGTTCATATGAAAATTTCAAGCCCAGATTCGGATTTAGTACCCAAATCCGATTGTTTCGCGTTTTTGAACTGCTGGCAATTGTGATGTTGATTATATGACGATATAAAGTTTTAAAACTTATGAGGGATTTTACCGTGAAAAATCGTTCAGGGTGAAACTTTACACCCTGAATCATTTTGACGGTCAAATCCCTTACAGGTTTTCAAACTTTGCATCGCCATAAAATCAAACTGACAACCAATAGCAACATAAAAACATGCAGTTAGACTAAAGTTTGCGCTCTAAATCCGAACTTAGCCTCTAAAATTTCATATCAAAGAAATTTGAATATTTTCCAAAATGAGGCTGTGTATTGAAGTGGTGTATTGACAAAAAACAGAAATTGATAACTCAAATTGTAGTTGACCCTTGTAAGTTTGAACAGTGGCAAGTTTGAACGTTTGGCGAGCACTGTTTAACCCTATCCAGACTGGGCTTTTTGAGCTACTAGAAGACTGGGGGGGGGGCTCATTCAGCCCCCCCTCTCTAAAATCACCATTCCTTCACTTACGAAGACGAAACTCACCATGCAGGTAGCCGTGCTTATGATCTATCATTTTTCACAAAAATAATTCTAAAAATAGATATGACGTCATAATTATTCAAGACCAACTGGCACGTGTTCACGAAAAAAATGAAAAAAACAACTTTTTTTTAAATCTTTTTAATTTTCTAAGATTGATTCATGAAACCAAATTATGCTCATCAAAGCATTGCTAGAAGGTGAAAATATACTTATAAAGTGAAAAATTTGATTTTCGCAAATCCAAGATGGCGGACAGAGAGATTAAAATTCTTGTCTTTCCGAAAAATGACAAATGCAGCCATAATAGAGAATTTCTCCATATATTACAATGAAAACTACTTCAATGATAAGTGTTCGTTGCATACTTCATTTTTCCTTTTGAAACTTTTGTTTTGATTATTGCAAAAATGCTGACATCAGCATTTTTTCCCAGTAGTAAGCAAATGAGTTGGAAGGAAGAACGAAGGGGGAAATAGGGGGTTGAGGATAGTAATTTGGTGAAATTTTGATAATATCTTGACAAACTAAACACTTTCAAGTCAAAAAATTCTCACTGTAAAACAGATTCTCAAGATAAGCATGAAAACTGATCGTTAGTAGTACTATGTGAGGATACCCCCGGGGAATCTTATACCGTTTGCGACCAATGGTGCACAAAATTCAAACAAAATTACATAGATTAGGTGGAAACAACCCTGTTGATCAGCTTTAATCTATTTATTGCTGCTGTAAAACATTTGGGGTCGAAATATCCTTGCAGAAAGACCGATAACTAATTTTTGCCATTTTCTTAAATATGACGTCATTGATGAGGTCACGTGACACATAATTGGTCTATTGTTCCTGGAAAAAATTTAAGAGACCTTATGAGAAATTATAAGTATAGAAAGTAAAAAGGATACTATCAAAGAATTATGAGGTGATCTGGAATTACATCCATAGGCAGCTTACCTAAAAGTTTGCCCCGACCACTCTGAAAAAAACAGCCACCCCCCACCCCCCTGAATTTTTTTTCAAAATTTCACACAAAATCACACTTCAAATGGATAGAAACTAAAAGTCAGAAAACCATTTCCTGGTTCGTTGAACCAATTTGGAGCAGTGCTCAGTTAAGTATGTGGGGGGGGGCTGAATGAGCCCCCCCCCCCAGTCTGGATAGGGTTAACGTAATAGTGGGCCTTGCTAAAATTGTTGTGAAATATTATACTTAATGTGCAATTGGAATTCTTTATTTGCTGGTTTTCATTTTACTTTCATGTCCCTTGACTAAAGAGAAAACTATCCTCTTTTCCTATCTTTGCTATAATTTCGCTAAAAAAAATTTAACAGTTTAGTATATAATATAAATATAACTATATAACAGTTGGGGAGAATTTTCGACGGAATAATCAATGATTTAAAACATTCATCAGGATACACCTTCCTATAGTTGTGCTGTTTCCATGAGTTTCGTTAATGTTTCGTTATGTATCAATATGCCACACAAAAAATTTGCAACAATTAAAATATGCATATAAAATATGCATATAAAATATATATATTATATATATATATAAAATATAGAATGCAATTTAAAAAACAGGTTTAATAAACATAGGCCCCATGTACACTAGCACTGTTCTTAAGTTTTTGTGGGCAATTAGGAGATTAACGGACTTCCGTTCAGTGTACATGGTCTTTTTTGCCAAATTTTCTTGAGCAAAAGTTAACCCTATCCAGACTGGGCTTTTTGAGCTACTAGAAGACTGGGGGGGGGGGGGGCCTTCACTTACGAAGACGAAACTCACCATGCAGGTAGCCGTGCTTATGATCTATCATTTCTCACAAAAAAATTCTTAAAATAGATATGACATCATAATTATTCAAGACCAACTGGCATGTGTCCACGAAAAAAATGAAAAAAACAACTTTTTTTTAAATCTTTATAATTTTCTAAGATTGATTCATGAAACCAAATTATGCCAATTAAAGCATTGTTAGAAGGTGAAAACATACTTATAAAGTGAAAAATTTGATTTTCGCAAATCCAAGATGGCGGACACAGAGATTAAAAATCTTGTTTTTCTGAAAAATGAAAAATGCAGCCATAACAGAGAATTTCTCCATATATTACAATGAAAACTGCTTCGATGATAAGTGATCGTTGCATATTTCATTTTTCCTTTTGAAATTTTTGTTTTAATTATTGCAAAAAATGCTGACATCAGCATTTTTTGCCAGTAGTAAGTAAATGAGTTGGAAAGAAGAAGGAAGGTGGAAATAAGGGGTTGAAGATAGTTATTTGGAGAAATTTTGATAATATCTTGACAAACTAAACATTTTCAAGTCAAAAAATTCTCACTGTAAAACAGATTCTCAAGATATGCATGAAAACTGATCGTGAGTAGTACTATCTGAGGATACCCCCGGGGAATCTTATACCGTTTGCGACCAATGATGCACAAAATTCAAACAAAATTACACAGCTTAGGTGGAAACAACCCTGTCGATCAGTTTTAGTCTATTTATTGCCTCTGTAAAACATTTGGGGTCAAAATATCCTTGCAGAAAGACCGCTAACTAATTTTTGACATTTTCTTATAGATGACGTCATTGATGAGGTCACGTGACACATAATTGTTCTATTGTTCCTGGAAAAAATTAAAGAGACCTTACAAATTATCAGTTCACAACTGAAAAAGGATACTATCAAAGGATTATGAGGTGATCTGGAATTACATCCATAAGCAGCATACCTAAAAGCTGGCCCCGACCACTCTGAAAAAAACAGCCACCCCCCGGCCCCCTAAATTTGTTTTCAAAGTTTCACACAAATTCAGACTTCAAAAGGATAGAAACTAAAAGTCAAAAAACCATTTCCTGGTTCGTTGAACCAATTTGGAGCAGTGCTCAGTTAAGTAGGTGGGGGGGGGCTGAATGAGCCCCCCCAGTCTGGATAGGGTTAAGCAAAGATGAAAGAGACCGCTTAAGCAAGTTGAGCATCCTCTGGAGGTGCTCAAAGTTCTTACAATGTCCATTTGTGGCCATTAAGGATTTAACCTGTTTGCCAAAGGCCAAACAGGGCGTCTCAAATTCAGCATTTTGTTGTTGCATCCAAAATAAATGCCATCAAAGAAGCGATGCTCCTGCCTCATTACAGCTATGAAGAAGCCTATTTCCTATTTCGAAAGGCTGCCCGCTTGCTAGCACTTTCATTTTCCGGTGATTTTCCAGAGGCTACGTACGCTGAAATTTGAAAAACGGCAACTCCACCCCTTTATTGATCTGTATCACAGACAAGCAGCCCACACAGGTTTAGATTTTCATAAAGGAACTAGGAAATGTTGAATCCAGCAATGAAACACTCAGAGAGGTTCTGGCATGGGCGATGATGCACCGATTTTGTGGGAAGGGAAGATAATAATTGTAGAATTTCTTACCCATTAGTTGACCAGTTCTCTAATCTGGATCCCTGTTGATCAATTTGAGTGAACAAGATCAGTAAATGTTCGTTTCTTTTCCGTTTCTTGGCTCTGTTCATTTCGGCTATTTAGGCCCACGAGTTTTTCAACTGTCTGACTGTTTGTTGTTGTTGCAAAGTTTTCAAGCATCTCCTTCGTAGCGACGTAAAAGGGAAAGCGCAGGGGAAGGAGATTTAAATCCAAAGGAGAAAGAATGGGTTTGAAGTGAGGGTACTTTCACACTGGCGAGGTTTGTCAACATGTGCGACAGATTGGCATTGCGGGGTATTGCGAGGCCTTAATTGAACAAAGCCGAAGAACAAAGGGTTAACAGGTCAACCAATCTGAGGACGGGGGTAAAATTGTACAGAGACCAGATCATGACTTTAATGACAGATCATGACATAAATTATGACTAGTGTACATGGGGCAATAGATAAATAAGTTGATAACATCCCTATTCGTGCACGAACGCGAAGTGGAGGATGCAAACAATCGGGGGGCCGCAAAAGAAACCAAGTGCCCAGTAAAAAGCAATTATTTTTATTACTCATACTTATTGACCAAAATGTAGCACAAGAATGAGATGGTAGTCGAAACATTTGCAATTGCAGTTGCTTTGCAATGCCCGCTGAATGAGTAAAAATTGTTATTTTAGATATGAAAAGAAAGGGAAAATGGTCCTCATTTAGTGAGCCAGAATGGTGGCCAGAAGATGTCCCTTACCGGAGTCCTAACAGAAGGAATCCTTCAATGAGCCGGGATGAAATGGACTCGATTTTAGAATCATGTATTCTGTTCATAAAGTCCATCGTGGAAAATGATGATGATAAGGAGGAAGGTGAAGGTGGTTTAATGGAGGTGGTCAAAGGTGGGGCTGCAGATGTCAGAGTAGTAGCAGTAGACGAAGGAGTTGTTGAAGACATAGAAGCAGAGGTTATAGGGGAAGATGTGTTAATGGATGATATAACAGAATTATTCTGTTCACAATCACATTTACGTTTGGGCTACCAAATAGTAGTAATTCGTAAATAGTCTTGCTATGCAAACTCTCAATGTCAATGCCAGGAAGGTCCCCAAGCTGACCAAGGAGATCTCTACGCTGTAATTCAAAGAGAGGGCAATGCAGGAGAAAGTGCTGCCATATTTTCAAAATATTGCACTTTTTTCTTGCAAAACCTTCCTAAATGTATGTAAGGTGCAGTTTCAAATGTACTGCAGCAAAAAACGAGAACTTTTTATGCAAATTCAGAGAATTATGGGGCCATTCCATATTTTAGAGATTATGGAATGGTCCCATATTTTCAAAATCTTGCACTTTTTTCTTGCAAAAACCTTCCTAAATGTATGTAACGAACAGTTTCACATGCACTGCAGCAAAAAACGAGAACTTTTTATGCAAGTTCAGAGAATTATGGGGCCATTCCATACTTTAGAGATGATGGAATGGTCCCATATTTTCAAAATATTGCACTTTTTTCTTGCGAAACCTTCCTAAATGTATGTAAGGAGCAGTTTCACATGTACTGCAGCAAAAAACGAGAACTTTTTATGCAAGTTCAGAGAATTATGGGGCCATTCCATATTTTAGAGATTATGGAATGGTCCCATATTTTCAAAATATTGCACTTTTTTCTTGCAAAACCTTCCTAAATGTATGTAAGGAGCAGTTTCACATGCACTGCAGCAAAAAACGAGAACTTTTTATGCAAGTTCAGAGAATTATGGGGCCATTCCATATTTTAGAGATTATGGAATGGTCCCATATTTTCAAAATCTTGCACTTTTTTCTTGCAAAACCTTCCTAATTGTATGTAAGGAACAGTTTCACATGAATTCGGATGAGTCTAAGGCAGTTTTCAGAGGGGGGTGCAGAGGGGGGTGGAAAGCACCCCCCTCCTCATAAATGGTAGCTCGAAAAAAGCCCTTATGGATTAGGGTAAACCTAAGTTGAAATTTATGCGGAAATGTTAGTTTCGAGAAACAAAGCAATAAACATTGGATATGTAATTCACAACTGCTCTTAAGTGTTATATGCCTAATCAGAGCTACTTTCAGTGTCTTAAATCCTTGAACAGTTTATGCATAGTGAAATTCACTTGAAATCCTTCACTTTTTTCAATTTTCTCTCCCTTTGTTTTACTTTCTTTGTGAGGCGCACAAATTTCAACCTCTTTGTAAGAACTTTTGCTTTTATCTCGCTGATCTTATCTCTTTAATAAGACCCGGATACTACTGAGGATTTTGATGAAATTACCATAAGAAATAAAACAAAGCGTGAACAATCTGACCAATTAATAACATATGGAATGGAAGAAGAAAGAATAAACATGCAACTGCTTCCAGAAGCGATTGACTTGCAGCAGTTGTGTGTATGAAGTTACAATGTTGTATTGATGAAATGATGCCTGGATACTTCTTGAAAAGAACACCTGTTGATGGCCTTTGTATTATCTCGGCATTTAAACAGGGTCTTTGTAGTGTTCGCAGGGAAGTTTCAAAAGCGTTTCTCCTCGATACTCTAAAAGCGAGATTATACGAAGATTTGATTTTTACAGAGCATTTTGTCAGGAAAATATAAACATTTTGCTCGAACTTGACAATTTTTTGAAAAATACATTGCAATTCAGATACCTGCGATACTTTTTTAATGGCGCTTGGAAATGCCCTCGGTTGCAAAACGGTCATTCTACAGTCATCAGCAATGTGGCTCAAAAGTGCCATGCAAGCACATCCTTTTCATCACTCAGACTGTTTTATCCAATGATAAGTTGGAGCAGCAGCTAATATCACACTATCTTTCTGACGAGTACTTAAACACTTTTTTTCTGATGCTGGTGATATCATTGAAAGCAGGTATTTTCATGAAAATGCCCCTCCAGGTATCGGACAAACTTTTTTCCGGGTTTCGGGTTCAGGTCTCGGGTTCAAGGTTTTGGGTTTAAGGTTTCGGGTTTAAGATTTCGGGTTCAAGGTTTCAATTTGTAATTACTTGGAATTGCTTGAAATTGCTTGGAATTGGAATTACTTGGAATTTGTAATCATTTGGAATTGGCAACTCTAGAAAAGTGACAAATGTACACCCACCTTGTTATCTTACCATTTAACATCAAGTAATAAACTATAAGAACGAACCGAAAAATGGTCTTCTTTCCAATCGAACTTGAACTGAAACGATAATAATATGTGAGACTTCACTATCGGATCACACTGGTGTGTATGCGCCAGAATGATAATGATTTATGATCGAAGATTTGACAGTTAACGCAAAACACCTTTTCCATAAAATAAACTTCCGATGCAAATCCCCGTGTGACCCGATAGTGGAGCCCCCCCCCCCCTCCAGGCATTAACGTAACAAAACGAAGCAGCAAACTGCAATAGGCAGCAACAATAAACTTAATAGTAATCTCAAAATCAATTTTTCTGTCCATGTAACTTGTAAAGTGACATTGTTACTTTGCAGTCAACGAATCTACTTTTCAAATTTCTTCAACACACCTTTAAATAAAGTTATCATTACTACTAGAGAGGTTGGTTAACTGATTTCTCGTTGCTAGCGCCCACTCTCAAATAAGCCCCTCTTCTACATATTGTACTGTGCGCATAGTTCACATTTTTTTATAAGAAACTGGTTTATAAGAAACTAGTGCTACGATGACCAAAATTTAAGAAACTCTAGTACTACGCTCCAGAACAGATAAGAAACTCTAAAATTTTATTTCTGTATGTCCCTCTTATTCCATATCTCTCTAACAAAGGTACCTTAGTCTTTTCTTGACTTATAACTGCAAAATTGGTAAATTTTTGCCTTGATGTGCATGGCTTCTTCTTGATGACAATGTCAATGCAAAATAGTAGCCCTTTGTCGAGAAGAAGGCTCAACTTCGAACAATACCGCAATTTTAGGCCCAACAAATAAGAAACTAATTAAGAAACTTTTACTACTAAAACAACGATATATTAATGCGAAATTAAGAAACTTTTAGTACTAAGTGCTGATCCAAGTTTCTTATAAAAAAAAAGTGTAACCGGTTTTGTGTTGCACAGGAAAATATAAAACTCGAGGTCTCAAAAGTACAGACCGAGCTTGCGAGGTTCCTTATTACTAACCATAGTCAAAAATACAAAACAATTCACTAAAGCTAATTGTCAAAAGAACAATTGGCATGAGTTTTATTTTATATCTCTTGTAGTATCTCTGAAATCCCCCCCCCCCGCTCAAAAACATCAAAATTTCAACCAGGTCCAAATAGGGTTAAACCCGAAACCTTAAACCCGAAACCTTGAACCCGAGACCTGAACCCGAAACCTGAAACCCGGAAAAAAGTTTGTCCGTCCAGGTATCACACCGAAGACAATAAAGCCATGCAAGGAACGGAAGTAAAAGAGTCAGGTCTTGACAAAATCATTGTAGCATTTACCACAAAGCTTTCCCTTGAACAAATTTAAGTTATAGACCGGTTGCTTATTGCCAACTTGATACAATTTTTGCGATTATGATTGATATTTAGTATTATTGACAGACTTAGCTGGTTAAGAGAATTTGCATATCGTCATTTCAGGTGGATGTGGACTACATCTGCGAGGGAGCGGACCTTAGCTCCTACAGTGGACCTGTTATCCACATAAAACAGATAAAAAGGAGAGAGGTCCACAACATTCTTGAGCAGATGATGGCCAAAAAAGGAAGGTCTGCATCCCTCCTTAAGGTATGAGTCTAGTCGAAAATCTATTAAATCTATACATGTTATCTGGGAATTGGCTCCAATACTTAACTGAGGATGCTTATTTCAAAAATGGAATTTGTTTCTAAATCTAGAAATTTGTTGCCATCGTAACAGTGAGACAATTGGAAAAAACCACTGCTACTTAGTTGAAGGAAATCTTTTTAACCTCGTGTTTCCCAGTGAAACCAGCATTGAAAATGAGTTGTTTGGACCTGTTTACATACAATTGGATACTTTTCCCAAAAATTTTTCGAATTTTTGAGCTTATATTGATGTTTTAATGGAAATTTTGCAAAAACAAGATGGTCGTAATCCATTCATACAAAGCTGATGAACACCAAGTACCCTCTATGGATATTTTCTATGTGTAATTGTGTAGAGCACTAAATTTGGAACAAAATGGTGTGCTGGTTGTTGAAAATATATGATTATTTCATGAAAAACAAGTTAACCCTAATCCGCATGGGGGTGGGGGTGGATTTTACTATGTCCCCCAGCCTCCCTGACTTTTAAAAATTATCTATTAGCCACATTTTGGTGGCCTAATGGTGCATACCTCTTGCTCAATGATAATATTTTAATCTTCTGTGTGTTGCACCTTTTTCTGTATTTCTTTAATTTCACAAGCTTGTGTTTGCCACTCAAGAATTTATTATTAACACTTCCTAGTGGTCTTGTATCTGACAGGTTATCATCACAAGCTTGGCTTGATGAGGATTTTGAAGATTTTTCTTCGAGGCGCTGGATTCTCTTCACAAATGACTGCTCCCTAGTCAATTCTCTGCAGAAGCTGCATGCTCCAGTTTCAGATTCAATGATCATTTGTTTGCAAGAACTACTTTTAATTGTTCCTTTAATTTCAACATCTTTTTTACAAAAATTGAACTTGGGTATAGAATACCAAACAACTTGATTGCCATTGGCTTTCCCCTCATTATAATTTTCTTTCAAAGCTTTCAAAGAATATTCTTTACCATTAACAGTAATTTTGTCCCTATAAAGGCCAAGGCAAGGCATCATCTTTTCCTCTCCTCCTTGTAGTCACAATTTAGGCTTTTTCATAGGCACACAAAATCCTTCCAGTGAACTTTGTCTTTTTTTGGACTGAATGCACGATTGTTCATGTTGTTCAAGATTAAAACTCAAGCTACCACGCTCTGGGAATAACTTCATTAACTGGTTACATTTCTTACATCTAACATTTCTTGATGCCAAACTGCCTTTCCCAGATAATACTTCATACTTTCCTGGGTACTTATCATCTATGAACTTGCCCTGCACAGCAATCTTTTCTTCTGAAGTTTCTTGCGGTTTTGTTGACACATCTTTGTTTTCAAGAAATTCATTTACAGACAGCAAATGTCGTGGGGTTTTCACATGAGCCTTGATATTTGACAATGCTTTATTTTTTGAGCCAGCATCTATCACTTTTGCCTTCTTTGCATGTACTGTGCATGGTAAACACCGTATCATTAAATTTCCTGTTTCTCTATTTCTTTCTTTTTCCAGTAGCAAGCTTTCTGCTGGAACGATACCATCTTTGACCATCTTTTTCATTGACAACATGACATATTCCTTTTCCTTTTCAAAATCTTCTTTCATTGTAGCACCCTCTTCATTTGTCGATGAAGCTTCTAGAAAGTAATAAGTAGCATTTTAAAATTCTGCTGGCACACAAATCCCAATACACTCATTTTTTTTTTATAAGAAACCGCTTATAAGAAACGGTAGGCTCAATTTTTTGAAAGTTGAGAAACAACCCTGCCTGGACTGAAAAAGCTAAAAAACTCGTGTAAGTTACAATTTTGATTTCCCTATCGCACACAAAAATGTTTTGACGCTGTATACAGTTACAGCAATTGCTTGGACATTATTTTGAGTGCAAATTATGTAATTTACTTGTTTTGAGATCTTACTAAGTAATTTGGGAGCCCTTTAGACAAAAAAAAATTAACTTTAAACTCCTGCCATTAAAAATATAAGAAACACCAAGAAACTTTTGGTAGCAAAATAACCCAAAAATTTAAGAAACTGCCTACAACCTTAGTTTCTTATAACAAAAATGAGTGTAATCATAAGTTTGATGAAGTAGTTAGAGGTGCTAAACGCTTGCACATTGGAAATTCAAGTGCACAGAATGTGAAGTGGGCTAGGTAGGCTTATACTGTTGAATTCAATCCTTGATAGCCCTGACTGACTGAGATGAGAGGAAAGAACGTTCGTTGCAGGCAGGTGACTGGGGAACTTACTTTCAAAGCATCTTTGAAAATATACTGTACTTAACTATAAAAGTAATCTACTTACTGATCCAGAATCCAACCTCAAGGGTATTGATGGATGGTTTTGGTGCTTCTTCTTTGTTTTGCTGACTGCTCTGCCCATCGTTTGCGTTGCTAATACTAGAATCAGCAATATCATCATCAATGTTTGTGGCAATTATTGCATGGAATCTTGGCGCACAGCTACAGTAGCCACATGATACCATTCCTCTCTCTTTGATAAACTGTGAGCACGAATCACAGTTCTTGCATTTTCCTCTCTCAATGCCACGACAATCAATGTTCGTTGCCGTTTTTGCCATCTTGTGAATTTCTAAAGTGAAGTGCCTCGTGTCTCGAAAGTCTCGTGGTCAAAAGTCTCGTCTTGTGTCGACTTTACTACCACACTTGGGCGAGGCTGCGGGGAAAGGAGGCTTATAAATTCAGCTCAATGAAAACAAACTCAGCAACAAGGAACAAAATGGAAGTGCACCAGACAATCTTCAATGGTTTGGCCATAGTAGTTCATATGGATTGGCATTACTTGTCTTTGAAACCACTATTGTAAGTGAATCACTCTTAATTTCCATATCATATGACATTACATTATATGTGAATCAGATTGAGTATTTATTTGGGCCTAAAAGCTAACAATGTCCTACCACCACCAACCTTATACCTCTCTATGAATTGTAATTTGAGATGAGGGGAATTTTGCACATCTGAGCTTTTTCCAAACCCTCAATGTGAAATGGTGACTATGATGAAATTGTGCTACTAGTAGTCTACTACTCTCTAGCTTGGGTGTACAAAATTCAAATGATCAGCTGGTATAGCATAGCTTAATCAACCCATTTAGAAACTTGCAAGAAACTTTGAGAACTCAAAATCTGATCGTTTCAAGAAACTTTGAATGCTGTATTAAACTTTTGTCTGGTAGTTTCTTCAATAGAATATACGTAATGCATGGTGCATTTTTTGATACCTGGCTGAAAGGAAGGAACATGTGTAATGAAGAGACATCAAAATAGATTGTCTCTTTACTATTTTATAACAAATTCTGAAAATTTCGTTTTGTCCCGAACAATATACCCCCTAGCTTTCACTAACAATTCTTTTCATGAAAACTCCATCAATGGCAAACCCAGAAAGTCTCAAACCAAGTTTTATAGCTAATCAATAATGGTGCAGCCTCGAAACATTTTCAAAATTGAGAACATTGTTAATTTTTTTTCAAATGTTGATAAGTTTCTTGATAGATATGATCTTGATATGTATGAAAGAATACCAGAGCTATTTGTAAGTTATGTTGTTGTATGGATGCAATTGTTAATCATATAGCATTCAAATGTTGTTTAGGATATTTTTATAATATGCTGAAGATTTATGAAATATACACCCTTTTTTAAGAATCTAGGAGAATTTTTAAGAAACCCACGATTTGCTGTTTATACCCCATTTCCTCATCTTAAAGCCTCCTTGTGAAAATCGTTGTACAACGATGTCTCCGACTCTGCAGCGATGTGAAGTTCGATGAGTAATCCGATACGTTGAATAAAGTCTAGTCTTGATTATTTACAATGATATACAATCTTTCTTGCATGATACGTTGTCAGTTGTGCTGAGTTTTGACGTTCTCCATTGTGCTGAATTATACGGTCTTGGTTATGCTGATTTCTCTCCATGAATGAATGTCTCCTAACTTGATGGGCGTATCTCGTCATAGGGAGACCAAAATAAAAAATACAACAACTATTAAACCTGCACTCTGTCATAATTGAACAAAGGAGAATCTAAAAATAGCATTAAACAATCAAAATTCACGTGATTGGTTGCTAGGCAACCAAAAACGATGCAAATTTTGATAAAATTGAGCAATTTGCAAAAAAGGGCACATTACTAGCAAATATCTGAATAAAATCGGCAAGAAACATCCAAATGCCTGCTTGATAGCATTCATTTGTAGTTTCATATGGTTGCATACGGATATTTTTGGTTTCTAATTAATTAACTAATCAACTGACAACAATTTGATTCAATGCAAAATTGCTTGCTCAATAATTATGATTAAAAACCATTAATTTTGCATATAATTGGCGAGATCAAGTACTTTTATCGATATTTGAAGTAATTCCATGAGTTTTGCATGCAACAACACCGTAAAATATTCCAAATATGGACAAGGCCATACACTTGACCTTTACATTGGGCACCAACAGGGCACATCACAATTAATGGTTTGGGTTGGCCTGACAGGGGATGGCAGGGTTTTAGGACCACATTTTATTGATGGGAATATGGACTCAAGAGAATATAATCGGATTGTCAGATATAATGTTGTCCAAAGGGAATTCGATGCTTTGGGAATAAACCCTGAAAATGTTTTATATCAACAAGATAGGGCCCCTGCCCGTATGAGTAATCAATCCATGCAGTATCTTTGGGGCCAATTCCCTTGAAAAGTGATCAGCAAAAGGGGGGATGTGTTATGGCCTCTGAGATCACCAGATCTTGTAGTCTTAGGCCCTGTTGAAATATTGAACTTCTCATGTGCCAAACTAAATTAATTGCTTAAGTGTGATATCTGAATCCATTACGTACGGCAGATTCTATTTAGTGTGGCAAGATCAATTTGGCACAGCAGCTCTTGTCGAACTTTGCGACTAAAGTGTGACACGGTTTCAAATGTTGAGCTCGTTATGTGCCAAACCAAATGCATAATTAATTTTATTTATTTTCCTTCCCATAAACCAAGAGCAGTAGCAATCTACGCATGCAAAATGTTCTTATGATCAGTGTTGCTGACGCTAGAGCCCAAAAGCCTGGAGCTTTCAAAGCCCAGGAGCCTAAAGCCCAAAAGTCTTGAGCCCTTAGAGCCCAGGAGCCTATACACATTGAGGCAAAAGGGCTCTAGGAGCCCAGAGGCAAGTTGCCTTTCCAGCCGCTCGAGATAAGCCATTACAAGAAGTAGGCCATTTTTTTCATTACATCCTCAGGACAGATTTAAAACAACATTTACGGGTCACAAAACCAAGAAAAACAAGAAATTAGGCAAGATTCTGATGGGCCTAAATTGGCCTATGCGGACGAAAATAAGAAACTTTCTTCAGAGCATTCAACATGAAATTGTTTGTGTTTCTCATTCTACTGTAAATGACAGAATGAAAAACACAAGCATTCATGCTGAGAGATGTGGGAAAAGTTTTGTATTTTCGTTTATTTGGGCCAATCAGAATCTTCCGCCTTCTCGTAGAAATGACGTCTCCAATAGGAAAAGAAAAGTCAATTTAAGGCAAATTGTACCTCCCAAACATCCTCCCTTGTACCTCCCTTTTAAATCGGAGAAATGGTTCTGCAGTTGCCAAACTTGTCTGTCTTGGAATTTTACAAAATTTTCAAAGTGAGGTACCGAGCCCGAAAGTGCTTCATCAGGTACCCTGATGAGTGATTAAGGACCGAGTTTTGTATTTGAATCAACAGGAAACACGAGGTTGGACACCCCCCCCAAAAGTTATACACCTTTCCCCTTAAGTTCTAGAATTCTACACCAGGTGAGCCAAAAAAATGGGACATTTATCAACCCATATTTGAATGAAAAACAAGTCAAATTGCTGGTGAATAGTTTCACTTGTATAGGAAATTTCTGCTTCCCAACAATGATAAGAAAATTCCTTGTCACCAAGGGATGAAAATTAAATTACAACCATTTTTCATCTTGTGCTCTAACAAAATGTATGAGTTGGTTGTGTTGGTGGTACAGATGAGAAACACTACATTTGTCATGATCTAGAATCTCACGTGCACGAAGATAGAGTGAAACTCATATCTTAGCAATCTTGCCAAACACTATTTCATTAGATTAGCTCATAATTATAGAAGGAAAAGACTGATTTCAACCAAACTAATTTTGATGTCTAGGTTAGTTTATGCATCTGGTTTTAAAGAACCAATTTTCAAAAGTAAACCACATCAATTAAGATTAGAAAAGACCCAATCTCCACCCAGTGACAATGCAGGTTTTCCGTCAACTGCAACACCTACATTACTACATTAACAACAACAGATACCCTAGGGAACGAGGTTGGCAAAGATCCCATCTTTTTTCTGACTAACCGGTAGAAGTATAGACCAACAATTCTATGTACCCTGGAAAATACGATGCAGAGGGTTGTTGGGAAAGATTAGCGAAAGTGCTTCTTAGCAGGAGCAAACTTGGGTAGCAGGAACAAACTTTTAATTACGATTGTGTCAATTGAATTGTTGACATAATATCAAATAATTTGTAACTCGGAAATCACTTTTGCTGCTTACCCATGGTGATTTGGGATCTAGAAATTGGTCAATTAATCAACGCAGTTAATTGATACAATTAATTGATTTCTAAATCCCAAATCCAATCATGTCAATTCTTTAGAAAATTTATCATTATTTTGTTATCGTTCTCCATGTTTTTAAGAAAGAAAATTTTAGGAAACTTGCGTCTAGCTCTTAAAATTGAAAAGAGAACAATTTGCAAATATCCTGTAATCTAATTCAGGCTTTTTGTTCAAGATTAAGTCATGAATCTTCAAAATCAGTCCAGTATAGATTTATTGTGGCCTTCCAAATGTGCATGACCTACTTTGGTGCACCCAAACGTAAAGTGAGGACACTTTATTAATTTGCTGGAAGACAACCTGTTTAAATTGTCACTTCTTCTTTTTTACATGTCTATCATGCTGCCCGTTGAAAATAGCATCATGAAATTTATAAAGCTTGTAGAAGGAAAAATTATTTGCGCTAAAAAAGCAGAAGCAAACATAAAAATAGCTCAAGGAAAACAAAAGAAATATTACAAGGAACGAAAATTGGCGCCTGGAAAGAGGATTGTGGCCTTCCAAATGTGCATGACCTACTTTGGTGCACCCAAACGTAAAGTGAGGACACTTTATTAATTTGCTGGAAGACAACCTGTTTAAATTGTCACTTCTTCTTTTTTAGATGTCTATCATGCTGCCCGTTGAAAATAGCATCATGAAATTTATAAAGCTTGTAGAAGGAAAAATTATTTGCGCTAAAAAAGCAGAAGCAAACATAAAAATAGCTCAAGGAAAACAAAAGAAATATTACAAGGAACGAAAATTGGCGCCTGGAAAGAGGATTGTGAAGTTTACTGTCGGACAAAAGGTTCTCTTGTACAATGCAAGGAAGAGGACGCGACAAGGTGATCCTCTATCAAAAAGCTGATCAGGACCTCACATCATTCGTGAAGTAATTGGGAACAAACATGTACGTCTTGATAACAACAAAGTAAAGAGGAATATAAACCATTTGAAGCCATGGACTTTTCCAGATTTTGATGAAGAAAAACAACAGAAGAATCTCCAAGCGAAACTAAGCAAGAAGACATTGGAAGCAATGCTGAAAAATCTCGAAGAAACTATGGAAACTTCAACTAAATCCACAAAAAAGATGACCATGAAAAGAGAGCAGATTAGGGAGCAGAACATCAACGTTGGAAGTGAAAGAATTGAAAAGAGTTGCAGTGAACCAAATGATATGCACAGTCCACAGGCAAAGATTAGCAAGGAACGCAAAAGCAGGTGTCATGGTGGCCGCACGCACGTTTCGCTGCTGCTAAATGTTTGAGGCTAGTGCCATAGTTGCTGTGAAATGATCCGAAACTTGGTAATGTAAGAGCTGTAAATTGAATCAAAATAACAACCTTGACATTTTGAAGCTAAACCTAGTGGAATATGCCACATACCAGAACGGGAGCGAGCTCAGTAGGCCACGCCTCCCATGAAGAGGAGCACAAGGAGTTAGGCCATGAGACTAGAGGGGATGAAGTGGATGAGCAAGACCAAAGTCTCTCCATGAGCTCCCTGGAGGACGTTCTTGATCAAAAATTAATGGAGCATTTTAAGAACTTAGCAACGAAGGACTGCATTGAGAGCCTCAAGAAAACTGTGTCACAACAAGATCTCTGAATATCCATTCTTGAAGCTGGAGTAGTCATGTTGGAAAAGTGAATTGAACGGATCAAGGTTAGGAACGAGGAAAATGAGCAATATCAGAGGAGACTCTGCCTTCGCATAGATGGTATTGAAATGAGTGATAATGAGTCAGGTGAAGATTGCTTTGATAAAGTAAAAAAAGTCTTTGATGACATTTGTGCTGCTTCACAATTTTGATTAGTTGTCCTTTTTTTGCAAGATAGAAATGTAAGTACCTTTTAATTCGCCTCTTATTTATGACAACGGTTTGGTTTTTTAGGCCCGTACACTAGAAATGAGTTGATGCTGGGCCTAACTAAGCCTATAATAATTTCGCTCTTTAAGAAAGCACCCCTCAAATGTTGAGAAGTTTTGGCTGGCTCGGAGAATGCCAAAATCGAGTATATGAACCAAAATGGAGTATAATTCTCCTCTCTAGGGCCGAAATGGAGTAATCCTAGTATTAAATGGTATTATAACCCATTGTGAAAAATAATTAACACTAAGAGATGACGTTTTTTGATGAGAAATCTAATGCCTAACAATGGATTTATAAAACTGTCTTCACTGCCTTTTGAATATTCCTGATGACATCCATGGAGATCTATATATATGACAGGGTTGCTGTCACTTATGGTATTGCCCTTACCATGTGAAACGTATCAGTTTACTTGATTAAACATATTTTATGAAACTAAGAATCTGGGCTACTACTGAAAGTTTGTTAAAGTTATCAGATCCGTCTGTGCCCCTGAAAATTGCAGAATAAGGTGTTTTGAAGCCTTTCCAACGTTTAAACATTACTCAAGTACTTTCAGAGTAATATGATACATGAAACAAGTGAGAATAAAGAAAAAGATTTAAGAGTTTCTTAATTTTTTGGTGATCTGAGGGTCTGAGTTTCTTAGAAGCGGTTTCTTATAAAGAAAAATACATGTAATCACAATTTCCTGAGAAACTAGGATGAAGGATGATCACTGATAAACCTGGTTTATCTTCTGATGAATTAGGTTTATCAACAAATAGCCATTATCTGCTGTCTATCTGGTTTGGGAGTCACTAATTCAAGATTCAAGATCCGGAATTCAAGATTCACACTAATTCTAGATCCGGAATTCAAAATTCACACTAATTCTAGATCCCGAAATCAAGATTCATACTGAATTGGGCTTTTTAAAAATTCCTTGGAGAAAATTTGCCTGGTTTCATCTTTTTCGCTGCATTTTCTTTGTATCAGGCTTGTGAATAAATGGTTGATCTACCCAATCCCTCAATTTAAAACACACATAGTCTTTGTTTTCTTTGTCATATTAATTAAAGGTACTTGAGCTAAATGTCTAAACGTTGCCAAGACGTTGCCAAGACACCTTGTTTTGAGGGCACAAGTAGTGAACACGAAGACTGTCAATGGAAACTTTTAATTAAAGCTGCAAATTACAAAGGTTTCTTTGCATTTCAATCAAGGTAGGATGGTTTATCGAAGAAGTGTAAGTCAAGATCTGGAATTTTATTCTAAATCAAGATTACAGTAAATCCCCGCATATAAGAACCTACAAAAACAAGAACCTACAATCCTGGACAAGTATCGTTTTTGGCGTTTGAAAAGTATTGTCAATAAAAAAAGTTATTTAAATTTTGAAAACCACCTCCCCCCGTATCAATGTTGTTGAACAATGATTCCTGAATGGATGTTGGTGATAATTAACGTGTTTCAACCTCAAACTACATTGATTTGGGGGGAGTGGGGAACTTAAAAGATGGAAAAGCGTCAAATCGTTATTCTGTCTCATAACTTTTGTCCAGGATTGTAGAGGCTGTTTTTTCTAACTTATGCACCTTGTAATTCTACAAAAGAAAATATAAATACGATAGAATTTTCTTCATTGACAATACACCATTGGAGAATGTTACATAGTATACATACTTAGGAATAACTGTTGATGCAAAATGTTCCTTTAAAGAAACTATAAAAATGCTAATCTGTAAAGCAAACAGAGCAATCTACACCTTAAACAGTTGTTATCAACTTAAACATCTACCAGTTCAAGCTACCTTAAAACTTTTTGATAGTACCATTACACCAATATTACTTTACCGTTCTGAGGTTTGGAGCATTTATGAAAAAGTTTGTCCGCAGGACAGCCAAGTATTTATAGGACAAAATAAAATTTACATAAAATCGTGATAAAATTCCGCCGAGGCCCCCCTTAAAAACAATGCCAAACAACACACCTAGACTATTTCAAGTTTCTTAGCCAGCCAAAACTTCCAATTCAAATAAAAGTTCATAGTAAATTCCCTAATCCTTTAGTTCTCTACATCGGAATGGAAGCTCTGCGTATAGGAAGTCTAAAGCAAACGAAGAAGCATGCCTCCCAACGACCCTCCTGGGATTTGCTTAAATTGCTAAATCCCTAGATGGCAAGACAGGGAATTCCACCCTGACACCACGTGCACACTCACACGAAATACGAAAGGAAGCATGCCCCCAAGACAAAGCCTAAGACTTATTCAAATGGAATGACTGTATTCAGGCGACCCCACAGGCGAACATATCCAATTCAACATCAGCCGCTCTTTCATTGAGATTGTTGGGTGCAAAGGTTCCCAATTTGTATTGCCAAAAGAATTCTTTTTTACGAAGTGAGTAAACATCTGAAGCCCCATCAATGATTTTTATGCTGACCGAAAAAGTACCCTGATGGCCTTCACTAAAAAAAATGCCCAAAGAAACTCGCCTGTGGTACCGCCTTATCCCTGTCAAGACAGCCATCATTGTATTTACGTGCATATGTTCGAAAATATGATTTGTACACATTAAATCTTTGCCGAAATTTGGTTTTTGTGCTGCCCACATATTTTTTATTGCAGCACTCACATTGCAACAAGTAGACTACATTCTCCGAGTTGCAATGATAAGCACCAGAGGCGATTGTAAAATTTCGAGAGTCATTAAAATTTTGAAATGGCTTATGAATTATTATTATTATATGGTTCCTTCCTTTGATGTAATATTTGTTATTGGTAGTGCATTTTCTGCATTTTGAATTCTGTTTGCCTGATATGCCTCAATCCAATCAAAATCAGACGATTGTATGTTTTCTTCTGCAGGTGTTGATGAAGACGAGCGTTCGTGCAGAAAAGAGCCATAGGAAGCAAAGAAGAACAAAGGTAACAATGTCTTTGTCAATGAGTTTGGCATTCTGAAAATATATGACGCTCTATTGATCTTCAAAAGCGTTCTTGCAAGTAATTTTGTCCATTGCATACTCATACATACAACAAACATTTCTTAGCAGATGACGGTGCAGAAAGCAAAGAAAGTGATGATGAGCAGCCATGTGGAGAGGAGCCAGCCCAGCTTTCCAAGAAAACTAACGGTAATAAATAATATCTTACTTGATATTGTTTGGGATTTTGATTCAAAGTTGTTGTTACTTAGAAACTCGAATTCTAATCTTGAAAAAGCAATCAAAGTACTTTACATCCATCTAACATGTGATCATCATTCTTCTTTTTCGACAGATGATAGCACAGGAAGACAAAAAGAATTTTGCATTTGCAAAAAGGTATGATCTTTAAATACTACATTAAAATTTGATGTTCAAACGGTGTATTTCAAAACAATTTTCAGCAAGTCATATGCACGGAAGTTTTCTGCGGAAAGTATTTTCTAAAGCAATATGATTGCAAAACACCAGGATTCCAATTTTATTTGAATGGGTCAAGCAACATAAAAATGCTGCCGACTTTAACATAAATATACAAAATATGCACACAAGAAAAAAGAAAAATTCACTTGTCCCTGTCTATTTTGCAACAAAGCTTATTCCAGCAACAGCAATGCTGCCATACAATTTTCACTTTTAAAACTTATTTCCATGCTAAATGCTAAACGAAGTTATGGATTTAACCATACAAGTGATTATGTGCCTCAACCATTCATTCTAGGATCCAAATGGTAAAAAATCGAAGATGATTCTCTGCTCTGGTGACAAAAATCATGTAGGTTTACCTCATAGCAGTTTTAAATTTGTCAAATAACTTTTCACCATGTCAAAGTGTATTTAACATAATAATTTGCAGCCGATATACATGTTGAATTCAGGCTCAAAATGGGATTTCTGACTATGCATATCATTCTAAATCTCGTAGTAGCACCTCAAACAGTCTTTTTCCAATAGGGGAAACAAGCAATTCATTGATAAGCAAATCTTAGCAGATTGGATTTCCATGCTCAGACATCTATCTTAGTGCAGCCAAACAATTGTTAATTGCTGACAGCATATGCTGGAGAAAATTCATATTTGAAGTGATGTGATATAGACAATAATGGTATTCTCTATTTCTCCCAGTGTCCAGGCAATGGCTGGTACCATATTAAATGCATCAAAATGAAGAAGTTACCACCTGATGAGGAGATCTGGTAAGGATTCTTTTATGGGTCAATGTAAACTGGCTGCTGTTACAATAATGTGTGCTTAAACCACAGCAAAACTAAAGGTGACAATTCCTTCAATGACCATTGGCTGTAATATATCAGTGTGATGCCTTATGGGTCTTACCGATTATTGATTATGTAAATAAATACACAAAATCCAAAATGCGCATTAATGAGAAACTGGAAAATTCTTAAACAATTTATCTAGTTTCTGTTTGAATCATGGTGATCCATCCTGAATAACTCTGATGGACAACATATCACCCTAGCAATGTGAAACTAAAGCTTCTGAAAGACAGAGGATTGCAATGTTGTTTTGGAGAAAACATGCCCGTACCAAAAAAGCTGGGAATACAGTTGGGAAAGCTAGGGATAGCACCCTAACCCTACGTTTTTCCATTGATTTTAATGTATCACTTCTTGGAGCTTCCAGCAAAACCTTTCCTGACAATCATGCAGTGAATCTATTTTACCTTCAAGGTTCTGCACCGACTGCACAAGGCGACAACAGAATGTCCTTAGGCCTAGGATGTCTGCAATGAGGAAGAGGAAGTAGACAGCAAGAGCAAGATAATTACCGAATCTCCATTTCGGAGCGGTTACGCAGTAGAACTAATGCTGTATTTCAGAACATGAATATTTACGCCTTATGTAGCTGACAACAATCTGCAATGATATTCTTAAGAAATATTTAGAACTTTCAAAGATCTTTCAAATGTTATATGATGAAAGTCTCGTTAAATGATGAAAGTCTCTAATGTACGTTATGTTGGCATACACATACACAATGTTGGCATACACATACACAAGTCTCGACTATGTGTATAAAATTCGATTTTGTTTCAAAGATTAAGTGTCCTTTATGGCTGGCTGTTCACTAGCTAGTGTGGAAACAACAACCGGCAAAAACCAATCAGTTTTTAAAATGAGTCAATGGAAACACTGTGTTGACCGTGAACCAGGCGTGAACCCGTTTTTAATCAGTCTCAGTCTCAGTCTCAGTCATAGTCATAGTCGTGTTATCATTATTTTTGTCTTTCATGTTTAATGCCTATTTCCAAAAGTAGATCATGACCTGGCTGTTGCAACTGGGCAAAAAGTTATCCGCTTAAGCCATTTCCACCAACCCACAAGTAGATTCAAAGACACCCGTGTTAAAACAGATTTAGGGCAAGGTTGGGGTAATTTGGGTCTATTTGCTTTCATCAAGTCGACCATTAGTTCAAAATTCTTTTCATTGCTCACCGTGTAATGAAATATATACCGGGTGTCCCAAAAAAAAGTTCCGACGTTTGATTGAGCACAGAGAAAAATCTTTTTAATCTGGCAATTTCTTTTCATTCTAGCTACGTGCTAGATATTTCAACTTACAGTTTGGCATATCGTAGGAAGAAATTAGCAATCTGAAAATGGAGTTATGAGCTCTTTGAGAGCAGAATATCAAGCTTGTCACGAGGAAAGAGTTGCTGTTCTCAATCATCAAACAAGGTTACTGAATAAAGCTCTCCTCTCTTTTTAAGTCTGTCCTTGTGCTCCTAAAATCAGTTCAGAAAATACTTGCCGCAGTGCAGACATAGTCTTTTTGCCATCAACAACGCTTTTTTATGATGACTCACAGACAGACAGTGGTAACTGACTTTTTTCTTTTCAGGTCCAAATAGAGCTAAATTGAGCATATTTGTGTCCTTGCAGGGAAAAGCAATGAAGAAGAAAGCAGCTACAAAGGTACCCATTTCAAAATATTTAAGCCCTTTTTTGATAGGAGACAGGAAGACTGTTGCCAATCTGCAGTTAGATAGGGTAATGGAGACAGCCAAAACCTTAACTAGTGGTAACGAGAAAGAGGTACTTAATTAACAATTTGAAGAGAGTTAAGTCTCAGTGGAAGAAAATTATAGGCAGTGACTTTATGTCAAAGCCATGGGGTAGTCATGGTATTTTGCTCCCCACACTCACAGAAAAAAGGTGGTTTTGAGAAGTAGTTTATAGTACCCTAGGGTACTTGAAGACCAACAGGTACCCTTAGGTATTCTAGAGTACCCTATAGGGTACTTCGAGGGTATTCTAGAAAACCCTTGGGTACTTCAGATCAAAAAGGTACTTCAAAGTCACCCTTATGACTGCAAATATCACGTGACTTACGGAAATCGTCCGAAAATGGATTTTATTTGCGTTCTTTTTTCTATTTACGACGGTTGAATTTTGAAGTTTTGTTGCTGCGACGAAGGTTTGAAGGAAAGAAAAGAAAGAAGCTGTAAACAACCCCACAGACTATTTTCTCTTTATTGTTTATTGATATTTCTACAAAAACTGACTCAATGCAGGGAAAGCTGTAATCTAACTGCTGTGCTTTAATGTAATCTTTGAGATAAAGATTTTATATCCATCGACAACGTAATTATTTTCTGTCCATTTGGTAGTTATTTTTTTGGTAGAATCTCTGTAACTGCACACAAATCTGTTTTTGATTGAATTAATCTGATTTGAAGTTCCTGTAGTTTATTGCTTAAACAATCCGCATTTGTGTACATGCATTTTAGTCAATTTTTCTTTAATACTGCAACATTGGGTACAGTAGCCATTTGTTTATGTCAGGAAAGGGTATGCAGTTTGAATCTGTTTTTTTATCATCTATTGAGGAACGAGGCCATTTTGTCTTGCTATTTTTCAGTGATAAGCATCTTCACGTGAGGGAAGAAATAATTTCTCTGAGGTCAGAAATAGTGGAACTCTCCGAGGATCATCGGAATTTTCACGAGAGCTATGACATTGGAGGCTGCTGTTTCATTTTCAATCCATGAAGCTATTTATCGCTGCAAAATAGTAAGACAAAATGGCCGACCGCTGGTTTCAGTGATCGGGCAAATTTGGTCTCCTGAAGGTCATAGCTCCATCATTTTTCAACTGATTTTCATGGGGATGGTGGCAAACTTTAATTGAACATCTGAAGAGCACCATCATGCAAAAGTTTGGCGAGAATCTTATGCCGTTTTGTCGCAATCTTCAGACAAACGGGGCACAATTTTTTTGGGACACCCTGTATATTGTAGTTTTTAGCTTTTAAGATTTGATAGAGAAAAAACAAAAACCAACATATGCATCGAGAGTTGTTATTTTATTTTCATTTCCCAACTGTTAAAAGCCATAATCAACCTTTAACAAATGTTAGTTGTTCTAATTTGATATGGCTAGTCCCGGCGGGGGGGGGGGTACTTGACTAGGGAAGTGACGGGGGTGTGTGGAAAATCTCTTCACACCAAGCACTCTGTCGCATAAAAAATGGGCCAACAGTATACCCTGTCGCATAAAAAATGTGCCAAAAGTATACCATGTCGCCTTTTTTCCAAATTAAATTTTCCTTGTGATACCCTGTCGCTAGACTTAATATGAGTTCTTCAAATTATATCAATTATATCAAATTTTCAACTCGGTCCAAATAGGGACGAACTTTTTTCCGGGTTTCGGGTTTCGGGTTCAGGTCTCGGGTTCAAGGTTTCGGGTTTAAGGTTTCGGGTTTAAGGTTTCGGGTTTAAGGTTTCGGGTTCAAGGTTTCAACTTGTAATTACTTGGAATTGCTTGGAATTGCTTGGAATTGGAATTACTTGGAATTTGTAATCATTTGGAATTGGCAGCTCTAGAAAAGTGACGAATGTACACCCACCTTGTTTTCTTACCATTTAACATCAAGTAATAAACTATAAGAACGAAACAGAAAATAATCTTCTTTGCAATCGAACGTGAACTGAAACGATAATAATACGGGAGACTTCACTATCGGATCACACTGGTGTGTATGCGCCAGAATGATAAGGGTTTATGATCGAAGATTTTACAGTTGACGCAAAACACCTTTTCGATAAAATAAACTACTGATGCAAATCCCTGTGTGACCGGATGGTAGAACCCCCCCCCCCCAGGCATTAACGTAACAAAAACAAGCAGCAAACTGCAATAGGCAGCAGCAATAAACTTAATAGTAATCTCAAAATCAATTTTTCTGTCCATGTAACTTGTAAAGTGACATTGTTATTTTGCAGTCAACGAATCTACTTTTCAAATTTCTTCAGCACACCTTTAAATAAAGTTATCATTACTACTAGAGAGGTTGGTAAACTGATTTCTCGTTGCTAGCGCCCACTCTCAAATAAGCCCCTCTTCTACATATTGTACTATGCGCATACTACCCGTTTTTTAAAAGAAACTGGTTTATAAGAAACTAGTACTACGATGACCACAACTTTAAGAAACTCTAGTACTACGCTCAAGAACAGATAAGAAACTCTAAAATTTTATTTCTGTATTTCTCTCCTATTCTATATCTCTCTAACAAAGGTACCTTAATCTTTTCTTGACCTTTAGCTGCAAAATTGGTAAATTTTTGCCTTGATGTGCATGGCTTCTTCTTGATGACAATGTCAATGCAAAAAGGAAGCCCTTTGTCGGAGAAGAAGGCTCAACTTCGAACAATACCGCAATTTTAGGCCCAAAAAATAAGAAACTAATTAATAAACTTTTACTAGAATTACTACTAAAACACCGAAATTTTCATGCGAAATTAAGAAACTTTTAGTTCTAAGTGCTGATCCAAGTTTCTTATAAAAAAAAGTGTAGCCGGTTTTGTGTTGCACAGGAAAATATAAAACCCGAGGTCTTAAAAGTACAGACGGAGCTTGCAAGGCTCCTTATTACTAACCATAGTTAAAAAATATAAAATATTTCACTCAAGCTAATTGTCAAAAGAACAATTGGCATGAGTTTATTGTTATATCTCTTGTAGTATCTCTCAAAAAACGCCGCCCCCCCCCCCCGCTCAAAAACATCAAAACCCGGTCCAAATAGGGTTAAGTCCGAAACCTTAAACCCGAAACCTTAAACCTGAAACCTTGAACCCGAGACCACAACAGAGCGGCAAGTTGCACCTGGATGGGCGAAACAGCAAAAATAATTGTTAGCCCAGTCCAGACCGGCATCTTTGTGTTGGTTATCATCTGCAAATGTCTGAAGATATTGGTTGAAGAACTATGTAACCTTGCACTGAACTCTCGAAATGAACTATATCAACTATATATCTGGACTGAATTCTGTAGCCTTGCAACTGGATGGGGGAAACAGCAAATGAATTGTTGGTTCAGTGCAGTGTCTGTGGTGGTTATGATCAACAAAAATCCTGAAGTTATAGGATATCTCCTAAAAGCAGAAGTCAGCTTGGAGCCAAAATTTCAATTATTATTTGAGGGGCACATATGTCAACTAACAAAAGAGCAGTAAGTTGCACCAGACCATTGGATGGGGGAAACAGCAAAAATAATTGTTAATTCAGTTCAGACCAGTGTCTTTGTGTTGGTTATCATCTGCAAAATTCGCTTATTCTCCAGAATACAATCCTGTTTTCTGCGTAAAATACTAGATGCAATATCACAAAGACGCCTATATTGTCTCACTTCTTTTGTGCTGTGCACCACACATTTTGGGGTTTCCCTGTGCACAAAATAGTTAATTTTACCCAACATTTCAATATGCAACATAAATCAGTTAACATTTTTACATGGAACATTCAAGGAATTCAAAGTAAAAATCTGGGAAACAAACTTGCACATCCAGACTTTTTAAATAAAGTTTCTAAATTTGATATTCTCTGCTTAGTAGAAACACACGACAATGAAAAGATCTAGTCTAAAACACCACACAGGTGAACACAGATGAACACAGGTGAACACAGATGAACACAGGTGAACACAGATGAACACAGGTGAACACAGATGAACACAGGTGAACAAAGGTCAAAACGAGGAAACTAGCAAGACAAGAACTCAAGTCGCGAGAATAAATAGATTAATGATTGCAGGGTGTATAACGTGTATTGCAATATTTATATGAATTTTGAAAACAAGATGAACGAACAGGCAATCGCAGGCAAATGGCCAAGTTCTTTATCTTATTCCATACCAAGAAACTCTAACTAATGAAAAATCTAATCTTATTCAATCTGTTTGGGATTCACAATCTCAAATATTTGCGTGGGAATCCTATCCTTCAAACCATAAACGCTATCAGATGAGAATATGGGATTCCATGCTTTTCGCTGCATGCGATACCAAAGAATGCAACTTTATGAGTCATTGGACTTCGAAAAACAGCTTTTCATTCTGAACGATGATGCGTGAACGATTTACAATGATTTTTATCTGATTCATTAATTAACTCTTTGTCTCATTTCAAGGAATGAAATCGAACGGAGGTTGAGCTGTGTCAAAGACACAGAGGGTAAATCGCTTTTTGAAATTTTACTTTCAATAAAAAGAAACCTCTAGCTTTTCGAAAAGTAGCACCTTTGTTCCCCTGTTTAGTATAGTCCCCCGGGATTTTATAAAGCCCATAAAACAGAGAACGGACTTGCGATCACTTAGCCAAGATGGAGTCAAACAAGCGCAAAGATTTTACGCCAAAGAAAAAAGGTCAAGGCAATGTAAAAAGGCACAAGCAGGCAGAAATTATTTCATCTAGCGAGGAGGATCAGTGTGACGATGATGAGGTAATCTTTGTTAAAAGTGTTGAAGCACCTGCAGAAAGTACAGACTGCAGAATTGGTTCCTCTTATGACACAAAACCTTCCTGTTTTCGTGATTTGTTTGCAGTGAAAGACAAAGCTTTTGGCGCTAGTGGTTATGAGGAAGCTGTGGAGGGAGATGATAGTTTTACGCCCCGAGAAGAAGTTGAGGAGAAAGAATTTTCAGGAGAAACTGACTACTTCAAAGGGAACCCCTCTTTGCCAATTTATAATAGGAAACCGCCAAATCTGCAAAATATCTTAAACGTTTGTATTCGCCAGGATATCCCGAACGAAAAAATCGCAAAGATGCGGCCCATGGGTGTAGAGCCAACGGCGACTTTTGTTTTGAATCAAAAGGAGGCTGGGCTGAGTCACCCTTATGACCTCGAGGCAGATGATATTGCTGGAGTGTATGTAAAAAAAGAGCAAACTCGGTTTGACGAGGTAGACAAAGGAAATGACGAACTCGATGTGTCGTCTTATATACACGTCACAAAGAACGCTGATGGGAAGGCTATATCTGGAATAAAAAACGAAAGAGTTGGAAGTAGAAATTGGGTGCATCGTAAGGTAAACCTATGCAAAACATACGATGTGATTCGAAAACGAGCTGTGCACAAGAAAACCCTTGAAGTTCACAAGGTACAATTTGTCTGGTACATCATTTACGTAATGCCGTTGGCCGAGTACAATAAAGTATGCAAAGAACTCCGACTGAAACGAGCATATGCTCTTCAAAAGAGCTACATATTTGTCAGCTATTACTTTGATGGAGGCGAAGAAGTACCAATCGTGGCAGCACAACATGGCAATGCAAAGAAGAAGAAGACACCTGTTTTCAGACCAGTAGCACATTCAATGAAACAAGACATCCGCAGCGCAATTTTGGAAGACAAGGAATCTGCACCAAGGATAATAAAACAAAAGTTGGAAAAGGACAACCCCTTTGAAGCTAACTTAGCAGATTCAGTGAGAGATGCAAAACAGGTAAACTCATACTCTTGGATAGTCGCAAATTGACATTATAAATGTCAAATAGTAACTGCCAAAGTATTTGCTAAGGTTTGGCAGAAAATGTTTAAAAGCTTGATTCTGCACGGCAGAAAAAGTGAATTTGTTTGCGTACATTTTATTGCAAGAGAGAGAACCTTACTTATGCTTTGCCTGTGATTTGCTTTTCGCATGCCTGGCATTAATGTTTCTTTACACACTGATCATCAAGCCTTTGTTGGCTGGTCTCGCTTTCCAGCAATACCCAACAATATCAGTTTAGCTTCATTACAACCCAAAAATACTTTGACATCTGTAAACGAACATGAAAGATCCTGAAACAATGCATATTGAAGCCAGGGTTGCCTCTATAGAACTCAGAAATATTATTTTGACTATATTTGATTCCCAAAACTATCAAAAATAAAGTTTTAGTTTATTTGGACCCAAAAATATCACTTTTGGCAATACTTAGACATAAAAATATCACACTTACCTCCCTATATGTGCATGTGCTGACTGCCCCCCCCCCCCCTGGGCCAACAAGCCTCAGTCATAAGTATTGAGAATGCCCAAAAATTATGATTTCTTCATTAAATGACACTCTGCTTCCCCAGTTCAATGTTCGATGTTGTCTGGGGCAGGAGGGGGAAAATTAAAGCATTTCACTGTATTTTTGAAGTCGTAGCCTGCGTGCAGACTCAACTATCCCTTCTGCACGCAGGCTAGGAAGTCGGGTCTAAAAGAGGGGGGAAGTCACTTTTTTTTCAAGGATTGTAGACGCAGGCTTTTGAAGTCTCTCCAAACTGCTAGCTTGTCAATTGTTAAAAAATCATGTGACAGATAATAAAAAATGTCTGTAATTATCGTTCTGTTTAATTGTAAGGATTATGTTAACCGTCGCCAAACAATAAACAAATCCGTAAACTCGCACGTGTCACCAATTATCCATTGTTCATCCATTGTTTTCTGCAGTTTATTTGGTGGCTTAAGGCTGAAATACACTATCCAATTTATTGGATTCAATAAATTTGATGTTCCAATTAGTTGGATGAGAAGCTCTGTTTACATTCATCCAATAAATTGAAACGATCTTTTGGAAGTCTCTCATTGCACAATGGACTCTGACTATGAGTATGCTGCAGCACGAAAAGGTTGCAAAAAAAAGGCAAGATCTGTTTGGGTTAAGTCAAAGAAATGAGCTTGGCATTGAAAGTACGCTATTGCGAGAATTTCGGCTTGAAGATGAAGCAGAGTACAAAAAGTTTCTGAGAATGTCCTCAGAAAATTTCGACGAACTCCTAAGCCTCGTTGAATTTGACATACACGCTTTTTCTATCTTCCATAAATTTATGAAATCTTTAGTCACTTCAATACGCTGCGCTTTAGCGGCCATGTTAGCTTGCACTGCCTGTCCGCCTATCCAAAAGAAATGCACAAGATACGAAATTAGGCGTAGGTTTTCGCTCGGTGCCATAAAGACAAAAGGGATTAAGAAACACAAAGGGAAAAAATTGGATGAAAGTTGAACACGTCCAACTTTTGAAAATGAGATTTCAATTTGTTGAAACTGGGAAATATCGTCCAATTTTAGCGTTTACATTGTCCAATTAATTGAATCCAATAAATTGAATCCAATAAATTGGATAGTGTATTTCAGCCTTTACCCCAAGCCACCAAAAAGCGACCGTTAAAAATTCACTTATATCCGAGCAATCGCAGGAGATATGTTTGGTTTGTTCCTTGATGAAGTACAATGATTTATGTCCAAACAGCAACTTTCATTTTGAAAAAAGTGTAAAAATTCTGTGTGATACCACCTTTCAAAAACTGCACAAATCATCATTTTGTTTACATTTTGGAACGGAGCCCATTTAACCCTATCTCACCTTTGATTTTACCGGCAATCTCAATAACCAATCGCTACGATTCACTGAGATGGAGATTCGCCTTTAAACACCACTTCGAGTATAAAGCCTTTTGCCTGAAATGCATACGCCTTTGATGGGATTGCAATGTCTTTTGACTTATGTGTAATGTAATAACTTAGTTTAATCTTATAGTTTTATTTGTTGTAATTAGGTAGAGGCCATCTTGGCCAAATACATTTTCAAATAAGTAATGTGCTTCGATGGGATTCCAATTGCCTTTCGTAACTATGACTATGACTATGATTCTTCATGATTTCTGCACTTTTCCTCCTCAGGTATCAAATTACAAACAAAACCATGGCAATGAAAGAGAGAAACCTGTAGATGATGTGACACAACTTGTCGTGAATGTCCTGACTCAGTCATCAATGGAAGCAGGTGACATCTTAGATCAGGATCAGTCTTTTATTCAAGAAGTGCTGCTGCGACACGGCAAACAGCTAAACATAGTGTGCTTTTTGACTCAAACAGTTTATGATGTTGGAAGATTTTGTTGTTATGATTCAACCTCGTCAACTTTAGCAGTAGACACTACCTTCAATATTGGAGAACATTATGTGACAGAATCAGCATTCCGCTATTTAGCCCTTCGAAAAAGGGATGATGATGGCCATCCCTGGTTTCCAGGTCCCATTATGGCACATCGAAACAAGGAAACTGCAGATTTTGCTTATCTTTGGCAGGCATGCAAACGTGCGAATCCAATTCTCAAGGATCTCCGATCCTTCGGAACCGATGAAGATGACGCACTTATCAATGGGATTCTGCAAGAGACGGAAGAACATACTGTTAATCTGTTAGGAGAAGAGCATGTGCGCTTGAATATTCAGAAGAAGTTGCTCAAATTATCATTACAAGAATAGGTCAACAGCGAGAAGGTATTAGTTTTTCATTTCTAATCCCTTGGCGGCCACTGCATCCACTATCGTTATCGTTCTGCTGTAAAGATGAATCACGTGTTGTAGAAGCAGGGTACCGTTGGTTGGGTTGTATCTTTGGGGTGTTGGGGTTGTATATTTTCGTTGTTGTCGTCGCAGAGAAGTTTAACGCACGAACAGCGATTGCGCTTCAAAAAAATGGGAAACCTTGTCTAAGAGCTATTTTGAAGAACAAATCATCTGACTCAGTGTATGAAACATATGCCTGGGCTTGCGGAGGTGGAGAGAAAAATACTGAAATACATTGAAATACATTGTCTAATGACATGTAAGATAAACAGTGAGGAGAGAATCAAACTATTTGGCGAAATATCATCAATAACACCAATTTTCAACTTTTTGGACACAAAAAGTAAATTTATATACCTGATGAATGAAAAAAATATACCACTAAATCATGCAATCAATAAATTCATTGAAAGTTGCTTAAAGTCAACATATAGAGCAAAACAGATCTAGGTGAACTTACAAATATCTGACAATGGCAGTAGTTTAATTACGATTATATTTCATCTTTTTATCGCTTTTGCTGCATTTCGCTTATTATATGTATTGCTGTTATGTTATTCCGTTTTGTTATTTACCCGTCATTAGCTGTATTAAGTATACTTGTATTAAGCATGTACTAGGCTTTTGATTGGGAATGAAAATCTGAAATCTGAAATCTGCACATTCAATACAACAAAAATAACTCTAGGAAAAACCAGCAAAGTCTGCCTGGAAGAAATTCTGACAGATGTGACGTCAATAAGAATCCTACATGACGTGCGGAAGTTGTCATTGAAAGTATATGAATATAAAACAAAGAATGCAGCCAAATTGATGTAACACACTATTTTGTCTCGTTCAAATAAACAATACCATTTATTATGAAGAGATTTGAACGAAGACCAAAATGGTATGCAAAGAAAATGAGAAAATGCCAGGAGAAAACGCAGAGACCACAGGGAAGCGCAGAAAAGTTGTTTAAAGTCAAAACGGAACATAAGTTCTGCAAAATACGACCCTTAACCATGCTTCTAAGGCATCCTGTCCAGAACACTTCTAGTTTTCGAATTTTCTCTTCTCTAGGAGGCCACGCCTGTACTCCGTATGTAAGCCGTGATCTTACGCACGTCTCTAATAACTTCCTCCTTGCCTATATAATTGCCACTCTTGATTCAAAGAGTGATTGCCATGTACAATGGCAGAAACATAGCAGTGGAGCTGGGGAAACAAGATTACAAATTAATTAGGTTAGCATTTGGATATTATGTTTTCTGCGTATACTGTTATTCCCACTTTTGGTATCAGGTTAACGGTTTTTTGGACATCTTTCATTTCAAATGTGACTATAAAGTTATGATTGATTTTTCTTGAAAACAAGAGGATGTTGCCAAATGTGTACGAGATTTTGTGCATTAAGTAAAATTCACCTCAGTTTAGGCCCATTGAACTTGCAGATTAATTTTCAAAGCTTATTCTCCAGAATACAATCCTGTTTTCTGCGTAAAATCCTAGATGCAATATCACAAATACGCCTATATTGTCTCACTTCTTTTGTGCTGTGCACCACACATTTTGGGGTTTCCCTGTGCACAAAATAGTTAATTTTACCCAACATTTCAATATGCAACATAAATCAGTTAACATTTTTACATGGAACATTCAAGGAATTCAAAGTAAAAATCTGGGAAACAAACTTGCACATCCAGACTTTTTAAATAAAGTTTCTAAATTTGATATTCTCTGCTTAGTAGAAACACACGACAATGAAAAGATCTAGTCTAAAACACCACACAGGTGAACACAGATGAACACAGGTGAACACAGGTGAACACAGATGAACACAGATGAACACAGATGAACACAGGTGAACACAGATGAACACAGGTGAACAAAGGTCAAAACGAGGAAACTAGCAAGACAAGAACTCAAGTCGCGAGAATAAATAGATTAATGATTGCAGGGTGTATAAAGTGTATTGCAATATTTATATGAATTTTGAAAACAAGATGAACGAACAGGCAATCGCAGGCAAATGGCCAAGTTCTTTATCTTATTCCATACCAAGAAACTCTAACTAATGAAAAATCTAATCTTATTCAATCTGTTTGGGATTCACAATTTCAAATATTTGCGTGGGAATCCTATCCTTCAAACCATAAACGCTATCAGATGAGAATATGGGATTCCATGCTTTTCGCTGCATGCGACACCAAAGAATGCAACTTTATGAGTCATTGGACTTCGAAAAACAGCTTTTCATTCTGAATGATGATGCGTGAACAATTTACAATGATTTTTATCTGATTCATTAATTAACTCTTTGTCTCATTTCAAGGAATGAAATCGAACGGAGGTTGAGCTGTGTCAAAGACACAGAGGGTAAATCGCTTTTTGAAATTTTACTTTCAATAAAAAGAAACCTCTAGCTTTTCGAAAAGTAGCACCTTTGTTCCCCTGTTTAGTATAGTCCCCCGGGATTTTATAAAGCCCATAAAACAGAGAACGGACTTGCGATCACTTAGCCAAGATGGAGTCAAACAAGCTCAAAGATTTTACGCCAAAGAAAAAAGGTCAAGGCAATGTAAAAAGGCACAAGCAGGCAGAAATTATTTCATCTAGCGAGGAGGATCAGTGTGACGATGATGAGGTAATCTTTGTTAAAAGTGTTGAAGCACCTGCAGAAAGTACAGACTGCAGAATTGGTTCCTCTTATGACACAAAACCTTCCTGTTTTCGTGATTTGTTTGCAGTGAAAGACAAAGCTTTTGGCGCTAGTGGTTATGAGGAAGCTGTGGAGGGAGATGATAGTTTTACGCCCCGAGAAGAAGTTGAGGAGAAAGAATTTTCAGGAGAAACTGACTACTTCAAAGGGAACCCCTCTTTGCCAATTTATAATAGGAAACCGCCAAATCTGCAAAATATCTTAAACGTTTGTATTCGCCAGGATATCCCGAACGAAAAAATCGCAAAGATGCGGCCCATGGGTGTAGAGCCAACGGCGACTTTTGTTTTGAATCAAAAGGAGGCTGGGCTGAGTCACCCTTATGACCTCGAGGCAGATGATATTGCTGGAGTGTATGTAAAAAAAGAGCAAACTCGGTTTTACGAGGTAGACAAAGGAAATGACAAACTCGATGTGTCGTCTTATATACACGTCACAAAGAACGCTGATGGGAAGGCTATATCTGGAATAAAAAACGAAAGAGTTGGAAGTGGAAATTGGGTGCATCGTAAGGTAAACCTATGCAAAACATACGATGTGATTCGAAAACGAGCTGTGCACAAGAAAACCCTTGAAGTTCACAAGGTACAATTTGTCCGGTACATCAGTTACGTAATGCCGTTGGCCGAGTACAATAAAGTATGCAAAGAACTCCGACCGAAACGAGCATATGCTCTTCAAAAGAGCTACATATTTGTCAGCTATTACTTTGATGGAGGCGAAGAAGTACCAATCGTGGCAGCACAACATGGCAATGCAAAGAAGAAGAAGACACCTGTTTTCAGACCAGTAGCACATTCAATGAAACAAGACATCCGCAGCGCAATTTTGGAAGACAAGGAATCTGCACCAAGGATAATAAAACAAAAGTTGGAAAAGGACAACCCCTTTGAAGCTAACTTAGCAGATTCAGTGAGAGATGCAAAACAGGTAAACACATACTCTTGGATACTCGCAAATTGACATTATAAATGCCAAATAGTAACTGCCAAAGTATTTGCTAAGGTTTTGCAGAAACTTTTTAACAGCTTGATTCTACACGGCAGAAAAAGTGAATTTGTTTGCGTACATTTTATTGCAAGAGAGAGAACCTTACTTATGCTTTGCCTGTGATTTGCTTTTCGCATGCCTGGCATTAATGTTTCTTTACACACTGATCATCAAGCCTTTGTTGGCTGGTCTCGCTTTCCAGCAATACCCAACAATATCAGTTTAGCTTCATTACAACCCAAAAATACTTTGACATCTGTAAACGAACATGAAAGATCCTGAAACAATGCATATTGAAGCCAGGGTTGCCTCTATAGAACTCAGAAATATTATTTTGACTATATTTGATTCCCAAAACTATCAAAAATAAAGTTTTAGTTTATTTGGACCCAAAAATATCACTTTTGGCAATACTTAGACATAAAAATATCACACTTACCTCCCTATATGTGCATGTGCTGACTGCCCCCCCCCCCCCCCTGGGCCAACAAGCCTCAGTCATAAGTATTGAGAATGCCCAAAAATTATGATTTCTTCATTAAATGACACTCTGCTTCCCCAGTTCAATGTTCGATGTTGTCTGGGGCAGGAGGGGGAAAATTAAAGCATTTCACTGTATTTTTGAAGTCGTAGCCTGCGTGCAGACTCAACTATCCCTTCTGCACGCAGGCTAGGAAGTCGGGTCTAAAAGAGGGGGGAAGTCACCTTTTTTTCAAGGATTGTAGACGCAGGCTTTTGAAGTCTCTCCAAATTGCTAGCTTGTCAATTGTTAAAAAATTATGTGACAGATAATAAAAAATGTCTGTAATCATCGTTCTGTTTAATTGTAAGGATTATGTTAACCGTCGCCAAACAATAAACAAATCCGTAAACTCGCACGTGTCACCAATTATCCATTGTTCATCCATTGTTTTCTGCAGTTTATTTGGTGGCTTACCCCAAGCCACCAAAAAGCGACCGTTAAAAATTCACTTATATCCGAGCAATCGCAGGAGATATGTTTGGTTTGTTCCTTGATGAAGTACAATGATTTATGTCCAAACAGCAACTTTCATTTTGAAAAAAGTGTAAAAATCCTGTGAGATACCACCTTTCAAAAACTGCACAAATCATCATTTTGTTTACATTTTGGAACGGAGCCCATTTAACCCTATCTCACCTTGGATTTTACCGGCAATCTCAATAACCAATCGCTACGATTCACTGAGATGGAGATTCGCCTTTAAACACCACTTTGAGTCTAAAGCCTTTTGCTTGAAATGCATACACCTTTGATGGGATTGCAATGTCTTTTGACTTATGTGTAATGTAATAACTTAGTTTAATCTTATAGTTTTATTTGTTGTAATTAGGTAGAGGCCATCTTGGCCAAATACATTTTCAAATAAGTAATGTGCTTCGATGGGATTCCAATTGCCTTTCGTAACTATGACTATGACTATGATTCTTCATGATTTCTGCACTTTTCCTCCTCAGGTATCAAATTACAAACAAAACCATGGCAATGAAAGAGAGAAACCTGTAGATGATGTGACACAACTTGTCATGAATGTCCTGACTCAGTCATCAATGGAAGCAGGTGACATCTTAGATCAGGATCAGTCTCTTATTCAAGAAGTGCTGCTGCGACACGGCAAACAGCTAAACATTGTGTGCTTTTTGACTCAAACAGTTAATGATGTTGGAAGACTTTGTTGTTATAATTCAACCTCGTCAACTTTAGCAGTAGACACTACCTTCAATATTGGAGAACATTATGTGACAGAATCAGCATTCCGCTATTTAGCCCTTCGAAAAAGGGATGATGATGGCCATCCCTGGTTTCCAGGTCCCAGTATGGCACATCGAAACAAGGAAACTGCAGATTTTGCTTATCTTTGGCAGGTATGCAAACATGCGAATCCAATTCTCAAGGATCTCCGATCCTTCGGAACCGATGAAGATGACGCACTTATCAATGGGATTCTGCAAGAGACAGAAGAACATACTGTTAATCTGTTAGGAGAAGAGCACGTGCACTTGAATTTTCAGAAGAAGTTGCTCGAATTATCATTTCCTGCCAGGCAAACAAGGATGATTTTGGAAGACATTTTTGGGAAGAAGGAGGGTGAGCAAACGGATTCACTCATTAATTCAGAGTCATTTGAAGATTTTAACCAAAAAGTGGAGCTACTTAAAGGTAAGTTGGTGCAAATGGAAAAGGATTTTACCCGCAACGATCCAGTTGGAAAGTTTGTAAGATATTTTGAAAAACATAAACAGTCTGCGATCCGAGAAAAGATGACGAAACTAATCAGGAAAAGTGTCAATGAGGTAAACCATCATGTTTTCTTATTTATGACATTCTGGTGAATATATAAATTTCAACTTGGTTTCTTTACATCAGCTGCCAGCCATTTTGTATGATTATGGATATCATGGGGACATATAAAGTGCTGATAACGATGAAAGCTTATAATTTTCTAGTCTGCGTGCAGACAATGCCAAAGGGAAAGATATAGTCTGCGCAACCCCGCTCAATTTCGCGTATTGTATACGTCAGCATTTAATTTCAATAGCAGTTTGAATTATCCTTTCTTCTTAGCTTCTGTTTATTGTCTGCAGCAGGGTACTTAAACTTCTAGACAATTGTGTTTTAACGAAGTTTGCTTAGAGAACAAAGCAAAGCCTAAGATTACATCACATGGTAGCTGTTCTCAAATCTGATTACTTCCTTGTTTCCCGGAAAAGCGATGTTATTGGCTGTTACAACATTGAGTTTTCTTTTTTATCGCTATTGCGGTAAAAATGCTGAAGCACGCTCTTCACAAAAGTGAGCGGCATTGCACAGACTAAACCTTTTCCTTGGGTATAGTCTGCACACAGGCTAATAATTTTCTCCTTTTCACAGAGGGGAGCTTCTTTCAGCTCCACACTTAGATGCATCGACATCTTTTAACTCTATATACAATATTGCATCGTTTTCAGTGTTCCAGAAGGTATTACTCGTGTGCACAAATGCATCATGGGATTTCATCTCAGACAATATAAGAAATTTAAAAAAATGCATAGACTAGCATTACAATACTGAAACCTTTAGTTGCAGGATGCAACAACGAGAGCATTCAAGATTAGCTGAGTTTCCAATACTAGCAAATGCTTAAAGTAATAAAACACCACACACTACCAAAGAATCGGTTTCTTCATTAGTATAGGGCAAATCACATAGCACATAGCACATAGCAAGGGCGCCTACCAGCCGTATATTTTTCTTGGTGGATATGCAATTCTCAGCTGTAATTTTTCCTCCACCTTCACTTTCAATTTATCTACTCACATCACTTGCTCTGGTCTTCAGATTTTACGACTTCAATACGGCACAGTTTTAGTTTTTGGCCTGTGTACGAATGTTCAATCGAGAACACTTACTTTATTCATAAGTCATGTCCAACACGAATTTATTTAAAATATGAAAAATAATCGAGTGGAAATCGCAAAATCTACTCTAAACTAGTATTTTGTCTGTTTCTATCTTAGGATACTGTATAGCAACATTAAGAACAGATGTAAATTCAGAGCATCCAGAACATGCAACATTGGGAATTATGACAGTCATGTACCTATTCTCACAGGACCGAATGCTCAGAATTTTTAATATTTTAGTCCCACGGGCCTAACTTTAGCAAAATCGCCTATCTTGGGACTAGTCCTAGTCCCAACAGTCCAAGGGTCATATTTAACCTTTGTAGCAGTCAGTTTTAGCCCTCTTCAAGAAAAAACGAACATCAGTGAACTTGAAATTGACTCACCCTCCTCCCTCAGTGGCAGCGCACGTTTGATACCACTCTCCTTACCACAACAGCAAAGTCTCCTTCGCACTCCCCATATCTAAATATTTGGTAAGGAGAGCATAAGGTATGTGAGAATATACCACTTTTCCTCATGGCACAGTCATGTAAAATAGCTGCGATGGAGATATGATAGCTGCGCGTTGCACCCTCATTGCCATCAGGTTTTACGGGGTTTTTACCAACTGCTTGCAAGCGCACCTTTGCAACTATTTCAATTTTCCTCCCGTAGCTAGCGACATAAAATCTGTCCTGGGTATGGTTTCCATTTCCATTCATTAATTTCAGTAGATTTTTAATTTGTAAAGTTTTTGGCACAGCCCCCTGAAAATCAGTCATACTGACTGACGGGGCTACCTTGGATGAATAATTTTAAAATGAAATGAAAGCAAGAAAAAGACTCTAGATTATTGGACAATTTAATCTGATGCTATGAAACTGAAGGAAAGGGGATGTGAGAAGCCAGGAAGGATGATGCAATTTCAAAGCGTTTTAAGGAATGAAACAAATATCACTGAAATTCCTCTTGATCCATTTTTTTTAAATCGATTTAATATTTTGTAATATGATGATGCTGGTACATTTTTCCTTGAAGAACATTTAAAGGGTTTCTTTGAAAGATATCACAAGGAAAACAAGCTGTTATCTGCTGTCCAGTATGATCTTCAATTTCCTTCTTTTATGGCTGCTTGCAGAGCTCTTGGTATGATTGACAAGCTCATAACTAGTCCTTTGCAGAGAATGATTGAAAAAGAGGGTCACATACTTGACCTGAATGCCTACTATTAGAGGCTATTCGATTGTTTTATTTCTTGGGGGGCCAATGCATCAGAGTTTATGTTGGGGAATATTTGCATCTTTGGAGAAGGAATATCTTAATAGGTCCTCATCCACTTCCGCATCGATACTCTCATCCAAGATTTCGTACTCATTATCATTTTCATCTATAATTTCTTGATTATCCTCACTTTCAGGCTCTTTCTTTTCATCATAATTCTCTTCGTCTGTGTCAATGTCTAAAACATCTGATTCCTTGTATGTACCTGATTTATCTGCAGAAGGAAGAGCTCAGATGTTTACGCAACTTGGAAAATGTATACAATTCTCAGAAATATCGTAACATTTTGGAAAATATTCACACCCATATTATCTGAATACCTCGGCATTTACCTTGTCACAATATATCTTGGCAATCAAGTAGGGACTGTTGTGCAACCTAAATTCTATGAAATGACAGATTAGCACTCAATTAAGTTTCTTTGATAAAACCGGGAGGGTTTCATATTCAGACACAGGTATATTGGATCTTGCTATCAGGATGAGGACACTGCTGTTTAAAAATAGTCAAATACAATAGACAAATTTAATCCTTTTATCACAAATCATTGGTTGCTGTTCCGCATGATAGGATTTCTTTCAGTCAAATTGTAAACTAGCCTGAGATCAGTGTTTGGAGATTGTTTGGAGAGCCTGATATTGGCTAAATCGTAAACAGACAGTCAATTGGTTTCAGAGATTGCAAGTCCTCAAATTCACAGATATCTATAAGGATCTTGGTTGTAGGACGAAGCGAGGAACAGAATTCAACATGGTGTTGTGACTAACCTACTGCGTTAGTTTTTCAACGACGCAATTACAGGCCCGATTAGGCCATGCTTGTTACAGCAATACAGTTATTCCATATTTGTCAAAGTTTTATGAGGAGCAAAGGTAATATGGAGAACAACGCCTTCTTTTGGTAAGTTTCAATTTTGTTCCTGATGCTATCAGCCTATACAAAGGCAAGCCTGGTTGCAGATCTAGGCTAAGATTCGTTTGATCACACTTTTGGTAGGTATTAGAAGTGAGAACCGCCTATAAAATTACGGCCAATCTTCGTTCGCCATTGAAGGTGTTCGTCCCATGAAGTACCAATATTGATCCCTTTATAAAAAGCAACAAATGTCGAAAATTTTGTGAACACAGACTATTAATTGTTATTTCAAAACCTGGCGCTGGCTGTGTGTGGGATAGTTATTATATAAATTTGCTGCAAGACATGATTTGTGCCGTTGTTACAACTTTGCACATGACCTTGTTATCACATTGATGAGAGAGAAAAATGTTTAATAATATTGTAAATTTAGTTCTTTAAGTATTCAATACACCATGAGTAAATTCCTTGGTCTTATTTGATGACAAACAAGCGAAACAAACAAGCGAAACTTGACCGCTATCCAGGGTTTCATCCTGGTTTCCTGTGTAAAACATTGCAAGGTATTGTCTTTACCCAAACATTTTACGTCACAGGGGTCTGGCACTCAATGGTCTGACCGCACAGAGTTGCCACCACTTTTTGAAGCAAAGTGGGTGCTATTCAACCCCATTTTCTGAAGAAATAAAAGTCTAAATTCAAAAATTAAATACACCATGATGATCAGCAATGTTTACTGCATAATATAAGACAATAAACATTTTCGCGTCATATCACTTTACGCTTTTAACTTATATCTACGGGCATAATGCGCGGGTCATAGGGGCTCAGGCTAAAATGCCATATTTCATTTGAAAAACAACACAGCCATGCTTTGTTCTTTACGATAGAATGGTCCGCAATTTACCGCAGTTTGCATATGAAACATAGCATGTAACCACTGTGAAGGCGTGGTTTGGACAAATGTGTAACCGCTGTAAAGGCGTTGTTTTTACAAGTGGTGCTGTTGTTGTTACAAGTATAAAACTTTGTTTTGAGAAGGTGTGACAAGAAACGGAGCAAGAAGAAGGGGCGTAATCATGGAGAAAGGAAAGTTGAGGAGCCACCATGAATGAGACTTCGAGCAGTAGCAAGGCCAAACTGGTATGCATCATATGCAAACATTAGTTTCTTCGTTTTGATTTGTGTGACTAGGCCAAATGTATAATTTAGTTTGTTTCGTTTATTTTGTAGATTGTTATCTTACTTACAAGTACAAGTATAACAAAATGGCCTACGTGATGTTTTTTGCTCGTCTCGCTGAATGAATGTTCAAACAGCGTTATACAATAACAATCAGTAGTGCCAAGTCTCAAAATGGCGGTCACAGTGATTGATGTTCAAAGAAGTACCCTTTGCACATTGCACATTCTTTTATGAAATGAAGTTGGAAGTGAAGTTGAACCTTGTTTGTTTGCAGATGTTTCTAGCGTGCTTTTAAGTTGTGTGTCTGCGGGCATGGGCCTTAAACTGCAGATGAGCAGCACTGTAACAAATGATTTACCATATTCATGACATAAGAATGGAAATTTTTATGAATTCTTTTGAATTGTGTCCTTTCTACAGATAATTGATTGATTTCTTAACAGGTTTTGATATCTTCAGTAACTTTGAATTTTATGTGAAGCTACCTTTTGTAAAAGCTGTAAACCAAGAAAATATATTTATTGCTGATAATTTTTGCTGCGGCATGTGTTTGCAGTGTATTTTGTAGCGTGTATTTTGCAGCTTGTTTTGCAGCAATTGTGTTTGCCCTTTTAGTGCTTTTTGCATGTTTTTGTCTGTTTTGTCTGCTGATTTAAGTGGTCCAACATGGGAGATGACTTTACAAGACAAGAGACATTTAGTAACAGGTCAGAACCTATGTTCAACACACAAAGACTAGAATCCAAGAACAATATTACTGTTATAATTTTGTTTCACGAAAATTGTGGCACATGAAACATATCATTGTATGATGATCATCAGCTCCAAAAGGAAAGACGAGCATAACAAGAAGGGCAGTTTCAAGAAATGGTTTTTTAAATGCCCCAGTATGAACAGAATGCAACATTTTTGCTAAAACTGAAAAAAGAAGCAGCAGAACTTATTTCCCTTTATCTGCACTTTGAAGATAGGTGAAATTTGTTTTCGTTACACATTTTGCAGAAATATTGTTTGTTAAGAATTCATTTGGTTGCATGTATGTATTGTATCCATTGTGTCTTGTTAGGAAAAACTAAAATTTTTCAACCATGAACAACCCTGTGTGGTTCTGGCCTGATTCTGTTGAATTTCGCTCCCCGAATGCTGGCCCTATCTGGATGAGAGTAGCAGAGATGGATCTTGTTCTACAAGCCTGTAATACGAGGCTGTGTGAACATGTAAATCAAGATGAACAGCTCATCATTGACGAGGGAGCTGCAAGTGCAGGGGCCAGTAACGAGCCCAGTCCGTCAAGCATGGCCCATGCTTCGTCAGTCATGCTACCAAACGAAGGATGCGAGCAGAGCTTTGTTGTGCCTGGCTCATCGCAACGAAAGGATGCAACGAAAGTGGATCGATTGAGCCAAATTAAAAGACAACTGAAGGTTCTGCAACTTTAGCCCCCTGTAGTCCTTTCTAACCCATTTAACGGAAAAAATGTTCACTTCCAAGAGGTTTCAAGCATAGGCTCATTTTTATTTCAGGATGAATGAATTAAACAGAATTATTTCTGTTCGCCTACATAAAAGCGGGCGGTTTGTGGCGAGTGACTTTGTTGACGATCTAAGAGCGGCTGGGCCTTAATTTGTGTGAATGGACTATTATTTCTTGTGGTGAAATAATTTTTTTCTTAGTTATTGTACTCTGCCGAAATTAAAATTGCGTTAAACATTTCCAATGAAATCCTTTTGTACTAGAACATCCTCATATGATGTGTTGTGATATCCTAAACCTTCATGTGGATCATAATAGATATCTTTGCTGAATACATTCAGAAACCTATTTGCATTATACTTGTTGTGAAAGGCTGTTGTCCTTTGTCTTCAAAGTTCATTGATATGCAATCATCCTACCAATCATCATTATAAGTTGATCAGACTTGACAATTCTTGACACTCCATCACACTTTGTGCTGCTTAAAACTGCAGACCTTAGTCATGGGAAACATCCATCTGGAACTTGGCTCGGGTAAAGAAGCATCTTACTTTCATATTGAAGTCTTCGGTGCAGAACAGGAGAAAGACCATTATCAGCGCTTCTTTCAGTATTGAACGGACACCGACATACGTGCCTCCATAATTCATTTTGACGTATACATGCCAAACAATGTATACACAGTTTAACTTAGACGCATTTGAATTCAATGAAACTTGGCACAGTTATAGAACAGGTAATTTGCAGCTTGTAGCGTAATTTGGGTGTGGCTGCCACGCCTTGTGACGTCACAGTGACGTCACAAAGCTGAAAATCTGTGAAAATCAGGCTTCCAAGTTGAATTCAAGTTTAATGAAGATTTTGCATGCACTTTATGCAGTTTTTGGTTCAATTTGTAAACAAAAATGGTGATAAAATATTATTTTATTGAAAATAACGATTTTGGAGTGATATTTTGGCAGAAATTAGCCGATTCTTATGACGTCATTTGTGCGATTAATTTATTCTATGTAAAAAGAGACCAAAAGAACCTGCAAAATGATGATTATCTATGACAAATGTATCATTAGAGTGTTTTTCATTGAAAACGTTCGAAAAAACTTGAAAAAATTGCTAATTAGTCCAAAATGACGGCCAAAATGACGTCATTATCAAAAAATGCTGACATCATCAAATTCCAGAAATTATGTTAAACATTGAAGCGGCAATATTTTCTCCAGGTCCTGGTCGGCGATAAACTTTTAACTCTCCTCCCGTCTTCAAGACTTTAAGATTATGGTAAGGCTTATGATAATTTGCGAAGTTTTTGCAAAGTTTGTTTCAATGTTTCCAAGTTTGTTTTAATGTTAGTATGGTTCAATGTTTCCAATGCCAAATGCATGGTAAACAACTAATTCAAGCAAATTGGCTGAAATATGAAATTTTCCATAAAACTTTGCAAATCATTAATTGGGCCCCCTGATTGATAATTTGCGAAGTTTTTTAAAAAACGGCCAGTGGAGAGCCTCGTCTATTCACCACCAAGCCTACTCTTGTTGGATGACAATTGGCAAGGATGACAAATCTGCATACATGTTGCTGCATTAAAGTCTCAGATATGAGAAAAACATGCCACATTTGGTGGAGCTAATCTATTTCTATCAATGTATATCTGTTGGAAGTGTTGGATGAATTTTGTCCCCCCTCCCCTCCCTGTTTGAATGTCTCAAAGGAGCGAAATTATCCAAATTTTGAAAATAACTAACCAACTATAAACATACTGTTGCTACCAGGAGAGGAGTTGTATGCAATAGGCTAAATATATATGAATCTACTTCATTAGAATTATTATGCTCTGAACTAATAGTTTGCAAAAAGAAATGGATTATAGTTGGTGTTTATAGGCCCCCTGATTCAAATCTAGATACTTTCGTTGCTAATTTATCGGTTTCTTTGAACAAGGCGCTAGATAAATATGAAAATGTAATAGTGATGGGAGATGTTAATATCGATACTCATGATACGCAACACCCTGGATACAATAAACTTGCATCCTTTTGTGATGTATTTGGGTTATCAAACTTAGTTACAGCAAAAACATGCTTCACAAAAAATCACAGCTCTTCCATTGATGTAATTCTTAGCAACAAACCAAGGAGCTTTCTAAATACCTCTGTATTTGAGACTGGTCTTAGTGATTGTCATGGTCTTGTAATTACATCAATGAGGGCAATGATTGCTAGGCTCAAACCTAAACTAATTAGATACCGTAGTTATAAAAGGTTTGACCCCAAAAAGTTTCTTCAAGATGTCAAGAAAGCCATTTTTAAATATTATGCGTATGATCCTGATAAATCCTATGATAGCATAACTAGTACTTTCCGAAACTTGGTTGAAAAATATGCGCCGATAAAATTAAAAGTTCAGAGAGGTAACTCGGCCCCTTTCATGACACCAGAATTGAATAGGGCAATTTACACTCGATCTAGATTGAAAAAGAAATATAACAAAAATCCTACATATGAAAATAAGACAAAGTTTAAAAAGCAACGTAACAAATGTGTTGCACTGCGGAGAAAAGCCATCAAAAATCATTTTAATAAAGCTACTAAAAATGGTCTGATATCTAATAAAGCTTTTTGGGATCTTGTGAAACCATTTTTATCCAACAAAGGAGCACTAGTTCGCTCAGATATCTCTCTTGTTAAAGACAAAAAAAATCATAACCGATGATAAAGAATTAACTGAATTATTTAATGATTATTCCGTAAATATTGTAGAGAACACTAGTGGTAAGAAACCTTGTGGTGTTGCTGATACAACATGCATTGATGATGATAGGGACATTGTTAGACTGATCGTAGAAAAGCACAAGAACCACCCAAGTGTTATAGCCATAGTACAAAACCTAGATTGCAATGTTGAAACCTTTTCTTTCAAGGACATAGAAGCTCGGGATGTTGCAATATTGTTAAAAAGTTTGGATGGGAGAAAATCCACAGGTGAGGATCAAATACCCCCAAAACTAGTATAACTTGCTGCAAATGAGCTTACAATTCCATTAACCAATGCTATTAACTGTAGTATACGCAATTTTAGATTTCCAGAAAATGCGAAAAAAGCAGCGGTTTGCCCCTTGGACAAAGGGGAACTGAATCGCCCTGTTGAAAGAAATTATCGTCCTGTCAGTGTTCTAAATACTTTTTCAAAAATTTACGAAAAAGCCTTAAAACAACAGCTTATCTCACATCTAGGTAAAACACTCTCTATTTTTATATCGGCTTACAGAAAAGAATACAGTACACAACATGTGTTGATAAATCTAGTGGAAGAATGGAGGGCAAAACTTGACAAAGATTTCGTCGTAGGAGCAATCTTCATGGATCTCTCAAAGGTCTTTGACTGTATTCTACATGATCTAATCATAGCAAAATTACATGCATACGGTTTTGATGAAAATGCGTTAGTTCTTATATATTCCTATTTAAAACATCGAAAACAATGTGTCCGGATAAATAATTCAAATAGTTCCTTAAAATATGTTATATCAGGAGTTCCACAGGGTTCTGTGCTTGGTCCAATTTTATTTAATTTCTTTATAAATGATCTTTTTCTGCATATAAAGCAGGCAACACTTCATAATTATGCTGATGATAATACACTTTCATATTTTTCCAAAACTATGCCCGAACTCGTCAGAGTTTTGGAGAATGAAAGCAATGTTGCTTTAACTTGGCTAGAACAGAATGAAATGATTGCTAACCCTGAGAAATTTCATGCTTTGTTAGTAAGAAAGGATCGGAAAGATACTAGTGGACAAAATATAAGCTTTCAAGGTCATGAAATCAAATCAGAAGAAAAACTGTAAAACTTTTGGGAGTTACTCTGGATAACAAATTGAACTTTGATAAGCACATATCAAATCTTTGTAAAAAAGCTGCGACACAACTAAACGTTTTGAAAAGACTGAGATCATTTATTGGTTTTGAGCAGAAAAAGGTACTTGTACAAAGCTTTGTTTACTCTAACTTTAATTATTGTCCGTTAGTTTGGTATTTTTCTTCCATGAAGTCGCTTCATAAAATTGAAAAGTTACAAGAGCGTGCACTAAGATTTCTTTACAATGATCATAAGAGCTCATATGATGATTTGAGACAAAAGTCAGGAAGATGTACTATGCAAGTCTCGCGTCAAAGAACTCTTTGCATTGAAATTTACAAAACATTGAATAATCTAAATCCACCATTCATGAAAAATTTCTTCAAATTCAGATCTTCGCAATATTCTACCAGAAATCCTTATGACTTAAAACATATAAGACCAAATCAAGTAACTTTTGGTTCAAACAGTCTTGAGTCCGTTTGCCCTCAAATATGGAATGACCTACCAATCAAAATGAAATCCGCAGAAAACTTGAAAAGCTTTAAACTTTTGATAAAGCAATGGAATGGCCCAAAATGCAAATGTAGCGCCTGCAGTAGTTTTAATTGTATTCAGCATTAAGTTTCTTATACATTTCAATTTCATTCGATTTAGACTAGTTAACTTTGTATATATTGTATATATATTGTTTAGCTATGTAAATATCGAATTAAAATAAATGAACAACAAAAGCTACTAAAGTTAGAATTTTTCCGGACTACATTGAGGGCAGTGACAAATTCCATCCTTTCCAGCCCGAAGAAACGCTCTTCTTTTACCGGTTTCTTTGCAATGAGAGCACAACCTTGCTTTTCTTTTCAGAAGGCCTTTTGTAGCTTTTGACTGCAGTTCTTGTCTCTTTACCAAAAGCGATAGTCTTTCCGTGGGATTCCTTACTGAAACAAGTTGTTGATTTTCCGTGTTAACTGCCGCATGCAGACTTTCCCCTTCCTCCTTGATAGCATTCCGATAGTCTTAAAGTGCCGTACAAAACGGGGTACACTAAATGCTAATTCATGAATCTTCCTCATAATATTTGTTTGAGGAAAGAGAGTCGTAAAGATCTCACCAAATTTATGGCAATGTTCCTAAAGCTTGCTTATTTCTTCTTCCGTAAGCAATCTACTCTTTGCAAATAACAAGCGCTGAATTTGAGTGATATGGTAAAGTGCGAGTTGCGAGTTGCAGTTGCGAGTTGCGAGTTACACTTATTTTGCGAGTTGCGAGTTGCACTTATTTTGCGAGTTGCGAGTTGCACTTAATTTGCGAGTTGCGAGTTGAACGAAAGTTGCGAGTTGGAAACTCAAAAGTGCGAGTTGGAAACTCAAAAGTGCGAGTTGAAACTAAAATTACGAGTTGCCTGTTTTCTTTTGAATGAATGCATTTTTTGCCAAATAAAAGGGTTTTTTGAAGTTGCAATTGAATAGAACTGTTTTATGGATTTAGCGTTTTTAGGCCGTTGTAATTTTCTTTATAATAAATCAATTCTAAGAAGCGGCAAGCTTATTACAATTTGTGGCTTTCATTCCCCCAAGTCGTTCACTAATATTACTTATTACTGTAATGCAGTAAACTGGGGACTCGACTTAGTTGTCTTCAAAGAAAATTAAAGGAGAATCATTAATTCGTTGTCTTTCCCTTTCAAGACGACTTGTGCAAGTCCATGTTAATTGCTGAGCTCATAAAAGAAATTGAGGTAAATTGAGCTCTGCTGAGGGTGTTTTTCGATTAACAAAAGCATCGTCAACAAAGGCAAATTCAAGAGACATCACACTCAAGTAAAATCTGGTGCTATTTAGTAAAAACGCCTTGCTTTTCAAGGAATCGGTAACAGTTCCCGATACACCCTCTTGCTTTTCAAATTTCGTAGTTATTTTCGAGGGAGTGATAGATCACTCATGTTCGAAGTAGCTTCAACACGTAATTTATATAAGTTAAACCCAGCTGAGTCCATCTGTACTGTCCTGTGGGTGGTGGGTGGTGGGAGTTGATGGTTGTGTCCATCGCACAATGGTTGTGGGCATGGCTGTTGGCCTTTGTTGCTGTTTTGGATAGTGGATCAGATTGGGGGTGTTCGTTGTAAATCTGATGCTCATTGCCCTGTACTTGTGTCTTTAATATTTCTTTAAGGTGGATGCAGGGTATAATTTTATGGTTTTTTGTCAAATTTGGCAAAAACACTTTTTTCTTGATTTTTGTACTTCATGTATTTGGAAACATGATTGCAAGGTAAATAGTGTCCTTCCATTACCCTAACTGTGTCCAATTTGTTCAAAAAGAGGAACATGTCAACATTACTAAAACACAGACAAGCCAGTAACAAGCGGAACAGACCAGTAACAAGCGGAACAAGCAAGGAACAACCCAGTAACAAGCAGCACAACGCACAACTACGGAACAGTCCAGTAAAAAGCATGAAACAATAGGAACAGGCCAGTGACATTGGAATACTCTGGGTTGTTCCTTGCTTGTTGATTTGCGCTGTAAGCAGCAAATCTTTTAAAATAGGTTCAAAAAGCAGTGAACCAGAGTAGCCTAGCCCTTCTTTCGAGGCAATGGCAGAGTTTGCAGCCCAACCAATGCTGTGATGCGAGCGAGTGCTTGCCCTTGCTTACCAAGAAGCAGGTAAGAACCTGTCTTTGTAGAAGTAAATATGGTGTAATGCGTAGAACCTATTTTAATGACAATCTGCTCGTATGCCTATCCGTAGTATCCGTAGAGAAACGTCTGTATTAACTGGGTATAGGCCTAAAAGTGTGAAGTATGAACTGCCAGATCTAAATAAGTCAACAAGTTGGTATTTCGATCGGTTAATGGCAAGAAAAGTGAGCTTGGAAAGGATCGTCTTTTTAGTTGTTATTCTTATTTTTTTTCACAACTAGTATTGCACAACAACTTCATAACTCAAAAGTTCAAAATGAGCGACGTCTGCATTACAAAAGTTATCACATTTATGTCATGTGACCAACAAATATTTAAAATTTCGTGTGTTGTCTGCTACGAAATAAAATTATTGTCATGGTGCAGTGTAGTATTACGATTTATTCTTTAGGGCACAATCACCACTCATCAACGGTTTGCAAGAAAACAATGAGTTATGATTATGGGATAATAGTCTTATTTAAATTGATGTTTTCCTTGCGTTTGATTTGAATGAATGCATTAAACCTAGCCTTATTTTCCGTTCCAAGTGGGCATTTTTATGCAAATACAAAATTATCCACATCTAGCGCAAATCATCAGATAGTTATGTCCCTTGTTCTGCTTGTTACTGGGTTGTTCCTAGCTTGTTACGCTTGTTACTGGCTTGTTCCGTGTTTTAGTAACGTCGAGGAACATGTACCAAATATAATCCATAACAACGCCCTAGCAACATACTTTGCAATTTGCTACACCTAGAAACTGTCAAATAACATTTGTTCTGGAGGGAATTTTCAACTCTGCTTCAAATTGAAATGGATCGCAATAACCCAGTTATGGGTGAAGTACTTCAAGGTCTTATTACGTGAAGTAGAAACTTCGCACTTGTGCTTGGGCGGTTGGATGGAGGTTGGAGAGTGTTGAAGGTTTGAGAAGAAGTAGTGCTAGTTTGTGCATCATTGACAAAATTGATTGCGCACTTCAGAAAGATAGGAAGTAGCTCTCGGCGGTTATCAGAAATGAGAATATTAAAGGAAATCAGCACATAGCGATGCAAACTCTCCACAAACAAAGAAAGTAGGGGAGACCGGGGACAATAACACGCCTTGACTCTTGCGCCTTGCAGAAAGGTGCAAAAATCTGATTTTTGCACAGAACATGCTCATTCTAAACCTCTACATACGACTTGAGATACAAGAATATTCAGCGAAGTTTGCAAGATTTTGAAGGGAAAACATGTTATTGAGTACAAAAGCAAATGCCTTTTTTCACTGTGGGTATTCTCATTTTATTGGTCAACAACATACTACATCCAGAGAAATGAATAATTCAGCAAAAAGAAACTGACCAACAAAGCTGCCTTTCATTTCTATCAGCCAGAAATATGATGTTTTTAATAATAAAGCTTAACCAAGAAGTTCACGTTAGTATTTTTTCTTAATTTCACGAGAAAAGTCACACAAACACCAAAAATAATGATGAAACAGTCCATTTTGAAGCAGTTCAATGAATTTAAAGGCTTCATATGACTGCAATAAGCAACACTGTATGTCTGAATTTTGTATGTTTAGATATGATAATACATTAGGACTTTGGAGAAAATTTAACCAGCTTACTAACCTTTCATCGAGGCAAAAAAAATGAACGAAAGACATTTGAATGGTAAATGAAACATTAATTTAGAATTTTTTGAAAAAATGCAAAAAATCTCAAAAAAATTATAAAACTATTACTTGAAACATAATTTTGCCAAAACTTGACTCTTTGGTCATTGAAATGCTTTTAACCAGTTGTTTTCTGTCAATAACTCGGACTTTCACAGTGTTTGTGTACAAACCCCTACTGGCTTTAAAATTCCGTCATTCCGTGACCAAAGTGATTGAAAGTTTTTCAAACGTCAAACTGAAGTAAACAACTTAAGTAACATATTTTCCTTGTAAAATACAAATAAAATATACCATAAAACCCAATTTTGGATGGTTTGCTGTGAAACTTGTAGAAATTATCAACATAGAACTTTTCCGTCATTCCGTGACCGCAAAAATGAAAACATAAAATGAACTCAAATGGACTTAATTAAACTAAATTAAGAGCTTTATTTCACAACACAAGTGCTAAATGTTGTAAACAGTTACTAGGCCCAAAAGAATATCATTGATTTCAGGAGAAACTTCATACAAGGTTATCGGCTTTCTCTTTCTGATGCCGGTAGATCTTGTCAAGGGTGGTGAGATTCCAGCAATGCAAAAAGCAGAAATTCCGACAACTTGTCTCATCTTCAAACATGAAGCAAGCATCTTTTGTTCTCTTTTGAACTTCTAGATAATGTCCCTGGACTATGCTATGATCAGGTTGAAGAGTGTGTCCATAATCATCTGCAAACATTTCTTCAAGCTCAAAAGCTTCATATATAGCCTTCACCAAGTAGTATGGATTAAGGGTGTCAACTGATCTAATCACTACTATGTCATCTTTCTTTATCATATTAACTGCATCACTCATTTGCCATTCTTCTTTTTCATCTTGCACTTCATCACACATCTCATCATCACTATCTTCATCAGCAGCTTTCGTTAATAGATTGACAACTTTTCTTTGGCCATATTCCTGCAACATTTGAGGATTGTCACATGCAGAGCTGTCCAAGTTTATCTGAGCACAGCATTCACAGAGGCAAGCATAATTTCGTATTGCAAGCTGGTGACTCTTTAATGAGCTGTGAATTGTGATCTGGTGAATCTTTCTTGTGCCTTTTAAGGTCTTGTATTGTAGCTCATTCAAAGAATCTCTGTGCTGTTTAACATCTTGTTTGTCAAGGAAGAAGAACTTTCTTGTCTTAATTTTATGCTTGCTATCACTTGCACCAATTTCATTTTCAATGCAACATCTGTCAGAGAGAAAATCAAAGAATTCTTTTGCATCTCTAATGATCACTTTTTGACTGCAAACTGCTGTAGCAACTAATGATTTGATTACACCACCAACTCCATCAGAGGGTCCTTTTCCGTGCGATGATTCAAAGTAAACCCTGTCAGTATGTATGGATCGCTTTGAGAACAACCCAAATGACTTGATGCTTTTAAACTGAGCAGCACATCCAACATTGAATTCAATATCCCTCACAATCTCAACCCCAGCCTGTTGATAATAGCTGTGGATTTCCCAGAATCTCCCTCTCTGAAAGTTACAACAGGAAACAATGAAGCTTGTGTTTGTGTCCAGTGTAATGACTGAACCTCATCAGGGACAAGGCAAGTGTAATTTTCACTGAAATCTTGGACTTTAATCATCTGTCCATTCTGCAATCCCTCTACTGCCATTTTGTACATCTCGACCTTAAACATTATTGCAGCAACATGGGAGCATGATTCACCAAGCCTGCAGTGAAAGAAGCAACTTTTTTGAGTATTTTTTCTTGCATTATTCACAATAGAAAATGTTTACTTCAAATAGAAAGAAAAAACTCACAAACAAGAATCTGGCTAACAAGAAAATATGGGCTAATGCTATTCCAAGTTTTTGATAAGTAAGCAGATACAAAAATTCAGCTAAAAGTGTCAAAATGGTTTGTCAACCCCAACATAATATGACTTATGTTGGAAGGAGCAACCAATATATCTAAATCTTTATTGATGCGAAGCCTAAAACATTGCTACATATTTTTAGAAACTCAACAGTTATTTTTGAAAACGTTGTTTCTCAGTAGTGGGTTCTCAGAGCTTTAAAAGCTATTACATCATACCCAGCTTTGCAAGTACAATGAGCAGTTGAAATCGATCCATCCTCTTTGACAGCCACCCATGCTGTGTGATTCTCTTCAGTGACACGTCATGATGGTTTTACTTCTGCCCTCAAAATCATATGATCTGAGCATTGGGGCTTGTGGGATTGTATTGTCTGCACCCACCACTAACAAAGTAATTGTGGGCTTCAAGAGAACGAAAGTTCTTCAATGATTGTCTTGTGAAATGGACTCCTATTGGAAGATAAAGGAAATAAATTAAAGAACTCCTTTAAACCTGGATGAACGAAATTTAATGTCGTTTTATCAAGATTAACATGATTGAGAAAGAAAATCTTACCTGGCGACTCAATGAGGTTGTGATAAATATCTGCATACGACATGGGAGGCCAAGTCAGTGGATCGTTCTTCCAACAACTTGCCGGGATTCTAAATGGGTATTCTTTCATACCAGTGGCCGAGATTTTTCGTCTGTACCTTTGTAAATCTTCTCCATTTATCGAATCAAAATATTCATAAGACATTCTTGCTCTTGGAATAGAATATGGGAGTAAACTTTGGATATGAATGTTTGCAACATTAGTAGCATGTGTACGTTCTCCCCTTTGCGCGGAAGCGAGGCTGTAAACAAGCTCGTTGCTAAGGGCAGCCGACACAACCTATTGTTGCGACATCTGATGAGGCAGAAAACTTGGAGTGTAATTTTGTTTCCTCATCTAGAATCTTACCCTTGAAGTCTTTCCTTCTGAGCAGAAGGTCTTGACAGCCATGGCAAACATATTGTGAATGCCTAGCCGAGTTCTTCACTTCGAAAGGCAGATCTTCTATCTTGTTTTGCAGGTTGAGACTTCTCCCCACAATTAAATTCCAGTCATGTTTCAGCACCAGCTTTATGCTGCAGATTCCACAAAATTCCTCCCTTGAAATTGTTGCTATACCATCACAAATTTACGCCAGCTTATGCCTAGGCCTGCAATGGCACACAGCAAGCAATGATAGGCGTCATTATAGAAACAAGAAAAAAGCACGCAAAATCCCGCAAATACATCATAGTTTCATACCAGCCAATAAGATTTGGTTTAGCCTTTTTCATAAACTGGAACAAGCAATAGCTCACTGATGCGCAGTCTCTACTGGGGAGATTTCTGCTCTTTCCTCCTCCTCTCCACCCCGCAGTGACAGTAGAGGCTGCACGTAGGCTAGGTAATGTAAAAGTAATAAAGATGCAATTGATTTCAAATGTTGATTGAGCAATCCATTGCACAAATATGTGCTTTTAGATGGAAAATACCTGAGTCCACCGAAGAGAAACGGATGGGCCTGAAATGGAAATTTAAAGGCCTACCTTTCTATGTGCTCTGTTGGAAAAACTGTTGTCTCCAGTGTCTACATCCACTGTTGCATGGATTGTTTGAAAAGCTGATACACCATGTCCATCTGTTATTAAACGGAGACTTGTTCCTGGAGTAAATAATCTTCCTTCAAAACCCTCTGGTACAAAATGAAAGGAACAGATGGTGGAATGCATGGTTGGTTCCCATCGTGCACGAAACATGTCTGAAATGAAGATGTACGGTTAGAGCTTGACTCACTGCTTTGCCAACAAAGTATTGAAAGCTGTTAGAAGTTTAAGGAGTTTTAATTTTGTGGAGGAAGTTATGTTGGATCCAAACGAAGATGTTGATTTAGATATTTTCCTGTGTGATGTTATTCCAAAACTAAGAGGTGCCAGTAGAAAAATTCTCAGAGAAATTAGTGCTCAAATGAAAAATTCCGATGTTGAAGTGCAACCCTATGACTTACAGCAATTGCAATCGGAATCATGAAATGCACAAGAAACTATTTTAGAACAACTGCGAGAAGGTGAAGGTGCGTTTTCAGCGCCAAGCGCTGGGATCGCAGAAATAGAGCAGACCTAATTGAGTCTGCGACCCCTTGTCATGACGCTCAAGTGGTGGGGTCCTACCGGGTATCGAACCCACTCCGCCTGACCGTTCTGGCTGCAAAGTCAGAGGATTACACCACTGCGCCACAACACCTTTAAAATTATAGATGGGGGCTAAATGGGAAAACTACTGTCACCTAAACACACTCTTTTCTAAATGCTCTAAATATGATACTTACATGACATCCTGAATAAACAAGAAACTTTATCTTATACTCTAATAAGATACTCCTCCAGTATCATCGTGAGTCTCTGAAATTGCAGCATTTCTGCTACTTCATCCACCCCCACACACATATCTATGTTTCCTCATATCCTGGATTGGTATTTTCTCATGACAATTCACACACTCTGTTGTGACCTGCATCTATGTGGAAGTAAGTGTGACCGACTCAGTACTAATATCACTCTGAACTACATATATTATTGCAGTAGTTGACACAATGTCTTTCAGATATGGAACACTGTATCCACAGATGAACACAAGAAAAAGACGACTTGACAACTCTTTTTTTTTAATCTTCTCTGCTATTCTTGAGGCATTTCGACCGTTTGGTCATCGTCGAAAGAATGAGTATTTTTATAATGGTATGCCCCTTTTATAGCCTTTTTGCAGCTACGTGATTTAGAGGGGGTCACGTAGTGCCAAAACAGTGTCACGTAATGCCAAATATGGTGTCATATGAATCCTTAATTGCATTTTAAAGTTACCTTTTATGTGTCGAAAATGATAGGCCACAGGGAAACGAAGTATTGCATAAAGGAGCGAACGGAGACAAAATGTAGACTGATTACGATGAGTCCCAGTAATCGCTATCCAAAACGAGACTAATACGCCAGACAGAGACCGCTCTTACTGGGACTCATATTATTACGGCAATGTTTTTGGACTGATTTTTTTTTCACTTTTGAATGCCCTTGGGAACAAGGCTGTGCGCAGCGTGTTTGTCAACAGTCTGATTGATATCTCGTTGAGCGGGCTTATTTGATTTGCAATGGAGGATGAGCTGTTTGGCCTTAACCAAGCAATCGAGGAGAAATTTAATACAACATTGAAGGATTTTCAAGTGGCAGCTTATAAGAAAGCTCTTTGCGGTGAAGACATTATTATCATAGCATGAACAAGATTAGGGAAAACCCACTGCTTCGGGCTTATTTGATTTGCAATGGAGGATGAGCTGTTTGGCCTTATCCAAGCAATCGAGGAGAAATTTAATACAACATTGAAGGATTTTCAAGTGGCAGCTTATAAGAAAGCTCTTTGCGGTGAAGACATTATTTTAGCATGAACAGGATTAGAAAACACTGCTTCGCTTTTTTGACAGATATTTTCAATGAACAAGATTCAAAGAACAAGAGAACAATTTGTACTGATAATGCTGTTTTAGTTATTTCGCCATTGTCAGGACTATTGGTCGAGCAGACTGAACGCTTAATTTCGTTTGGCATTAATGCGGCCTTTATTGGTGAGCTGCAGACAGATGAGACGGTTAAGTCGTCTGTTGTGAATGGAAACGTTTCAGTTCTTTTTATTACCCCTGTTTTGGAATCAAAATGGCGAAAAATTTTAGCTTCTGCAAAATATAGCAAAAGGATCTGTGCAGTTATAATAGACGAGGCCCACTGTATCTCCCATTGGTGAGTTTATATGTTTAGCAAAAACTAAAATTTGAGAGGCTTAACAAAAAATCTAATATGGATCTGAGGTCCTCTGTCTGCATAACTCAACTCAACTGCCTTTCAAAGAGTTTCTTGATCATCAACAATAATTACGAAGTAATCTCACAGATGCGGACCATGAATGTTTCTGGCCATATACTTCTTACCTGTACAAAAATACAAGGCCAAACTTGGCCTTGTACAGGCCAAGTTTTAGCCTTGTAGCAAGGATTTTGACCTTGTTATGTTATGGCCTTGCACTTGCTGGGTTACAAGGCCATAACCCAGTCTGCAGAGTGTGACAGCTGCACGCACTAGATCTTCTTCAACAATGTTGTGTGCACGCAAATTTTGAACAAGATCTTTTGTTCACTACTTTGCAAACAAAGGAATTAAAGACCTTGCACGCGAGCACGCCACTGTTTCCTTGGTCTGCACGTGTGAGATCTCGTCGAGAACTGCCATACTCTGCAGACTGGGCCATAACTACAAGGCTTGTACATGGCTGTTACATGGCCTTGTATTTTCGTACATGTAGCCATTTTTGCAAGATAGATAACACATATTTTTCATAAAAAGAGGGGGACTTATTATAAGTAGGGGGCTTATTCACAAAATCAAATGACAAGGATCTACACATGATAACTTTTTAGTTCTTCTATACCCCATTTTGTTGATCCAACAATATAATTTCACGAGGCAAATACATAAATTTGACACAGTTTATCTTTGCAAACCATTGTCAAAATTATGCCTAAAAGTCATGCAAACTTATAGGCAAATAAACAAAAAATTTTGGTAATCTCAAGAATTTGATATAGTTGTGGGGGGCTTATTTACAAAAATTTGACTCAGAGGTGAGGGGCTTATCAGAGATGTGGCTTAATAGAGAGGGGCGCTTTATAGAGCATTTACAGCAGTTGACAATCTGCCAATACATTTATTGTGAATAACTGTGGATCAGGCCATACTACTAAACTAGGCTTGCCGCTCGTTGCCTGCGGCGCCGAGCTGGCCCGCCGTTGTACCGAGTGATTGTTTGGGAAAGAATGTGTTGCCTATTGGCGTTATTAGTGAACTTACGATTGCACAACCCAGCTCACTACAACGACGAACAGGAGGCTGGAGCAAGCGCGGCGCTCTGAGGAAACCCCTTTCTTCGTCGTACTCAGAAAGTTCACTACGCAGAAAGCAAGAATCTACGTCGTCGCGACTAGGATGGTAAAATATTTTCTATAAGTTTTTCCATTGCTTTAATCATCATAGTAAGTAAGTTTTGGCATACTTTCAACATCACTGTTTCAGCAGAGGATGTTTTCTGTTGGTAATTTGCCTTTAATTTCGTTTTACAGGTTGGAGAAAGATTGCAGTTTTTGGGAACGGAACAAAAACAACAACATGGCCTCATCGAGTCAAAGACAAGCCAGTGGAATGCAGATGTTTGCAATTTGAACTGAATTGTAGGACATTAATCTTACTTGCTTTAATGAAACTGATTAGTTCACATGGCAGAACATTAAAAAATAGGCGTTTCTGTACCAGATTCTTCGAAAAGGATTGAACGATTGAAAGCGACAACAACGCTGGCCTAAATGATATTCAATGTCTGATATTATTGAATGCTTGATGATAGATCTTAACTAATTGTTTCCTCGTTTTAAAATGATTAAAATTCTTGTATTAAAAGCTTTGATCTAATAACTATGGAGAGAGTCCTAGAAACGTTCCAAGTTCTAGATGCCTTTGGAAAAAAATTTAGTATAATACTAGGTTTAATTTTAATAGCTTATTTAGCTTATTTACTTATTTATCCTACTTCATTTCAAAATATTCTAAAAGTTTTAATTTCAGTGCGTGTTTTTTCTGTATATTTCCCTTGCATATCTCCGTCATTGTGAAGTGCAAGCAGAAGGTTGTTCAAGTCTCTGCGATTTGCCATGTTGATCAACATTTATTGATTTTTTTCGCCAAGGATTCACTGTCGTCTTTTGGCAGAGCGTAAAAAAATACTTGGCGCGCAAGGACTACGCAGCCACGTTAGTGCCATGCCTCTCACCGTCGTCGTAGTGAGCTACGTTGTGCAATCGTAAGTTCTCTATTTTCTGTGACCAAAGTATTGATGTTACTTGACTTAATTTAGTTTGTATATTATATTTTCCTAAATTTTTTAACTTTCCACATATTGGAGACCCAAAAGAGTAAGCCAGAATTTCAGGAACCCAAAAAACTAACTGTACAAATCATAGAAGCAAAAAATAACTATTGCCCACATTTTTGACCCAAAAAAAATAACTCGAGAATCCCTATCCTAAATATACCAGAGTACCCCCCCCCCCCCCCTGCCCGGACATTGGAGCCATACGAAACAAAAGAAAAGCAAAAGCTGGAGTTATTACATGAGTCCTTGTCTTCTCTCAATTCCCCCAACGATACCGCCGCAATACCCATTCAGGAATGGCTACCCATAGAAATGTAATAGCTTAGTGAAGGCAGTTTGAGCTGGCATACTGGAAAAACTGGACCGTATGACCCGGGGGCCCCAATGACCCCTAGGATCTTCAAGTACTGAATTTTGAAAGGACCCTGAACATTCTGCATAAAGGTTATATGCTGATCAGGATGCTGTATGCTAATCAGGCTACTTCTGCTATAATTTTTCAAATTTGGCGCCAATACCGTTGATTGCAGCCTGGGGGTGAATACCGTTCAAGCAGGGGCTGATCTAGACGCTGGCATTGTTCTTCTGTAAGCATGGCAACTTGCCGCTGATTGTGTAACTCTCACCTTAACCATAGTCACTATGCCTTCACTTACCTGAATGAAGTGCATAGTTTACCTGAAAAGTGCATAGTTTATTTTGGCGCACCCGGTAGGTTTCAGGGGGAAAATATTACGTTCATACCTTGCCACTCAATTTGAACTTGACAAAGACACAAAAATGCATTATTGCATAATATGGTAGGTCGAAAAAGCAATTGAAACTATTATTTATTTAAGAAAAGACAGTCTATTCTACTACGTGCCGTGAAACCATGAAACAGTAAAAAGTCGCATTTGAAATTCCCAGTTGGCACAAAAAACAATACCGCAGCAAACAGTTGTCCCAAGACCTATTTGTTTCAATTCTTCACACCTTAGGCTAATTCACACAAACAAAAATGATTTAAATCTAAAATCCGTTCAATTACAAAGTAACGCTTTCTCTTGTGAATAAAATTTCTGCCCGCTCAGGAGGTCAAGGTAATGAACGAATTGTAAAATCAATTTTTGTGTTGCTCGTTGAGGGAGTCCCCACCATCACGAAGTAGGAAGGCGTAATAATCTCTCTGGTTTTGCCTTGAACATGGAAGTGAAATGTTAGAGCTCATAACTCCATTTTCAGATTACTAATTTCTTCCTACGATATGCCAAACTGTAAGTTCAAATATCTAGCACGTAGCTAAAATGAATAGAAATTGCCAGATTAAAAATATTTTTCTCTGTGCTCAATCATAAGTCAGAACTTTTTTTGGGACACCCGGTATTATCGACAGATTTAGCCCCGCTGACATGAGACGTTCAGCATATGGAAATTTAGCCGCTAGAAAGCAAGAGAAATGGAGCCTGTAAATGAATTTGCTTCTGCCATTCAACGTTTGGTATTCAGATCATTTCCCAGTAATGTAAGCAATGAGGTAATTGAGAAGACGGCCCGTGAACATTTTATACTTGGTTTGCGAAATGACTTAATGAGATGTGTGACAATGGCCGACCCTAAAACGTTTTCTGATGCCATTAGAGTTGTCCTTAGAGAGGAGAGCCTGGAAGAAAACTTTGCCCCTCAACGAGTGAGTGCAGTAGAGCCTCTAAATGATCAAATGACGCAAGTCATTTGCCTTTTGTTCAAGCTTTTGGAGAAAAGGGACAATGCAGGTAACCGCAATAATTTTCGTAATAGAAATGATAGAAATAAGAATTCCGGGAATAGAAAAAAATCTATTAATGGTCGCCCAGTATGTAATTATTGTGAGAAACCCGGACATATAGAGCGTAAATGTTGGAAAAAGTTTCCTAATCTTAGATTTGGTTTGAAAAGTGATAGAAATCAGGGAATCTAGAATCTGCTACTGTTTGTGGAGGTCATGATATTTGAAAATCCTTCTGTCATTAATTCTGGTGTTGAGCAAGTAGAGTGTGTATAATGTACCGGGTGTCCCAAAAAAAAGTACTCCTGCTTCAAAAATCACCAAAAATATATTATCAAACCTTTGATAAAATTTTCTTTTTGAGTTGTTTTGTCAAAGACCCAAAAATATTCATAGATGATAAAATATTTGCTTTTGATGCAACAACGTAGAACAATTACATGTTGAAAAACCTTATTTTGAGCAATAGTTTTTAAGCAAAATAGTAAATCTTGCTTAAGAGTCAAAATTTTCAGATTTTTTATCATCATTGAGGTCTGCCATGATTTTGCGCATTTCTTTCTGTCATTTATGACCAAACTAGATGGTTTACATGCACAAAGAAATTTATCTGGCAATCATCAGTGCTTTTTTGCAGTATGGTTCACAACCAGGTAGCCCTAAAAGAGCTAAATTTGCTACTTTTAAGCCAATTACAAGATCAGCTATACATTGAAAAATAATTTGGTCCTTGATATACTTGACAAAAAAAGAAAATTGAAGATCGGCCGTGAAATAAATTTTTGGTGATTTTTCAAACGGGAGTACTTTTTTTGGGACACCCGGTAGAAATGAGGAAATTAATTGTGTGCCCGATGTAACTGCTCCGCCCAGTAATCAATTTATTTGTAGCACACAAGAAATATTGCTTTGTGGCCCGTCAAGTGTTGTTAATGGTTTTATAGACAAACATCCTTGTAAGCAGTTGATTGATACATGTGCGTCAATGAGCATTGTCAATGAAACATTTCAACAGACCCACTTTCCCAATGTCATTTTACGGCCAGGGGATGTTAATGCTACTTCTGTAACTGCAGACCCTGTAAACTTCAAGGGAATATTTCTGCACTTTAACTTTAACGCCATTACTGAGCATCGCTTAAAGCATTTTGCTCAATTAAATAAAATAAGTTATAAATTGGCCACCACAAAATGTGAAGATGGGAGGAATCTCAGGAAGAAAAAACCAGCAAACTCGCACTAAGAGTAACATTCCACCTGCTTTGAGCCAAGGCAAGTCAAACTTTCCAAAGTTGTCCGAATCCACATCTGTCACATTTTGCAGTAAACCAAGGGAAAAATTATTAAATACATTATTTTACTCTTTTACATAAAAAACGTTATTTAAATAAATTTTGAAATAAGGTTATTTTAATTTTTTATATTACATAAAAACAACTGTAAGCATGTCAGTATATAAGTACATGGTTTGCTAATGCAGCTTTGAATCGTTCCATGTCTTCGATCATTACAATTTCATTTGCAAGTCTGTTCCAATCAACAATCGTTCTTGGAAAAAAACTGAATTTGTAATTGTCACATTTTGTACACATCTGGATGGGTCTCCATGCCCCTGAAGATAGAGATCTTGTTGTTCGCATTGTTGGCATCATAACGTAGGATGGAATTGTGATGGCAATATCATTATTTTTGATTTTGTACATTATTACGAGCCGTGCATACAGTTGCCGTTGATGAAGAGGCGGCCATTCCAGTTGACGTTGGAGGTCTGAGACACTAGCCGCCCAGCTGTATTGATTCATTGCCCACCTGGCAGCTTTTCTTTGAACTTTTTCCAGCTGTTCAATTTTGTTTTTATGATGAGGGTCCCATACTGATGATGCATATTCAAGCTTTGGTCTTACTAATGTTTTATATGCTGTAGCCTTGACTTGAGTAGAGCATGCAGAGAGGTTTCTACCTAGAAAACCTAATGTGCTACTCGCTTTATTAGCAGTGTCTGTTATATGTTGAGACCATGACATACCGGGTGTCCCAAAAAAAAGGTAACAGATTTGATTGGGGCTAGCGATAAGAATTTAAGTTGAATCGATCCCGAATAAGTTTTGAAGTACTCTTAGATAGTTAACTTGAAGATTGATACCTTATTTGTTGATATTAGTGCATCAAGAGGTGGAATATTAATCTTGAAAGTCCAAATTTGCCTCCTACCCTAAACCAGAGCTTTTGGGGTTTGGCCTAAGCTGTTAACTCGCTGTGCTGTGGAATCTCCTCAATCATAGCCAAGTACAAACAAGAAACCTCGTGCTTAGGAACACATTTTAGCGGAAATCTGACTTTGACGTTCACAATCAGATTCAAGAATTTAGCCCCGTAGAGACCCCTTTCTTGATTCTGCAAAACTTTGAATTACACCTGCCTGAGAAAAGTTATTCATCAGCGAAATAAGTCCCGTAGGCTTTAACAAATAGACCATATCTTGCAATCTTCATTACTTGAATGAAATGTTTTTTGCATCATCTCTCACGAAATTATTACGAAACAAGCAATCGTATATACCCAAGGGAACATGAAAAATGCTTATGCGTGCTTGTCTTGGTGTACTTTTGTAAATGCATTTTGATTGGAGAAAAATATTCCTTGGTGGCTATATTCATTAATTTGTTTGTTAGTTTTCAGTTTTTTACGTTCTTTTCAAACGGGTACCCAAAGGACCGATCCTTGTCCAAAAATGTCTTTGACTGAGGAGATTCCCCTAACCAGCGCGTTAGCAGTTTAGGCCAAAACCCAAAAGCTCTGGTTTGCAGATGGACGCAAATTTTGGCTTTCGAGATTAATATTTCAACTCTTGATGCGCCAATATCAACAAACGAGGTATTAATCTTCAAGTTAACTATCGAAGAGTACTCCAAAACTTATTTGGGATCGATTCGACTTTTACTCTCATCGCTAGTCCCCATCAAATTTGTTACCTTTTTTTTGGGACACCCGGTACTTCGCTCCAGTTCAACCCCCAAATAAGGATGACGGTCAACTTCTGACACTTGAACATTATTCATTGTGTATTGGAAATGAATAGGATTTTTCTTTTTACAAATTTTTAAAGTGTGGCATTTTGTAACATTAAATGCCATCTGCCACGTTTTAGACCACTTTACCAGGGACTGCAAGTCGTTCTCAAGTTTCTCAGCATCAGACAATGAATCTATTTTGCGATATAGTAGACAATCATCGGCAAAAAGTTTTATATAGGTTCCTTCGGACACATCATCTCCGATATCATTGATATGTAGTAGGAACATTAAAGGATCCAAGACTGTCCCTTGCGGTACTCCTGATGTAACACTTATCTCTTCTGACTTGTCACCATCCACTACCACTGTCTGCTTTCTGCTTGTCAGCCACATACAGATCCAGCTAAGCGTCTTGTCTCTTACTCCATAATGATTAAGTTTGAGTAGAAGGATAGGCAAAAATGTAGCATTCCAGGATTTTTACGTAGCTTCGGGTTTTCAGCACCACTGTGTGCTTGGTACTGATTTCCTTACCGGGACTGGCATATCTATTGATATGTCAGATCGCACGTTCAAATGGAATTTAGAGAAAACGTCCTTGGCCGCAGACCCACCAGATCCTGTTTGGAAGATTTTTTTAATTGAGAGAGTCGATATTCCTCCTAGATCTGAGTTGTATACTATGTTGCCGATAGGCCCGGGATGTTTGACAGGTATTTGAAATGAATGACCCACTTTACCAATCATCGAATATTTACACTGCAAGGTCGCTTGTGCAACCCCAGCGAGGGGAAATCCCTTTAAGGTTGGTAAACCCCAGTATGGAAGTCGTAACTTTAGAGCCCAAAACGACGATTGGTAAAGTGACGTCAAACACTGATGTTGGAACTACGTCATTAGTTAGTCAGGAAAATAGATCTGTTGTTACCAACATCAAATTGCCTGGTGATTATCTGTCCGACGAGCAACAGGTAGAGCTAAGGAATGTGCTTAGTAAATATATGAATGTCTTTGCAAAGTCTGACTCAGATTTAGGCTGTACTGATGTATTAGCGCATGCGATAGACACACAGGGTCACGCACCAATTTTTGAGAGACTTTATAGAGTTCCAGAAACGCAGTGCAAGGTTATAGAAATGCACGTTAAGATTATGGCGAATAGAGGAGTTATTAGACCTTTTAAAAGCCAGTGGTCGAGCCCTGTAGTTCTTGTAGGTAAGAAGGATGGCAGCACACGATTTTGCGTAGATTTTCGAAAGGTAAACATAATCACGCGTAAAGATGTGTAGTTGCCAGTTGGAAACTCAAAAGTGCAAAAGTGCGAGTTGAAACTAAAATTATGAGTTGCCTGTTTTCTTTTTGAATGAATGCATTTTTGCCAAATAACAGGGTTTTTTGCAGTTGCAATTGAATTTAGAACTGTTTTATGGATTTAGCGTGTTTAGGCCATTGTAATTCTTTATAAGAAGTCATTTATAAGAAGCTACAGGCCTTTTGCGGCTTTAATTCCCCCAAGTCGCTCACAAATATTACTGTAATGCAGTAAACTTGGGACTTGCCTTAGTTGTATTGAAATGCATTTAAAGGATACTAATTAATTCCTTATCTTTCCCTTTCAAGACAACTTGTGCAAGTCCATGTTAATTCGCTTTTTCTGCTTGGAAGGCCACTGCCCCATGAGGTATGTTAACCATGGTAGTGATGGCTACAAATTTCACATAAGGGAACATTTCCTTCCAGTGTTCAAGCTGCTACACAACAAGACCTCTCTCAAGGTTGAACATGGAATACGGGAGCATAATAAAGATACTGTGCAAGAGTGCTTTGTGACATTTGCCATAGACAATGAACTGAGGTTACTGTGGGAAACTTGCATGAACCTGGAGGCTACAAGTGCACTATGCTATAAAGCTGCTTCACTCGTCATCTTGAAGAGTACTGTTTTTATTTTCTAAAGTCAAAACAGAAGTCTCTGTGCAAAAAAATGGATGTAGCTCCTGAAAAGAAAAGTGTTGCACTGCGCCAGACATTGAGGAGAGAAGGGAAGGGGAGAGATGTAAGAAGAAGTGTTATGAAAATCAAAGAAAGTTTCAACAATAGTAAAACGTTGGAGACATTGCTCTCAGATTTAGGGCAACATGAAACGGTTGAAGGAATTGATAGAAAATTCACAGAAAAAGAGCTCACATACATGCTGAAAGCAATGGGGAAGCCCGGCTATGGTGGGAAAGGAAAATCCATCCTAATTCCAAAGTTCATCCATGCCATCACATCAGGCAATATTACAATCACACACAAAGAAGAGGTAAATTCTGTTAATTGCTTTCACAACTTTTGGTAATACATTTGACAATTTGCTCTCAGAGGCCCTTTACAGGAGAAATTTCAAGCCGGGTTGAGTTGAACACGGGTTGAGTTTCAACTCGGTTGACGGTGTAAGACTTCATCGCGTTTACTTGAAGGAGAGAATCTATTCTACTTGGATTTATGTTATAGCTTGTTTGAACATTATTTAATAGGTCAGATGACCTGTATGACAAAATCCCATTCAAATTTTATCCATTACTGTACGCTGTGATGTTTCTGTTTCCAACACACATTTGTTGCTGTACTAAGGGCCTGTTTATATGAGGCGAGCCAGCCCGCCCACGGCAAGAAATGAGTAAGTTTCCCCTAATTTCTAACAAGGGAAACGCTGGCATTTCCAAGTAGTTTCCATGACGGAAATTCCACGTTTTCTGATTTCCCTTTAATTTCCCCAGTTGAGAACAATGCGTTGTAATTTCAACTCAATTTCCAGACGGGAAATTTACACTTCGCATTTCTTTGCTCTACACTAGAAATTTCCCTAGTTGGAAATGTGAAGTTTCTGTCACTGATCTTCGAGCTGCAAAATGATAAATTTTTCGGGTTTTGTGTGTCAAGAAGAAAATCGTGCGTAGTATGTAGCAGTATGAGGAACTAAATCATAATTCATACCTTTTAGCACTGCAAGCTGAGCCAAGCGAGTTTCTTATATAATTTAATATTACAAAATCATAGTTTTTGTTTATGACATTGATCATAGATTGTCTGATCAATCAAGAAACTCTGAAATGATTGTACAAAGTTTAGTGTTTTTTTAAGATGCAGTTGCCAGTTTTTTCTGTGTCGAAAGAACATTGATCATTTGCAATGCATGGCCATTGTCAGGAAAAAAACACGCTTTTTATAACTATTTCTCACTAGTATTTCTAGTCTTTGTAGTTGCAATTCTGCGTTCGCATTGTGTTACAATAAATGCTCTTTCTTTTCGTATTCTCCCCTGAAAAGCGTGACTTTTGTATCCTAGCGGCTTTTAGATATCTCTGGTGTAAAGTTTTCCCTGGATAATAACAGCAACAACAGCAACTGCCCAACCGTTTAGTTTTGTCTTACGGAAAAGAGCGCCATAAAATGCTTGAGTTGACTACGACTGGGAAGGAGATGACAATGGTTGCAAATTACTCGGGAAGTTTCAATTGGAAATCAACCGACAGGTTAGCTTTGGTTTGCTTCGTATTTTTCATTTCTTTTTATTATATCACCAATTTGCTAATCAACTTACTTGATGCTCCAGTCCTGCATATGGAAGTCTGTATGTGTTGCGGGTCTGCGTGTCGAATGCACGATCCGTGCAAGAGGATGGAGACTCTCAAGCCTGTCTGTTTAGCAAATTCGGGATCAATACAAACATATTGCCTCAAATCTAATACATTAAACCAAATTAACCAAATTAGCCAAATTATTATCTTCGTTTAAGCTCACATGAAACTGCAAGTTGCTCAAACAAGGAAAGATATCAGGTAAATCTTCGCATTTTCATTTTTTTACACCAAGTTTTCTGTTTAGGCCCGATACCTTCTCATTTTCAAGACAGGGAAACTCAATTTAAATGTGCCATTCTACTCCTAAACCAATTGCCATCAGCAAGAAGATCCCTGGAGAACACAGATTTCATTTTGAAGTCATATACTTTGTTGTAATCGTTTGTAGCATATTACTTCGAAAGTTTTAATTCATTTTAGTGAAAGCCCGCCTAATGCAACAGCAAGGCCAGGCCGACACTCCCTCCGAGCGGAAGAAACTTACAATTTGGAAGAAAATTACAATTAAGGTATGTTCCATCATTCCATGATATTCAAATAGACATGCTTTTGCAGTGTTCTCTGTGATCCTTCCCCCCATTTTAGAATTTACAAATTTTACAAATGTAGGTGGCTTTGGTTGGCTTGGGCCTCTATCTATTATGCTTTGTGAAGCAACATTTTTCTCTCTTGGAAAAGAATCACTGAAAAGAATTAACAAAAACAATTTGGAACAATCCTTGACAACAGAGAACATACACGTCATAGTGTGTTTCTCAAAGTTTCCATAAATACATCACTGGGGAAGCTAATATTCCCCCCCCCCCCCCATCTTTTTTGGTAAGCAGTAAAGCCCTGGCTGCAATTTGTGCTTCTGCGGAGGAACAGTTTCAACAAGATCCTCCTTCATTCTGCACTGCACTGCACTGCACATACACATATTCTTTATAAGAAACTGTTTATGAGAAACGGTACGCTCAATTTTCTCAAAGTTAAGCAATAACCCTACACCTGAATTTTAAAAGGCTAAACAGCTTTAGTAATGTCCAGTTTCATTTTCCAAACACACTCAAAAATGTTTTGACACTGTACAGTTTGGACATTGAATTTGGAAACTTTTTAGAAATTATTTTGAGTGTGAATTATGTGATCAACTTGTTTTGAGACCTTACTAATAATTTGGGAGCCCTCTTGACAAAACAAAAATTAACTCTACACTTCTGAAATTAACAATATAAGAAACATGTAAGAAATTTTCGGTAGAAAAATGGCCTAGGAATTTAAGAAACTGGATGGTAACAGGTAAATAGTAGTACCACAGGGGCAGTACCAAGTTACAACATGCCCGTACCTGTTACCATTAAGGGGACATCAGAGCAGGAAAACAGTACCATTTTAGATTGAAAATTACGGTAAAATACTGGGGAAAAGTTGGAGTGAATAGATGTGATATTTTCCGTGTTCCAATCCTCAAAATATGTCCTCGGCACCACAGTAATTCTTACCAGTACCCAGTACCAAAGGTATAAGTGCCAGGGCCAGGTACCACAGGGGCCAGTATAATTACCATCAATGCCCCCTTTCACCATCCTCTAGCAGCCCCGGACCTTACTTTCTTATAAAAATATGAGAAAACGGATAATGCAATCAAAAGATCATTGGGGGGTACTCACTGATATTTAACAAACTGTTCGGTCTTAGACATAGCCTCAGTCATGGTCCATTGATAAAAGCGTACACATTTTTGTAAGAAACTGGTTTATAAGAAACTAGTAATGATGACCAACAATTTGAGAAACTCTCTGGTACTATGTTCAAGAACTATAATTAAGTAACTCTAAAATTTTATTTTTAGAATAAGAGTTGGTAGATTAAAAGGTTAACATGGCAGGCATTGCGTTTGTAAGCATCAAGTGAGAATAAAAATCTTTGTTGGTCGCAACCAGCGGTTGCATTAGAGAATGTTGTTTAGAACGATCCTATTCATTAAAAACAAAATTAATTCAAAATGCAAGCTATTTGTCAACAATAAGGCTAAACTTGAAACCATAAAGCAGTTTTAGGCCCCAATAGATGAGAAATTAATCAAGAAACTTTTACTACCAAAAAACCAACATTTTCATGCAAAATTAAGAAACTTTTAGCAATAAATGCTGATCCAAGTTTCTTATAAAAAACTGCCCATAAGAAAGTCAACGCTCAGATCGCCAAAAATTTAGAAACACCAATACTGGAAAACATAAATGAAGAAACCATTTACTTTAACAAAGGGAATCTTTGACATCTTTTACTCTAATTCCACTTGTTTCCTGTTTCATGTTACTTTGAATGAGTCAAGTCCAAACATTGGAAAGGCTTGACAGACTCTGTTCAGGGGGGCACAGGTGGTGAACATGGAGGTTGTTATGGAACTTTTAAGAAGCTCGTCAGAAACTCTTGAGTACTGAAAATCTGACAGTTTTAAAAAACTTCCAGTACTGGCCAAAATTCTTAGTTTCTTATGAAAAATTATGTGCATTTGCAGTTATAATAGTTTGCATGAAATCTTCTGAAGATATACTAATTAGCATTAATCATATTGGCAGTTGTTTATAACCAGCAATACATCTATCAAGTTACCGGTGATTTCAACTGCCGCTCGGCTCACTGGTGGGAAAATGATGTTGAAAATGATATAGGAATAACTATTTGAGCCAGTAACATCTGATCTTGGTCTTCATCAGCCGATTTCAGAACCTTGCATTTAAGTTGAAAGTTAATGAAAAAATTTAGCCATGTACCAGTTTGCAGAGTATGGCAGTTCTCGACGAGATCTCGCGAATGCAGACCAAGGAAACAGTGGCGGCAAGTGTAAAACGCAGGTTTGCAGGTTGGTAAAACGCAGGCTTGCAGGTTGGTAAAACGCAGGCTTGCAGGTTGGTAAAACGCAGGTTTCAGGCCAAAGGGCTGTGGCTAGAGGCAAGGTGCCTACTATTTTAAACTTCTGGTTATCTTCAAAATTCTCATTCCAAAGGCATAATATTGGACTGAATGATGGAAACCAAGGACTTTTGCTGGCAGATTGACTCATATTATTTTGTTTGAATTAAAATAAGGTAATATTACTGGAATGCATTCAGAGGTTTCTTCACAACAGTGGCATGATCTCCTAAGACGTTGTTGTGTAATATTTAAAAGGGCAATATGGTAAACAATGCAAATTTCTTTTCTGAAACTCCTTGGGACTTGTGAGTATTAAAATAGTGAGAATTTTAAATGCATGACCTGATATAAACATCAGATCATTAGATATATAAATAGCCTACTGTGCTGTCTTGTATCATATTGTATTCTATTACACAATCTAGACCCAAGCAGTAACAAATAAGGCTAAAGGAACAGTGCCGTTTGTCAGTTTCTTTTTCCTGTTCATAGAACTCCAATTTTTCCTCAAGTCATTTGTTTTTAAAAACTTCAGAACTGAATGAAATTAAATTATGCTTGCCTAATGTGGACAATGGAATGAATAAAAATGGGTGTGCTTTGCTAGTCCAACCAATGACCAAGAAAATAATTCATGAACAACAATATAATCTCAAACATTGGTTACTTCCTCCATTTCTGTAAAATACCGAGAGATCGTTGATCTGTTCCATTCTTTTCCAAGTCTCCTTCTTTCTGATATTTGCCTTTAAGAACCCCGACTCTAGGTTTTTGTAGCAGTACTTTTAATTGTGTACCCACTTCTTATAATTTTCTTGTTGAGCATGATTGTTTTGAGTTTGAATAATCTATAGCTGCCCTATTCATTGCAGAGGGCATCTACATGGGTTCAGTATCGTGTGTTTTTCTAGAAAACTCATTTAAATGATTGGTCACTAATAGCAGGCCCCTTGCCTCTAGCCACAGCCCTTTGGCCTGAAACCTGCGTTTTACCAACCTGCAAGCCTGCGTTTTACCAACCTGCAAACCTGCGTTTTACACTTGCCCAAACAGTGGTGTTCTCGCGTGCAAGGTCTTTAACTCCGTTGTTTGCAAAGTAGTGAACAAAAGATCTTGTTCAAAATCAGCGTGCACACAAAATTTTTGAAAAAATCTCGTGCGTGCAGCAGCCACACTCTGCAGACTGGGCAATGTACTCGGAAATTTCCGATACTAGTTTGCTTTGTTCCTTTTTTAGTCAGAAATAGGTACTTTTTTATACACCCGGTATGTCGCTCCAACACAATTGTTTTTGGTCTTTCTATCTCAACTGAAATTGTTTCTTTTACCAGCAATAGACTGCAATGAATTCATCTATATATCTTTTCAGATGTCAAAAGTGCTTTCTCATTGCAATTACTGTAGATTCATGGTGCCTATCAACATCTGGCATTGGGACCCCAACTTGGGGTTTACAGTAACGAGAAACTGCATTTGCATATTGTGAAATGTTTGTGAACTTTATCAGCTGAAAGTCCAATTTGCACAAGAGTTGTATTAAAATAGAGTACACAAGGCCCTACAACAAGGTATTCAAACATCAATGAGTGCTGATCTTATAAAGTAAATGACACTCTCTGTCTCTTTTTTTCAGTTGTTTGAAACGATGAGCAGATATCAGAGAAGATGAGGTTGCATTATGGGCACAGGTCACCCAGGAGTGAATGTCAAACGAATAAGATTTTGGGGACTCGCTGAAAGTCAAAAGTTCACTTTAACGGTCTCAGGTACTCAATAAGCTGATTTGGCAATGATAGAAAAGACACAGTTTCTTGGACAACCAACATGTTGCGAGGAAACGAAGAATAACCCGGCCAATCACCAATGAAAAGGAAGCCGTCTAAAAATTGAATAGAAATGTATCAGACGAAACTATTTAGACCTAAAAATTAAGGGGTTTGGTCACGTAACCGCAGCAAACCTGCAATCTCAATAATCTATATTGTTTCAGGCATGTGCCCATTGTGTTCCGCACAAATTTTTGTGGATGGGATGAATCCACAATCCATCGATATCTCTCTACATCTTAATGTTTCTTTTCGCTCTGTGACATTCAAGAATCCATCTTCAAAATTGGAAAAATAGTGAAAAATCTGTTCGATATGACTTACCAAAACACTGCAAAATCATTGTTTCAAGAGAGGATTGTTTACAGTTACGTGGCCCAGGTCCTTGCACATTTTCTAATATGGAATTTTTTGAAATAGTTCTTGCCCTTTCATTTAAGTGACCATTTTGAGCTTTGAAGGAAACAACTAAAAGCTCTATTTAGCTTCCCCTCTGATAAGCCCTTCCTTCAATTATTTCAAATGTCAGTTGTTACAAAAGACTGTCCACCAATTTAGCTTAACAAAATAGCATGTAAATTCTTATATGATTCCGGATCAAAGTGATTTCGAATTTGTGTATTTGACTCGTAAAATGGTCTGTTTTATTTCGTAATAAATGAGGTGAAAGATTTAGAAAGCTATCATTTATATCCTCGTAATTTGAGTTTGTAAAATGAGCCCCCTTCTCTGGTAAGCCCCCTCTCCTTTAAGCCCCCATCTGGAGTGGAGTCTCTGAGATTGAATAAGCAAACCCAGGGGACTAAATACAGCTTTACGGTATTTGCTACTGGTGCTTTTGATGTGTATCATCCCATAAACATCCCTGTTTATAACAACTGAACATATACCGGGTGTCCCAAAAAAGTAGATAGATTTGGTTGACTCCAGCGATGTGAATTTAGCTTTAATCAATAGCTCATCACTCTCAAAATTTTTCTCGATAGTTAACTGGAACATAGATACCTCGTTTGTTGGTATTTCTGCTTTGCCTTAAGAATTTGCTGGCCAAAGGCTAAAGCTCTGGTTTGCAGGAAGAGACACATTTGAGCTTTCAAGATTAACATGCCTGCTCTCAAAATACCAATACCAACAAACGAGGTATCTATCTTCAAGTTAACTATCGAGAAACATTTTCAGAGTGATTCGACATTGATTGAAGCTAAATTCACATCGCTGGAGTCAACCCAATCCCTATAAATTTTTTGAGACACCTGGTATATAACACGATGCCACAGGGAGCATCAGAATACATTGCAATCCCTAGAGCTAAACATGAAACATTTGCATGGAACTAATCAACCAACAGATTAAAGCAAAAAGTACGATTTAAGAAAAGAGAAAATTATGCAGAGTTGGAAGAAAGGGAGGAAATTTCGCAGAAATCATCAAAAATCTCTTCGATGATTCGATGATATTTAGGGGTGCTTCGCGATTTTTTTTTCATTTGATTCAAGGGTAACCCTGCACCAATTTCTGAACACCGTCATTTATGGGACAGATTGGGTTTACTTTGTGGCCATAGTTGTCTGAAGTGTGAAAATTATGTACACTTGCCGTAAAAAGCTCTGTTAAGCCCCCGGGGGCTTATTTAATTTCGAATACTTTAGAAGGGGGCTTCAAAGAGGGCCTTATTAGAGAGGGGAGTTATTCGCAAAATCAAACGACAAGGATATATGTGACAGCTTTTATTATTTTACCCCATATTTTGTGGATTCAACATACAATTTTGCGATTCAATTTCAAAAGTTTCACACAGTTTTATCCGAAGCCTCGTCAAAAATTAAAGATTTGTCCTTGTTGTTGTTTGCTGAATTTTCATTTCATGGTTTTCATATCTACGTTCGGTAATTAGTTGCTACCGTTGTCTTATGACAAGTATTTTCGTGTAAAAATGTATTGCTCTCTGCTACATATCTGGCTACATATTAAAGATTTTAAAAATAATAACAGCAACAACACAAAAACTCTGATGATATCTTGACAAATACGAGAAGTTAATAATAGCAAGCTTATTTGTCAATATAGAGACAACCATCGAAATGTCGTAGTTCAAATGGCATGGATGCTGCAAACTGCGAGTCCCAACGAGAACAACTAGGAAATTATTCACCCATAAAAAGAAATTATCAAATGCCAACTGTTACAGACGATTTTCTATTTATTAGCTAACAAGTTTGCATGTTAATGAAGCGTTACCGAGTCCTAGAAATTGCTCATCGTCATATTTCACATATTTTTTAGAAGAAACTAAGAACTTTGGTTGGTACTGAAAGTTTCTTAACCCTATCCAGACTGGGGGGGGGCTCATACCACCACCTACTTAATTGAGCACTGCTCCAAGTTGGTTCAACGAACCAGGAAATGATTTTTTGACTTTTAGTTTCTATCCTTTTGAAGTGTGAAATTGTGTGAAATTTTGAAGAAAAAAATTTAGGGGGCCGGGGGGTGGCTGTTTTTTTCAGAGTGGTCGGGGCCAACTTTTAGGTAAGCTGCTTATGGATGTAATTCCAGATCCTTTGATAATATCCTTTTTCATTTGTGAACTTATAATCTGTAAGGTCTCTTTAAATTTTTCCAAGAACAATAGAACAATTATGTGTCACGTGACCTCATCAATGACGTCATCTTTAAGAAAATGGCAAAAATTAGTTTGCGGACTTTCTGCAAGGATATTTCGACCCCAAATGTTTTACAGCGGCAATAAATAGATTAAAACTGATCAACAGGGTTTTTTCCACCTAAGCTGTGTAATTTTGTTTGAATTTTGTGCATCATTGGCCGCAAACGGTATAAGATTCCCCGGGGGTATCCTCACATAGTACTACTAACGGTCAGTTTTCATGCATATCTTGAGAATCTGTTTTACAGTGAGACTTTTTTGACTTGAAAGTGTTTAGTTTGTCAAGATATTATCAAAATTTGACCAAATAACTATCCTCAACCCCCTTTTTCCCCCTTCCTTCTTCCTTCCAACTCATTTGCTTACTACTGGGAAAAAATGCTGAAAATCAAAACAAAAGTTTCAAAAGTAAAAATGAAGTATGCAACGATCACTTATCATTAAAGTAGTTTTCATTGTAAACTATGGAGAAATTCTCTAATATGGCTGCATTTGTAATTTTTCAGAAAAACAAGATTTTTAATCTCTTTGTCCGCCATCTTGAATATGCGAAAATCGAATTTTTCACTTTATAAGTATATTTTCACCTTCTAACAATGCTTTGATAGGCATAATTTGGTTTCATGAATCATTCTTAGAAAATTAGAATGATTTAAAAAAAAGTTGTTTTTTTCATTTTTTTCGTGGACACGTGCCAGTTGGTCTTGAATAATTATGACGTCATATCTATTTTTAAAATTTTTTTATTAGAAATGATAGATCATATGTACGGCTACGTGCATGGTGAGTTTCGTCTTCGCAAGTGAAGGAATGGCGATTTTAGAGAGGGGGGCTGAATGAGCCCCCCCCCCAGTCCTCTAGTAGCTCAAAAAGCCCAGTCTGGATAGGGTTAAAGTTATCAGATTTTCAGTACTCAGAGTTTCTTACTAGTTTTTTAGAGGTTCCATACAATCGTCAGGTTCACTACTACCTGTGCCCTCTAATGAACATGTCAAAACAAAGGTTTTTTAAGCCTTTCCAATATTCTGAGAGTTGAGTTCCTTATGGGTAGTTTCTTATGAAAAAACTATGTGTAATGGAGAACTGTCACAGGAGAAGGGAGCTTGGAATTTGTCCAGGATTTGGTGCAAGTCGTTCAAAATCCAAATGTGCAAATAAACCGACCCACTTCCTTGCCCTGGTGTAAATGTGGTGTATGCACAGACATGGGAAAGGAGGAAGAGAACAAATGTTGCAAGAGGGCAATATGCATAACCTCATATCATATGTTTAAGAAGCTGTGTCTGGACAGGGACGTACTGAAGCTGAACATCACAGCAAGATGTGATCTCAGGGCAGATCAAATGACATTTACGATGAATTCATTTAGAAAGGCTGCCTATAGACAGTTTGCTCTCTGGAAATATGGTCACTTGGGCAGATCGAATCGGCGGATTCTACCTGCTTGTGTCCTCACTGTAATTCGCAACATGTACCCATCACCAACTGAGCAATATATGGGCTTTAAAGCACGTTAAAGGCAAAACTTGCAGTATGCAAGTACAGTATAGGTCTGGGGCACATTAACGTGACAAGAATCTTTGTGAATTTTCAAGGATTCTACATATTATGAAAAGAGTTTTGAGCCAAATTAAAAACTGTAAATTTTTTCTCAACAAGAGTTCTTAACACTATCAGGCCTTAGGGTATTTGATGCTCTAGGAGAACAAGGGAGCCCCCCTCTGTTTTATTTCTGTACAGCAAAAATAGGAATAATCACGCGTTTAAATGATAAAAGAAATTATGCAGTGCTGGAATGAATTTAATTTGTCTAAAAAGTTCATTTTTTAATTATAAGAAGGATAAAACCTAAAAGTCAGAAAGTTTCAGCATTGTACAGTAAGTGCACTTGGTAAAAATCCACAGAACAAAAGCCACTACGGGGGGGGGGGGCTTGCCTGTCTTGATAGGGTTAAGAAACCAAAGAAAATTCTTTGACAGAAAAATTGTGTTAACGTGAACATGACATGTACTGTACAGTATCATCAAAATCAGTTTACCCTTGATTCCTGTAATTATCAGTTTGTCTTTAACTAATCCTTCTAATTAGGTGCACCTTAGAGTGGACACATCTTCAATTGTTCTTTTTTTTACACATATAAACAGCTGCTATGGTTAAGTTCTATTGTCTCTTTTGAATTCTAGATAGCTTATCTTCAACTAATTGGCTTGTAGGTGGTGGCTTGTTAACCAAGTCTAGAGTGGGGGAAATCAGTTTAGGGTCTTGAGGAACTCGTACCAGCCTTTCCATGGCAGTATCTTTCCTTGCTTTCCGTTCAGCAACAATCTTTGCAAGACAGAATGGTATATACAGAAACTGTTTCTTTTCTTTTACGGGATCAGCAGTAAATTTCCTGGACCTCTTGTTATATTTCCTTTTATAGCATTGTCTGCCATCTCTAGTTGTAACCAATGACCTGTTTAAATGCATGTTGTGATCAATAGCAGCCAAAGCCATTCTTGTCTTGAAGTAGGGATAGTCATATGCAACTCTTTTTGAGGCATACTTCATCAGCATACTGTTGAAGTTCTCTATTATACCTGTGTGCCTAAATTTAGAGTAGTATGACAAATTTGACAGAAGCCTTTGATCAAGAACTACTGACCTCAGCTTTTCCAAAGCTACAGAATTCTTTGCGAGGAACACTTTTGGTTCTGTTGATGAAAGAGGGCCATGCATACATTCAGATTCTGCCCAAGTGTGTTCATTGCATACATGATGCAAAACTCCAATCCAAACATCTTTCAGCTTTTCAGCATCACCATTTGAAACTTCACAAGCAAACCAAAAGTGGTTGACTATGCCTACTATCCATGGCTTCAGGGTTTTAGCATCTTTGTCTTGTGCAGCTTTGTGGAGCTTCTTTGACATATTTTTAGCAGCATGCCAAACATCAAGACAGTGCTTTAGTTTCGACAGTTCAGGATGAGTGTCTAAAATTGGTAAAAACAAAATGTACTGTTTATGAATATCAGGTCATGTTAAATAAACAGATGATAAATAAACAGGTGGTACTTTTCCGTCATGGTCTGAGCCTTTTTGGAGAATGCCATGTAAATTGTAGGTATGGAATGGAAATATAGAACATATAGGGTACTAAAGCCGGTTTTCCACTAGGCGGATTTTTCAGCGAGCAGCGATTGTATTTACAAACAATGAACACCTCTTGTCGCTCCGCTGCGCGCGCATTTGAAAGTCAGCTTGACTTCAACTTTTCCGCCGCGCTCGATGGCGCCAACTAATCAAATCGCTCAAAAGCTTTGACACATGACATCAAGAGAAAAGCAACGAGCAAGACAACAAATCAAACTGGCTGATCAAGATGAGCACACAAGGAATGTGCATTGTTCTAAAGACCACTGCGCGTGGAAAAATCTGCCTAGTGGAAAACCGACTTAAAGTCTTTGCAACATTTGATAACTGTTTTGTTTTGTCCTTTAACTTGAAGGTATGAATATGGTATAAGTACCATTTACTTTTCCCTAGTAGCATTTTTCATTATTGTTATCGTTGAATCATACTTTGCTTTTCATTGTTGGCTCTGCTGTAATGTTTATGTGCCATGGGAGCAAGATGACCATGAGTTCCCTCCCATTATGTGTGGTACACATGTACACCTTTTTTACCAGAAACTTGGGTCAGCATTTGGTACTAAAATTTTCTTAATTTTGCGTGAAAATTTTGGTGTTTTAGTAGTTCAAGTTTCTTAATTAGTTTCTTTTTTGGGGGCTTAAAATTTTGTTACTGTATTGTTCAAAGTTGCTTCTTAGCGACAAAGGGCTTGCATATGAATAAGCCATGCACATTACGGCAAAAAGTTACAAATTTTTGCAGTCAGAAGTTAAAAACAGATGAAGGTAGCTTTGTTAGAGAGACATAAATATAAGAGAGACATACAGAAATAAAGTCTCTTAACCGTTTTTGACCGCAGTGCTAGAGTTTCTTAAATTTTTGCTCATTGCGATAGCACTAGGGTAATTTCTGCTGAACCAGTTTCTTATAAAAAAGGGTACACATGCATTAATTTACTGCAGATATGTTTGTTTAAATACTTTTATGAAAAAAAAAAAATAATATGGCTTTACCTTTGAGCTCTTGAATCCGTTTCATAATTGAGGTTGAGGCATCAGTGGTAATTTCTGATATATGCAGACATTTCATAAGGAGCACCAGGGTACGGGTAAGACCTTCTCGCTCCATATTTGTTGAGATGCCACCAGTCTCTCTCTTGTCTAACACTTCAATGTGGAGCACTACATTGCTCAATAACTCCATGGTCACATACACACAGAATCTTGCACAAAAGCCAGGTGAATCATTCCTTCCATCCCCTCCCAGTATGTGATCTTTATACACTTGTAACACAGAAATGATACTTGACTGCATTGTCTCCCACATTTGTAAGATTACAGGTGTGAAAAACATTCTCTGATTTCTGCAAAAGACAGATTGATCTGGAATAGCAAGACCAAGAAACTTACAAAACTGTGCAAATTTTGAGTAATTGTTTCCAGACAATAATATGCATGCAGTGACCAACAGATCATTAAGGTAGATATCAGCATAATGAGATTTTGCAACCACCTCAGATGAAACCCACATTCCAAAATGGTTGTTTTTGCATGACCAGCGGAGTTTCAATGTGCATCCCTTTGTATCATTTCCAAACTTTAAAATTTCATTGCATGGTTGATTGTTTTGCAATTTTTCCATGCAGAAGTTCCCCTTTAGTTCCTGTAGTTTCATCAAGGACACAAGGAACCGGTCTTGATTTGCAACCTTGTAATCTGCATCTTCAACATTTGCATGATACAGCTCTTTCATTTCTGCATATATCTTTGATTTGATTTCCTTTGAATTGGCCTCCGAAGGTGCATATATCTCACCAGTATGTTCATCTAAGTTGGTGGTCTCAAGTTCCATTGAAATTTCATGACGTTCATTTTCAATGAAATATGTTCTAGTCAAATCTAGATCAGTCATTACAGACGTAAGATCAGTAACATCTCCACTGACTGTTGCAGTAAGATGTGATAGTTCATCAAGTTGATCTTGTGTGATATCATCATCCTCATCTGAACTTGAAACAGAATCACGCAGAAGGTTTTCCTCATCACTGGTACTATTACCACTTCTGTTAGTTGAGACATCAGAACCACTGTCTGATTCAGATTCAGAGCTTTCGTTAACAAAGGGGTCCCCAGAAATGTGTCCAAGTTGCCTGTTCATGCTGGTGTGCCTCAGGGTAGTAATATCTGTCTGAAGTGAGCTGCCAAATATTGTTTCTGATTCTTCTGATGCTTGCTCTTGCTCTGCATGAAATATGGCACTAAATTCCAACTTCTGTCTCCTTTGATTTTTGTCTACAACAGGTGTTGATGCTCTTTGGGTTTCTAAAACAAATGCAAAAATATATCTTAAACTTTAGTTAGCAAAGCAAGTTATCTAATATGTCACCCAGTCAAAAAATAAAAACTAAAACTTTGTGTACATTAACATATCTTTTGACATTCTGCAGCAATTTTAGAAAATCACAAGTCAATGCTGAGCATCATGAATCTGGTCCAATGAGTTCTAACACTCCTGACATATATAGCACAGTCAGTGGTGGTGCCATTGGAGGGGGAGAGTTAAATACCAGGGACATTTCACCTATTCGAAAAGATTTTTCAGAAAAAAAGATTTTGATGCATCTTTTAAAACAAAAGGATTTTTACCAAAGGTGCACAAGATTTTTTGGGAATGAAATGCCCCTTGGGAAAATAACTCGCTAATTCCAAGGATCTTACCAAAATTTTCAATCAAAAATGTTTCCGTTAACCTTAACGCACCCCTATATTGAAATGTTGAACTGTCACCCCCACACTTACTTTTGGCTAGCTCTGCCACTGATGTGATACAATTATATACCAATGAAACAACAGCAAAAACATAACAAATTGAACACAAAAAGAATGCTTACCAATGCATGCCATTTTCCTGGGTGGTGGAGACATGACGGAGACAGCTGCACAAGCACATAGTGATGATGCACAAGTTGGCAAATGGCTTGACCTAGAAAATATACAGAAATAAACTAAGGCCTATTTAATTTGTGCAAACTAACACTTAAAGCAATATCAAATAAAAGATTGTCACTCCTGCAAATAAAGACTGTTGTAAACCAAGCCCTATTTGACACAATTTGACACTGTATATAATTGTAAAAAAGTTGAGAAAATTACCCATTTCATTCAAATGAACAGTTGGCAAATTTAGGGCAGCCACAACCCAGGGCCTTATAGAATACCAAACAAACAGGAAATTTTATTACATCGAAAGTTGCATTAAAATTTCATCAGTATTTCCTTTTACTAACTTACTTGTTTTGTTGATCTTCATTTCGCCTCTCGTCAATCCCCTGGTTGAAGTAATTGTGCTCCTGGACAATATTTCCTTCAGACTGTTGCGACGTTTGCAACTCAAGATTTCCTGTCCCCAACTTGTTCAACAAGAACATGGCAAACTCGTTGTTTGTCATCACATGATCATGGCCAGATAATTCTTTCTTGCGTTCATTCCAAATTTTTAACGTTGATTCAAAAAAATAAACATGTTTTCTGGCTTCCATGCGCTTTGGCCGACCGAATTTCCTTTCGCTACTCATGTTGACATGCTAGGCTAGGCCAAAAAGGACTTTTAGACACCCAGAAAGTCGAAGAAGCAATGCATTGTGGGATTCGCACAGGCGCAAAGCACATATGTCAGCAGTGGCTCTTTAAGAGTGGCAACTGTTTCGTTGTAGCCCTACATGGCTCTAGTTGATGGAAACTTGCAATAGGACGTTTTTCGGATAGGGGGCTTCAAACAAAAATACCCAACGAATGGAAACACATTGCAATTCTTAAAATGAGGGTCCAACTCTCTGACATCTTCAGAAAACATCTCAGAGATTTTGGAGAGGACAAATATAACTGAAGTTTTGAAACAACTCAAGTCTGCATAATAAAGCCATACCTCTGATTATATAATCTTTCTGATCCTAATTCTTCTTATAAGCCCTTGAAAGATCGGAAAGGCAAACGTGTAGGTAGGCTTCCATGATCAGGTGTTTTGTTGAGGCAAGGGTTGGCAGTGTCTTTAATTTGGAGAAGTTTTGTTACCTTCTGTCCTAGACATGCACGCACACGTATTTTTCATAAGAAACGCAACTTTCAGTTCGCTAAGAAACTCCAGTGCTGGGAAAATATAGCTAAAGATACTATTTATTTTAATAAAGGAAATTCTGGCCATATTTCTTATTTTCTTTTCACTTTTTTCCTGTGTTACAATGCTCAGAAGGTACTTTAGTTATGTTTAAACAGTGGAAATTTTATTTTGAAACATTCAGGATGGCACAGGAAGTATACCGGGTGAGTCAAAAAAAACGTGGGGTGTTTGGCGGACTGTGACGTCGCTTGTAGCCACCCAATCGTCGTGAAATAAATGTGTCCGTGCAGCAAAGGTCTAACTTAGATTATAAGCCTAACCTCATTAAAATCGGTCACTTGGTGCATTAGTTAAAACGTATTTTCTTCGTAAGGCCTTGTATGGGAGTCTTGCAAACTGATGGAATCTTTAGCCAGCAAGGCCCTTCAGCATTTTAGCCTTGCCAAAGTTACAGATACACGTGGTATTATCAGAGGAGAATGAAATAGTTAGGAAATAGTGTTTTCTCTCCTGATAATACCACATGTATCTGTAACTTTGGCAAGGCTAAAATGCTGAAGGGCCTTGGCTAAAGATTCCATCAGTTTGCAAGACTCCCATACAAGGCCTTACAAAGAAAATATGTTTTAACTAATGCACCAAGTGACCGATTTTAATGAGGTTAGGCTTATAATCTAAGTTAGACCTTTTGCTGCATGGACAAATTTATTTCACGACGATCGGGTGGCTACAAGCAACGTCACAGTCCGCCAAACACCCCACGTTTTTTTTTACTCACCCGGTACATGACGAAAGCTTGCTATATAACCTTTTAAGAAATGCGTAAGAATCTCGAGAAACTCCAAGTACATAAAATCTGATAATTTACTAAAGAAATAATAAAAAAAGCAAGAAAAGAGAAAGGATGAAATATGAAATAAATATGAAATATACGATAATTTACATGCAGGCCAAAAGCTTAACTGTTAATCTCTGAGAACTACGTGATTCTCTTCAACAGCTCTAACAACTCTGAGACAATCCTGAGGTCTCCGACATCTCCGAGATTTTCTCCAATATTTTCTCCGACATCTCCGAGATTTTCTCCAATATTTTCTCCGACATCTCCCATATTTTCTCCAACATCTCCGACAACTCCGATATTTTCTCCGACATCTCTGACATCTCTGACATCTCCAACGTCTCCGTGTTCTCGGCCTGGCCCTCAATTTCTAATCTTACTGATGAAAATGGTGTTAAAATAACAGATCCTGTTAACACTGCAAACAATTTTAATGAATATTTTCTCACTGTTGCTGATAATATCACAAAGAAAATCCCAGGAACTCCGCTATAATTTTTGCGTTTGTGTATATTGCTGTCATTGTCCAGTGACCAGGTGAACCCTTATGATGGATGGGCAGGACTATTGTGTTGGTCATTTTATTCGTAAGATCGGCCAGTGGACGCTGAACAACCCTTGATTGTGTGTCGCCTGTTAATCCATGGGTCTCAATTCTTTTGAACGTTCTCTCCAGGCTCTCCATTCGCTCTGCTATACAGAAAGATCTGTACCTGGCGCTGTGTTGTAATATCTTCTGCTACCTCCTTCCATGAATGCAGTGAGATTGTGCTGTCATTTACAGTTACAACCTTTATCTTTTCCATCTAACAAGTGACAAATATAATGTCCATTGTCAGCTTCCGCACCCAAGCGAACTACCATTGCAACGAGCTTATAGTACAATGGTACTGAAGAATCCACACCTGCAATGTGTTGGCTTAGATCCAAGATCCTGTCAGGTACAATGCGTGACCGATTGGCATACTGCGACTCCGGATCACATTTTCGCACTCCAAATGCAATGACGTTTAGTGCTGTAAAGTAAAATGATGTGAGTAGGATTTTCTCATTCATTTTTATCACCTGCACATCCCTTGATATGGTATTTTTCATTTAGCTTATATTTTCCTGTAAACTCATTCCAGATTGCATCCTTCAAGGTGCAACATTGATTTTTTTTGCACCAAATAACGTCAATAAATGTCATGAATTCTCGCTGAATTTCTCCTTTAATATATTTGCATATTAAACATTTTTTTAGCTCAATTCTTGTCGTTGTAAAATTGTCCTCAGCGTGTAAGGATTCTTCCGCACTGAATAATGTTGTCATTAATTGGGCATATCCATCGGCTGCATCTTGGTGGCCCATTTGCTCTCCATCATTTCCAGGTAGGGGCATTGCAATCCGATTCGCACTGTTTGCGACATAGCTGCTCGTGGGAATCGAGGTGGAATGTTCACAGTGATCCGCCCAAAAACCCCACAAGAACGGAGGTTTTCGAAAACGCTATCAAAAGTGGATATCTACAAAAACGGAGGTTTTTTAAAACGCTCCAATATTCAACAATGAGTTTCACAAAAACGGAGCAATGTGAACGCACAAAAACGGAGGTTTTTCTCCCCGTATTTATTATCAGGCGGATCAACGTGAACGGACAAAAAACCGCAAAAAACGGAGCAGTGTGAAAGGGTAGCTTGGATGCCACAAAAACGGACACTAACTAAAACGGAGCAATGTGAATGGGGTCTAAGAAAGGAGAAACTTACTCATTTTCTGCGATGTATCTTCTCAAAGAAGAAGAAATCGTATCCAGTTCTTCGTTTTCTAACATGTAAGCACCACCTCCTTAAGAAATTAATCTCCAGTATTAAAAATTATCAATTGGGTAAAGAGCAAATATATAACAGTAACAACTAACGAATCAATCCTATCAATAGCCTGCATGCAGACTTTACTTTCCACTGCGAAGGAGAGCCTATGAGGCCTTTGCTCTCCTTTGCAGTGGAAAGTAAATCTGCACACAGGCTATCCTATCAAAAGCTAAACTGATTACAACTTCGTAGTTATTGATATTTATTTTCACTGTCGTTATTGTTGCTGTTGTTGCAATATCTAGGACTATTTTGTGAGTCTAATTAGACTTGCTCCAAGTCTATTCTATCTCCCTGTGGGTCCTGCAAAGGAGACCTTCTTGTCCCCTACAGGTCAATAGAATACACATTACCCTTCATACAGGTAAAAACTAAGAATTTCTTCCAGTACTGAAATTTTCTTCAATTGCATTCATTCCTTCCAAAAGGAACTAAATGCAGGTTGAGGCTTGAGAGGACTGACTCTGTGTACTTCTGGGTCACGGTAAAGTTCTGGGACACTCTCTGTACTGGGTCACAGGACAACAATTACTCTACAGTACTGGGAATAAACACTTCCTAAAAGGTAGGCACCCTTGATCAGCATAGCTTCCAAATCTTTAACTCTGCATAAAAAGGTGGGTCTAAAATTCTGTGCTCTATTTCTTCTGACTGAGTGGCTTGAAAGAAACTTCAGTTACTTATATTTAATCCTACCGTTGGACTTTTCAGAAGTTTTTTTTGAAATTTCAGCGTATGTTACATTTCAACTCATTTGAGGGTGTGACGTCATCAAATTTCTAAATCATAAACCAGAAAAGTGACAGACTTTTGCTTGATACCATATTGTAGACATCCATAAACTGTGGTTTTCTTCGAAATTATTTCATGTTACGTCACACAGTTTAGAAATTACAATAGTTTTAAGTTTTTTTGAAAAATTTTTCTTGCATTCTTGAAAAATTAGAAAAACACTAATTCTGAAACATTGAAGATTTCAGAAAAGGCCAATGGTAGAATTATAGAGAATTAGCTAAAGTTTCTTTGAAGTCATAAAGTTCAAAGAAATAAGTAACTGAATTTTAAACCAGCCTTTTTAAAGATTTGGAACCTATGCTCCCTTGATCTAATCTAAGATTTTATCAACGTTACTAAAACACGGAACAAGCGGAACAAGGCAGTAACAAGCGGAACGAGTGCGGAACAAGCCAGTAACAAGCGGAACAGGTCAGTAACAAGCGGAACAAGCGAGGAACAACCCAGTAACAAGCCGAACAAGCAAGGAACATCTGTCTCTATCCCAAGGGAAGTTCGAAATATGTTGAAATGAAAGAGTAGCGTGCGGCATTAGATAATAAGTCAAGAAGATAATAGGGTAAAGAGCAGAAAAAAGGCGCCGCATGTCCCAAAGGAGTCCAAAGTCGTTGCAAGGGAACATGAATAAGGAAGCAAAGGTGTGTGTCTCTTCTGTCTTCTGCTCCTTATTGTTGCCGCAACTTTCTCGCCATTCTATTTTTTTCTTTTCGGCTTTCTTTCGCGTTGAATGACTTTGTCCACTCCACGTGACTGCCAGCCATCTAACAGTGGATTGCCGCACACGTGCAGTGCAATCATTTTCGACTCGACCTCTGAAGCTATCGGATAACGATGGATCGGTTCGTGGAAAACGTGAAAGAAAAGGTAAGGAAAAGCTTCCAAACATGCATTTCTTCTCTTATCTAGGTGTAGCTCTATTCGTGGGCGTACGGGGAGATAAATTTGGGGGGGGGGGGGTTCTGCCCAGGGAAAAATCCATGGTTTACAAAGATTTTCCCGCCTTAATAAGCTGTTGGCCTAATCTACCACTTTTTCGCTAGGCCTATCACTTGAGTGACCACTCACGGTGTTTTCTCTCTTGATTATCACACAAGTGACATAACACGTATAAACTATACATCACTCGATTGGTCAGTAACTGAGAAGTATTTGCTATTAATGACTATGTAAATTGCAACTTTATTCAGATAATATAGTCTAGCTTGATTTTGTATCAATGATCTTGATCTCAACCACATTACTTTTTAGCTGTCAGCTCCACCATTTGGACCCCTGTCTAAATACATGAATGATTTGTTCCTGGATGTGAAGCATCTTAAAAATACTTATATCGTAAACCGATATGATGATATGTGCATTTTGCAAGATTCTGCTAAGAAGTCAATGCTACCCGTCCCGCAACTCATAGTGTATAGCTTCGACGTACCACGATATGAGGAGACAAGCAAGTTTGCTGGTTTGGAAGCCTGCCCTGACATTGTTGCAAATGTGTTTTTGGACTATATGGATGTGAGTGATAATAACTTTGAATCTTACTCTCTTGCTGTATGTTGCACTCTTGCATCACATTCTTTGCTCAGTGACTACACATATTTTGTCAATATTTCTCTTTCTGCTTCTTGTGCTTTAATGTTACTTTTTTCATTCTGACTGTTTAGTTTTATAAGCTCTAGGCTAATTGATCAAAGGTATGTAATGCTTTTTGAGTGGAGGGGCAAGCGCAATCAATTTTCTGATTCTGAACAAAATGTCCATGTTTTGAGATATATTGATGTGAGACCTTACATAAAATAGGACCCTTGAAGGCCCCTTTGATAGTGCTGAGAATATATTCAAATCAGATTTCAAAGCAATTCATATTCAATAGTTGACAGAAGGAGACATGGACATATCATAACAGTAGATGCTACTGTAATAAGGAACACTGGGGAGAAGCGGACTCGATCAGGCCTACACGTTTTTTTTATAAGAAACTTGAATCAGCACTTAGTACCGGGTGTCTCAGAAAAAAGTACCCCCTTTTGACTGAAAATAGGAACCAAGCAAAAATATATCATTGCTCCCCGACTTCACAGCTAAATTTATCAATGTTCAACTTAGATGCACGTACCTTGCATTTAGAAATCGTCCACCAAACACCGGAGATACAGGTTCGCAAAGTCAAAATTTACGGTGCACCCAAAACCAGAGGTTTTGAAAAAGGGCCTAGTCATGATTTGTATCATGGACATTTTCCAAAGTACCTGTAGACATTAAGTTTCCGTGTTTTGCTTTTGAATAGAATAAAAGATGCATGGACATGGCGCTGATTAAAAACATATAGTAAAAATGTGGTAAGAGTGATAAAGTCGTGCCACATCTCCAAAATAAGCGTGCATGTGCTCCTTTCCTCTCTTTAATACAAAACACTTGGGATCGAATGCAATGCAAGGAATGTTTCCTCAAAAGAAAAGTCACTTCAAGAACAATTGAAGTAATTCAAGGTATTAATCTTTTCAGAAATAAAAAATAAAGGTCAAAGTCGAAAATTCGTTTGCAAAATGCCTGTTTGTTGTCAAATTATGGCTAGGCCATTTCTCAAAACCTCTGGTTTCAGGTGCACTCCAAATTTTGACCTTGAGAACTCATATCTCCGGTGTTTGGTGGTCGATTTCCAAATGCAAGGTATGTGCATTTAAGTTGAAGACCAACAAATGTAGCCATGAATTCAAAAAGTCCCGAAATATTATCGTTTTGTTGCCTTGTTGAGTCAAAAGGGGGTACTTTTTTTTGAGACACCCGGTAGTAAAAGTTTCTTAATTTCGCATGAAAATTTTGGTGCTTTAGTAGTAAAAGTTTCTTAATTTCGCATGAAATTTTGGTGCTTTAGTAGTAAAAGTTTCTTAATTAGTTTCTTATTTTTTTTGCGCCTAAAATTGCGGTATTGTTCGAAGTTGAGGGCTTCCATTTTGCATTGACATTGTCGCACATCAAGGCAATAATTTACCAACTTTGCAGTTAAAAGTGAAGAAAAGACGAGTGTGCCTTTGTAAGAGAGACATAGAACAAGAGAGATATACAGAAATAAAGTTTTAGAGTTTCTTACTGTTCTTGAGCGTAGTACTAGAGTTTCTTAAATTTTTGGTCATCGTAGTACTGGTTTCTTATAAACTAGTTTCTTATAAAAAAACATGTATTCTACTTCTGCGATCCCAGAGCTTGGCGCTAAAAAACCGCAATTTCAGAAGACCTTGAAAAATTTTTGAGGACGTATGTTTAGAACAGTGATGGACACTTTGCCAAATATTGGGGAGGGGGCGAAGCTATTGTTTCAGTTAAAAAGCATTGTTTGTTTGTATTGTTTTCAAACAAAAGATCTTCGTTCTAGCCAACATTGGGGGGCGATCACACCCCTTGGCCCCCCCCCCAGGTGTCCGACACTGGTTTAGAATGACTCTGACTGAATTGGTATTTTGTACACTTTGTGACAGTTTCTTATAAAATAGCATCTCCTCAAAACTTTTAAGTAAACTCATTTATTTGGCTTATAAGATTAGAAAGCCCTCCCATCCCCTGTTTACTAGTGCTAAATTTGAAAATTTGACAAATATGAGTAACTACTTTTCGAAAAAATTTTTGAAAAGACCCTCCACTTTGTCATATATAAGAATGCTTCTCTCAATCAAATTTGTGGGTCCCCCCAATATTAAAAATTTGACAGTTCCTTGGTACTTTGCCTTAATTTCCTTAATGGGCCTCAATTTAGCATCCTGAGGAAATATTTTAGAGTTACATTGGCTCAGAATTGCTCTCCCAGTCCTGTTTCAACTTCTCTCTGAAATAACTGCTCTACCTTACCAACCCAACCTGTACCCAACCATTTTCTCCCCGTTTCTGAAAGAAATATATTAGGTCTATTAGATGTGGGAAAAACTTTAAAACATTCTGGTAGCGATTGTGTGCTCTTTCCATATAAAAACTCTCCTTCTTCTGTGACTGTTTATTCATTGCAGTTTCGATCCCATCCGAATTTCTGACTGGAAACATTTCTGAATCTTGTTAAATTGGGGGGGGGGGTGGGGGTTGCCCATTCAACTAATTTCCGCCATTGGCCCAGGGATACAATGGGTTCGAGGCAAAAGCAGGAGAAGGTACAGAAGATTATGAATGCTAACCCTTGAAGAGCCAAATCTGACCTTAGATGTCTCAAGAGTGTTGACATCTATTGACAGGGTGTGTTACATAAGTACATTTTCAGTTTGCATTTCGCAAGCAAGCTAAGCAGTGAAACCTTCTTACATGAATCAAGTTTGGAATAGTTCATCGCTGTATGTCTCAAATATACTCTTTAATCATACTCAAAACTAAGTTAGTATTAAGCTCGGAGAATACCACAAACATACTCAAATATTTTGCCAATGTGGTCCCATAGTTTGATTGACACTTAAAACATTCTTGTTATTCCTTAGAATGATGATCATGATGACTACCAGTACCAGCACATATCAGGTGATGCCCATCATGACAATGACACTCATCAAGTATCAGATAGTGACCATCACGACAGTGACACCAATCAAGAGCAACAAGAGGTGATCCATCTGGAAATTGACAAAGCAGAAGTCATTTTGCAAGTTTTACTTAACAAGCCAAATGAGTTTGAGTTGAAGGAAAAGCCCACTGCAATAAGAACGGATTTTGTTTGTACATTCAACTCAAAGGTTGTGCCAATTGAAGCTGCCCGTGCAGATGGGAATGGGGCCTATGTACATAAAGGTTGCCCAAAGCGATTTTATCATTTGGTCATGGAAGGTGGCACTACAGTTTCCTGTACAAGTGCCAAGAATGAAAATGGAACATTTGTTATAAATGAAAGACAAGGTGCAAGATATGTAAGACGCTTTGTTCCTTCAAATGAAGTTTATATGCTCGCAAGAACATATAGAAGTAACAAGCTGAATCCTAATTTTGTTCAAATGCTTGCCACAGTCAGAAGAGCTGATCAAGATAATCCAATGCCATACTATATCATGTCATATCGTTGGAACGGAGAGAAGGGTGCATCTGAGAACTTTAACATGGGACGCCATGGAAATGCTGCAAAACCCCATTCAGGTGCATATTCAAGGCAAGATCCTAATCTCAAGAAAAAAGTTGAAACAAAACTCAGTGATGGTTTGAGCTGCAGCAAAGTTTACAGGGAGATGATTGAGGAAGCCAATGTATGTATTTGTTTGAATATATTTGACTTGAAAGGTACATACAATATTCATGCCCATTGTCATCTAAATCAATATAATTTAATCAATTCAATCAATATAATTTTATTACCTTTTATTGTCATGTAGGATATCATGTCCTAAGGTATTTCCTGATTTTACAATTGAAAGAATTACATATTTGCCAAAGTTGCTACATGTATGTGTGTTAGGTACCATCAAAATGCTGGCCGCTTCTGGTGATTCTTTTAACAAACAATCTCCATTGCTCTTTATAGGTATATCCAAAATATTTAATCATTCGGCATCAGCTGACAGGGTGAAATATATTCATCATGAGTGGGCTACCACAATTCTGAATTAAAATATAGGGAGAAACTTTTGACACGAAGACCCCGGGTTCGATCCCAGGCAGGGGCACATTTTAATTCTAGAATTGTGGTAGCCCACTCATGATAAATATAATATCCAAAATATTGATATAGACATATCCCATAGGTGTGAAGTTTTCATACATTTTATATGTATTGGCAGAGCAAGGATACCAGTTGAAAGGCCTTGCTGATCATTTGGAAATTTTATGTTGAAAATGCATATCTTGGTCCATTTGCACATAGCCCAATTTTGAATGCATATAATTATGGCATACTTCTCAATGCACATTTGCATTAGCATTATTTATAATTAAACTGCAGTTGAGCATTGGTCTTCCTGCCTATGATTTTTAGAAAGGATTCTTAATATATGTTGTTTAAAGAATTCTTATTTTTATGACTATAGTCAAGAATTCATATCACAATGCAAAAAAGTTCTTTAGAATTCTTGTCATGTTGATATGTGATAGTGCAGTTAGGTACAATACTTCCATTTTACTCATCAGGAACCCGAAGAAGAGCCTCCCAACCCAAAGTTTGTGTACAATGTGAAAGCAGCCTTAAATCGTTCCACAACATTTGGACCCTGTCCTGGAACTGGGCTACCAGAATGCGAGGCTCTTGTGCAGCAAATGAGAGAAGGCAGCTGTCCAGTGAAGAACGTCATAGTGCAGCCTGATCATTACATTTCCTTCAATTCAACGGTTCAGATGCAGAAAGACATACTTCGATTCTGTGTGCATGGAAATAGCATCTTCCTTGTTGATACAACATTTGAGCTATGCAATGGGCTTTGGCTGACAGATAGTGCTTTTGCAAATGAATCTCTTGTTAATGAAAAAGGAGAACATCCTTACTTCCCTGGCCCATATATGTGGCATTTCAAGAAAGACAGAGGGGTGTACAGGTGAGTTTGGTTGGTCACATAACTTTCTAATTTGCTGTAACCTCTCTGGGATATTAAAGGGTTTATTTTGTGCAAGGTTAAAGCTTTCATTTGCAGAGCAAATCAATCTAGAAATATCCAATTCAAACCTATGTTGCACACTCGCTGTCAGAAATTGTTAACCTAGGAAACAATACTGTGTCTGGATGTTTTCTTTGTTCTATTTATAAAAAACCTTCTGTATGTACCATTTTACACTCCCTTTAATGTTGTGCATACTGGATGCCACCAATGAACCTTAGACAACCTTGCAGTGTGTACCCCAAGTGCAAAGTAGGAAACCTGACTTGATTGGGTTTTTTGAACAAAAGTTTAAAGGGTCTGTTTCATCCTTCATGCATTGCACGTGCCGCCTCTTGGTTACCTTTGTTGTCACCACTTTCATGATAACAAAGGCCATGTTTGTGTGCATGCACAGTCTTGGCCAAAAAATTGAGACCACATTTTGTCAACAAGGTCTCTTGGCGTAATGATATGGAACCCTCACCACTCTGCCTATTCTACTCTCTTAGAGTTTGTTCATGTCAACTTTCCATGAAGGCTCCAAATTTTGATTTTGTTTTTTTGAATTTTGGCCCCATTTCGTCAAAATGAAATCTCTATAGAAATTCTCGGAAATTACAGTGAAATTACAGTGGCTCTGCCAACAAGGGGTGTCATCCAAAAATTGTGCTACTCAGCTGGATTTTCGTCACTCTATGCACAATTCATTTCTATGATTTGTCTGCAAAATATCAAAACTCCACGAATATTATTGCTTCAGGGAAAAAGGTAGTAGAGGGCCTTCAGACCACAGGTATGGCCATGCTGGGTGAAACAGACCCTTCAAATTTTTGATGTTGCTTCTTCAAAGAAGTTGAAGAAGACACAATACTACACAACAGTTGTTAAGTTCTACATTGCAGCATTGTGCACCAACATTGATAATCCCCCCAACCTTTAATTACTTTACATATATACATTGTGCCTCAAAAATGTTATTCATTGAAAGATTTTGATTTCTTTGAACAAAGATCTGATATCTACGAGGTAGCAATATCTCTCAACATGCACTCTAACTACAACTCTTTATAAAACAGCCTTAGACAATTCAGTGCAAAACACAGTTGGGCTTAGGCCTCAGATCCCCTGTGCGTGGGAAATGTTACTCATGCTTGTTTACTTCATTTTTAGTTTGTTTGTTTGTTTTAATAAATTGCCACTCATTATAACTTTGATTCGCTGATGATGAACCTAGTTCGTTCAACATTGTTCAATCAAATTTGCGCACATTCCGATCACATTGCATAGGCACCTCATTTCAAAGGGTGTCAAAATATCATGAGTCCCAGAAGCAGTGTGTATTATGGTGTAATCTTGTTTTGATGAGCGTCTATTGGGACTCGTACTCATCATATTCAGTCCAGTAAGGAGAGTGAAAATTATCAATATTGTAGGTTGTGTTTGTAAGTTGTTGAGGCTGGCTTGAATCCTTCTTTGTTAAACTGAATGCCGACATTTCTTTTCAGGCGCTTTGCCCTTGAAACTGTGTTCATGGAGCCTGCTACAGTCAACATGAGGAAGGTTGGTCACGATTTAGATTCTGCTGTCAGTTCTGGACTCGCAGACATTTTTCAGGATGCAAAGAAGCTGTTTTGTACTCAACATCTACAGAAGGCTGATGAAAGAAAATTGAAGGCGCTAGGTGCAAATCAGTCAAGCACGAAAGCAATCATGGCTGACATCTATGGAGCACGGTCTGGCCCAGTAGAGCAACTTGGTCTTGCTGATGCTGAAGATACTTTTGATTTTGATGCCAAATTGTCTAGCTTGGAGTTGGTATGGGACACAATGATCCCAGGATTTCATACCTGGTTTGTGAATAAGAGAGCTGACAAATTCAAGTCGAATCTGGTCCTTAGTGCAAGGAGATCATTAGATATTACTGGTAGGTTTTACACAAATGGCCTAGAGAGTGCACATCATCTGCAGAAGAAATTTAGTCAGGAGGAGAAGAGCCCGAAGACTGTTACGGAGGTCAACTTAGTGCTACGGCAGTGGTGTGATGAATTTTACAATGAGGCTGTGCGGGCAATTCGAGGTTTGGGGAAATATCGATTGGCAAATGGCTATGATGAGTTCTTCGTGGAGCCAACCAAATGGAGTGTATGGAGCCCAATACGACGCCAGCAGCATGTTGACATGTTCCTCGATTTCAAGCCAACTCAAAGTCAGCTCTTTCAAAAGCCCGCTGCAGCTGGTCTGAAGAAGGCCCCAAGATCAAAGAGAAGATCAGAAAAGGGTGAACCCGAGCTTTTTGTTGATCGTGTCAGAGGGGCAGAGGAAGAATCTCGTCAGGTTACCCCAATCAAAATGAGGAAAATTCACCCCACCACATCCAAAGAGCCAACAAATGAAGAAAAATGGGCGGTTCTGCCAAAAGAGGTGCCATCAACAGCAGCAAATGGATATGATCCCCTCTATCAAGAAAGCATTTTATTTGGTGCATAGGCGTGACAAGAAAAATGCCCCAATTTCAGTGAAGCGTTGCCATAGCTGCAAAAGGTTGTTTTCCGACCTAGATTGGGTTCTCGTTAAGACAGAGGGAAACCGGGAGTACACAAACAAGCAAGGCAAACAAGTTGAATATCGTGGAAATGTCTACATGCACTATCTCCGTGATTGCCTTGCTGAATTTCAACAGAATTTCCAGTTTTCGATGATCACTGTTCTGAGGTCAACATTGAACTTGCTCCCAAGAGGATCGGAGAAGAAATTTGCAGACCAAGGCTGTATTTTAGAATAGGTTATATTGGGACAACTGGAGTTTAAGAACGTGTCTGTATGAACAAATCTTATTTTTTTCATTTTTGAGGCTCTGATAGGGGGATGGTTGCTCCCTCGCTCCCATCTTAAAATTGTCAACTCAAGGTTAAATTTTTTGAAAAATGAGCAAAGCAGCAAAAAGACCAAAAGAGGGATACTTTTTAATACACGTATTTTATTTGATAAGAAACTAAGAATTTTACTCAGTACTGAAATTTTCTTAAAATTATCAGATTTTGAGTACTCGGAGTTTCTTACGAGTTTCTTAGAGGCTTCATAACAATCTTCATGTTCACTACCTGTGCCCTTGTGAATATATTTTAGACATTACCAGAGTACCTTTCGAGTAATATGATGTAGGAAACAAATAAAAACACGTAAATACGTTAAAGACTTTCTTTATGAAAATAGATAGTTTGTCAACCTATATTTTCCCAGCACTCGAGTTTCTCATTTTTTTGGTGATCTGACCGTTGAGTTTCTTATGGGCAGTTTGTTATAAAAAAATATGTGTATTTAAGCAAACGTCGAACAGTTTTTCTTGGACACACTGTAGTATCCACTACAAGGGCATATTAAAGTGTAGCTTGAAACTAATGGTTGACTGACCAGGCACTTTCTAGTCATTTTTAAATGTTTAATAATGGATGGTTGATAGTTTAGAGATCTTACTTGAGAGCCCGCCTGACAAAATAACTTAACTCTACCGTGTGCGCCAAAATAAACTATGCACGTTTGGCAGGCCACAATATATCGTACACTGGACCGATTTTGCAGATTTATGACTTAATCTTTAGTAGATTAGCCTGCGCGCAGACTTTGGTTGCTGTGGAGGAGAGGAAGAAAGGAACTACATTAACCAAGGTCTGCGCGCAGGCTATGGTAGATAGCCTGAATTCAATTCTAGGACTTTTTGCAAATTTTTTCCGTTTTCAGTTTTTGGAGTTAGAAGCGAGTTTCCTAAAATGTTCGTTTTCGAAAACATCGAAAACGATCAAAAAACGTCGATCAAATTCTGAAAGATTTGACATCGTTTTCAGGGGGATTGGGGGGTTTAGTACCAACTCTCGTATAGCAGATTACAAATGGTCGATTTCTAAATCGCAAATCACAAAGAACAAGTTCTCTCTTTGTCCATTCATGTCAATTATTTAGTAAACTTGATCGATGTTTTTTTATCGTTTTCAGTGTTATCAAAAACTAAAATTTTGGGAAACTCGCTATTGGCTCTAAAAATTGAAAATGAAGAAATTTTCAAAAAATGTCAGTATCTAATTCAGGCTCTATGCCAAAGACAAAGTCATAAATCTTCAAAATTGGTTCAGTGTACGATTTACTATGGCCTGCCAAACGTGCATAGTTTATTTTGGCGCACCCGGTACACTTCCGGCTTCAATAATACAAGAAACTCATTTGGAAACTTTTGGTAGCAAAAGTGTCCCAACATGTTTAGAAGCTACATACCAGCCTCGGAACATAGTGGTCTAAAATGTAAAATGAGTGTACACGTTTTTTCTTTTATAAGAAACTGGTTTATAAGAAACTAGTACTAGGATGGCGAAAAAATTAAGAAACTCTAGTACTATGCTCGAGAGTTGCTAAGAAACTTTTAAAGCCAAACACAAGGAAATCATGGGAAAAGTGTCGTTGAGCCTTTATATTTTAGTAATATTCAAGATAGATTTATGTTTTGAATCAAAAATTGTGCTGTCTGTCAAGAAACGAGTACTTGGCAGTGGTAGAAACTACATGCAACCTAAATGCATCCAAAAAATAAGAAACACATTAAGAAACTTTTAGTACTAAAAACTGAAATTTTCACCTAAAATTAAGAAACTTTTAGTACTATGGGCTTATCCAAGTTTCTTATAAAAGAAAAAACATGTATGTGACTTTGAGTGTTACTTAGGTTTGAATAGTTTAATTCTAGTTATACTTTATATACAGTTTGTTGTGTTCTATCTCATCTCACGTTGATGTCAGGTTGTTTTTTTGTTTGTTCAACCCTTGCCTTGCACCCAGCTATTAATGATGATCAAAAATAGATGGAAAAGTACACCCTCTTGCGCTTTTCGAGGCAGAGATACTTTGAATTTGCGTATGTTTCGTTCACAGTATTTGCAAAAGAATTCAAGGCATTATCATTGAGGTTCACTTAGAGCCAACCAGAGCCGACCCAACCGTCCGGTCAATGCTCATGACTATCTAAAATCAATGCCAATAGACGATTCCGGAAAAGATGGCATCGGGGGCCATTTGACAAAACATTACGTTCTTTGAATGAATTTCTATAGAATCACGGTTGATTGCATTATAGCACGCAAACGCAATGCATTTTGGTAAAATGCCTCCCAACGCCATCTTTTTCTTAATCGTCTATTCTATTACACGTTTTTTTATAAGAAACTTGGATCAGCACTTAGTACTAAAAGTTTCTTAATTTCGCATGAAAATTTCGGTGTTTTAGTAGTAAAATTTTCTAAATCAGTTTCTTATTTTTTGGGCCTAAAATTGCGGTATTGTTCGAAGTTGAGCCTTCTTCTCGAGAAAGGGCTTCCATTTTGCATTGACATTGTCATCAAGAAGAAGCCATGCACATCAAGGCAAAAATTTACCAATTGTGCAGTTAAAAGTCAAGAAAAGACGAATGTACCTTTGTTAGAAGACATAGAATAAGAGAGACACAAAGAAATAACAGAGAGCGCGTGGCCGAGTGGATAAGGCGACTGACTCGTAAACCAAAGGTCAGAACGGCCGAGGTTCGAATCCCGCGCTGGACAGTTTGGTCGCTGTCCGTAACTCTAGCTCGGGTCAACCAGAGCCATGTGAGGGAAATCTGGTATCTGCGGCGGTTGATGGTAAAACATCCGTGGCCCCTGCTGGAAATAAGTCTCTCTCAGACTTTCGCAGGCTAGCCACGTTAAATATGATACCTACCTACCTATATAAAGTTTTAGAGTTTGTTAACTGTTCTTGAGCATAGTTCTAGAGTTTCTTAATTTTTTGGTCATCGTAGTACTAGTTTCTTATAAACCAGTTTCTTATAAAAAAAAACGTGTAGCCTGCACAGACTTTGATTACTGAGGAGGAGAGGAGAGAAAGGAGTGAGAAACTAGAACTACTAGTTCCCCCCCCCCCCCCCCCCCCTAGTAACCAAAGTCTGCACGCAGGCTACTATTCTTTCCGCTGTTGTTGAACGTATAAAAATTTTGCCGCTACTTGATTGATAGATAGATGGATAGATTGATTTGAAGGGAGCCATGCTAAAGAATAAATACGAAGGGTATCAAATTCCTCAATGTCACTGTCTGAATCACTACTACTGTCAGCTTTTTCTGATGGCTCTGGGTTGTACAGTGGCATTTCTTCATCTTCAATAGCACACTCATTGTCAATCAGTACTTCGTCAAAGGATTCATCACTTGAACTCATCATGTCAATTTCACTATCTGTCTCTGTGCTGATTGCCACTCCTTTTTTGGGGATCTTATTTTCTTTAATTTATGCAGCCTTCCTAAAGATTGAGGATATGCATAAAACAGAATAAATTTATTGTCACAAATCTAGAGGTTGACTCAAAAACTTCTGCATTGTTGTTGATAGACCTCTGCATTGATGACAAGCTGCTGGATAGACCTAATCGGCTGAGGTTTGTTTTACGCATGTCCAGTCATCTGATCATACTCTTGAGAAGTTTCAGTATTATACTACTTGTTGTATTCATGGCACAAGTTTTCATGGCACAAAATATGTTAAACAAATCAAAGGATGCTTTATCAAGGGATTGATCACTTGGGTGCAAACAAACCTTAGCCAATTTTATCTATTGCTGTCCAGTATGCTCCTCTATTCAGTAATTCCTGACACTTTTAAGGGGACAACACCCCTGTCCCACACTGCATATGGATGGTCATGCATAGGTCCCAAACACACAGCCACATAAAGCACAAAGAAATCTTATCATGAAATCAAATATATATGTCAAGGAAGCAACAAACAATCACTTACTAGTTAGTTTCTGGTTTTTTATCTTTTGCCTTGAAAGGAGGAGACGCAACGAGATGATTCGATTTATGGCAGTGCGCATTGCCTTCAAGTCTGATGCTGCTATGGTCTGTGTTCCTACAGATTTTGAAACCTCCTCTTCTACCTGGAAGAATGTATGTAGAATAGTAGGTTGAATGTCAAACCCACCCACATTTTGTGAAAAATTATGGGTGCAAAACCCACCCATGTGGGTGTTATAAGCACATGCCCTTATCTCAGCATGTTATGTGCCCCCCCATGGGGACCAAACAGAACATCTGAAAACTTTATTATATACAAATTTTTTACGAAACTACGAATTTGGGCCAGTACTGCAGTGAAAGTTTCAAATTATCAGATTTTCAGTACTCAGAGTTTCTGAGGAGTTTCCTTTAGAGGTTCCATAACAATCTTGATGTTCACTAACTGTGCCCTGTAAACATTTCAAAACGACGCATTTCAAGGCTTTCTAATATTTAGACATTACTTGAGTACCCTACAAGTAATATGATACAGGAAGCAAGTGAAAATAAAGCATAAGTGTGTCAAGGATTTCCTTTCTCAAAATAAATTGTTTCTTAACTTTCATTTCCCAGTGCTGGAGTTTCTTATTTTTTTGGTGATCTGAGAGTTGAGTTTCTTATGGGCAGTTCCTTATGTAAGCAACTTTCCCATTTATTACCCAATGAAGTTACCATTGTACCAGGTTACAAGCTGCTCAATTTGTGCCCTATTAACAATACTGTTCATGGCATTTTACCTCAATGTCATCCGTAGTGTCCATAACTGCATCCACCGGTTGTGTTGCTTCATCTTCAATGGATTGTTCCTGGTCGTGGCCTAACAGATTATGGTTTGGAACTGATGCTGATTGTTGTGAATCGGATCGCTGCAAATCCTTCATAACCCAAATAAACAAAATTTGAATTCCATAAATACAAACTAAAACAATCAGAAATCTATAAACTCGATAAAACGATGATTTGGTTTCAGTGAATTAAAAAGTTATGGCTGCATCCAAAAGTAATGGGCCTAACGCCAACGTACCTTTCTTCGTGTTCGCTCAGACATTTCTTCAATGTTCTTCTTCAATGTTCTAATTCATGATTCTTGAGTGTTTGTGGATCTTGTGTCTGTGGTTTGCATTCGCCATATCGAGCCAGGCAACTAACGTGGCCTAAAATCCTTAAATTTTGAAGCCACGTGTGTCTTTCGCGCCATTTTCAAAACGCCCGCAATGCATTATGTCATGCAGAAATGCATTATGTCATATACCTTGTTTTAACAATTTTACATATCAAAGTTTTAATATTTTTTGTAACTGTCTTGCTTCCTGCAGGTATGACCCTGCTAGATACTGAATTGTTTTATGTTCCCTTCAAATTTGTGGATTCAGAGTTTACACAGTTGTTTAAATTATTATGTTTTAGTGTAAAGTAAGAGTTTTGTATGCATGCAAATCTATTTTATGTTCGCTCTTGAAGCTATTTTTCTGATGTTAGTTTCAATGAGAGTCTCCCACGTGTGGTTCCTATTAAAGGATATAAAATAGGATACTTGGGATAATTTTTGTACTTGGTTGTATTCTTCTTCGTACATAATGTCGCTTGAATTAAGTAATGGTGAAATATTAGATTTTTGCTAAAAAATGACGTCAAAAATAGAAACGTTCAGAAAAGCGTTAAATGTTGTCGCTTGGCAGATAAATTTATGAACGAATACAATATCAAAGCTGATTTAAGTATCTCTCAACAATCGCTGAATACATTATATGAAGTAAAGCACAAAAGTGAGGAGTGGCTAAGATTTGTTCGCAAATTTGAATTGGTGGATTCAGAACCAGAATCAGAAGAGAGAAAAGCTTTCTGGTCGACAAAGCCTCACAATTTCTTATAATCCATGTAAGAGGGTTGAAAGTACCATTTTGAAAAGAAATTTAGTGCAGCTTGCAGCTTCAGCTGAGGAGCAGGGAACAAGTAAAGAAGAAATGCTAAGGAAGATGCTAGATGAAGCGAAACGTTCAAGAGACTGGAACAATGTAGCACTCTTTGATACTTACACAATTGCATCTGAAATTTTCATCCAGGAAATTACTGCACTACTCTATGTTGCCAATCTATCGCAGCGACAATATCAAATGTGCGGTAATTTGTTGAGCAGAAATGGTGTTGAAGCATTTCCACCGAGAAATCAAATTGATGATTTTAAGAATACTTTGTATCCGCGTGTCACAGTTGAACACTTATCGGTATCTGTCAGTATTACTGATTTATATCACTCGAATCTTTGCAACATCATTTTGAGTGAATCCCTCTAAAGTATATTGAATGATACTCCAGATCATGCAAACATCATCTTTGTGGTGAAGGCTGAGCTTGATGGCTCTGGATCGCACACACAGCGTCATCAACTCTCTGGCGATCACTTTGATGACACAATGTTAGGTTCATCAGAACATTTTCTCGAGGTCTTTATGACTCCAATGTCTATGCTGTGCAGTGTTAGCGACGAACCTGTTGTTTTGTGGAAAAATCTATTGCCAAATTCGATTTTTTTACACAAGACCGATTCAACTCGGCATGCTCTATTAACCAGACCCTGATCAACTAGGACCCCTAGGACTAGGACCCTTGGACCATATAGGACCATGACCCATACTGACCAGACCTTGGAGGAATCTGATTATCCCCATGCATCACTGATGGAAATGGTCATAGAAAACGCATGACATGGGATGTCGTACTCTAGGTATGAATGACTGAGGGATGACTGAGGTGAAAAAAGAATTGTAATTTTCCATTTGTTTGGCACATTGAACATTGCCTAATGTAATGTATTTGCCACCATGGGTACCAGGGCCAGAAAAATGAAAAATTGAAAGATAAAGAAGGAAAAGAAAGACGAAAGATCTTCTCTGAAAGAGATGCTCTCTTTTCTTCTTTTTTCTGTTCTCCCTTTCCCAATTTTCCTTTCCTATATTTTCGAGGCCCGGTATGTATTTGGTTATCTTGCCCCATGTAGTGTCATTGCGAAGCTTAAAAACAAAGGGTGTAGGCATTTCATTTAAACCACTTCTATTTACTTGTGTCTGTTCCCTATTCATAACATCAGCAGGGTATTGAAAATTTAAGACTTCTGCAAAATATTCTCTTTCGGAATCCATACTAGGACGCAGCACTTGTGTGTGTCAACACAGTATTACAAAATATAACTTGGTCTTGATATTGTTTGCATCAACAATGCTCTTGGCAACATATGTTTATTTGCAAAAAGCATTTGTAGCGTGAAGGAATTTAATTAGGTAAAATAATTTGTTCTTCAACGAACTACTGGTCTGCCCTTTGTGACCTTACCAATGGATTGTATCTCATTTGGCTTTTTGGGATCCCTGTGCTAAAATCTCGACATTTGAGATAGTAGAAGTTGCCCAGAAATAGAGGATTCAGATGATGATGTGATGGTGGTCATAGTAGGCCATGGTATTTCTGATATTGTAACTTTGCTCAAAGTGATGGGATCCTAAGCCAAAGCATTCCAATCTCCATTAGCAATCTTCGTCAGCATCATCAGCATTTTCAATTTCCAAATACCTGATTTAGTTTTCACAAAATTTTGAAGCCCTTTCCGAATGGCAACAATAGAATAAAAGCTTTTGACAACTTTTCTCCATTGTGATGCCATTCACCCAGCAACCATTGTTGAAAATGCCATTTTGGACAGGGTTTCCGGTATTCCCCACAAAGGTCTGGTTGATATGGGTCCTGGTCCTAGGGTCCTAGTCCTAGTGGTCCTAGTAGACCAGGGTCTGGTTAATAGACCATGCCATTCAACTCTTCAAGGCTAAGGAGACACGAGATTTTGTTGAGCAGATTTTTCCAAACTTGCAAAGCTCGATGGATTCTTTGGAAATTCCACATGAAATCGAAGGTTTGTCCCATAAATGCAGCATTGGCACCAAATTAACTATGATCGATGAGAAAATGACCAATATTCTACCGGGATATGCTACAGGGTGCATTTTGCCATTATTGTGACATAAAGAGAGATGATGCGAGTGATTTGTTGGCTTTGTTGGAATATGGTCCCAGTGGTATGCAAATAACAAAGACGATCGAGGAAGGTTATAGGAGTGGAGTCTTGTTGAGTCTGGTGATATTGCATACAATAATCCATTACAAGCCGGTCAATGTCACAAGTCTCTTATTTCGAAATCTGGTCGCTTGTTTCCAGTATTACATCAGGAGCTTAGATATTTAGTTTTTTTTATAATCTTGTACCATTTGGTTGCTGGGCAAAAGATTTGGAGCGAGACAGATTCAGTTGTTAAGTCTGATGTTTCAAGTGCAAAGGCCAGGGTTATCAGTCACATTAGAGCGTCTTGTGGTGGTTTGCTTTTGGATTCGCCAACGACGAGTGGTGGTAACACAAATTTTTGGTATTGAAAACAGGGTTGCCATTTCAAATTTGATCTAAGATGGTGAAGATAGAGAAAATTTCTCTACTGTCCTTCCTTGGGATGTTAAATGTTTGTTTGTCAATGGCTGAGAGTGTAGATGTTGAAAAAAAGGTTTTTGTTGAGGGTTTTAGAAATCACTGTTACGAAACTATGGTGCATATAGTTGTTCATTTTCCCTGGGTGTTCAGGGCTATCTGTAAAACATGGAGTGTGGAATGATGGAATGGAATGATGGAATGGAATAATGGAATGGAATGATGGAATGGAATGATGGAATGGAATGGTATAGATGGAATGGTAGATATGGAATAGCCAAACTACTGGTCGCTTTGGAAAAAAAATTACACCAATGTTTTCCTCAAGATCTTCTTAGTTTATTTTACATATGTTTTCTTGAAAGTCTCATGAAATTCCCTTAAATATCGACTGAAACAACAAGCATGATAACAGACTGTGTGGGCAGACATCAGTTAAGTCGTTTAATTGATGTGAGTTGTAGGGAAAAAATCTGTAAAACATGGAGTGATGGAATGGAATGGAATGGTCGACATGGAATAGCCAAACTATTGGTCGGTTTTGAAAAAAAATTACACCAATATGTTCCTCACGATCTCTTCAGTTCATTTTGCGCATATTTTCTTGAAAATATGCTGGAATTCCTTCAGATTTCAACTGAAACAAAATTGGATCTATGCTAGGCTCGCGTGAACACAGCAGTGGAATGTTAAGAAGTGACAGGGATCAATGACAGTTTTAATCCTTATCCTGTAATGGCGCCAAGATCATTTTTATCATAAACGGGGGTTCGTAAGAAACTTTAGACAACAGCAAATTGAGTTATTGCTGCCCTCATGCACTCACTCACTATTGTTTGAAAACAATGCCCAGTTGTTCATCATTTGCACACTTTGTGGTATTGTTTATATTTCATTTCGCGTTGTGCAACTGTGAACTGAACTGCGTCGATTTTTCAAAAGCCATGCTTCTTGCTTCACCACGTTGTGACTTTCGTCGGAGAATCCATAGTTTTATGCTGCTGGGATATTTTGTCTTATCGGGTACCATTTTATTTTCAGAATTTTTAGGCACTAATGGTAATTTTGTCTGTGCAGCAGGCTTCACCATGGTGGGCTTTGCTTTACATACAGTCAAGCACGTGTGTGCTCCCAGAAAACTGTCTTGCAGAATTTCAGTAGCTGACGAAGCCAGATTTAATTTCCTCCGGGCTTGCTACTTGATAGAGGGAATGTTTGGGTTTTACGGTCACGGGGTTTCACCATATTTTGTAATCTTGTACGCTATGTTTCGGTTTGATGTAAAATATCGCAAAATGTTTTGCATTTTAAATTTTGAGCGGTTCTACGGTTTTGGGACCCCCAAACATCCCCTGTTGGTACTGTCAGAAAAATCACCAAATTCACATCAACAATCATGTGAAAGAAATCTACAAAAGTAACAAAGTTGTATGTGGTAGAAATGTTCGGTCACTGATCTGTACCTTCAGAGCTTTGGCTATGGGAGGTGAGCTTCTTTGACAGTTCGAAATATTTGCTTGAAAGAAGGTAAAAAATGCGTTGCAATGGTGACCATGCTAAAAAGGAAATAGTCCCCCAAATGCTATATTAGTCCCCCCAAGAGGTTCAAACAATTAGATTTTGAGTTTTCAAGTTTTTATGGCAAGGAATCACTAAAATTTACTAAAGGCAGGCACCATCGATGTGTTGATTTTTCCAGGCACTTGCCACGCCATCCCCATGTGCAGAGATTCGATTGAAATTAGACGGGAAGTCAGAACATTATGATTCACAGCTGGTTTGATTCCGGAAGAAATTCTCAACAATAATACACTCATTTTTATAATAAAAGTGGTTCAAGTGGCTCTAGCCATATCGGATATCAGAATTTCCTGTTATTTTTGTCAAAGGTTTATAGATCCTGAGATTTCCTTTAAAAAACTAAACTATGAATTAAAAATACGAAACTTTTGTAATTTACCGTTATAATGTTCTCCGGTGACTCAAAATATGTTTTAACCATTTTTAAATTCTCTTGAGCGCAAATCACTTTATTACTAGTTTGAAATCTTATTACAAAGTGATTTAAGAGCTCTTCGAACAAAAATAAATCATTCCAGAATGGAAATTAAAACTCATTCAGAGACTTTAGGTAGCAAAAGTATCCTAACATTTAAGAGACTGTCTGGCAATCCCTTGACCTTAGTTCTTAAAAAAAATTAGTTTAGACGTACTTTTCTTACAATTTCTTATTTTTGGGAAGTCCAAACATGACAAAGACTCTGGGGACTGAGGTTGAAGAAACGTTCTTTTTTAGCTCCCTAGCTCCCCTCTCTAATAAACCCCTCCCTCTCTGGTAAGCCCCTCCCTTCTAAGCTAAATGTTCTAAAGAAGCCCCACTTTCCATCCTCCTTCATTTGTATTAAAAAGGATGTCAAATTTCAGTTTATTTAGCTAAAAAAGTGTGCAGGTTAATTTTGATACTGCTTTGATAAATATGTCGAATTTGTTCATTTGACTCGGTAATATTGTATGTCATTCCTCAAAATTGGGGATAAAAGAGTTAAGATGCTTTAATTTATATCCTTTTCATTTGAGAATAAACCCCCTCTCTAGCTGACAAGCACCCTCTCCCTTAAAGCCCCCTCTGGAATCTCCAAGATTGAGTAATAAGCACTTGGGGCTCAAAATAGCCTGTGTTCCAGACCATTACGAAAATATAATTTATTTTTCTGGAGTCTGGAACACAGGCTAGCTCAAAAAAGCTTCTTGCTACTAAGAGTTTCTTGGAGTCTATCAAATTTGCACTATTTTTCAGAATCATTCTGTTTTTTAAACAGGGTGTCCAACGTAACCAGTAAGATAAAACAATCTGTGGTACAATCTGCGTTAAAGTTATCCATTTTCATAGCATTTTGAAGGCAGTGTTCATGCTCTAAATGACAATCGTGTATGTAACACCCTAACACCCACCATGGTGAAGCCTGCTGCACAGGCAAAATATGCTAGCAGCTTAAAACTTTGGATTCTTGGACGAAAGTCACAACGTGGTGAAGCAAGAAGCATAGCTTTTGAAAAATCGACGCAGTTCAGTTCACAGTTGCACAACGCGAAATGAAATATAAACAATACCACAAAGTGTGCAAATGATGAACAACTGGGCATTGTTTTTAAACAATAGCGAGTGAGTGCATGAGGGCAGCAATAACTCAATTTGCTGTTGTCTAAAGTTTCTTATGAACCCCCGTTTGATAAAAATGATCTTGGCGCCATTACAGGATAAGGATTAAAACTGTCATTGATCCCTGTCACTTCTCAACATTCCACAGCTGTGTTCACGCGAGCCTAGCATAGATTCAATTTTGTTTCAGTTGAAATCTGAAGGAATTCCAGCATATTTTCAAGAAAATATGCGCTAAATGAACTGAAGAGATCGAGAGGAACACATTGGTGTAATTTATTTTCAAAACCGACCAATAGTTTGGCTATTCCATGTCGACCATTCCATTCCATCACTCCATGTTTTACAGATTTTTTCCCTACAACTCACATCAATTAAACGACTTAACAGATGTCTGCCCACACAGTCTGTTATCATGCTAGTTGTTTCAGTCGATCTTTAAGGGAATTTCATGAGACTTTCAAGAAAACATATGCAAAATAAACTAAGAAGTTCTTGAGGAACACATTGATGTAATTTTTTTTCCAAAGCGACCAGTAGTTTGGCTATTCCATATCTACCATTCCATCTATACCATTCCATTCCATCATTCCATTCCATCATTCCATTCCATTATTCCATTCCATCATTCCATTCCATCATTCCACACTCCATGTTTTACAGATAGCCGGGTGTTCAGTGTTCGCCCCAGTGTTCGCCAAATGCTAGCACACTGCTGGCAGTTATTTGAGATGCAGGACAGAGGACCAATTGCTATTTGGTCTGAGAGTGGAGTTGAAGCATGGAACAAACATGTGCGCAATTTCCGTAGCAGAGCAGGATGTAGAGCGAGACAGACTTCTGTCCAAGCCAACATTCATGACATTTTCGTAAGAATGCTCATAACATCAGCTCCGGTAATTGCGAAGATCTTTTGACACAAAGGCCTTCTTCGGTTGCCCATGTTTCCAATGAGGAAGAATCGCTGATTCAATCAATGTATGAATGAAGTTTCATTGAAGGAAGAAAAGAAGATTTGTAAAAATTCTAGATCGTAGTTGTGTATTATTGTCTATTAATCTGCATTATGATATACCTTACCTTTCATTGACAGCTGCTATTGAAGAAGGCGCAGGATGGTGTGAATTGTCATTCTCTACGCCTAGCCTTCCAAACTCTTCACAGTTACTTTGTTTGATAACAATATAGTGCATGGTACCACATTTTTTTAAAACTTGCACTACGTTTCCCCGGTTTCCTCCCCAAATTTGTCAGAATGGCCTGGGATGCATTCATCTTTCCCAAGTCAATCAGCCATCTTAACCCTATTACTACCGGGCTTTTTCGACCCCTCCGTAACTTCGCCAATATTGCAGATATGAGGATGAAACTTGGTACAATGGTGTATAGGAATAAAATCTACACAATAGGCTACTTTTTTAATTCTTCATTACATCCATGACGTCACAATGACGTCATAATTGAAGAAAATTGCACTTTTTGCTTACTATTAACAATATTGGCAATATTTAAGTTCTTAGTTGATAATTTCTTTCATACTGCTACTAGAATGTATCCCAAAGCATCACTGATTAAAAATTGGCAATGAAATGTCAATTTAAGCTTGTTATTTATATCATATATTCATCATTTATTTGCATAAGTTTGTCATTGTTTCATTTAAACCCCTAATTACTGTTGAAAATATTCTAAAATGCCTTAAGATTGTTCATAACAATCAATAGAACCAATTTTGACCATTTAAAGTTATCTAATACATTTGTTATTATATATATGACGTCATAAACTTTGATGACGTCATGAACGTTAAATTTGCTGACGTCATCACAAATGGATAAAACTATACATCATCTGAAAGCTCTCATCGAGAGCTATCGAATGGTGGTATTCTCGATGTTCTACAACAATCCGTGTTAAAACTGGACTCGCTTCTTTAATTGTCTGGCTGACCACGTGTTGAAAAGAGGTTGGTCACGTGATCAGTATCTACCATTTTGAAAAAAAATTACAAATTTTAATTAGTCCATGAAATTTTAGGAAAAGTTGCAAAGTTTCAGCTCTTTATCTTTTGAACTGACGACACTACTTTAAATAAACTTTGCCACGGGCACTTTGTGCCCCCCCCCCGGTAGTAATAGGGTTAAAAAGTCCGTATTATACTGGTAGCACAACTCGTCCATCAGCCTATCAATAGCAATAACTACGAACTTGTAATCAGTCTGATCCATCAGCTAACCTCGTTTCCAGGTCCACCATTGTATCATTGATCAGGGGGGGTTGGCAAAGCCCCCCACAAAGTTGTTGAGCACCGTTCTTCGAAACTTCGCAAATGGCAGAAAATGTTTCGTTCACTTCTGCACTAGCAAAGGAATTTCCCAAAACAATCAGACTCTTACCTTGGCTTTGGCTCAAACAGCTTCAACGAATGTGTTGTGTGTCCTGCTTGTTTACATTATATGAAGAAAAGGACTGCTCTTATATAAATTGAGGTGTACAACATCCTGCAAAATGCAAATACATTGGATTTCCACATCATAGACAAAGGCATCTAAGACGTGCATGTGCAGCTGAATTGATGAGACAAATTACTGATTCAAGTGGGAAGAAAGTCCTTGTTCCATATTTAGAATTCCGAACAACATAGCAATCAACATACCAAACACTCTTACCAAGATTTCTTATAAACAAATATGTCCATCTAATTCTTTGTCTTTCGGCCGTGCCGGGGAGATACCGTAATTTTTAGATATTTAACTATCTTTCTGTTTGTCAATTAGAATTCCTAGGCAATCTACTTACACCACATCAACGTTATTGTCATTTCTTTTTATGTCTTCTACACAACGTATTTGCTCGCTACCTCAGAAGCTTTGCAACTTCATAAGAGTTAAGTTGATCATTCAAGAATGTGAATAGAAGATTACGCTAAAGATGGCGGCGAGGAACTTTTTACCACGATGCAATGAGTTCAAATAATGAATCTTTAACGAGTAAATAGGAAATTGATTAAAGAACGCGGTGCATCTTGGAAAAAAGTTCTTTCCTGCCATCTTTAGCATAATCGTCTATACAGTAAATCCCCGCATACAAGGACCTAAAAAATAAGAACCTACAGGCTGTTTTTCCTAACTTATGCACCTTGTAATTAAGGTAGATTGGCCCCTTCACAGGAAATTTTTTGAATCTTCCTTATTATAGAAATATAGCATATTTCTATTGAAAGTATCATTGAAGAAAAATACAAATGACCCTGAGTTTTCAAATTTGTTGCCGTGGCAACTGAAACAATGGCGTCCTTGTTCAAAATAAGTAACTTCACAGTAAGAAGGATTCAAGCTATACCAGAAGAGATATGGATGTGATTTTTGTCTTGGAGAGTGACAATGACCATTTCTGTGTTATCCACTAAACAAATTTTGATTTTGATACATTAAGGTGGCTGCAACATGAACTTCCTATCAGAAAAATTATCAGCTGACATTAGAATTCTGTAGTTCCAAAAGGATATGCTATATACAAATAATTCTAGTGAATAACATAGCCTAGTACCTATTGAGTATTTTGTGAAAGTTTCAGGTCAATGGCTGTTCTGGTTTTTGAGAAATCATTTACTCCATGAAAAAACATTCAGAAATCGAAACTTTCCGGAAAACGTCTCTAAAGTTTAGTATTAGTAAGAATGCATGATAATGCTTCCAAACAACGCAGAAATCTATGTTGCAAATTCTCCAGGTCCAAACTGAAGTCACTGATGTTCCTTACAATTATCAATATTTTTCTTTTTCATTCCTCTTATAATTTTTCTTCTCTTTTTTGAAGATTCCTGTTCTTTGTATTCTGCATTCCTAATACGATCAAGATCAATTTTCTTACATCCATCAACGGTGAGCTTGCCAGGCTTACCAGCAAGGTACTGCAAGACTCTTGATGATGCAGTTGCTCCAATGTTGAAGTTTGCAACTGCATCATACACTGCAGTTTCAATGCCCTGTGATCCAATAAATGTTTCCTTTGGTGCTCGCTCCCATATCATTTTGTTCAATGATTCATTTTGGTTCTGGGTTTTACCATGCAAAATTGTTCAAGTAAGGTATCTTCACTCAGCCTTGAATAAACTGGCTTTACTTCTTTGACAACATTCATTGGCACACCAGTTGATGGCTTGTATGTTTTTTTATTGTGACTTTGTCCTGCTTAAATCGACACCAATAATCAGCCCTATCTGGATTCTGGACAGTGAACATGAAAATGTGGTGTATCTTTTGTAGCGATGCAGTGGAAAAAGCTTGCATTACTGCTTGTTTTCATTGCTGCTAAGTTTCCAACATTATACCTTGTAGCATTCCCATAATAGTTCTGCAACTTATTAATGAGGTTTTCTGTTAATTTCCCTCTTCCACCAAGCTCTTTCACTTCTTTTTTAACTTCCTTAACGCTGTACCTAGTCTCATTTGCACATGGCCAACACATTGTAAACGCCTGACTTCCTTCCCATTGTCATTTTTGTAAACATCTTTTATTCTATCAAAACTCTTACTGTCTCCATCACAATACATATCTGTGTATAAGATCTCATTGGCCTAACCAATCAGCAACTCCTCTCCTTGAATTTTCGCCATTACTTGGTGGTGTCAAAATTGAAAACTCAGTACCACCAGTTGCAAGTGGATTACTCCTCTGTCCTTGCTCATAAACTCTCCTAATAGTTTAGCCACAGGTGTAAAGGAGGTCAAATGCACCACTGTGTGAAATTGGCCGATATATGCCATTCACTATGAAATTCAACACGACTGGCCGATTTCATCTTTCGTGTAAGTCAATGCATATACAATACTATATGAAATACGCCACAGATGACCAATGTCATTGGGGATGAAATCGTCCGCCTTGTCATTCGGTGTAAAATACGCCATATGTGGATAATTACATGACTGTTGACATCGTCCAAATTTTACAGGGACTGTGAAATACATCAAATGGACGATTGCACCGGTGTGAAGGTGGTAAAATACACCATTAGTATAGAATTGGCCGACGTGTGCCATTTTTTATGAAATTCAACACGACTGGCCGATTTCATCTTTCGTGAAATTCAACGTTCTCTTGGCTCATGTAATACTCTATGAAATACGCCAATTGTGGCCAATGTCATCGGGGATGAAATCGTCTGTCTCGTAATTCTGTGTAGAATAGGCCATGTGTGGAGGATTCCATCACCGTTGACATCGCCCAAATTTTAAAGCAACTGTTAAATACTTCAATGGACGATTCCAGATTCCAGTTTCCACCACCTCTGGTGAGGCGATGTCTCACTATACCGGTGGTGTCGGGTTTGTCATATAAACGCAGCAGGTGGGGTGTTTTCCCCATCAGGCCCTTAGCAGATACCACAGAATGAAAATTGTCGCTTGAAGGTTCACGTGTGTGTCAATATTTGTTTATTGGCAAGAGTATAAGTTGAACTAAGGTGAACTAGTTCATCGCACTCACGATCAATAAGGTGAACGAAAATGGAGAGCTGCTTTAAAGTGCTGAGTCTTAGAAAGAATGCTATCCAGCTCATTACTTGCTTTGAAATAGAATAGGGTCTGGTTAACAGGCTAGAACAAGTTAGCTGCCTTAGCACACATTGTTTTGATATGAAATTCTGAATAATGATTGCGACCTGACTTTCTTCTATTTCGGGGAACAAAAGGAAAGATCAGTGCAGTTCAAAGCAGTATACCCTTGTTCGCGGCACTTCCCCATGTTCATTTACTGTAAGAACTCTCCCCGTGGCTCAAAATTTGCCGTCATCCACATTGAAAGCTTCAAATCCCCTTCCAAATTGATCCCATTGTTTACGATCAATTAAGATAATTTCCTTTTAATATTTTCGATCATTTGAAAGATTCCAGTTTCCAGATTCCATGTTTTAAAGATAGCCATTTTAGAATAATTGAATAGGCAGACAAAGTTCCTGAATGGGAAAAATATGTTTTCTCACCATGTTCTCATGGAGAACTTCAAGTATATGTTTATAACAAACACAATAATGAAAAACAAAAACACAGCATAGGATTCAGCACGAACAATATCCAAAGCGTCTTCGATAAAACTTGTAACAAATCAACCAGCAAAATGATCTGCTCTGAGTTGAAGGAAACTGAAAACGAATGATGAAAAGCACTTGGTATTCTAGCTTAGCACACCATAAAAAGTTCCCGAATGGAATGATGCAAGGCGACCTACTCAGAAGGAATAACTACAGGATAGAGGGATGATAACCACAACATTAGTTGGATTAACTCAGTTTAAACAATGTATAAACCTCATTAATGTGTGACCTCCATGTGTTCAAAATGATGGGGGTGCATTTGATCTTGACGAAATGCACTGTCAGTGAAATACTGCTTAAGGTTTGTTTGTTTGTTTGTTTGTTACCTTATTTTTATTCAATTTTTACACCTAGCTATACATATATAGGCTGATGCGATATATTCACATTACGTCAGATTAGATATAGTATCATGTAATAAATTGTAAAATCAAGTATCATGTAATCACTGTAGCCTGAAGAGTCCGCTTGAACGGACGAAACTAGTTGCGAGAATTTATAAATAGAATTATTAATATTTAGTGAGTCTCAAGTGGCTTGTTGATATTTTGTGTTTCGACCTATATCTTACGGTACCTGGACACTTTTCGTTTCGACCTATAAATCATTCTACGGTACTAAGATGTCAACAAACCCGAGAAGACGACCACGCACAGACAGCTCATTTGAAGAAACAGGCAACGAATCTCAGACAAATTCATTCGAAGTATTAATACAAATATCAAATAAGATGTCGACAGTCATTGAAAAGCTAGACAATATTGCAACATTAATAAAGGATACGAACCACGCAAAACTAATCGAATCAGAATTTAAAGAAACAAGGGACACTATGGCAAAAGGATTCTCGATGATAGCAGAACATGCACATACAACAAACAACATGCTTCAACAACAAGACAACGAAAAACTGAAGTCAAAAATGAAAAATTGGGGAGATACACTCAATGAAAGGAAGAAAATATTCTGGCTCTACTTAAAGAACACAAAACTTGCAAACAAATACAAAGAATGGTACGATTCAACTCCAGAAAAAATTCCCAGAAAATTTCTGCCGAAAACAATACCTGGAGAAGCAGAAGAACAAAGAGAAGTAAGAATGCGCCATGCCAAGGAAACCATGAAATCCGAGATGGAGATGATGGCAATAAAAATTAACAACTTCAAATTAAAATACCAGGCTACTGACCAAGAAATGTACTCAGAAATAGAGACATCAGCATATGATGAACGAACAAAGGCAAGCATACGCCAGATGTGAATAAAAGATTGTAAAGTTGAGGAACAAAACTCAGAATCAATTTGGAAAGAAAAAGAAGAATGGTACACAAATATGGAGTTCGATCCTGAGGTTACCGAAAACAATGACAATCGTCAATCCCCACGTGAAAATACACAACACACCCTCAGGAATACAAACTACTCCAACGTTCAACGGCGCCACAACAATACAGGAAATAATTTCTTCCAACGACCAACATATATCCCGGAGCATATGAACAACAGAAGAAGAAACCAATACAGACAATATAGAAACACCAACACGAACCAACCACTGCAAAGAGATGTGAACCCAGAAAGTAGAAGAAACGCACAGAGAAGCAATTCTTTTTTGTCCCAAGGCCGGAATCAAGCTCCAGACTTCTAGCAGTAAATGAGCCTGTTCAGCCGAAGCTCCTTATACTAACAAATAGGGCTATCGGAAGCAAAGCAAAGGAGACACTAACAAAGTATGGTTTAAAATTTACTCCTACACCTAGAGCTGACATTAGTGAATTTAAAACTGACGTTAAGAAATTTTGTAGAAAACTTCGTTTAACCCTATTACTACCGGGGGGGGCACAAAGTGCCCGCGGCAAAGTTTATTTGATGTAGTGTTGTCATTTCAAAAGATAAAGAGCTGAAACTTTGCGACTTTTCCTAAAATTTCATGGACTAATTAAAATTTCTAATTTTTTTTCAAAATGGTAGATACTGATCACGTGACCAACCATTTTTCAACACGTGGTCAGCCAAACAATTAAAGAAGTGAGTCCAGTTTTAAAAAGAATGATCGTAGAACATCGAAAATACCACCATTCGATGGCTCTCGATGAGAGCTTTCAGATGATATATAGTTTTATCCATTTTTGATGACGTCAGCAAATTTAACGTTCATGACGTCATCAAAGTTTATGACGTCATATAAATAATAACAAATGTATTAGATAACCTTAAATTGTCAAAATTGGCTCTATTTATTGTTATGAACAATTTTAAGGCATTTTAGAGTATTTACATCAGTAATTAGGGGTTTAAATGAAACAATGACAAACTGATGCAAATAAATGATGAATATATGATATAAACAATGAGCTTAAATTGACATTGCATTGCCAATTTTTATTCAGTGATGCTTTGGGATACATTCTAGTAGCAGTATGAAAGAAATTATCAACTAAGAACTTAAATATTGCCAATATTGCTAATAGTAAGCAAAAAGTGCAATTTTCCTCAATTATGACGTCATAGTGACGTCATGGATGTAACGAAGAACTAAAAAAGTAGCCTATTGTGTAGATTTTGTTCCTATACACCATTGTATTAAGTTTCATCCTCATATCTGCAATATTGGGGAAGTTACGGAGGGGGGGCACTTAGTGCCCCCCCCCGGTACTACGATGGTCGAAAAAGCCCAGTATTAATAGGGTTAACCCTATCTCACCTGGGCGTTTTGAAGCGGTCAATACCTGAGGGGGGGGGGGGGGATGGATTCCACCCCCCCCCCCTCTTTTTCTTCGCTGTTGTAGTAGCTACAATCTTTAGAATTGGTAAATATATATACTTTGATGCAAACAATCAAAATCACATGATTAAATCAAATTATCTCTATTGTTCTCGTTGCTATGACAATAAGAAGATTTTAAGTTATGATTATCATGATTGTTACCAACATGATTGAAACAATGAAATGAGGCACTAAATTGAAATCTTTTGTTTCAAATTGAGTTGGATATCATCAAATACATGTGTAAGTATAATTTTGCATATATTTGAGATTAAAATTTGCAACAATTAAAAAAAAAGTATACAAATTTTGTTGACTACACAGTAAAACATTGGTTGCCATGGTTACGAGGCTATATTTAGCATCTTGAAATTTTTATCATTCGATACAGTATCAATATAAAGTCAAAGTAGCGGAGTCTTAGCATCCTGCATTGCATATTCTAGCATAGGCGAATAAAAGTTTGGTTAGGGGGGGGGGGTGGAATCCACCCCCCCAGGTGAGATAGGGTCAATGGAATATTATGCAGACGACCTTATTACCGATGATAATTTAGACCAAAGTTTGGTAAAAAATCCAAGCACATTTAACCCTCCACCAAACAGAAATTTGATTTTAGACACATACATAGACTATTTAACAAAGTACCCCTTGGAGGAAGAAATAGTAACACAAAAGAAAACCAAATATAACCTTAAGATAGATGAATGGGAAGCTATAATGCAATTAAAAAATGATAATAATTTGATAATAAAAGAAGGAGATAAGGGGGGCGCTTGCGTCAGAATGGACAGGGACTTCTACAAAGATAAGATATTATCCTTACTAAATGATAGAAAAACCTATAAAGAGATAAATAACCCCTCTATCGAAAAAGAAATATTGATCAAAATTAAAAGATTAACTAATACATATAAAGATGATTTAACAAGTAAAGAGATTGATTACATGACAAATTTTGACTTTAAAGCAAGCAATATCTATGGGTTACCCAAAGTACACAAATGCAAGGAAATACTTAGAAAATATTAAAAAGTCACCCGACAAATGCATAATGGTGAACTGTCCAACGAGTTTAACAATGCGACCAATTATTGCTGGTCCTAAATGCATAACAAGTCATTTAAGCAATTTCATTGACAAATTGTTACGTCCTTTCTTAAACAAGGTAGATAGCTACATTAGAGACGACATTGATTTTCTGACTAAAATGCCTCGTAAGGCAGATACAAACAAGGTGTTCACAACATTTGATATATCAAGCATGTACACTAACATTGATAACAACTTAGGACTGGATGCAATTCAGTTCTGGCTAGGAAAGTTCCCAGAAATTAAGCCAAGAAACATACCTGATCAGTTTATAATAAATGCTATTCGGATTGTCCTTGAGCAGAATACTTTTAATTTTGATGATAGAACATTTCTTCAAGTTTGCGGGACAGCGATGGGAACAAAATGTGCCCCTGTATATGCTACAATGGTAATAGCATTCTTAGAAATAAAACTGTATGATAAATTCCAGGAACAATTTGGATTGGAAGCCCAACAAAAATTTCAAAAGGAATGGATGAGATATCTGGATGATTGCTTCATCTACTGGGACACTAGATTAGGTCCAGTCACACAACTTCATGATATCCTAAATAGCTTACACGACAATATTAAATTTACAATTGAGACCAACTATCAACAAATGAATTTCCTGGATATAAAAATGATAGCAGAAAAAGACAAAATAATTACGGACATGTATTTCAAACCAACTGATACCCACAATTACGTTCCATTTAACTCAACACACCCTAAGAACACACTTAGAAATATTCCATACAACCTAGCCAGACGTCTGTGTACTATAGTCGACGAGAGGGAAACTCTCGAAATACGAATGAATAAGTTAAAAGAAACCTTAATGCACCTAGGATATCCACTAACATTGATAAAAAATGGTTTTGAAAAAGCAAAAGGAATCTCTCAAGAGGAACTAAGGATGCCAAAAGAGAAAACAGTCGAGGAGAACTTGCTTACCTTTGTATCCAAAAATAACCCAAGAAACCCACAATTCTTTCCAATAATTAAAGAATCAATCTCAATATTAAATGCAAGTCCAAAATTAAAGAATAAGAAAATACAAAAATAATACCAAGTAAACGCCAACCACAAAACCATATACGAATACTCACACGAGCAAAATTTACTTCAGAGAATCTAACAGACAGTACACCTAAGGTGACAAAATGTAATGATAAACGCTGTGAGACATGCAAACAAATAGTTGTTGTTTGCAGCCAAATTGAAATAAACAAGCCCAATAAAACGCTATTTAACCCTATTTGTACTGGGGGGGGGGCGTTTTTCGCCCCCCCCCTACCAGTTTTTGCTGCGTTACGCTAAAACGACAAGAGATATAACCACCAGTTTTGGTGACTTTTACTCAAATTTCATAGGCAATTAAATTCTAAACATTTCATTGTTCTACCTCTGATCATGTGACCACAGTAATACCATATTTGGAGAGTAGTCAACAAAGAAAAAACTTAAAATGCTCGCAGTTTTCGTAAGGTTTGCCTGATCGATCTCAAACATGCACCAATCGATTGCATTTGATGAGTACTTTCATTTGATATATAAATTTTTCATATTTGCTTATGTCAGCAAAATTTAATATCTATGACATCATTCACATTTATGACGTCATTTCTCTAATAAAGAAGTGTAAGATATAATTTTTTTAGTCTAATTTGCTTCATCTTATTTATTTGATTCATTTTGAGTCTATATTTACCAGATAAAAGGACAGGACTGGCAAAAACCTGCGATGAAAGTAAATGCATGCAACAAAAGGCTCATTTAAGGCTAATTGTGCTAAAAATAGAAACTAAAAAATTTTGAAAAGTATATATTTTTAAACTATAACATGTTTCCTACTATTTGAAACAAATTTGGAGAAAATCGGTTGAGTGGTTGATTAAATAGAATTTTTCTGGTGAAGAAGGTATAAATTTGCCAATTTTCGTCAGTTTTTCGGTTGCCTAGCAACGAATCACGTGACTTATTAATTGTCATTGTTATATTTGAATAGCCAATTGTCTAAAGAACAATAGGGGTAAGTCTTATTGTTATATATTTTGTAGTTTTGGAGAAAAAGAGGGGGGGCGAAAAACGCCCCCCCCCCCCCCAGTACAAAATACCTAAAAAATCGCCCAGTACAAATAGGGTTAACATAAAAAACAAAATGGATTGTGGTGTTAGAGATTTTATTTATGTCATAACGTGTAATGGCTGTGGAGAAAAGTACATTGGTGAATCAGGAGACACCCTACGGCATAGAACAACGCTGCATCGTAACCATATCTCCATGCCACAATATCGAAAATTAAAAGTAAGCAAACATATCACAGAATGCGCAAAGAACAAAACCACAAAGCTCACGATATGTCCCTTTTTCAAACTACACAATCAAGACGAAACATACCGAAAAGAAAAGGAAAGCTATTTCATTACTAAATACAATCCCTCCCTTAACAAAGAGACACCAGAAGCGTCGCAATCTTGAATAAGCCTCGCTCTGGATTACATCAATTGGAACAAGGCTGATGCGATATATTCATATTACGTCAGATTAGATATAGTATCATGTAATAAATTGTAAAATCAAGTATCATGTAATCACTGTAGCCTGAAGAGTCCGCTTGAACGGACGAAACTAGTTGCGAGAATTTATAAATAGAATTATTAATATTTAGTGAGTCTCAAGTGGTTTGTTGATATTTTGTGTTTCGACCTATATATACAAGTATATACACATATAACTAATCTAAATCGAATATACTAACAAAAGGAACAATAACTAAGGAAATTAATACGTAAATACAGAAGATAAATATCAAAACTACGTGGACAAAAATGGACAAAATCTACATGATATCATTATACTTACAAGCGTTGCATTTACAGGTGGGGCCATTCCATTGTTTTATCATGCTTTTGAAACTGTTTAGATTGTCAGCTGATTTTAGTTCATTTGCCAAACAGTTCCAGATCTGAGGTCACATGGCTTGAAGACTCTTGGAACCAAAAGTTACTTGATTTGGTCGAAAGTGATTTAAATTGTTGGGATTCCGAGATGGATGATTTGAAGTTCTTGAACTAAAAATATTATGCTGGATTCAAGTTTTTTATTGTCTTAAATATTTCAACACAGAGGGTTCTCTGACGACATTTTTTGACCTAAGAAGAAGATCATCATAGGAATTGTTATGATCATTGTAAAAAAATCTTAGCGCACGTTCCTGTTTTCTCTCAATTTTCTGAACAGATTTTGAAGATGAAAAGTACCAAACTAAAGGACAGTAGTTAAAATTAGAATATACAAAGCTTTGAACCAAAACTTCTTTTTCAGCAAAACTTCTTATGAAAGAGGGTAATTGAGGCAAATTTTTTCGATGGAAATGATTTTTTCCCTTACACAGTGTACATTTAATCTTAACGACTTACCCCCATTCACTTAAGACACTCATGCTCACCTTCCTTATCCCTTACTCTGCTACGTCCAGGAGAGACAAATCATTAGTTGGAATTGGTGGTGAATTTTAGCAAAGGAAGGTAGATACGATGCAGCAAGGTTTGCTCAGCCATACAGGACAGTACGTTGAGCAGTTGACAAAATCTTGGCTGCCGGAAGTATTCAACCGTAGCCCGGAGAAGAAGCAGTGCAATTCCAAGATGCAGTTTCAAGAGCTGGACCTGGACCAGTAAATGTGGACCATACACCTGCAACAGCAGGACCTTCAAGAGAAAGAGCCAATGGTGGTGGCACTAATGTCCGTCAAAGCAGATCTCAAGAGCTTTGCGATGCGTCATACCAATATAATAGGGTTTGGTAGAGGGGGTTCTGCAACCTCTTTCTAGAGTAGGGGAAGTGCCTCAAGACAATGATCAGGATCACCGTTTTCGCCAGCAAATACTTGGACCCACCCATAAGTTTTGTTGATCCCTTATCAGGACCAAGTGTATGTTCCAAGTCTTACGGAAAAAGATACATGGTGACTGGCAGGAATAGGGGAAAAAGAGCTGTCTTGAATAAAACAGGCGACCTTTAGTGTAGTGTCTTTGAAAACAATGAGCTTCTAGACCATGAAATTTGAGTTGTGGACAGTGCAAAAGAACACGCTTTGTTCTTGTATTATTGTATGGTAGAGTGGTTATGAATTTGCCTGTGTAAAAGCAACATGTCTCCTCTCTTTCTGTTATATTTCTGAATTAAATACCAAGATACACTAAAATTAGCACATTGAGGAAAAGCTATTTGGAGCCTTTCCTAAACTGCAGGAGGCAGGGAGATTTCTTCTTTTACGGTCAGGCTCAAGAAGTAATTCTGGTGATAGAACGAAGCTGGAGCCGACCTCCATTCCATATTGGGGTTCTCAAAACAATTAAATAACATAATTCGCCCTCAAAAGAATGTCCAAACAGTTGCTTTGTCTAACTGTACACTGTCAAAACGGTTTTGAGTTCATAGGAAAATCAAAACTGTAAATTACAAACGTTTCTTAGCTTTTTAGGGCATGTTTACATGGGAGTTTTCAGCCCGGCTGCCCGAGGTGAAAATATTTTGCCATTACATGTAGAGTTTCAGCCCGGGGCGAAAATATATTTGGCGCCAAAATCCAAAACAGAAAGTTTGCGCGAGACAAAATGGCTGCCAGAGAAATTGTTTGTATGTTACTTTGGCGGGCTTTGATTCAATACTTTTCTATTTTGGCACTGGTTTTTCAACTGCATGGCCTTGTAATTACTTATAAGATGCTTCAGATGAAAAGAGATTTGATGGTAAGTGCCTACTTTGCCACACGGAAAAGCAAAATGCAGAGAAAGAGGAAGCACATCCAGGCCCGTCAAATTCTTCTCAGAATCTCAGTTACTGCATGGACCATTGGAAACAAAAGAGCCAAAAACTTTTCTTGACAAAAATTGAAAGTCCATAGAGAAGCTGTTTTCAATGGTTTTTGACCCAAAGTTCCTTTCCAACATAGAATGCTACACCAACCTCAGACATCCTGGAGCCATTGAACGTTTAAACAGTATGCTAACAAAGTATGCTCCAAAGAAGCTGGCCTTCGACTACCCCTATTTTCTTTGTAGGATTGCTCTTGCAGTTATCGATCATAACATTCACATTGACAGGAAACATGCCAAAACAAAAGGGGGGAAATATTGTTATGAAAGAAAATATAATAAAAGTAGCAGAAAATTTCACGCAGAGGCCTGTTAAGGAGAAGAAGGACTATAAATGCGTTCCATACCTTCTTGCAAAGGTCGTTGAGTTGCGAAAAGAGAAGCTTGATTCAGCACTAGAGCAAGTTGTAAGAGTGGCCCATGACCCAAAGCTCATCTCACCAAACTTAGAGTTGGCACAGCAAGTCCCACCAACAAGACAATTGGTCGAAGAAAGAATGTCAAGGAAGGATAGGAAAAAGGGACACAAATGAATAGTTTTGAAGTGTTTTTTTTTTTTTTTTTTTTTTTTTTTTTATATCCAATATAAAATTTTACAAAGACGAGATTACCTAAAAGAACACTTACAAACTACTTTACTACACTACAAGGACGATGCCATGAGGAGCAGAAGACCATGACTACCCCATGGCTATAACATAGAAAACAGGTAACTAAAAACTAAATCTAAATATACAAACAAGTACTAATACATAGGGCTACGCATATACAATTTCTACTATAAATACTAGAGTCGGGTTCACATTGGATGTAGGGCAACTTCTGTGTTTTGGATGTATCAGTTTAGTGTCACCTTGGACAGACGCTAAAATTTTACTGAACTCAGGAATTAAGTGTGAGTTAAAAATTGTCGTCTGCACTATCATAACACTGAATTACCCAACATCCAATGTGAAACAGGCGTAAACAAGTGAACAAAAAATGAAAAAAAAAAGAGAAAAGGACTTAGTGACTGAGTGGCGTGAAATAAACTTTTCAGATCCATTTTAATCAAACCGACCTGTTTTGCGGATGAAATCTAGTGTCAGTTCGAGTATATATTTGTTGATTTCGTTAGACAGATCTTTATCCCCATACAATAGAATCTGAACAAGAACGTCGTTAGAGAGGCTGTTTATTTCTACAAATGGTCGTAATAATACCGAAACTCCAGCGAGAAGATCTCGTCGTTGAACATCAAATGAAGGGCAAAGCAACAAGTGTTGTTGTCACATGCACTTGTTGTCTTGTCTTAAAATGCAATTCTTCTTTGTATCAAATGACTGGAAAGTTCCTTTACGCCTCATATGACTGCTAAATTTTGAAAATTGTCCCTGAAAGCAAGTAGTATAATATAAAATAAGTTGGGGGTCTTGGAATAGAATCTCAATAATACAAATTTAATCAACAAAATGGCAAAATTTTATCATGTATTGTAATCTATGCTGGTAAGGTCAATGCTTTTTGAAACCCATGTATTGTCTAGTGGATGAAGGATAAAAGCTTTGAATAGTTGTTAGTACGCATGATGGCAGTATTCGTCTGTTGCCTCTCCCAAGATGGCCAAATTTCCACAATGCAAAGTGTCGATATGCAGCTTTGCAAAATGCACTCATGCTGTAATCCATAGGATCAGCTCTTAAATCGCACCAGGCTGTTATGTTTAACTTTAAAACATCTGCATCTAAGCATAATTTCCTGTACATATAATAACTTGTGATACAGATTTTTCTACCACAGCGCTTATTTTCAACTGGTTTCCCCATGTCAACACAAACTCCACATTTGCACCATGGAAAGGGCAGTAGGACGTGACAACTCCACATCAGGATTCCTTGTTATTGTTACCAGGTCTTTGACAAAATCTAAACTTCCTTAGCCCATCACAGCCAATTCAACAATTAGTTTTTGGAGAGTCTCCACTGGAAGCTCTTTGACAAGATCCTAGAAATACAAAATAATATACGTTTTAGAGTATAAAAGAGAACGCAAATAGATTTTAGATGAGATATTTTCATGAAAAAAGTTAAATATGTACGTAAGTCTTGTTCAATTCCTAGCAGCCATCCCATGGGACACCCCAGGGTATTTGCTAAAAAGATATTGGACTGTAATTTTCCCCATCCCAGGGCATCTGACACCACTGGAACCTTTACAGTTATACTACATTTACTGAGTATATGGTATGTTCTCAGTGGTCGGCATTCACCTTAAGAGTTCTCTGCTCTAAGGGCATTTGTGCAAAAATTTGACGTGTCAAGCCCCTGGCTGCCTGGGGAGTGGTCAGGGTAGGAATTGAATGAGACATCACTGCATTCACACAGGTTCAATGTATATACAGTGTCAAACAATGTGCATATAGGCATCATTTGTTATTTCTTCGGCTACTTGCTCAAAGGTATAAACTATGGAAGCATAGATGTCCAAAAGGGAATAGGACTAAGCCTTCTATTCCAATTAAACCATGCATTGACTGTTTCATCTGTTTGTAGACAGGGGAGATGACTTAGGGGAATAGGACTAAGCCTTCTATTCCAATTAAACCATGCATTGACTGTTTCATCTGTTTGTAGACAGGGGAGATGACTTAGGATTTTGAAACTGTACATCATAATCACAATTTATTTGGAGCTCTGTATTGTGTCAGCAAACTTTTAGAAATATAATCGTAAAGTCCTTGAAAGTCAGCTGGTTATAAAGTTTTTCTCCACAAATGAGGCTCTTACCATCACTAAGAATTATGATGCATAAAATAATGATAATAACGTTTTTGGCACCACAAGGACAATGTTAAATGAGAAGATGTTGTAGCTTAACTTCATTCTTTGCTTTTTTCAACTCTTGTTCCATGGTCAAGTGCGTCCCATCTGATGCTGTTGCTTCTGCTTGGTGTTACTCATTAGCTGACTGAGGCTGTTAAGATAAGATTTTGTTGCAATGATTACACCCATTTTATAAAAAAACCACTTTTACAAAACTTTAGTACCTTATATGACCAAGAAAGCGAAAGAAGCTTTGTAATCTACAACTTCAACTTTTTCAAGTCATTCAACATACATAATTTGACAATATAAAGTATTATGCAACAAATATTTTGATCTGTTTTTGGCATCGTTTTGCATGTAAATTACAGTATGTCATTGCAAAAGAAACCTGCTACCAGCCAGACCTAAGTCCCTTATGATGTATTGCTACTTTCTATAATTTTCCTGATTTTGCAATTGAAAATGAGTTTGAGCAGGACAAAATGTGGAACTTGTTTCACGGAACTTGCCTGTCAACATAAGAAGCTCTTTTTACGTTGATTTTTGGTGGATGAAACTAAAGTTTCTAACCGTTGTATACAACTTGTGATGAAGCTTTGCTGTTAGGCTGAGCCAAACAATATTTTGTAGCCCTTGCTTGTATTGGGCATATTCCAATAGGCTTGCAAAAATCCTCGGATTGAGGTCAGGTAGTGTGAAAAAAAGTCCAATGAAACTGGTAAAACGCAGGTAAACTTCTTCGTAAGCAAGGGGCGGAAGAATAGGCTTTAAAGATGAAATTCCGTGCATTCTAATTTTAAACCGTATAGTCAGAAAGACCATTGATATTCTGAATGATGACAATGGGTACAAGGCTACCAGAATAAAAGAATTTGAGACTAACCTTGAGATAATGGGAAAACTATTTCAAAACAATGGTAATACAACTTGCATAAGTCAACAACTGTGAATTTCCTTCCGCAAATCCCTTTTTGGGAACCATTAATAAACTCATTGCCAATAACTTTTTGATCCAGAATTTGCTTAACACAGAAATTGATATCAACGAGGATTTAAACGACCAGAACACAGAGCTGAAACTCTGCATCCAGTCCCTAGAGTTGAACATCAATGAAATAGTCAATGTTAAAGAAGCTGTGCGTGAGACTGTGCTTGAGAGATTTTTTTTTCAAAGTTTCACACAAATTCACACTTCAAAAGGATAGAAACTAAAAGTCAAAAAACCATTTTCTGGTTCGTTGAACCAATTTGGAGCAGTGCTCAGTTAAGTAGGTGGGGGGGGGGCTGAATGAGCCCCCCCAGTCTGGATAGGGTTAAGAAACAAAGCAAATCGTGCATTCTTCTCTCTTAATAGCAAATACCAATTCAAGAAACTACCGATCCGAGTATGTCTAAAACATTTTGATTCCCTATTATCTCCAATCCTGTTGTATTGCTCAGAAGTTTGGGCTCCTTTTGATTACATGGACCTTGACAAATGGGACCTATGTGAAATAGAAAAATGCATCTTAACTTTTGCAAAAGAATCCTTGGGGTGAACAGATCTACAAGCAACATTCTAGCAAGAGGTGAACTAGGAAGATACCCCCTTAAACTCACAGCTGATAATCGTTTCATCTCCTTTTACCGCCATATTGAAAATATGCCCTCAGAAAGCCTAGTCTACCAATCACTTCTCATGAATAAAGAACTTCCACTAAACCTGAGTTGCCTAACCCATCTGCAGAATATAGAACACTTCGCATCCACCTCTTCTGTATCCAGTTTCTCCAAAGTTACTATGAAACATTCGTTAACCCTAATCCATATGGGCTTTTTTCGAGCTACCATTTATTGCTTTCCACCCCCCCCCCCTCTGAAAACTGCTTTAGACTCATCCGAATTCAATACAACTTGGCACGGTTATAGAACAGATAATTTGCAGCCCGTAGCGTAATTTGGGTGTGGCTGCCCCACCTTGTGACGTCACAGTGACGTCACGAAGCTGAAAATCTGTGAAAATCAGGCTTCCAAACTGAATTCAAGTTTAATGAAGATTTTGCATCAACTTTATGCAGTTTTTGGTTCAGTTTGTCAACATATTTGGTGATAAAGTATTATTTTATTGAAAATAACGATTTGGGAGTGATATTTTGGCAGAAATTAGCCGATTCTTATGACGTCATTTTGTGCGATTAATTTATTCTATGTAAAAAGAGACCAAAAGAACCTGAAAATTGGTGATTATCTATAACAAATGTATCCTTAGAGCATTTTTCATTGAAAAAGCTCGAAAAAACTTGAAAAAATTGCTAATTAGTACAAAATGGCGGCCAAAATGACGTCATTATAAAAAAAATGCTGACATCATCAAATTCCAGAAATTCCGGTATCAAATTGAAGCCCTTTGTTTGCTGATTCATTTGCTGTATAATACTTCATAATTCAATCAAATAATTCCATTGAAATCATTGAAAACAATGATTTTGCTGCTACCTCCTTCCAAATATGGGCATGTCACGTGACCTGTGAGTCCTATTGTTCAAAAATTTTTCCACCAAAATGTGGCTAATAGATAATTAGTAAAAGTCAGGGAGGCTGGGGGACATAGCAAATTTGTTTAAAAACGCAGCAAATAAAACCTCGAGGGGGGGGGTGGAATCCACCCCCCATGTGGATTAGGGTTAAGACAAGCTTACAGATCCTTCTGGAAATCTAAAATTCACGAAACCCCAAAAGGTCCTTTCCTGGCTGAAATCGATAAAGAGTTTGTATATGAAACTTATCTCGATTGTCCTATCAGAAAAACAAGAATACTGACAACCAAACTGCGTACACGCGATCACAATTTAGCGATTGAGAAGGGCAGACATTCAAGACCTGTTGTCCCGAGAGAGAAAAGGCTATGCCAATCTTGCAATCATAATTCCGTCGAAACAGAACTCCATTTTTTAAGTGATTGTTCAGCCTATAATGACATTCGTGTGAAATTCATGTCAAAAATCGTGAACCAATTTCCAAGTTGCAAACTCTTGAAACCAAATAGCCTGTTTCAATACCTGTTTATCAACGCGCAACAATACAGCAACCAATGAAAATTGAGAGGTGTCAGGACACGCTTCTATATATGGTATTGCCTGGGTTACAAGCCTTGGTAGATGGAAAAAACAATAAGAAACAGCGCATTACAGACCCATTCCTCCTTTCAACGCTGGCAATAATTCCAGAGCAAGAGGAGGCTGAGAACAGTCTCACTTTCGTATTGCAAATGGCTGCCGCCACGATCCAACAGTTCATTTCAACTTGAGAAATATATGTCGTTTAGAAAGCAAACCACGAAATTTACGAAAGAAGAAGCCACGAAGGAGAACATAGGTAAGTTTTGCAAACCAAAAATTAGAAATCAACTGCAACTGGGCGACTATAAGGTCGTCATATCGCCCTTGTTCTAACGAATAAGATAATCTGCTAGCCGAAGAAAATGAAGGCATGCATGGATCAGGAGAAAGAATACGAGAATTTCTTGTCAATTATGTACTTGATCATGAAAATAGTTAGATGCTTTTCACAACTTTTCAGCAATACATATCAAACAATTTCAATTAATTTTTCCTTGAATGTAGTTAAAAGAATTGGAGATTGTACGTTTCTTAATATAAAAAAATATCAACCTTCACTCAGGAGTAGAAAAATTAGGCCTTCACGACATTAGATTGTTTACTTGTTTGCACATCTTTTGGGTAATGTCTTCAATGATATAAATTTAATTTTCATTGAAAATTCTCATTAGAATCTGAATTATTAAATATCTATTCGGTGCCCGTTTTACAGAAATGAAGCAAATGCTAAAAACCAAGTTTGGCGTGTGCATTCTGGAAAAACAGGTGATTAAAATGCCATCATAAAAATTAGAATGAAAGTTGTTCTCCTTTAAAAATGAAATCTTTGCGTCACTGTCTTCACTTTGAGACGAATCGTTATCTTCTTGCCTCCGTCTTTTTTTCCCTCTTCCTCTGTTTGCAAAACTATTTGCAATACTGAGCAATGTATCTGCAGTATGCTTACGACTACTTTCCTCGATTTTCTGCAATCCCTCCAAGAACTGTTTCATCATTTGTTCTTGCTGTTTCTGCATATCTCCCAAGTATTCAATGAGCTCGGACAATGCAGCTGTCTTTGATGCTTTCTTCTTCTTTGTTCTTTTCGGTTGGGGTGGACCAGCATCTTGAGAAACCTTTTCCTGACCAGCAGCTTGGGGGGTTTTGGATGCTTCATTTCCAGTTTGCACAGGCTCAGCATTATTATCATTGTTTATCTGGCTACCTTAGTTGGCTTCTTGTGACAAAAAATTTGTTTCCTGAACTTCCCCTAACTGCACCAAGCTCCTTGTTCCAAGAACTTCATCAAAAACGACGGGTGTAATTTACGGAATCCGGAACTACGGAATTTGGGAATCCGGAATCACGGAACTATGGAATTACGGAATTCGGAATTGCGGAATTACGGAACTGGGTCACAGGTATAAATTGCGGAACACAAATGCTCTATATAGTTTATTGGCCAATGATTAATATTTCTCAAGATATGATCAGTTTTAGAACATTAAAGAACATTAAATTTTTGTCGATTTCAATTTTTAGAGGTATAATTAGGTTAATTGAAATTTTCATAAAGACTGAAGTGATAAAAAAACATCAATCAAATTTCTATTAAATGTTGTTTGGTCATTTAGGATTTAGAAATCGATTAATTGTACATCAATTGCATTGTAACTGCACGAGCACAACAAGGGCAGATTTTGTAATACAATAGCAACAGTTGCGTTTGATTGACACCTCAATTCAAAGCGATTAGCGGATGCAGACAAAGGGAATTCTCTCAACCAGTAATTCAAAACAAACAAAGCCGCAAAAGTGTCCCCGAAACTAGTAGGGCAAACTCTCGTCTTGTGCAAGCGAGAGATGGTTTTTAAGAGAAGTTATGTGCTTATAGCGAAAGAAGAAGGGTAAATCTAAAGTTCTGTCGCTTAGATTATGTTTATTTGATTCGGGAGCCGAGCAGAAGGCATTGTAATTCTCGCATCTTTAGGGCTTAAAATGAAACAATTACAAAACAGCTCCTAAATCAAATAAACATAATCTAAGCGACAGAGCTTTAGATTTACCCTTCTTCTTTCGCTATAAGCACATAACTTCTCTTAAAAACCATCTTTCGCTTGCACAAGGCGAGAGTTTGCCCTACTAGTTTCGGGGAAACTTTTGCGGCTTTTTTTGTTTTGAATTACTGGCTGAGAGAATTTTCTTTGTCTGCATCCGCTAATCGCTTTGAATTGAGGTGTCAATCAAACGCAACTGTTGCTATTGTATTACAAAATCTGCCCTTGTTCACGAGCACTGGTTCTGTCATCGCTAATGCCACCACCAATGTTTCTAACATTCATGAAACTATCTACCAGCCCGGCATCTTGGTTTATTATTAAAGATTAGTGTACTGTAGCACCATTTCTTCTTTCTGGACTTTCGAAAATTGAGCATACTGTTTTAAGCTGTTTCTTATGTACGAAAAATGTGTGCTGAAGTTTTTTGAATCTAGAAATCTCAAGTTTGAGTGTTTTATATTTTGATAAATGTGTTTTGCTTTATTGTAAGCAATCAAGTTCAATTGCTGTGACCAATTAACATTCCTGTGGCACACACAGCGATCTAGAATGGGTAAAGGTCACATTGCTGAATAGGATAAACTGGAAACTTTGTCCAAAGTGCACTTTCTAGACCACCCAATCATCAAGAATGTTGTAATCATGATCCAGAGCTTGCTAGAAGTATTTAGAATACTGATTTCACAAATGCACTAAGACTTTTTGAACGTTTCGATTTTCATCTTCTTCAGTAACTGTTCATACAATGATTTGGGGACCTACCTATAAACGTAGATTACAATAGGGTAACAAAAGAAACAACTTAACGAGGGCTAGCTAATACATATGTTCCCAACTGAACTGGCTCCTGTATTAAGTCCATCTTTATCTCACCTTTGCTTCTCTTTGCGTTTCCGGCCCACCCGCTTTTTATAGCTCAGTTGGGAACATATGTATTAGCTAGCCCTCGTTAAGATGTTTCTTTTGTTACCCTATTGTAATCTACGTTTATAGGTAGGTCCCCAAATCATTGTACGAACAGTTACTGAAGAAGATGAAAATCGAAACGTTTAAAAAGTCTTAGTGTATTTCTGAATTATCTTTAAAATATTTCATATGCTTAGGTGAATTGGCTGTTGAATTATCGTTTTCACAAATGCTTTATTGATTCCTGTCCTGAGACCAATGGAAACTTGACCGCAATGGATGGACCGGGATGGACATTGAATATTAAATAAATAATGAGAAACCAAACCATTTAACAAATCCATATTTTATTTGATAAGGTATTCTGCCTTTGTCGAGTCTTGAAGCTTCTTTCAAAAATAAGGAGAGAGCAGATTTCCGAGAAAACACCGGATTTGGAAGACCTCCATTTTGGGAGCAGGCAAATTGTATGGTGAGAATCGTTCAAAGATATGGTAAAAATGCATTTCCCTAATATTTTCCCCAGGGGACATTCAGCACATACACATACCTTCATTTTGTAAAGTTAAGATTTTAAGGAACGTGATTATACCTCTAAAAATTGAAAGCAACAAAAATTGAATGTTCCCCTAACTGATCATATCTCGAGAAATATTCATCATTGGCCCATAAACTATGTAGAACATTTGTGTTCCGCAATTTATACCTGTGACCCAGTTCCGTAATTCCGCAGTTCTGAATTCCGTAATTCCATAGTTCCGTGATTCCGGATTCCCAAATTCCGTAGTTCCGGATTCCGTAAATTACACCCGTCGCATCAAAAACATCAAAGTAGTTTGGCAAATTGCATGCTTCTCCACTTCTTTTGCTTTTTTCTTTTGCTTCTTTATATCTATCCTTAAAGTGCACATAAACCCAAAATTTTTTATTTCATTTTCCGATAGAACTCATCAAGAAATGCTATTCTACCCAAAAAAATTTTCCAAAATCATTTTCCAAACTCGTTCTATAATGCATTTTGTCGAGCTTGGACTGTGGACACTACCAGGCACCTACGGCCTGGGAACTAGTGACGACTACTCAGGATGACAAATGATCGAACGAATTGATCGCTGTCATAAACCAGTTGTTATGAGGCGTTCATATCGAAGCTTAGACGAAGTCAAAGTTCCAATAAAATGCACCAAAAAAGAGTTTGTTTGAGTCAGACCTCCTTACAGTCGTCTGTTGTAGGTTTCTCGGCATGGATTGTTGGAATTGGTATGACGCCAACTTCATCTCTCGACCGCACAAGGTGTCCTTTCCTCATTGGCGAGCGACATTTTTCGTCCAGCAGAGATGACGTAATTCTCCTGGGTAGCATTACCTTTTGAATTGAACAATTAGGATGTTTGAAAAGCATAAAGAATCCGCTTTCCAATGTTGTCAAATGTTAATAGGGTGTTCATACAAAAATGTGAAGTCAGTATGATTTTAGTGTCAGCAGGTCAATTTCGTTGACTGTTGTGATTCATTTACAGTTAGGCTTATGATCATGGAAGTTCTTTCAAAGGGGTTTTTAGAGAGAGTTCCCAAGGAGAAAAGTGTTTGAAAATACCAATAAAGATTTTAATAGAAATTATGTGATGTCCTATCGCCTGAAGAACGTGTTATTATGGAGGATGAAGCGGAAGGTTAGGAATTGGAAGCAGAACATCTGTGCAGGTACGTAAACAAGATCAGTGAAAAATTAGGCCCGTTCTTAGTGGCGTGAATCTTGTTACTTGGCTTGACATTTTTTTATGTTCCTTCTAAACAGAGTTCAGAGTGGTATTAGGTAAGGTTAGTTATGAGTTTCTAGTCATTTCAGTATGATTTTAAAAACCACATTCCATCAACTAAGACTCTAAAATATACGCCTCGGACCTTCCTTGTGCCTCGGAGGAACTTTGAGCAACGGGAATCTTGGCATTACTAGCATTACCCTCCCTTGGTGTTTTTTGCTTATATCATTTCTGTTTCTCAGCATGATTTTTCGAGTTTTCACTATTTGTTATCATTTTATCTTCTGCATTATCAAAATTTTCAAGAATATAAACAATGCGTTCTGCTCACATGACAATTTCAGATCGACCTGAAAAATCTGACCGACCTCAGAAACCGCGTTTCAGGTCAACCTGAGTTTCATTTCGCCTGTGTCGTGTAAGTGTTCCAAGGGCTTCGATAGCAGACCGAAATGAGTGTCAAACTGACCAGCAACCATCAACTCAGACCAGTTAAATCTTCTCAAGTAATCCTCGGGTTTTTTAAAGTGTTTTGAGCACAAGCAAGATGCCGTCGAAGCTTCCCATTTGGCACGTTTTTGTTTCAGGAACGCTATCCATTCACGTAGTCTCTCCTTTGCAGTTGTATTTTCTTTGCCATAAAACGGAATAGCATGCAATGTTATACCATTCTTTAAATCTGAAGTCACTGCAAAAATATCAAAATTTCCCTTTAGCTTCTGCTTGGAAATTTAAGGGAAACGGACAAGTTTATCTGGGAGATTGAAGGGAAACAGACATTTCCATTTCCTTCTTGGGAAATTATGGGGAAAGTGTCCGTTTCCCCAAAATTTCCCGAAATTTTTGTCATTTTTTGCAGTGAGTATTTCCACAATTAGCAGCCACGTATCTGTTTACCAGATTTGCGTTGTTTCTTGCCTTCCTCCCTTCTGCAACCACCACTGGCACTAAAATTGACTGCGAAATCACTTAGGCTACACTGAGACCTGAGTGTGTATACCTGAGTCGACGTCACATCCGCTATCGCCCCAGACTCCAGACTGGTCAAAATAGCCCAGCAGTGTCCACAAAAAATTTTCCAAAAACGCGACTTTAGTGGGGCATAACTCCGGAACCACGCATCGGAATTCAATTCGGTTTTCAACTCAGCTCAACGCCGTCTATCATAATCAAGGATAAAACATTTTGGGTTTAGGTGCACTTTAAGGTTTCGTAATTTCTTTTTGGCTTGATCTAATATTGTTTTCCCTTTCTTGTTGACTGCTGCAAGAATTCTTTTCCACGCCAATGGATTTCTGTGGCTTTCCAAGTCAACAAAACATTCCCTCCATGCGTATACAAGAGCATCAGTTTCAGGAGCAGTCCATTTACTTTTCGATTTCTCTGAAGGCAAATTCTCAGAAGATTCGGAGCATTGAGAGGCCGTGTCTTCATTTTCCCCGTTCACAACACTTAGTTGTCGTCTCTCTAGGCTACCATATTGATCGAAGAATGTTGGCTGGAAGAAATGACGCTGAGGTGGTGGGATAAATCTAGGAGCATTGCTTGGTTCTTGATAATGAAACTGTGGCACTGAGAAATGCGGTTGATAGTTGGAAACTGGGGTGGACGTTCGTGGAGGAAGCATCATTTCTCGCTGTTGTGGTGAAAATTAATCGTGACTTTGCGATTCATATCCATTCAAAAAATCATAGTTATCATCAACGAGTTGCCTAAATCGTGCCATTTTTAAAGTTTGTATCGTCTAACTGTATCTGTTTGCAGTTAAACTGTGAGGAATGTTTCTTTGATGAATATGAATGAAAACTGAAAGGAGCCATTAGTCTTACAAACAGGAAACAGCAAATTAGAATATTGAACATGAATGATCTGAGAGATATAAGCAGGAAATGTATGCAATTAGCTCGTTCTGGAATTTGTATGGACGTTTTAAGCCTCTGTATACATGGGGTCTATGACCTTGCTCTTTGTTAGCCTAATTGACACTTTGTTTTATTGCCCTTTGATTCAATATGCATTTGTTTCCACTAACAAAAGATTTACGTAAGTGCCTGATTGCCTGCAATGCTTCCTGCATGAACTTTAAATTAAATCTTTGAAAACAGGCCTAATAGGATCTACACATACAAATAATTTTCCGCCCACTATGTCGCCAAACAATGTTTGCCAATTCCTGAATGTGTTTTTGTTGCGTCTCCAATTCAACAGCATTGTTGTTTCTATTCTGATCAATGTTCGATTCTGCGTTGTACAGCCAAATTTGGAGTTTCAAACTTTGTCAATGTTCTTAAGGTGGAAGATCACTATGGTGGCCGAGAACTGCCGTTTTTAATTCAATACTTTTATTGTTAATTTCACCTTTTTATTTTTCTTTTTCTTTTAATTCCAATTTATTCTTTGTCTATTTTAACACCATTTTCTCTTCTTTCTATTCTAATTGTTTTATTTTTCATTTGATTTGAAATAAACGAATGCAATCAAACAAGAAAGTTAATTCAAAGTGAAATAAAATGATGTTCAAATTCAATTTGATTGCAATTCATCAGCCATTTCACGTGGCCGAGCACTGCCATTTCCATACTGACTGACTGCCTGTGGCCGAGAGCTGCCAAAATTTCAACGCCAAACCGAGGCTACCGTGAAAGTAAAAAAGGTAGGAAACTTGCGAAGAACACGAGGAGTGTGCCTACGACAAAGTGAGCATGGCGAACAAAGATCAAGTTGATAAGTGGAAGAAATTCGCAAATTGCATCAAGGGAAAAGGCTGAAGAAACCAAGTTCAAACATTGGTGGAAAAATAAGATACAAGGAAAAAGCATCTAAAGGAGGTGATAAAAGAAAAAGATAACATCATTAAAAAGATATAGCTAGACTCTTATACAATTGAATCGAGGGTGGAAGCACTTCAAGATAACTTGCCAGGGGCAGACAGCAAAATATGCTCACTGGAAGGTGACTTGTCTGAAGCTGACTCAACTGAAAACCCTAGAAAATGAAATATTTTTAGTTACACTGAAGAACTGCTGGAATTTAAAGTGGATTTGCACGCCATAGATGTAGCACGCCCAAGGAATCGTTCAACGAAACGCAAACAAAAAATAAATCAGTAGGGACGGAGATCAAGGGTGTCTTTGGTGACCTTACTTTTTATCAAAAATGAAGAAAGCCCAGGAATCCCAATCAGCCAAAAATGTTCAGGCTCGGAGAAAAAAAAACTCACATCAGGTTTTGATAACGGTTATGCTGAAATCCCTGAATATAAGGAACCATCATCTGCGGTTACAAAAAAAGGAATTCAAAGGCGGGCAAAATTCGGAATGAAAATAATTTCGAAAATATCAGGTCCTGAAGACGATGAAAAAGAAAAGGAAGTTGTTTTGACAGAAATGATCAGAGGAGATAAGGAACTTTTCTTGAGAGCAGCAGAAAAAGCTGGATTACCCTTATTACAAATGCTCAATCCAGAACAAGCATACAGTGATCTGGAACAAAAGAAAGTTTGGAATAAATACCAAAATACGAAGTTTCAAAATCTGAATTCATTTCATGCCCATATCATCCAGTACAATCTGAATGTTTATGAAACGCAAACATTTCCAAAAATGGACAACGGATAGCCAGGAAAATGAATTTTGAAGTTGGGCCTAATTACCTCATTTGTTTACATAAGCACTTCTTGAATAACGCTGCCTGGATTGAATTTTCAAAGTAATATTTCTCTGCTCAGAAGGGTCCGACAATTTTCGTTTTGGTCCTATTTCAATCAAAATTCATATTTTTAAAAATCATTTTAAAAATTCAACAGTTGAAATGTAAAAATTGGGGCAAAATGTATTTACCAAAGACATCACAAAATTAAAGCAACTACTTGTGCAGGTTTCTACCAAAGGGTTTGTTCTGAATCGTACCCAAAAAAGAATTATAGTCATTCTTATTTTTGTGGTACGATGGACATTTTTGAGATTTTTTCAATGTTTTCTGCAATAAAAATAAATCAAGGCCTGCTAAGGCCTTCAAAACTGACTCAACTCCATCTCTTTGACATAGTGTCATGAAATCTAACCCTCAGAAAGCTTTGCTTTTTATTTTTGTACATGAAATTATTGTTTTCAAGCATTTTTAGTTGTCACATCAACAGAAAACGACCATAAACGTGTTTTTTATAATGAAAACTACCACAGTAAGGGACTTTAAGACTTAATCAGTGTAAAATTGTTATTAGAATGATGAAAGTGAATGATTTTCATCACTTAAAGTCTCTTCAAGCCTTGAATGTTTCGGTAGTTATGATGGAAAACACGTTTTTCTTTGTTTCTGCTGACAGGACAAATGAACATGCTTGAAAACAGTGATTTCATGTAGATCAATGAAACGCAAAGCTTTCTGAGGGTTAAATTTCATGACACTATGTCAAAGAGATGGAGTTGAGTCAGTTTTGAAGGCCTTAGCAGGCCTTGATTTATTTTCATTGCAGAGAACATTGAACAAATCTCAAAAATGTCCATCGTACCACAAAAATAAGAATGACTATAATTCTTTTTTGGGTATGATTCGGAACAAACCCTTTGGTAGAAACCTGCACAAGTAGATGCTTTAATTTCGTGATTTTTTTGGTAAATACCTTTTGCCCCAATTTTTACATTTCAACTGTTGAATTTTTCAAATGATTTTTAAAAATATGAATTTTACAAATTTCCGCCATTATGAATCACATAAAAATGAACAAAAATATATATATTTCCAATCATTGTTGCAATTACTTAAAAGTACACGACTAGAGGATTGAAATAAGACCAAAACGAAAATTGTCGGACCCTTCTGAGCAAAGAAATATTGATTTGAAAATTCAATCCAGGCAGCGTTATTCGGGAAGTGCCTATGTAAAAAAGTGACACAATTAGGCCCAACTTCAAAAATAATTTTCTTGGCTATCCATAGTCCAATTTTTGAAATGTTTGCGTTTCATAAACATTCAGATTGTACTTGATGATATGGGCATGAAATGAATTCAGATTTTGAAACTTCGTATTTTGGTATTTATTCCACTCACTGGATCACTGTGAAGCAGTTAACATAAGGTCGTTGATGAGGCTGACAATGAATAAAGTCGGAAGTTTACGTAAATACCTTTCAAACTTGAATGCAAATATTTTCCCTTCTGAGCGCAAAATGAGAGTGATTCAGTCAAATCGGATTTCACATGTTACGAAGTCTTCAGTGGAATCAGGATTTATGTGCTTGCACCACACAGCAGCAGATGAGAATGTTCCGAGACGGTCTTTCGTCCGGGTGAAAAATCTGGAAGATTATCTAGGAGAAATTTTAAAGAAGGAAGAAATTGATCAAGACGAGCAATTTGATGGATTGCTTTTGGATCCTTTTGGCTGAAGATAAAGGAGGACAGCACATGAAATTCAATTTTGAATGCATTAACCCTATCCAGACTGGGGGAGGGGGGCCCCCACATACTTAACTGAGCACTGCTCCAAATTGGTCCAACGAACCAGGAAATTGTTTTTTTACTTTTAGTTTCTATCCTTTTGAAGTGTGATTTTGTGTGAAATTTTGAAAAAAATTCAGGGAGGTGGGGGGTGGCCGTTTTTTTTTCAGAGTGGTCGGGACCAACTTTTAGGTAAGCTGCTTATGCATGTAATTCCAGATCACCTCATAATCCTTTGATAGTATCCTTTTTACTTTCTATACTTATAATCTATAAGGTCTCTTTAATTTTTTCAAGGAACAATAGACCAATTATGTGTCACGTGACCTCATTAATGATGTCATCTTTAAGAAAATGGCAAAAATTAGTTAGCAGTCTTTCTGTAAGAATATTTCGACCCCAAATGTTTTACATCGGCAATATATAGATTAAAGCTGATCAACAGGGTTCTTTTCACCTAAGCTATGTAATTTTGTTTGAATTTTGTGCACCATTTGGTTGCAAACGGTACTAGATTCCCCGGGGGTATCCTCACATAGTCCTACTAACGATCAGTTTTCATGCATATCTTGAGAATCTGTTTTACAGCGAGAATTTTTTGACTTGAAAATGTTTAGTTTGTCAAGATATTATCAAAATTTCACCAAATTACTATCCTCAACCCCCTATCTCCCCCTTCCTTCTTCCTTCCAACTCATTTGCTTACTACTGGGAAAAAATGCTGCAATAATCAAAATAAAAGTTTCTAAAGGTAGTTAACATTGTAATATATGGAGAAATTCTCTATTACGGCTGCATTTGTCATTTTTCGGGAAAACAAGAATCTCTCTGTCCGCCATCTTGGATTTGCGAAAATCAAATTTTTAACTTTATAAGTATATTTTCACCTTCTAACAATGCTTTGATTGGCATAATTTGGTTTCATGAATCAGTCTTAGAAAATTATAAAGATTTAGAAAAGAGTGGATTTTTTCATTTTTTTTGTGAACACATGCCAGTTGGTCTTGAATAATTATGACATCATATCTATTTTTAGAATTATTTTTTTGAAAAATGATAGATCATAAGCACGGCTACCTGCATGGTGAGTTTCGTCTTCGTAAGTGAAGGAATGGCGATTTTAGAGAGGGGGGGCTGAATGAGCCCCCCTCAGTCTTCTAGTAGCTCAAAAAGGCCAGTCTGGATAGGGTTAAGAGAAACACACACACACACACACACACATACTGACATGACCATCGTTGTGGGGACTTAGTCCCTGTGCATACGTTGTGGGGACCACTGATATTTCAATGTAACTCAACAACAGCAAGGTGCCGCTGAGAACGGATTAAAGGAAATTAAAGAGCATGACCTTGCACTCGCTTTAATGGTATTGAAAATGTGATTAAAATTTGTATATCCACATTGTGGGGACTAATCGTTTCAGACCAACGTTATGGGGACATATTTTCAGTTTAACATTTTTTGTCAGAGATGTCATACTACAGTCTATTTAAATGAATTATTCGAAGAGTTTACCCAAATTTTGCTCCCGTAGGGTATGTGAAGTGTCAATGTACACACTTTGTGGAGACATTCAATTTACACACTCTGTGGGGACATTCAATTTACACACTTTGTGGGGACATTCAATTTACACACTTTGTGGGGATATTCAATTTACACACTTTGTGGGGACCTTCAATTTACACACTTTCTGGGGACATTCAATTTGCATACTTTCTGGGGACCCTCAGTTTACACAATTTCTGGGGGACATTCAACTTGCACACTTTCTGGGGACAGTCCACTTTCTGGGGACATTCGACTTACACACTTTATTGGACACTGAGTGTACACACTTTCATGGGACGTTCAATGTACACACTTTGTGAGGACACTCGATTTATCAACAGTTAGCACATTGGTCATGGTTCTTGTGGCATTTATATGATGCATGATATCCTGGAAAGATATCAGGATTCACTTTTTCAAGAACTAAGAACCAAGGCATCCTAATTTAAAAACAAGGATCCAATAACTTTAAGAACTGCAATTCAAGATCCGTGCATAGATATGCAACTGTAACTAGCTGCTGAGGGTGTTGCTCAGGAAGTGTTCATTCATAATTCTGAGTTCTGTAAAATTGTGTGATTTGTGACATCAAAAGAGATTTTTGAGTTTCTAACTCGCAACTTTCATTCAACTCACAACAAGCACGCACATTCAATCATTCAGTGCAACTTGCAACTTGCAACATGATGTTTACATACCGGGTGCACCAAAATAAACTATGCAGCTTCAGGAGGCCACGATAAATCGTGCACTTGACCGATTTTAAAGATTTATGATTTTATCTTTAGCAGAAAGCCTCAATAAGATTCTAGGATATTTAGCAAATTTTTTCTCTTTCAGTTTTTAGAGCTACAAGTTTTTGCTTTCCAAACACTTAAAACAATCAAAAGACGTCGATCAGGTTTTCGAAAGAATCGACATGAATCCCGACATGAATGGACAAATTGTTCGTGGTTATTTGGGATTTAGAAATTTACCAATCGTAATCTGCTGTACGAGAGCTCGTACTGTTCTGGAGGAATGTAGCGTTATTTTCAAGGATACAAAGAAAAACCTTTCCTTTTGCAATTTCATTGAATTTATGTTTTGATGCATGTTGGATTGCTGTGTCAAGGGGGTTGAAAAGACAAGCAGGGAAACGTCATAAGGCCAGCAAGCAAGGAGTCTTGTTGAAGTTTGATTTTGTGACGGCTTTGTGCGGATTTTGTCAAGGTTCATTTATTGTCTTGCCGATAATGCACACTAAAACTGGTAAACAGTCATTTGTCTACCATGGAGGCCGCATGTTCAACATACTTGAAAAATTCAGGAAGAAGCTAAATCTAGTGACTTGTTTATTTACTAATAACTCTCTGCTTAAATTTAGGCAGCCATGAAATCTAATTTAATTTCCAAACATCCTTCCGTTGTCTTGAGTAAGTTAAAGTAACTAACCATGCTGATGTCCACCCTTTTGCAGATTCGAGCAGGATTACTATTGTAGCAAAATGATGCATTGATTTGTTAACTGGCATAAATTGGATAATATTGTCATTCCTTGGTATTTTATTTTTAAACATTCAAGTATTACCATCACAATTAAGCACAAGTGTTTGGGAAGGGTAAATAGAGGTGGTGGCTATCCGATATTGTTATTGTTGGTTTACATAATTTTTAATCCTATTTGAGTCGGGGTGCGTTTTTGCCTGAACTTTTTTGTAAACAAATTAAGCGCTGGGGGGGGGGGGGCTGCCACCCTCCCAAGCCACCTGGCTCATATGCTTTTTTTTCATATATAAAGTAAAAGGGTATACAACAAGGGACCTGACAAGCATGCTGTTTTTGTAATTTTAAATTCTCTTACTCTTTCCTGGCTGGTCTTCGCAGGCTGGGCAAGTCATCCGTTTATCTCAAATGAACTATAAAGACCCACAAAAGTTTCTCTGACCTAACGTAAGTGGGTGCAAATGTATTGCGGGATTGGGAAAACCGGATGGTGCATTTTCAGATTGGGCAATTTAAGTTGTTTTATGGAATCCCGGATTAATACCAAGACTGGGGTTTTCCTTTTTTCATGACCAGGATGAAGCTCGAGTTTTTTGTTTTCCGTAGTAGAAATCCAGAATTGTAAACCTTTTTTCGCACTTGGCACCTTAAAAATTTCAAGTCATTTTTATGCTTATACCAGGCCTATCTGCTTTTGGAGAGCTATCACTCTTGTTCTCCTCAAGTGTTGGAGGGGAGCTGTAGATTGCTCTCCTGAAGCATTCAGAATAGTGAAGTGCTCCCCTTGAATTCTCCTTTTTGCTTGTTTTCTGTCCATTCATTCACACGAGAGCATAAATAGGAAAGCAAACTCTCCTGCTAAAAAGCTTATGACCAGGACTATCATTGGATTTGTGGGGATAAAATTGTGAGGATAAGAGATTATCCCCACAAACCCAATGCTTGCATGTATATAGCATCAACAAGCCCGTGAATAAATTTGAGGTGTACAGTATATATACAAAGAAAGGTTTTCTATCTAGAATTTCTAAACAATCTTGCATCTTGATAATGAAAAAAGCAAATCCTAGTAAGGAAACAGTACATTGTAAACTGTTTTATGAACATTTACCGCATCAAGAATTTACAGAAGGTAGAGAAAAACTGCGAATCATGATTTTTCCACACTTATTTTGCCACTTTGGAAATTCTATTTTTTGGTTGCTCTGTTTCATCACAGTTGCCCATTATTCACAAGCCACAATCAAAATGTTCTCAGTAAAATACTTAAACACACATAATCTTAGTTTTGTGGTCGAGAATAACCTGTCTTGAAGGACCCACCCATTTAGGTATTTGGTATTCGGCCATGCGTTTATTGAAATGAGGTTTCACACGATTTTCCTCGGTCTCTTTGTTTAATTGAAACGAGGTTTCGCGCGCTTTTCCTCAGTCTCTTTGTTTTTATTGAAACGAGATTTTGCGCGCTTTTCCTCAGTCTCGTTGTCTCATTGAAATGCAGTTTCGCGCGCATTTCCTCAGTCTCTTTGTCTTATTGAAATGAGCTTTCGCGCGCTTTTCCTCAGTCTCTTTGTTTTATTGAAACGAGGTTTCGCGCGCTTTTCCTCAGTCTCTTTGTCTCTTTTCCTTTGTCTCAGTCTCTTTTCCTAAGTCTTCCCACTTCTCAAAGAAGGTGCTTCCATCTTGGTTGTGTTGGAGTTGTGTTGGTTTTGTTGGAGTTGAATTCACTGTCTGGAATAATGTCGAAACGGGTAAGTATTCCTTAAGTTATGGATGCAGTTGCATGCTATCACGGGTATGAAGTTACAATCCCGACAATGAGAGCAAGGAGTTTGTTGCAGGCCAGGGTAGGAGGGGAATCGAATAGTTGTGCTAGGCCAATAAGTAATAGCCAATGACTACTGTCGGTAGGCCTTTAATTATATTATACTGTTGTACTCTGCTAGGCCTACATATACATAGATATATGACCTGTAAGAATGAACTGATAACTGTCAATATTGAGTATCCTGTGGTGCTGCCGTTTCATGGAAATATTCGCAAATTGAGGTGAATCAAAACTTGAAAATTTTGCAGAATGTGATGTGGGGAGAACTGTTAAGTTGGTCAATCGACAGTCGGATGATCCCATGATTTTGGTTGTTTATATAGCACAGGCTTATTAGTGCCACAGGCCTATTTAGTGCCACAGGCCTATTAATTGGCTGCAGCAGTGCTTTTTTGGAAAAAGTATTGATTGAAGAGTACTATTCGTAAATATGGACAAGGTCCAAGGACTTTCCTATCTGACCCTTTTCTGTAACTCCAAAGCAGTAAATCATATCAGTTTGACTAAGGATTACCAACAAATTCCATGTTCATGTATGCATATATGATATGTATTTGTAACATTTGCCATTAAAATTAAGTGTACTTTAAAGTTTAGGAAACAATACCATCCATGCATGAATCATGGTATGATTTCTAATTTCTTTTGTTCTGTTCTCCTTTAGAGCTTAAGGTTTCCAGAGAAAGTTAAGGAGCCAGGGCGCTTTCATATTGATTGGCTGAATGAAGATCCTCCTGGATTTGAGGCTAAGTTTATTGATGATGAAATAGGTAAGTTTTCACATTTTGAATACTTAAAGATGAAGTAGCCCCTTTGGTTTTCTTAATCAGCTAAAACCAAATAGGATAGGCTGCTCTGATATGTCAAATTATCTCACCAACAAGCAGTGTATTTGTAAAGTAAGAGTTGAGAGTGGTTGCTTTTGGTGAGTTGCTAGTTGTTTGGTAAAATCAGAGATTTAAGGAAAAGTTTCTTAGTGTTCATCAAATTTAATTTCAGAATTTAGCATAATTCGTAAACATAGGTTTTTCTTTTGAGCTCAGATAATTACAGGGAAGAACAAAATCATAGAAATAAGATTTTTCTCTTTGGTTTTAGTATTCAGATTGGTAATTACTTTTTATCTGAAACACTTTGCAGCTCGTAACCAAGATGGATAAAGTTTCTTAACTTCACATTGACTGCTGATAGCTTATTAGAGTTTCTTAATTTTCTGGATCACCAGTACAGTTTCATGTAAATGGGTGCTAATGTTGGAAAAATGACTGCAAATGACTGAAAAATGACTGTTCAGTTAAGTGTCTTCTCTCTCTTTTGCTAGGATATGGAGTATTCACAACCAGAAAATGTCGCAGGGCTGATTTTCTGTTGTGCTACTCCGGTGATGTGATCACAAAAGACGAGGCCAGAAAGAGAGAGAAAAGGTACAGCAAGGAAAAGAAAGGAAGTTTCATGTACTTTTTCCGTCACGATGCGATTGAATATTGGTAAGATTGTGAATCTTTAGCTTCATTTTGGATGAAAATCTAAGTTCATAGTATCACTGTACTCCTTTTGGTAGACAGCAAATGATGTCCAGTGCTCCCTTGCTCTCCATTCTCTTGCTTTGCTGCAAAGCAGCATGCATGCAATTAACAAGTGGCATCCATTAAATACTCTGTAATGTCTGCTCCCATAGATTCTTTCTAGATTCTGTTCAAGGTAACTCTACTTTCCGCTCTAGTGCGCAGCGAGATGCAGTTTCACAAAACCACTCTCCTCACAAAACAGTTAATTTCTCCCATATTATTCGACCTATCAAAAAGCGGTAGAAAGGATGTTGCTCTGTAATAGTCTGGGCAACCGAAAGATGTACAAATGGCAATGTTTTCGTCAATGCTGGCTTCGCAAATCCTGGTTCAAATCTTTTTGTTGATTTCAGAAAAGTGGATTTATCTCCAAAACTACTCGAAAAATGTTCGATTTTTTGGTCGTTCCATCTTTAGCTAGGTATAGTTGATCTACAACTTTGCAAAGTCTGATTGAAAAAGCTAGGCTGGATTTCCTTTAATCAAATTTTATATTTTACTTTTTGACATCAAAGGGGAAAAGCGTTGGTCAACAGATTAGTTCATGCAGAAGGAGTTGAACGCTCTTGCAAAAAGCTTACTTTTCAATATTTATCAATGCTCATTGTAGAATCTTAAAGAAATTGACATTAATGCATGCTCATGAAAGTCTCAAAAGACACCCAAAGCATGGTTTTGTGAAATTGCTGGTAACGGTCAGTAACTTTTAATCAATAGACGCAAATCATACTTTTACGAGCGCACCAATGGAAACATGTCTGAAAGTTATTTCAAGCCTGAGCTTTTGCAAGCTTACTTCATAGCATGGTAATCTGTTGAACAAAGCTTCTCCCTTTGCTGTCGAAAAGTAAACAGAAACATACAATTTTGAAGCTAGGCTAGATTTCCTGCAATCAAAATTGTATGTTTATTCCACCTCATATTCATTGGAGAAATTTCTCTTTTAAGGACTTCTTTATTTCAGTATCTGAGTGAGCTGCATTTCATCTCTTCATCTACATCTACAGCCTTGCATCTTTTCTTGATTACTTATCTACTGATTGAGCTGCATTTCCAAGACATTCCCATGTGGAAACCCCTTTAGTTGTACAGTCAATTTGCGACGGGTGTAATTTACGGAATCCGGAACTACGGAATTTGGGAATCCGGAATCACGGAACTATGGAATTACGGAATTCGGAACTGCGGAATTACGGAACTGGTTCACAGGTATAAATTGCGGAACACAAATGCTCTATATAGTTTATGGGCCAATGATGAATATTTCTCGAGATATGATCAGTTAGGGGAACATTCAATTTTTGTTGCTTTCAATTTTCAGAGGTTCAGGTTCCTTAAAATCTTAACTTTACAAAATGAAGGTATGTGTATGTGCTGAATGTCCCCTGGGGAAAATATTTGGGAAATGCATTTTTACCACATCTTTGAACGATTCTCACCGTACAATTTGCCTGCCCCCAAAATGGAGGTCTTCCAAATCCAGTGTTTCTCGGAAATCTGCTCTCTCCTTATTTTTTGAAAGAAGCTTCAAGACTCGACAAAGGCAGAATACCTTATCAAATAAACTCTGGAGTTGTTAAATGGTTTGGTTTCTCATTATTTATTTAACATTCAATGTCCATCCCAGTCCATCCATTGTGGTCAGGTTCTTATTGGTCTCAGGACAGGAATCAATAAAGCATTTGTGAAAACAGTATTCTAAATACTTCTAGCAAGCTCTGGATCATGATTACAACATTCTTGATAATTGGGTGGTCTAGAAAATGCATTTTGGACAAAGTTTCAAGTTTATCCTATTCAGCAATGTGACTTTTACCCATTCTAGATCGCTGTGTGTGCCACAGGAATGTTAATTGGTCACAGCAATTGAACTTGATTGCTTACAATAAAGCCAAAATATAAAACATTCAAACTTGAGATTTCTAGATTCGAAAGAAACTTCAGCACACATTTTTCGTACATAAGAAAGAGCTTGAAACAGTATGCTCAATTTTCGAAAGTCCAGAAAGAAGAAATGGTGCTGCAGTACACTAATCTTTTATAATAAACCAAGGTGCCGGGCTGGTAGATTGTTTCATGAATTTTAGAAACAATTGGTGGTGGCACTAGGGATGACAGAACCAGTGCTCATGCAGTTACAATGCAATTGATGTACAATTAATCGATTTCTAAATCTAGCATCACCAAAAACATTTAATAGAAATTTGATTGATGTTTTTTTTATCACTTCAGTGTTTATGAAAACCTGATTATACCTGATTGTACCTCTAAAAATTAAAGTCAACAAAAATTTAATGTTCCCCTAACTGATCATATCTTGAGAAATATTCATTATTGGCCCATAAACTATATAGAGCATTTGTGTTCCGCAGTTTATACCTGTGACCCAGTTCCGCAGTTCCGTAATTCCATAGTTCCGTGATTCCGGATTCCCAAATTCCGTAGTTTCGGATTCCGTAAATTACACCCGTCGATCAAAAGATTTGGAAGTAGGGACTGAGCTCCGGTATGACTATGGAGTTCCAAATCTTCCTTGGAGACAAAAGGTACAGTATAGCCCTCTATTTATATGACAAAACAAGTATTATTAAAATGAATGGTGAAGAATGGGAAACTAACAGGAGTTCAGTTCAGTTTAACTTATATATTTAATGTATCTGAATAGCACTTGAATAAAGCGAACACAACTGTAACTTCCAGGGCAGTAATGGTATCAGAAATGCAACAACTGACCAAGCCTTCTCTTTAAATTATATTGTTGTTGTGGAAAGTTGGTGAGGAATAAATGCAAAGTGCCGAAGTCTAAATATTTGCTGTAGTTGCTCACTTCATTCTGATGCCAATTTGAATTTTACATGCACTGTTTTCATAGCATCTCTATTGTTTAGCATATGATTAAATTTTGAAACTCCAGTAATGTTTTCTTCTTCCAGGAGAGAAAGGACAGAAAGAGGAAGATTTCTGGAGGCAATCAGAGCAATGTTTCTGGGGTAATTCTGATATATTTCAAGTTTACCTCTTGTGCCATTCTTTGATCCAGTTAAAGTGATTTCAATAGCACTGGGCTCCATGTAAATTTTTACTGGAGCGAAGCAGGCAAATCAGGATTCGACGAATGATGTCTCATACATCTGCTCTTATGACTGCCAGATCCATACAGTTGCAAATAGCGTCTATTCAATATTTTGAAAGGATCTATCAGAATCGTAGGGCATGGGTTTATCACAGGCAAGAAAATGAATTTGATGTTTATTATCAGGCTGACCCAAATACAAGTAAAGATTTGGATCCTAACTATTGGATCACCAATTATCGTATGAACCGCGAGACATTTGACTTCATTTGTCAAGTTGTACATGAGTATATGGTGAAAGAAGAGACAAATATGCGTGCAACAATCCCAGTACAAAAAAGGGTTGGCGTTGCACTTTGGTGGTTGGCAAACGGAGGTTCCTATAGATCTATTGGTCAGACTTTTGGTATTTCCCGCTCAATCGTTTGCCGAATTACGAAGGACTTTATCGGCGCACTCGTTTATCTCAGGGACGAATTTATTTCTTGGCCCCGAACACCGGAAACTTGTGCAAGATCAGTAAGCACGTTTAAAGATCTATCCCCTCTGCCCAATGTTTTTGGGGCTATCGATGGGACACATGTGCAAATTATTGCACCAGAAAATAGCACTGTGGACTTTTTTGATAGAAAGCAGCATTATAGCATAGGTTGTCAAGGTATTTGCGACGGCAATCTCAAGTTTTTGAGCATGTCTACGGGTTTTCCTGGGTCCGTTCATGATGCACGTATACTTCGAAACACTTGGGTTTTTAGAGAAGCGAATAGGCAGCAAATATTGACCACGCCCACATTTCAGCTAAATGGGACGACCTGTATCAAGCCGTATTTAGTCGGCGATGCAGCCTATCCTCTGGCAGACTGGCTCATTAAACCTTTTCCCCAAGTCCAAAACATGGATAATCAACAACAATTGTTCAATTTGGCTCTGTCACAGGCCAGGGTTTCCATAGAGAGAGCATTTGGAGTTTTGAAAGGCAGGTGGAGAATTTTGTTAGGAAAGGTCAATTTGGAGCCTTCCTTTGCTTCGGATGTTATCGCATGCAGTGTTCTTCATAACATTTGCCAGGAACGGAATGAGCCTATCCAAGAGGTACACGACCCATACACTGAAGAGGACAACCAAGGCCTGGAAACACGTCAGTCGTCAGATGAAATCAGACAAAAGCTTCTTAACTATGTTGTTCACCAAAATTGAATAGACTGAATTTTAATTTGGGAACAAATGATGCACCGGTTGTAATTTGTAACTTTGTAATCTGTATTTTAGATTGTGATTCAATAACAAGATAGCTCTTTAAAGTAAAGTCATTGACACATCTAGCACATTGCTCGACAGAGAAACATTTACAGAAGAAACATAAAGGATTGAATTCAAGCTATTGTTTCCAATTAATGCTCCTTTGATAGAATAAAAATAATGCTGCTGAAATACACTCATTTGTCAAGAAAAACCACAACAAAAAGCATCCATCAAAACAAGTACAGAAATTACACTGAACATGCAGTCGAGGAAAATTCAGAAATTTACTTAGCACACTAGTTGGGTCGGCAGTACGACCCCCCCCCCCCCCCAGTGATTGGTTTATTTTTGGAAACCTTTAATTGAAGATTTTGGTAGCGGATGTGTCAAAAACAAACTTTCTGTGTCATTGCTGACATCTTGAATAGTTTCTCGTATCAAAATGGGCGTAATGTATGCCTTCTTTTAGGCCTATATCAAGATTAAGTTTTAATCAAAAGTGTTTTCAATATAAACAGGAACAAAACGAAGGTCAGCTGTATGTCTAATCACTTTCACTTTCACTTGGAGAAGATTCGTCTCTTCTTCCTCTTTTTCCTCCTCTTTTTCCGTGTCTCCCCTTGGCAAATAGATTTGCAACACACAGCAAAGTATCGCTGTGTGCTTTCTGCTGCTCTCTTCGATCTTCTGCATACCTTCTATAAACTGTGTCATCGTTTCTTGCTGTTGTTTTTGTATTTCACCAAGAAAGTCAATTAGCTGAGTTGCAGCTGCAGATTTGGAAGCTTTCTTCTTCTTTGAGCGTTTTGGCTGTGTTTCCTCTGTATCTTGATTTGCTGCAAGATCATTTTGTGCAGTTGGGGTATTGATGTCAGTTTCATCAGCTGGTTTGTCAGTAACCAGTGCAGTTGCCTCTTCAAATTCAGCAGGGGGATGTCGTTGCCCGCTCTCCCGAACTTCACCAAGTTGCACTAAGCTTCTTGTGCCGAGCACTTCATCGAAAATATCGTAGTACTTGGGCAAGTTTTTTCCAGAGCCGCTCTTTTTGTTTTTGTCCTTGGCATCTTTGTACCTGTCCCTTAAATTCCTTAGTTTTTTCTTTACTTGATCGAGAGTTCTTTTCTTGCCTTTCTTGTTCACTGCTTCTAGAATGCGTTTCCAGGCCACAGGATTCTTGTGACTTTCTAAATCAACGAAGCTTTCCCTCCAAGAGAAGACGAGTGCATTTTGTTTGGTCTTAAGGGCTCCCAAATTACTTTGGTAAGATCTCAAAACAAGTACTGTAAATAACATAATTCGCACTCTCAATAATGTCCAAACAGTTGCTATTATTGTGCAATGTCAAAAGAATTTTGAGTGGCTTCAGAATAAAAACTGCAGATGACAAACGTTTTCTTAGCTTACTTTGAGAAATTGAGATTACCATCTCTTAGTTTCTTTTAAAAAAATATGTGTATTTCACATCTTTCAGGAACATATTTGGCCAAATACTCTCCTTTCCCTAACTAAGACCTACCTTATCTCAAAACCTGTTCCAACACCTAGCTTTAACTGCCTTCCTCATACATAACTAATAACTAGCCTGCAATGTTACCATTTACCAACAAAACTGAAATACAAGAGGTGTCAGCTTAATTCCATAATGTCTTCTGGGGTAAACTGTAGAATGGGCATGGGAAAAGATGTTGATAAATTTTGTAAAATCACCAGCCCCGGACCTTAGTTTCTTATAAAAAAATTAGTGTATTTATAAAATTCAAAAGAGGTTTTATGAGAGGTTTTATCACCTGACTTGAAGTAGGGTAAACAGACTTTGACAAACCTTCACCTATTTGGTGCATTGGAGAGGCAATTAGCTCCACAAAACCTAGAGATACATATAGAACCTGGGGGCATTCAAAATTATATACCCAAACATCTGGAGAGTAGGTTCATTGAAATAATCGGGAAATTTCAAGCATATTTTTGCCCTGGTTGTGTTTTATGAAGGCAGGTAAAATTTAGAAAAAATCTTCAAAGGTTTCTATTGTCTTGGATTCTTCGGTCCGTGAAAATGGGACATTTGGGGTTTCGGCCATTGGACCCACCCAAGACAACATTTGATTCCTATACTCCCACGCTATGGAACCTATGCGCCCAAATGGGTGGATAATCCTATACTGGGTGGGTTACGATCTTATACTGGGTGGGTTATGATCTTATACTGGGTGGGTTATGATCCTAATTGGGTGGGTTACTATCCTAAATGGGTGGGTTATCATCCCAAATGGGTGGGTTATTATCCCAAATGGGTGGGTTATCATCCTAAATGGGTGGGTTATCATCCTAAATGCGGCGGATAACCTTATACTGGGTGGGTTATCATCTTATACTGGGTGGGTTATCATCCTAAATGGGTGGGTTATCATCCTAAATGCGGTGGATAACCTTATACTGGGTGGGTTATTATCTTATACTGGGTGGGTTATCATCCCAAATGCGGCGGATAACCTTATACTGGGTGGGTTATTATCTTATACTGGGTGGGTTATCATCCCAAATGCGGCGGATAACCTTATACTGGGTGGGTTATTATCTTATACTGGGTGGGTTATCATCCCAAATGCGGCGAATAACCTTATACTGGGTGGGTTATTATCCTATACTGGGCGGGTTGTTCTGTTGCCAGCAAATTTCATCACATACGTATTTGCCTGGCTTTAGATCCAAGGCACTTGTACAATGGTATCCTTTGAGTAAACTGCTTATAAGAAACTGTAAGTATTCTCCTGGAAAAAATTAAGAAACTGTAAAGGAAGCGATCACAAGAAATATACCGCTTATAAGAAATAAAGCATTAAGAATAAAAGAGACATACAGAAATTGAATTTTAAGAGTTTCTTACAGTTGAAACAAGAGTAGTGTGACCGACTGAATTGGATTATGTGAATATTAATCGTATAATAATCGAATATGATTTTGAAGAATCGAATAATATAATGACAACATTTCGATTTTATTGACCGCTCCTGCGCTGTGGTACCCTGGGTAGCGCTGTGGAAATCCGCAGCAAAATATGACATGGCATTCAATGCATTTGACAGTACAAGACTAAGAGATCATTATTCGAATTATTATTCCAATAACAATCCAATAATGATTTGGAATAATCAAATTTTTTAGGATTTTGCTGGTTACGCTTCTCTTGCATCAACTGTAACTGTTCTTACGTAGTACCAGAGTTTCTTAAATTTTTGGCCATCGTAGTACTAGTTTCTTATAAACCAGTTTCTTATAAAAAACGAGTATTGTCAAGCGGAAAAGTGTCCTTTGCCACTAAGTTTACAAAGAAGCAGAATGAATTTGACCAAATCGTCACTGTTTTTGAAAATCAACTCTTGGGCGACCTTCTCCCTCCCAGTTAGAAAACAAATGTTCCTTCTTCATTTACATTCACAACAGGTGCCTTGGGATCTATTACAACTCCGATGGATTCCATATTACAAGTGCCTTAGATCTAAAGCTAGGCAATATGTATATTTTCTATTCAGGGGGTTGCTGCCAATTCATAAACTTTCCCTAGCACCCGACAACAGAACAACCCGCCCAGTATAAGATAATAACCCACCCAGTATAAGGTTATCCGCCGCATTTGGGATGATAACCCACCCAGTATAAGATAATAACCCACCCAGTATAAGGTTATCCGCCGCATTTGGGATGATAACCCACCCAGTATAAGATAATAACCCACCCAGTATAAGGTTATCCGCCGCATTTGGGATGATAACCCACCCAGTATAAGATAATAACCCACCCAGTATAAGGTTATCCGCCGCATTTGGGATGATAACCCACCCAGTATAAGATAATAACCCACCCAGTATAAGGTTATCCGCCGCATTTGGGATGATAACCCACCCAGTATAAGATAATAACCCACCCAGTATAAGGTTATCCGCCGCATTTGGGATGATAACCCACCCAGTATAAGATAATAACCCACCCAGTATAAGGTTATCCGCCGCATTTGGGATGATAACCCACCCAGTATAAGATAATAACCCACCCAGTATAAGGTTATCCACCGCATTTAGGATGATAACCCACCCATTTAAGATGATAACCCACCCAGTATAAGATGATAACCCACCCAGTATAAGGTTATCCGCCGCATTTAGGATGATAACCCACCCAGTATAAGATAATAACCCACCCAGTATAAGGTTATCCGCCGCATTTGGGATGATAACCCACCCAGTATAAGATAATAACCCACCCAGTATAAGGTTATCCGCCGCATTTGGGATGATAACCCACCCAGTATAAGATAATAACCCACCCAGTATAAGGTTATCCGCCGCATTTGGGATGATAACCCACCCAGTATAAGATAATAACCCACCCAGTATAAGGTTATCCGCCGCATTTGGGATGATAACCCACCCAGTATAAGATAATAACCCACCCAGTATAAGGTTATCCGCCGCATTTGGGATGATAACCCACCCAGTATAGGATAATAGCCCACCCAGTATAAGGTTATCCGCCGCATTTGGGATGATAACCCACCCAGTATAAGATAATAACCCACCCAGTATAAGGTTATCCGCCGCATTTGGGATGATAACCCACCCAGTATAAGATAATAACCCACCCAGTATAAGGTTATCCGCCGCATTTGGGATGATAACCCACCCAGTATAAGATAATAACCCACCCAGTATAAGGTTATCCGCCGCATTTGAGATGATAACCCACCCAGTATAAGATAATAACCCACCCAGTATAAGGTTATCCGCCGCATTTGGGATGATAACCCACCCAGTATAAGATAATAACCCACCCAGTATAAGGTTATCCACCGCATTTAGGATGATAACCCACCCATTTAAGATGATAACCCACCCAGTATAAGATGATAACCCACCCAGTATAAGGTTATCCGCCGCATTTAGGATGATAACCCACCCATTTAGGATGATAACCCACCCATTTGGGATAATAACCCACCCATTTAGGATGATAACCCACCCATTTAGGATGATAACCCACCCAGTATAAGATGATAACCCACCCAGTATAAGGTTATCCGCCGCATTTAGGATGATAACCCACCCATGTAGGATGATAACCCACCCATTTGGGATAATAACCCACCCATTTGGGATAATAACCCACCCCCCAGTATAAGATCATAACCCACCCAGTATAAGATCGTAACCCACCCAGTATAGGATTATCCACCCATTTGGGCGCATAGGTTCCATAGCGTGACTCCACTATACATTTTACCCCTCAGTCAGTTCAGTCAGCAGTCTGCCCATTTTATCCCTGATGTGCTCTCTTCCCATGATGATCATTGACATTGAAGAACTTGCACTGTACTAGGCTAGTGCTACTGCTGGTCTGATCATCAATTCTCTTCCCTGTGTGTAAGCTTTCTCCAAAACCTTCAAATGTCGCATGAAAGTATCGTCAAGGTCAAGGAATCAACATGAATCGGAATCGGGCCGCGTATTTTATGTGCTAAGTCTTGTGTATTCCCTTTTACTGTTTGTTAGTGTTGTAGTGACGACTTGAAATCAAGAAGGTTAGATGGGTGTTAACAAAACGTGGCCTACGCCATTGGCGTATCATTTGGCGTAGGGTTGGCCTACCTGTTGGCGTAGCATTTGGCGTAGCAATGTCTTACCGCAGATCAATTTGGCGTAGGTTTGGTGTACCTCTACTCTAAAAACTTGAAACTCCAAAAATAATTCGCATAACAATAGTCTGTTAAGATTCGTTGATACAATAGTAAAATCGCGTTAGATATACGTTTAAATTGATAGGAAAACGCATAAGGATAAATATTTTTGCAAAATCCACACTTTGCCTCACCGCATGCCATTCAGACCCAGAATCAGAATCAGATTGAAAATCAGATTCAGAATCAGATTCAGTCCCAGAATCAGATTGGGATCTTAAATTTGCTGTTTTTGGCCACAAAATGGGTAGAATTGACATGTTTGCACTCCCAATTGATAAAATAGCGTTTACTGAGCAATTCTGCGCGATTTCTCGTCAAAAGGTGTTCACAATTTGTTATACGAGCCTTAGAAAATAACTAAACAACAACAACAACTAAAATTTGTCTCGAATCTGATTCTGGGGGTCCAAAGGTCAGAATCAGATTCGAGGAAATGGCTGTATTTCAATGGATTCATTCGAGGTTGAATGCCCCTATGACCAGAATCAGATTCGAGGGAATCAGAAGGGATACCAACGGTGATCAAGTTTCAGTTTTATTTCAATTTAAATTTCTGCTTAAGATTTTATCAGTTATAAATTATGCCGAATCCATCTCTCATATGTAACCTATTTTCAAATAATATGTTTCGGATAATCAGAGCCAGTCGGCAGCAAATAAGTCAAAGCAAAGCTCAGCACGATCCAACGTTGGTATCCCTTCTTTTCCGCGACGTGCCATTCAGACCCAGATTCGATACTACCTACGTTTTCTCAGCAACAGTGACAGCTACTTCCGATATTTTTTCATGATATGATAAACCAACTATCCCTCTACACACGCTGTGCGTTAGCCGTTCTTGTAGCTCCTTGAATCTTCTATGCTAAGGGCAAATCTGACGGCAGGTAGCAAATCTTAGCTTAGGCCATAAAACCAATTAATTTAGAGAAATCAACGGAATGGACAAGAGGATCCAGGGCCCCGGGTACAATTTCCTTGCCAAGTTGCCAACAACCAGGTCAAATGTTTTCCCACTCGTTTCCCACTCTTTTGTGTCAAAGGTTTCACTAAGTGAAAAAGTAGAGAACTTCGTCTTTAGTTGGGTTTCAGGTATGTCATAGCAATAGTAAAAGGGAATAAGAATACCGTCGCAGCGACTCCCCTTTCCCTGTTTAATTGTTATTTTATTTTGTTCGTGTTGTATCAAGTGGAGATGATGTTCTAGTATAAGCAATCTTTTAAAATGAAAGGACATGGAATATTTTATTTTAACTGTTGATTTATTAGAGAAATGTACATAAGCGTGAGAAGAAAATCTAGGAGGGCTGCCCGACACAAAGTCCATTGTTTACCATATAATTTTTGGCCGACTGAGGGCTCCTTTTGGCCGGATTAAATGAGGATTTTTGATAATATTTCTCAAGTTGGGGGGGGGGGGGGGGGCTACCGCCATCCGGCCCCACGGCTCGTACGCTTGTGGAAATGTAAAATTCATTACAGTGAAAACTCTTGATGGCTTATAAGTAACGTATGTCTTTTTCAGCTTTTGTAGTTAATTATGATTTGTTTCCTTATACAGTCAGGGGCGGATCCAGCCCGAATTTGAGGGGGGGGGGCAACTTGCAAAGAGGGCGCCAAATATACAACGGAAAGGCGTTCCTTGAAACTGTTGTTCGTTGAATTCTCAAAGTGTCTGAGATTTACATGTAAATTTACACTCTATTTTGTCTCTGCCTTTTCATTATGAATGAGGCAAACTGTTATTTGTTTGTTTTACTGTGTTGTATCACCTAGGATTACTTGAGTATTGCGTAGATGAATTAATGGTGTCATCGAAATGCCTTTGAAACGCTCTACATCACCAAGCGATAAACAGCCGGTTTGGTCCGAAAATGTTGAAAAAATTGTCAAAAAATTATTCACTGCCTTTTTTATTTATTTGTCTATCAAAGAATTACTTTTGAAAAAATCCAACATGTTTATTTTCCTGAGTTTGACCTTGGACAGGCAGTTCTGCCATATGGCAACTAAATATTTGAAACGAATTTTATTGCCTTGAATTTGCCAAACACCAAAATCTGATTTGTATCAAAATATTGGGCACCTCTTGTCTTGTGGGTAAACCTAAATGCCATAAAAACCGTTTCAATAATCAAAGTTCCTCTCATTCCAAAGAGTAAAATTTCTTTGTAACCACTTTTCAACATCAAACCGCTACCGCATTCCAATGACATGCCGGTTCCTTTGTAATTTTATCAATATAGCATGGGGTAAGATTTGGACCAGTGGAGCTGAGGAGGATTAGAAAATTTAGTTCCTACATGGCTGAAGGACATTTTAAAGGGTTGAGAGACCGGTCAACACTCGTCAAAATCCGTGAAATTTTAAGAAACTTTCCGTCCTGTGCCTGTTTCGTAGCTTCTTAGAAAAGATGTGTGCATGTCAAGAATGTTATAACGTAATGGGGCATGAATGGGGGTAGTATTATGTTTCTGTCTTTATCATTGACACGTAGGAACGGGCGGGCAACTCCCCCCCCCCCCCCCCCCCCCCGTAATAGCACGACGTGTCAAAATCATGAGATTCCTTCCTTGAGTCCTAGAATATTTAACTAAAATCATGGAGGGAAACATAAGAAAAAAAAATCCAATTTGTGACAAGTCAAGAGACAGCCAAAAAAATCGCCCCTGCAGATTCACACCATTAGAACATTACAGTTTCTAAGCGTACTAGTTTTCATTTGAATCAACCCATGTAAATCTCATATACTTTTTGAGAATTTAATAAACCACAGTTTCCAGCTATGACTCCAACGTGCACAGTTGTCCGAAGTGTCCATCGTAAATTGATATATTCTGTTATACTGTTTACTATTGCATACCTGAAGATGACGTTTTCATTTTCCACGCTCATTATCTATGGCTCGCTCAACCCTTTCGACGTGTTAGCCGATGCTGACGTAGTTCTCTCTAGTCAATTTCAATGTTATTAGTTGACGCAAAAGAGTGGGAAACGAGTGGGAAAATTTTTGACCTGCTTTGGTTGGCAACTTGGCAAGGAAATTGTACCCGGGGCCCTGGATCCTCTTGTCCATTCCGTTGATTTCTCTAAATTAATTGGTTTTATGGCCTATATGCCTGCCCATGTGTAGCAATATTCAATACTTGTTATCATTCAATTTTAATGCGTATATGTATTCAATTTTAATATTGATATGCATTCAATTTAATGTTGATTCATTCAATTTAATGTTGATTCATTCAATTTAATGTTGATTTGTTCAATTTAATGTTGATTCATTCAATTTAATGTTGATTCATTCAATTTAATGTTGATTCATTCAATTTAATGTTGATTCATTCAATTTAATGTTGATTCATTCAATTTAATGTTGATTTGTTCAATTTAATGTTGATTTGTTCAATTTAATGTTGATTCATTCAATTTAATGTTGATTCATTCAATTTAATATTGATATGCATTCAATTTAATGTTGATTCATTCAATTTAATGTTGATTCATTCAATTTAATGTTGATTTGTTCAATTTAATGTTGATTCATTCAATTTAATGTTGATTCATTCAATTTAATGTTGATTCATTCAATTTAATGTTGATTCATTCAATTTAATGTTGATTCATTCAATTTAATGTTGATTTGTTCAATTTAATGTTGATTTGTTCAATTTAATGTTGATTCATTCCATTTAATGTTTATATATTCAATTCAATGTTGATTTATTCCATTTGATGTTGATTTGTTCAATTTAATGTTGATTCATTTCAATTTAATGTTGATTCATTCAATTTAATGTTGATTCATTCAATTCAATGTTGATTTGTTCAATTTAATGTTGAGTCGTTCAATTTAATGTTGAGTCGTTCAATTTAATCCCACAAAGTTTAATTCCCAGTCCCCGACCACTATCCACGTGATGATGGCACTTAGTGTCGGCCCTTGCTGTCATGGCGGACTCAAGCGTTCATGGCTTTGGATTAATTGTTGAAGATTTCCTGAACAGTGTCATTGACAGAACCCAGCTTTTCCTTAACGACGACACTCAGCAAGAGCAAGAATATGAATCCACTGTTGTCACACATTTATGTCTGTTAGAGAAGACAGTGAAGTTAATAGAAACATTAGAAGAAATACAACGTTTGCAAGCGTTGGAACCAAACTATTCTGACCTTGATATGTTACTAGAACTGAAGCAGATATTCTCACGTCTTCATGAAACATTTGGCAGTGCATTTACAAATGCCACGTATGTGTCTACCCCCATACGTCAAATTTCAGGACCTGGCAGACCCTCATACAACGTCCCTGCTGAGCTTCTTGAAGAGTTACGGGGGATGGGACTATCGTGGAAAAAAATTTCGGCCATGTTCCGAGTTTCGCGGTGGACAATAGCCCGCAGAGTACAGGAATTTGGTCTGGAACATTTAGGTCTTTTTAGTGACATGACTGACAACCAGTTAGATAACATCATAAAAGGCTACATTGAACGACACGGCACTAATACTGGCGAGCCATACTTGCGGGGTCACATACGAGCACTGGGATATCATGTCCAAAGGCACCGCATCAGAGAGAGCATAACGAGAGTTGACCCAAGGAATACTGCCTTGAGATGGGGTGCGCTAGTCTCAAGAAGAACATACTATGTTCCCTGGGTAAACTCACTGTGGCACATCGATGGACACCATTCCCTTATACGCTGGGGCATAGTTGTACATGGTTGTATAGATGGAAAAAGCCGACGTATCATATTCCTGCGTGCGAGTAACAATAATCTTTCAAACACCGTTTTAAAATTGTTTGAAGATGCAATTCAAAGAGATGGGGGCTTGTGGCCTTCTCGCATAAGAGTAGATTTTGGAGTTGAGAATATTGCAATCTGCGATGCAATGGTAGTTCGAAATGGAGAAGGTAGAGGGAGTTTTGTGTGTGGGTCCTCAACAAGAAACCAAAGAATTGAGAGACTTTGGAGAGACGTGTTTAGATGTGTTTGTCACATTTATTATTATACATTTTATGCGATGGAACAATCTGGCCTGCTAGATGTTGAAAATACTGTGCATCTTTTTGCTCTTCAAAGTGTCTTCACTGCTAGAATTAATTATGCATTGAATGAATGGATGGCTTGTCATAATAACCATCCAATATCCACAGAGCATGGCTGCACGCCAAACGAGATATGGCTGCGTGGAATGGCAAATCCTGCAAACCCTCTTGCAGATGGTCGATTGGATGATGATCCCACGAACCTTGCATATTATGGGGAAGACCCAGGAGGTCCGTCTCCGTTTGAGCAAACAGACAATAACGTCGTCGTAGAGCCTGCTCAGCTAACCATAACCAATGCTGCAGCAGAGTTTGCATATACTATGCAGAATTTTTCAGATACAACAAGAATTTCATCAAATTTTGGCATAGACATTTATCTTGAAGCGTTGGAATTCATAAATCATACACTACAGCACGAAATTAACCAATGAACAGAAACATTTAACACAACTACCATTTGGCAACAAAACGCATTTATCAAATAAAAACAGCAAGTATTGGCTTTAGAAATATTCCCTCGAAATGATAGCCGGCTTTAGAAAAAATCGGGGAAAAGCATATCCCAAAACGTAAAGATCGGCGAAAAGCGTACCCCTAAACGTAAAAATTCGTCGAAAAACAAAGAAATAACACGTTTGACAACCGGCTTTAGAAAAATTGCCTTCTTTTGATACCCGGCGAAAAGAGGCGAAAACGATACCCGGAAAGGAGTGCACATGGCGTCAGCAAAATATACTAAGTACCCCCCCCCCCCGGGCCTACAGTTTGCGTGTTTCAAAATATTGGTTTTTATGTGTTGTGCTGATCTGTCATCCATTTCTTTTAACAGAGAAAATCAAATTCATTACTTTCCTATGCAGAGGTTCTTTTATTCTCTGCGCCATTTTCCCATGTTTCTACAAATAAGTGCCCTTTTATTTTCAGGAAGTGCCCCTTTAGCGTAATGAAAAAAGTGCCCTTGAAGTGTCGTGCCCCTCCAAGTTTGAGATGCTTCCTACGTCCCTGCTGCAGAATTGATATACTGTTTCACTTTGGCTATGGAGTAGTTGAAGCTTGGTTGATGTCATAAATGACAGTAGACCTGGTATTTTTACTGAAAATATTCTATCATGTACTTGTTATCACTTGCCTTTGGCAAGCAAAAGAAAACACTTGGCCTGTATGTATATTTTAAGAAAATTTGAGATAAAGGGTATAAGGATCTTAGACCAGAGGCTGGAGGGGGAGCATGGTCACCAAGAGAGGGAATTTATGGGACATAGTTTTTCTAAATCACTTTTTTGCGTAGATTATGAATCCGGGTGTTGGTCGGGCGGTTGAGGGGGCTTTTCGGAGATACAGGGGGGCAAAGGCCAAAAAAAGCTATATAGATTAACATCAAGAATATGAAAGTCTAAGAGGAGCAGAGTTCACAGAGTAACCTTTATTAAGTTTTCAATGCATAAAGTAACACTAATACTGGCAGTTAAAATTTACTATAAATAAAGCCTAGCACTTTATTTTGAAATTTTGAGGGACCAGGAGCCACTTTCCTCATAATTTGACATCATAACTTTTTTTAATTTCTTGAACATAATCTGTTAATTAGTAGTTGCAGCAAATTCATATAAATAGCGTATTGTATTTGATAATTCAACTCGTGGAGAATGAAAGCAAAGCCAAAGAAAACAATAAAGTGTTTAGGTTTCCTTTGTCCCATTTACAGATGGACTCCATATAGCTCAGGTCATTCACTTTAAGCATGTAAACACAATGTTGGGAGTTACTGTATATAGTGGCAGAAAAAGACAATAGACAATTGTACTAAAGATGACGGCGAGGAATTTTTTTTACCAAGATGCATTGCGTTCTAGTTAAGATTCATTAACGATTCTATAGGAATTCGATTAAAGAACGCAGTGCATCTTGGTAAAAAATTCATCACCACCATCTTTAGCACAATCGTCTATTTGTGTTTAATTGTTTCACATTTCTTCCTCTTGGCCCACTGCGCCATATCATCATGCAAAATAAACGAGAACCATCTCTAAGGGTAAAATGGGTGGGCTATGGGTTAAATAGTTAGTTTTGAAGGGTGTCTGTTTGCAATATCAACAAGGGCACTTAAATCAGTTGTATCCAGAGAAAAATATGTGACTCAAGATTTATAGTAAATCAATTTTTCCTGAATCCATTTTTTTACCCAAGCTTACTAATTTTACCCCCCCCCCCCTGTGGACTCTCATAAAACAACGCTGGTTAGATAAAAAACAGTATGAAAATGTGTTCTCACACTCTCACATCTTACCAAAATAAGTGTTACAGAACGCATAGTCATATACATTGAAAAGTATCTCATCTGGAGGCAGGTCAATATGCAATGTACCCCTTGGTAGGTACAGTGTGTTGCTGCATGTGCTAGACTTTGGGAAAAAATCTGGAGTGGGTTGAGATTTTGGCTCTTCTTGGCCATCTGATAGTGGCATATGGCTGAATGTTGCCTCTGTGAACACTATGGAAGGTTGGCATCCAAAGCCAAGAATGGGCTCTTCACTGGCACCTGTGACAAATGACAGTATACCATCCATAGTTGTAACACGTCTTCCGGCAGCCACTTCTCTCACATATTTGACAAGTTTGCTATAAACTGCCTTTTCAAAAATAAGGCTATTACTGCCCTCCTCTGCAAAGCTGGGTTTGAGGTGACACAGCAGCATCTTGACTGTTAAGATTTTGGGTGTTGATCTAAATAGATGCAGCATCACTGGAAACTTTCTGGTGAACAATTGTATTCCTAGTGTGTCCAATCCTTGATGCAATTTTTGGATACATTCTGACACAAGGGGACTCTCACTGATAAATATGTCAGTTAAAACATCTTCTTGCAAGTAATTTGGCAGTGGTCCATTCTGTAGCATAGCAATGGCAATTAGCTGACCAACATAAAAGTAGTCAGAAGCCAAATGCTCCTTCATTTCTTGCTCAAAGTATTTAGAGTGCAATGCTCTCTGGCACAACTGGAGCCATTCTTTTCTTGGACCACCACTGTCAACTGCTTGCTCTCCATAAAATTGAACTTGAAATGTCATGCGAGGATCTGTTACATCCTTCAGCTCTTCAATTGTTGTACTAAGTATGTTTTCTCTGTCAACAGTTATGTAGTTAGTGTCTCCAACCAGCTCTACGGAAGGGTCAATTGCATCCAACTGGCGACCAGTAACAATTTTTGCTTGCATGTATCTTAAGAGTTCAGTGGGCTCTTGCAGATTTAATGGACATTCATTAAGAATATCAATGAAGGCAGAATTTGTTTCAGCAGAGACTACTGAGTTGTTTCCAAGCAAATTTACTCCTCTGTTGTCTTCTTCAACAATTTCCAACGTTGAAGATCTTGTATCAGGGTTGGAGCTCACTGTGCACTCCCCTGTGTGTGCTTGTGAATTATGGGAGTATCCATCAAAGGCAGGAGTCAACAGAACATCATCATCAATATCTTCCTGATCTATGAGGAACTGATACTCTTCCTTCATCCTTATATATAGCTGACCTTGTCCAGCCAGCTTTTTAACAACAGTGTAGTTGTATTCAGTCCCCCTACCCAAGTGAAGGACTGATATTTTCTTTTGGTTGACCTTTATAAACTCAAAGTCATGTTTGCCTATCATAGAGTACTTTGAATCCAATGCAGAAACAAGCTTCCCTCTGATTTTATCCTCGTTATCTTTCTCATCTAAGGTGACCATACCCCTTTCTAAAATCATGTCTCTTGATAGAGTACTGTTATCATCGGATGAATCCTCACTGGTAACACTGCAAGATATGAGAGCAAACTCAAATGGTCTGCTAACTGAGCACCCCTCCTTACTTCTATCCTTCGCACTCTTCTTCTGTTCGCCAGATTTGGGAGCTGCCCTGAGACGTTCATTTTTATTCAATCGTCTGTACAGCCCTGCAGAAGAGCTGGTTTCCATCATTGACCGGGCATGAGATAAAGTTTCAGTTATGACATTGATAGATGACGACGGCACTGCTTCCCTCGAGGCCGTCCAAGTTCTTGCACCTACCGCAGCAGAAGGCCTCCTCGAGGACGAGGAGGATGACGTGGATCTTGGCCTAACATCACTTTGATGACTTGCACTGTCATTCCCTGCAGCAGTATCATCGTCGTTTACTAACAGAAGCATGTCTGATGCTTGCCTCAGTAAGCTTGCTGCTTCTGTTATAGTTTTTTCCCGTCGTTTTCTGTTGTTTATCTCCATGGCTCTCTGCTTTGACGGGCAGGTTGCACAAAAACAAGGAAGAAGCATGGGCGCATTTGCGTCGACACGGTTGCTACCAGTCCCCTTCGGCAATCAGTAAAAACCGGACCTGGGTCGCCCTGGGGTCATCATGGTCATCACCCCCGTTTTCCCCATGCGCACAACCTCAACACTGCACCCCCCCCCAGAAACAACTCCGCTGGACATAAAAATTACAACGGGAAAATTACGAAATTATATATTTTCGACGAGGACTAACATTGTCATGACGAGGAAAGGAAAAAATTCGACTATTCTCTGTGATGGAGCTTTACCATTTTTGACAGGGAAACACAGTTCCGAAAGGATACCCTGGGTGCTAAAGCCAAAACAGTAAAATAAAGAAAAATAAAGATGGAAATAAAGGTCACTGGAAACCTTCCTTCCTGCTCTTTTTCCGTTTTCCTTTCCTTTTAATGTTGAGGCTATAGTAGTCAGGGTACGAAAAGGAAAGGGTCTGTGTAACCATGGCAGATTCCCTGTTTAGAAAGTTTCGTTTGATTGTTTGCATTATTGAGGAACTATGTCAAATCTGAAATAGACTTGCCCAAAGTTTATTTCCTGAAGTCTGACTGTGTGGTCCCTTTCCCATATATCCCAAATCAGGGACGCCGGAGCGATGGTAGGGCAAGGGGGGCGACTAGGAGGGTAAGGGCAATCGAGACCGAAGGCGAGCGAAGAGAGCCTAAAAATTGGGGGGTCCGGGGGTACTCCCCCGGGAAAATTTTTGTGGCCACGTCCTTTAGATTGGCTTAAAATGCTATCAAAACATTTTAACGAACATTAATCATGTTCTTTGACGAAATTTTTCGGCCATTCTTCCACATGTCCTCATTCCTAATCGCATGAAAGCGCATATTGTTCATTTTGAAGTTGCAATTGCCACTTATTTTTCGTTACTGGTGTGTTTCTGATAAAGGAATGAAGCTATGGCGGCTTTTCTATCAAGTTTCAAATTAAATTATTGTTTTTCATTGAAAGGGCACTTTTGCCCCCCTTGCCCCCGTTAGGAAAGGGCAGGAGGGGCGCTTGACCCCCCGCGCCCCCCTCTCCGGCGTTCCTGCAAATCCGCCATTCCAGCCATTCCAGTAATAGAACAAAGGGGAGATAAAAAGCCTGCATGCAGACTTCCCTTTGTGACTCAACATTAAATTGAATGACTCAACATGAAATGGAATGAATTAAATTGAATGAATCAACATTAAATTGAACGACTCAACATTAAATTGAACGACTCAACATTAAATTGAACAAATCAACATTGAATTGAATGAATCAACATTAAATTGAATGAATCAACATTAAATTGAATGAATCAACATTAAATTGAATGAATCAACATTAAATTGAATGAATCAACATTGAATTGAATGAATCAACATTAAATTGAACAAATCAACATTGAATTGAATGAATCAACATTAAATTGAACAAATCAACATTGAATTGAATGAATCAACATTAAATTGAATGAATCAACATCAAATGGAATAAATCAACATTAAATTGAATGAATCAACATCAAATTGAATTGAATGAATCAAATCAACATTAAATTGAATGAATCAACATTAAATTGAATGAATCAACATTAAATTGAATGAATCAACATTAAATTGAATGCATATCAATATTAAAATTGAATACATATACGCATTAAAATTGAATGATAACAAGTATTGAATATTGCTACACATGGGCAGGCATACTCTAATTATCAAAAACATATTATTTGAAAATAGCTTACATATGAGAGATGGATTCTGCATAATTTATAACTGATAAAATCTTAAGCAGAAATTTAAATTGAAATAAAACTGAAACTTGATCACCGTTGGTATCCCTGCTGATTCCCTCGAATCTGATTCTGGTCATAGGGGCATTCAACCTCGAATGGAACCATTGAAATAAAGCTGGAACCTTACTTCCGCTGGTAGCCCTGCTGTTTCCTCGAATCTGATTCTGACCTTTGGACCCCCAGAATCAGATTGGAGAAAAATTTTAGTTGTTGCTGTTGATTAGTTATTTACTAATGCTCATATGAACAATTGTGTACACCTTTTGGTGAGATGAGAAATTGTGCAGGATTGCTCAGTAAACGCTATTTTTATTTAAATTTCGGTCTTTTAGTAGTAAAAGTTTTTTAATTAGTTTCTTATATTTTAGGCCTGAAATTGCGGTATTGTTCGAAGTTGAGCCTTCTTCTCGAGAAAGGGCTTCCATTTTGCATTGACATTGTCACCAAGAAGAAGCCATGCACATCAAGGCAAAAATTTACCAATTTTGCAGTTAAAAGTAAAGAAAAGACGAATGTACCTTCGTTAGAGAGACATAGGATAAGAGAGACATACAGAAATAAAGTTTTAGAGTTTCTTAACTGTTCTTGAGCGAAGTACTAGAGTTTCTTAAATTATTGGTCATCGTAGTACTAGTTCCTTATAAACCAGTTTCTTATAAAAAAGACGTGTATCTGTGGCTGGATTGGAAATTGAAGGAAGTTCATCAATGGTAACTAGTACTGAATATCTTGTTAATCCACCATGGCAGTTTCTTTGTTTGCTCCGCAAAATTCATTGCTAATTTGATAAGCGAAATTCAACCGTTATCACGTAATAAAATATATTAGCTTTGACAACTCTCAAATTAAAGCATTTCTCTTTTTGAGAGAAATAACTGACATTGCAGGCTTTGTGTGGTCTTAACTTTGGAAGAATTCTCGAAGCAAAATCATTTTGTTGTTTATTTTGCATACATAACATCAATTGTGGTGTCAAGAGACGGATGAGACGTGCTCGTTCCTTTTCAAGCTTTACTATTTAAACAATTCTTTAAATAGTACAACCAACAGGGCAGACATCGAACATTTTGATGCGGAATCTTGAGATATAAAAGCATCTCAAACCTGGGGGCGGGGCACGACATTTCAAGGACATTTTTTTTTTATTAAGCTAAAGGGGCAATTCCTGAAAATAGAAAGGACACCTCTTTATTGATTACAAAATCTTGGGGGCACATGCTCTCAGTGCCCCCGGTCCCAGCCCACGCAATTAGAAGTATTTATCAAAAATACGCGGTAAATTCAATAATTCCTGCGAGACTCTATCTTTTAACGCCAAGAAATCCATGTCCTATACACCATTTCTCCTTCAAAATCTTCCAAAAGTAGACCTTTAAATTACAAAAAGTTGACAAGAGAATACAATTTCCGACAAATACTCTCTAGAGGGGTGCTTCGCCTCCAACCCCCCTCCACTTGCTTTGGCCCTGGTGACATATCCCAGGGATATCATAAGTATCACGCACTCGCGCCTCAAGCAAGATGACTTTTATTTAAACAATAGCATGACGTGTCAAAATTATGAGATTCCTTCCTTGAGTCCTGTAACAAGTAACAGTTTACTTCATGTGAAATAAAACGGCCGAGACAAAATAGATTTTGAGAATTGACATGCAAATCTCAGACGGTCTGCGAATTTAAAAAACAACAGTTTCCAGGTTAGCCGATGCTGACTTCGACGTAAAAGAGTGGGAAAAGAATGGGAATGTTTTTACCTAGCTGGCATCTTCGCAAGGACTTGAAGTATCAACCCAGGATCCTCTTGTCCATTCCGTTGATTTCTCTAAATTAATTGGTTTTATGGCCTAAGCTAAGATTTGCTACCTGCCGTCAGATTTGCCCTTAGCATGGAAGATTCAAGGAGCTGCCAGAACGGCTAACGCACAGCGTGTGTAGAGGGATAGTTGGTCTATCATATCATGGAAAAATATCGGAAATAGCTGTCACTGTTGCTGAGAAAACGTAGGTAGTATCGAATCTGGGTCTGAATGGCACGTCGTGGAAAAGAAGGGATACCAACGTTGGATCGTGCTGAGCTTTGCTTTGACATATTCGTTGCAGACTGGCTCTAATTATCAAAAACATATTATTTGAAAATAGCTTACATATGAGAGATGGATTCTGCATGATTTATAACTGATAAAATCTTAAGCAGAAATTTAAATTGAAATAAAACTGAAACTTGATCACCGTTGGTATCCCTTCTGATTCCCTCGAATCTGATTCTGGTCATAGGGGCATTCAACCTCGAATGAATCCATTGAAATACAGCCATTTCCTCGAATCTGATTCTGACCTTTGGACCCCCAGAATCAGATTCGAGAAAAATTTTAGTTGTTGTTGTTGTTTAGTTATTTTCTAAGGCTCGTATAACAAGTTGTGAACACCTTATGGCGAGAAATCGCGCAGAATTGCTCAGTAAACGCTATTTTATCAATTGGGAGTGCAAACATGTCAATTCTACCCATTTTGTGGCCAAAAACAGCAAATTTAAGATCCCAATCTGATTCTGGGACTGAATCTGATTCTGAATCTGATTTTCAATCTGATTCTGATTCTGGGTCTGAATGGCATGCGGTCTTTGCCTCGATGAGATTTTTTAACTATGAATTAGCTTTGTTTTGAGCACAAGCACATATCTGGGAAAATATCCGTTTTTGCTCGTTGAAGTGCCTCAAGTAAAGGGTTTCATGCGTCTGATCAAATGTTGCGGATTCCTTTCGAAAATAACTAATCTAACACCGAAAAACATCTCTAACGAAAACGAGAAAATCGCAAAATCCACACTTTGCCTCGATGAGATTTTTTAACTAAGAAAGCAGTGTTAAATTAGCTTTGTTTTGAGCACAAGCACATATCTCCTCCCTAGTCATTTGGCATTTTGGAGCGAATCACCATAGATACCAGCCTCGATTCCAAGTCCTACAAATCTGCCAAACCTACGCCAAATAGACCTTTTAGCTATTCTACAAAAGAGCCTGGATCGAGCGTTATTTTTATACGCGAGGCTTGATAGAGTGGTGTTAAGAGCTTCTATCACTTATGTGCAAATTCGAAAATTGTACAAAGTGCACTTTGTAGAATTTTCGAATAATCACAATATTGATAGAAGCTCTAACGCCACTCTATCGAGCCTCGTGTATAAAAATAACGCTCGATCCAGGCTCTTTTGTAGAATAGCTAAAAGGTCTATTGATCTGCGGATCTGCGGTAAGCCATTGCTACGCCAAATGTACACCATTGCTACGCCAAATGTACACCATTGCTACGCCAACAGGTAGGCCAACCCTACGCCAAATGGTACGCCAATGGCGTAGGCCACGTTTTGTTAACACCCAGGTTGGATTTGAAGCCCTTCTTTCCTGTAGACAATTTATGGGCCTAATTATTATTATTATTATTATCAATTTATTTAAAGTAGGCCTACATATATATATATATATATACATACAAGACATATATACATATAGATACAATAGCTATAACTAAGAGCTAATTCAAGCCTACCATCTAAAAAAGTAAAATTTGTAAGAAAAAAGTAAAAAATAAATAAAATTCCGAATGATTAAATACAGATACATTTTACAGATTTTTACAATGCTTTTAATATTTACAATGTTTTCTTACTTTTTTTTTTTCGGTAAATACAGCAGAAAATTTAATATCAGCTCAAGAACCCAACCTGTGCCACGAAAGGTCTGCATATTTTACAATTACATTCCTCTCCCCTCCAGGTTTTGATTTTCCTTTTGAAACTGGAGAGAGTATCTGACTGTTTTAGGTCATTGGGAAGTGCCTGCCATAATCTACACCCAAGGAACGATATTGTCTCTAAGCCATAGCACGTAGTGCGTGCTTGTGGCAAGGATAGGTTATGGCAGCCTCTTAACCCATAAGAAACTTGTTTTTCAGCGAAAATGTCCTTCATAGTTACACCACTCATCAATGTAATTCTTCATCTTTTGAAATAACAGCAAAATTACGGAGGCACTCCTAAAATACAACATGATCGAAAAGATAAAAGCATATGTCTTTGAGGAGAGGCCAGCAACATTGGACAACCTCAACAACTTTCATGGTCAGATCTTCAATTTCATTATTCGAAAACTGCTTTGAAAACCGAAAAGAGAAACATGCCCTAATGACTCAAATGTGTGTTGCTGAGAAATATTTACCCTGGGTTGACAAAGATCTGAAGAAAACTATTGCAGACCAGGGATAGGCCAAACAAATTTGCATCCAAAAGAAAATCCTCAATCCTTATCAACTCATATAGAAACTTGCTATGGTTACTCCAATTTTTAAAAATGGAGATAAGACTGACAAGTCTTGCTACAGACCAGGAACCGCCTGTCATCTCATATAGTGACCAGATGGCATTGTTTTCGTTTCTCCAAACCACATTGTTAATGTTGGAAAAAGAGGTAACACTTCAAAAATCATTTATCCTAATTCTAGAGCAGAAACACGAATTGCAAAAATTAAGAAAATCAAGTACTGGGAGAACATATCTTAAACTATTATGTCAATATGTCCAGACCATTATGATCTAATAACTAGATGGTAAATGGTACACAAAACCACAGAACATCATCACATGCTTACTGGTATGAAACTCCTGCTGCCAAGGGACCTAAAATATATCTTATTGTATTTGTCGTCCCAAGGGAAAATGCCCTTTGTAAAACCATAGGTCATGCCTTGCTCTGCCCTCTTCCACCAACGAGCAGCCCTTCAGACATCCAAAATCTATAAGCTGACAAACTGGCACAGGTCCCACAACCAGCACAACGAGCTGACTTAGAAGTTGCCTCGCAGGAGATTGCAGACAGACCAGCCAGACCAGCGCCAGAACCTGACCCACAATGACCACAACCAGACCACATTGGCATTGCATACCCAACTGGGAATGAACCGCACGTGGAACAACGGCAGGAAAATGTAAGCATGGTTTTTTCTGTTTTTCTTCACATATCTCATCATATGGCGCCCCAAATTAGTGCTAGGATGATAAATGTCCTTGTCACCGTTTTGTCTTGTGGCATTAGGCACATTTATCACACCCAAAAATTGGTTGTCAAATTTAGTCTGTTTTTTCTTTTTTCCCATTCGCTTTTTTCTACCGCCCACAAAAAGTGTCATCCAAAACGTTTGGTTTTCAGTACCCATCCCCCAAAAAAGGAACAACACAGTCTGCAGAATATAACTGAGTATGTTGATGCATATACTTTTTGGACATTTTCTGAAAGGGATCATAGGGGTTAAGGGGTTGGGTGAGGAAAGGAGGTCATTGTTTTATACTTTAGCCAAAGTTACTTCCTTTCTACCGGGTGAGTCAGAAAAAATGATCCCCGCTTCAAAGGCCACTGCTCCATGAATATCAAAGTAATAATATTGAAAAATATCTTGTTTTATTGCCAATATGTTCAATTAGGTTCAGTAATTTACCCGGCCTTAATGGACCATTCCTTCCCATATACCATTTCGGAATTGGGAGAAAGAGACAGAGGAGAGTGCGGCCCATTCTGACAGCCTTGGCAACAGGGAAAGGATCTTTTTTGCTGAAATGATCTACAGTTGCATTCTATTAAAATTCTGCTTCTGAATGGTCTACATCATTCTTTTCCTATGAAAAACTGCAATTATACAGCATTTTTCTTAGAATTTCGTATTTTTTCGTAGTTGAGAGCTATAGTTTCCAATCATTCAAGTTTTAATTGGTTTCTTTTGACATACAGAGCATTATATCAGTGAAATATGTGTTGATCTACATAAATTGATACAATTGTAGCATTTTCAAACTTCTAAATGTAATAGAACAGCTTCTTTAGAAAGATCATACGATGGTGCAAAGTCCAAATATTCTATTTCTCATATACACACTATTCTACAGATAAAACACTATTCTCACCGGGGCGTGCTCGCGATTTCATCAAACAAATTAATAACAAATATAAATAAAAGTTTTAGCACGCTCTCTTGGGACTAGTGCCAATCCCCCGCGTGCCTAAGAGCATAAGAACCTTCCGAGCTTTGTTTCTGGCCTTTCTGAAGAAACAACATACTACGCAACGACCAAAAATCGGAAGGAAACAGTAAAACTTCACTCGCTGCCACTGACGACAGAATCCAATGGCTCAAGTACCAGCAGAGATAAACGCAGCCGTGGCAGCCTTGGATAACCTTGTGGAAGTGCAGCCCATTGAGCAACAAGGCCCTAACCAAAATGAACCTGCCCAGGCTGAAGTCAACGCGGTAAGAAATAATTCCAGTGTCTTATGCTTTCGGTTTACTGAAACCTTACGTTTGCACGTGGCATTTTGGGCCTACACCTTCTCTTGCTATTTTTGTTGTATCTTCCTGATTCGCTCAAGTTATTCCTGCTGCAAATTTGTTGCATCGTCCGTACAGCTTGTAGCATGCTTGCTGCGGATTTGTTAGGAAATTGCCTTGAATTTTTTAACTCGTCCAGCAGTTTTATTTTTTATTTTGCTGCTAGAATCTCATGGTTGTAAATCCATTGCAATTTTAGCTCCTACAGCAGTTTTATTTTTGCTGCGAAAATTTCATTGTGTGAATCCGTACAGCAGTTTTAGCATTTTTTGCTGAGGAATTTTTCGAACTCGTTCAGCAGTTTTATTTTGCAGAATCTCATGGTTGTAAATCCATTGCAATTTTAGCTCCTACAGCAGTTTTATTTTTGCTGCGAGCATTTCATTATTGTAATTCCGTACAGCAGTTTGAGCATTTTTTGCTGAGGAATTTTTCGAATGGCTCAATTGTCAATGGCATAACTAGGTGCGGTGATATTGATGAGAGCTTTGCATCTCCTGAATCAGAATTGGGAACAATCAATAGATCACTAGAGCTCATTGGCGTTAGCCCATCCAAAGAGAAAAACGTGAAGAGAACAACGTTGTATGTTCCAGGTAAGAAACAAAGGGTACAGGAGGCCATGTCATCAAAAATTGATGCAGCATTAGCACCACATACAAGCACTCCACAAGCAAGGGAGATATCAGAAAAGTTTACTGAAACCTTATGTTTGCACGTGGCATTTTGGGCCTACACCTTCTCTTGCTATTTTTGTTGTATCTTCCTGATTCGCTCAAGTTATTCCTGCTGCAAATTTGTTGCATCGTCCGTACAGCTTGTAGCATGCTTGCTGCGGATTTGTTAGGAAATTGCCTTGAATTGTTTAACTCGTCCAGCAGTTTCATTTTTTATTTTGCTGCTAGAATCTCATGGTTGTAAATCCATTGCAATTTTAGCTCCTACAGCAGTTTTATTTTTGCTGCAAAAATTTCATTGTGTGAATCCGTACAGCAGTTTTAGCATTTTTTGCTGCAGAATTTTTTGAACTCGTTCAGCAGTTTTATTTTGCTGCGAGCATTTCATTATTGTAATTCCGTACAGCAGTTTGGAATTTTTTGCTGCGGAATTTTTCGAACGGCTCAATTGTCAAGGGCATAACTAGGTGCGGTGATATTGATATTGATGATAGCTTTGCATCTCCTGAATCAGAATTGGGAACAATCCATAGATCGGCTATTAGCAATCACCGACCCCGGCCCCCCGGCCCTATGGTGCTCGGCCCCGGCCCCAGAATTTTTATGATGCAAAGTACAAATTTTTATCCCAGTCTGTTTGTTAGGCCAAGTTATAGTGACAGACAAATGCTCAACTGAAGAGTGATAATTGTTGAAGAGAAACAACGAAAAGAATGCAATGTTTACTTGCTTTGCGTAAAATCCTGGGGCCGTAGTTTTGCAACCTTGTCTTGGCGCGCATTTTTCTCTGCAGTACAATTCTGTATTGTTTTCATGAATTCATATTCTTCACAAAGGTAATTATCATCACATTGCCCAAAAGGCGGAATGATATTTGAAGAAAGAGTGTCATATACCTTACTGCTGATTTTGCATCCTTGTGCTCCAAGGGTAGATGAATTGTTGCATCATGAGGTTGCTAGCTATTTTTCAACAATCATTGCAGTATTAACATGTCTCTAAAATGTTTTATGCAAAACAGCTCTTGCGAATAGCATTTTAAGAAAGGCTTCAGTTTTTAAAGATAATTTGGTTAGCACTAAAATTTTAATTTGGGAAATGCCATTTATCTCAAAAATTGATCTTTGCTGTAGCTCTGAGACTGTCACTTTTCAAGAAACTTTTCTTGCTTGAGTAGTCTTGAGCAACAGGAGGGATGGTGTTTCCCAAAATAACATTCGAAAACACGTCCGAAGGCAACTCGCAGAGAGGAAAATAACATAATGCTAACCAAAGTTTATAAACTGCAGCCTTTCTTAAAATTCTATTCACACAAACCTGTTTTGCATAAAACATTTTAAAGACATGTTATTACTGCAATGATTGTTGAAAAATACATAGGCGTAGGAGACAGGGGGGCTGGGGGGCTGCAACTGCCCCAACGTCGAAAATTTTTGCAAAAATCTGCCATAATCGGGCAGAAATCCGCGTTAAATCCGCGTTAAATCGGGCAAAATGTTCTTAAGCAATGGACTTCTTATCGGGCAGCCCCCCCCAAATTTTATCTCCCCCTACGCCGATGGAAAAATAGCTATCACCCTCATGGTGCAACAATTATCATTTACCCTTGGAGCACAAGGATGCAAAATCAGTGGTAAGGGATATGACACTCTTTCTTCAAATAAGATTCCGCCTTTTGGGCAATGTGATAATAATTACCTTTGTCAAGAATAGAATTCATGAAAACAATACAGTATTGTACTGCAGAGAAAAATGCGTGCCAAGACAAGTTGCAAAACTACGGCCCTGGGATTTTACGCAAAGCAAGTAAACTTTGCATTCTTTTCGTTGTTTCTCTTCGACAATTATCACTCTTCAGTTGAGCATTTGTCTGTCACTATAACTTAGACTAACAAACAGACTGGGATAAAAATTTGTACTTTGCATCATAAAAATTCTGGGGCCGGGGCCGAGCGCCATAGGGCCGAGGGCCGGGGCCGGGGGGCCGGGGTCGGTGATTGCTAATAGCCCCATAGATCGATTGAGCTCATTGGCGTTAGCCCATTCAAAGAGAAAAACGTGAAGAGAACAACGTCGTATGTTCCACGTAAGAAACAAAGGGTACACGAGGCCATGTCATCAAAAATTGATGCAGCATTAGCACCACATACAAGCACTCCACAAGCAAGGGAGATATAAGAAAAGGAAGACGCTACCAGCAAACCCAATGCATTACATTGATGCCACTTTTGCCTTCATCAAGCAGTACACAGAAGCTCTCGTAATAACTGTGTATGAAGAGATTAAGGTGAAGCATCAATTGGACATGAATAAATTACCAGACGAGCAAGAACTTACTTCGTATTTCGTCTTAGAAGAAATTGTGAGCAGATTTGCAATGCCAAGTATTTCAGTTGACTTGACAGGTTCTAATGACTGGCAGTGCAACCTATGCAGAAAGAAACACACAAAAATTGTTGACACAAAGAAAACAAAAGAGAGAGAGGCATTGCCCATGTCAGAAAACCATCACTGGGTGCAAATGCAAAGATAGTGGAAAATTCACAGCCATGACTATGGTGTAAAGGTCACATAAATCACGGGGAGGTCAATCTCAATTGATGCCGAACAGTCTCATCAACAATAATAATCCATACAAATTTAAGACTTACGATATAAATTTTTTTGTTGGTTACATCATACACCTATTCTTTTATAAGAAACGGCTGATAGAAAACGGTAGGCTCAATATTTCGAAAGTTAAAGTGAATGAACGGAGCTAAGTAGAGGCAATCTATAAATAGGACAAAGGAAATTCCTGCTCATGGTATTGTTCCTCTTGGTAAACAATATCCACGAACGTTCGGAAATCATCAAATACAATAGGTTAAAAATAGAATGCCCAGATTCCTTACACGCGGAGCTTTAATCTCCGTTGATTACATTTATCTGAACTTACATTTAAACCCAGGGGGGGACTTGATTTACGAAAATACGGGGATGTGCCGCTGGAAAATCTGAAAAGGCACCCTGTCCCGGAGTAACATTCCCGAAAATGATAACCTGTCCCGGAGTAAAACTGTAAAAACGATACCCTGTTCTTGGGTTTCTTCGTAAAAAATGTAGGCTGCCCTGGGAATTTGATAGAAATTTGATACAAATCTATCAGAAAATGCGGAAATGATGCCACCCAAACGATTTAAATCATATTCGCGGAGTGCAAATAGCTTACAGCGACGATACGTAGTCAATTATACAAAATATGGACCCTGTCATGGAGCCAACCATACTAAAGTGATACCCTGTCCCGGAGTAGGAATCCTGAAAAAGATACCCTGTTCGGCGGCACGTCCCCGTACGGAAAAATATATGAGTACCCACCGGGCATTTAAACAACGAAGCAACTTTTGCAATTTTGCAGTATTAATTTTCCCAGCGCACTAAAATTTGTTTACACTGTACAGTTATAACAACTGTTTGGACATCATTTTTGTTGCAAATTATGTTATTTACTTGTTTTGAAATCCTACTAAGTAATTTGGGAGCTATTTTATTTAGACAAACAAAATTAATATTCACTTTCGTACTCATTTTTCCTTCGCAGCACCACCTTGGTAAATTACGCCCCCACAAGAGTAAGAGTATACATCCCACTAATTTGTAGAATATAATAGTTGTTCATCGTCTGGTTCTTTCTTGTAATTCTCGCAGTGAACGTGAAGATTGTTATGTTATGGGACCCCTAAGGAACACGTAAGGAACTCTGAGTAGACGTTTTTTTATAAGAAACTTGGATCAACATGTTGTACTAAAAGGTTTGTGGTGAAACTAATCTGTTGTTGTTTATGCTTCTAGCGTTGTTTTGCATTCTATGAATTTGACACGTTCTTTAGAAACCATTGAATTGATTGAGTTAGCGTAAACAAAGGACCTATTATGTTTTGCGTTTAGGCGCATTAGCGCACTGGAGCGTCGCTCGATTTTAGTATCTAGCGAGGATGTTTTGATTAAAGCCTTATTTAGGTTAAACTGCATTTATCTTTTGCAAACTGCAACATTATGACAATTTAATCAAAAACATCATATTGACGATGAGCAAGGCGTTGAAGCCATTACGACTGGATCTTGATCCTAACTCTCCAAATGCTGCCAAACAATGGAAACACTGGAAAAGAACTTTTGACAACTTTATCGAGGAGTGTGGAGACACAGCTCCTGATCGTTTTCGTTCCATTGTTAACTTCATTTCTGCAGAAGTCTTTGATTATGTCGAGGAATGCACAACCTATGATGCTGTTATTGAGACACTTGAAAGACTCTATGTGAAAACACCAAACAAAATTTTTGCTCGCCACGATCTTGCTACACGAAAACAACAGCCAGGTGAATCCCTTGACGAATTTTTGGAAGAGCTAAAGAAATTAAGCAAGCATTGTGGTTTCGCTGCAGTTACCGCTGATACTTACCGATCTGAGATGATAAGGGATTCTTTCATCAATGGGCTTACATCTAATTATATTCGGCAAAGGCTTCTGGAAAATTCTGAGTTATCGTTGGACAGGGCTTACGAAATAGCACGCACTCTTCATACAGCTCAGAAGAACTCGGAATTATATATTCAACAAAGCCCTCAACTAGTACCCAGTAATGTTGCTGCTGCTTCTACCAATGATCAGTCTAGTTCACATATTAATCCAGATCAAGAATCATTGGCTGCCGTGAGAAAACAAACCCCTGTAAAAAAGGCCTGCTACTTTTGTGGGGGCTTCCTTCATGCCAACCGTGCTTCTTGCCCTGCCCGTGACGCTGTTTGCCATAACTGTTCAAAGAAAGGACATTTTGCCAAAGTATGCCAATCTACAAAGAAAGCTGCCACTGTTAATGCCATTTATAAGCCTTCACTCTGTACTATTACAGCCGCTTGCCCCTCTGATCTTAAGCATGCTTCGATTTCGGTCAAAATAAATGATAAAGTCAGCATGACCGCCTTAATTGATTCTTGCAGCTCTGATAACTTTATCAGTGAAGATGCTTTCAAAAAGTTGCAAATTCCAGCCCATCCGTCAAGCAGGAAGGTAACAATGGCACAGACATCCATGGAGTCTCCAATAATTGGAAAGTGTAATGTAACAATAGAGTTGAAAGGAAAGAGATATGACGATGTCAGACTAGATATTCTACACAACCTTTGCAGTGATGTTATCCTCGGATATGATTTTCAGAAACAGCACAAGAATCTTACTTTTCATTATGGAGGGAATAAAGAGAACTTAGTCGTCACAAGCAGTGCCCCCAAAGTAGTATCTACTGTCAATACAAAGCAACCTCTCCCTCAACGGAAAACTGACGCCAATGTAGCCGCTGTTGACCTACCCACTTTGTTTAAGAGCGTTCCAAATGATGTAAAACCTATTGCTACGAAATCAAGATTCTTCAATAAGGATGATCGAGCTTTTATTCGAGATCAGATCTCATCATTACTAGCAAAAGGCTTGATAAAGAGAAGTGATTCACCATGGCGAGCACAGGTCATGATTGCACGTGACGAGCTTCAACGCCATAAGAAGAGAATGTGCATTGACTATTCTCAGACGATAAATCTATTTACAGAGTTGGACGCATATCCACTGCCACGTATTGAAGATATGGTCAATAAGCTATCCCAATACAAAGTGTTTTCCACTTTTGATCTAAAGAGTGCATACCATCAAATACCTCTTCGAGAGTCCGAGACAAAGTTCACTGCATTTGAAGCACTTGGTGACTTGTATGAGTTTGTTGTATTGCCGTTCGGAGTCACAAATGGAGTACCGTCTTTTCAGAGAATCATAGACAATGTAGTTACTCAAGAAGGTCTAAAGAATACTTTCCCTTACTTGGACAATGTCACAGTAGCTGACGTCGACCAAGCTGACCATGACAGGAATGTCGCTGCCTTCCTCGAAATGATCAAACGAAGGAACATAACCCTCAACGAATCGAAAAGCGTTCATTCAGTTCCCGTTATCGATATACTTGGGTACCGACTTAGCCACCAGAGCATCAAACCAGACCCTGAGAGATTGCAACCTCTGCAGGAATACCCGCCTCCTTCAAATGTTCCTTCATTACGTAGAGCTTTAGGGATGTTTGCATACTATGCCAAGTGGATTCCACAATTCTCAGACAAGATTCGCCCATTGGCAGACACGACATCTTTCCCTCTCGACAAAGAAGCTCTTGCGTCATTCAATGATTTGAAGGACGAACTTGCACGTGTCGCCTTGTCTCCGATTGATGAGGATATACCTTTTGTTGTTGAATGCGATGCATCTGATGTTGCAATTTCTGCTTCTCTGAACCAGAATGGGAGACCTGTCGCATTTATGTCTAAAACGCTATCCGCTACCGAACGTCGTTACCCAGCCGTAGAGAAAGAAGCTCTAGCAATCATTGAAGCTGTTAGAAAGTGGAATCATTTACTATCTCGTCAGCAATTCATCCTGATAACAGATCAAAAATCTGTTTCCTTCATGTTTGACAACAGAAAACGTTCAAAGATCAAGAATAGCAAAATTCAGTCTTGGCGTCTCGAACTTGCAGAATTCAGTTATGCTATCCAGTACCGGGAAGGAAAGGATAATGTCGTTCCAGATTCATTCACTCGTGCTCATTGTGCTGCAGTTTCGACAAGTCTGGAGGAAATCCATGCTCAGCTATGTCATCCGGGTGTCACCAGTCTTCTTCATTTTGTGAAAGCCAAGAACCTTCCATTTTCAACTCAGGATGTGCGAGATGTATGCTCTAATTGTCGGATTTGTGCTGAGCTCAAGCCTAAGTTTTATCAGAGCCAGAACAGTAAGTTAGTAAAAGCAACGCGTCCCATGGAGCGATTGAGTATAGACTTCAAGGGACCCCTACCATCTTCATCAAGGAACAAGTACTTTCTCACAGTAGTTGATGAATACTCTCGGTTCCCTTTTGCTATTCCCTGCTCTAATGTTGCCACTGAAACAGTTATAAAATGCTTGGAAGTGTTATTTTCCCTTTGTGGGATGCCTGAATTCATTCACTCTGATCGCGGATCTTCTTTCATGTCTGAAGAACTCATCAACTATTTAAGAAGCAGAGGTATTGCCAGCAGCCGTAGCACTCCCTATCATCCCACCGGCAACTCACAAGTAGAAAGATACAATGGTATTGTGTGGAAATCAGTGAGGCTTGCTTTGGCCTCTGTTAAGCTACCTGTTGAGCAATGGGAGAGGGTTTTACCTGATGCACTTCATTCAATTCGATCTTTACTTTCAACGGCCACAAATACAACCCCACATGACAGATTCTTCAACTTTCCAAGGAAATCCAGTCAAGGAGTATCCCTACCCTCATGGTTATCACCAGGTCCAGTCCTTCTGAGAAAGTTTGTGCGTTCCAGTAAACAGGATGATCTAGTGGAAGAAGTTGAGCTGACTCATGCTAATCCAACGTATGCTCATATTCGCTATAAAGATGGCCGAGAATCATCAGTTTCCCTCACAGACCTTGCACCCTGCCCAAGAGGTACTTTGAATGCAGAGAATGCAACAGTTGGAGATAATACAAAACTGCTTCATGAAAACAATGTAGCTGAGCTCGAGCAATCAGATACTGATCAAATTCCCACCCCAATCTTTGAGAATGCTGATGGCAATATGGAACCTGTTCAGCAACTTCGCCGTTCTACTCGATTGCGCAAGAAGCCTGATAGATACGGGATTCAAGATGATGAGTGACTTTCTCCATCGGGGGAGAATGTGGTGAAACTAATCTGTTGTTGTTTATGCTTCTAGCGTTGTTTTGCATTCTATGAATTTGACACGTTCTTTAGAAACCATTGAATTGATTGAGTTAGCGTAAACAAAGGACCTATTATGTTTTGCGTTTAGGCGCATTAGCGCACTGGAGCGTCGCTCGATTTTAGTATCTAGCGAGGATGTTTTGATTAAAGCCTTATTTAGGTTAAACTGCATTTATCTTTTGCAAACTGCAACATTATGACAAGGTTCTTGATTTCGCATGAAAATTTCTGTGTTTTAGCAGTAACAGTTTCTTAATTAGTTTATTTTTTGGAGCCTGAAATTGCTTTATGGTGCTTTAGCCTTCTTATTGACAAAGGGCTTTAATTTTGCATTCATAATGTCACCACAAATAAACCATGCACATCGAGCATGAGCGATAGGACACCAAGAGTGTGTATGATTGTGAAAGTAAAGTTTTATCAGTATTGAAACTACTATTCATTGCAACATAAACCAGTATTAGCGCTTCTACCCAACTCATTGGGAGTTGACAGCGCTGTCGAAAGTGTCCCAACTTTTTAATAAGGCCACCCAAAATCTGTAGGTCTAAAATTTCCTGAAGCTTGGATGGTTCAATTATAACAATTATGTATTGCAAAATATGAACCCCTCTGCAATCGTACGTTCCCAAATTTCAGCTTTATCGGGCTGCCACTTAGTTGACAACTCATAGCATACAATATCTGATTGTTACGATGTGACGATGACGCAACTGCGTAACCCGGCAAAGGGTACTTTTTAATAAGGCCACCCAAAATCTATAGGTCTAAAATTTCCCGAAGCTTGAATGGTTCAATTATAACAATTATGTATTGCAAAATATGAACCCCTCTGCAATGGTACGTTCCCAAATTTCGGCTTTATCACGCTGCTACTTAGTTAACAACTCATAGCATACAATATCTGATTGTTACGATGTGACGATGACGCAACTGCGTAACCCGGCAAAGGGTACTTTTTAATAAGGCCACCCAAAATCTATAGGTCTAAAATTTCCCGAAGCTTGAATGGTTCAATTATAACAATTATGTATTGCAAAATATGAACCCCTCTGCAATGGTACGTTCCCAAATTTCGGCTTTATCACGCTGCTACTTAGTTAACAACTCATAGCATACAATATGTGATTGTTACGATGTGACGATGACGCAACTGCGTAACCCGGCAAAGGGTATAAAATACCACCCCCAGTCTCTGAAAATTTATCTGAAGATCAGATTCAACTCGTGAAGTGGTCACCAAGATCAAGTCAACACAACTTCACATTCGACATTATCACCACAACTGGAAGATGACTCAGTCAACATTTGCAATTTTGAAAAGGTAATATTTCTAATTTTTAATACCTTGTCCTTTATCATATTCCAGTAGCAAGTGTGGTTTTCTTCGCAGGGACTGGAAAAGATAGTACCTCCTCGAAGAAAGTACTAATTTTCAAAAATGTTCAGCTATTGTTGAAAATGAAAGAACTTACTGTTACTACTTGTGAGAGCGAAAGAAGCACTGAAGAATCATCTCACAAATGCAAGCTAATTTTCGAAACTCGTTCCCTTATCATGATAACAAGCTAACATGCATAAATTCTAAGAAGTGTCTCAAAGAGGTTTTTACCGAAGGGTATTTTACTCCAAAAAAATCTCGTACACCTTTGGTAAAAATCCCTTTGTTTCAAAAGCAAAATCCACAAAAATGAGGCGTCTGTCCGTCATTTTTTCAGACAAAAATAAAAAAACAACATTTTCACATTTTGTATGGTATTACATGGCAGATATCTTAAAGCTGCAAAACCATCTCATGTACTACTACAGTTTCTAAGTTTCTCCTTACATCCAATCCATTTTTCTTAGGTCAAAGTCATTGGATGGGGATGCACATCATCCTATTCAAATAGGTTCATGCGATGATGAGGCAGATAGTAAGTCCACGATGATACTGAACACGGCAAGAAGTAACAAATAGTAAGTACTTCACAATACAGCAACTGTTATCAACTATAATTACATTCCAAGAAGCAGTAACATGTGAGTACTCCTTGTTAAGGGGATTGATCTCCTTTAGTAAACCAGATGCATTAAAGGCTACAGATGATGTGTTAACTTTTCGGACATAATATTTGAAGGGGAGGGGGTGCAATAACGCCCCAGATCCTAATAGGGCTACAAAAGGATTTTGCTATTTTGTACATAGTGCCTGCAATTATTTTAATGTTTTTTTTTTACAAATTTGATAATTCTGCAACGAGGCTGCCTGATTTCTTTGAACCTCTTTGGCACCACAATCCAGCTTCGTTCTTGTGAAAGTATAAAATTATGCCACTCTCGTATGAGTGAACGTAAATTGAAAATAGAATCTTCCTAATCTAGTGAAAATGATCTGTGAAAATGCAGATGAATGGCTGTTTCTGTACCTAATTAAGGCAAGCAATCGACAGTGCGGGCAGGGGTGATGATGATGATGATAATGATTCATGAAACATATGAGTTAAACTAACTACATATAATTTCTTACGCCCCAGAAGAAGCAAAGCTTATCGAGTCTGGGGCGCTTACAGCAATACAGAACAGTATACAGCACTAAGAAATTTAAGACTACAAATAACTACAAATACAAATAACTGAAAATTCAAAACTACAAATAACTATATTGTTTTTTTTAATAATAATGATAATGAATATAAGATCAATAACAGAATGAATAAACGTTATGTTAGGTGTCGATAAATACATAACTATGAATGATTATGCTTCTAATACTACTAAGATAATATATGGAAATGGAAAGAAAGAAAGGTAAAACTAAAATTACTCAATTTCTGATAATTAAGCCCTTAATCAAGAAATAGTTGATTTATGGAAGAGAAATTGTATCATATGACAAGACCCAATATGTAAATTAAATGCAAATTGTTGGTTGAAATATTTATTATAGGTAAGATCCTAGTTTGTAATCTTTTAGGGCCTTGATGTATCCTTTCAGAGTGACTATCTTATTTAATTCAGGAGGTTGAGAGTTCCAGAGCCTGGGACCTTTAACAGTTATGGCTCGGTTGCCGAATCGATTTATAGTTTTTGGTATAGCAAAATTGTCACTGTAGCGGGTGGGATATTGATGAATGCTTGATCTGGTCTGAAATAAATTTTGGAAAACTTCTGGCAATTTTGCCTTGTTGTGCGTGTGTAAATGCATCAGCTTTAGGATTTTTATCTCATATTGATCTGAAACTTTTAGTGTACTATATTCTCTATGTATGGTATTAGTTGAAGCAAGGTGGTTCTTGTGCTGTAGGATTTTGAGTATTCTATTTTGGTGTGTCTGCGTACGTTTCATCAACTTTTTGGAAGCATCGCCGTAAATTTCAATACCATAATCTATCTTACATTGAATAAATGCATTGTATAGGGATTGCAAACACTTTTTAGGAAGCAGATGTCGAACTTTTCGAAAGATCGAAGCATAACGAACGATTTTAGTGCCTAATTCTTCGATGTGTTTTTCCCATGTCAGTTTCTCATCAATGGTTAAACCAAGGTATTTTACATAGCCAGACCTCTTTATATCTTCTCCAATTTGGACATTGACTCGGCATGGGGTTGGGTTCCTTTTGGGGGAATAAATACAGTAAGATGTTTTTTCTATGCTTAGTTTCAGACGGTTTGCTTTGAACCAAGTATGAAGTTTTTGTAATTCGATATTGGTGTCTTGAACCAGGGCATCAATATCTTTACTAGATGCAAAAATGTTGGTGTCATCTGCAAACAGTCTAGGTTGTAATTTCGTAGCATTGGCCATGTCATTCACGTATAACGTGAAGAGAATGGGTCCTAGGACGGATCCCTGTGGGACACCTGTGTTTATTATCCCAAGTTTAGAGTTGCATCCATTTACGTAGGTAAATTGTTTTCGATTTGAAAGGTAGCTACAAAACCATTTGCTTGCTATGCCACGAAAACCATAGTGTTCTAGCTTATGTAGTAGTATCTTATGATCAATTGTATCAAAGGCTTTTTTGAGGTCAAGGAAAATCCCTAAAACGAACTTTCCTTCATCAAGTTTTGAGTAAATTTCATTCAAGGCCTCAATTAAAGCCAGAGCAGTGGAATGACTCTCTCTGAAGCCAAATTGCAGTTTGTATAGGATCTTGTGCTTTTTTAGAAAGTCTAGCATTCTTTTACACATGAGTCGTTCCAGGACTTTTTCAAAGCACGAAAGAAGGGAGATGGGGCGATAGTTGTCTTCATCGGATCTATCTCCTTTTTTGAAAATGGGAATAACTTTAGCAATCTTCCAGATATCTGGAAAAACACCAGTTTCAAACGATGTATTATAAAGGTGCGTGAGAGGGTCTACTAGGCTTTCAAAACATTCCTTGATGATATCTGGTTTTATGCCATCATGACCTGCAGCTTTACCAGGCTTTAGATGACAAATTTCGTCGAGGACCTCCTGTTTCGTGACTTTTGCAAGGAAGAAAGAGCATTCGTTCTGATTTTCAAGAAATTTAGAGAAGTGTATGTCCGTAGCACTAACTTTGCTATTAATAGTTCTACCAATATTACAAAAGAAGTTGTTCAGAGAATTAGCAATATCGGCATCTGATGTAAAAGTGCGTTTTGACTTATCAACTATTTTTGCGATTTTGCACGATGTTTTGTTCTTTTTTGGATTGAGCATTGGTCCAAGTATAGCCCACATGCGAAAAACAGCATTTGCCTTGTCTTTTAGGATATTATCAAAGTAATTTGCTTCAGCTTGTCTCAAGCAGTTTGTTAAGACATTTTTGTACTTCTTGTACTTTTCAATGGATGTTTGGTCTTTACGAGAGAGTGAAAGTTTGTATAGTTTGTTTTTCTTACGTATACACTTTCGCAGTCCTTTAGACACCCATGGTTTATCTTTAATCCGTTTTTTAGGAAGCGTTTTCAATGGAAAACAGTCATTAAAGCACCTAGATATCTCTTCACTGAAAATTTCAGCACAAGTATTAGAATCTTGGCATTCTTGAAAATTATTCCAGTCAATCTTTTGCAGCGATTCCTTAAACTTAGCACGATTTCTTTCACTGAAGAAACGTGTCTTTGGCAAAGTTTGTTTTCCTGCAGTAATCTTGTTCAGCATTAGGACTGAGGCAAAATGGTCACTTATGTCAGTCACTAAGTTACCTGCAATTATTTGATCGCTAGGTCGTTGCTGGTACATAAAAACATGATCGATTAGGGTTGCACTGTGACTAGTAACTCTAGAAGGTAGCACAGTTTGAGGCAGAAAGCCATGGGAGACGAGAAGTTCCAAATATTTTTTAACGTTCTTGTGCTTACTATCGTTGTATTTAAGTAAGTCTATGTTTATGTCACCAATCAAGATTGCTTGGCTGAAGGAGTGTTGACTTATTTTTTCGAGGGTGAGTTCAATTTTTTCACAAAATTCATTAATGTTACCATCGGGGTGTCTATAGATAAGACCTACAATGGATTCAGAGTTATTTTTGGACAATGTGAACCACAGGTTCTCACAAGGACTATCACATGTAAAACTGAAGTCGATAAGTACGTTGAATTTAAGATCATTTTTAACATATACACAGACACCACCCACGTTGCACCTTTGGGAAGGGACAGGGTGAAACTTGTATCCATTCAGCAGGGATGAAAAGTGCTCCAAGTTGGTATTATGCACTTCGGTCAAGCAAATACAATCAAAAGAAAACTGAAATGAACTTAACAGGTTAACTAGCTCATTGGCATGTTTATTAAGGCTCCTAATATTCAAATGCAATATTGAAAGTGTTGATGAGTTCTTGCTCATGCCATTAATATTTTCAACAGTTAAATACTGACCATTTTCCGTAATTGGATTGAACTGGTCCAAAAAATCTCGTAAATCTTTACCAGCGGTAGCAAAACCCAAATCTACATCAGGATTTTGTGAAACACTGGACATGGTTCACACTCAAATATAACCAAGTAAAAGGGCAAAAGGTGGCCCTGGACCTAAAAATGCATTGGAAGATAGATGATTAAACAGAATTTATATAATAACGCAAGTTAATAAACCGGTATAGGTATACCTAGCTGTCTGTTCTGGTAGCCAAAAGGGTTACCCACGTTAAATTGATTCCAAGGGTTCTGGAACACTCCATTTTGTGGGTAGACGGAATTTCTCAAGGGAGGTTGATGGAGCATGGTCCACTGACTAGGATACTGCTGGCCAGGATACTGTTGAAGTGGAATACTGTAATTCTGAGAACCAAAAACTTCGGTGCTTTGGTTAGCATGGTTTGGCGATATGTTAGGCATTGATTGTGTATTAGCAGCCATCGTTGTAGGTATATTTATGCTGTTGTCGTGTTGAATGGAACCTCGATAGCCCTTGAAACCACTAGCCCGTTGTGGGGCAATATTTCCTCTGGTTTCACTAGGCAAGTATGCATCTTTGAAATTTCGAACGAGGAGAGCCGTGCCTCTTTCCGTTAGATGGAGGCCATCATACCGCAGATCTGGGTCGTGCAGAGTATCATTGTTGTCAATTATATGGAAGTGCAATTTCATAGACATGACTTTAAGTTTTTCATTAATAAAGTTTATTTTCTCAGGAATTGTTGGTGCCTGTAGGTCTTCTCTTGGCAGTATGCTCGAAATGAATATAGTTAAATTCGGGTGCGCAGATTTGAGCTCTCTGATAGTTTCCTCGAAAAAAGCGACAATTTCAGCCCCTGTAAATTTTGGGACGTCATTGGTGCCTGCATGAATGATGAGGGTGTCAAGAGATGTCAAATCAAGCTTTGCAAGAAAATTTCTAACATCATGCAGCTGGCGCCCACGCAAGGTCCTTATTTTTGTAGAGCCGCTAAAGTCTATCTTTCTTGGGAAAATGCCTTTGAGAATTGAATCTCCAACTATAAGTGTGGATGTTTCTCCATTGTAAGAGGGACCATTTCGAGGGGTTCTTGGAGGCCCATTGAGGGAACGAGCCCCTCTGCTCTCGGATGGCCTCATCCTAACTGATTCCTCAAAAGGTTTTGCGCTAGTTGGTTCAACAAGGGGGGTCTCAAATGCGGTGGCTTGGTGGCTTTGGGAGGAAACTTTAATTTTTTCAGATTTGGGCTGCTTATAATCCTCTGTGACATTTTTGATTGCGTTTGTGTTTTCTTTTATGCTTCGTTTGATGTCATTTAATGATGTAAGAAGTTTTTCATAGTTATCTGCATTCTTTTTGATTAGATCTCTTGCGTCAATAATTTCAAAGTCTAATTCGTTCAGCTTCTTTGTAAAATGCTTTTCTGCATTTTTTTCGATTGTTTTCTTGTCGAGCATTTCTGTCTTATCATTTTGAATAGCCGTCATGAACTGTTTTGTTTCCGATATTTCTTGCTTCATGCTTCTGGTGGTCTTATTTCTTTTTTCTGTTTCATATTCAAGTTTTGTTGCAAGCTGAGAGACCAGTTCTTCAACTGCCGTTAATTTTTCCTTTAAGCTCTCGATCTCACTTTTATTCCGTGTTATCTCGGATTTTAGCTTAGCGTTTTCTTTCACGATAGATTCGTCAGTGTTTTCGAGGTTTTGTGTTTGAGTCTGCCTGTCGTTGCCAATCTCAACTTCACTCAACGATATGCGAGTATCAGTGACACTGCCATTAGATAGAGTGTCATCATCATCGTCTTCTTCTTCATAACAGAATTCTTGTAGCAGAGAATCATTACTATTATTCAGCTTGGATTGAATCGTCTCCAGATCATTGGGATTTAATTCAGCTTCCGCATTTGGATCCGCTTCAAGAAGATGGCTAGGCCCACTGGCCTGCGCCATGTGTCGTACGTCTTTCGATCTCAGTCGTTAAAATTCACAACATATGCTTCTTTTCTTGTGTGCAATTTGAGGTCCAGGGCTTCTACATCATCCTACGTGGCATATTACATATTTGTCGATAAGAATTATGAAAATAAATAGGAAATATCAAAAATATACGGTGTTCTGAAAGTCCTACCTACTCGCAGTCAATTATTATATGCATCAGGGGTAAGTTGTTCAATTCCCTGATGCTGCTACAATCACTTTAAAAATTGCCAAAGCCACCTATTCTCGGTTCTTTGCCTATACTTTCTCCCTCTCCCTAGTCGTTGTGAATTCCATGTAGGGTGGGGACGAAATGAGTACAAAATAAATAAGTGCTGACATCAGCAAAATTGTAGTGTAACGAAGCATACATTTCAAAATAAGAATGACAAGGATATAATTAATTTAATTTTCAAATCTCGTATCAATACGTTTTATCTATTTAGAGATACAAAGCGACAATGTCATTTTACACCCAAATTAGCAACATTTGCTGACATCATCACTTCCCTACAAGACATAAACAATGACAAATAACGTTATATTATTTGCCTTATTGTGTTTGTTATTTGTGCTAAGTTTCAAGTCTCTGGCACTTATGGTTCTGAGAATAAAGAGGCCCCTAGTTTCCCAAAGTTTTAAAAAACCTAGTCTGGATAGGGTTGAAAAAATTGTTTTGAAATGTTCACAAGGGCACAGGTTTAGTGAGCATGAAGATTATTATGGAAGCACCACGAAATTCGTAAGAACTGCCCTAGTACTCAAAATCTGATAATTTTAAGAAACTTTCAGTACTAACCCAAATTCTTAGTTTCTTATAAAAAAAGATGTGTAACGTTCCTTTTAATGTTTTTTAGTGAACTAAAGCAACATGATGGATCGAAGGAAACATATCTCTTCAACGAAAGGAGGGTATTGCCACAGCCAGGAGACGGTCACTGCATTAGAGAGTTTATGATTGACGACGCGCCTGAACACGACGCGCCTTGGAGCCCTGGTAACTAGTATGTAGCGCGTCGCGTTTCAGCTTTGGTTATGATTCTCGTCTTTTTAAGACGCGCCAATGAATCCCGCATTTTAAAACGGCGCCAAAAATCAAAATGGCAAATTTACAATTCGACTTCAATGATATCGCTAATTTAAATGACGAAGAGTTCTTGCTTTTATATAATGTAGACGGTCCAAGAAACCATCATCTTAGTTTACCATACTGGAAGTTTGATCCTTTCAATCTTGAAGAGATGGATGATGATGAATGCCTTGTAGAATTTCGTTTTACCAAGGATGAGATATATGGCCTAGTTGCTACTTTTCGTCTCGAAGAAGACATACGCTGTTACAATGGTTGGGTAGCAGATTCAGTAGAAGCTTTATGCATTTGCTTGAAGAGGCTTGCATACCCTTGTAGATATGCAGATATGGTCCCAAAGTTTGGCAGACCTGTTCCACAATTGTGTGCTTTTTCAAATAAAGTTATAGACATTTTGTTTGATCAGTACTCTTACCTTTTGGGGGACCTGAATCAACCATGGCTAGCACCTGAAAACCTTCAAATTTTTGCAAATGCTGTTTTTGCCAAAGGAGCAGCCCTGGATAACTGCTGGGGATTCATCGATGGGACAGTCCGGCCAATATGCAGACCAAGTAGAAACCAGCGAGTGGTGTATAACGGACATAAAAGGGTGCATGCTTTAAAATTTCAATCTGTGGTGGCCCCAAATGGTTTGATAGCAAATCTGTTTGGACCTGTGGAGGGCAGGAGGCATGATAGTGCGTTGCTGGCCATGTCAGGGTTGCTCAATCAGCTTGAGGAAAGGTCTTTTGCCCCTAATGGAAATCCATTATGCTTGTATGGTGACCCAGCTTACCCCCATAGATTGCATCTTCAATGCCCATTTGCCAGAAGATTGCAACTAACACCAGAAGAACAGGCTTTTAACCAGTCCATGAGCAGAGTAAGAGTTTCGGTTGAATGGGTATTTGGAGACATCATCAATTATTTCAAGTTTGTTGATTTTAAGAAAAATTTGAAGATTGGATTAAGTGCTGTTGGAAAATTCTATACAGTCTCAGCATTATTAAGAAATGCCATGACATGTCTTCATGGAAACTCAACATGAAGATTTTTTTAATTAGACCCTCCAGACATCAATAACTACTTTGTGTAAATATTTAGCAGATTCATAGCAGATCCAAGGTAGATTTTTATGACAAAATGCAGCAGTAAAACCAAACATGTTTAAAAATTTATACAGAATCATCTCAATGCAGTTTCAAAAGTGCACTTAATTCAAAATCTATTTTTTGAGTAAACTCATCATCAATTCATTTTGTTTCCTGATTTCCTCAATAATCTGCTGCTGCTGTATCATTTGTTGCTGCAAGAGTAACACAAACTTATTTTCTCTTTCCTCTCTTCCTTCCATGCTATTTTTTCTGTCTTCATATTCCTTTTCTCTCAAGGCCTGCTCCCTTTCTTTCATTTCCAATGCTCTTTCTTTCAACTCAATTTCCTTCTTTCTCACATCAAATTCCTTTTCATTTTTTTCTCTCAAATACTCCACAGCATCAGATTGCGGACTCATTCTTTGCTTTTTCCTTGCTTTCTCTGAATTGCTTTCTCTCTCTCTTGTCTCGCCCAATCTTTCCATAGACCTCTTCCTCACACTCTCTGCTGTCGCTTTCTCCATCTCAACATTCTGTTGTTTGCTTTCATCTACTTTCCCCTGTTCTTCCTCTGCTGCTTGACTTTTTCCAACTATTTCCTCCATAGCATCATCTACTTCAGTATTATCTGTGTTTATGCCACTTGCCCCCTCTTCTTGTGCCATTTTCTTCTTGTATGCCCTTTCAAGTTTCAAAAAATGGTCTCTGACAGCCCTCTGGTCAACACTAAATTTTGGGCGATCAATAGCATTAAGAAAAGTGGCAATTTTCTCCCAGGCCTGGCCTCTCTCCCTTGATCCATGTTTGCACCTAAATGGCTCCACCACTAAAATCTCCCTGCACAACATCACATCATGCTGGAATGTCCAATTCATCTTTTGCCTTTAACAAAAATTTCATTTTATATACCTACATACTGCAGAAAAGTCATAGAAATAACACTGGGTTCTGTGCAAGTGATACTCTGTAAATATTAGAATTGGTACATAAGATAGTATTTTTACATACCTAAGAATTACACAAGCTGGTAGATTAGGCTGCTCACATAATGTTGCTTGTAGTAGAAATAAATGAACACAAGCCATGTTTTGCAGAGCAGTCATTTCAGTAGTATGTAGGTTGTAGTAGGCTGAATTTCATTTTGATGTAAATTCACTTCATTTGTAAATAATCTATTAAATCTAAATCTTGCTTGTGTTTGGTTGATTTTGCAAACAAACAAAATTACACGCTCACTAAATTACAAAACAGTGAATGATTCTGGAATGAAAACTGGAATTTGATACTATTTTCATGTTCATTCTCATACTCCTGCTAGGCCTGATTTTATCAGTATTTTCATTTCTTTATGAGACTCTTCACTCCTGGACAAATTTCCACTGAACTTAGGTGTCTGTTTTTCCTAAATTCTGCCAGAATCAAACACTGAATTTGTTCACATGTTTCATTAAAGTAAACAATTTTAAAAAGTCTCAAAATGAACTACAAACACTTGTGACTTTCTTGGAAGTTGTGAACATGGTGTTTCTAACGAGTAGGCCATTTCCCTGTGTAAACAGAAAGTAGAAAAGCAACCTTAAAAATTGTTAAAAATAACTGGGAGCTCGAAAAAACGAAGAACTAGATGTCTACAACTCATACGGAACTTTACTGAAATGAATTATGAAGATTAATTGAAAATACATACCAAATAAATGAAGATATTTTCTGCGTTGTGAAGACGACGTTGAACAGAGCAATTCCGCGTTGTGAAACAGCTAAAGACGCGTCACTGCAATGGGTCATCACCGAAACCGCGCTAGTGACCAGACCTCCAGAGCGCGTCTTTCACAGGCGCGTCGTGAATCATAAACTCTCTATTGTCCATTCAGTAAGAGCTGCACTGGAAAAGTCGGGAATTCCCGCAATACCGAACCATGCAGGCTTGCTTGAGATGTTGCGTTTTGAGATAATGAACAACGGCAACTTTTACAAGCAATTTGCCAATGAAGACGACGACATGGCTCATGATCTGGAACGATACGTCAGGGATCAGGTCTACAATGGAAATACAAACGATCTTGTGGTGTATGCTCTGGCAAATTGTCTCTGCGTTAAATTCGTTTGTTTGAACTAGATGAAGAGGAACACTGCTACCGAATTTACACTGAGCCCATTTCTCCTGCGCGCAGAAGTGGTCCTGCAAGAACCGAGATCGACTTGCTCAAGACACATCAACACTATGATGCACTTCAGAAGTTCCACCACAGTTCAGAAAATATTCGCCGCAGTGCAGCGCTAGTCTTTTTGCCATCAACAACGCAAGTTTTTTTATGATGACTCAACGTAAATCTCTCGTACAAACAGTGGTAAGTGACTTTTTTCTTTTCAGGTCCAAATAGAGCTAAATTGAGCATATTTGTGTCCTTGCAGGGAAAAGCAATGAAGAAGAAAGCAGCTACAAAGGTACCCATTTCAAAATATTTAAGCCAATTTCTGATAGGAGACAGGAAGACTGTTGCCAATCTGCAGTTAGATAGGGTAATGGAGACAGCCAAAACCTTAACTAGTGGTAATGAGAAAGTGGTACTTCATTAACCATTTGAAGAGAGTTAAGTCTCAGTGGAAGAAAATTATAGGCAGTGACTTTATGTCAAAGCCATGGGGTAGTCATGGTATTTTGCTCCCCACACTCACAGAAAAAAGGTGGTTTTGAGAAGTAGTTTATAGTACCCTAGGGTACTTGAAGACCAACAGGTACCCTTAGGTATTCTAGAGCTAACTGCCGTGCTTTAATGTAATCTTTGAGATAAAGAGCTACTCCTCTTGACTCGCTTTTTCCAAAATTAGTGAATATTTTATATCCATCGACAACGTAATTATTTTCTGTCCATCTGGTAGTTACTTTTTTGGTAGAATCTCTGTAACTGCACACAAATCTGTTTTTGATTGAATTAATCTGATTTGAAGTTCCTGTAGTTTATTGCTTAAACAATCCTCATTTGTGTACATGCATTTTAGTCCATTTTTCTTTAATACTGCAACATTGGGTACAGTAGCCTGAATGTTTATGTTAGGAAAGGGTATGCGGTTTGAATCTGTATTTTTTTCATCTATTGAGGAACGAGGCATTGATGTTTCAGTTCTTCACACCAAAGGACATTCAATATGACCTACGAACAAATAACCTCATGCCAAATTAGTGGGATGTATACTCTACGTTTTAGTTTGATTGGACTTGCTCCAAGTCTATTCAGTGGACTATCAGCATTAAAAGAATATAATTACTCTTGTGGGGGCGTAATTTACCAAGGTGACGCTGCGAAGGAAAAACGAGTACGAAAATGAATATTAATTTTGTTTTTGCCTGCAATTATTTTAATGTTTTTTTACAAATTTGATAATTCTGCAACGAGGCTGCCTGATTTCTTTAAACCTCTTTGGCACCACGATTCCAGCTTCGTTCTTGTGAAAGTATAAAATCATGCCACTCTCGTATGAGTGAACGTAAATTGAAAATAGAATCTTCCTAATCTAGTGACACTGATCTGTGAAAATGCAGATGAATGGCTGTTTCTGTACCTAATTAAGGCAAGCAATCGACAGTGCGGGCAGGGGTAAGTTGTTCAATTCCCTGATGCTGCTACAATCACTTTAAAAATTGCCAAAGGCGCATGAATTGTATGCGAAGGAGCGTGTGGCGTGTGTACATTTGTGGATTGTTTAGGAAATCATACTCAACTTGTTTTGCGAGACTCAAATAACTGCTTGGCCCCTCAAAGTTCTCTCACTTTACTTGAAAGGAATTTCTTAAGCTGTTGGAGGCTTCAAACATTGCGATTTTTCGATTGAACGGCACTGTTTGGATCATTTTAAATGCGGGAACAGCCAGACAGTTATGAAACAAAGAAATACCTATAATTTTGGGGGCCGGGGGGCCAGGGCCGGTGATTTTGAATAGCCAAAGTATGAAGATATATTTTGAGAGAACTGGATGCTTAATGACCATCGATGGCTCTGAAGATCACCTAATTAAACCACAAAGACTTGAAAACTTTACTTTCTGACCCGAGACTTTCATGTTTTATTAATAAGGTACCATCTTAAAAGAACATTGAAAGAAGTCAGTCTGTTTTTGGTTCTTATATTTGGGTGTCTTTTTTGACAAAATCAGTTTGCAGGTTCTTATTTATCTATGTTCTTGTTTAAGGGGTTTTACTGTACTTAACGTTATTGGAAGCATGTACGGTTGAAGGCCCCATAACCTCACAAGAGCCAAATATGTTATGCATGAAAAGAGCAGCACAGATTATTTTTAGTTACACACTATTTTTTGGAAGTATCTATTGCTAGCAGCATAGGTTCAGTGAGATTCATAAATCCACTTTAGGTCTGGTACTGTACATACAGTATCTGGATGTAAATAAATTACAGTACAGTAGAGGTACTGTAGGAAGCTGTAAATTTAGATGAAACTTGTAAGATTTGAATAGAAAGTTGCGCTAAAGACAGCGGTGAGCAATTTTTTACCAGAAGATTGGAAGTGTAACATCTTCAGCATAACCTGGCTTTTCAATTTTCATCACCGTCGAATTGTCAAGAAGTGAATTTGCTGCTTCTTCTTTTGTAGCTGACAAAGCTATTGCAGGTGAAATTTCCTGCTTTTTCACATCTGGAAACATTGTGGACAGGTCTTCCTCCCAGTCTTGATTGGTATGGACCATTGAAAGTGCAGGAAGTGGCTCTTGAACTGTATCAACTTCCTCCACCATGACAACTTCTACTCGTTGAGTCTCCCATCATTACAAAAATAGTCTTTGCCTAGAATTGGATGCTGCCTAGCAACAAACAAAATTTCTTGATGATGTCAAATTTCTTCAGACTGTTCAGCGCAATCAAAAAACTAAACAACGCCAACCAACAACAGAATGCTCCTTCTGAAAGGTAGGATACTGTCCAGGGAGGATTTAATTTCAAGTATTAATTCCAATTTTCAGGATATCCTATTTCCATCCATTCATCTGCATTGGCAAAAATATCAAGAAGCTTTGGTGCAAAAACTTCAACAGAAACGCGAAGGCTTACACCCATAGTGAATTCCGCGTAGAATTGATTCCCCGAAAAAAACTTGCCATCCACTCCATCGAAATTGAATATACCAAGGAACAAACAGGAATAAACTGATCACTTAAAGCGAAACTGTGTGAAACAAATCTGTATCAAATTGCTTCTTCCTGAACGGTCGAAGTTAAAGCTTACTTCTTGAACGATCATCTATTTATATGGAAAAACTACATATTTTCCGCGTAATTCACTTTGGGTGTAAGCCCGAAGAGAATTCTACGAAAAACCGATATCGCAGAAATTTGTCCGTATTCACCTGCATCTTCTCGAAGATAAAGAATTTGCTGAGTCATGGTTTTCAATGGCTAATGTGAAACGAAACTGATCACATGAAATGCATTGTGTTACAGTGGATCTTTTTTGTTTGTTCACAGTGGTACGTGAACTGTATCACATGATGGTTCACATGGAGCAAGTCCATTTATAATGACTAAATAAAGTTTTCACTTTGAAGTGTCAACTGCTAGATACTTAACACGTAAAGCCCGGTTTCAGGACACTTTGTTTCTTTTAAATTGTCCCCATAAGCAGCTTTCTTTGCAGGGTACTAATTGTCTAAATGGCTGCAACAAAGTCCGGAACAAAGTCAGAGCTCAATGCTTTGTGAATCTGTACATTTGGAATAAAGGAAGGCATGTGGGGCGTATTACTACGTAAAAATCTTGAGTACCTTAAACGAAAGTCCTTTTTTTTCTTGAAAATCCGTAAATAGTATCAAGGCAATCATAGCAGATATTAATATCGCCGCGCGGTGCCAAAGGTCAAACCAAAAACAGGCAAGCACACAGCAGAGCGTTGCGAAGAAAAATTTTGAAATAAAGAGCAATTCGTTACTTTCTGTGACCTTATGGCCAAAGGGAATTTCACTCCACAGAAAGTCTCGAACGCCTATTGCAAAAATTCCTTTTGTTTTCAAGAAAAATCCATAAGTTCTGACAAAATCTCGTACAATCTTTCGACTAAATGCCCCCGACTTAGAGCGAAACAAAACTTTTCCCACATCTCTCAGCATGAATGCTTGTGTTCTTCATTCTGTCATTCCCAGTAGAATGAGAAACACAAACAATTTCATGTTGAATGCTCTGAAGAAAGTTTCTTATTTTCGTCCGCTTAGGCCAATTTAGGCCCATCAGAATCTTGCCTAATTTCTTGTTTTTCTTGGTTTTCTGACCCGTAAATGTTGTTTCAAATCTGTCCTGAGGATGTAATGAAAAAAATTGGCCTACTTCTCGTAATGGCTTATCTCGAGCGGCTGGAAAGGTAACTTGCCTCTGGGCTCCTAGAGCCCTTTTGCCTCAATGTGTATAGGCTCCTGGGCTCTAAGGGCTCAAGACTTTTGGGCTTTAGGCTCCTGGGCTTTGAAGGCTCTAGGCTTTTGGGCTCTAACGTCAGCAACACTGATCATAAGAACATTTTGCATGCGTAGATTGCTACTGCTCTTGGTTTATGGGAAGGAAAATAAATAAAATTAATGATGCATTTGGTTTGGCACATAACAAGCTCAACGTTTGAAACCGTGTCACACTTTAGTCGCAAAGTTCGACAAGAGCTGCTGTGCCAAATTGATCTTGCCACACTAAATAGAATCTGCCGTACCTAATGGATTCAGACATCACACTTAAGCAATTAATTTAGTTCGGCACATGAGAAGTTCAATGTTTCAACTAAGACTACAAGATCTGGTGATCTCAGAGGCCATAACATATCCCCCCTTTTGCTGATCACTTTTCAAGGGAATTGGCCCCAAAGATACTGCATGGATTGATTACTCATACAGGGGCCCTATCTTATTGATATAAAACATTTTCAGGGTTTATTCCCACAGCATCGAATTCCCTTTGGACAACATTATATCTGACAATCCGATTATATTCTCTTGAGTCCATATTCCCATTAATAAAATGTGGTTCTAAAACCCTGCCATCCCCTGTCAGGCCAACCCAAACCATTAATTGTGATGTGCCCTGTTGGTGCCCAATGTAAAGGTCAAGTGTATGGCCTTGTCCATATTTGGAATATTTTACGGTGTTTTTGTATTTACTTCTGAATTTAGTGAAAATATTGCCTCATCTGATGTTATTAGGTTTAGAAGAAAATGTTCATCCTCTTCACAATTTTGCACAAACCATTGACAAAAAAATCCTAGCCGCAATCAAGCGTCTTGGGGACACAATGCCTGGCTTGTGGTCAGAGCATATGGATAGAAGCGGAGGTCACAGCAAACTATTCTATTGAACAAATTTTTCGATAACCCAAGCCCATTCCTTCTTGTCGACGTAATCCCATTTCGTTGCAGTGACCGGCGCACCCGCTGAATGCTCTCTGCAGACCTTGCTGTTCTCCGACGCCCACTTTTACCTTCATTGAAGTTCGTATTCGTTCCACGCTCTTGATACTTTTTGAAGCTATGGACTATTGTTAAAAGGGCAGGTGCTTCACTCTGGGCCAGTGGTTTGCCCAAGACCGCCTGACCTGATGGGCATTATTTAGTCAAACCATTTCTATGCAGATCCAAGCACGCTGGTCTTGTTTCAGCTTGCCCATAGTTATAATCTTATTCGGTGAAATTGATGGAGAGCACGTAAAACGTTCCTTAGCAGCTTTTTCCGTCTTTTTCAAGGTTTGCTTTGCACGAAAAATGCAATGTAAAGTATCTGTTTAACTGTAAAACATTTGAAAAGTTAATCAGGGCAAAAAAACTTTCAACAGATCTATTGTATACGACTCCCTATGATTTCGGTGATTCCCCTTTGGAGTGGCTTCTTTAGGCCGTTTTCTTCAAAACCTCTGGTTTAGGGCTGATGACAAATTTGGACTTTCTACAGGACCCTTAAGATAACAGCATAATCATTATGCTGATAGGTTATCCTGTATAAATATTCGTATTATTATTATAACACAAAATTCTCAACAACCAGGCGACTAACAAGCTCAAGCAAGGTATCACCGTTCTTTTGAACTATAGAAGATTATTATACAATACCGGGTGTCCCAAAATGATGTATCATTGTTTGATTGCTTATATGTCCATAACCGATGAACCGATTTTCAAAAATTTTATTTTATCCGATTGCGGAAAGGCTAAATTGTATTCGAAGGTGTTGGTTGTAGTTTAGGTCGATGTCTTTATGTCGAAAAGAAGATCATCGATAAACCTACTCAAATTCAAGCCTTAGATGGCATCAAGAAGAAACGGCCTACTTTCCCAGTCAATATTTTAGATGTGATGCAAAAAGCTGAACTTATATGTCGTTCAGAGAATATATGTCATTCAGAGAATACGAATTCAGTTAATACTGAGTTCAGAGAATACGAATAGGAGTTCAGCCTTTTGTATCACATCTAAAATGTTGACTGGAAAATAGGCCGTTTCTTTCTCATGCCATCTAAGGCTTGAATTTGAGCAGGTTTATCGATCTTCTTTTCGACAAGAAAACGCCGTGGTAAAACCACGACCGACATCTTAAAATACAATTTAGCCTTTAGGCAATCAAATAAAACAAAGTTTTTGAAAATCGGTTCATTGGTTATGGACATGTAAGCAATCAAACAATAATACATCATTTGGGGACACCCGGTACATTTCAGTTGAATTTAGTGAACCTCTTTATCGCTAAGCTTGATCAAATCTGTTGCGTTTTTTTGGGACACCCAGTAAACCTTTCTGGCGTCATATTCCTAATTAATTAGCAGTTTTTGCATGCAAAACTCATGGAATTACTTCAAATATCGATAAAGGTACTTGATCTCGCCAATTATATGCGAAATTAATGGTTTTTAATCATAATTATTGAGCAAGCAATTTTGCATTGAATCAAATTGTTGTCAATTGATTAGTTAATTAATTAGAAACCAAAAATATCCGTATGCAACCATATGAAACTACAAATTAATGCTATCAAGCAGGCATTTGGATGTTTCTTGCCGATTTTATTCAGATATTTGCTAGTAATGTGGCCTTTTTTGCAAATTGCTCAATTTTATCAAAATTTGCATCGTTTTTGGTTGAATTTTGATTGTTTAATGCTATTTTTAGATTCTCCTTTGTTCAATTATGACAGAGTGCAGGTTTAATAGTTGTTGTATTTTTTTATTTTGGTCTCCCTATGACGAAATACGCCCATCAAGTTAGGAGACGTTCATTCATGGAGAGAAATCAGCATAACAAAGAACGTATAATTCAGCACAACGGAGAACTTCAAAACTCAGCACAACGGACAACGTATCATGCAAGAAAGATTGTATATCATTGTAAATAATCAAGACTAGACTTTATTCAACATATCGGATTACTCATCGAACTTCACATCGCCGCAGAGTCGGAGACATCGTTGTACAACGATTTTCACAAGGAGGCTTTAACATGAGGAAATGGGGTACAAACAGCAAATCGCTTTCAGAATGCATCAAAAATTCGAGTGAAAATGCAACAAGTCCAAAACGTACTGAAAACGAAGAAAATTTCGAAATTTCAGAAGATGAGGAAAGTTTCGGAAAACATGCATCAAATATCGTTTGTAACGATGACGAGGCCAAAGTTTTAGGAATCTCATGGAACAAAACTACGGACAAATTCAAATTTGACTTGTGTCCTTTCGTTGAAGCCGCCAACAAAACGCACGGTATCAAGCACGACCGCGCGGTTTTACGATCCGTTAGGACTTTTGTCTCCAGTCATTGTGCCGTTGAAAGAAATCTTTCAAGAAATTTGCAAGCTGAAAATAGACTGGGACAGTTGTTTACCAGAGGAAATTTGTGAGAAATGGCGCAATATCGTAAATGACATTGCCAAGGTTTCCAGCATTGAATATGATCGCTCCCTGCTGGGTGATATTGAAATTCATGACATAACGTCCATTCAACTCCACGGGTTCGCTGATGCGAGCAAAATTGCTTACGGTGTTTGCATTTATCTCCGAATTGAGACAAAAACAGGTATTTTTGTGCGTTTAGTCTCTGCCAAAACTCGCATAACACCATTGAAGGAAGAAACAATCCCACGCCTTGAATTAATGGCTGCTTTGATGTTGTCACAATTGATTACCGCTATTCAAAAACGCCCTGAATCCATGTTTGAAGATTGATTCTGTGCATTGTTGGACTGATCCACAGGTAGTTCTGTGGTGGATTTTAGGGGACACAAAAGTACAAAAGCAATTCGTGCAAAATCTTTTGGTCAAAATTCGCAGTCAAGCTTACTAAGAGATGTTTGCGCAAAACGCTAGGAAATGCACATCTAACATATGAGGAACTAGAAACATCATCAATTGAAACAGAGGGTGTCCTAAATATTAGACCCCTTACATTTGTATATGGAGATATTACTGAGCCGCCGCTCACACCATCATGTCTAGTGTCCGGACGTAGATTATTGGACAGGCGATCGATTTCGTCGGACGTTAAGAATACGGACCAGGTTAAACTGACAAATCGCGCTAATTATTTGAAGACATTACTTGATCGTTGGAAAAAGGAATACCTAACTTCAGTTACGAGAACACGCCAGTACCAAGAACAAGTCAGTTAAACGAGTCGCTCAAGTCGGGGACATCGTTACAGTTTACAAGGACATGCTACCAAGACAACGTTGGGTCTTTTTCAGTCAGCTCTTGGATGGGTCAGTTTGTGCAGTACAAGTCTTCATTCATGATAAATCTGGAAAGAAAATTTACATCATGCGCCCGATACAGAAGTTGTATCCATTAGAAGTGCAAGGATTGGTTGAAGATATTCCGGACAACAAACTTATTGAAAATGAACATCAAGATGAAGTCCAGATCACACCAGTTAGAGATGAAGAGGTTATTGAGAACATTCAAGGACAATAAACACTTTTTGCTGTATGTAATATTTTTTTGTGTAAATAGGAACCTCTCTAATTGGCTGGGTCAATTAGGGGGGAGTGTGTTGTATTTTCATAGTCATACTCAGAGGATATAAACTGGACAAACACCGTTTTTGTTTAGTACAAGAAGGAATACGTATATCAATTTACGTTTAATTCAACATCTAGAGGGAAAACGCTTATTATACAGTTGTTCGTGTTTCTTTATCTTTAATTCAGATTAGGCCAAACATTGCGCCACTCGAAAGCAGGACTTGCTCTTGGATTTTGTATCACAATCAATATAAACTAAAACGTTGCAAAATTCCAAGCACAAAATACAACAATAGTCATAGCTGTTATACTTTTGGAGAAAATCAGGGGGGAGCCAAAAACGCCCCCCTCCAGTAGAAAATAACTTTGTTTTACCCAGTTAAAATAGGGTTAATGATATTTTTATGAAGAAGAAGAAGCATGTGAGTTATAATGCAATCCAATGTGGCATGTTTATGAACAAATACAGGCCTTTCATTCATTCAACATCTGATTTTTGTCATCATGTGATTGCTGTGGAATTAGATGTGGGGAAGTTAAATGTCCTTATTGTATGGAGGGGATTGATATAGATGGATACTTCGAAGCTGTTTATTGAGAGATCTAGATGGTAAAGTGCTTTGGGAACAAAATATTTTGGTCCTGAAAGTAGTTTGCTGTTTTTGCATGAAAAACAAACAGGACATATCTTCAGAGGTAGAAACATTATTTGACTCAGAGACTGTCGGAATGAGAGATGGTGATATAGTGCATACAGATTTTAAAGATACTATCAACATTCATACATTCTTGGGCTTTATTTGAAATAAATCAATCAATTCCTGCCAATTGTAATCTCATTGTCTCCGTTGCAAGCTTGTCAATATTGGCATCAGTGAAACTTGTCAGGGATATCAATGGGATCTGCATATTTGGGTGAACTCCTTTCAGATAATAATCCTTGGCTATTGTCTTTTGTGTTTTATCATAAGAAACAGGTTGCTTTGAAGAAGGCAAGGGAGATCAAGCCAGAAGGTGTGAGATTCTTCATTGACTTGTCAATTCGCACACTCTAAGGGAGGCAAGATCAGCTACCAATGCTCCTAGAAACAAGATGATGTAGGGAGCCCCCGGCTTACACCGGTGTCCTTGAGTAGTCACGTGACTCAGTAGCAGTATTCATGTTTCCTTTGGGCCCATTATCTTTATTGAGTCACAGTAAGCTAAAATTCGATTGAATTTGATAACTAACATTACTGTAACTGAATCTATCAAATATGGATGCAAGAGTAAAATGCTACAATGGAATTGGCGATGTGAATGTTTTTATCGAGAAAGTTTCATTGCATTCATTATTGAAGAAATACGATGGAAAGAAAGCTGAAATCAGGCTGAGATAGAAATCGCATTTCAATCTCAAAGTGTCGAGTTCAATTTCCCTCTCCTTCTTGTCTGACAATGATTCCAGTTTCGGTACCTCAGGCTCATTTTTATGATTCTTCTGATGATTCTGAAATGGTTCTGAAATGAAGATGTATCTTTTGTGTATCTTTTCCACAAAAAAAGCACAAGTAGATCTTGTCGTATTTTCTGCTCACATATGCTCTGTCTTTGAAGATTGTGGAACAATAACTGCATAGAAGCAAAGAATACGAAAATACATGCATCTTCAGCAACATTTCCAGATAGCAACGTTGAACAACAAATAATAGTCCTCTTAACCGTTGCTTCATATTCCAAAATCGCAGAAATACAATGCTTCCTTGCTGTAGAAGCTAAGCCGTAAAGCAAAATGACACACAATGGATAACTTATTCGTTAAGAGCTGCTCCAGAAATTCCAATGTCACAATATATGCATTTAAGAAACCGCTCTTGAATCTAGCCTTGGGGATTGACATATCTGAGAACCAACATCATTTATTCTTTGTTGAAGCAGTCAGTTACCTCATCTACCAGAATGGCATAAAACCCACATTCTTTTTATCTCTTTTATTATCTGATCACTGACAGCATCAGTGCAACAGGAAATCAGCTCATTTTGAATGGTCTTTGATCAATAGGTGGCAGATTCAAAATGCTTCTTTAAGACGACATCTCCACTTTCAACTCTGAAATCAAAGAGTGCTTGGAAATTCCCACAATCTTCTGTGTCATACAATTTAGAATCATCTATGTGAACACGGAGGGGTATGTTATGTTTAGCGCAAAGAAGAACAGCTTTCACAGCAGGAGCAAGCTTCTGCCTATTGCGATTGATCTTTGCATTGAGAGGAGCGTCGAGAATCCTGACAACAGACCTCGTGTTTTCCATCATCGCAGTGAAATCTTGCATTGTAAGTAAGGCCGTCTTGTGAACCTCAGATTTAAGTTCATGCAGCTTTAAATTGGTTTTTGCTGAGGACAAATTTGTCAAGGGGCTTTTCATCAGTTTGGCTAGCTTAGATGTGCTTGAGCAAACACTTCTTCCAAAGAAAAAACATGGAATACAAAATGCGCGATCCAAATCATTTGATTGTGCCAGACAAGGAAAATATTGCAACCACCCTCTGCTAAAACCTCGAGCTTTTCCACTAGTTTATCTTGCGTGAAAGACAAATCGTGAACTGGCATCCAAATAGTTTGAAGACGGTTATATTTCTCATCACAAAGCAAAGTTGAAATGGAATTAAAAAACAAACCAATGTAACAAGAGTGTATTGGATTATCATGCTGGGTATCTTTTGGGTCTTTCTGCACAACTCTGACTATCCAAAAGACCTATTGCGTGAATCAGGCTTCAGGTATTTTGAATGTTACAAAGAAATGCCTTTCCTTTCGGAATTTAAACCTAATTTTCACGAGGCTAGCACAAGGTTGATCTTAGTCTTGTGAAAACCATATCTGCAGTGTCATCAGGAGACTTTGCGGACTGCAGTCTAAAATGTAGAAGAACAACACAACATATGCAAAATGTATCACCCCCGTGAAAACTAGGGACAGCACCCCTCCCAAGCAAAAATATTAGAAAGAGGCCAATGTGAACTTCATTATGAGGCTAATGTTGATTGTGATGGTGATCGCGATCTTGATTGCAACCCTTGATTCAAAGAGTGATTGCTGTGTCCATCAGAGATAATGGCAGACACTTCGCAGTTGGATGGTTCTTTTTGAAACATATCTGAATAAATGTAATCAAAATTATTTGAATTTCCTTATTTCTGGTAGACTGTGAAAATAATTTTTGGGAGTTTTATGACAGGTTGATTTCGTTGTTGATTTATCTCTTTTTCAAAAACGGCATCTTTTTTATTGAGAATGCAGCAAAACAACAATCACCTCGTATTTTGCAGAACTTGTTTTGCCTTATGCTCCGTTTTGACTTCAACAACTTTTCTGCGCTTCCCTTTGGTCTCTGCGTTTTCTCCTGGCATTTTCTTTGCATTCCATTTTGGTCTTCGTTCAAATCTCTTCATAATAAATGATATTGTTCATTTGAACGAGACAAAATAGTGTGCTACAGCAATTTGGCTGCATTCTTTGTCTTGTATTCATATACTTTCAATGACAACTTCCGCACGTCATGCAGAATTAATATTGACGTCACATCTGTCAGAATTTCTTCCAGGCAGACTTTGCTGGTTTTTCCTAGAGTTATTTTTGTTGTATTGAATGTGTACAGCGAAACCCCAAAATGTGGATATACTTCCACTTCACACATCAAAGTTTGTAGACTCTCATCATTTAGAATGTGCACCTTTAGTAGAGACTTAAGTACACATCTAATCGACCTGATCAATCTTTCCCAAACTCCACCAAAGTGTGAGGCATACCCAGGATTAATGATCCAATCAACACTGCATTGTAGCAGAAACTTATGCACCTGGTCTTGATTCCATGCCTGTATCGCTGCTCGTAGTTCTCTTTCTCCACCTTTGAAGTTAGTCCCGTTGTCTGATCTTATCTCTTCTGGTGATCCACGTCTAGCTATGAACCTTCTCAAAGCCCTTATGCAGGAGTCAGTGTCCAAACTGTTGGCCACTTCTATGTGTATGGCACATACTGCAAGGCAAGTAAAACTAACCCCGTATTTCTTCTCAGTTGCACAACCTCTTCTAGCCAGGAACGGTCCAAAATGGCAGGGCCTTTTTAAATTAAGTCATAATGAAATTTTGCTGTGTAAAGACATGTAACATAAATAACACAATTTTTCTTATCTTTATCAACAGCTGAAAACTCTGAAACGGAATGCCAGAGAATTGCATCAAATTTTAGGCCTAGACAGCTCAAGCTGGGCTGGCGAATTAAGGCAAGTATAAACTGTAAAAACTAACCTGTTGTGGCCGTCCATCATTCATACAACTGCTGAGGAACTCGTAGTGTCCATCCAAAGTCGCTATTTGAAGGTTTTCTATCGTGGAATTCTGCTTCTTTAAAGGGGCAGTCAGACGCGAAACGCGGGTTATCAGATTCTGCGTGTAACAATCCAATTCGTATAGGCCTATATACCAAAACATGTCTACTGTACCTCTTTGTTCGCTGTAATTCTGATGAAATTAATTGAGCAATGAATCCAGTAGAGTGTGAGAAGGTTCTATTCAACTTTGGTTTAACCTAACATCATAAATCTGACTCAAAAACCAGATTCTTTGGCGAGTTTCTTGCCCACTTCGACTTGTAGATTATCTCTTCGCAGCTTCAAAGTTGATTCTGCAAAATCGCTGTTTACGACTTTCAGGAATTTGTGATAAACAAAATAACTTTGCAAATACATGAAATCGACATAGACGAACAATATCTGTCAATTAAATCCTTGAGATTGTCAAGAACAATGTCGATGGAGATGGATTGAAATGTGCGATAATCCAATTCAAAATCTCCATTGACGAGTTGATGCTAGGCCTAAGCACTTTTCATGCAAATACAATGGAAATGTCCCGCGCAACATCACGTCTGACTGCCCCTTTAAAAGGAGTTTCAATCTTGCAGCATCTATCGTCCAGGCGTCCAAAAAGAGTGAATAACAGTGCTTTTGCATGAAATAAGTAGCTACGATACCAAAGTGATACTTACTCTTGCCAAAAAAGACATCCAGGTTGCGTCAACTGCAAATATGGCTGAAGGTTTCATGGATTAAAACTGCCACTGAATTAATGACAGTCAGAAATTCTGGAGCTGTGAAGAGCGAGAGATATCACTTCACGCAATGCATGCTGGTCAACATACGCCCTTTAACACATTCTACAGTTTATATACCTTCACTTTCATGGATATTCCTGGCAAGAGATCCTTCACGCCTGCAAGTTGGCATGCTCCAAAAATTGGATTGTAAGCCCTTCCATTCAGCAATGTCTTGATCTAGAAATGAAATATTGAGGTCAGTTTACCGCTAATGATCTCATTCTAACAAGAGACAGAGCAATATTTTTGAGTAAATTTCTTTGTGGATTAGAGATACTACTGTACACATTTTCAAAGGTCTTAACATCTTTTGCGTGTATGTTTTACTATTTCATCTGGTAGACTTAATAAATAAATTGATATATTCACCTCCTGAAACGATCTGGTAGGTGGTTGCTCCCAAGGGTTTTGCGGCATTCCACCAATCCCGATAATGTGGCTCTGTGAAACTCCCATCAAAATTGGCAGTAAAGCTTGGTGGCGAGACCTGGCTATTGGTTAGTGTTGATGCCAGATTTACCATTGTTGGCAAAGTGCCATCTTCCTTCTCTTCTTGCTCCTCCTCCTCCCGAATGAGGGCAAAATCAGCAGAGCGCCTCCTATTACCTCTCCGAAGGGCCTCCAAATGCCGCTCTCTTTGGCAACTTCTCCCCTCTTCATCATCACTTTGTGGTGGTGTTTCCACTTGATCTAAGTTTTTTCCCTACACTTTCTTCCTAAAAGTTTCAACTGCAGTTGCATCTGCCCGGTCCAATTCACCCCTTTTAATCCCCTCCTTCACCTCTAAATTTCTATTACGCTGTTGGTAAACAAATTTAATTCGGTCTAGATTTAATTCTGATTGTAAACAGCAAATTCAACGAAAACGTATAAAAATATTACAGACACCTGTCTCAGATGAAATTGGTTGTAAATTGTGGAAAAAAGATTAAGTATTATGTGCAGGCAAGTTGAAAAGTTTGAAACGGATACTGTAGCAATAATACTGTCAGTATGGCATCACCCTAAAGGCTGATTTCCAGTCAGTGGAATTTTCGGAGCGGGTGGAATTTCTATTGTATGCGAGAGAAAAGTCGCTCTGGAAGTGAATGGAAGTTACGGCTGAGTGACCTTTTATTATGTAAACTTCCGCCCGCTCGGAAATATGATATCGGAAATTCTGCTGACTGGAAATTAGCCTTTAAGCATAAGAACACGAGATGTGATATTTTCTAAAGCAGCAATTGTTAGTTCCTTCGCATTTTTTAAGTACTTGATGCACAAGCAGTTCATGGTTGCTGTTTTGCTTTTTTTCTATGCAATGAGCATGTAGGCAGTGGTGGGAAATTTGCCAAATATGAACCGGGAGCTACTGTTCTAGTGAAAAAAACATGTTTATTTCTAGTGTTTTCCAATGGATCTCCCTTGCAACCAACATGGAGGCTGCAAAGAAATAATTTTGATAAATAGTTTGCAAGATATCTAATATATAACTTAAATAATTTACGTATAGTATTCAGTTTTTGCAGTTTGCGTGAGGCACGTCTTTTTCTTGGGCTGGCAGTTACTTTTGCTCTGCGCCTTTTACTATTATAGTAGCGTCTCAGGCTCTCCAGAACCTCCTCCATTTGCATGTTAGGCAAATTTTTGGCCTTCATTTCATTTTTGGTTGTCTTATACAGAGTCCTCTTGTCTTCAGGTGTCACATCAGACCACTGAGTTTCCATGAAACCTTTTGCAATGTCATTGCACAAGTTGAAAGTACTTTTCAAGATGCTCTGAAAATGATGAAAATTGATTCACAACTAAAGAACACGCTCGTTAAAATGAATAGATCCCTGCTTTTGAAAATAAAATGCTTCAGTTATTGTTTCCTGGCGTCGTAAAACACACCTCCTGCAATTAATTTCCAGCCACAGCCCTGTGAAGCTTGCAAACGATGTCATTTTTAATCAACGGCTTAATGGGATGACGTCATATGATTGATAGCATTTGAATAGAGTGAAAATAGTAAAATACAGTGCCACAATCACTGTTGCTCATCCCCATAAAGAAATTATTTGTTAAACATGACAAAACAGTTTTTAAAAAACCATAACATGCAAGACTTCTTTTCCCTCACGCAATTTTTGTCCACGATTTTCAGACAATCCTGGACAAAATTGTTGAGAAAAATTGATGAGGTCATGGCGTACAAACGCATTTTGACAGTACTTAGAAACGATGCCCCATTACCGCCCCCCTCCCCCATTCAATGTTGGGTAATTTTTGGAGAAGGGTAGCAAACGTCTTCTCATCATAACCAACATTGAATGGGGGGAAGGGGGGGGGCGCAGTTTTTCTCAACATATTATGTCCAGGATTGTAGCTTCACCTCTCTGGATGAGATAAATTTATCATGGCCTTCAGTTTTGACTAGAAATCCTGCACTAAGTTCATGGACAGTAAAGTTAGTTAACTCGAGAATAGTATTCCACAGTGTAGCAGCTGAGATTGCATTTGGGCAATATGCAACAAAAACTGTGCAGATTGTGCAAGACCTTTCATGGTGTGTACGTGTTGCAGCCTTTGTAGCACAGCCCAATAATCTTAGTTTTCACAATGTTCCACCAGTGTTAGGAGAAATGAATGAAATTGTGCATCTACTTTATAATACCCTGAATGGGGTCTTCTGTTGTGGTTGTAGAAACCCAGAATATAAGCAGCTGAAACCAATTGTATATGACAAAACTGGTACAATTGTTGGGAAGGCTGACAATGGGTTAAGCAAGGAAGAGGTAATTTTTCGATTTACTAACTGCACAGGAATTCTTTCCTTGCAAAGTGGTATGCAAGTGTGCAAGTCATGCCAATTGCTTGATCCTATCTTGCGGGTCCAGCTAACAAGATGCAAATCACTTGTGAATTCTGATCGGTTTTGTGAGATAATGAAAAATAGATAAACAAGTCAAAGCTCCACAAACTGGCGATACCTAGATTTGCAGCAAGCTTGTATTCGTGCATCTGATGAACAGCGTCGTAGAGTGAATTCCGAGAAGAGGGAAAAATATGCAAAAAGAAAGCTTTTGGAGGAAAAAAACACCAAAAAACTATCAAAGGATTGGGATGAAGACCTGACCTCGATTTTGAAAGTGTGAAAAAAGAAACAAAGCCAGCATTTCCAAATAATCCAGACATGGAATTCTTTTGGCAACTTCAAAGAGACATGGTGGATAAAAAGAATAGAAGGTGGCACCCAAGGCAGGCTATTTTTACTAATTCACAATTGGATAAATTTCTGCTCTTGAATATCTACTTTTCCCAGTTTGGTTTAAATAAGTCCTTGTTATTTGACTCTGATTGTATTCCAAAGTCCTTCCAAGCTGCAGAAAAAGTTAAATTGTGACAATGCAGAAATAAATAATGATTGACACTGTCTCAAGGAACCTAACTGCAACATTTTTTGCAAAAGGACCTGTAAAGCACACTTTTCTTGCCTCCATGAAAGTCATGATCAACAACAAAAATTCAATTTTGGTCAGTTGTTATAAAATCCTTGATCAGAAATGTACGGTGCCCTGTAACGGCCATCAATATTTTTCACTGAAAAGATAGAAATATCTTTATGTCAACATAGCGCCCTCTCTATGTCGACATAGCACCCGCTCTATGTCGAAATAGAGCCCTCTCTATGTCGACATAAAATTTTCAGTGCGTATTTTGCAGAACGAGGGAATCTGGATGCAGATCGGATGCAGAGTTTCCATGTTGTAGGAAGGGAGATGGGATAGAAATTCATGACACTACATGGCAAAAAAATGCAGTTGTTTACCCAATTTCCTCTGACTATAACCGAAGGTTTCCTCCAACAAGGTTTCCTCCTATCAGCACAAAGTAAAAAGGTGTTTCGCCCTGCTCTTGAGTTCGGAATAAGCAGGGCTAAAGGGCATAGCATCCCCCCTAAGAGACTATTTGTCGGAAAGTTTTTCATTTTCTTTTCTTTTTTCTTAAATTTATAATTGTGCGGGTGGGTGCACTCCAAGACAATAGACAAAACCCAGGATGGAGAAGTCGCAGATGAACACAGAACATATTTCAATACTTTTACTCATATTCAATTGTTTATCTAATTAATTATCCTAATCTTTATTGATGCTTTGATGGTTCTGTGATTTTGTCTTATTCCTTTGTCTCCTATATCTCTCTCTACGTGTTTAGGAGGTTTAGGACCTAAAGTACTACTCAATGCCAAAACCGGACACAATCGGAAAAGGGCTACACTGCGGAAAATCCTCAACAAAAAGAGAAGAAAAGAACATGGAAACCTAGGTAAAAATGCGAGCAGGAAAAAATTGCGCAAAGCCATTTTACAACATATTCCTATTGATAACATAGTAAATTTAGGCACGGCAGCACTAACCGTTAGCGAAAGGATAGTCCTACAAAAAGGTCTTTCCTTTATACCTACACCAAAACCTGTGAATATACACCACATCAAAGAGAGCTTGGACGAGTTTATACGCAGAATGAAACTAAGATTTCATTTTCACTTTCATCCTACAACAACGGAGAGAGAACCATTTAGTTTAGAATCCTCTTGGGCACCTCCGGGTGAGGTCTTTCCCCTACTACAAGAATTCTTCAAATCAATTACTGACGATATTCTAGAGCATACCCTACGTGTAAACGAGGCTGAAATCCCAAACCTTTCCTTACAAGAACAGGAAGCTATCCGTACATTAACTAGGAAAGGATGATAAAGATCAAAATCCCAAGTGATATGAATAGAGTCCTTTCCAGGATATCAACGTGCTACAAGCGCTCCAAAGCTGACGAATGGAAGCATTGGACACTGATTTATTCGCTGTTCTGCCTGAAAGGTCTGATCCCTGACGACCACTACGCAATGTGGACAGTGTTTGTTGCAAGTTGCAGAATTCTTTCCAGGTACTACATAACAAGAAAAGAAGTTGCCGACGCACATCACTGCCTGAAGATATTTGGTAAACAGTTCGAGAAGATTGTTGGTAAAGATTCTTGCACCCCAAACATGCATTTACATCTTCATTTAAAACAATGCATTCTCGATTTTGACCAAGTGTATGCATTTTGGTGCTTTTCATTTGAGCGATATAATGGCATTCTTGGCAAATATCATGTCAATAACCATGAGATTGCTTCACAAATCATGAGAAAATTTATCATCGGCAAGCAAATTTATCGTGCAAACGATTTGCTTACAAGGCCAGAATATGCCAGCTTCCTCCATTTCACAGAGACCAAACCCGGATACTGTCATGAGGATGCAACATTGCTGCGCAAGCAAAAGCAGTCAAGCAATCTGAATTTGGAATTCCTCGTGTCTACACGATGTGAGACTGTACCTGCAAAATCAGCAACCATTTTATTCAGCGCCTATGATGCCGAATGCGTGACAGCTCTCCCGAAGAAGTTGCACTGTTCCGTCTGTGTTTCAGATTACCTAGAAGAGTTTACACATGTTACGGTTGGACAGGACGCATTAACAAGCACAAATTATTGTGGGAAGCAATTGCATTGTATCAGCGTTTTGGCACGCTATTTCGGTCGCAGCATCGATTTGAATAGCAGGGAAATGCGTCCTGCTATACTGGAAGGAATTTTCAGGGTTACGTTCTTTTTCAACGAGAATGGATCATCTCAAAAAGCAAAGGTGTTGTTGGCCAAATGTTTCTGGCTTCGACGGCATGAAAGGAATCAACACCCCTGTCAAAAGTGTGGTGCACAGAAATTGAAGATGGATCGTCAATGTCTTTCATACCATTGAAGTTGGTAGGGTGCCGTGCGATTTTTGTCAAAGAGACGCTCCGAGTGGGCTCTTGTATAGACGCAGTTAACATTGTCATTTCTGTTCCATCAAATTTGTCTGCTTGAATCTTTAATTTTGATTGATCCAATCATAGCCAAAGAAAATTAGAACTTTTCAAACACTAATATAAGAACAAAAAGGATGTACCCCTTGATAAAGGAACAAGATGATAAGACATTGGGAATTTCCGGATACACAGCAAAATTTGTCAAGCTTTCGATTTGACTGTATTTACATTGCATTTTAAGATCGTCCACCAACGACCGGAGACACAGGCTGGGCTAGCGAGGTCAAAATTTAAAGTACATCTGGAAATCTGGATACCCAACCATAGCCAGTCCCTAATTGAAATCTCTGGAGTGCACCCTAAAGTTGGAGTTTGTGAAATCGTTTCTCTGGTGTTTCGTGGACACATTTTAAATTAAAGTACATGTATTTTACTTACTATAAGAGGCAGATGCAAAAAACGGAAACTTTTCTTAGCACACTGAGGCCTTTCAATCTTATGTTATCATCAGAGTGTGACTAACTAAAACGATCAAGAAACTATATGTATATAAATTGTAGTCTGACTATTTGACATTGGTATGTGTCAAAGATTAAATTTGATGTCCTGTGGCGAATTATGAAATCACGTTGAAATGATGAGCTATGAGTTTAGGGTGGCATGTCCAGCTTTGAAAAGCTTGCTTTCGTAGTGCAATAAAAGTTTAGGGTCTGTAATTGTCATAAAAACAAAAACTTTGAAAAAAGGTTCTTTGAGCGAATTATTCGCCTTTCCGCATTCAAAAACGTGCTTTGGAAAATTGCATGACGATTTACCAGTTCTGCATTCGGAAATATGATTGTTCATTCTGTTTCGTAAATTTATGGTTTGACCGATGTAAGTGGTACTATTAGTAGTTCCTTCGCATGAATTGCAGGATAAAAAATAAACGACGTTTATGCTATGGCATGAGATTTGGCGTTTGATTTGCCATGTTGTTCCATTTGCTGTTTTAAAAGAAGAAACCGGTTGGAGATATAGTCGGCAAAGTTTGCAGTTCTTTCTGTTGCATAAGATGATTCCTGGTGTTGGTATAACTACGGGGTAGTGTTGAGAGATGAATTTTGCTTTGGTAAGAAGTGATGTAAGGTTTGGCGGCTGTTTCAAAGCTAAGATTGGTTTGGTGTTCTGGAATTTCTCTTTTGTCGATGGATCTGTAATGCCGTTGATTAATGTGGATACTGTTTTGATGACGTGTGTGTAACTCAGGTTGGGATAATAAGTGGTGACGAGTGGGATGACGTTTTTCTCTTTGAAGAGAGCGGGTCCTTGAACTTTTGCCCTGTGGAAAGCCTGTTTTATCAAATCTTTCGGATAATCACAGCGTAGAAGCCAGTGAACATGTCCAGTGAACTGGCTTCTACGCTGTGATTATCCGAAAGATTTGATAAAACAGGCTTTCCACAGGGCAAAAGTTCAAGGACCCGCTCTCTTCAAAGAGAAAAACGGTTCAGGTCACTTTCACGCTCTGACGCCATGGTACTGCGATAGGCTGTCTTCAGTCGTCTTACTCCAGAAGCTGCTCTTTCTGCTTCACACGAACCAATCGGTGAAATGCAGCCGTGAGTGTATAGGCTGCATTTGGGGCCTCTTTCCGCACTTCAGCTAGTGCACCATACCGATCACTAGACATTGCCGCAGCTCCATCATATGCTTGCCATCTACAATCAGCCACAACAAGCTTGTTTCTCTTGAACACTTCCACAATGTTATGGCCTAGGTTTTTTCCCAAAGTGCGTCCTTTCATGTGGATGGACTGAAGAAACGTTTTCTCGATTTTAGGCTTGCCATGCATTGAGTTGAGATAGCGGAACAAACAAGTAGAACTTCTTTCTTGGCAAATCTCTCTGTGACCTCATCTCCAATTACTGCATAAAACTGTTCGCTTAAGATCATATCCTTTATCTAGTTCTTTCTAACTAAAGCTGCATCGGCAATTATGTCATTTTGGGTCTTCCATGATAACATCTTTGCATTTCGCTGGCTGCTTTTTAAATGTTCTTTTACTGTGGGGTCATATTTTGCAATCAGCTTCATTATGGCGAGAAAGTTACTTCTGTTTTCCGTACCTTCATCAATGTCATTTACTTTTGTATCCCCGTGCCCTCTCAGTGGGAGCCCTTGCTTGGGAAACAAACACAAGTATGAGTGTGGCAGCAGAAGAGGTGAAGGAGAAGGATGCGAATTGTGATATCGCAGCAAGTTTTGATGGCACGTGGTAGAAGCCAGGTCGCTCTTCTCTAAATGGAGTGGTCTCGTTAATATCGGTGACAACAGGAAAAGTTTTAGACTTTGAAATAAAGTCAAAGAGGTGTAAGGCATGTCAAGAAAAAAAACCCTGAATTTCTTGAATGGAAAGCAAACCATAGTGCTGGCTGCGGTATCAACCATTCTGGATCATCTGGTGCGATGGAGGTATCTGGTGTAAAGTCAATGTTTGAAAGATCCGAGGAAAGAAATGGGCTCAGATATGTCAGTTATATCGGTGATGGTGATTCATCTATATATCAAAATGTTGCAAAATCAATACCTCATTGAGAAGCTGTCCAGATAGTAAAAAAGGAGTGTGTTGGACATGTGTAGAAAAGGCTTGGCACCAGATTGCGCAAATTGAAGGACAATTTGAAGAAACAGAAGTTAGATGATGGAAAACCAATTGGGGGAAGGAATTGACTAACTGACCAGACTGTTGACACTCTGCAGAATTGTTATGGACTTGCAATACGTGTTTTGGGACACCCGGTACGCTGTTTCTCATAAAAAATACGTGTATTTGTGCTTCAAGATTTTTGAACAATAATGGTAGGAATGGTTCTCATGCACTACCATTTGTCATCATGGACATAAGAACCTGTCCTACCATGATAACCCTAGGGTCCAGCTGTGGTAGGCCTTGCAGCACCTCCATTCCCCTGCCTCTGCCCCTCTCTATGCCTCTACCCCTCCCTCTACCTCTGCCTCTGCCTCTGCCTCTGCCTCTGCCTCTGCCTCTCCTCTTTTCTCTTCCTTCGATTTTCTTCGAACAATAAAAAGTCTCGATTCATTCCTACGAAAAAATGCCGTGCTGTAAACCTGCCATCAAAATGGGCTTGAAAAATTGCTGAATGAAACCGAGGGCTTTTCGAGAAAATGCATTGCTATTTGCAACCCTCAATAACAATATCTATTTCTTCTTCACGTATTGTTTCGCAAAATATACTCAACTCTTAGATCACCACATAGAAACTCCAGAAAATGTAACTTAAGAAACTATTTATTGTCGACAAAGTCAATCCTTGACTTGTTCTACTTTATTTTCACTTGTTTCCTGTATCATATTTATCGGAATGTACTTGAATACTGTCTTGAGTAATGTAAACATTGGAACGGCTTCGAAAACATTGTTTTAAAACTCTTCACGAGGGCACATGAAAATTTTTATGAAACCTTTTAGAAACCCACCTTAAGAAACTCTGGTTGATAATTTTAAGAAGCTTTCAGTACTGGCCCAAATTCTCAGTTTCTTATAAGGAAATACATTTATTCAAAATGCATAAAAGAAAAGGGGATGGGGCAAGGGTTCTTAAGATGGGCAATTATGCGTATGCGCGCTCCTTTTGGCCCCTTCTCACTTCTTGGGTAAGCTTTTGAATGTTCAGTGATTAAATGCATTTTGATTGTTGGAATAGTGCAAATGTTTCAGCAAAAAATCAGTAATCAATACTAATTACATGCTCAATGGTAGAATTAGTTTTTGTTCGAACTTAAAAATCAGTTTAACTTACCACGCATCTTTCGCCCACCTTCCATCTTCTTCTCTGCTTAAGAAATAGCTTCTCGGGTGCAGTTTGAACATTTCTTTAATTTTTTGCTTTAGATCTCTCATTGATTGCGCCAAAATTTCCTATGATTAACAGAACATTGCATTCAATCTTTCTCGTACGAGAAACCTTTTCTAAGAAATTGAAGTTGCAAAATGCAAAATCATTGTCCTCACTGATCATAAATGAAAACGTACCTTTTCTTCCTTTTTATAGACCACCAATATCTTTTTTAAATTGTGCTGGATCTCATCTCTAATCTGTTCAAATGAATTAGTTGAAGTTATTGGCAATCATTTTACGATCTTTGCATTATTTTACAAGAAACCCAAATAAACTCAACTACACGTTTTTTTAACAAGAAACTGCCCATAAGAAACTCCACTTTCAGATCACCAAAAAATATAAAGTTAAGAAACTAGTTTTTGTCAGAGGAACTGCTCTTACCTTATTTTCACTTGTTTCCTGTGAGTATTGTAACATCGGAAAGACTTCATAAAATATTGTTTTGAAACGTTTACGAGGGACAGGTAGTGAACATAAAGATTGTACTCTTGTTTTGAAGGTGTTCTCTATATCAGAAATATGTGCTGAGCAAAATGGGCTTGGGGGACCCTCTCAAAAATTTGAGCATTTTTGGCCAGGGGGTAATGTCTGAAATTGGCCTAATTTTCTCAAAACATCAGCATAATAATCGACTCTAGATTGTAAAAAAGCACAAAATTGAGATGAAATGAAGCAATCCAAGGGCCAACACCTATGAGAGGGTGTCTGCAAACCACGAAACCACGAAATCACGAAACGAAACGGTTAAATAGCGAAACGAAATGGGGAATAGCGAAACAGCGAAATGAACTGCTAGGTGCAATAGAAGAAATACTAAGAGCATAAAATGAGCTGAATGAAGAGAGAACTGGACACTTTTTGTCTCGCTTCTTCCGTTTTTATTTGGGATTTAGGCCTTGTACTTCTTATTGCAGTTAGATTTACGGTTTGAGTTGTGGATTGAGTTTTTTGGAGAAATTGAGAAAGTTGAGATATGGAGTCATAGTGTTTTCAACGTTATTTCATTACCCAGCGACCGCGCAGCAATTGGGCTAGAGGGGGCAATAGCCTCCCCCCCACTTTTTTCAAAGATAGGTTTAAAAACGTATGAACTTTGTTGATTTTTTTCCTTGAACAAATCAATGACAACGAAGGAAAACGACTTGACACAAATGTATGTGTCAACCATGGTAAATTTAGTATAACGTAAAGCATGGTCATTGACACATACCGTAAAAGTTCTATAAATGCCCCGGGACTTATTTAATTTTGGACACTTGTTATTTCTTTACCCCCCCCTTTTACAAACTCATATCACTCTGATTTTGCTGTTTTTGCTATTTCCCCATTTCGCTTCGCTATTTCCCCATTTCGTTTCGCTGTTTTGCTGTTTTGTTTCGTGATTTCGTGGTTTCGTGGTTTGCAGACACCCCCTATGAGAGGCTATCTGTAAAACATGGAGTGTGGAATGATGGAATGGAATGATGGAATGGAATAATGGAATGGAATGATGGAATGGAATGATGGAATAGAATGGTATAGATGGAATGGTAGATATGGAATAGCTAAACTACAGGTCGCTTTGGAAAAAAAATTGCACCGATGTGTTCCTCAAGATCTTCTTAGTTTATTTTACATATGTTTTCTTGAAAGTCTCATGAAATTCCCTTAAATATCGACTGAAACAACAAGCATGATAACAGACTGTGTGGGCAGACATCAGTTAAGTCGTTTAATTGATGTGAGTTGTAGCGAAAAAATCTGTAAAACATGGAGTGATGGAATGGAATGGAATGGAATGGTCGACATGGAATAGCCAAACTATTGGTCGGTTTTGAAAAAAAATTACACCAATGTGTTCCTCACAATCTCTTCAGTTCATTTTGCGCATATTTTCTTGAAAATATGCTGGAATTCCTTCAGATTTCAACCGAAACAAAATTCGATCTATGCTAGGCTCGCGTGAACACAGCTGTGGAATGTTGAGAAGTGACAGGGATCAATGACAGTTTTAATCCTTATCCTGTAATGGCGCCAAGATCATTTTTATCATAAACGGGGGTTCGTAAGAAACTTTAGACAACAGCAAATTGAGTTATTGCTGCCCTCATGCACTCACTCACTATTGTTTGAAAACAATGCCCAGTTGTTCATCATTTGCACAGTTTGTGGTATTGGTTAGATTTCATTTCAGGTTGTGCAACTGTGAACTGAACTGCGTCGATTTTTCAAAAGCTATGCTTCACCACGTTGTGACTTTCGTCGGAGAATCCATAGTTTTATGCTGCTGGCATATTTTGTCTTATCGGGTACCATTTTATTTTCAGAATTTTTAGGCACTAATGGTAATTTTGTCTGTGCAGCAGGCCTCACCATGGTGGGCTTTGCTTTACATACAGTCAAGGACGTGTGTGCTCCCAGAAAACTGTCGTGCAGAATATCAGTAGCTGACGAAGCCAGATTTAATTTCCTCCGGGCTTGCTACTTGATAGAGGGAATGTTTGGGTTTTACGGTCACGGTGTTTCACCATATTTTGTAATCTTGCACGCTATGTTTCGGTTTGATGTAAAATATCGCAAAATGTTTTGCATTTTAAATTTTGAGCGGTATTACGGTTTTGGGACCCCCAAACATCCCCTGTTGGTACTGTCAGAAAAATCACCAAATTCACATCAACAATCATGTGAAAGAAATCTACAAAAGTAACAAAGTTGTATGTGGTAGAAATGTTCGGTCACTGATCTGTACCTTCAGAGATTTGGCTATGGGAGTTGAGCTTCTTTGACAGTTCGAAATATTTGCTTGAAAGAAGGTAAAAAATGCGTTGTAATGGTGACCATGCTAAAAAGGAAATAGTCCCCCCAAATGCTATATTAGTCCCCCCAAGAGGTTCAAACAATTAGATTTTGAGTTTTCAAGTTTTTATGGCAAGGAGTCACTAAAATTTACTAAAGGCTGGCACCATCGATGTGTTGATTTTTCCAGGCACTTGCCACGCCATCCCCATGTGCAGAGATTCGATTGAAATTAGACGGGAAGTCAGAACATTATGATTCACAGCTGGTTTGATTCCGGAAGAAATTCTCAACAATAATACACTCTCATTTTTATAATAAAAGTGGTTCAAGTGGCTCTAGCCATATCGGATATCAGAATTTCCTGTTATTTTTGTCAAAGGTTTATAGATCCTGAGAATTCCCTTTAAAAAACTAAACTATGAATTAAAAATACGAAACTTTTGTAATTTACCGTTATAATGTTCTCCGGTGACTCAAAATATGTTTTAACTATTTTTAAATTGTCTTGAGCGCAAATCACTTTATTACTAGTTTGAAATCTTATTACAAAGTGATTTAAGAGCTCTTCGAACAAAAATAAATCATTCCAGAATGGAAATTAAAACTCATTCAGAGACTTTAGGTAGCAAAAGTATCCTAACATTTAAGAGACTGTCTGGCAATCTTTGACCTTAGTTCTTAAAAAAAATTAGTTTAGACGTACTTTTCTTACAATTTCTTATTTTTGGGAAGTCCAAACATGACAAAGACTCTGGGACTGAGGTTGAAGAAACGTTCTTTTTTAGCTCCCTAGCTCCCCTCTCTAATAAACCCCTCCCTCTCTGGTAAGCCCCTCCCTTCTAAGCTAAATGTTCTAAAGAAGCCCCACTTTCCATCCTCCTTCATTTGTATTAAAAAGGATGTCAAATTTCAGTTTATTTAGCTAAAAAAGTGTGCAGGTTAATTTTGATACTGCTTTGATAAATATGTCGAATTTGTTCATTTGACTCGGTAATATTGTATGTCATTCCTCAAAATTGGGGATAAAAGAGTTAAGATGCTTTAATTTATATCCTTTTCATTTGAGAATAAACCCCCTCTCTAGCTGACAAGCACCCTCTCCCTTAAAGCCCCCTCTGGAGTCTCCAAGATTGAGTAATAAGCACTTGGGGCTCAAAATAGCCTGTGTTCCAGACCATTACGCAAATATAATTTATTTTTCTGGAGTCTAGAACACAGGCTAGCTCAAACAAGCTTCTTGCTACTAAGAGTTTCTTGGAGTCTATCAAATTTGCACTATTTTTCAGAATCATTCTGTTTTTTAAACAGGGCGTCCAACGTAACCAGTAAGATAAAACAATCTGTGGTACAATCTGCATTAAAGTTATCCATTTTCATAGCATTTTGAAGGCATTGTTCATGCTCTAAATGACAATCGTGTATGTAAAACCCACCATGGTGAAGCCTGCTGCACAGGCAAAATATACTAGCAGCTTAAAACTATGGATTCTTCGACGAAAGTCACAACGTGGTGAAGCAAGAAGCATAGCTTTTGAAAAATCGACGCAGTTCAGTTCACAGTTGCACAACGCGAAATGAAATATAAACAATACCACAAACTGTGCAAATGATGAACAACTGGGCATTGTTTTCAAACAATAGCGAGTGAGTGCATGAGGGCAGCAATAACTCAATTTGCTGTTGTCTAAAGTTTCTTATGAACCCCCGTTTATGATAAAAATGATCTTGGCGCCATTACAGGATAAGGATGAAAACTGTCATTGATCTCTGTCACTTCTCAACATTCCACAGCTGTGTTCACGCGAGCCTAGCATAGATCCAATTTTGTTTCAGTTGAAATCTGAAGGAATTCCAGCATATTTTCAAGGAAATATGCGCTAAATGAACTGAAGAGACCAAGAGCAACATATTGGTGTAATTTTTTTTCAAAACCGACCAATAGTTTGGCTATTCCATTTCGACCATTCCATTCCATTCCACCACTCCATGTTTTACAGATTTTTTCCCTACAACTCACATCAATTAAACGACTTAACTGATGTCTGCTCACACAGTCTGTTATCATGCTAGTTGTTTCAGTCGATATTTAAGGGAATTTCATGAGACTTTCAAGAAAACATATGCAAAATAAACTAAGAAGATCTTGAGGAACACATCGGTGCAATTTTTTTTCCAAAGCGACCAGTAGTTTGGCTATTCCATATCTACCATTCCATCTATACCATTCCATTCCATCATTCCATTCCATCATTCCATTCCATTATTCCATTCCATCATTCCATTCCATCGTTCCACACTCCATGTTTTACAGATAGCCTCCTATGAGATATCATTCCTTGGCCAAAATACCCTTTTAATGGCATTTTGACACAAATGACACGGGGGTTTATACCCCAACATCCACTATTTCAATTTTCATTGTTATGTTGAACTAACCTATACCATGACCATTAGATGCCATTGAAATACATTCTTTTACACCCTGAAAAGGAGGGACTTTATGTCTGGATTTTAAAATCTAGCCAAATGCTATTTTCAGAAACTTGGGAACTCTTTCCCAGTCCCCTAGAGAATATCATGTTGGACAAAACTGACAAGAATTCACCATAAGTGCTTTGTTACTGCAGATGTTACTAAATTTAGGGTGAATCTGCTTTATGCTATGGTGAGCTCAGAAAACTCTTCTGCACCATAATTTGTATTGAATCAAGTGCAGCCAGTTGCGGAAATTTTGTTTTTAAGTGGGAGGTAAACGTTGAGCAACTGGTCAAATTGTCTGATTCAAGCGTTGAATTTCCAATAAATCCATTGTTTTGCTAACTTTCCAGACCTTTTCGTGAGAACTGAAGGCAGTTGCCCCCAAACCCCCTCAATTTCCGCCTCTGAGTACCTCTCCTGTAATCAAACTGATTAAAATCCACCAATCGATCAAGAATTGCGCTTTCAAGCTTCCTTTATTTAGATTTGAAATTACTTTCTCCGCAACGAAGAAAGTAATATTAACCTTTCAGAGAAGACAAATCATATAAAAAAGATGGCTGAAAGTTGCGCAAGTTACTAGCGGGTAAATACAGGAATTGCTCCGACACGAAAATTTTCGTAAATGTACGATTTTGCGTTCATCGGTGACCGAGGCTTTGACTGGAGACTTAGCGAAGTTTCACAGCAATGGCGAATGGAGCTATGTTTGCAGCGAGGGAACTTTCATGCTACCCTGTTTCCTGTTGTAAATATGAAAAAGATGCGTTTTTATATAGATGAGGTGCAGTAGGACTATTTTCAGTATAGACAGGTCCCAGGCCAGAAAAATCGGAAAACTTTTCCAGTCAAAGTTGAAATATTTTGTTTGCAGGCATATGTTTTGCCCCCATATTTGACTGGAACAAACCGCCAGGCAGTTTCCTGCGTTCTTGTAAGAAGAAGATTATACCGGACGGCCTAAGACTGAAAGTCGAATAAGCAAAGACAAAACTTGTTTACATATATCAGCGCTTCATTTATTATCTCTACTTTCTTTGACATTTGAATTGTGTTACATAATCGTATTTCCCAGTCCAGTTCTGCGAGTTTCATCGTTGTTCTTGATTTGTATTTCGTTAGCGATATTCATACTTCTTGTTCGTAAGCGTCGTTTTTGCGTAGTCTGAGCGTAAGATCTGCTTTTGCTCTCTCAGTCTCGTGGCGAGGGGGCGTGTCGGTCACAGGGTGGCCATACTCGAATTCGACGTAAATAACAAAAATACAACATCTTCCCCCCATGATTGACCAGGGTCAATCATTGATTTCCTATTTACAGCGAAAAAATATTACATTTGAAAATTTAATTTCTTAAAGTCCTTGAATGTTCTCGATCACATCTTCGTCTCTCACTGTAGTAATTGAAACTTCGTTCGATTGTTTTTCTAGTTTTTCATGTTCGTTTACTGGACATCGTACTTCTAACGGGTACAATTTTTGAATCGGACGTTTAATGTGTATTTTCTTACCAGATTTGTCATGAGTCAAAACTTCAGCTGCTCGTGCTACGCCCTCTTTTCCTTCAAAGAGGCGAGTTACTTTCCCTAGAACCCAACGTTGTCTAGGAATAAGATCTTTGTGAATTGTAACAATGTCACCGACTTCTGGTACTCGTTTTACAGACTTGTTTAGTTTTGTTTCGTGTTCGCGTAAAGACGGTAAATATTCGTGTTTCCATCGAATCGAGATAATAATCGAGATAAAAATCGAGATAATAATGTTTTCAAATATTTCGCTCGCTTCGTCAAGTTTTCGTAATCTGAACTTTCGATATTTTGCGAGAATGATGGTCTATCTAACAATCTTCGTCCAGAAACTAGACACGAAGGTGTGATTGGAGGTTCAGTAATTTCGTTGTAAACAAACGTCAACGGTCGCGAATTAAGAACTCCTTCTGTCTCCAACAACACCGTTTCCAACTCTTCGTAAGTTAAATGCGCTTTACCGAGAGTTTTTCGTAAACATCGTTTGGTTAACTTAACCATCGACTCGTACATTCCGCCCCACCAGCTGGCGGTGGGTACATTGAATGACCAAACAATTCCGAGACTATTTACAAATGAACGTACGTTTTTATCCAAAAAGGTCTTTCCGTTGTCCGATATAATTCTTGAGGGCAAGCCTCTTCGACCGATAAAACGTGTAAATGCGCGAATAAATGAGTTTGCGTGTAAGTCTGGTATCAATTCGAGATGCAGAGCTCGAGTGCTTGCACACGTAAATAAGGCAATGTAACATTTATACATTTCTCCAGTTTTTGAATAAATATCTTTTACAAACAGCGGTCCCGCGAAATCAATCCCAATGTTCGAAAATGCGGTATCTTCCGAAACTCTAAATTTTGGTAACGGCGGCGATAATGGCGTATCGTAAGGTTTTCCCATCAAACGTTTACATGTGACACATTTTGACACGAGTGTTTTGACTATTTGTTGACCTTTACAAACCCAATATTCAGATCGTACTTGAGTTAAAGTTTCTCTAAGTCCATTGTGCTTCACTATGCTATGACTTTTGTAAATGACTAAGTGCGTAAAATGATGACGTCTTGGAAGCAAAACCGGGTATTTTGTTTCGTACGGTAATGGGGCGTCATCGATCCTTCCTTTAACTCGAAGCACTCCCTTTTCATCGGTAAAAACACGTAAAAATTTCTTAGTTTCTTCGAATTTGGTATCGTTTATGAAAGATTTTTGTGCCTCTTTATGCCAAAATGTTTTTGCTTCCGAAATGTCTTGAGGCGAAATTAATTCTTGTGAATCCTCGGCTGAAACTTTTCTTCTCAGACGATTTATGAACCTTAAAACGAGAGCTGTAATTCGAATTAATTTATCGAAACTGCTGAACTTTTCACACGGAATGATAGCATTCAAATTTTGAACAGGCGTGGTCGTTGTCAAAAATGTGCTCGAGTTTTCTTGATCGTTTAAATACTCAATGTTTTCGTCGTTAGATTGCGTACCTTCAAATTTAGGCCAAAATCCTTCTTCTTGACACAGAAATTCCGGTCCTTGCCACCACAGCTTTTTAGCAACGAATTTGGAAAAGGAAACCCCACGAGAAGTCAAATCTGCTGGATTTTGTGCTGAAGGGCAGTACCCCCAGCTCTGTTTTGGAACTAGTTCTCTGTTTTGTATCAGACGGTTTTGAACAAATTGTTTTTGAATCTTGTTATCATTTAAAATCCAATACAAGACAACCTGTGAGTCGGACCAGCAATGAATGGATTCGATTTGGCAGCATTCTTTCAACGTATTTTGAACTGACGAAATCAACTTAGCAAGAATTAGTGCTGCCATCAACTCTAAACGCGGCATTGTTTCGCTTTTCAACGGTCCAATTCGAGTTTTTGCTGAAACTAATTTTGTAAAAATCCCTTTATCAGTTTTGATTCTTACGTAAACAACTGCACCATAGGCAATTTGGCTCGCGTCAGCGAACCCATGGATTTGAATCGACTGTATTTCATCACATGAAATATCACCTAGAAACGACCTGTCAACTTCTACATTGAAATCCTGCGTAATGTCATTTACGATATTGTGCCATCGTTGACAGAATTCATCGGGTAAACAAGTGTCCCAATTCACTTTTAATTTACAGACATCTTGAAACAACCGCTTGAGCGGAACAATGAGCGGCGATAACAAACCTAGCGGATCATAAATCCGCGCGATCGAACTGAGAATCAAGCGTTTTGTGATTTTCTCCTGAGCGGCGGCTTCGTAAAATGAGGCAAGGTCGAACTTTAACTTGTCAGTTTTAGCGTTCCATGTCATCCCCAAAACTTTAATTTCGTCTTCTTTTTGGACTGCGTGAGAAACATTTTGATTTTCACTTTTGGAGAGAATGTTTTCGTTCTCTTTGCTTTTGGACTGATCATTTGAAATGCGTGCACTTTCGGCGTTTTCGATGCGCTCACGTAATTTTTCGTTGTTACTGTTAAATTTGCGCATGTTCCAACCAGCTTCTGAAAATCTTTCTTTCAGTTTTTCGTAAAATGCAAAACTTTCATCTTCTGAGGCAAAAGAAGATGCAAAATCATCGACGTAAAGAGAACTGATTACTTTACGTACAAATTCGGGGTCGGCTTCCTGATAATTTTCGAGATGGTGTCGTATCGTCGAATTTAAAATAAACGGTGAACAGGAAAGGCCAAACGCAAGTCGAGCAAATTTCAGCTTTACAATTTTTGGATTCTCAGGGTCAGAATCGTCAACCCAGAGAAATCGTAGGAGGTCTCTTTGGCTTGGATCGATCGAAATTTGCAGAAAGGCTTTTTCCAAATCCCCAATGAGGGCAATTTTGTGCATCCTGAATTTTAGTAGCACATCGAATATCAGGGGGGCGAGGTTTGGGCCTGGGTGTAAACAATCATTCAAACTCACTTCACCTTGGACCTTTGAGCTAGCATCATAAACGATTCTAAGTTTCGTAGTTTGCCTTTCTTGTTTCACAACACCAATGTGCGGAATATAATGTGTCATACCTGGTTTTGGAATTTCCTCGTTTTCAATTACCCTTTCGATAATTCCTGACTTTAATTGGTCCTTGATTACAGAATTGTACTCATCAAATACTTCGGGTTTCAACTTTAGACGATCTAACTGCGAATTCAGGCGACTTTTTGCAACGTTATAATTGTCGGGAATGGTCGGATGATCATCTTTTAGGGGCAAAGAAATTTCGTATCGTTTACCATCGAATTTGATTTTGTCTTGCATGAGATTTTCTGAGTCGATATTGTCTAAGTTTTCGTTCGATTTTACCCCTAAACTTTCTTGATTCCAAAATCTCTTAATTTCATCTTCTAAATCGTTTTCCTTTCCTACCAAAATGGCGTCAGTTTTTAACACATGAGCTACTGTAATGTTTGATGAGCACTCATTCTGCATAGGAATTTGTAGCGGGCCACTTAATACGTAACCAAAACGTGTCGAAATTGCAACGGGGCTCATTGGGTGTTCCCCCGTATCACTTGATCAAGCATAAAAAGATGTACGAAATCTGCACCAATTAATATATCGATTTCTAATTCCTGAGATCCATCCCCGCTGTCCGCTAGCGGCAGATTTTTGAGATGAGAATAATTTGCTTGTGCGAAATCTATGGCTTGATTAGATAGAGGACTGCAGATTAAATCTACTACAAATGCATTGATGTAAACAGTTAAGTTATCGGCACAGTGTACAGCTAATTGAGTTGTTTCGCAAGTTTTAAGTGTGCCTTGCTCGTTGCCAAACTCTTTTATCAGAATCTCTTTCGTTGAAAATGTAGGAAGATTTAACTCATCTTTCAATCTTGCGGTGATATACGTTTTTTGGGAACAAGAATCCAAAATCACTCTTACGTTACATCTATTTGCTGGATCATCGATACTGTGTACTTCAGTTTTTGCTGTTTGCAACAGAGTGGCACAGCTCAAGGAATCATGTGAAGTATAAAGATTAGTAGTACTTACAATTTGAGCTGCGGCTGGCGGCGGCTGTCGCGCGTTAAAGGTAGATGGGGCGGAGGAAGGCTGATTTTGTGTTGGAAAATTTCGTACTGATCTCGAATTATCCTCGTTTGCTCCACAAATAGCAGCATGATGCCTTCCATTACAATGATAGCATTTCGAACGCGATGTACATTCTCGACTCATGTGATTGCCCTTTAAACAAACAAAGCATCTCCGTTTCTCGCGAAGAATATTCTTCCGGGCGTTGGGATCGGACACTGTTCGGCAACTTGCTGAAAAATGCTTGTTTCCACAGGAAAGGCAATTGGGTATCACTTGGTTTCTTCCTTGCGCTCCATCGTTTCCAAGGAAAAGGGTTGATGTCGTCGATAACTGTTTTGGGGCGGTTGGATTCTGTGCATAATATCCGGATCTTGCGTCCTTTGGCGGTGTTGGACGGAATGACGTTGTTGGTGGCGTAGCAGGAGCCAAGGTGCATCTCTCCCGTAAACTTAGCTCATCTCCCAAATTTTTGATTAGGCCTTGTAAGTCCCACTTATCTTGTAAATTTCTTGTAATAATCAGGCGTAAATCTTGGGGTAACTTTGACATTATATCACGAGACAATACTGTACCGTAACTTTCGCATGTAACTCCAACGCTTTTCAAACTTCGAACTGCGGCTTCAGTCTTGTCGTAAAGGATGCGAAGTCTTCGTATATCTTCGCTTGATGTAATTTTTGGTAATTCTCGTAAACTATCCATAAAACTTGTAATGATGACTTGCTTGTTTCCAAAACGTTTCTCCAATAACTCCATTGCTTCATCGTAACTGTCGTTTGAAATTTGTAATCCCGCGAGCGTTTGCGCGGCGACTCCGGTCAAAGAATTCACGAGATATTTCAATTTGTCTATTTTTGAAAGTCCTGCATGATTTCCAATCGTCGATTTAAAACTATCCCAGAAACTTGTCCATTTAGTGGCATCTCCATTGAATGTTGCGAGTGCAAGTTTCGGTAACTTAACTTTGTCTTCGTATCTTGGACTCGATTGTTTTTGCGGTTGCGAATTCGCTTGTCCAACTTCTGCCAGTGCGGTTTCAACTAAACACACATAGTCTTCTATTTCTTGCTCGATTTCTTCACGTTCTAATATTTCTTTCTCGATTTCTTCGTCGTTCTTCAGAGCTCCTAAAATGTTGGCATCGATCGTTTCTAAGTCCTTTCTCTTTCTCGTTAATGTGTTCTTGAAAGAATTCAATCTTGGTTTGATCTCGTCGGGAACAGGAATTCCCGCGGGCGGTATAAGTTCCTTGTTCTTCGCGATTGCGTTTTTTACAACTAGTCTATGTCCATTTCTCGTTTTGATATTCTTCTTTAATTCTTCAGCCATCTTTCTACTCTTCTTCTTCCCGGGTCACGGCACCATGAAATATTTTGTTTGCAGGCATATGTTTTGCCCCCATATTTGACTGGAACAAAACGCCAGGCAGTTTCCTGCGTTCTTGTAAGAAGAAGATTATACCGGACGGCCTAAGACTGAAAGTCGAATAAGCAAAGACAAAACTTGTTTACATATATCAGCGCTTCATTTATTATCTCTACTTTCTTTGACATTTGAATTGTGTTACATAATCGTATTTCCAAGTCCAGTTCTGCGAGTTTCATCGTTGTTCTTGATTTGTATTTCGTTAGCGATATTCATACTTCTTGTTCGTAAGCGTCGTTTTTGCGTAGTCTGAGCGTAAGATCTGCTTTTGCTCTCTCAGTCTCGTGGCGAGGGGGCGTGTCGGTCACAGGGTTGCCATACTCGAATTCGACGTAAATTACAAAAATACAACAAAAGTTTTGAAAACGGATTTGGGATCGTTAAACATAGCAGAATCAAATTTCAGTTGGGGACTTTTCAAATTTTTCCGTTTTTTCAAAATGGCGGCTTAAATGTAAAATGGCGGATTTTTAACAAAAACTTGTGCATAAAGCAGGCTTCTGCTTACATAAATACATGTTTTTAGATTGTATACGCTGAAAGACTATCGTCTTTGTGAATATTTGAAATAAAATCATCATTTAGCACCATTATTTCATAATGGCGGCATCAATTCAAAATGGCGGATTCCCAAAATTGATCATTTCGATTAAGATCGCGCGCAGATTTACTTCTGCTCTAAAAAGAATCCTTGGATGATTTGGTATCATTTTGGAAGGTTGGGAAGTTTCAAGTAGCCCATTCCATCCAGTTTGCTTGGCCCAGTTTGCTATGTCGAGGCAGCTATGAAGGGTCATGGGATGAGAGAGGACGCTCTTACAAAAGGATTTGCAAGACTCGTTCAGCATAATTTGGAAGGCAAAAATCAACTCGAATGGGCCACCTTCTCCTGATCAAGTGTGTAAGTCCATTGAAAATTTGATCCCACTATCCTGTATATTCAATGACATTGCCTGGTCCATAAATTCCAACAAAGGCAAAAAGCAACAAAAGCTTGACAGGTGGCAAGGAAACATCTAAATTGCTGCACCATGCTGGCATTGGTATATCCTGTAATGAGAATGTTGAATAACATTTGCGCAAAATCAGTGTCAAGATGGATCACAAGCACATGTTACCACCTGGCTTCATTAATGGTAAAATGATTCATGTCACTTTTGACAATTCTGATGGAAATAAGCAAACACTTACTGGCACTGACACAACACATCATACAACAGGAACAGTTTTCCTAATTTCAAAACCGTTCGAAGAGACAGAGAGAAGAGAACAGATCGTTCAAAATAATCTAATTTATGACGAGAAGTAACTGATTAGGAAATCACTTGATTGAAGATGCAGATGCTCTGACAACACAGCCAGCAACAAGAGTGTTTCAGTATGGTTTGACAGTGCACATTCGAAGAGGAGATGAAAGGCCGGTTTAGCTACAACTGCCTTGTCTGCTGATCCTTCATCTATGATTCCAGCGTCAATCCACCAATTTCTCAAACCAAGACAAGCAAACTTCTTTCCTAGAATCTTCAGGCTTACCAGGATTGTATGAAATCCTCCCATGGGTGTGAAAATCTTGTCATATTTACCATCGTGAAGCCAAGAAATGATGAGCATTTTTAATTGATTGCTTCATCTGCATGAATGAAAACATGATTGATAGCGAGGTCGTTTACCATTAGCAATATTGCTTCCATGTACCATTTGATAACGTTGTCTTTCGGCGAAAATGGAACAAGGGAGAGGTATTCTAACTTGCAACTATTTGTAATGTCACTTGTTATTTTCTTCATGTAACATTTCCATGATCCTATAGCTTCTAAGTTAGAAATGTTGAAGTCTTGCTGAAGGTCCATTAAACATTTTGTTCCAATTGTAGTGGTAACAGCCTACGTAAAGTTTTTCTTCAAAGATTCTTCGATTAACGGGGAGTTTTCACATTCGTCGACATGGTCTGGAAATATAGGTGGGTCTTTGCAGTTTCGAGGGATTTTGTAGGACCCGTAATCTTACTTCTCGTCATAAATTAGATTATTTTGAACGATCTCTTCTCTTCTCTCTGTCTCTTCGAACGGTTTTGAAATTAGGAAAACTGTTCCTGTTGTATGATGTGTTGTGTCAGTGCCAGTAAGTGTTTGCTTATTTCCATCAGAATTGTCAAAAGTGACATGAATCATTTTACCATTAATGAAGCCAGGTGGTAACATGTGCTTGTGATCCATCTTGACACTGATTTTGCGCAAATGTTATTCAACATTCTCATTACATGATATACCAATGCCAGCATGGTGCAGCAATTTAGATGTTTCCTTGCCACCTGTCAAGCTTTTGTTGCTTTTTGCCTTTGTTGGAATTTATGGACCAGGCAATGGCATTGAATATACAGGATAGTGGGATCAAATTTTCAATGGACTTACACACTTGATCAGGAGAAGGTGGCCCATTCGAGTTGATTTTTGCCTTCCAAATTATGCTGAACGAGTCTTGCAAATCCTTTTGTAAGAGCGTCCTCTCTCATCCCATGACCCTTCATAGCTGCCTCGACATAGCAAACTGGGCCAAGCAAACTGGATGGAATGGGCTACTTGAAACTTCCCAACCTTCCAAAATGATACCAAATCATCCAAGGATTCTTTTTAGAGCAGAAGTAAATCTGCGCGCGATCTTAATCGAAATGATCAATGTTGGGAATCCGCCATTTTGAATTGATGCCGCCATTATGAAATAATGGTGCTAAATGATGATTTTATTTCAAATATTCACAAAGACGATAGTCTTTCAGTGTATACAATCTAAAAACATGTATTTATGTAAGCAGAAGCCTGCTTTATGCACAAGTGTTTGTTAAAAATCCGCCATTTTACATTTAAGCCGCCATTTTGAAAAAACGGAAAAATTTGAAAAGTCCCCAACTGAAATTTGATTCTGCTATGTTTAACGATCCCAAATCCGTTTTCAGAACTTTGACTGGAAAAGTTTTCCGATTTTTCTGGCATGGGACCTGTCTAGTAGGCCCTTTATCGTAATGATTTATATCGCATGTCATATGTGATTCTAGGCCAGCGTAGGCCTAAAAATAAAGCAATGATTCAGCAGTGAACGAAGCCCCTCGCATATGAAACACAAGAGAAACTAAACAAGTTTTCAAAACGAACACATAAACATTTCGTTCTAATCACCTTTTGTCCAAGGTACAAAACATAAGAGAAAGGGAGGAAACAGATAAAATTATTCATTATCAAAAGGAAATGTTGGGAATCCCAGATATGAATTAATTGATTGAGACAATCAATCATGTACGTTGATGTAGTTTGGATCTAAGGGCTTCCAGGAATATGTTTCTTTGGAGCACAATACCATAATTAGACTAAGGATTGTCTCTTTGGCCATCATTTTCCGTCTGCCTGTGCGTGTGTGCTCCCCATTTGTTCGTAGATAAACAAATACAATTATTGGGAAGATGACAAAACACCTTACTTTGTCCTTGAGGACTGAGGTCTGCTAAGAACTTCTGAACGACTGAACGACCTATCTACTTGCACAACTAAACTGTATGTATGGGCCACACAGTATGAAATTATATTCAATGTGAAGTTAAGAAACTTTAGGACCTATGTTTAAGACGAGCAACAATAATTTTGAGAAATTTTTGCTCGTTCAAGACAACCCATATCATATCTTCCCTTTTTTCATTTCTCTCAACAATGAAACTCACAAAATAAGAAATACAAAATAACAGTCACAATGAAAAAGATCAGTAACAAATACCAAGACCTTGGGATTCTAAGTGTCGCGCATGTTTGTTTCTCGTAAAACTTGTGCGAAGGAGGGCAAATTCAGCTGAATTCAAAAGAGAGCATGAATGAAACGATAAGTCCCAGTCGTCTGTTCATCTCGTCAACGAAAACTTTGGCGTTGCAATTAAAACGAACATTTTCGGGTTGGAGCAATTCCTGTATTTACCCGCTAGTTGCAAGTTTCTTTTTACCACGATAAACTAAGTTGCTTTCACCTAATTTTTCAATACATTTTCAATAGATACATTTTCAATACAATTTTTCAAAATGTTCTGGAGACTTCCCTCACCTCAACTTCTATGCAGCCGCTGATGTTCATGGATTTGTCTTAGAATAGTTGAAAAACTTTAATTTTTTAAGGAAATTTCTCAGCAAAGCAACAAGATGTAGCATGTTTACTGGAATATCGTACCATACCAGATCGATCGATAAATGAAAGGAACAGATTAGTCAATGGAACAAAGTCGGGACCTTAGGAAGTCATAAACACATGGGCAGAGCACTTCGGAGCAATTCTAGAATACCCTATCCTATTTTGGAAGCCGTCCCTTGCTAGTTCTTTGATACACTGTGAGGCAATGAGACCCAATGTGATTGTGTGTGCGTGTTACTTGTTATTTTATTAAGTTTTCATGTACCAAGGAGTCATTTGAAGAACGAAAAAATTGCAAGGTAAGAGGCTGATTTATTCAAGTTAAGTTTTAAGTTAATATATTTTGTGGGACTTTTGCACTTTAGCGCACACAGTTTCGCGACAAATCACGTATTTAATTGAATTGTTTACAATCGGGCGTTACGTTCGAAATCTCGGGAAAGCAAAAAATGACCAAAAATATTGTTTTTCAACCAAAATGGCTTTTGTCTATGACGATATTTATGTACTGTGCGAAAATAAAGATCTTTTAATCAACTGGTTGCGAGAGAAGAAATTAATTTCCAATTTAGAGGGTGCAACTTGCGAAGTCTGCTGCATTGGAAAGTTTCGACTCCAGAACGACAAGTCATTCAGTCAAGACAGAGTTTATTGGCGATGTTCCTACAGGGGTTGCGGAAAGAAAATATCAATAGGAAAAGGATCATGGTTTGAAAAATCCCACCTTTCTTTGGCAAAAATAATAAAACTGACATATTATTGGGTATACAAATACCCAGAAGAGCTGATGCGCCATGAATTGAAAATAGGAAGTGGTCACACAGCAGTTGACTGGTATAATTTTGCCAGGGAGATCTGCGTAGAAATTCTGGGGAAAAATTCTGAAAAAATTGGAGGGCCGGGAGAAGTAATTGAAATTGACGAGTCCAAGTTTGGCAAGCGCAAGTATCACAGAGGGAAACGAGTAGAAGGTGTATGGGTTTTGGTGGCATAGAAAGAAGCTCAAAACGATGTTTCATGCAATATGTCACAGACCGTAGCACACGCTGATTCCAATCATCATTGACCATGTCAAACCAGGAACGACCATCATGTCTGACTGCTGGAAAGCCTACTGCCAACTGAAAGACGAAGGGTATTTGCACCTCACGGTAAACCACAGCATTGAATTCAAAGATAGCGAAACAGGTGCATGCACCAACACGATCGAGGCAACATGGGGTGCCATAAAGAGATCCTTGCCAAGATATGGAACAAAAAAAGACATGTATGACACTTACTTTGCAGAATATTGTGTCAGGAAGCAATACCTGAATTCGTCTTCTGATAAGTTTCTTTCGTTCCTCGATTTAGTGAGAGAAGTGTATCCAACGAAGAACCATGTTGTGAGGAGGCCCCTCTCAGGGATTGCATTGGATGCAAGCACCAACAGTTTGGGCGATTTTCAGTTGTAGTTGTTCAGTTGTAGAGATCATAGCCTATTTTGTTGATACGCTGCTACGTTGATACGCTGTGGAAGGGAAATGAAAGGTCTTATATTTTGTTGATACGCTGCTACGTTGATACGCTGTGGAAAGGAAAGCGAAGGTCTTATATTTTGTTGATACGCTGCTACGTTGATACGCTGTGGAAAGGAAGGTGAAGGTCGTATATTTTGTTGATACGCTGCTACGTTGATACGCTGTGGAAAGGAAAGTGAAGGTCGTATATTTTGTTGATACGCTGCTACGTTGATACGCTGTGGAAAGGAAAGTGAAGGTGTTATATTTTGTTAATACGCTGCTACGTTGATACGCTGTGGAAAGGAAAGCGAAGGTCTTATATTTTGTTGATACGCTGCTACGTTGATACGCTCTGGAAAGGAAAGCGAAGGTCTTATATTTTGTTGATACGCTGCTACGTTGATGGAAAGGAAAGTGAAGGTCTTATATTTTTTTGCAAAACAACGTTTGCAATGTTAAGATTTCAGATGGTTGGAAACTCGCGTTGGAAACCAGAATCGAGGAAGACAGTATTTCACTTCTCAAAACGAGAGAAATTTGAGCCTTTCTACTTTCAAATAATTTTAAACTTTTGGACGAAAAAACTTCATGTATTAGAACAAACTTTCTTTTCGGAAACAAAACAATACCGGGTGCGCCAAAATAAACTATGCACTTTTGGCAGGCCACGATAAATCGTACACAGGACCGATTTTGAAGATTTATGACTTAATCTTTAACAGAAAGCCTGAATTAGATTCTAGGATTTTTTGCAATTTTTTCTGTTTTCAGTTTTTAGAGCTACAAGCGAGTTTCTTAAAATTTTCGTTTTCGAAAACACTGAAAACGATCAAAAAACGTTGATCAAATTTTCTAAAGAATCGACATGAATGGACAAAGAGAAAACCTTTTCGTGGTGATTTGAGATTTAGAAATCGATTAATTGTAAGCTGCTGTACGAGAGTTTGTACAATCTTGGGAGAAATGTAATAGTATTCTCAAGGATACAAAGAACTGTCTTTTCTTTTGTGATGTCATTGAATTTATGCTTTGGTGCAGGTTGTGTTCCTGTGTCAAAGGGGTTAAAAGACGAGCGAGGAAGCGTCATGAGGCCAGCAAGCATGGAGTCTTGTTGCATTTTTTAGTTTGTGACGGCTTTTGAGGCGGCATTTTATTGTAACTACTACAGAATTTCGCAACAGGCCAATCGTTGAAATAAGTCTCGTGCAGAAGTTTACAATAATTAATTTTCAAATCCCCAAATTATGTTGAAAACGTTTTCTCTTTGTCCATTCATGTTGAGTCTTTAGAAAATTTGACTAACGTTTTTTGATCGTTTTCAGCGTTTTCGAAAACGAAAATTTTAAGAAACTCGCTTGTAGCTCTAAAAACTGAAAACGGAAAATTTGCAAAAAATCCTAGAATCTAATTCAGTCTTTCTGCTAAAGATTAAGTCATAAATCTTCAAAATCGGTCCAGTGTACGATTTATCGTGGACTGCCAAAAGTGCATAGTTTATTTTGGCGCACCCGGTATATATCCATTCTTTGTTAGACCTGTGATGTTGCGCAATAGTGACTTCTTTGTTTGTTTCCATGGAAGTAGACACATTCAATTGTGCCTGTAGAGTAAGTCGCACCAATTCTTGAGACTGTTCCTAAGGATAAAATTGCATTGACATTTGCAACAATTCATTTCACTGTAATAGTGCTTTGCTTATGCGCCATTGGACTTAGGTACCAAGAGTTCAAGTCTGACGTCTACTTTAAGCTGATAGTAATATGAGGAAGAAGCCATATTCTAACAAGTAAACCCTGACTTTCAATGTTTAAAGCTGAATTCAAAATTGAATCAATTTCTTCAGCAACCCCAGCAATGCCGATATCACGAGACCTGCTTTTTTTCACACATTTGCCTTACATGGGCAGCTGTGAGTCCTGTTTGTGTAGCGTTAAGATAGCTTCCCTACCCACTGCAGATTCAAGAAGCCAATAAAAGAGGTACCACAAAGGACAATTTATGTCCCCATGGCATCCTTAATTTCAGAGACTCTGGAAAGGGGGCTTATTAGGGAGGGGGCTTATTCATAAGGCCAAACGACAAATAACAGTTTGTTGGGTCTTTTATCTCATATTTTGCGAGTCGCAAATGCACATGTTTAACGCAGTCTTTAACCCGAAATGATACTAAAGTTAACTTTTAAACTTTTTTGCTAATAAATGGAAAACCCTGGCAGTGGATGCTGGTGGGAGGTGAACGCTTATCTTATATTTTGTCGTCAGAAGGGAGGGTCTTATTGGAGAAGCGATTCATGGAAACAGGGCCAATTAGAGCCTTTGGGGTATCTCATCAAAACCATAAAGTGACCTGAAATAAAATGAATCAATACAAAAGTTGTAGCCTGCGCACAGACTTTACGGAACTTAGACTACGGACGGCGCAGGAGAAAACGGGAGAAAAGGAAAAGTAAAGTCTGCGCATCAGCGCCGCTTTTTCTGTTTATTCTCTGAAACGATATGAATTTGCATATTTACTTTCATTGTCTTTCGTCCAATGAGTGCGGACTTTTCATTTTTGCAAAGTGCTTTCTAACCAATCTCATTCAAAAACATGGCGGCCGCATCAGTAGGAAGCTTCGAGTTACTGTGAAGAAAACGAGGGGCAGAAATCAACGAAGAATTATTCCAAGAAGCCCTATCAACCGTTAAGTCATTTTTCCACATCGAGAGGGTAAAACTTGAACAAGAAATAATGATCAGAAGCTTCTTTAAAGGAAACAATATTTATTTCAGTGCACCAACAGGCTTTGGCAAATCACTGGTTTTCCAGGCCCTACCCTATGTGGCAGACGTTCTGTTAGACCTAGCCCTCGGTACAAGCATATTGATTGTGATATGCCCTCTTCATTCGCTGATGCTCGATCAAGTTGAGTACTTGAACAACGTTGTTGGCCTGAACGCTGCTGCTATTTTTAAAGATCAAGATGAGTCTGTTCTCAAGGACATAGAAGAGGGCATCAAAAATATCATCTTTGTGTCTCCAGAATCAATGATTACTAACGAGAGATGGCGGAAACTGTTGTCCTCAGAAACATTTTCAATGAATTGCATCGGCATTGCAGTGGATGAAGCTCATTGCATCAGTACATGGTAGGTTTCTATATCTGTGATTCCCTGCCCTGCCTGCTGGTCATATTATATGTCAACAATAAAATGATGCATGATACCCCAGCCAGAGGGTGCTCTGGCTGGTATATCTAGGCTAGGCATGTGTGCATCAGGCAGGGGTACAAAATATAGTCTGAATAAAAAATTTCTAGCAGAAAAATAAACCCAAAAAATCATCGGCGTAGGGGGAGATAAAATTTGGGGGGGGGCTGCCCAATAAAAAATCCATTGTTTAAGAAACTTTTGCACCACTTAACGCGAATTTCTGCCTGATTATAACTGATTTTTGCACAATTTTCCAACGTTGGGAGGGCTGCAGCCCCCCAGCCCCCCTGTCTCCTACACCTATGCAAAAAATATTTGTTTATACTCTATACCCTGCTATGTATTTTTGACATCCAAAATGATTAGCACAAATGACTCAAATGACAGACCTAAAATATGATTCTTGCCCATATTTTTTAATGTCATAGTAGCCTTAGAAACTTTTCCTCAGCTTTTAGTAACCTTTTCCATAATACACCATAATTTAGTACCCCTTGGGGCATGAGTGTGGTTGTACTGGCTGCGGTTAAATGCATTGTGAGAGGTTTTAAACAATGAAGAAACACTTATGATTTTACTGCATAATAACAAGCTTCTTTTTACATACAGTAATTCTGACCAATGGAATAAAACTGAACTGAAATATTTACAGTATCCGCAGATGTTAAAATATTCGTTATGTAAACCTGAGGGAAAATATCTACGCTAAAGGGCTATCCTCCTTGAAAATATGAAGAATGTGAAGAAAGCCATTATTTCTCTACCCATCATGCCCAGCAGTGGCTCTTTTCCTTCCATCTTCAGGGGATATGGTTCACATCCAAACAGTTCTCCCTTCCGAAAATACTACAAATGCCTTGGTGAGCTGCTTGCTTTGGTAAAATCATCCACTCCATTTGCTGTGTTTACAGCAACTGCTACTGTTGAAACAAAGTACAGAATTTTTGAGACACTTCATCTGAACCAGTTCAACACCTTTGTATATGAGATAAGTCCATTGAAGGGAAACATTTTGTATTCAGCACATTATTTGAATAAGGGCACAAAATTAGAAACAGTGTTTGGCAGTCTGATTCAAGAGCTAAAAGTTTCTGCAATTCACACCCCAAGAACAATGATATTCTGTCAATCTAGAACTCAGTGTGCACTTCTTTGGAGAATCTTCAAAATAAAACTTGGACTAAAGTTTTATTTCAATGAAATTGTAGATGTTAAGAAAAGGTTTGTGGAAATGTATCATGCTGGTACTCCGATGCAAGTGAAAAAACACATAGTTGGGGAATTTTCAAAACAAAATAGTCATATTAGAATATTAGTATGCACTGTTGCCTTTGGTATGGGTATCAATTGCAAAGGAGTTGAAAGGGTTGTGCATTTTGGTCCATCAGAAAGTCTCCAATCGCACGTCCAAGAAACAGGGAGGGCTGGAAGAGAAAACCAAACCAGCATATGCTATGTGTTGTACAATGGTTTCTTGGCATCTCGGTGTTCTGATGACATGAAAGCGTTTTTGTACGAAAAGAGTTGCAGAAGACAAGTCATCAAAAAGGTTTTCCCAGGAAAGAGCCAAAGTGGAAATGAAAAAGTTTGCTGTGATCTATGTGCAGAAGAATGCACTTGTACAGCAGATGAATGCAGAGCATTAAGACAGCCATTCTACATGGTACCTGAAAAAGAAAAAATTGGGAAAACTAGGGAAGTGTCAGAAACAGACAAAGAAATGCTAAAAAGTCAATTGGAGTTCACGCAAGCAGGATTTAGTGGGAAAGCTGCTGGAAATGAAGTACTTGCTTTTCCCAATATATTGTATGAATTCAATCAATACCAAATTGATCAAGTGCTAAAACATGCAAATCACCTATTCAGCTTGGATGATATTATGACCCACATAGAAGTCTGGAGAGCATGCTATGCAAAAGGTATCCTTCTTGCCTTGAGTGAGGTATTTGGTGACATAGATGCTAAAGAGGACATCACAGATGAGTCATTCTGTTCAGAAGGTGACAGCTGGTATGATATTGACTCACAATGGCAAGAAATAAGAGATGACTCATTCTTTTACATTGGGTTAGATAGAAGCATGTCTACCAGAGGCAGTGTTTCAGACACATCGCATAATGTTGATGAAACTCTTAACGTTAGTGAGTTTCTGACTGATGTAATGACTGAAGTGATGCCAGCAGATGGCTTTTAAGTTTAAGCTGCATCCAAGTGTGCAAATGCAATGCTATGTACAGTGTGCACATTCTTTAAGGAATTGGCAGGGTTAAAAGGTGACTCGAGAAAATATCCCCTGTTTGAAAAATCATTAGCAAAAGTACTGTAGGTGGCACTACAGCCATAGAGATTGATTTTTATCTATGGCTACTTTTCTCTATCACTATACTACATATCTGGCAAGTTGCGTTTTTGTTATTTTAAGATGCCTTTTTGGTCGCGTCTTTTAGCAAAAAATATGAAAAAATACCTCAATCTTGTAGAAAAATATGCTGGATGATTACAATGCAAGTAAAATTGCTGTAATGATTTTACATACAGAGAGACATGTGTTCGAGTCACCAGGTACAGTACATCAAACCGTCCCCTGAAAGAAGTCCTGCTTCAAATTTTGAAAGCCAAGCCTTGACATTCTACACTCTTGCCTCAGACAGTTTTGTCTTCTTGTCTTTACCTCGCCAGCTTTGTTTCATAAATATTTTGTTTATGATCATTAATCCATGAATACATGGCATGCATATCTAAGTTCTCGAGCATGCAAGCACTCATTTCTTTGCAAACCTTGTAGGACCTCCTGTTGGTAGACGACATTGCATTCTCCTTTAGCAGTTGGCTCACAACTTTTTGCAAATCACCTTCAGCAGATTTGCAACTGTGCTTTCCCGAACGTCGAATGACTTTCATAGCTTTGTCAAAATTGTTGAGCAGAATTTTGTTGCATGTGAGCGCATTGCAATAACGATTCACAGCTTTCCTATTTGTAGCATTTGGTCCCAAGTGACGTAGTATGGTCTTCAAGAAATTATTGAAATGCTCCAGGGCCAGATCCAAAGGTATGTGCCCCCCACACCCAAACTTGGCTTTATGAAAACGATTCCATATCAGATCACGAGCATCTTTTTGACTTAACATTGCATTGATTTGACACTGGAGGTAAAGAGCTTCCAAGGCATATTTCTTGCTTCTAACACCATCATTCTTCAGATAGAGAAGCTGAAACTTCCAGCAGCGGATAACACGTGCACCATCACCTTCTTTAACTCCATCAAAAAAATTGTAGACAAGCATACCATAATCAAGGAATGACATCTGATAATTGTACATCTCATCATTGCCATCATCAGTTGGCCCTGGGATAACATGTTTGTGAAAGCCATGCGTTTTTTCATGTTCAATACGCCGTTTTCCATCATGTAAGAAAGCTTTAGAGCATGTAATTTCCCTGCACTTGAACCTACCATCCGGGGTTGTAGGGTTGTTAACAATAAGCCAATCTTCATACTCCTTCTTTCGGAGAAGATTATCTCTGTCTCTGTTTTGAATGAATCTTTCTACAACAGTCTGTGACAGTTTTTGGAGAAAGGCTCTTTTTGTGATCCTGTCAGCATCTTTTAGATTTTGTGGTAAAGTGCTTTCATTTGGAGTGCCACTGAGCAAAGGTAAATCCAATGTTACTAGGGCAGCAGCCACCACTCTAGCTTCCACTTCCAACATAAAGAACTTCTTGCAAGCATCAATTTTTTTACTGACATCATGTGTGACATTTCTTCTGTTTATAAGCACTCTGTCACTATAAAGTGTGCACTTGTCAGCAGCCGACTTTGTGTTGTAAAATGTATCATACCCAAGCTGAAATGGAAACAGGCATAATAAACAGTCTGCACAAGAAATTTACAGGGGACATGTTACCAAAATTAAGAGCTGGTATTGGTAGCACAGACTTTTGGAGACAAATACAACCTCGTTTGTCACCAGACTTGAAAATTAACACTACACACATGAGGTGATAAAATAACATTTTTGATGATGGTACATTTGTATTATTCCCGACTAGCATAGCACAAACAATTTTTTAGGCAGCCTGCAAGAAATTTAATCTATATAGGGGATCAAAATAATTCAAGCCTAAATATTGAGATGTCTTGTTTGTCAAAAAATCTACCTCCATAGAAAATGACGCAATCCTCTTAGGCAGGTTGCTATAAAAAAAGTGAAAAAAGCAAAAAAGTTCAGAAAGTCACATTTCTGAACACTGATTTGGTGTTTTGATACCTGCCAAAGCAGATTTAATCAGGGTCATGTTAAAATCCTGACTGAGGCTACAATTTTTGATGACGCCACAAGCATCAACGTGACTTCCGGTCAAAATGTGAACATGCCCCAGGTTAAATATGATTCAGACAGGTCTCCAAAACTCTAAATCAATGTTCAAAAGTTTAACTACATGGTGTCTTCGCATTTTTTGATAACAACTTGTCTATCTGATGTTGCAGCAAGAACTGTCCTGTGGATAGGGATCAATCGCAAGGCTGAACATCATGAAAAGGCATAGATCCTAAAAAACCATTACTTTACCTTCGCCGTAACATTGGAGATTTTTGGACACAGTTGAAACATTTTCATTCAGTGTTTATAGGTTACTTTGTAACTATTAATATAACACAAAAGAATTGATTTACAAACCTGCAAAAATTTCATGCCACCATGGAAATCTGCAATCTCCACATGCAATCTCCTACGTCGTATTTCTATAGCCCGAGGAACATTTAATAAAATGAAGTCAACATTAATAAATAACCACATCAATCTTGAGACGAGAAAGAGAATTCTGAAATGCTATGTATGGAGTACCTTATTTTATGGAGTAGAGACATGGACTGTAACAACCACACTTGAGAAACGTCTTGAAGCATTTGAGATGTGGACGTATAGGAAAATGCTGAAATTGTCATGGGCGGAGAAAGTGAAAAATGAGGAAGTGCTTCAACGAATGAATGAAAAAAGAAAGCTGATCAATATCTTGAAGGACAGGAAACTGAAATATTTTGGGCATTTGATACGGCTAAATAACATATACAGAACACTGTTAGAAGGATATATAGATGGAAAGAGAGGCAGAGGTCGCCCAAGGATGAGTTGGTATGACAACATCAAGGAGTGGACTGGGATGCGGTATGAGAGGGCAACAAGAACTGCAATGGACAACCCATCTAAGCGTTCTTGTGAAGTGAATCCATTTTCCAGCTGAACAAGAACATTGGCTGCTCGTTCACAACTTAATTGGTCTCCAACTAGTGCCTGTGTTGCATACTTCCTATGCTCATCATTTCCCTGAAATGGCACATATTTTGAGTGCAGCTCTTCAAGCACTTTCTGCATACCAGATGCTTCATTTTCATTTTCATATATGATTCCCAGGAAGTTCTAGAGAATATGCAGAAACAAATGAGAAAATGAGGTTTTAGCTATCAAAGTGCAGGCACCACATTCATGCGAACATTACTTTACAAGGTGTACAGGAAAGGCTACTGGTAAAAAGATTACAATTCCTCTGTCATATGACAGGTCTAACATAAATGAGATATTGATTTTAGAAAGCCTGACTCCTGTGCTTTGATTTGAAGCACAGTTTTGGTAAGAAAATTTACAAGAAAGACGTGGCCATATGTCAAAATGAGGTAGTGCTTCTTTTCAAAATTGTTCTAATTGTATTGTTTGATGTAATACTGTATTGGACCTCTGTTTTTTTATTTTGCATTTTGGTTAAGTCATTGGAGAGTTAGTATGCAACCTTCTGGTGCTGAATAGAGAATCTGATAAATTAAAACATCTACAATGTTACTGAGCTTCTTTCTCCCAAGAGACATACATTGCAACTAAAATAATTAAAAAAAACCTCTACCTCATCTTGACATATAACAGTATATCTATTTACATATATACTGTACTTATTCTTTTGCTTGTATTTTACTACAATGATACATACCGTCTCAGTAGGTTTCATACTCTCAGTTGAATACTGATGATGAATGTGGGTGACAGACACATCTTCTAAGAATTTTAAGCAGGGGATGTACGTGGTTATTATCCTTCCAACAAGGGCTACATAATTTTGGATTTGGGATTTGTGATCTGCAGCATTTGGCAAACATTTCCCATTCTCCATTGTCAGAATTTCTTCATCTCTAGGCTTCTGATCCGAAAATGCTTCATCAGTGATCCTGTTTTCAGTTGCCATCACTGCCACCCAATGCTCATCTTCATTTTGATGCTGTTCTGTCATTGTGTGCACCTGAGTTCTGTGATCAACATTATCAAAGATCAATTTGCGACCAGCATCTCTTGAAATCATTGGATTATCAATCTTGTTCATATTTTCAAGCCTTCCTGATTCTCTTGCAACCTTTTTGAAAAGACAATAACAATGTATGTGGTTTTCTTTTCCAGTGTATTATGTAAAACATTTGATGTGAAACAGGTCATACGTAAGGGGTAAATGGACAGAGCTGTAGCCTGCAGGCAGAATCTTTACTTTACTAATGGAAAATCTCAGGCAATTTCATTTAATTTCTTTCAATTATTTTTCTTATTAAATTATATACCGGGTGCGCCAAAATAAACTATGCACGTTTGGCAGGCCACAATAAATCGTACACTGAACCGATTTTGAAGATTTATGACTTAATCGTTAGCAAAAAGCCTGAATTAGATTCTAGGACTTTTTGCAATTTTTTCCGTTATCAGTTTTTAGAGCCAGAAGCGAGTTTCTTAAAATGTTCGTTTTCGAAAACATTGAAAACGATTAAAAAACGTCGATCAAATATTGAAAGATTCAACATGAATGAACAAAGAGAAAACGTTTTCAGGGGGATTTGGGGGTTTAGTACAAATGCTCGTACAGCAGATTACAATTGGTCGATTTTTAATTCCCAAATCACAACGAACAAGTTCTCTCTTTGCCCATTCATGTCGATTCTTTGGAAAACTTGATCGATGTTTTTTGATCGTTTTCAGTCTTTTTTGAAAACTAACATTTTAGGAAACTCGCATCTAGCTCTAAAAACTGAAAATGGAAAAATTTGCAAAAATCCCAGTATCTAATTCAGGCTTTCTGCTAACGATTAAGTCATAAATTTTCAAAATCGGACCTGTGTACGATTTATTGTGGCCTGCCAAACGTGCATAGTTTATTCTGGCGCACCCGGTATAGTTTTAATATTTTGAGACATTTCACTCATTTGAATTTCAAGATATCTTAACTTCATACAGATTTTGATTATTTCCAAACCTTGGAATAGGCGTAATAATTGAAAGTAGTGATATAAATTTTACCTAAGAATAGACCTGGTAAAAGAAATTTTTAGATTAAAAGAAGCAAGAGTTTTGGATTGATTATTGAGGCGATTTGAATAAATGTTAATTGACAGATCACCACAATTTTTGAACAATTCTGTTGGATATGTTGTAAATCTTGGTACATGTTGTTGATTTCTTTCAGCACTCACTCAGTCCTGCCAGTTAACACTGACACTTGCTACAAGTACAGTACAGGCCTTGCACACGTTAACTTGGTATTCCTGCCCAAGACTTCTCAAGATTTCTTAATGAGTCTAAAGAAAACTTGTAAAGAAATCTTGTTTAGAAATATTCACAGTCTTTCATATGGCTCAAGAATTCTTATGATAATGGAAAACAACCTTGTCATTTAAATGTGCACAAGACCTGTATATACTGTATGGTACTGTTAGTATTTTAACCATACTGCTTCAAACATAGTGCATATGAATTTACATACCTTTTCAAGGATATGATCTGTATGATTTTGTCCAAATTCGTCAAGCTTCTTGTACATATAATAGTGTGAAGTTGTTATGCGGAGGGCTTTCAATCTTTGCAAAGTTGACTAGGAAAGAGATAGCAGTTTAAGTAGAGCTACACAGATCCTACAGGCGATGTGGCAAAGCAGTTGCTCTGTGAAAGTAAAACATTTAATTTTACACCTCACTGATTTAATTGGTCAAAAGGCAAAATTAGTCATCACATCTGTATCATCACATGCACAGTTAGTCAAACAGATGGGTGGGCTGAAAAATAATATTTGTCTTTAGTTTTGATAAAAGATCTGAAACAGAGCTATCAAAATCAACATATATGAGTTATGGGAGACTGTTCTAATGTTTGGAACTAAAATACTGAATGGTTTGCATTGAAGCATATTATGTGTTTGAAAAATATTTGAAACTGTTATCTCTAGTTGCTTGAGTAGTTCCAATTCTGTGAAGGATGTAAAGTAAACATGAGTTTTGTAAAGGCAATGGCTGCTTTCTCTTGGTCAATTTGAATTACAAATAATGTAATACTTGCAGTATACAGTATTCCCCACTTGACTGGCAAAAATATGGAAAATTGATAAATAATCATTTATGTCCATGCTCACCATCATTCCTGAATGCTGAAGGATAATTGTTACCAGAAGCTGCATTGCTGTCATTGCTGCACATCTATTCTTCAAGCAAATGCTAGCAGCCATACAAACAGCGGGACTAAAAACATTATCTGGACCATTATCCCCTCCTTTGTTGCTACAATAAGCTGCTGTTTTCAAAACTGACCAGAACAGAGGGCATACCAGTTTCAGTTCTTCTTCCAATGCTCCAAACTGAAAGCTTTTCATGTCTTCTTTGCTTGTCTGCCTTAGTACACTGGATTTCTTTTTAGAGCAAATATTACTGCATTCCAGAAAAATTTTCTTTAGAAAAAGGTGCAGAAGGTTGCTTTTAATTGACTCGTTTTTCCATGCAGCAGCAGCTATTTCCTTATATGTTCCTCTACAAAGTGTTTTCCCTAACTGTTCTAAATCTTTTCCAAGTTCCCTTTCACGCGTAATGCTGGGCCATTCAACTCGTATCCTCACTGTAGTGCCTGATTTTCTATTGACAGTGCTCTTTCCAAACAGAGATCTACTCCCTAAGGTTTGAGTTGCGCTGGATTTTAGAAGCTTGATTTTAGCACTTTCTTTTGTATTTGTTGAGGGCAGTTGTACTTGTACATCAGGAAATTCATTATCGACTGTAGCTTCTTCTGTCAAAATTTCTTGTTCTCTGGTCTGATGTTCCCTTTCAAAATGTGTTACATCCTTACTCCTGGGTGTGCTTGAGCAGGCAATTCCAGCATCCAAAAGTCCGATTAATTCTTCATCTAGCCCATCTCTCGGCTGCTTCTCGTCTTGGATTAGGCCTAGGCCTACACATGCTGCTACTGGACTAGCAGTGGTTGTACAAATTTCTGATGGTACGACAGTTGTTCTGATTCCCGATTGAGGTGAAGCCGATGTCTCTTTTTCTATCAATGTTTTCTCATCTCTTCCATTAACATAGCGATCGCGTATTGATGAGTCAATGTTGCTCAGTTTATTCCTGGCCTTCCTCCGCTTCTTTAAAAGATCTACACACACTCTACATACATACTTCAACGACTTGTCAACGCAAAAACAAAGTAAATCGATTTCTTCTCCTGCTTTGAAAACGGCTTGTCTACTTTCAACTAAAAATTTATCGCTTGTCTTCGCAATTTTACACAAACATAACACACACTGCTCTTCCATGACTCATTCCGCCATGACAGTTTCGTGATTGCTGTGCTCGAAATGCAGAGTCAGCAAAACAGAAAAAGCGGCGCTGATGCGCAGACTTTACTTTTCCTTTTCTCCCGTTTTCTCCTGCGCAGTCCGTAGTCTAAGTTCCGTAAAGTCTGTGCGCAGGCTAGGTAACAAGTTGCTGGGTGTTTCAAATAAGAATGCGTTACCAAAATAATTAAAATTGTGTAACTATCTTATATTTTGTCTGAGGTGGTAATGCGCATATTTCCACTGTGTTGTGGTATGGTAAAAGTCACAAAATGCTTACGAAGGAGAAGGAGGAACCTATCACTAAATACAACAAACATTTTAGAAGGCTGAAAAACTACAGAAACCATTGGTACCCATGACCTGGTATTTTTAACATCTTGCTAAAAGCAGCTAAAAGCAGACAAAAGCTGACTGATCCAATGCCTAAAATTTCTCAGAAAACTAACACTGATCTTGACAAATTTAGTTCTTACATACAGCGCTTTGAAATAATTTTGATGAGATTCTCATTTGGACTAAGTGCAGCACTCAGATATTTTATTATGTTGGAGAGGTTTCACCTAGCAACAAATCTCATTATGTTCACAAATGATAATTTGCATTCAAAATTGCCCCACTCAGATGATCATCGAGACTTTGAAGGTTTCTTATCACAATGTAACCAGGTAACCTTTGGACTATCTTACTTACAATATCGGTAGGCTGTTAGCCGAAAGCTAGTATGCCCATGGCCTCTAGTTCTGACCCGCACAATTTAACCCGCGTTTTCTTAAAACCTGCATGACCTGCGTTTTTTTACACAAGCCGGTGGTCTTGGGGGCCAGAGGACGTCACCCCGCTTGCTGATCACTTTACCAGGAAACTGACCTCACACATTGATTCATTGCTCGTGTGTGCTGGTGCACCATCCTGTTGCCACCAAACAGCGTTTTGATCGATCCCTTTGTTTGGAAAATCTCGCTGCACAACATTGTACTTGCAAGCTATGCCTATATTATTCAGGATTAATGTACAATGAAGTTCAATTGTCATGCGGGATGTCAGCGAGTCAAGTATACAGTAAGTTTGAAAGCTTGTTCAGCACACATCTTCAGCACACAAGTTCTCTTAGGCTCAATGAGGAAGAACAGAAGTAAGTTCTGATGATCTACTGTATTTCATTTTGTAACTTATATCACTTAAAGTTGGTGACCTGAGCTAGATGGTGCAGTCTACAAATACCGGGTGTCCCAAAAAAAGTATACAGATTTGAGGGACTCCAGCAATGTGAATCTAGCTTTAATCAATGGCTAATATCTCTCAAAATGTTCCTTGATTGATAACTTGAACATAGATACCTCGTTTGTTGGTATTGATGCTATGAGAGCAGAAATATCAATACTGAAAGCTCAAATTTGCGTCCACATGCAAACCAGCGCTTTGGCCTTTTGGCCTATGCAAGTTCCTGAAGCACATCGAAATTAAGAACTTAAATTGATGAAAAATTAAGAAACTACCCCATGAGTGACTGGGGGGTGACAGAATAACACAAAATTTAATATTTTTCCAATTTTATTCAGGCTATCGTTGATTTATACCCTGTGCCTTAAGAATTTGCTTAGGCCAAAAGGCTAAAGCTCTGGTTTGCAGGAAGAGGCAAATTTTAGCTTTGAAGATTTACATCTCTGCTCTCACAGCACTAAAACCAACAAACGAGGTATCTATGTTCAAGTTAACTATTGAGGAACATTTTGAGACCAATTAGACATTGATTAGAGCTAAATTCACATTGCTAGAGTCAACCAAATCTGTATACATTTTTTTGGGACACCCAGTAGAGTACAGAGATACCATTTGTGTCACGTGGCTTTGCTTTTTTGGTCATTCGTTTGATTATAAGAAACAATTGCCTCTCTATAAATCAATGAAATTTCATATTTTAACTCGGCTTTTTCACATGGTAAGAATGTGACCTGAATTAATTGTCATGTTCGTTGGCACCTAAGAAAAGAGTTAAGGCATTGGAGAAGGTTCTGGATGTTTCGTTAATGACTGCAAAACTTATAAACCCTTTGTCCTTTCAAAGTACTAACATATTTTACATAGCGGTCATATGACATACAGCGTGGCTGCGTTTTGATTTCCATGTTTTATAAAATTAGACTGAGAAATATAAAGTATTTCATTTCTACTTTAAACCACTGCTGTGAATGACGTATGAGCATTAGGGGGTAATAGAACCCACAAACCCAGGCAAAAATTAGCAAAACCCGAAAAAACCGCAAGCAAAAAATTCGAAACCCAAAATTGCACATTGGAACACAAAGTTTCAATTTTCGTCAGTAATGTTTTTTTTTTTCTACAATTTCGTTGTCACTGGCACTCTGTGCATCGTTTCAAGCCTTCGGAAGCTGGTTTTTCAATCTCAGCTAACTCAGGGACTGTATCACTTCGATAATTGGAAAACATCGGAATTTTGAAAGAAAGCCGAAACCCGAGCATAAAACTTGGCCAAACGTAACCCCAAAGCCCCCTCTATATTCCGTTGATAGTTTTGCTTTTTGGGAGATAAAACCAAATCTCATGTTACAAACATTTATCGTAACCTGATCAACAAACTGTAAATGTTTACCTTTTTTCAGGTTTAAAGTTATGATTGGAATGGGCCATGCATTGGTAGAGCCATACTTGGCAGAGGGGCAAACGGTAACTTCCGATGTCTTACATAGACTATTTGGGCCGAAAGTTGTTTGGCTTCTGCCTTTCCACAATTTGCAGGTGTGTAGTATGGTCAGTTTTCAATCATCATTATTATTATTAATTTCTCTGTAGTAGGCATTTAAAAGTTACAGCTAATTGATTAAAGTAGTTCTAATTAATTTAATAATCAACGATATATATATATATATATATATACCGGGTGCGCCAAAATAAACTATGCACGTTTGGCAGGCCACGATAAATCCTACACTGGACCGATTTTGAAGACTTATGACTTAATCTTTAGCAGAAAGCCTGAATTAGATTCTAGGATTTTTTACAAATTTTTCCGTTTTCACTTTTTAGAGCCACAAGCGAGTTTCTTAAAATTTTCGTTTTCAAAAACACTGAAAACGATCAAAAAACGTTGATCAAATTTTTCTAAAGACTCAACACGAATGGACAAAGAGAAAGCGTTTTCAGCGTGATTTGGGATTTGTAAATTGACTATTGTAAACTTCTGCACGAGCGTTATTACAACGATTGGCCTGTTGCAAAATTCTGTAGTAGTTACAATAAAGTGCCGCCCCAAAAGCCATCACAAAATTAAAAATGTAACAAGACTCCATGCTTGCTGGCCTCATGACGCTTCCTCGCTTGTCTTTTTAACCCCCTTGACACAGGAACACTACTTGCACCAAAGCATAAATTCAATGACATTACAAAAGAAAAGACATTTCTTTATATCCTTGAAAATATTATTACATTTCTCCCAAGATAGTACGAACTCTCTTACAGCAGCTTACAATTAGTCGATTTCTAAATCCCAAATCACCACGAAAACGTTTTCACTTTGTCCATTCATGTCGATTCTTTAGAAAGCTTGATCAACGTTTTTGATCGTTTTCAGTGTTTTCGAAAACGAAAATCTTAAGAAACTCGCTTGTAGCTCTAAAAACTGAAAACAGAAAAATTTGCAAAAAAATCCTAGAATCTAATTCAGGCTTTCTGCTAAAGATCAAATCATAAATCTTCAAAATCGGTCCTGTCTACGATTTATCGTGGCCTGCCAAAAGTGCATAGTTTATTTTGGCGCACCCGGTATATATATATATATGTACAGTATGATACAATATTTACAGGCGAGTTTTTAATGTTTAGATAAAACAAGATCAATTCAAGAGCAATTACTGAATGGTTTTATTGTAAAAAAGGTGGCAGACTGTTGCAGAAAGATGGATAGGTAACAACCTGTTTTTAGAGTTACAAATCCCATCCCACTTTCAATTCCTTACCAAAAATACATACATTACAAGTAATCAGTCAAGTCAAGTGATCAATCTCTTGATAAAGGATGTTTTGATTTCTTTAAAGATATTTTGTCCAATGAAAACTTGTGACATAATGCAAAGAGTAGCATTGCTACAACTTCCCAAGAGTACTGCTACCTTGTATGGTCATATGACTTGACATTGGTGAAACAGACCTTAGCCAGTTAGGTCCTATTAATTCAAAATCTTTCTTTTCAGAATCCAGTTTCATTTTCATATTGTGAAAACTGTGGAGAACTTGTTGAGAACATTGAAATGCACTTGGGATTTTTGTAATGGAGGCTCTAGCAACAGGAAGTCTGAACCGCAAGGCAACCCACTATTATATGTGCAAAATGCAAGTGTTGTTAGCAATGTTTCTGACATGTTCCCAAACATTCCAATTCAAGAATAAATGCAGTCCTTGCTACATCTGCAACAATAAATGAAGCCATTGACCGCCTATCAAAACAGTTCAATACTGAAGAAGACAACAATGCTTCTCTTCAAGAAATAATGGCACAGTACATATGGAATGACCCAGCTGTTACGTCACCGCAGAATGTATGATTGACGGTATACTGAAGTAGGACTGAATCATTTAGCAGCTCCCCCTTGCTATTGGTAAAGTAGAACATATTTCGAGTCAAACCAAAATTGTTTCCTGTTTGCAACTGCTTTGCAAAAAGCTCTTCTTGCGTCTTCTTCATGTTCCCTACCGTGCTTAACAGCCCGTAAAGAGCCAATAGGGAGGTTTAGATCCAGGGCGAGAACGAGTTCGAGTTCAAGATCTACCCGGGGGTCCTTGCACTCGCACTGGGAGTAACTCTGTGTTGTTTGATCGTTTAGATTTGAGGTGAGGTTTGGGTACGAAACTAAATGGCGGACAAAATCACTGCAGCTGCGTTTCACTGTGTTGAGGATCTTATCGATGAAGATTATTTTGTTGCCGTTGCCTCTGAATTTGAAAATAAGGCGCCAATCTTTCCATACTGGAAATATGAGCGTTTTGATTTAAATTGCATGAATGAGGATGAATGCAAGACCGAATTTCGTTTTGAGAAGGAAGATATACCAAGACTTCTGCAGGCATTTCGTTTACCTCCAAAATTTGTCTGCTCAAATGGAACAACTGCTTCGGCAGTTGAGGGACTATGTATGCTGCTGAAGAGATTTGCATATCCATGTCGATACAGTGACTTGATTCCGAGATTTGGAAGAAGCAAGTCAGAAATATGCCTGATCGTCAACAAAGTCATGCGATATTTGAGCGATGTGTGGAAACATCTCCTGACTAGGTTTGAACAGCGTTGGTTGCAACAAGATAAACTTATTGAATATGCTCAAGCAGTGCATAACAAGAGCCATGCCCTTGAAAATTGCTGGGGATTCATAGATGGCACTGTTAGGCCAATATGCAGACCTGGAGAGAACCAAAAAGTTGTTTACAATGGCCACAAGCGAGTCCATGCACTGAAATACCAGTCTGTTGTTGCTGCCAACGGCCTTATAGCCAACCTTTATGGTCCAGTTGGTAAGTATAATATTTTCTCTTTGTATTTTGGGCTTGAGCATATGGGTAAACATTTTTGGTTCAAGAAGGTTCTTTGACTCTTACATACTTTTTATGACAATCATGTGTTCTATATTTTTGAGATCAAGTCTTGTGAAAATTCTATATTTCTCAACAGAGGGCAGAAGTCATGATGCTGGTATCCTTCGTCAGTCAGAGCTTCTACAGAAACTTGAGCAGCATTGTACCACCCAAGATGGACAGCCATTGTGCATTTATGATGACCCAGCATATCCGATAAGGCCTCACCTGCAAGCACCCTATAAGCACAATAATCTTACAGAAGAAGAGAAACAATTCAACAAAGCAATGAGTAGCGTGAGGGTATCTGTAGAATGGGTTTTTGGTGAAATAGCAGAATACTTTGCATTCATAGATTTCAAAAAGAACCTGAAGATTGCCCTTTCAGAAGTTGGCACTATGTATATTGTGTGTGCATTACTCCGCAATGCAAGGACTTGTTTGTATGGGTCATCAACTAGCAGATTCATGGAAGTAGATCCTCCAAGTCTAGAAGAATACTTTACTGATTTCATGTTGTAATTTATTGAAAACTTTCAGTGAAATATCTTGCATGCGGCACTATTCTGTTTATACAGTACAGACCTTTTGCGAATCAACATAATCTTCCTTCCTAAGAATTCTTAAGAATTTTTCTAATTTTGTGAGAAATCTTGTTTACAAAATTGACAGTCTTTTCATATGGCACAAGAATTTTTGTCTTATTGTGAAGGATTCTTCGAAATTCTTAAGAATTCTTGGAAATTCTTTTCATTTTAATTTGTGCACTGCCGGTGCTGTAGTTACTTTTATTCAAATTTCAACCCATTTGCAAGTAAAACTTAGGCAAACAAGCAAGATTGAAAACGTTAATTGATAAATTTACAAAAAGCTTTCAGACAGGCTCCATAAAAACATGTTTGGTATCTCAAAGCAGTTTCCAAGTTGCATTCTGCCAGAAAACTTTTTAATCATGAAGAGAAATCTTGCTAAAACCTGGCTAAGGATGTTATATTGATAGAAAATTAAATTTGAATTTTGATGGAAGGTCATGTTACAGTTTTTTCTCAGAATTAAGAATAAAATTGTGTTCAATAGACATTGCAGATTTTTCTTGCAAAGGGTACCATGGTATGGGCAAATGTTGTTACCCAATTTTTACCTTTGGAACATGCTTGTTTTGTCCAAGGAAGGTCCTGTAGCTGTCAAAATCTAATTAATCTTCATTTTGATGCAACTGTGTGCATAAAGACATTTTTAGTATTATTTTCCCTACGGCTGTGCAGATATTTTCGTAGATTTTCATAAAAATTCAAAATAATTCTGCACCAAACAGACTTCAGATATTGGCCCAAAGGAAACAGAGAATTGGGAAGATGTAAAACTACTTTTTGCATCAGCGAACAGTTGGAAAAATACATTTTCAATGAGAAGTCAGATATCATGATTTACAGAATACAAGGAAATAACATGCTCATGATGGTGCATGAAACTAACAAGTTGCGTCTGAAGCTAGTTACTTTTCCCTCTAAACATTTCTGCAATCTGTCCCATTATTTGCATGTTTTGCTGGTTCATTTGCAACAAAAATTGCTGTTGCTGTGCTTTGCCATGAATTGTTGCTGTTGCCTCGCCATTTCTTGCTGGCTCTCTCTTGCTAGCTGCCTTTCTTTCAACTCTTCCTCCTTGAATTTCAGTTCCTTTTCTGCTTGCTCTTTCTTTAACAGCATGCCCTCCTGAAGTATTTCCATAGCTTCACCAGACCTTCTCTTTCTCTTAGGAGTGCTTTCTCCGCTGTCTAATTCCTTTCGTTTTTGTGTCTCACTCAAACTTTCAATTGCTTTCTTCCTCGTATCCAATGCTTTCTCCTTGTTTTCGTTTTCGTTCTCCTTTTCTTTTTCCTTCTCCGTAGCCTCTTCCCAACTGCTTTTCACTTCTTCCATTTTTTGGTTGATGTCAGTGAGGCCCCTGTAAATTTCATCAAAATCTTCTCCTTGAATTCCAGAGGCCCTTGTTTCCTCTTTCTCGTGTTTCTTAAATTTTTCTATTAGTTTAAAGAACCTGTCCTGAACAGCTCTCACTGCAACTCGAAATTTTGGTCACTCCAAGTGATTTAAATTTTCCACGATCAATTTCCAAGCTTGCCCTCGCTCCTTGGATTGGGGCTTGTGAAGATAGGGCTCAACAAGGAGTAGCTCACGAATAAGGCATTTGTCATGCTCATTTTTCCAAATAAACAGTTCTCTTTGCTCTTTTTGAGATCCACCCGACATTTCAGTGCACGTTTTTGCCTTTTTCCTCGATAAAATATCCTCTTCAAAACTCGTTTCTTGCTGCACGAAGTTTTGAAGGAAAGACGTTCTGAACTTTGCTGTCGAGTGCAAGTTTCCAGGGCGATTCCCGCCAAAAGTGCGCAGAGCAGATGCGCAGTTTGGAACTTGAACTCGGACTCGTTCTCGCGCTGGATCTAAACCTCCCTAATGTCGAAGTTTCTGAAAAGCCTTGCAAGCAGTGAGGAAACTCTTGGTTGTGCATTTTTGGATGGAAGAACAAATTTTGCGGTTTTAGTGGAGACATCTCTTATCTTTGTTCCTGTGATGCATCCCACTCTCTGCTGTTTCCACAAAATTGACCCCGCCTGAGCTTGTGTCAATTTCTCTAGCTCCTTTAGCTGTGGCTCATTGAACGACATTGCATCAATTAGAGCACTGATGAGAAATTGTTCATTTTGACCTGGATTTTCAACAACATTTCTGTCACCGATGTCTGTTATAGAAGGAGGGCAAGCAAAGTCGAATGGGGGCGGGACGCATGGTAATGCAACTGCTGAGGGGCGCACTGCTCTCAAATTACTGAAAAAATTATCCATCCTTTTATGTTCCATGCCTCTCAGTTCTTTAGGACGAACGTCAAAATTTGTCTTGTACTCTCTTGGTGCCAGATGTTTTTTGTAGGGTTTAAGCTGTCATGCTTTTTCAACACCAAATCTTTCACTTTTTGGGGCATAACTTCTTTTTCAGTACTTTTATTCCACGCACAAGCAACTGCAGTGCAAGCTGGATCAACGAGACCATGGCTGTTTGCATATTCTACTTTGTACAGGATTGCAACGACATGGTTACAGCATTCACCAAACCCTGCTGTACATGAGCAGTTCGCACAGATAACATCTCAATTCTTAGAGCATAGTACCCAAACGTTTCTAGGCTTCTGTCTGATCTTTTGTGATGGCGTCACGTTTCCTTTCATGATAACTTGGTCTTGTGATGGGCAATAAACAACAATCTTGTGTACAAAACCGCTCATGGAGTAGGTATAGGCCTTTTTGCCTTGTATTGTCCAATGTATACAGTGCTCTTTCCAACACTCTTAGTCTCTTCTCTAAAACTTTCATCACCTCCCTTCTGCCACAAACTACCACATTTTAAATGATCACCAAGAAGCCTCTTGGTAACCACTAAAAATCCACTAAAAATAACTTCCAAGCACTGTTTTGTCAAATCATCAAATACTTCATCCTTTGGCAAAAATAAATAATCTAATACTTTGTCTTTGTGAATCTCACCGTTGTTACCAAATATGCTAATATCACCCTTCATGAATGGACTTGCATCTGATCCCCATGATAAAAACAAATCATGCAACTTTTGATATTCATATCAAGAATGTGACCTTCTTTGGAAATAGATCTCCAAAGAGGACCAGTGACCAATTTATCTATCATGCCTAAGGCTCTACAAGTAGCCATAAAAGAAGAAACCTGGAGATCGTAATGAACAGCAGACAAGAGCTTATTATCCTTCCCCACCCCATCAAAAAAAACTTTCAAGTCAGATTCTAAAAAATATGTCCCTGCTGCATTGTAAAAAAGAATATTAAATCGGTTGCCCAAAAATGGAGCAAGGGGTATTTGGTCAATGCCTCTTTCAGTCTTTAAAAAAGTTTGAAAATCTACCATCCTTCCTGATTTTTCGCATCCCCGTTCTTGTACAGACTTGCAGACAGTGCGGATTAACCTGTACGCACCAGGCTCGCCTTTGGAATAGCCACCATGTGCCAAGGATCCAGCTTTCTGATTACCCCAACATATTGAATCCCACACCCGACAACAAGCCTCAGCCTGGTCTGCAAGACCAACAAGGTAATGCAGACCACAAAAAAATTCATAAACAGTGGACATTTTATTTTTCTCCTCTTCTGATAAACTCTCCCATTCATTGACAACGGTTGGCAAAACATCTTTCCTAAAACAAATAAACAAATCATTAATTTTTTTCTGAACAGCACACCTGCCAGACATAACATTTTTTATACTTTTGACCGCTTTATTTAAAATATTAGTATCTCCACCAGCAAAACCTTCAAACATCTCGGAAACATCAGCAAGAACATTTTCAAGAACTTTTAACTGTGTTGAAGAATCACCACCACTGCCTGCAATTAAGCACTTTCCATCATCTTTGACAATATCATAGGTGATAAAGCATCTTCCTTTCTTAGATGTCCCATCTGTGTGAAGAGTGCGGTTCTCTTTGTCCCAATTCTCTGAAAGCTCATCTGCAGCTTGCAGCTGAGCAAGTGCCCTGGCCTCAAAGAGCATATATTTTGCAAATGTTTCCTTTGGCAACCGACCAACATTTATTCCAACCATTTTCAACACATTCCTGATGACACCTTCAACATTCCTGGTCCTCACACCCATACACAACAAATCTTCATACACCATCCTAATTTCATCTACATATTTACCATCTTTAAACAATAAAACATCTTCCCCTTTCAAAAATACATTTAACTTTTCCTCTATTTCTATTTGCTCATCTTCCAGTTCACAAATCCTGTCATTTAAAATTCCTTGATATTTGAAAGATTGATGTCATCTTGATTATTGCTCATATTTTTTACTTTGTTTTGTAGTACCATTTTAATTTTTGTTCACATAATAAATTCTTTAGCGTTTTGTCTAATTTTTCATTGATTTCATCCAACTGATGACTGTAATTTTCATTTTCTTCTCTTTCCTCTAATAATTCACTTGAAAGATCTAAAATAATTTCTTCCTGAGTAGATATGGTTTCATCAGCATCTGTCATTTTCTTCTCCATCCTTTTAATCCTCCGGTTAACATTCCTAACATCAAAATGGCCAATCTTTCCTAATGCATTCTGCAATTCTTTCTCCTTCGATCTTTATATTTTCTTTGTATTATTTAATTCATTTCTTAATTCTAAAGCTTCTGTTGTTTCATGGTTCCTTTCTTTTCGAGTGAGGTTGATTTCTTCAATTTGGTTTTCTAATGTATTCTTTAATTCATTAACTATCTATTCCTAACAAATTTTCAATAAGTTCTGTTTCCATTTTTGCATCATCAGGCATTGAGTGTAAAATATTATCTGTACCATCTACTAATGAATCTGTTTGGCCAGCTAAACTCTTAGAAACAATATTTTGATTCTTTTGTAAGAAATCTTCAAGCTTTGACTTTAACTGGTACTTCTTCAAATCAGCAACTTTCTCTTTTAGATTTAAAATACAAAGTCTCAAACTCTCAGGGGACAACACATCATCACAGCCTGTCAAAACAACAACCCAATCGGCAGCAAATGACAGCACTTGGTTCAATCCGGAAGATGTTTGGGGTACAAAGTTATGCTTATAAGAAACAGCTTCACGGATGAACTGAAACTGTAGCCTCCAATGTCATAGCTCTCACGAAAATTCCAATAATCATCAGAGACTTTGACCATTTCTTACCCCACGATCTTTAATGGAATGTCAAAATGAAGACTAGGATTGCTTTATGATCTGGGGGAACTTTGTTGTAGAGCTATAAATCAACAACGCAAATTTTAACCCAAGGCCCAAACCAGATTCACTGAGTAGGAAAGAAATAATATGGGAAGTTTAATTACATTGAATCCCTTGGAGCAAGCTTGCCCATGAGTTGCACTTTATTTCCTGACACTTTGCGGCAACCATAAATTCTACAGACTAATTGCCTTGCTCCACTAAACCTTGACTTTGGCTGTGCGTTGGTGCCCCATGGATAAAATTTGCCTCTCCTGGCCACATTTCAACTGAATGTGCAATAATTTCATTGCAGAATTCTGTTCCATTGTCAGTATGGAGAATATATGGCAATCCAAAATAACTGAAAACTTTTTGCACAAGATTGTCTGACACTTCAGAGGCAAGTTTTCATTTCAGAGGAGAAAGGACATGGAGTTTTGAGAAGTGGTCCATGAAATGTCCAATTAATCTGTTCACTATTATTAAGATTAATGGTTGCTGTTGGAAATGTATCTCCTGCTTCTTGCATACTGTACATTTCAAGCTGAAATGAACAAGGCAGTGTCAATACATCAAATGTTAGTGGAAGCTTGCATTGTTACAGTACCTTGCATAGTCTTTTGGCTTATGCATACTGTGCTCTTTTGAAGTGCCTCTCATTTTGCACTTGTTGAGATGACAGCTTTGTGAACTTCAAATTCAGTGTTACACAAGAGTAAGAATTGTTCACAGTAAGTTGTTACGAGTTTTCAGTAGCTATTGTACCAATAATTTCATTTATAATCCGTGATTTCCATGAAATAGAAAGCTGCATTGCGCAGTCCTAATAGGTGTATTGGAATCATGTCTCATTCAAATTTTACCCTGACCATCCCCCAACGGGACACCCATGGGCATTTGCACAAAAAATATTTCTGGCCCCCGGGCATTTGACCCCACATCCGGCCCCGGGCATTTGAATAGCATTTGGCAAGAGCAGGGAGCTTTTGCTTATAAAGTAACTGGGAATATGGCATTTTCTCAGTGCCCAGCCCCCGGGCATTTGAGCAAGGAATTTTTGTTGACCCCTGGGCTGACGGGGGGATGTTCAGGGTAGGAATTGAACGAGACATAACTGGCAAATAACATTTTCTATAACAAACCTGTTGATGTCTATCTTTGAAAAATCATATTGCTCTTTATGCCAAGGCATCCATTCATCCAAAATATAATCTAGCATTTTGTAGTTTGATCTGCACCTCTGCATTTGTGACATTCCACGTCCATCACTTGCTTCGTGCCAGTCTGCAATGGTTTTGACATATTTAGCTTCAAAATCGTATCCCTTCAATTCGAAAAACTTAGCAACGTGATGGGATAGTAGTCGCTCAGCATCTGCAACTGACTGTTTCCGTTGACCCCTCAGAGCAATGTGGATCAGTCCAGTTCCTTTGTCAAGCATTGCTTCATCAAATGCTTCCATTCTCAGCTTCACAAACTTGCCATCTCTCGTATGCTTGGCAATTCTCTTCAAGAGATGATTGTGATCTGCCCTGTCATTAACAGGATCCTCCTCTATTACATATGGGCACTAAAATCAATGCCCAACAACTTCCACTCTGCAATCGTACTCCTGAAAATGTGCGTTGCAACAAGAGATCTGAGCTTATCAAGCAATGTTTCAGGAACATTTCTTCTGAATGGAAATGGCTCATGTCTTTCTGGAGTGAGTCCTTGTCTAACAACTGTGATTGCTTACACACTTCCACCATGTTATACAGCTCCAAGGATAAGTTGGTAGGTTGACTTTGACAGGAGTCTTGAGAATTGGCTCACCATGTACAGACACTAAAGAAGAAAGTACAGTACATGTTGCTTTATTCAGTATGCAGAACATATCTTAAAACCTTACAATCAAAGCTGTCAGTGGAATATGACAAACTATACAGTAAATCATTTGATGAACTAATCATATTTGATTATTAACTTTAAACAGCTTGCATCAAAGTTTTCTGAATTTGTTGCGTTTTTCTTCGTTGGGACACCTGGTATGTACAGTATGTGTTCAGTATCTTTGTAAGACTTCAGATGTCAAATTTAATAATTCTTTGTTGTGAATGACTCATTGCCTGTGTTCATTTCAATAACCATGCTAAATTTAGCCTCTTTTTGTGTAATACTCAAAAGAAGTGGCTAAAATATGAAAATTTGCTTTAATTTCTGATGATACTTACAGTATCAAGTTACTGTACAGTATCTGTCACTTTTATGGGGAACATTGTAAATTTACAATCTTTGTCTAAATTTAGGGAGTTCCAGTTGGGTCTGAATGGTTTATCACAAGGCCTAGGCCTTTCCAGATTGCATCAGCCCTCCACTCATGTTTGATCAGCAATTCTACCTTGCATCAGATGCTAGCTGATGCAATTTTGAGCAAATAGCTTTTAGGGCTCTTAATTCATTTTGGCCTTATTGGGGGTAGAGCATATTCATATAAATATGCTCCCTACACTATTTCCCTCAGTCTTGAGGTATGATGCAATTTGCTAGATCCAGCTATGGCTGATACTGCTGATTTTTGCTATCACCCTCCCACCCAACTATATTTTGCAATGTAGCCTAACAGCAAGGGGGGAATTTTTACATAATGTAGAATTATATGCTATATATTTATGTATCAGTATCTTGTAATGTATTGATAATGTAACTCGTTTGTTTTCTTGTGATGGATTATTTTGTCCCAACTTGGCGTTTTTCTTGGCTCTCCTTGTTTAGACTAGCGGGTAAATACAGGAATTGCTCCGACCCAAAAATTTTCATAATGTACGATTTTGCGTTCATCGGTGACCGAGGCTTTGACTGGAGACTTAGCGAAGTTTCACAGCAATGGGGGATGGAGCTATGCAGCGAGGGAACTTTCATGCTACCCTGTTTCCTGTTGTAAATATGGAAAAGATGCGTTTTTATATAGGTGAGGTGCAGTAGGACTATTCTTAGTAGGCTCTTTATCGTAATGATTGATATCGCATGTCATGTGTGATTCTAGGCCAGCTTAGGCCTAAAAATAAAGCAATGATTCAGCAGTGAACGAAACCCCTCGCATATGAAACACAAGAGAAACGTCACGGACTAAACAAGTTTCAAAACGAACACATAAACATTCCGTTCTAATCACCTTTCGTCCAAGGTACAAAACATAAGAGAAAGAGAGGAAACAGATAAAATTGTACATTATCAAAAGGAAATGTTGGGAATCCCAGATATGAATTAATTGATTGAGACAAAATTTTCGTAAATGTACGATTTTGCGTTCATCAGTGACCGAGGCTTTGACTGGAGACTTAGCGAAGTTTCACAGCAATGGCGGATGGAGCTATGCAGCGAGGGAACTTTCATGCAACCCTGTTTCCTGTTGTAAATATGGAAAAGATGCGTTTTTATATAGGTGAGGTGCAGTAGGACTATTCTTAGTAGGCTCTTTATCGTAATGATTGATATTGCATGTCATGTGTGATTCTAGGCCAGCTTAGGCCTAAAAATAAAGCAATGATTCAGCAGTGAACGAAACCCCTCACATATGAAACACAAGAGAAACGTCACGGACTAAACAAGTTTCAAAACGAACACATAAACATTCCGTTCTAATCACCTTTTGTCGAAGGTACAAAACATAAGAGAAAGAGAGGAAACAGATAAAATTGTACATTATCAAAAGGAAATGTTGGGAATCCCAGATATGAATTAATTGATTGAGACAATCAATCATGTGCATTGATGTAGTTGGGATCTAAGGGCTTCCAGGAATATGTTTCTTTGGAGTACAATACCATAATTAAGACCAAGGATTGTCTCTTTGGCTATCATTTTTCGTCTGCCTGTGCGTGTGTGTTCCCCATTTGTTCGTAGATAAACAAATACGATTCTTGGGAAGATGACAAAACCCCTTACTTTGTCCTTGAGAACTGAGGTCTGCTAAGAACTTCTGAACGATTGAACATCCTATCTACTTGCATAACTAAACTGTATGTATGGGCCACACAGTATGAAATTCTACCCTAGGTTTAAGACGAGCAAATATAATTTTGAGAAATTTTGCTCGTTCAAGACAACCCATATCATATCTTCCCTTTTTTCATTTCTCTCAACAATGAAACTCACAAAATAAGAAATACAAAATAACAGACACAATGAAAATATCAGTAACAAATACCAAGACCTTGGGAGTCTAAGTGTCGCGCATGTTTGTTTCTCGTAAAACTTGTGCAAAGGAGGGCAAATTCAGCTGAATTCAAAAGAGAGCATGAATGAAACGATAAGTCCTAGTCGTCTGTTCGTCTTGTCAACGAAAACTTTGGCGTCGCAATAAAAACGAAAATTTTCGGGTCGGAGCAATTCCTGTATTTACCCGCTAGTTTGTTTAGAGCCCTTGATAATATCAGACATGCTCCATTAAAATGAAAAAATACCTTTTGTAAGTTCGCTACTGTGTTAGAAACTATGACCAACTAGTTTTCTTTTAGGTTTATGTTTAATCCCAGGTGGTAGTCATGATATTTTGCTCCTCCTCGTACCGTTTTTGTAGTGTGGTATAGTAAATCTTTGGTAATGTCCTTAGTAATTTGTTGGTGTAAAATTTTATATTGAATAGAAAACTATGAGGAATTTTCTCAAAAGTGATCATTCAAAATTCTTCAACGATGGCAGGATGACAATCAAACTTAGGTGGTTTTCCAGCTGTGCAGTAATAATAAGTGCAAGCATAAGAGCTAAAATCTTAGAAAAATATGGTCGGGAAATTCTTTCACATTCACATTTTAATTGAATTGCTTTAGAGGAACTCATGGTGCTTTCCTGTCAATCTACCATGGAAATGTGTTTGTTATCTTACTTATTTTCACAATGGTTGTGTTTTAAATTTGTTGAAAGAATTCATGGACATGTTGAAAAAATTAGAATCATAGTAAATCCTAAACAAAGAGACGAAAAATGATGCAATCTTCAAGAGAACTTGAGTTTTATGATTCCTGTATTGTACTGTGAATGAGTGACTGTCAAACTTTTATGCCTCCTTTATTATAATTGATTAACTGATGAAACACAAGTCTTCAGATAGCAATATCTCCTGTTTCAAATAGATCCAAGTGAAATTTTCAGCATGAAGTTGCATTTAGATTTACTGAAAACTGAGTTGGTGCATGTTAGGCAATCTAGTTCCTGCAAGGCAGTTTGTCTGTTCTTTTGTTAGTCAACATTAATCTTTCACAATAGTTAATTTAGTACTTATGAAAAAAACCATATAACTTGTTACTTTACTCCCTGAAATGTAGAACTTGTTAAATATTAAACTGAGGAAATGTTAAAGACCCTGCGTGTTTTCTAGATATATAATCATGCTATGTCCGCTGGTAGAGTCAAGATTCTGCAGTTGTATTGGACTATTTTATGGCCAGCATCAATGCAGGGAAAGTTCCCGGGAAAAATGAGTGTACAAAGTGCATCACTAAACATTCAATTTTGGCAAAACGAGATTGGAAAACAGTCAAGGATTTCGTAAGGAATCAAGTCGTTAAATCCCAGCGAGTTGCCAAGTAGATTGAAAGTTATTTTTATCTTAGTTTAGAATTTAAGAGTAAGGCATTCCAACAGTCTTAACGGCGAATTGTGTGACACTGAACTCTAGGTGAGATGATATCATACTTTGGCCTGTTCATACATAGATGATTCATATTTTATACTTCATACATAGCTGATCATACATAGATGGCTCATACTTTTGTCTTTGGCCTGTTCTAAGAAATTTTATCTGTGTGAAGGTTGAGCTTTTCCCTCCTATATCCTTGCAGGTAACAGATAATTATCAAGCACGAGCAGATGGATATGGAGCTGCCCAACCCAATGCCTGTTCTCCCTCTTCAATGGCACCCTTTTCCCTTAAATGGCTTGCAGGGACTACTGTTTCAAGATGCTATGGTTCTGCAATGGAAATAATAAATCCCCCGACAGCTGCCCCTGACGATCTAGTTGTAGTTCATCGTGATTTCAGATGCTACAGAGAAAGGGAAACAGGGCAGGAGAGATGGACAACACAACAACAGAATATGAATTTCCATTTACGTCTAGCATGTGTGCAAAGAAGATATCCAGCTTTCAATGGGAATTGTCATTTCCTTTAGAATGTGATTGTAGTGCTTCAGAAGATGGTACCGTGCTCGTTATCATAAAAGATACTGCCCCTTTTGAATGCTATTCAACACCAAAAATTTAATGGAGCATCCTCAATATATTCAAGGTATCCTCAATAAATTGATAAGCATTCGCAAGAGCCTTGAATTAATGGAAATATTGTAATTATGAGTTAGACTTGATGCAAATGAAAAACTGGATGGTGTCTTCTCCCTGTCACATCAGTCAGCATTCCGGTGTGTTGCGCCATTTCTGTTTATGCTTTGAGAAGGAAGAACCAAGATGGTGCCAAAGAGACAAATGCGATTTCATCGGTTTAAGCACAAAGTTAAAATACATGGTCCAGGAATAGCAAAAATGAGAAATGTGGAAGTTAGAGCTTTTAATCAAACTAGCTTTTAAAAGAGCGACAAGAAGGGAACGAAGATAATTGCGCGATGTTTGCAACGAACACGTTTGAAACCGGTCCATGAAACTTAGGCCCATCGGTAATTGTGCAAATCTCTTGTGATTAGCAACTCATCGAGACACCTTTTCTTGAGAAATGTTTAATTAAAAATGTAACCTTTGTTTTCAATTTATCATTTGCACAGAAGTTGCGTCAGAATTGGATAAGGATGCATGAAATGTGTGCGATAGGCCTCTATGAGGTCTCTCTCGAGTTCGCCTGCACAAATTCCACCAAAATTAGGCCTGTTTTATAAGTTGTGCCGCGCCGTGCCGAACCATATAAATTGACTGACCGGCTGGGTCCCCTGTTAGGCCATAATTGAGTACCTCCCCCCCCCCGGGGATCCACTCAAGGGAGAATCTAATTTAAATTGGTGTCGACACATGGAAAGTAAAGTATTTGATATCTCTCTTGAGATCACCTATACAATCCAGCCAAAATTCACCAACCAATGTGTTTAGCCCATCAGGAATCTCTCGACAATTGTTTTCGCACACAAGTTGTTGTTTGTGCGTTGATGATTCTTTCTTTATTATGATTCTTTGATGTTTCTTTATTATTTTAGCACAAAGATTTAAAAACAATCTCATGATTTGAAAACAATTTGTTGCGTTCTCTTAGGAATGGAAAAAAGGCAGATTGCTTTGGTTTTGTTCTCTTGGGAATGGAAAAAGACAAATCGTTTTGGTTTCGTTCGGTTTCGTTTCGTTGAAAATAATAAGCCCTAGAACACCATTCCCTCCTTCTTTACTGCTACTAGCACTTCAAACTTCAAACGATTCCTCTGTTATCTGAGCTTCAGATGTGTCATCTGAACCTTTTCTTCCTGTGGATAAACCTGGTGAGAAGAAGTGTTATACTTACGAAGTAAATGCTTACATATATCAAGATATGACAATCATGCTACACATATTTTTTATGTGAAACTGGGGTCCGTAGGCATAGCCAGTTTCTCAAATTTTAGGCCAATTTACTTAAGTCCTTGCAGAAAGGATTTCAAAGGTCACTATTAAAATATCAAAACAATTTTTTACAGAAATCTAACTTTAACAGTTTCAAATGTTTGTAAATACTGTGAAGTGTAAAACTTTTTGCATGACATGAGTTCATTTGAAGCATCAAATTTCAAACAGTTCCTAGTTTTCTTAAACCTTGGTAACCTGGTTTGTTAAGTTGTGAAAAATTGAGGCTCGCATATTTTCTATTCCACAGTCAGCCAAGCATGTAAACTTTTTCTTGACTCACCCGGTAGTATGTCACTTGGCTTCATTCATTTTTAAAGAGCATACATGGGCATACATTCTTCTTAGAATGCAATGTTCCCCAACCTGGTTGAGTATGCACTCCAGGGGGTGATGGTCCTGGTAATTCATCTCGCAACTTCTTTGGAGAACTGCTTGCTGCACCTACTGCCGTATCTTGCTCTTCGTATACTTCTACTTTACACTTCAACGTGTCAACTACTTTACGCTTCAAAGTGTCAAGTAAAGGCTCCTGTCGAGTTGGCTCCATTATCAGTACATTTGCAATTGAAATGTTTTTATCAAAAACTGCTGCAGTCATTTCATCTTCAGTATTGGCTGTTATCTCATCTCTATCTGCATACTGAATAACAGAGACCTCTGGAAGAACTTCTTTAATTTTAGATAGGACTTCTTCTCTATGTACGCAGACCTTCCTGGTCTCCTTCTTTTTCAAGCTTCTTAAGTATAAGACTTTAATCTTTACTTCCTTGTATTCCTCAATTCTCCTCACGTCTTCACGTCTACATTACGTTACGTTACGTTACGTTACGTTACGTTACGTTACGTTACGTTACGTTACGACCACAGTCGCACTTTGCAACTTTGGCCAGTGATTATCATCTTCAGCCTCGTTCGTCTGTGAAAGCGAGGCAATTTCATAATCTGGGGGTTTAAAGCCTTCGTTTCCAAACAAAAGATCTTTGTTCTGACCAAAATCCTGACTAAAACCCTCAATCTAAGAGGCCTATTTGTGCAAGTAAATCCTAAGTAAATAGAGACTCGCGCAAAACACTGTTGCGCACCCCCTGGTTAGTTTTGCATGCGCCATAGTACTTGTGGACTTATTCAATAATTGATGCCAATTCCAATGCTGATGCCAGTATTCCAATTACGGGGAATACAAATGGCCTCAAAAACCATGTTCTTTTGTAGGCTTCTTGCCTACTTCAACTGGACTGGTAGATTATCTCCTTGCATCTTCAAAGTTGCCCCGGCATGATCACTGTTTACAACTTTCAGGAATTTGTGATTAACAAAATAACTTTGGAAGTGGATGAAATCGACATAGACAAGCAATATATTTCATCTCAATTCAATTCGCGAGATTGTCAACAGCATCCTTGACGCATACCGATTAAAAGGTGCTGTAATCCTATTCAAAATCTCCATCGAGGAGGCGCTGCTTAGCCCAAGCATTTTTGGTCAAAATGTCCCGCGCAGTGTCACGTCTGACTGCCCCTTTAAACAATTGCCCATCACACACATGATACAATAGCGCATTGTTGATTGGTCTAGGACTGTAAACAACATTGGCAAATACTTTCTCGTTGGAGAGAAACGGTAAAAGGTAGTTCTTGATCATTGAACCAAACAAATGATCCTTGATTCAGACACAGGTACATGCAGCTTCTGCAAGGAATTGACCAGGCAACAATCATTTGTTGAAAGAATCCAGTATCTTGAAATAAAATAGAATAGCAAAATAAAATAGCAAATAAAATGGCAAATAAAAGGAAACCTGACCTGATGCTATCGAAAGTGCAGAATTTTTAGCATGTCAAGTTCCATTACTGCATTTTATTCCAGCAAGATAATGTTCTCACTCAGCTACTGGGTGCGCCAAAATAAACAATGCACGTTTGGTAGGCCATAGTAAATCTTACACTGGACTAATTGTGAAGATGTATGACTTGATGTTTAGCAGAAAGCCTGAATTAGATTCTACCACGAAAACACTGAAAACTATAAAAAAACATTGATTAAGTTTTCTAAAGAATCGAAATGAATAGAGAGAGTAACACACCTCAACCTCTAACAGAAACTACTTTTGGAAATGAAGAACGTTATAAACATAAACAATCAGCGCAGAAAGCAAGAATATTGTTGAGAACTTTACCATTTGCCAAACAAATACATGGTCAAATAAGCACACATGATCAATACTATGACCTCATTTTGGAGTTGATTCTCACATGAAGCGTATTGTCATTTGTTTTGGTCGCGAAGAAATAAACTAAGTGTAATCTTAGACATGACTGCGCCTGTTGTGCGCAAGCTGTTACAGGGGACTGAGAATGACAATTCTTGAAATCCAAAATGGCTGCGCAAACCAAAGAAGATCCTGGATGCGCGACAAAAAGCCAGTTCTGCGACTCATTGATGAACTGTCAGGACAACAGGATCTTGAAGAGCCAGCTCCTTGCAAACAGCCGAAAAGGGCAAACAGTTTTATGATGTTGAAATCAAAGAAATTGATGCCATCAACAAGAAAAAGTTCATTTTATTGGTTGGCCAGACCAATGTGATGAATGGCAAGCATACAACGAAAACCACAAATCTGTCGAGCTTCCTGTCGTTAAACTGCAAAACCTGGAATCCTTGCTGCAGAGAGTTTCCTTCCTCCCTTTACTTAGAAATAAAAAAAAAACTGACATTAGAAAAGAGTTACCGATAGACAAAGATGTTTTTGAGGAAGTGTTTTCCTCCTTCGAAAATCAAAGACAAAACAGGTCGCTCACGTATCAACATAGAAAACAACCACAATTTGGATGAAACATGAGGAAAAAGATGGAATGTTAGATTTCGCAACTCAAATGGTAACTTCTGCAAAGTATGCGAAGGCACTGTCAACTTATGGCTTCAGATATGAAACCCCCTTTCTGATTTTGTGCCCGTTGGAGGAAAACTGTTTCCAAGTTAGATTGAACAGAAGCCCTGTCTTGTTTTTACATTTAGAAGAGGAACAGGAAACTGCAGGATGTTTGAAGAGGAATCTAAGTAAATTTTAAGTAGTAGCCAAATAAATAACACTCTCATTGTTATATATATTACTATGCGCATACTAACCGGATGTGTTGTTGTACAGGGAAATATAAAGCCCGAGGTCTTAAAAGTACAGACCGAGCTTGCGAGGTCTGTGCGTTAAGACCGAGGGCTTTATATTTTCCTGTGCAACAACAAATACGGTTAGTATGAGTTTTATTACCTGATCGCTAATTTTTGGGACATGTTTTTCCTCACCGTTTCCTTTTGTCGACTAACAGTTAGATAACAAAGTTGGCTTTATGGGTAACTGCTCACCGAGATCTTTGGTCCGCATTTTAGGCTATTCGTTTATTTTTCGAAGAAGAAGTGGAAACGAAAACAATACATATTAATTTCTTCGTAACAATAATATATTTAAAACGATGCAATGGTTTCATCAAACTAAAAATAGTTCTTTTAATCTGAAGATGTCATTCTGAGTCAGCGTCGTATATCACGCGGGGCCTCTTCTTCTTGTGCAAGATTGGGGATTGAATTTGATTCTGAATGATGTTGAATACACAATTTTGAATATTTGCACCGCTGAAAGTTGAATCCAAATTAGGTGCAGAGCTGGAGCTGAGGTTGCTGGCTTGGACCAACAAAGTTTGTTGAAGAGCTGAGCAAGCAGGACCGGCTGAGGTTGCATTGGAGTTGTTTGCAAGAATTTTGGACATTTGCTGTTGCTTAGGACGAGATGCTGCATGATAAGACTTCAAACTGTTGATGTTTTTGTGGCCACTCAGCTGAGAAACGTGCAGCGGATGAATGTTGTTGTCGAGCAATTTTGAGATGGAGGTTTTTCTTGTGGAATGATTTGCAACTTTGGAGCGGGATTTATGTGTTTTGCCAAGTGCTGGAGATGCTTTGCTTAGAAATTCTCCAAGCTTGTTTTTTCCAAGAGGACGTGAGAAGAACCAAATATCATCCTTTGTTTGCGATGGTTTGATAGCAGCAAGAAAGAATGGTGAGTTTGACATTTTTGCATCTGCTGGACGGTGTTGGCAAAATTTTTCGTATGTGGCTACAGGGCAGTCCCATGAACCTGTCTCGTAGGCCTTAGGATTGAATGCTCTTTGATGGGAAGACGTCTTTTCTCCAGTTCTTGTTTTTGAACCACGTTCTGTGTCCCATTCCAAATATCTTTGCCCGTCTGAATCCCTGCAGAGTATCTCCAAAGCATAATTTCCTGGATTCATCGCGGGCCCGATAACAAAATTGTGTAGTAATGCACCACCACATCAAACGTTGAAGCTGCTCGGAGTTTTCCCATCCGAAATATCCTATTTCTTTTAGTTTCTCGACTTCACTGTATTCCAATGGACGAGTTGAATTTGGCTTGTCTCCTAATCCAAGCTGCGTTAGCTGTTTTCTTCTCGCTGCTAACACTTTTCGGCTTCTTTCAAATTCCATAGAGGTCTTCAAATTTATTTTAGAGCCTCTGTCTGTTAGGACACGCTGTAATGAATTTTGTATGCTTGCTAGCGAATCAGGCTGATAAAGTTCTCCATTTTGCGTTCTTGCATGCATGAAAAATTTACACAGCATTTCATCTAACTCTCTTGTTGGAATATGCTCAATTTCTATATCTTTGTACTTGTCGTTTTCGGCGTCTTCCTCTCATAAAAACGCCTTGAAACGTGTGTAGTCACTCTTGTCTTTGTATACTGTTGTCTTGGCTTTCCTTTCATGCAAAAATGTTTATATTTCTTCGTCAGTTTTGCTTTTATTGGCAACAGTGCTTAGGCCCTCAGCAGTGTCTTTTCCAGCAAAAGTAGATGGAGAATCCAAGAAATCTATTCCCAAGTCAAAAGTGATGAAACCATCATCAAACATGTCAAACGAGTCTTCTGGGCACCACATTTCAATTATTCAATATATTTTATTTTTCATTGTTGGCACGGAACTTCATCGTAAATCCCGTAAATTGATTAATATGACGACAAAAACGCGTCCTTGTATCGTATTATACAAGGCTACGGGAAACCCGCGGGGAATTTGCGACTAGCCAATCAGAGTGGCGGGATTCCTGTATTGCCTCGTTTTTGAAACTTCGGTCAGGTAATAATGTATGCATACGGTGCATCATGTTTTGTTAATATATTAATTTATAAATGCATATATAAATACTAGGTGCTTTTAAGGGATGCATACAGCAAAGTCCCGCCTTTAACCCTATCTGTACTGGGCACTAGGTAATTTGTACTGGGGGGCCTTTTCTCCAAAACTACAAAAGATATAGTAACCAGACTCACCCCTATTTTTCTTTAGACAATTGGCTAGTCAAATATAACAATGCCCATTAATAAGTCACATGATTCGTTGCTAGTCCTGTCCTCTTATCTGGTAAATATAGACTCAAAATGAATCAAATTAATAAGATGAAGCAAATTAGACTAAAAAAATTATATTTACACTTCTTTATTAGAGCAATAACCTCATAAATGTGAATGATGTCATATATATTAAATTTTACTGACATCAGCAAATCTGAAAATTGTATATATTAAAGAAAAGTACTCATTGAACGGAATCGAATGGTGCACGTTTGAGATCGATCAGGCAAGCAACGCGAACGCTACACACATTTTAAGCTTTTTTTGTTGACTACTCTCCATATATGGTATTACTGTGGTCACATGATGCCATTTTAATGATGCCATTTCTTATCGTAAATCATCCCAACTGTCCCTAATACCTTGATAGTTGTATTTTGTTTTTATAATTGTAATTAACCTTTTCTGGGCTAGATTCTAGAATACCCCATCATATTTTAAAACAAAAATTTCCTTGATACGGTGATACGCTGTCGTCACAGAACCACAACATTTATCAATATGTTGATACGCAGTCACAGAAATCAAGTCCAGATTTTTTGTTGATACGTTGATACGTTGATACGCAGTCACGATGTTTGCTTCAGACTGAGCAGTACACAGGAATTGTTCGACTCTCTTACAATTAATTATGGTCTCTTGTTAACATATATTGTTTGATCTACTTATGATGCCATTGTTATATTTGAATACCCAATTGTCTAAAGAACAATAAGAGTAAATCTTATTGTTATATCTTTTGTAGTTTTGGAGAAGAAGAGGGGGGGGCGAGGGTTAAGAAACTTGGATCAGCACTTAGTACTAATAGTTTCTTAATTTTGCATGCAAATTTCGGTGTTTTAGTATTAAAAGTTTCTTTATTGGTTTCTTATTTTTTTGGGCCTAATATTGCGTTATTGTTTGAAGTTGAGCCTTCTTATCGAGCTTGTATTTTGCATTGGCATTGTCACCACGAATAAGCTATGCACATTATCAGGCTATGCACATTAAGGCAAAAAGTTACCAATTTCGCAGTCAGAAAGGTAGCTTTGTTAGAGAGACAAATAAGAGAGACATACAGAAATAATTTTTTTGAGTTGCTTAACTGTTCTTGAGCGTAGTACTAGAGTTTCTTAAATATTTGGTCATTGTGGTATCAGTTTCTTATAAAAAAAACCTGTAATCAGAAGTGGGCAATAAACAGACAAACATCACCCTCGAATCTATTTATGTAATACATTAACATGGCTGTCATTATAATTGATTATATTGATTAACTGATAAATGAAAGGATAACAGAATGCCATCTATTCTTCAACAATATTCCACACCTTCACACTTTATCTCAAGGGTCTGAAGAAATCCATCACTTCACACAAAATTGAAATATGACTTATGTGAGGAGAGGAGGTTGTTTCACATCAACCGTGCTAAATGAATGCAAGTGATTGAACAAGATTCCATTGCTCTTGCAAATCGTTGAAACTACCGTTTCTCTCCAGCTATAGCCATTGCAACATTTTGAAAATATAAACTCGTAGCCAAGGCTACAACTTTTCATGTGCACGTACACGTATTTTTTTATAAGAAACTAAGAATCTTCATGTTCACTGCCTGTGCCATCCTGGACATTTCAAACCACGTTTTTTAAGTCTTTTCAATGTTTAGACATTACTCGAGTACCTTACGAGTAACATAAAACAGGAAACAAGTGAAAGTAAAGTAGAAATATGTGAAGGATTTCCTTTATCAAAATAAATAGTTTCTTAACTTATATTCTCCCAGTACTGGATGGAGTTTCTTAATTTTCTGGCGATCTGAGAGTTGAGTTTCTTATGGGCAGTTTCTTATAAAAAATACGTGTATTTATTTTCATAACAAACTGTCCATAAGAAACTAAACTCTGAAATTGCCAAAAAATTAAGAAAACTCTACTCCTGGGAAAATATAAGTTAAGAAATCATTCATTTTGATAAACGAACTTGTTATGAAATGTTCACCAGGCAGGGCAATTCTTGTATAAAAAAAATACGTGTACATTATATCATGGCAAGAATATACTAAATACCGTCAATGGACCTAAACATCCCAAGAGCTTTTCACGAGAACAGAAGGGCGTCTTGTTATTGGCAGCAATGGTAGGCCTAATCAAACAACATTTGGGTCTAAAAGTCTTGAGTCTATTGGGCCACAGATTTGGAATGGCTTACCCAAGGAAATAAAATCAGCAGAAACTTTGAAAAGTTTCAAGGCTATAGTAAAACAATGGGGTGGTCCAAACTGCAAATGTAGTGCCTGCAAGTGCTAACCAATTTAGTTATATTGTTCAGAAAATATTTCTTTTTTATTATTAGTTATGTAAATTTGATTTAGATTGGTTAACTTGTACCTATATATTATCAAATAGTGTACAGTATATATTGTTAGCTACTTGTAAATAATCGAATTAAAATAAAGTTAACCACATACACACACCACCCAATGGCTATTGCAAAATTGAATCACATGGAAACTTATAAATACTTTCAAAGTTCACTCGGATTGTAAACGGTCTGTCTTGATAGCATGAATGAATGTTTCCCAAGTACAACCCAACTCAACCCAAGTACAAATGAATTAATGATTTCAGACAAAAGAAATTATGTGACCGGTCGGTCAAGTCATAACAAAAAGCAAAACAAGCCCGTATAATTTTTTCTGAAAGGTAGCTAGCCAGTTAGCCAGTAGGTACATAAATTTAGTTTTTTCAGGGATCTGGAAAATGTGGTAGCAAGCTGTTGCTCTTTCATTTGTAGACCCTTTCTCCTTGTGGGATAATGAGTATACACGTAGTCTAGATCAATAACGTCCATCAAATTTTCTAAAGAATTGGCACGAATGGTCAAAGAGAAAACTTTTCGTGGTGATTCGGAATTTAGAGATCAATTAACTGCAATCTGTTGTGCGAGAGTTGGTTTTATCTCGGGAGAAATGTAACATTACTTTCAATGATATTTCCTTTCATAATTTCGTATAATGTATGCTTTGGTGCAGTCATGGTGCAGGATGCGTTCCTGTGTCAATGCGCTAAAATGATACAGGATTTCGCAACAGGCCACTTGTTGAAATAACGCTGGTGCAAAAGTTTACTCTAAATCCTAATTCAATTTCTAAATCCCTAAATCACCCCAAAAACGTAGTGACATATCGTATGTATCAGCGTGTAGTTAGGGACACAAGCACCACATGCACGAGAAACTAAGATTGGTGCTTGCTAGGCTTGTTCAAAGTTCGTCATACTTCAGCTACAAAGACACTGTCTTCGGCACTTCAGGACAAGTCTTCAGAACATTGGATGGACGTTTTTTGATCGTTTTCAACATTTTCGAAAACAAAACTTTTAAGAAACTCGCTTCTAGCTAAAAAACTAAAATAAAACGATTTGCAAAAGATCCTAGAATCTAATTCAGACTTGGATTAAGGCATAAATCTTCAAATTCGGTCCAGTGTACGATTGATACGATTAACTGTGGCATGCCAGGAGTTCATAGTTTATTTTGGCGTGTCCGGTATAAGTATTTGGAGCATTTAAAATCTTTACAACTGGGCGTCGTTGAGATCTCACAAATTGGAATGCTTACCGTGTTCACAAAACATAGTGAAGACACCAGGTAACAGGGCCGGATGTCCTTTGCTCATCTTGTGACAATTATGTTGATCTTTTGATTTTGCTGTAGCGTCCAATGCATACCATCCTCGTCTTCTAACCTGCTCAAGACTTGGCCAGAAACTGTACGGTGAGTCTAGAAATTCATCCTGCATTAGTAGGGCATCATAACAACCTCACATGAAAGGTGTTTTAGACTTCTCGACTAGCAGCTTCAACACTGGTAACAGCTGTTGCACGCATCTAAGGGCATGAAGCGATATCACTAATTTATGCAGCATGGGGAACTTTTTCTCAAATATGGCCAGCAATTCAGCATCCACAATTCCTAGGTTGTTGACGAGACTACCTAATGCTGCATGAAGATCTCCGTCAAAGTGTACAAGGCCACAAACGGGTTATGCTGCAGCAAGAGCTGCAATAAATGGCAACCAAGCAGATGGACACACATATGGTGAGGACACTGAACGCTCTGATGTTGGTGTGTCTTGCAAAAAATGACAAGATCATGTATTTTGGCACAATTCTCCTTTAAATAATCAACTAACTCTTCGTACTCTTCCGCAGAAAGTGGTTTGATCTTTTTCCTCTTGCTTCCAGAGTATCGATTAAGCAGTGTGCGGCACCTTGCATTCGTAACCATAATTCTCTCGTTGAAAAAACTGTGGAAAAAATACTCATTTATTTCATTTAATTTCAATCACTCCCCAACTGCAATACCCATTTCAAAAATTACTGCTTCTTGGACATCCAGAGAATGATATTGGGAATATGCCTTGTTTCACGACAACTATCGTCAATTAAGTTTATGCCTTTACCGTGCTTAAATTGGAAAGTGCTTTTTTAAAAGAAGAAATCAAAACACTTCTAGACAAGGTTCCAATTCAAGATCTTGAAAACGGCACGGCAGTAATGCTATTTATATCTGCACATGGTACATGAAGATTAACATATTCCCAGAAATGACTTTTTGATGCTCCAAAACTTGCATTGTCTTCCTCTCAAAAGGGAAGTTTTTTTTTTGCTCGTTGTTTTTTATTGTTGGGTTGTAAAAGAAATGAAATTGTAGCTTCATTCGACGTGTGAATTCATTAAGTCCTTTTGTAATATCGTGTTGTGGTACCCGTGTTGGGGTAGGTACAAAAGATAGACCTTTTTGAAGGAGTTTAGATTCCCCCTCGGTTAATATAATTGTGCTTAAGTTGACTATATTGTCTATTGGTTTGTATTTCAAAATCGCTCTGCGCAGTTTCTTTTTAATCGCATTCTTGCCAATTGTGCCATGTTCCTTTTTACGATTTTGGTTCAAAATTTTCCTTAATAAAGTTTTTCTCCGATTCTTTTTCTTATTAATGTCCGAACCATCCCTCCTGTAGTTCAAATAGAGGATAAAAGAGAAGACACTATTATATGCTCAAACTGAAAATTAAAATAATAAATATCATAAAATTTACTGAATATAAAATGTCCTTGAATAAATAACAACAATTATTGTTTATCTCCTCTTTGTTGGTTCTTTGCGTTCACTGTTCTCTTTGCATTTTCAGTTATAATCGGGACAATGTCCGGTTCATATAGTTCATTCAGATTATTAGTTATGGCTGTGATTCTGACGTGCTCCTCTTGTTGGAGGACACGGTGATGATTTCTCATAATGAGGCATATACTCTGTCTAAGTGTTGCTACTGCTTCATTGTGCTGGACTGTGAGGTTATGGCTTAATCCCTTAGTAAGATCCGAGTTAAAGCGAGGATTGGTGAAGGGTGGAAAGTAACTAGATTTTATACTGTGATTGAAGAAAGATTCTTTGGTTTTATGATAGAGTAGAGAGCAGTAGTGTTGAGATAGGTCAGACACAAATGTCTGGGGAAGAGGCAGTGGAAGTCGTTCTATAAGAGCAGGAGCAGGGGCAGATAAAGTAGGAAGGCTGATAGGGCGGGAGGGCCTAGGTACAGATGGCGTAGAGAATAGCAAAGGAGAAGGAAGGAGGGATGAAGCGGTAGTGATTGCGGAGGAGGAGGCAGTTTGGTTGTAGACAAAAGACACCGAAAAAGGTGTGTCAGGGGCGTAAATACGTGAACATGTAGGAGAGGAAAGACGAGGGTGGTGTGTCGTTACGCTTGAGGGGTCTGGGAGAGAGGGGATGGAGGAGGAGTAAGAGGGTATATGAAGGTGATTAAAAAGAGGATTAGATGGAAGATGGAGTAGGAAGTAGGCCAGTATTAGAAGGTGGATTAAACTTATAGGAGTTACCTCTGAGACCCAGTTTCTTATTTATAATACGTTTCCCTTTGTAATCCTGTTTAGGAACAGGTTGTATTTGGCCTTCATAAATTTCTATGTCGTCAGTCATTGCGAATATAACTTCTTCTCCTTTTGTAAGTTCTTCATTGGTAGGACTGGTGGTGCTGTGTGGCAGCAGTTGAAAGTCGAAATACAAATATCTAATGGGCTGTTGGAGTATGAGATAAGTATCAAGCACTAAGACGAAAAATATGGGCGGAACTGTCCGAGTTATAGTGTAATGAATTGAAATGAAACATTTAAGGTTATAAACTCACCACTCTCTGTGATGGAGTCCATATTGTCAGTGATTATTCTGTTATTTTCTACATCGTGAATATGTGCTTGGGTTTGTGACACGTTGTTTTCAATGTTATTCGTGTTGCTTGTCATTGCTTTGCTAGTTTGCCTCTACGTATTCGTTGCTGCTTTTTGCGTGTAGCGATGTATGTTATCGAGGATGAGGAGGGGTTGCGCGCTCTTAAATTCATTTCCTAACAATAGGGTATGGAATTGGCAGTAAAATTACTGACTAATATGGTCAGGTATTGTAGTAAGGAATGTAGGGTGTGTGTAGAGGGGTTCTGATTTGTTCTGTTGTAGAAGATGTTTAACGTGGAAGCATATGCCAAAATGAGGAAGTGCTTTTTGCATTCTTATAATGGTATGTTTGTTGGAAGAAGGGCAGTAATATGGGAAATCTTTCACATTTTTCTGGTTCTTGATTTCTGTAATCAGCACAAGAAGTTTACACGGTACCTTTTATTAACAAAATGAGTACTATTATTCTAAAAAAATCTTTCAATCACAAAGCATTTGTGCAATGACTTTAGCTGCACATAGAGCTGCACCATATGTTTTCAGAAGAGATTGTCAAAGCAAAACATCTCAGCTTCTATAAGGGATATTCGGATGGAAACCTTAACATGTCAATGAAAAGCTCAGGTAAATGAAGTAAAGTGTTTAAACATTGACAGACAATTTAATTCGAATCTCACCTGCATATGGCCAAGAAAGTTGGCTGTAGATCATCTATGTCCCAGAAATTAATCATGTTGGTCTCCAAGCAAATTATGAAAATCCAATACTAGCAAAATTTAAGTAAAAAAACTATTCATCTTTATAAATCTATAACACGGGGCCTAATTACGGGACCCAATTGATAATTTGTGAAGTTTTTCTAAAATGCCATTAAATGTGTCCGATACTTGATATTGTTGTTTCTTATGAGGAAGAAAGTACCAAGGCAAGCTGGTTTAGTGGCAAATAAAGTAACTCGCCTGCTTTTGCCTGTTGTTTTTGAACAATTCTACATTTGGGCCTAAGCACGTGGAGATTTCAAGTCTCGTCATAAAAACCGACTAAAATAATTTGAAAGCGTAGGTTCTGTGACGATTTGACGTGTTTTACAATGTTCTACAGAGGCATGAGGCTCTCCACTGGTTCTTGTCAATTTCTGGGCCGTTTTTAAAAAAACTTCGCAAATTACAATCCGACTTGGTAATTGGGCCCAATTGATAATTTACAAAGTTTTTTTAAAAGTATCCTATTTGTCTCAATTTGCTTAAATTAGTTGTTTACAATGCATTTGACATTCTCTATGTGTGTATCGGATACATCGAAAAAAACTTTGCAAAAACTTCACAAAGTTGTTGCAAAGTTTTTGCGAAGTTTTTAAAAACTTCGCATATTATAATTTTTTTAATAATAAGGCATCTAGGCCAAGGAGGCCTCTAACCTAATTACAATTCAACTGAAATAACTATTACACGACGTAAGATTACAGAAAAAAGGACATATTGTACTAATATATACTACAAATATGATGATAAATTCTAAACATGGTACGTGAATTGCGTGACATAAGATATTCATATTTGGAGATCCGACTTTAGTCGGAAGCATTTCAACAAGTAAGGGGCCCTTTACATGAGCAAACTCAGACCGGCACGAGTTTCAGATCGGCACGAGTTTCATTTCGGTGTCTGGTCAAGGCCCTTAGAGTGTTTACATGAGAAGGGGCGAAATGAAACTCGTGCCGGTCTGGGTTCGTTTCGGTCTTTCAGACCGATCTGAAAACTCAGGTCGACCTGAAATTCTCATGTAAACAGAAATTTTTTCAGATCGGGGCGAAATGAATAATTGCGGAAGTGATAACTGCACTATTGGGAACCATTTTCATTGTTTGGTCGTCCATTTGTTTTTCTCCAGACACAAGAAACTATAACTAAGAAACTAAACATAAAAAACTAAAGCCTCCTGTTTTATTTTCAGGTTCTGAAGCAGCATTTGAACCATCAAACCAAAATAGATTTGTAATGCAGTACAAACGTACAGTTGATTATCCTTGATTATCAACTCTAATAACATCCTGTGTTGTTGATAACTTAGCGCAACAATGAAAATAGGCCTAATTCCAAAACATGAGAAAAGAAACCATTGTCACAGTTGCCTCAATTGCATTCAACGCATGTGCAATGTGACGCTTGTATAATTTCAGACCGGTCTGAATCTCCATGTAAACGCAACGCAAAAAAGCAGACATGGCAAAATTTCAAACCGATCTGAAACTCGTGCCGGTCTGAGTTTGCTCATGTAAAGGGCCCCTAAGTTGCTACCAAATTAAGGCAGTACTTATCCACAGTGGGTTAGAGGCAGACATTCGAAAATTTTGAAATTCTCTAAATTACTGCTTGCTATGCAGTTTTAGACAGCCGAATAATTGGGCTTTTGTATGCTCTTTAAAGTTTTCATTTATCTTGTGTTATCACAGAGTTATAGATTTTTGAATCTGAGTAAATTGGACAAATTCTTTGAATATGTTACACCCAGCATTCTAGTGGCAAAGAATATGGATAAATGTTTTTCGGCTAGGAAAATGGCTTGCAGATTGTCTGATCAGCATTACCAGAACGTAAATAGTCACTGTTTGTTGAAAAGCAAGATGAAAAAGTTTTATGAAGTCCACTTTTACCACAGCAACAATTTTCTTCAGACACTTTGTCAGATTTGTCGTCTCATTCAGATGGCAAAATTTGACTTCAATCGACAATATCTCCAAAAGTACGAGGAGAAAAATCAACACCAATACATTTTCTGAAAGAGAAGCTCATGATCAGTTTATTTTTGAAGCTTGGTAATTGTGTTAAAATTACCAGAGCACCAAGAAAAAATTGGTTTTGTGAAAACTGCAGAGAGCAATGATAAAACTTAGTAATAAAAGAAAAACAGTAAAGATGTCTTAAGTTATTCTGCAGTTGTAAATTCATATTTTAGTATTTTATGTAAATAGCAGTCTTTGAAACCCTTTAAAAGCAAAAAAGTAGCTTGAGTTATCAGAAAATGTACAGTATGACATAGTTGTAAAGTTACTCAAAAGGGTTCTGAAATTTGAAAATCACCAAACTTGAAACATCAAATGCATATACCGGGTGTCTCAAAAAAAAGTACTCCCTTTTGACTCAACAAGGCAACAAAACGATAATATTTCGGGAATTTTTGAATTCATGGCTACATTTGTTGATCTTCAACTTAAATGTACATACCTTGCATTTGGAAATCGACCACCAAACACCAAAGATATGAGTTCACAAGGTCAAAATTCGGAGTGCACCCGAAACCAGAGGTTTTGAGAAATGGCCTAGCCATAATTTGACAACAAACAGGCATTTTGCAAACGAATTCTCGACTTTGACCTTTACTTTTTATTTTTGAAAAGATTTATAACTTTTCTTTTGAGGAAACGGTGCGCACATGCACGCTTATTTTGGAGATGTGGCACGCCTTCATCACTCTTACCACATTGTTACTATATTTGTTTAGTCAGAGCCATGTCCATGCATCTTTCATTCTTTTCAAAAGCAAAATTACGGAAACTTAAAATCTACAGGTACTTTGGAAAATGTCCACGATACAAATCATGACTAGGCCCTTTTTCAAAACCTCTGGTTTTGGAGGTTTTGGGTGCACTGTAAATTTTGACTTTGCGAACCTGTATCTCCGATGTTTGGTGGACAATTTCTAAATGCAAGGTACGTGCATCTAAGTTGAACATTGATAAATTTAGCTGTCAAGTCGGGGAGCAATGATATCTTATTGCTTGGTTCCTATTTCCAGTCAAAAGGGGGTATTTTTTTCTGAGACACCCGGTATACATCATGATACCTTATTTTGGATCAGTTCAGTTCAGTTCATATATTTTAAATTCACAACATACAATTTATAATTGACTATACCAACAGATAACTAAACTACAAGGAATAAGATAATATTATGAAAATTAATACATTGATACGGAAAATTAATACAATATACAAGTACGAGATAAATTGTATGGAGGGAATTACTTAAAGGAGGAGCTCTCTCAATAGGTAAACTAATCGAGGAGAGAGCCCCCCCTATCTTACGATAATTTCAAATGATTATGGTTGGATTTAAATGATTCCGAGAAATATACGCATTTGGTTTTCATACAATAAAATTAGAAATTGTCAAAGTATCAAAAATAGTTCAGAGTTATTGATTGACCTTGTTCAGTAAGTAAATTTTCAGTTGTTTTTTGAAGGATATTTTTGATGGAGCATTTCGGAGTTCCACAGGTAATGAATTCCAGAGTTTAGCACCAAGATATCGAATTGACTTTAGACCATATTGAAGACTGTTCATTCGAGATAAGTATAGATCACCTTGACTGGCCTGTCTAGTGGAATAATGATGAACAGATGAATTGAATAGGAAGAAGTTATGAAAGCAACAAGGTGAAGTTTTATTAACAGAGTCAAAGACAAAGGTTAAAAGTCTGAGTTCAAATATCTCAGAAAGTTTGAGAAGTTTAAGATCTTTAAAGATCGGAAGAGAGGGTGACAAGCGAGGCTGAAATGAGCTAGCTCTAACTGCTTTTTTCTGTAATTTAAAAATTGGATCAACGTATGATGCATATGTTTGACCCCAAACAATAAGGCCATACTGTAAGAAGGACAGAAACAAAGCATTGTACAAGCAAAACAAAACATCTAATGGAAGTAAGTTCCTAATTTTATAAAAGATTCCACAAGTTCTGGCTAATTTTTTAGAAAGTTCACTAAGATGGTATTTCCAGCTTAGATGTTCATCTTAGAGGAGTCCCAAGAATTTAACAAATTTGACCCTTTTAATATATTTTTTCCCTATTTTAATGGTAGAATCAGAAGGAACATTCCTAGAAGAAGAATGAAAGATAATATAGTTTGTCTTATCAATGTTTAATGATAATTTATTAGCATCAAGCCATTTCTTTATTAATCTAAGTTCTTTGTTAACAATTTTAACTAAATTAGGTAAATCTTTGGATTCACAGTAGATGTTTGTATCATCAGCAAAAAGATAGAAATTAAGTTTCTTAGAAGCATTTGGTAAATCATTGATGTAGATGAGGAAAAGCAATTTCATCATGTGCTACTCAAATGAATTGTGACCATGGAGTACCTTGCACATTCTTTCAAATTTCCCTCATTGTGTTAGCTCCCTGTAAGGGCTGGCTATCTGTAAAATGGGGAACGGGGAATCTTGGAGTCATTGGGGAATTGGGGGATCTGTAAAAGGGGGTTGCCATGCTTTCTGTTTGTTTCCTTTCACCACTGCAAGTGACTGCCCAATTTCAGACTTGGTTCCATAATCGTCAATCCTGTTCCATAACCAACGGCAAAGAGAGGGGGCAAGATGAAGGATGGTTGGCATCATACGCTCGAATGTGACCATTTAGATTCCCACCAAGCTTTTCAGGAGTAGATTGAGTATCGAGAAGGAACAACATGTTCCCTATCTTCCCTATGGTAACTGTATGCAGCTCACAAGTGAATATCAAAAAGGAAGCTATCGTCACCACTTAAGGGGCCTGCAATCTAGTTTGTAGCCTTTCATAATTGCTTTCTTCATACACTTGCAAATATGAAGAGATTAATTCTCAAAGCATATTTCATAGGTATAGTCCATCAATAAAATCTCTCTCAATTCAACAAAAATCTGGTGACATGTTCCCAGCAATTTTTTTTCTAATTTTGCAATTTGATTTACAAATACCAATATGGAATCAACATCAATTTAATTTCATCTGACCACTTACATTGTCGTTTAGTTCAGGCATCTAGAGTGTTGCAGGCTTTGTTTATCTCCCTTTGCGACAAGGAATAGGCTCGGCCAGTAGCAGTCATTGGGTCAACTTTAGTCAGTATGCTGGACCTTGGTACAACTAGGACATCTTCCCTTATAGGATACGTGAAAGATGGTGCTGGTTCAGATGGATGTAGAAATGTTACTTTCACTTCATTCCTATCAACACTGGTGTCTGCAACATGTGCAAGCCACCATTTGCCTTCATATTCGCAAGTCACATAGCTGTGAATGTCATTCCATGACAGTTCATCTCTCGTTTCTTGAGTGCTGACATTGGCTACATTTGAAGACGCTGATGAGGAAAATTCTCTTGTAATTAATTTACTTGTTGAACCTGTAACTGGCACAAATGCATGACATTTCTTTGTTCCTTTGATAGTCCTACTATTTTCGAGCCTGTCAGCAGTTATCCTCTCTTCTTCCCTTACTTCCTCTTTTGGTACAAATTCAAATACAACAGTGGGTATGCTTCCCTTGACCTACTCGAATAGCTGTAAAGGGGTCTGCAATTGGTCATTATATGGCCGTTGAAGACTAGCTCTTGCTGCCAAACGCTTAATCGTGCCACTGACCCCAGCACATGGACCATTCCGATGGGATGTTGCGAAAAATGCCATTCAGCTGGTATTCCAAAATCCTCCTCATAATAGACAAGATTGATAAAGTTCTTCTTGTTCTTATACTGGGATGCTGCTCCATCAGAAAAATAAATCACTTTCTCAAATGGAAGATGATCTTTCAGATATGCAATAAGTTTTCTCTGGAATCTGTGTACTGCAATGGTATCGTGAGTGAGGCAATCTGATATAATTACAAAATTAAGGCTTTTCAAATTTGTATTCATATCACCAGGCAACGGAAAACGGTGATAGTTCACAAAAGGATGGATGTTAGCTTAGCTGTTGTTCCAATGAAAACCTAGTGCTGCATCCTGTAGGACAAAGGTATAATTTTCAGCAATGTCTCCAATCACAAGTACTTCCCATTCCCTTGCCCCTTCTCTGATCTTTGCTATGTAGTTTGCTTGTAGTCTTGCTATGAAGGTGTGTCTTCAAAGCACTACGATATTTTCGATTTTTGAGAAGAGGCAGGGAATGTGCAATAAGAACATATCATAGTTTGATGATAGAGCAAGAAATACCATTTGCACTTTTATGCAAAATCACCAAAATTTGATTATGTTATTTGTCTTTGTATTTGCTCCTTCTTTATTAGTGTTGGGATTTAATATGTGATTATTATCTCATTTTGCCAGGCAAGGAATAGTTGATTCGCTGTATGAAATGCCATATTTTCAGCAGTAGTATGTTGTGTATTTCCACCCGCAAACTTGCTTCTCGATTTCATGTGAAAGTTTTGATTTTACATGATAGAGCAATTACATCCTATTCTCGTGCCTCAGCAGCATTGTGAGATTCCATAGACTCGAAACTTACGCAATTCTTAGTCCTTTCAATCAATCGAATGAGGGTCGTACAGTTTATAAAATAGTGAGGCAAGTGGAAATGCTTTGCAACCTTTGTTTACAGACAAACTCATTTCAATCCACCTTCTCATCTTCTTCCCGGTCGTTCTCTACAGGAAACACTTTATTGCTAGGCAAGCCAAGTTATCGCTGCTCCGTTGCTATGTCAACACACAAGCGAGGTCGTATATCACATCACAGACAGCGCCAGTGTGTGTTTCCTCTCCCGTGTAAAAGCTTCCTGTTTAGTAGTAAAAGTTTCTTAATTAGTTTCTTATTTTTGGGCCTAAAATTAGGATTGAGCCTTCTTCCCGAGAAAGGGCTTCCATTTTGCATTGATGTTGTCATCACGTATAAGCCATGCACATGAAGGCAAAATTGACCTAAAAAATAAAGGGGCCTTTGTTAGAGAGACAAAGAATAAAAGAGACGTACAGAAATACAATTTTAGATTTGCTTAACTGTTCTTGAGTAGTTTCATAAATTTTTGGTCATCTTAGTACTATCTAATTTCTTATAAACCAGTTTCTTATAAGAAACATGTAAGGATGGAAACATACTGGAAACATAAAGGTAGAAACTACAAGAAAAAATAAGATAAATTTCTATTTAATCATCCATTTGAGTTACTTATCACATCTGCTGTATTTAAATAGTTAGTCGCAAGGGAAACCTGGAAGATGGGATGTTTGGTCACGGTTTTTTAAATCAAAAGGATTATGTAACCAATACCCTTTCAAATATTTTTCTAGGTTGAAATACGATTGCCAAAAGACGATGCATACGGTACATTCGTAGAAGACTCGGATATACAAGTAATAGATATTCAAGAGAAGGTGAGAGATAATATAAAGAAGGCACAGGAGAGGCAGAAAAACGACTACAGGAAAAGAATGAGCGGGAAAGGCAAGCAGGTGGTGTTGAGCGAAGGACAGTTGGTGCTGCTCTACAACGCACCAAAGTCAATGCGGAAAGGGGATAGACTGGCAAAGAATTGGAGTGGCCCCTTCAGAATAAACGCAATGAAGGACAACAAGAACGTGAAACTGGAAGGTAGAAAGACCATGGTGAATATCCAGCACCTTAAACCCTTCTATACAACAAAAGGAACCACAGGAACACTTGCCGAAAAGGAGAAGAAGGAGGGAAACGATCCAGTTAGCAGCTCGGTAAGAGAATGGCTTTCCAAAGAAGAAGGTAGCCCAATTTATCTACATGGCTCCTTTCTAGAACTTCTGTCAAATTGAACCTAATCGATGCGGAGACCTATGAAAGAATCAGCAAGATAATTAGCTTTCTTTTATTGCTTTGCTTGTAATACATTTTTGGTATAATTGATGTTCTGTGTTATAATAAAAATTTATTCTTTCCTAGGAATCCTGCGAATCTGTGCCCCCTTCAAAAAAGCAGCGAATTATGAACGAACCTGAAAAGGTAATGCACTTTCTTTATCGCTTTTGCTTGCGATGCATTCTTAGCATGCTAGTTATCTCATATTATACATTGGTCAATTCCTTGATGAGCATGTCTTCTTTCCTAGGAATCCAGTGGAACTGTGCCTCCTCCAAAACAGACACACACAGCGAAAGAGCCTGCAAAGGTAACACAATTTATAAATTGTTTTTGCTTGTAATTCATTTATAGGATGATAGCTACTTTGTGTTATTCATTGGCCAATTCCTCAAAATAATGCTTCTTTCTTAGGAATCCAGTAAAAGTGATCCTCATCCAAAAAATCCACGACTCGTGAAAGAGCCTGCAAAGGTAACACACTTTCTATATTGCTTTTGCTTATGATACATTTTTAGCATGCTAGTTACCTCATATGATACATTTGTCAATTCCTTGATGAGCATGTCTTCTTTCCTAGGAATCCAGTGGAACTGTGCCTCCTCCAAAACATAAACCAACAGCGAAAGACCCTGCAAAGGTAACACATTTTCTGTAATGCTTTTGCTTATGATGAATTTTTAGCATGCTAGTTACCTCATATCATAGATTGCTCAATTCCTTGATAAGAATTGCTTTATTCCTAGAACTCCAGCGAAACTGTGCCGCCTCCAAAACAGACACAAACAGCCACAGAGCCTGCAAAGGTAACACATTCTCCATAATGCTTTTGCTTATGATGAATTTTTAGTATGCTAGTTACCTCATATCATAGATTGCTCAATTCCTTAATAAAAATTGCTTCATTCTTAGAACTCCAGCGAAACTGTGCCGCCTCCAAAACAGACACATACAGCCAAAGAGCCTGCAAAGGTAACACAATTTATAAATTGCTTTTGCTTGTAATTCATGTATAGGATGATAGCTACTTCGTGTTATACATTGGCCAATTCTTCAAAAAATTGCTTTTTTCTTAGGAATCCAGTAAAAGTGATCCTAGTCCAAAAAATCTACGACTTGTCTGCAAAGGTAACACACTTTCTATATTGCTTTTGCTTATGATGCATTTTGATAGCTACCTCGTGTTATTTTTGGCATGATAGCTACTTCATATTATAGATTGCACAGAGCCTGCAAAGGTAACACATTCTCCATAATGCTTTTGCTTATGATGAATTTTTAGTATGCTAGTTACCTCATATCATAGATTGCTCAATTCCTTAATAAAAATTGCTTCATTCTTAGAACTCCAGCGAAACTGTGCCGCCTCCAAAACAGACACAAACAGCCACAGAGCCTGCAAAGGTAACACATTCTCCATAATGCTTTTGCTTATGATGAATTTTTAGTATGCTAGTTACCTCATATCATAGATTGCTCAATTCCTTAATAAAAATTGCTTCATTCTTAGAACTCCAGCGAAACTGTGCCGCCTCCAAAACAGACACATACAGCCAAAGAGCCTGCAAAGGTAACACAATTTATAAATTGCTTTTGCTTGTAATTCATGTATAGGATGATAGCTACTTCGTGTTATACATTGGCCAATTCTTCAAAAAATTGCTTTTTTCTTAGGAATCCAGTAAAAGTGATCCTAGTCCAAAAAATCTACGACTTGTCTGCAAAGGTAACACACTTTCTATATTGCTTTTGCTTATGATGCATTTTGATAGCTACCTCGTGTTATTTTTGGCATGATAGCTACTTCATATTATAGATTGCTTAATTCCTTAAGAAGAATTGCCTCATTCCTAGAACTCCAGCGAAACTGTGCCGCCTCCAAAACAGACACACACAGCCAAAGAGCCTGCAAAGGTAACAGAATTTATAAATTGTTTTTGCTTGTAATTCATTTATAGGATGATAGCTACTTTGTGTTATTCATTGGCCAATTCTTCAGAAAAATGCTTCTTTCTTAGGAATCCAGTTAAAGTGATCCTCGTCCAAAAAATCCACGACTTGTGAAAAAGCCTGCAAAGGTAACACACTTTCTATATTGCTTTTGCTTATGATACATTTTGATAGCTACCTCGTGTTATTTTTGGCATGATAGCTACTTCACATTATAGATTGCGTAATTCCTTAATAAAAATTGCTTTATTCCTAGATCTCCAGTGAAACTGTGTCGCCTCCAAACAGACACAAACAGCCAAAGAGCCGGCAAAGGTAACAGAATTTATAAATTGTTTTTGCTTGTAATTCATTTATAGGATGATAGCTACTTTGTGTTATACATTGGCCAATTCTTCAAAAAAATGCTTCTTTCTTAGGAATCCAGTTAAAGTGATCCTCGTCCAAAAAATCCACGACTTGTGAAAAAGCCTGCAAAGGTAACACACTTTCTATATTGCTTTTGCTTATGATGCATTTTGATAGCTACCTCGTGTTATTTTTGGCATGATAGCTACTTCATATTATAGATTGCTTAATTCCTTAAGAAGAATTGCCTCATTCCTAGAACTCCAGCGAAACTGTGCCGCCTCCAAAACAGACACACACAGCCAAAGAGCCTGCAAAGGTAACAGAATTTATAAATTGTTTTTGCTTGTAATTCATTTATAGGATGATAGCTACTTTGTGTTATTCATTGGCCAATTCTTCAGAAAAATGCTTCTTTCTTAGGAATCCAGTTAAAGTGATCCTCGTCCAAAAAATCCACGACTTGTGAAAGAGCCTGCAAAGGTAACACACTTTCTATATTGCTTTTGCTTATGATACATTTTGATAGCTACCTCGTGTTATTTTTGGCATGATAGCTACTTCACATTATAGATTGCGTAATTCCTTAATAAAAATTGCTTTATTCCTAGATCTCCAGCGAAACTGTGCCGCCTCCAAACAGACACAAACAGCCAAAGAGGCTGCAAAGGTAACACATTTTCCATAATGCTTTTGCTTATGATGAATTTTTAGCATGCTAGTTACCTCATATCATAGATTGCTTAATTCCTTCAGAAGAATTGCCTCATTCCTAGAACTCCAGCGAAACTGTGCCGCCTCCAAAACAGACACACACAGCCAAAGAGCCGGCAAAGGTAACAGAATTTATAAATTGTTTTTGCTTGTAATTCATTTATAGGATGATAGCTACTTTGTGTTATACATTGGCCAATTCTTCAGAAAAATGCTTCTTTCTTAGGAATCCAGTTAAAGTGATTCTAGTCCAAAAAATCTACGACTTGTCTGCATATGTAACACACTTTCTATATTGCTTTTGCTTATGATGCATTTTGATAGCTACCTCGTGTTATTTTTGGCATGGTAGCTACCTCATATTATAGATTGCGTAATTCCTTAATAAAAATTGCTTTATTCCTAGATCTCCAGCGAAACTGTGTCGCCTCCAAACAGACACAAACAGCCAAAGAGGCTGCAAAGGTAACACATTTTCCATAATGCTTTGCTTATGATGAATTTTTAGCATGCTAGTTACCTCATATTAAACATTGGTCAATGCCTTCATAAGAATTGCCTCTCTCCTAGGAATCTATTAAAAGCGATCCTCCTCCAAAAAATCCACGACTTGCGAAAGAGCCTGCACTTTCTTCATTGCGTTGCTTGTAATCCATTTATGGGATGGTAGCTACTTTGTGTTATACATTGGTCAATTCCTGACTGAAAATTGCTTTTTTCCTAGGACTTCAGTGATAACTGGAACGTCTGTTGCAATAAAGATAGCTTATGAGATGTATGCAGCATCAAATAAATACCAGATTTTACTTAATTGTAAATAAAAACAACCTTTTCAAATAGGAATCATATGGCTTTCTTTAGTAACCATTTTTCAACCTTTACTATGAACCATTGATATAAAAGAAGATGCTTCATAACTATGATAAAGTTCATACAATACAAGCAAGATCAATTCTCCTGTTTCTAGTTATTTCTAATTTCTATTTTGAGAAAATGTGTTTCTCTTTGTAGAAAGCTTGCAAAAGAAAACAAATCAAAGTAACAGAGTTTACACCTTTGCAAGAAAACTCACAGGTCAGTAGTTTCGTAGTATCATGACTGCATATTAATTAATAATGATCATGAATCTATTTATATAACTTATCATGAATCATTCTCGATCTCATTTCCCTTAACCAATTTTTTCCACAGGATGAGAGAAGTGGTTCAGGAGAAAGGGAAGATACCGACCTGTTGTGCGATGAATGGATGGGACCAGATGGACCTATTAATCCTGAGCATCCAGGCGCCAAGCCTGTGCTGATGGAAAACGGCTCATTTTCGACCGTAGCTACTGTGATCATCGATGAAAGCAATGGCCTTGAACCTCGTTCCCTCGTTAATTTGTTTAACATTGCTAGCAATGAAGTTAATTGAAAGCATATATTGAAGATCAACAAGGTACCGAAGTTAAGCCAGTGCCATTGCCATAAGTAGACTTAACAGAAGTCATAAGTAGAAGAAACTTTACTGCATTAATATATTTTTTAGCCCCGAGTTGAGCACTCTTTCTTATGGACTGTTGCTTATACGATAGAAACATTTTTATGCCGGATATCATATGCATATTGTAATTACTAGTAAGTACCTAAGCTTAGGCACGTTATTTCTACAAAAAAGAATGCAGCTAACAAACCTTGCAGAAATGGACTCTCATCATTCACATCATTTGTGATTACATTCTCATGCATCCTCATTTTTTTTTGCAGTTCTTCACGAAATTTGGGTGAATGGTGCAGTAGGATATACTGTGGCAAAGCATCCAGGTTTCATACTGAGAGACACTTGCTTCCTGGGATTAAAGTGGGGAAATGAAGTACAAGATGAAGTAAGATCTATATGCAGAAGTTTAATAACTGAGTATGCGTCAACAGACCCCTTTGACCATGTGCAAACTATTGTAAGATGATTAATAGGGAGGTTTAGATCCAGCGCGAGAACGAGTCCGAGTTCAAGTTCCAAACTGCGCATCTGCTCTGCGCACTTTTGGCGGGAATCGCCCTGGAAACTTGCACTCGACAGCAAAGTTCAGAACGTCTTTCCTTCAAAACTTCGTGCAGCAAGAAACGAGTTTTGAAGAAGATATTTTATCGAGGAAAAAGGCAAAAACGTGCACTGAAATCTCGGGTGGATCTCAAAAAGAGCGAAGAGAACTGTTTATTTGGAAAAATGAGCATGACAAATGCCTTATTCGTGAGCTACTCCTTGTTGAGCCCTATCTTCACAAGCCCCAATCCAAGGAGCGAGGGCAAGCTTGGAAATTGATCGTGGAAAATTTAAATCACTTGGAGCGACCAAAATTTCGAGTTGCAGTGAGAGCTGTTCGGGACAGGTTCTTTAAACTAATAGAAAAATTTAAGAAACACGAGAAAGAGGAAACAAGGGCCTCTGGAATTCAAGGAGAAGATTTTGATGAAATTTATAGGGGCCTCACTGACATCAACCAAAGAATGGAAGAAGTGAAAAGCAGTTTGGAAGAGGCTACGGGGAAGGAAAAAGAAAAGGAGAACGAAAACAAGGAGAAAGCATTGGATATGAGGAAGAAAGCAACTGAAAGTTTGAGTGAGACACGAAAACGAAAGGAATTAGACAGTTGCGAAAGCACTCCTAAGAGAAAGAGAAGGTCCGGTGAAGCTATGGAAATACTTCAGGAGGGCATGCTGTTAAAGAAAGAGCAAGCAGAAAAGGAACTGAAATTCAAGGAGGAAGAGTTGAAAGAAAGGCAGCTAGCAAGAGAGAGCCAACAAGAAATGGCGAGGCAACAGCAACAATTCATGGCAAATATGCAAGCACAGCAACAGCAATTTTTGTTGCAAATGAACCAGCAAAACATGCAAATAATGGGACAGATTGCAGAAATGTTTGGAGGGAAAATTAACTAGCTTCAGACGCAACTTGTTAGTTTCATGCACCATCATGAGCATGTTATTTCCTTGTATTCTGTAAATCATGATATCTGACTTCTCATTGAAAATGTATTTTTCCAACTGTTAGCAGATGCAAAAAGTAGTTTTACATCTTCCCAATTCTCTGTTTCCTTTTGGCCCATATCTGAAGTCTGTTTGATGTAGAATTATTTTGAATTTTTATGAAAATCTACGAAAAAATCTGCACAGCCTTAGGGAAAATAATACTAAAAATGTCTTTATGCAAACAGTTGCATCAAAATCCCCATGTCAAAATAAAGATTAATTAGATTGACAACTACAGGACCTTCCTTGGACAAAACAAGCATGTTCCAAAGGTAAAAATGGGGTAACAACATTTGCCCATACCATGGTACCCTTTGCAAGAAAAATCTGCAATGTCTATTGAACACAATTTTATTCTTAATTCTGAGAAAAAACTGTAACATGACCTTCCATCAAATTTCCAATTTAATTTTCTATCAATATAACCTCCTTAGCCAGGTTTTAGCAAGATTTCTCTTCATGATTAAAAAGTTTTCTGGCAGAATGCAACTTGGAAACTGCTTTGAGATACCAAACATGTTTTTATGGAGCCTGTCTGAAAGCTTTTTGTAAATTTATCAATTAACGTTTTCAATCTTGCTTGTTAGCCTAAGTTTTACTTGCAAATGGGTTGAAATTTGAATAAAAGTAACTACAGCACCGGCAGTGCACAAATTAAAATGAAAAGAATTTCCAAGAATTCTTAAGAATTTCGAAGAATCCTTCACAATAAGACAAAAATTCTTGTGCCATATGAAAAGACTGTCAATTTTGTAAACAAGATTTCTCACAAAATTAGAAAAATTCTTAAGAATTCTTAGGAAGGAAGATTATGTTGATTCGCAAAAGGTCTGTACTGTATAAACAAAATAGTGCCGCATGCAAGATATTTCACTGAAATGTTTCAATAAATTACAACATGAAATCAGTAAAGTATTCTTCTAGACTTGGAGGATCTACTTCCATGAATCTGCTAGTTGATGACCCATACAAACAAGTCCTTGCATTGCGGAGTAATGCACACACAATATACATAGTGCCAACTTCTGAAAGGGCAATCTTCAGGTTCTTTTTGAAATCTATGAATGCAAAGTATTCTGCTATTTCACCAAAAACCCATTCTACAGATACCCTCACGCTACTCATTGCTTTGTTGAATTGTTTCTCTTCTTCTGTAAGATTATTGTGCTTATAGGGTGCTTGCAGGTGAGGCCTTATCGGATATGCTGGGTCACCATAAATGCACAATGGCTGTCCATCTTGGGTGGTACAATGCTGCTCAAGTTTCTGTAGAAGCTCTGACTGACGAAGGATACCAGCATCATGACTTCTGCCCTCTGTTAAGAAATATAGAATTTTCACAAGACTTGATCTCAAAAATATAGAACACATGATTGTCATAAAAAGTATGTAAGAGTCAAAGAACCTTCTTGAACCAAAAATGTTTACCCATATGCTCAAGCCCAAAATACAAAGAGAAAATATTATACTTACCAACTGGACCATAAAGGTTGGCTATAAGGCCGTTGGCAGCAACAACAGACTGGTATTTCAGTGCATGGACTCGCTTGTGGCCATTGTAAACAACTTTTTGGTTCTCTCCAGGTCTGCATATTGGCCTAACAATGCCATCTATGAATCCCCAGCAATTTTCAAGGGCATGGCTCTTGTTATGCACTGCTTGAGCATATTCAATAAGTTTATCTTGTTGCAACCAACGCTGTTCAAACCTAGTCAGGAGATGTTTCCACACATCGCTCAAATATCGCATGACTTTGTTGACAATCAGGCATATTTCTGACTTGCTTCTTCCAAATCTCGGAATCAAGTCACTGTATCGACATGGATATGCAAATCTCTTCAGCAGCATACATAGTCCCTCAACTGCCGAAGCAGTTGTTCCATTTGAGCAGACAAATTTTGGAGGTAAACGAAATGCCTGCAGAAGTCTTGGTATATCTTCCTTCTCAAAACGAAATTCGGTCTTGCATTCATCCTCATTCATGCAATTTAAATCGAAACGCTCATATTTCCAGTATGGAAAGATTGGCGCCTTATTTTCAAATTCAGAGGCAACGGCAACAAAATATTCTTCATCGATAAGATCCTCAACATAGAGAAACGCAGCTGCAGTGATTTCGTCCGCCATTTTGTTTCGTACTCAAACCTCACCTCAAATCTAAATGATCAAACAACACAGAGTGACTCCCAGTGCGAGTGCAAGGACCCCCGGGTAGATCTTGAACTCGAACTCGTTCTCGCCCTGGATCTAAACCTCCCTATTGCCGTGGAGGTAGCAGAGAGAGTTTTTCAACTCTGGCTGCATCTGTACCCCTTCCACATCAACATGGCCTAGGCCCAGTAGGCCAAATACGAGTGTCGCAGCAAGCTCAACATTTGCCTCGCCAACATCATCAAACACGTCAATTGTGCAAAGAAATTTAGGTCCAGGGCCTATTTGTAACCCCTTCGTTCACGATAGGAGTGGGTGTGGAATAAAGCCATATGCAAGAAAGATGTGCAACAAAAAGAATTCTCAAACAAAAGACACTAACCACAATCCCAATGAAGCTGTATGTGGAGAATATGATCTCGATTTTGTTCTTTTGTGACATGCTCCATTGACTCAAGTGTCTCCTACATGCTAAGAAAGAACTGTTGATAGAAAAGGGGCATGTACTGTTTGGGTGGACTTTGAGACAAGAGTACTCTCGCCACCAAATGATCGAGGCCCTCAAAGATGAATTTGAAGCACAGATTCCATCAGGTGCAAGGATTGAAGTAATCCTTTCTGACAACAATGATGGACCTCCTTGCTGATAAAATGGTTTGTAAAAGGCTACTTTGGATCTGGTAGAATTATTTTTCAATGATGATGAATTTGCACGGCTCGTGCTTGATAAAAAGGACTGCGTTAGTTTTGGCAGGAATGTTTACAAGGAAAAGAGATTGTTTTTTTGTGCAACGTGAAAGAAATATTCAATGCGTTTAAGGTGAAATATTCCGAGGTAAAGATAGGATTTTCAAAGTTTGCTTCCCTGCACCCAAAGTGGTGTGTTTTGGCTTTGGCCGCTGGCACTCGGTCAGTGTGTGTTTGCACCATACACCAAAATGTGAAACTGCTTTGATTCCAACTGGCATAACCTCCAAGGAGCTTTTCAAAATTATGGTATGTGATCCTGAGGAAAGAATGTATATGATGCCCAAACTGTCCACAATCCCCTGATATCATCAGGGAATTCTTGTTTGATTTGATGGAAGACCATGAACACGATGATATGAAAGAGTCCCAGCAATGGACAACCACCAACTGTGCCAACCTCATAAATCAGCAAGAGTCCCTTGTTGATTGTGTAGAGCTTGTGATTGAACAGCTACACAAGCTAACTGCTCACTCTTATTTAGCAAAGGCACAAGCTAAGCATTTAAAGGTGACCTGAAGTGAAAATTTTGTTTCCATTATAATGCGCAGAAATGTGCCACGAGACGACTTGGACAAAGTTTTTGTTAATTTTACGCACATTTTCCATGAGTCTGTGGCAAAAGAGAGTGTGTCACGTGACACTCGTGACAATAAAGTTGTTTGCAAAGGCAGATTGGAGGCAGATACAATGTGGGGAAGTCTACAGAAAATCACAATGTCGCACGGTTCAAACAGTGACCTTGATAGTTCTAACAGCAGTGAGCAATCTTGAGGAGATAATGGTATTGTGTATGGCAATTACCAGCCATATGCGAATGAGCCCTTAGCCCAAAGGAATTGCCATGATTTTTCCTTCCCGTACGCTTATGAGAACGAGGGAGAAGACGGAACGATGTTGAAGATCCAGATAGCCTAACACTAGAAGTCATCGCCGCCCGATACGAACGGGAAGTAAACGTAAGGGAGTGGTGCCAGTGTGACAAATGTGATGTGGAAAAGCTTGTCGGTTCCTTGGAATACAGCATCACGTATTGGAAGAGCCAGGACCATCGAGAGGGGAGGGGTAGCCAGGGTAGCTACCAGGGGGCCCGCAAGAAATAAGGTATGTATCTTTTCTTTGTTGTAGTTTTCTTTCAGGAACGATTTCAGGCCTGTTAGCCCACTGAGATTCTAAATAAAATCTAAAAGCAGCGTTTTAACAGTGTACAGGAGGGTGTGGAACAAGGATAAAAGGGCGTGGTCCGAAAAATTTGAAACTTTCAGTTTCAGTTCAAAACCGCGAAAAGACATGCCAACTACCATTCCAAAACAATCCAAAAAGAGAGAATTTCTTGCAGTGGAGAATATATTTCTCCATCAATTATCAAAGAAATCAAAGAGTCTGGAATATTCTCAGTCTTGGTAGATGAGGGTAAGCTACAGCTACAGGCTCTGGATAACAATTCCCAGATGTTATTTTTATGGAGACAGAGAAATATCTCGAAACAAAAAAGCAAAAAAATGGAGATGTAAGTGCAGATTTGAACGGGGCAAAGTTTCACACAAAAGTTGGCTGTTTCTGGACTTGATAGGTTGCTTGATTTTATGAAACAGCAGATAAAACCCACTACAGAATTTGACAAAGAGGTACATTACTGTATGAGTTTGGTATCAAGACTTTGAAAGCTAGACCCTCGGAAGAAAGCCTTGGAAAAGAGTCTTGTTGAGAAATTCTTGTTCAATCTGGAATATGGTTAAACTGGAATGATAGCTCCAAATAACACTGCATTCTCTTCAAATATTTCTACTTATGCATTACACAGCACACCAGAGGTTGAGAGACCAAGCAGTTGTCAGTTTGGTGAATCATCTCCAATAACATACCAACAGTTGCAGACAGACATTGCTACAAACATGTGCATTGCTTGAGTGCAATGCAGTGCTCTTCATATTTCTAGCAAAATGTTTACGCTTGCCAACCAAAATGAACATGGAAGGTTTTTGCATTAAACCCAAATACGCTGATGATTTGACTTTCCTAGGTACATCAAAGATGCAAATCGATGAAATAGAAGCTAAGATACCAGTCCAGCTAAGGAAATACAATCTAGAAGTAAATACATCAAAGACAGATGGATCTTGGCGGCACTGTTTCGTAACTCTTTAAGGTGGGCCTAAAATTTCTCACAAGTGGTTTCTTAAAAACATGAACTATATACTGTATTTTTACAGTACATGCATCATTTCTGATAAGAAACAGCTAATAAGAAACTCAACTTTTAAATCTGGATCACCAAAAAGATGAGAAACTTCAGCAGGAAAATATCTCTAAAAGGCACTCTGTCATGGTTGTGATTGACTAGTTGTGACGTTGAAATCATTACATTAATCGCATGCTGGGTTCAAAGTCTAGCATGTTGATGTTATGGGCTAAATGTGGCTGTGGATCCATTGTTATGGGAGCATGTAAATTACTGATGTACTTCCGTGAATCAAGGACAACTGGATCAGGGTTCCCATTCAATACTTTGATTTGAAACACACCATCAGTGTTGGGAACGACTCTACATCTAGTGGCATAAACTCCTTGGGAATCCTTGATCTTAACCCTATTTCAACCGGGGGGAGGGGGGCGTTTTTCTCCCCCCCCCTATCGGATTTTTTTTAATAGCTCACAAACGATGTCACCTACAATGCTGAAATTCCTTTACTTTTCCTAGAATTTAGTTGGCAATCAGAAAATAGAAGTTTCAATACCTATTGTTTGACCACGTGACCACCACATGCCCATATTTGGAGAGTGGTCACAAAGAAATTCTTAAAAACGGCTCTAATGTCTTCCTTTGTTACTAAATCTCAACAATATATATACCATTCGATTCGTCTCGATGAGTACTTTCATTTGATATATAATCTATTCATATTTGCTGACATCAGCAGTTTATTATTTCTATGACGTCATCAATCTTCATGACGTCATATTGCTAATGAATGAGTAATTTTTCATGCAAAACTGATGGAATTACCTCAAATATCGATGAAGGTACTTGATTTCACCTATAATATGCGAAATTAATGGTTTTAAATCATAATTATGGAGCTAACAATTTTGCATTGAATCAAATTTTCATTATTTAATTAGTTGATTTATTAGAAACCACAAATATCCGTACAAAACCATATGAACCACGGTGGTCGGTGGCTTTTTTGGTCGGTGGTAAGTGGTTTGTTGGTCGGTGGTAAGTGGTTTATTGGTCGGTGGTAAGTGGTTTTCTCGGTCGGTGGTCGGTGGTCGGTGGCTATCATGGTCGGTGGTAAGTGTGGTAAGTGGTCGGTGGTAAGTGTGGTCGGTGGTATGTGGTCGGTGTGGTCGGTGGTAAGTGGTTGTACACCAGGCCATTCACTACTATGCACAGTTGTGCACTAATATGGCCTGGAATATGCTAGTATTTTCTCCTATGCACTACTATCTACACCCATGCACTAGTATACTCGCCTATTCACTACTATGCACGGTTGTGCACTAATATAGCCTGGAATATGCTAGTATTTTCTCCTATGCACTGCTATCTACACCCATGCACTAGTATACTCGCCTATTCACTACTATGCACGGTTGTGCTCTAATATAGCCTGGAATACGCTAGTATTTTCTCCTATGCACTCCTATCTACACCCATGCACTAGTATACTCGCCTATTCACTACTATGCACGGTTGTGCACTAATATAGCCTGGAATATGCTAGTATTTTCTCCTATGCACTGCTATCTACACCTATGCACTAGTATACTTGCCTATTCACTACTATGCACGGTTGTGCACTAATATAGCCTAGTATTTTCTCCAATGCACTGCTATCTACACCCATGCACTAGTATACTCGCCTATTCACTACTATGCACGGTTGTGCACTAATATGGCCTGGAATATGCTAGTATTTTCTCCTATGCACTACTATCTACACCCATGCACTAGTATTCTCACCTATTCACTACTATGCACGGTTGTGCGCTAATATAGCCTGGAATATGCTAGTAATTTCTCCTATGCACTGCTATCTACACCTATGCACTAGTATACTCGCCTATTCACTACTATGCACGGTTGTGCACTAATATGGCCTGGGATATGCTAGTATTTTCTCCTATGCACTACTATCTACACCCATGCACTAGTATACTCGCCTATTCACTACTATGCACGGTTGTGCGCTAATATAGCCTGGAATATGCTAGTTTTTTCTCCTATGCACTGCTATCTACACCTATGCACTAGTATACTCGCCTATTCACTACTATGCACGGTTGTGCACTAATATGGCCTGGAATATGCTAGTATTTTCTCCTATGCACTACTATCTACACCCATGCACTAGTATACTCGCCTATTCACTACTATGCACGGTTGTGCACTAATATAGCCTGGAATATGCTAGTATTTTCTCCTATGCACTGCTATCTACACCCATGCAGTAGTATACTCGCCTATTCACTACTATGCACGGTTGTGCACTAATATAGCCTGGAATATGCTAGTATTTTCTCCTATGCACTGCCATCTACACCCATGCACTAGTATACTCGCCTATTCACTACTATGCACGGTTGTGCGCTAATATAGCCTGGAATATGCTAGTATTTTCTCCTATGCACTGCTATCTACGCCTATGCACTAGTATACTCGCCTATTCACTACTATGCACGGTTGTGCACTAATATGGCCTGGAATATGCTAGTATTTTCTCCTATGCACTGCTATCTACACCCATGCACTAGTATACTCGCCTATTCACTACTATGCACGGTTGTGCACTAATATAGCCTGGAATATGCTAGTATTTTCTCCTATGCACTGCGTACAGGCAATTGCGAAATAAAGCTAACATTCTCAACAAAACTCTCAAGCGAGAATATTTTTCCAAGAAGTTAGCTGCCTGTAAAGGTGACTTAAAGCAGTCATGGAAAACAATAAACCTCCTGTTGAATAAAAGATCTAAGACTACCAATATTGATTCCCTAAAAGTGAACGAACAGGAGATAAAAACAGATGATGATATCGCTAACTCGATGAACAATTATTTCTGCAGTGTGGGAAAGAATCTCAGTGACAAGATACCTGCTCAGGCTAAACCCCTTCTGTCTCATCAAAATGAAATATCAAATCCCTCGAATGGTAGAGAACCATTCAGATTCGCAGCCATCGAAAAGAGGACCATCGAAAAGGCCTTAAATAAAATCAAGACCTCCCATGGGTCTGGTGTGGATAACATTTCTAGCTATTTCTTAAAAGTAGCCTTTCCTGTTATTTCAGATTCACTCTGTGATATTTTGAACCTTTCCTTATCTTCTGGAGTTTTCCCTGACAGCTGGAAAGTTGCTAGAGTAGCTCCCATAGTTAAGGAGGGCCCATCTGATGAAAGATCAAACTACAGGCCAATATCTGTTCTACCAGCTGTTTCTAGATTATTTGAAAAACTCGTGTACGACCAATTATATAGATATCTAGACGATAACAAGCTCATATGCTTACAACAGTCCGGCTTTCGCTCTTTACACTCTGTTGTCACTTGCCTTCTAAAATGCACGAATGACTGGTTCGTCAACATTGATAAAGGGAAATTTACAGCTATGATCTTCATTGACCTTAAGAAGGCGTTTGATACCGTTGATCATGGTATTCTTCTCGATAAGTTGAATTTCTATGGTATATGGCTTGGAACATGATTGGTTCCGGTCGTATTTGAATAACAGAAAGCAGTTTTGCAAAGTAAATGGCGTCTCTTCTGACATCAAAGATATTGATGTCGGAGTGCTGCAAGGTTCCTGTTTGGGACCACTTCTTTTTCTGCTTTATATAAATGATCTTCCCTTTGCACTGAAGAAGGCCGAGGCGAACATGTATGCTGATGACACCATGGTTTCCTATTCCTCCAAAAACTTGGAAGAAATGCACATAGTGTTAAATGCCGAACTTGTTGATATCGAGAAATGGCTTCAAGGTAATAAGCTATCCTTGAACGTCGTCAAAACACAGGCTATGATAATTGGGTCAATGCAAAATGTAAATAAAATGGCAATGCAGCCTGCTTTGTTACCTGTGTTTAACGTTGGTGGCACTGACATTGATTTAGTGAGCAAAGTAAAATACCTTGGTCTCCAAATAGACAACAGTCTAACGTGGAGGTGCCAAATTGAGAGTATAAAAGGGAAAGTTTCTCGAGCAATTGGCCTTTTGAAATACTGTAAAAACTTCGTATCTATGGAGACATTGAAGGACATTTGTCGTAGTATTGTAGAACCACATCTAAACTATTGCTGCTCCGTTTGGGGCTGTAGTGGTATTACTAGAATAGAGTCTCTACAAAAACTGCAAAACAGGGCTGCCCGAATCGTTACGGGTAGTCCTTATGATGCACCATCTGTGCCGTTACGCAAAGAACTAGGCTGGTTGTCCATCAAAGAAATGATTTTGAAAGAAACATCTACTATGATGTACAAATCTTTAAACGATCTAGCACCACAGTACATCAGTGATCTTTTCGTAAGACTATCAGATTTCCACACTCGTGAGCTAAGAAACACTAAAAATGATCTTGCGGTACCATTAATGAGAACAGTAAGTGGCCAAAAGGCATTCTCTTACCGTGGTACAAAAGTGTGGAACATGCTTAACGACAATATCAAAGAGGCTCCCTCGGTCTACTCTTTTAAATCAAGGTTGAGACAGTTGGGGTACGAACATCTTTAATTTTGTACAGATATTTTTTGTATTCAGGTGTAAATTTTTATCTAATTTGCTTATATGTATTATATTAGGAACTTTACTTTTGACAGGGCCAAATTGTAAAACAATATTTATTGAATTTTGTACCCTGTATAAATATGTTTAAAATATGAAATATGAAACAATGTACAAAATCGTCCTTATGCTTGTTGATCAAGCAATGCGTTAACTTCACACATGTGTTAAGTTCAAAGTGTACACGAAGAGCATTACACATATCTTTTATAAGAAATTCTTTATAAAGAACTATTCAATTCAATATTGAAATTTCTTAACATGTTCTAACGGCTAATTCTGCTAATAGACGATTAAGCTAAAGATGGCGGCGAGGAACTTTTTACCAAGATGCATTGCGTTCGAATAACGAATCTTAACGATTCTATAGGAATTCGATTAAAAAACGCAGTGCATCTTGGTAGAAACTTCCTCGCCGCCATCTTTAGCGTAATCGTCTATTGTCAAGTACGGGTAAATCAGAAACTGGTTGCTTATTAGTGTAGTGTAATTGAAAAGGAAAAAATAGGGCAAACTTACCATTGTGTCTTTGATATATAACGCCTTTAACTTTGGTGATGTACGCTTGTTTATTCCGTGTAGCAAATATAAAGATCTATTTGTAAAACTGGCTTGGGCTTTCTCAATAATTAAAGCAGAGATGTTTTGTAGTTTGTTGCGACTGTGTCTATGGAAATCCAACTGATATGACTTGCAGCTAGTTGCGCGCTTTGAAAGTTAACAAGGTAATAAAATTAATCCTTCTGCAATAGTACTACAATAACTTGCGCTTAACCCTATTTTAACCGGGGGGGGGGGGGCGTTTTTCGCCCCCCCTGTCGGATTTTTTTTAATAGCTCCCAAACGATGCTACCTACAATGCTGAAACGTCTTGACTTTTCCTAAAATTTAGTTGGCAATCAGAAAATAAAAATTTCAAGACCTATTGTTCGACCACGTGACCACCACATGCCCATATTTGGAGAGTGGTCACAAAGAAATTCTTTAAAACGGCTCTAATTTCTTTCTTTGTTACTAAATCTCAACAATATATATACCATTCGATTCGTCTCAATGAGTGCTTTCATTTGATATATAATTTATTCATGTTTGCTGACATCAGCACTTTATTATTTCTATGACGTCATCAATCTTTATGACGTCATATTCCTAATGAATGAGTAATTTTTGCATGCAAAACTGATGGAATTACCTCAATTATCGATGAAGGTACTTTATTTCATCAATAATATGCGAAATTAATGGTTTTAAATCATATTTATTGAGCAAACAATTTTGCATTGAATCAAATTTTCATTATTTAATTAGTTAATTTATTAGAAACCACAAATATCCGTATGAAACCATATGAAACTACAAATTAATGGTGTCAAGCAGGTATTTGGATGGTTTTTTTTGCCAATTTTATCAAGCTATTTGCTAATAATTGGCCCTTTTTTGCAAATAGCTCAATTTTCACAAAATTTGCATTGTTTTCGGTTGCCTAGCAACCAATCACGTGACTACTGATTGATTGATGCTATTTTTAGATTCTCCTTTGTTCAATTATGACACAGTGCAAGTTTCATTGTCATAGCTGTTATACTTGCGGAGAAAAACAGGGGGGGCGAAAAACGCCCCCCCCCCGGTAGAAAATTACTTTTTTTTTACCCGGTTAAAATAGGGTTAACGACATACCTCATACTAAAACAGAGGCTATTGTGCAAATGATTAATGCAAACAATAACAAGAAATGTTACTAAAAATGAAGATATGCCGCCTTTCTTACGAGATAACAATGAATGTATACGTGGAGGAGCATTGGAATCTTTGAAGCATAAAAACAATGCTTTACAATTATCTACGTAATGATAATGCGGATTAGGATTCGATGACACATGACACATGATCTCCTTTGTAAAAGGACTGCACATTTCATCATTCTCGTTATCTAATTACGCTATAATCACATGATCAGTTACTAATATCAAGTGCTAACCTTAATGCTAATCGTTGCTAATTAGTATTATTGCATTTAGTATTTTTACGGGGACTTGGTATGTTTACTTTCAAGCATGCGCATTTTATTTCTGTCAATCTTAATTATTTCGTGTATATATTTTGCCATACCTTAATTTGTAGAAGAGTTAGAGTACCAGTTTTTGAGAGAAAGCAATGAAAATGTGATCATCAAAATATGTAGTACTCTCCGTGTCAAAACTCAAAGCCTCAAAGCCAAGCGAAGTGCTCCTATCACACATTTCCTGCGTAGGCTAATGATCTCCAAGATAGTCAAGATAGCCGCTTTCGAAGAGATCCGACGATCTTTCTTCCATAGTAAAGGTAGCTACATGGGGATGTTGTGCCGCAAACAAGGGTATAATTGTTCGGACTTCTAGCCTAGCCGAGGGTACAGGTTCTTTTTTTATGAAGAAACTGGTTTATAAGAAACTAGTACTACGATGACCAAAATTTTAAGAAACTCTAGTACTACGTTGAAGAACAATTAAGAAACTCTAAAATTTTATTTCTATAATAAGAGTCGGTCGATTATGGATCACGTCGAATTGGTAACTTTTTGGTAACTTTTTGCCATAATGCGCATGCCTTATTCGTGGTGACAATATCAATGCAAAATGAAAGCCCTTCGTCGATAAGAAGGCTCAACTTTGAACCATAAAGCAATTTTAGACCCAAAAAAGAAGAAACTAATTAAGAAACTTTAGCTACTAAAATACCGAAATTTTCATGCGAAATTAAGAAACTTTTAGTACTAAGTGCTGATCCAAGTTTCTTATAAAAAGAACGTGTATACTTTTAGCAATTTTGGTCCAGCCAAGGTCTCTGGTCTAGGGAACGGTTATTGTTAGCACATTTGGTACCAAGAGTCATGGTTAGCCTGCGCTGAACCGCGCTGAACACTACGTTTGCTACGTCAAGGCACATGAACATCGCATCTGGTCTGGCATGCCGGAAACCAGACTCTTGGGTTCTTGGGGATCTTGAGACACCTTTGACTCCTTTGGCCATCTTTGGCCATTAAATACTGAGGGGACGAGCGGGGACGAGCATACCGTCATACCCTCTAAATACAAATGGAAAGGACAGTCATACCCTCTAAATATTCAATATTCAATGAGGGTATTATATTCAATTTCCAAGCGCCAACAGGGCATGTCCCCGGGGGGGGGGGTACTTGACTTAAATTTGTACGGGGGTGTGCCCACGAAAAAATTTTTTTTTACCCTGCTCCAGAATTTTTCGCTCAAAATTATAACCTGTTCTAGGAAAAATTGGCGAAAAGTATACTCGAAAACATGAAATTTGACCGAAAAACGCCCTTTGACGTGTTTTGACAACCTGCTCTAGAAAAATTGCCTCATTTTGATAGCCTGTGCTAGAAAAAATTGGTGAAAACGATACCCTTAAAAACGGCACATCCCCGTCGGACAAATATACTAAGTACCCCCCCCCCCCCGGGGGCATGTCACTAACTCAGCAATCTCTGGCTGGTTCCTCATCTTATCAAAGCTGTTTTTGAAATTTGTGTGATTCGATTTAACTTCCTCAACAACATGATAAAAATGTTGTCTTTGCTGTCTGTGCCATCGGCGAAAGTTTCCAAATAAAAGCCTTTCAACCTTTTGACATTGCTTTGCTCGAAGTGCCTTCAGTGTAAAATACAGGGTTTTATGAGAAACTGGTTTGTAAGAAACTAGTACTGTTTGGTGGCCAAAATTTTAAGAAACTCTAGTACTTTAGTACTACAGTATGTCTGAGATGAGAAGTATTAAGAATAAAATATTGTTTAAAGTTAAATGCTCATTCTCATAATGGTCTTGGACCCGGGGGGGGAGGTACTCATATATTTTTCGTACAGGGACGTGCCGCTGAACAGGGTATCATTTTCAGGATTCTTACTCTAGGACATGGTATCACTTTTGTCGCATAAAAAATAGTATAGTCGGCTCCATGACAGGGTCTGAAAGGGTGCATTTTCGGACAGGGTGTGTTTATAATTCTGTTTTATTTGCTATTTTATTTCGAACGAGGGCGTACGAGATTTTTTAAAACAATAGGATTTTTAGCGATTTTTCAGGGATTTTTCTTGAAAACAAAAGGATTTTTGCCAAGGGTGCACGAGATTTTTACAGAGTGATACACCCCTTGATTTCGAATGTCGGACATCTGTGGTAGTAGAATTGAGTTTTGGTGATTTCGTGATTTCTTGGTTTACAAACAACCCACTTGAAGACAAAATAGCTATCTGCTGTGGATTATTTATTGTCTTATTTGTAAGGGGATTAGCGGGGAACGTCAATTTGTATAGGCCGATTGTTAAGAAAAAATTTGAAAACGGTCGTTATCAATTTTCTCATGCAACTTGCACTCAAAATAGTTTCAAAGCACTACGTCTAAAGCAAGGCAATTGTTTATCAATTGAATGAAATTCAGATTTGGTTACCTGTGCTAATTAGTGATTGAGCAATGCTTACAATTAATGACTTGCTGTGTACGGGAAGTAACACAAGGGCCTGTTTGGGTGCCATACAATCTGTGGTAGTATGTCTGAGATGAAAGCATGACACCATGCCCATCCATGATTTCGCTGAAAGGGCTATATTTGAAGCAGAATCCTAGGACCTAGAATCTGAAAGAAATGGGGTATTTTGTTCTTCAGAAAATATCCCGACCCAAAAATAGTTAAATGCTCGGTTAAATGCTGTTGGACTCAGGACCCTAGAATAAAAATCAATGTCATCAGGCCCAAGTTTGATACCCCAAGTTTTAGTCAAGTTTTATGGGATTCTACTGTTAGAGATATCAGTGCAACAATCCCAAACCTTTCTCAGAACCAGTTTTTGTGCTGTACAGATTTCTTCGGATTTCTGGTAATACGCATATATATCTATCCTTGAAATAAATTATAATAATATATGAACAAATTATAGTTTAGATCAATCAATAATTCATACGGATCCTGGTACTCGAACTAGTTCTTATTTGAACTTTGATGGTGCTTATCTTGTTCTTCTCGGTACTTTATGGTACTTTACTATACTTTGTGGTACTTCCCAGTACTTTCTAGTACTTTTCGGTACTTTGTGGTCCTTCCCAGTACTTTGTGGTACTTCCAAGTACTTTCTAGTACTTCTCGGTACTTCCTGGTACTTTACAGTACATTGTGGTACTTCCCAGTACTTCCTAGTACTTTGTGGTACTTTCCAGTACTTTGCAGTACTTCGTAGTACTTCATGGTCCTTCCTAGTACTTTCTAGTACTTGGTGGTACTTTGTGGTCCTTCCCAGTACTTACTAGTACTTCTCGGTACTTTACAGTACTTTCCAGGTATTTTACAGTACTTTCGGGTACTTTCCAGTACTTCTTCGTACTTTTCGCTACTTTATGGTACTTCCCAGTACTTTACAGTACTTTTCAGTACTTTGTGGTACTTCCAACTACTTCTCAGTACTTCCCAGTACTTTTCGGTACTTCGTGGTACTTTACAGTACTTTTCAGTACTTCATGGTACTTCCCAGTACTCCTCGGTACTTCATGGTACTTTACAGTACTTCATAGTACTTTGCAGTACTTCCCAGTACTTTACAGTACTTTTCAGTACTTTTCAGTACTTCGTGGTACTTTGTGGTACTTCATAGTACTTTACGGTACTTCATGGAACTTCACAGTACTTCTCAGTACTTTGTAGTACTTCCCAGTACTTTGTTGTACTTTTTGGTACTTCATGGTACTTCCCAGTACTTCTCGGTACTTCATGGTACTTCCCAGTACTTCTCGGTACTTCATGGTACTTCCCAGTACTCCTCGGTACTTTGTGGTACTTTACAGTACTTCATAGTACTTTGCAGTACTTCCCAGTACTTTAAAGTACTTTTCAGTACTTCGTGGTACTTCATAGTACTTTACGGTACTTTTCGGTACTTCATGGTACTTTACAGTACTTTTCAGTACTTCGTGGTACTTCCCAGTACTTCTCCGTACTTTGTAGTATTTCCAAGTACTTTGCAGTACTTTTCGGTACTTCATGTTACTTCCCAGTACTTCTCGGTACTTTGTAGGTCTTCCCAGTACTTTACAGTACTTTTCAGTACTTCATGGTACTTCATAGTACTTTACGGTACTTCATAGTACTTTGCAGTACTTCACAGTACTTTGCAGTACTTCCCAGTACTTTACAGTACTTTTCAGTACTTCATAGTACTTTACGGTACTTTTCGGTACTTCATGGTACTTTACAGTACTTCGTGGTACTTCCCAGTACTTCACAGTACTTTGCAGTACTTCCCAGTACTTTACAGTACTTTTCAGTACTTCGTGGTACTTCATAGTACTTTACGGTACTTTACAGTTCTTTACAGTACATTTCGGTACTACATGGTACTTTACAGTACTTTGTGGTACTTCCCAGTACTTCTTAGTACTTTGTAGTACTTCCCAGTACTTTGTAGTACTTTTGGGTACTTCATGGTACTTCCCAGTACTTCTCGGTTCTTTGTGGTACTTTACAGTACTTTGTAGTACTTTGCAGTACTTCTCAGTTCTTTGCAGTACTTCCCAGTACTTTACAGTACTTTTTGGTACTTCATGGTACTTCCCAGTACTTTACGGTACTTTTTTGTACTTTACAGTACTGTCCAGTTCTTTATAATACTTTCCAGTACTTTCTAGTACTTCTCGGTATTTTATGGTACTGTACTGTTTGTACTTTCAAGCTCTTTATGGCAAATTATTGTACTTTATGGTACTTGCCAGTACTTTATAGTACTTCTCCGGGAGATTCAATAAAATGGCCCAGTGTTTGAAAAAATGCTGCTCCCCAATATCAAAGCAATAATATTGAAAACTGTCTTGTTTTCTTCCAGCAAGGGCGGGCATATCACACTGAGAGCGATTCTTATTCTTATATCCATGTTTAATGTTGGTATTTACAATATCAATGAAAAAAACATCCTAATTCAAACCAACTATTTACAAACAAAATAAATATCTTTTATATATACTTCATACAAAATTAGCGGCATATTTTGCAGGTGCATTTGTCTTCAGCCCAGTGCTTGATCCTCTTTTTGAAAACCGAAAGTGTTGGCTCATTTTTGACACTGTTCATTAAGGGTGTTCCAGACGAAGCTCTCTCTGAAGGACAGTGAGTCTTGCCCAAACAAAACCATGTGTCTTTGTTTGTGGCAGTTTGCATAGATTTTGTATCCTTAGATTGTAAGTTAAATGTTTCTTTTCATGAAATTCCCATACAAGCGATGGATTAGGATGATTGATTGACTTGTAGATCTCTGTCATTAATTTCTGTAAATTTCTAACATGTATACTAAAGCTGCCACTTCGAGTGAGCAATGTTTCAAAGGAACATTCATAGTCTTTATAAAGGATCTGAAGCGCACGTTTATGAGTGCGATTAATCTCTTTGCTTGCAACTTTATTGCAGAATAGCCAGATCGAAGAGCAATAATTGAAGTTCGATAAAATTACCGCATTGTAAGTTGTTAATGCCCGCTCTCTAGAAATATACGTATTTAGCCTAGAAAAGGCACTGATTTTCTTGTTGACTTTTGAACATAACGTTTTATTATGCTTTTTAAACTTTAATTTGCTCTCTGTTTCAATCCCTAGGAATTTAAGATGATCTGTGGCAGATAATTTGTTCTCCTCCTTTCTTACCTTTCAAGCCAAGGCACATTAACTGACATTTTTTTGGGTTTGCAACCATTCCATTGTTTGTAAACCATTCCAATAATCTACTTCACAATGTCTTGTAAAACCTTCAGTTGAGTTTCCGTGCTAGTCACTCAATAAATCATGCACTGATAAGTTTAACAGAATCAGTTAAAAACACTTTAGACAATAAAATGTTTGGATGTGGTATTTTCCTTGATTTACAAAAGGCTTTTGACACTGTTAATCATCAAATCCTCCTTAAAAAGCTTGATCACTATGGTATTAGAGGAACTGCTTTGTCTTGGTTCAGCTCTTATCTTAGCAACAGAGAACAATACGTTTCTGTTTATGGCCATAGTTCCAGTAACCAAAAAGTAACATGTGGGGTCCCGCAGGGATCAGTACTTGGTCCACTCCTTTTTCTCATTTACATAAATTATATTTCTAAGGCTTCATCCAAATTATCTTTTTATCTTTTTGCTGATGATACCAACATTTATTATCAGTCAGCAAGTTTAGAACAACTTCAAAAGGTTGTAAACCATGAACTAAAGTATGTCAAAAAGTGGCTTGATGCAAACAAGCTTGCTTTGAATGTTGATAAAACAAACTTTATTATTTTTCATTCACCAAGAAAGCCCCTAAATGACACTGTTGACATACGATTTTGTAAGCAACATGTGAGAAAAGCAAAGTATGTCAGATTTCTTGGTCTTCTCCTTGATGAAAACCTTTCTTGGAAGTATCACCTAAACGAACTTTCCAAAAAGTTAGCAAGAACATGTGGTATATTCTTTAAGGTGAGACATCTACTTCCTACGAATGTATTGGTTTCCTTGTATAACTCTTTATTTGCTTCTTTCCTACATGGAATTGTTGTTTGGGATCTCACTTATGATTCATACATCAAACCGATCTTCATTCTTCAAAAGAAAGCCGTAAGAGCTATCGCCTTTGAAAATCGTTCTGCAGCATCATCTCCTATTTTCCTAAATCTCCAACTTCTTAAGTTGGAGGACTTGTTTGAATTAAAGCTGCTGACTTTTGTCTACGAATCTGTAAATAGGATCTCCCCTTCTTGTTTTCATGAGTTTTTTGATTTACTTTCACACGTTCATCAACATGATACCAGGCAAGCATGTAAAGGTGACATTTTTCTGACACGTAAAAATACTCTGCAATATGGTTTGAAATCTGTCAGATATGCAGGTGCGAAATCTTGGAACAATATTCCTACCGTGATCAAACAGGCATATTCTTCAGTTAACTTTCGTCGTCAAGTTAAACTGCATTTGTTTTCCATCAACTACCAGTCGTAAGATTTTAGTGTTTTCAAATGATGTCTTTCCGCAATTTGATTCTTCGCATATTTTTCCAATATAAACTATGTTTTTTAAACTAAGGGGGTACTCTCTCCTCGATTAGTCTATCTATTGAGAGAGCTCCTCCTATAAGAAATTCCCTACATGCAAATCCCCCCTCATCTTCTTGCATTGTGTTCGTTAATTGTATTTCATTAATATTTTAAGTCTTTTTGTAGTTTAATTTTGAGTATATTTTGTGTTTTTTGTGAGATTTGTATGTAGAGGAATTTTAAAATTAAAGGAACTGAACTGAACTGAACTGATATCATTTTCCAAATTCGTTACTATTTCTTGTAGGTGTAGCCCACATGGTTTTATCATCTGTGAAATTGCAGATCTCTGAGTCAAGTCTCATAAGACATAGATCATTTATAAATATTTTAAAGAGCATAAGTCCTAGGACAGATCCTTATGGGACCCCAATTTTTATTCTTTTTGCGGTACTTTTACGTGAACCAATCTTTACCCTTTGATGGCGGCAATCCAAATAACTACACATTAGGCAAAGGCTGTTGAAACAAATCCATACGCCTCCAGTTTTGCAATAAGGAGGTCATGAGGCAGACAGTCGTAGGCCTTGGATAAATCCATCAGAATTGTTCCTACTATACCAGATGCGTCAAAACATTTCCTCAATTTTTCTAGCAATCTTATCAAAGCATGTTGCGTACTATACCCCTCTCTGAAACCACACAAGATTTTGGACAGTTTATCACGAAAGTATGGGCATATTTGGTTTTTTAGAATTCTTTCATAGACTTTAGAGGCTGCCGGTAAGACACTTATTGGCCTAGAATTTCCCTTGAAGTTTGAATCGTCATTTTTGAACAGAGGGCTAAGATCAGCTTCCTTCAGTTCGTCTGGGAACTTGCAATCATAGATTGCAGAGTTGATGCAATCTGTTAGGTACGGATAATCTATTTCCCTCGTTGCCTTTAACTCCGCTTTTAACATACCAGTTGGAATATTCCCACTGTTGGACTTAGTCTTGTCAAGTAAATCTATCTGCTTCATGACCTCATTTGGGCTTACATGAGAGAATCTAAAGGTGCTACCGTTTGATGTTGCATGTTGATTAATCACCTTTATAGAGGGGTGATCTTTATACTTATTTATCGCTCTCAAAACCATTTGTTAAACAGACGTTTGTTCTTGTACCTCCTCAAAAAGGGAGTCAATATCAAGACTGTCCGTAATATTACAAAAATATTCGTTAAAGCACTCAGCAACTTCCACAGCATTTGAGAGGATTTTACCGTCTTCAATCAAGGTGATCTTCTCACTCATGGGATTCTTATTAGCAAACAGAGGTTTCACAGTTTTCCAAAATGTCTTATCGTTATCAATTGTTTTCGACTGTATCGACATGAAATGCTGTCTTTTAGCCTGAATGTCCAATTTCACGACAAGGTTTCTTTGGTCTTTATATTTTCATAAATCTTCTGCTCGCTTGCTATTGTTTGCAACTATTTTCAAAGTCGATCTTTTTGTCATAGCCCTCCGTAATTCTTTATTCATATGAAGTTTATCATTGGCCCTGACTATCTTTGTTTTAGGAGGGTCATTCGCTTCAAGTGTTTTCAACAAGATTGATTCAAAGTTTCCATCACCTATAACATTGTCGAACCTCCTTGAACCTTTCGCCACCCACTTCCCCAATGTCAATGATTGATTGAGCTGACACGAGCGATTCGGCAACCTTTGTCTGGTATTGCAACACTGCTTTGGGGGAAGGGGAGAGCAGAGGCAAAAACTAAAAATCTTAGGGTGGCTCAACAATTTTTTAGTGATTTTAGGCAATTTAGGCTAGGGTTCCGAGGCAAAAATTTGGCATGCAGATATTGTAGGATTTATAGGAGAATTCAAATTGTTTCAAAGTTCTGCTTTCAAAGATCCTATAAAAAAATGCTCCCTGATGCCTTAAAGCACTTCGTATATTTCAGCTAAATGCTGCCCAGAAAGTTGCGACATTGGAAGATGCCCAAATCCTCTGTCTCTGTTTTCATGTTCTATATAAGTATGCTGTGCGAGTGCAGCAAGAAGAATATTTTTTTGGCACAGAAGAGAAGGATATGCCAGCTCATCAGTAATGAAATCGATGATCTATTTGACTGATATGAGAAAAATTTGATTAAATACACATATTTTTTATAAGGAACTGCCCATAAGAAACTCAACTCTCAGATCGCCAAAACGATAAGAAACTCCAGTACTGGGAGAATATCAGTCAAGTTACCATTTACTTTGATAAAGGAAATCGCTGACATATTTTTAATTTACTTTCCGTAGAAAGGACTAGAAAGTATTCAAAAGTACTGGGAAGGACCATAAAGTACTGGGAAGTACCACGAAGTACTGTAAAGTACCATGAAGTATCGAAAAGTACTGTAAAGTACTGTGAGGTGGCGCCAAGCCTCTTAGAATTGCCAGTAAAAATATGAGACCTTCTTCGAATACGCACAAATTCAAATCCGCTAGTTTAGCAACGTATGGATAGTACATATGAATATGAATGTGAATGTGGTTTTCGCTAGAAACAAACAAACGAAAAATATAAATAATGCTTGCCTACCAACGAATAAAGTGAAAAAGAAACCATAAACTCAAGGAAAACATACTTACAATATTCGTAAACCCTTACTGCAAGCGCCATCTTCGTAATTCGTAAACAACGTTCCAAAAAAAACAAGAAATCAAAACAAATCTAAGCGTGCAACGTCTTAGTTCGGTGCGCTAATGCGTCCTTTGTGTCCCGTACTCAATAAACAATGCGGATAAACAATCCTTTGATTAAATGATAAAGGTGTTCAACTATAAAACAATAACAAATAAACAATGAGCTCTCCTGCGCAGCAACATCTGGCTCCCCAAAATGTGATATGTCTTTGATTGTATAGAGCATTTTCTCTTAAATATATATATGGCTCCTCGGCAGGAACTGAACCACTATACTATAAGATAGGCACTAAATCCTAACTGGCTAACGAGCTTGGCACGTGACACGCTCTGAAACCAATCAATGGAACGGAAAACCGACCGGGAAATTTGAAAAGTCAAATTTAGGCCGTTTTTGGACGATTTTACCACCCTTCACCAAAAAAAGATTGTACGGAAGGAAAATTAAGATTTTCAAAAAATTCGTTCACAGACGTGTTCCCAATACTTGAATACATGCCTGTTCACGGGGGCTAAGAATTATCTCAAAATCTGGAGAGATGCCGAAGTTTTGAATTTGACCTCACTGACCTCACTGTAGCGTGTCATAGTAAAAACCTCAGTAAACACAGAAACGTATTCTTCACATGCATCTGGACACTAAATACTTTGCTTCGAAGTTCTTATTCTGTGTGTTTAAAAGATGCCAAACTTAGAGCACTACAGCATCTGAATCTTTTTTAGTTTGAATCTAACATGAATACCACCGGCGATTTTCAATATTTAATGCCGAGGGGAAGGTGAAAAATGGGAAGATTTGCACTGCACTGGCCTAATAAAACATCACACTGTAAATAAGGATGAATTAACAGATACTTACATTTCCATCTTGAAAAATGAGGACCACAAACTGAAAATATGAAGCAGCACAAATGCCAAAAGTATTTCAACTGGTTTTAATGGCAAAAATCCACTTTTTTGACCGTAATCTGCAGCCAGTTTCTCCAACAAATCGTTCAGACTTTCCTCTTGCAACATCATTGTCAATAGAAAGGGCGCGGAAATTTCAGTGATCAGCTGCATGCTTGCTAGTCATCATCAAATAACATACAATTCCAATGAACTTTGAATAAATAACAATTATTTCAGGAATGGCAAGAGCTGTAACATCCAACGTGGCCAGAACGAAAGATTTTGTGATGTCCTCTTCGATAACCATTGCTCCCATTCCTTTATCCAATTCTGCTCTCATCTTTGTGAGATCATAAGAGAGGGAATCAGCAATTGCATGAACCAAAACATCATATAAATTCATGAATTGTGTCCCTTGCTTTTTAGCGCAAGAAATGGCTATCATCTCGTCTAGCAGGTACATGAAATGAATATGAAATGCTAAATTTAATTTTGCGAAAGATCACAATAACAACGAACGGAAGAAATGTACATCTTGTTTTTAATGTGAAAAATAGATTGGCCATTTCTGCAAAATAACATTTAAAATACTATTTTTACAGCTCCTTCATATCAATTTCACAGTTTTGTGCGGATATCATAGAATAATATCTATCTTTGGACTACCAGAGGTCATCCATTAGAAAATCACCCCTATGCGGTCAAACGAGAATAAGAATTTTAAGAAACTTCAGTCTATGGGGGGTCGAAGTTTTATCATCTCACAGAAAATATGCGTTGAGTCTACAAAGTGTCATGTCCAGTTTTGCTCTATGATGCTGAACACAGGCTGTGTTGTTTGACAGTAAAGGAGTGATTTTCTAATGAATGGCCTTTGGTAGTCCAAAGATAGATATTTTTCTATGATATCCGCACAAACTGTGAATTTGATATGAAGGAGCTGTAAAAATAGTATTTCAAATGTTATTTTGCAGAAATGGCCAATCTATTTTTCACATTAAAAACAAGATGTACATTTCTTCCGTTCGTTGTTATTGTGATCTTTCGCAAAATTAAATTTAGCATTTCATATTCATTTCATGTACCTGCTAGACGAGATGATAGCCATTTCTTGCGCTAAAAAGCAAGGGACACAATTCATGAATTTATATGATGTTTTGGTTCATGCAATTGCTGATTCCCTCTCTTATGATCTCACAAAGATGAGAGCAGAATTGGATAAAGGAATGGGAGCAATGGTTATCGAAGAGGACATCACAAAATCTTTCGTTCTGGCCACGTTGGATGTTACAGCTCTTGCCATTCCTGAAATAATTGTTATTTATTCAAAGTTCATTGGAATTGTATGTTATTTGATGATGACTAGCAAGCATGCAGCTGATCACTGAAATTTCCGCGCCCTTTCTATTGACAATGATGTTGCAAGAGGAAAGTCTGAACGATTTGTTGGAGAAACTGGCTGCAGATTACGGTCAAAAAAATGGATTTTTGCCATTAAAACCAGTTGAAATACTTTTGGCATTTGTGCTGCTTCATATTTTCAGTTTGTGGTCCTCATTTTTCAAGATGGAAATGTAAGTATCTGTTAATTCATCCTTATTTACAGTGTGATGTTTTATTAGGCCAGTGCAGTGCAAATCTTCCCATTTTTCACCTTCCCCTCGGCATTAAATATTGAAAATCGCCGGTGGTATTCATGTTAGATTCAAACTAAAAAAGATTCAGATGCTGTAGTGCTCTAAGTTTGGCATCTTTTAAACACACAGAATAAGAACTTCGAAGCAAAGTATTTAGTGTCCAGATGCATGTGAAGAATACGTTTCTGTGTTTACTGAGGTTTTTACTATGACACGCTACAGTGATATCAGTGAGGTCAAATTCAAAACTTCGGCATCTCTCCAGATTTTGAGATAATTCTTAGCCCCCGTGAACAGGCATTTATTCAAGTATTGGGAACACGTCTGTGAACGAATTTTTTGAAAATCTTAATTTTCCTTCCGTACAATCTTTTTTTGGTGAAGGGTGGTAAAATCGTCCAAAAACGGCCTAAATTTGTCTTTTCAAATTTCCCGGTCGGTTTTCCGTTCCATTGATTGGTTTCAGAGCGTGTCACGTGCCAAGCTCGTTAGCCAGTTAGGATTTAGTGCCTATCTTTTTGCGCCATCTTTTCCAAAACTCGTCTGCTAAATGTTGAACTCTGCGCCAGTACTTCCTTGAATACATGTCAACCCGCGAGAAATTACCCGGTGGAGGTAGTATAACCTTCGTCTTCATCGTCAATAAATTGTTCGGAGAAAGAGGCAAGCAATCCGGACTGTTCAAGTTGTCAACTGTCAAGGGTCTTGAATTCAGGATACCTGTTGCTTCTGCCATGAAGGTACGTAAAGCTTCATCATTGAGAGATGTTCCATGAACTTGAAAGAGAGCAGACAAAATTGCCCGTACCGATCGTATTTGTCTCTCCCAGATGCCACCCATATGGCTAGCTGATGGTGGGTTTCTTTTCCATTTGATGAGAAGATAATCAGCTCCTTTGTTAAGTAGCTCTCGCTTAATCCTGTCATGATCCATCTCCTTAACAGCATCGCGGAGTTCTCTTTCTGCGCCAACGAAATTGGTTCCCCAGTCAGAACGTAGCTGTCGAATGTTGCCTCTGATGTTGATGAATCTACGTAGGGCCATGATGAAGGAATCTGTTTCAAGGGTGTGTGATACCTCGATATGAACTGCACGACTCGTCAAACACGTGAAAAGACAACCATACCGTTTTAGTTCTTTCCGCTTCTCCTTTATGTAGAATGGGCCAAAGTAGTCAACTGCACAGTAGGTGAATGGTGGGGCTTCTTGCATTCGATCGCTCGGCAAATCTGCCATCCTTTGCTCTCCTCGACGACCTCTGAGAAATCGACATTGAACACAGTCAGATATAGCTTTGCGTACCAGTGTGTTACATTGCAATATCCAATATCCAGAGTTCCTAATCTCATTCGTTGTTATCCCGCGACCTTGATGACGTACTCTTCTGTGACAGCTCTCTACTATAAGCCTCGATGTCTTTCCTTTGTTTGGAAGAATAATGGGATGCTTGATATTTTCTTCCAAGTCAGACTTTTTCAAACGTCCACCGACTCGCAAAATTCCAAATTGGTCTACGAAAGGATCTAGCTGCACGAGGATATCGTTCTTTCGTAAGAACTTCTTTCTTTCCTTCTTGCTCGCGCGTGTATCTTTATAGAAATCTGAATCTGTCAAAACTTTGAGCTGTTCTTCAAAGGCTTCGTTCTGTACCCACTTGAAAAGTAACTTCTCAGCTTCTAGCAAATCTTCAACTGCAACGTCAACGCGACTGAAACTCTTTTGTTTGATTACCTTCATGATGATAGCTAGCACTCTTTTCATCCGATACCAGCTAGATGAATATTTCTCTAGCTGTGATAAAACATGACTTCTCTCTTTGACATCAGTAGCATTGACCTTTACATCTCTCTTTACTTCAGGATCGCTGTCATCTACTTCTCTCTCGATTGAACTGCTTGGCCAATTATCTTCAGATTGTTTCAAAAAGTTTGGGCCACTAAACCATTCACTGCATTTGATAAATTTCTTTCCTGTAAGCCCTCGTGACGCATGATCTGCAGGATTGTTCTTTGATTCCACGTGCCTCCACTGGTCTACGTCAGTGTAATCGTGTATCAACTTGACTCTATTAGCGACAAAAACATGGAATCTTTTCTTCTCATTGCTCAAATACTGCAAAACCAATTGCGAATCTGTCCAATAATATTCTAGCAAATTGCCAATTTGTAGCTCTTTAAATAGCATGTAACCAACTTTGACTGCCACCGTTGCAGCTGTCAGTTCTAGGCGTGGTATCGTGAATGTTTTCAATGGTGCAACTCTTGATTTTGCCATGACAAGGGTGTTTGAAATTTGGCCATGATCGTCTAGTAATCGTAAATAGCTTGCTTCACCGTATCCAACCTCACTTGCATCTGAAAAATGATGAATCTGGGCAGACACAATCTTTCCAAAGTGTGATGGCTTGAAACTTCTTTTGATTTCGATTTCATCCAAGACTTGTAAGTCCTTTCTCCAATTTTCCCAAGCAGATCGTTGCTCCTGGGAGACCCCGTCGTCCCAGCTCTTCTTGTCAGCCACTATTTGTTGTAGAATTCGCTTTCCATGTAATAGAAGTGGACTCACCAATCCAAGTGGATCATAAATTGAACTGACAGTTGCTAGAATACCTCTTCGAGTAAGCGGTAGATCTTTGAGTGTAATTCGAAAGTTCAATGTGTCATTCTCAATATTCCATGACATTCCAAGTGCTCTCTCAACCGGTAGCGAATCTAGTTCCAAGTTGAGATTCTTGATATTCTTTGAACGATCTTTGTCTGGGACAGATTCTATTACAGTTCTGTCATTAGATACAAACTTTGTCAGATTGAAACCTCCTGAAGCACACATCTTCTTGGTTTGGGAAATGAGATCAATTGCAGATTCAGTACTATCCTTTGACTTCAGGAAATCATCGACGTAGAAATCTTCTTTTACACTCTTTGATGCTTCACATCCAAATTTTTCCTTGTTGTCTTCAGCTGTCTTTTGAAGTGCAAAATTAGCGCAAGCCGGAGAACTAATTGCTCCAAATGTATGAACACACATCTCATACTCAACCAGACATTCATCTGTGCTACCATTGGGCCACCACAAGAAACGTAGAAAGCTTCGTTGACTTTCTGGAACACGAACCTGGTAGAACATAGCCTCGATGTCTGCCATGAAAGCGACTGGTTCCAACCGAAATCTTGTTAAAACTCCAACTAAAGAATTTGTCAAGTTTGGACCTTGCAGGAGTTCTTCATTCAGTGATGTTCCTTTGTAGCTGCAACTGCAATCAAACACTACGCGAATCTTGCCTGGTTTTTTAGGGTGATATACGCCATGGTGTGGTAAGTACCATGTTTTACCCTCTTCTACTTTCATTCTTGACTCGGATACCTTTCTAGCATATCCTTTGCTGATAATGTCGTTCATGAATGTCACATAATCTAGTTTGTATTGTTCATCTGCAAATTTTTTCTTTATCCAAAGAGCTCTCTGCTCAGCTTGCTTACGATTGTTAGGCATTTTCACATTGTCTTCACGGAAAGGTAAAGGTAACTGATAATGACCATCAACCAAGGTAATCTCCTTTTCAATCTTTGCCAAGAATTTTTCATCTTCTCTCGAATTCGATTTTTCATCATGCTGCAGGGAACTTCTCGTCGACACTTTTTCAGTTGTAGATTGTGGAGGATGCATTACACCTTTCTGCAACTGCTTCTTCATTTCTTTAGGAGTTGGCTCGTTAAATTCCTTTCTATACATATCCATCAAAACTGTTGCTGAATTCACATCTTTCACTTCATCTTGGACTGCAAAATAATGTTGTGAATATTGATTCGTAGTTGCATCGGTAACAGCAATTCGATTGCATCTCAAACTATTCACAGCAGACTGTCCACTCGATAAGGGACCAACAATGCACCATCCAAACGCAGTCCTTTGCGCAAACGGACCACCATTCTCTTCTTTGATAACCTCTATTGGTCGCAAAGCAGCTGGGCAATTAACTCCAATCAAAAGACCAATCGGGACGTCACAGTCAAGATCCGGAATATCATCTGCTATGTCTTGCAAATGCGACCATCTTCTCACTCTTTCTGGAGTAGGTATCTCATCTTGGTCAACTGGAAGATCACGACGACTGAAAACTTTTGGCAGATCAATTTGGTTGCTCCCATCAATGCTTGATACAATTAGATCATTAACGATATCTGCATCTTCTGTGGTCGTTCCTGTGATTGTTTTGATGGTAATCTTGGTGTTGACCTTTGGTGCATCTAAACTTCTTAAGATATCTTTCTTTATGAATGTTCCTTGACTACAGTTATCCAGCATTCCATAAACTTTGATCACGTGATTCGGATTAGACTTGTGCCACAACAACATTGGCAGAACGCTCAGGGAAAGAACTTCAATGGAATCTTCACTGTTTTCGTCACATTTCGTACAGCCATTGCTTATGTGAGGTGCAGCTTCCGTATTAGACTTTGCCTTTCCTTTGTACTTGTGCGTACCATGCATTCCTGTTGGATGTGCAAATCCGCAATCTTTCTCTCTGCATACCAGCTTTTGTGTACAATTTGTAACACTATGCGCAGGAGAATAGCAGCCAAAGCACAATTTATGTGAGATTACAAACATCTTTCTTGCAAATGGTGATTTATTCATAAAGGTCTTGCAGTTATCTAGACAATGCTTCTCTGAACAAAATGGGCATTCTGGATCAGTGGTTTTGGTATTCGTGACTGAATCGTTTGCCTGGCCAGTTGCATTTGATTTTGTCACAAAAGATGTTATTCTTGGTCTTCCTGAATCTCGTTGTGGTCTGAAACTATTCGATGGTTTCTTTGGTAGAATCTTTGACATAGCTTCTTTGCTAAAGGTGGGATCACTTGCAACTTCACTTTCTTTGCCAATAAATTCCACAAAATCACTAAAGTTTGCTCTTCTTGATTCTCTTGACTTGATGATGTACACCTGCGTAGCCCACTGTCGCTGCAGTCTCTCTTGTAGCTTTAAACATAAAACTTGCAGCAATGAACTTGTGTTTAACTCGTGAACATATTCCTCGTCAGTTAAGCAGCCTTGGCATTTAACCAAATAGACATAGAATTCTCGCATTTTCTCGCTATCGCCATCATAAACTTTAGGCCATGAAATCAACTTTTCCATATGTGCATTAGCAACTTGTATAGGATTTCCATAATGCTTTTCCAACAATTCTCTTGCTCTTCGGTAACCAGATCCTGGTGTTTGATACAAGCAAGTTTCAATCAAATTCTTTGGCTCTCCACTTGTGAACTCTATTAATAAAGCAAGCTTCTCTCTTGGGTCCGAAATCCTCGAATCAACAGCCATATCAAATAAAGTCGTGAAAATCATGTACTTCAAAGTGTCTCCAGTAAATACTTCAGGAGTAACGTTAGGTAAACCTTGTCGACGAAGATATTCTCCTTGTTTTTCTAGCAAGTGATATAGCATCTGGTTCCCATGATTGCTCGAAGGGGCAGGAAGTGATGTAGGGGCAGGACCAGGAATTAGACCAGGAGGGGGGATTGGGTCAGGAACAGAAGTGGTTGCAACACCAGGAACAACAGCAGGATAGAAAGGCGTAGCTTGTGGCTGCAAGTTGCTTTTCCCAAGGTTATGGCGTGCTTGTGTACTAAAGATTGGTGCCATATGAGAACGTTGATCATTTACAGTCAAAAAACTTTGCTTCTCCGACTTTGCATAGGCATCAAGCAAGTGAGACACAGTCGGCTTTCTCTCGTGGCTGTATGTAATAGCATCGTGGCAAATTTTTGGAATAAGAATATCCTTGTCATTCAAAGAATTCAACTCGTAGTCATCATTTAAATATTCTCGATGAATCTTTTCTGTTGCCTTAGCAATTGCTATTTCTTTTTCCAATCGTGTACGATCTAACTCCAGCTCTACTTGCCTTTCTTTCTCAAAGTATTGCGCTCTTGTTTGTAATTCTACTAATTTCGCTCGATTTCTGATGACGTCATCCATTGTTCTGCTTGAACTATGAGAAGACTTGGACGATTTAGACTTTCTAGTACATTTAGAGCCCTCCGATATTATGGAGCTAGGCTTCCTTCTAGAAAATGAAGCAGCTTGCTGATTAATCTTCCAAGACTGAGCTTCTTGTTGTACGGCTTTGACTTTATTAAATGTCTGAAGAAACAAGGGGTCACTCATTTGTTCTTCCTCCGAGTCAAACTGACGTGTGTAATCCTGATAAGATCGCGTAACCTTTGCAAGTAATTCGTCAATCAAGTCTGTGGCATCTCCCGTTTTAAAAATATCATAAATTCTTTCGATATGCCCTTCAATCATTTCCCTGTACCGATCTTGATTTTTCCGTCGTAGATCCCTCATCTCCATCCGGTATGAAAGACCCTTTTCCGTTAACTCTCGAGTTCTCTGTGGGCGCGACTCTGCAAGTAAACCTGCGACATCATTTAATTCATTTTCGAGTAAGTTTTCTGTTCTGCAATCTTCGGCCTCCGAGGTTACGCCCTCACATTTATCCTTTTCACTACGCGACATTGTTAGGCCATCCAAATTTGAATAAACTCCGTGATAACGTTTATTTTCGTGCAAACTGCGAAAGCCATTTAGGATAAATCAATATTTTCGTCGTAATTCTCCCAGCCAGAATATTCGAAAACGATGAGGTGGCGCCAAGCCTCTTAGAATTGCCAGTAAAAATATGAGACCTTCTTCGAATACGCACAAATTCAAATCCGCTAGTTTAGCAACGTATGGATCGTACATATGAATATGAATGTGAATGTGGTTTTCGCTAGAAACAAACAAACGAAAAATATAAATAATGCTTGCCTACCAACGAATAAAGTGAAAAAGAAACGATAAACTCAAGGAAAACATACTTACAATATTCGTAAACCCTTACTGCAAGCGCCATCTTCGTAATTCGTAAACAACGTTCCAAAAAAACAAGAAATCAAAACAAATCTAAGCGTGCAACGTCTTAGTTCGGTGCGCTAATGCGTCCTTTGTGTCCCGTACTCAATAAACAATGCGTCCTTTGATTAAATGATAAAGGTGTTCAACTATAAAACAATAACAAATAAACAATGAGCTCTCCTGCGCAGCAACATACTGTACAGTACCACGAAGTACCCAAAGTACTGGGAAGTACTACAAAGTACTGTAAAGCACCGTAAAGTACTGGGAAGTACCATGAAGTACCGAAAAGTACGGAGGAGTACTGGGAAGTACTACAACGTACCGAGAAGTACTGGGAAGTACCACAAAGTACTGTAAAGTACTGCAAAATATCAAGAAGTACCAAAAAGTACTGTAAAGTACTGTGAAGTACTACAAAGTACTGAGAAGTACTGTAAAGTACCACAAAGCACTGAAAAGTACTGAAAAGTACTGAAAAGTACTGAAAAGTACTGTAAAGTACTGTAAAGTACCACAAAGTACTGAGAAGTACTGTAAAGTACAGTAAAGTACTGCAAAGTACCACGAAGTACCGAAAAGTACTGTAAAGTACTGGGAAGACCTACAAAGTACTGAGAAGTACTGTGAAGTACCATGAAGTACCGAAAAGTACTACAAAGTACTGGGAAGTACTACAAAGAACTGAGAAGTACTGGGAGGTACCACGAAGTACTGTACAGTACCATGCAGTACCGAAAAGTATTGTAAAGTACTGTAAAGTACCGTAAATTACTGTAGATTACCACAAAGTACCGAGAAGTACTGGGAAGTACCATGAAGTACCGAAAAGTACTACAAAGTACTGGGAAGTACTACAAAGTACTGAGAAGTAGTTGGTAGTACCACAAAGTACTGAGAAGTACTGGGAAGTACCATGAAGTACCGAAATTTACTGTAAAGAATTGTAAAGTACCGTAAAGTACTATGAAGTACCACGAAGTACTGAAAAGTACTGTAAAGTACTGGGAAGTACTGCAAAGTACTGTGAAGTACTGCAAAGTACTACAAAGTACTGTAAAGTACAACAAAGTACTGAGAAGTACTGTAAAGTACTGGGAAGTACCATGAAGTACCGAAAAGTACTACAAAGTACTGGGAAGTACTACAAAGTACTGACAAGTACTGTAAAGTACCACGAAGGACCGAGAAGTACTAAAAAGTACTTGGAAGTACCACAAAGTACTGGAAAGTACTGTAGAGTACTAAAAAGTACTGACAAGTACTGTGAAGTACTGGAAAGTACTACACAGTACTGTAATTTAAGGTAAAGTACCGTAAAGTACTGAGAAGTACCATGATGTGCCAAAAAGTACGGAGAAGTACCGTAAATTACTGGAAAGTACCACAAAGTACTAGGAAGTACTGGGAAGTACCACAAAGTACTGTAAAGTACCAGGAAATACCGAGAAGTACTAGAAAGTACTTGGAAGTACCACAAAGTACTGGAAAGTACTGTAAAGTACCACAAAGTACCGTGAAGTACTGGGAAGTACCATGAAGTACCGAAAAGTACGGAAAAGTACTGCAAAGTACTACAAAGTACTGTAAAGTACTGTGAAGTACTGCAAAGTACTACAAAGTACTGTAAAGTACCACAAAGTACCGAGAAGTACTGGGAAGTACCATGAAGTACCAAAAAGTACGGAAAAGAACTATGATAAGTAGTACAAAGTACTGAGAAGTACCATGAAGTACTGGGAAGTACTGCAAAGTACTGAGAAGTACTGTGAAGGACTGGAAAGTACTACAGAGTACTGTAAAGTACCACAAAGTACCGAGAAGTACTGGGAAGTACCATGAAGTACCGAAAAGTAAGGAGAAGTACTGTAAAGTACTACAAAGGACTGCAAAGTACTGTAAAGTACCACAAAGCACCGAGAAGTGCTGTGAAGTAGCACAAAGTACTTTAAAGTGTCATGAAGTACCGAGAAGTACTAGAAAGTACTGGAAAGTATTATGAACAACTGGAAAGTACTGTAAAGTACCATGAAGTACTGAGAAGTAGCACAAAGTAGCGAGAAGTGCCATAAAGGACTGGAAAGTACTGGTTTTGATATAAGAGCAGAAGGGGAAATAATAATGGCTTTCGTTGTTATAATTTATGCAATATTTCATATAATATATTTATAATTTATTTCAAGGTTCGATATATTTGCGTACTCCCGGATTTCTTAAGGGCTCAGTTGAGGGCTCAATGATACTCCGTTGGGGTTACCTGCAAAATTTTCCATGATAAGCAGTCTTTTTATCAACTAGAAACTGCCAAGCTATGAGCAGAAACCTTTTTTCACTTCGGGGTAAAATGAATTTTCAAAACAAGTGTGATTGACATTCTTTGCCTTTCTTTGGCAATCAAAACAATCAAGATAAATCTTCAGCAATGCAATCATAATTATTCTGAAACGCACGCATTGTTTGTATTCAGGAAAATTTTTTGTGGAAAGCGTTCGTGCAGAGCAAGTAACCGAACTGACGTTTTCTCATGTGAGGGTAGTCTAACCCGGGGGCGGGGGGGGTCCTTCATCAGGTTTTGCTCGGGGACGTGCCATCGAAGCTTCAAAAACATACCCGTTCCTTATACCAATTTTGCGAAAAAGTATATGCCCGACCTTATACCCATTTTCCGAAAAAGTAGAAAAAGTATTACCAAAATTGTTCCTTAAACCAAAATCGCGAAAATTGATACTTTTCCTTATACCAAAATCGTGAAAATCGATACCGTTCCTTATACCAAAATCGCGAAAATCGATACCCTTGCCGATGGCACGTCCCCGTACCCAAAATATGTGAAGTACCCCCCCCCCCCACACCGGGTAGTCAAAATGTTGTGAGAGGTATTCAAAGCCAAAATAAAATGCATGTTCTCAAAATTCTCCTGGTGGCTTTGCCCCCAGACACACTCACTTCAAGATCCCCATTTGCATAGGCGTAGGAGACAGGGGGCAGGGGGGCTGCAGCCCCCCCAACGTCAGAAAAAATTGCAAAAATCAGCCATAATCGGGCAGAAATCCGCCTCAAGTCGGGCAAAATTTTCTCAAACAATGGACTCTTTATCGGGCAGCCCCCCCAAATTTTATCTCCCCCAACGCCGATGCCCATTTGTCTTAGCCGGTCTTTGCCACTTGCTATAGGGATCCCTATTTGCTACTTCTATGATTAAATGCATCAACCTGAGATGTCTCCGTGATAATTCTCCCCAAAATTCCTTCAAATCTTGCGCAGTAAAATAGCTGCAGTGAAGGACTGCCCGCCGCTCTTGCCAGATGTTACCCATTGGATTTTTTGGTCTAAACGTACGCTCCTCCCTTGGAATTAGATTTGTTTGAATAAAGGACGATAAATTGCATCAACTTGATCATATCCAACGACATTCCTGAGAATAATGGAAGGATTGTGAGATCCTTATTGCAATTGACGTTTGGGAAATCACGAAGTCATGAAATGAAACGAAACAGGAAAGCTGCCAAAACAATTCGAACCAAACAGACTCTATTTCCTAAAATGCTATAGGGAAAGTGATACATAGAAAAAGAAGTGATGGGGTGATACGTCCCACAACCGAGTAGAAAAGGTGGACTCGCGTGACAAAATTACATGACCTTACTTTTGAATAAAAAACATGTATCAAGAATCACGTAGAAAGTCATGGTTATATCGTTGTTTGGAACTTCTAAACTTCTAAATATTAAAATTTTTTATTTGATAATTTCGTAAATCTAACATGCAGGGGAAGACGGGGTAAAGCGAACCTCGAAGTGAACTACTCAGAACATCAAAGCTTTGGAAGTGCTTGCGAACGAATAAATGCAATTTGAACAAAATTTGATTCAGGCTCATCTAGTTATATAAGCTCACAGAAATCCAACTATGAGGGATTTTTTCAGAAGTTGCAAAAATACCCCTTATCCAATACCGAGAGGCATTAAACTCCCCAAAGATCCCGTACTACTTTGGCAAAGTACCCTGGGGGGGGGGTACTTGGTCTGCGAAAATACAGGGACGTGCCGCTGGAAAATCTGAAAAGGTTTGAAATCTGAAACAGTCAATTATACAAAATATGGACCCTGTCATGGAGCCGACCATACAGAAGAGATACCCTGTCCCGGAGTAGCAATCCTGGAAAAAATGATACCCTGTTCGGCGGCACGTCCCTGTACGGAAAAATATATGAGTACCCCCCCCCCCCCGCAAAGTACTTTCAATAAAAATCCCTTTCGTTCGCTCTTATGATATTGATAATTATGGCACATGACCTAGTTACCACTCCATTCCCCCTTTTGCGTCAATATCCATAGGACAAAAGAGAGCTAACACAATTTATAGTTGAATTTTTATTTCTTTTATTCCTTACAACAGTTTTGTCGTTGCTCTGTAGTAACTTTCATTTACACACTACACTCCACGCTCCTTCGCAGCGAACTATTTCGAAAAAATTACTACGTATAGAAACTACTATAATATCAATCGTGAAAACAAGCGTTTTGAAGTTGGTTTAAGAATAACAGGGGGTTAAGCAAAATAAACAAATTTATGACACAAGGACAGATAAGAGTCAAATTAGAAGGACGCTGCGGAGGAGCGTGCACTACACTCTCTGAGAAGTATACTGACTCTCTGAGATTTATACTGAGATTTGTAGCAAGTCAAGCCAGTGGGGAACTAGCACATTCAGGGCGTGTTGGGGAAATGACCCTGTTGTTTTCGCCAATTGTGTGTGTTTCAGCTTTGAGCGAACCAACGTTTACAACAGTTACAACAATTACAACAGTTACAATAGTTCACAAAGACCTCTGAATAGGAATCTCAACATGACGTGTACTAAGTAAATGCCGAAAGATAACGAAAGCGAGGTTCATAGGCAGGTCTGCAGGAAGCAGCCTCTAATTGGGTGGGCAATTGTGCTTAAAGCAATAGAGAAAAATACATCTGATTAATGATTTTGCCAAAGCACAATTTATTTCAAAATTATTATAAGAGCCCTTGCCCTGTATCATACGTAATTAAATGCTGAAACAATGTGAAGCGATGCCTTGTCGTGATCTAAAATTCAAACTTCAATTATTGAAACAAAGCTGAAAGAAAAGCACATTCAAATAGATGAACTCATAAATCCTGCAAAGTTTGTAGCGTCACATCTATGCTTTTGTTTGCCATTAGTAAGAAAATAAAACTGCTGTACAAGTTCTGGCAAATGGACAGGAGAACACGACATCTTAGGTCACAGTCTGCATTCACGTTCTTCCAATCAGACATTCATTAGCAAAGTGAGCATCTTTGAAGCAAGGAAAGGAACTCTAAGAATTGATTTGGTAAGTCCAACAATTTGTATTATGTACATGGGGGGAGGAGGAGATAAATTAGTGGGAGGGGGGTTCCGATAAAAAATTAATTGTTAAAGAAATTTTGCCCGACTTGAGGCCGATTTCTGCCCGATTATGGCTGATTTTTGCGAAATTTTGCGACGTTGGGGGGGGGGGACTGTCTCCTACGCGTATGAATATGTACACGTTTATTTTTTATAAGGAACTAAGGATTTGGGTCAGTACTGAAAATTTCTTAAAATTATCAGATTTTCAGTACTCAGAGTTTCTTACGGGTTCTTAGAGGCTCCAGAACAATCTTCATGTTCACTTACCAGTGCCCTCGTGAACATTTCCAAACCAAGGATTTTTGGCGGAACTTACGAATTCGGAACATCGTTTATATATATAAGCTATATACTATATGAAAGCCTGTACTATAAGGAGTCTGAATATGCAATAATATTTGGGGTAACCCCCCTACGAGGAAAGTTATCGGCAAAACATGATCGCAGTGATTGGGCCTAAACTTCACATCATAAGTCGCTTACCGAACGTACCGCTTGGTCGGTACGAACACGAAAAAGTACGACTTCTTTGGCCTAAAACGAATTTCATGGCCTAAACAAGGCAGCTTTTCACCAACATTAACAACAAGAAACAAATGCTTTAGAAACTACTTTGTAAACTCACCCCGCCATATGAACAGGATTCTAACTCCCTGCCACACCAGGCTGTAAATGAACATTTGAGAGCCACTTCCACCTGGTTTCTTGCGAACTGGCGGCGCCACCGCCAAATAATTATCTGTTTCGCGCCAAAATCCAAGCTCACATCCAAGTGAGGCAACCTCGCTTCCATTTCTATGGGCACTGTCTATTTCTAGCGCTAGGGCTACAGGGCCAGAGGGTTTCGTTCTGGGGGTATCAGAGTATTTTCCTTGCTAAAAGGTAATACCTCTTATTCCTGTTTTTCTTTGCTTTTTTGGAAAAATAGGTCGATTCTGAAATTCTTATTTTTTCTTAAACTTTAAGGTCATAGGCTTTGCTTTTTTGGAAAAATAGGCCGACTTTGAAAGTTATTATTTTTTCCTAAACTTCACGGTCCTAGGCTTTGCTTTTTTGGAAAAATAGGCCGACTTTGAAAATTGATATTTTTTCTTCTCAAACTTTAAGGTCATGGGCTTTGCTTTTTTGGAAAAATACACTCATTTTTTTTATAAGAAACTAAGGTCCGTGGCTGGTAGGCCATTTTTTTGTTAAATTTTTGGGCCATTTAGCTACCAAAAGTTTCTTATGTGTTTCTTATATTTTTGATTCCGGCAATGTAGAGTTGATTTTGTTTTGTCGAAAGGGCTCGCAAAATTACTCAGTAAGATCTCAAAACAAGTAAATAACATGATTCGCACTCAAATGAATGTCCAAACAGTTGCTATAACTGTACTATGTCAAAACATTTTTGTGTGCGACAGGAAAATTAAAACTGAAAATTACAAAAGTTTCTTAGCATTTTTCAATCCAGGTAGGGTTGTTCCTTAGCTTTCGAAAAATTGAGCCTACCGTTTCTTATAAGCGGTTGGTTTCTTATAAAAAAAAAGGAGTGTAGGCCGATTTTGAAAATTCGTATTTTTTCTTAGACTTTAAGGTCACAGGCTTTGCTTTTTTGGAAAAATAGGCCGATTTTGAAAATTTTTATTTTCTCTCAAACTTTAAGGTCATGGGCTTTGCTTTTTTGGCAAAATAGGCCGATTTTGAAAATTCGTATTTTTTTCTTAAACTTTAAGGTCATAGGCTTTGCTTTTTTGGAAAAATAGGCCGATTTTGAAAATTCTTATTTTTGCCTAAACTTTAAGGTCGTATGCGTTGCTTTTTCGCAAAAAATAGGCCGATTTTGAAAATGCTTATTTTTTCTCAAACTTTAAGGTCATAGGCTTTGCTTTTTTGCGTTTTGCTAACGATTAAGTTTGCACCTTCAAATTCGATCTGGTGTACAATTTATTGTGACGTGCCAAACGTGCATCATTCATTTCATGGCCATAGCTTCTTTTGAGGAGAAAGTAAAAATAATAACAACATATAACGCGTTTTAACTCCAGTATGAATAAAGAATAAAACTAAAATGCCTACAAAATAGAAATGGTAAGATGTCAATGCTACATCTAGCGTATAAAGTTTTAGTGTTCAAACGAAAATTATTAATTATAATGTTCTGCAATGTGTGCCAGCATGTTGTCGAATGCTGCAGCTGTTTGGAGGCCGAATCGTTCCCGCCACAGGTATTCATCCAGATATGACGGCACCATATGCAGCCTTGAGCCGTAGACAGCCTTTAGCTTTTGCTTTGCCCTGGACCAGTATGCTTCAACGGCATTTGTGTGCAGACCAGTGACAGGGTCGACAAAGTTATCTGCGTGTATGACACGGTCGTGCCCATAGCCGATGTTTGGCAGGTTGTTGTAGGCCGCCCAACCGTCGGAATATATCATCGTTCCGGGACGTACGTATCGTTGGATAAGAGGTAATAATGTGGGCGCGTCTCGGCTTTCTACAAATTCAATCCACCCAACTCTCCTTTGACGATCGTACATCCCGAAAACCCATTGATTGTGCTGCTCTCGATAATGATCACTGTTATATTTTCTTTTAATCATTACCGATTCGTCGACCTCAACTATTTCACCGACGCCGCCAATGAGTTTGTCCTGCCACGGCATCCTTACCAGCTTTGCAGAGCATTCTTCTCTCAGGAAATTGAACCAATCGATGACAGTTTTCTCCGCCAATCCAATAACAATCGTTGTTGTTGACATAGACATCCCTACACACCAACAGTATATCACAAATATGAGCTGCTGGAGTGTAAGGTTGGATTGTGCGAAGAAGCTGCCATCTCTGATCGTTTTGCTGGAACGACATCTTGCAAATGAGCATCTCCAACGATAGCCATCTTGCCCATCTCTAGCCTGCAGCTGCATCTGGCGCCTGCAATTTCTGGCCGCACACCTCATCTGTGGCTTTAACAGGTTTCGTGCCTGCATCCACTGGATCAGTTGCAGATTTCCTTGGTACAAAATCTGATAGAGGTCGAACATATTCATGGCTATATTTTTTCGTTTTTCGTTGTAGTGGTGTATCAGTACAGTCATGAAATTTTAGTTTCTTTTCTGTGAAAACATCCTTTTTTATACTCATGGTTATGGCACATTAAATCATGCATGCAAAACAGCAGTTTCGCATTGTGCAGAATTGTCTTTGTTTTTGGGAGAAGGAACTTTTGCAAGGGTTTCTATTATGTTGTACCGTAAATTGACAGTTGCTGTCAAGGAGTATAAAGAAAACGCGAGTTATTCTTTAAACTCAATGAGGAACCGCACAATAAAGGAAGCAAGAACCCTTATCAACATCACTCCACATCACAGCGTTCCGCTATTGTTCGGTGTGATTTTAAATTCTAGGCCTTATTCGTTGGTAATGCAGCTGTGCACCCGTCATGATACTTGTTTGACTATTTTGAAACTTTTGCGTAACAACTCCGAACAAGTCACTGACGGAGAAAAGTTAGCTATCCTTGAAAAATTGGCCATGGGACTTCACCACATACACTGCAATGGATTTATCCACAATGACTTGAAAACTGACAATGTTGCTATTGTGAAATTTAAAGTTGTGCAAGATAACGGTGACCAAACCAGGGAATGGACGCCAGTTATTTTGGACTTTGGCGAGGCCACAAGAACGTCAGTTTCCTTGAAAAGGAAATATCAATCCTTTCATTCCCATGTTGACCCAGACATTTTGAGCGGACAAGATGCACACTCCATCAATAGTGACATTTTCTCTTTAGGGGTTCTAATGAAGAAAGTTGCCGAATCAATGTGTGCAGGAGATGATAAAGACAAACTTATAAAAGTGTGTGAATCATGTCGAGCAAAGGACAACCGTCCGAATGCTCAAATGATAGCTAATTTCATTAAAACAATTAGATAGAAACTATTTTTGCCAGGTTTAATGATTTTTCCGTACTATAATGATGTATTTCTTGGATTGCAGCATCAGTTACTGATTTGGTTGTAAAATATGGGCACCATGCATTCCCCTCTTCTTCAACTTTTGTGTCATTCTTTATTTTGGCTTTGGAGGTAATTTAAGGGGTTCTAAGATGATTTTCAAATGATTAGATATAAATTTCAACTTTTCCCATGGTCATGTGAGCAAATATACCTTTTACCATATATGGTCAATTTGCTTTCATTTAAAAGTTACAGTTTTATTCAGCGTTTTAGGTTGTATCAACTATGTTGAAACAACTGAATGTTTTTACATCAAAATTATAACCCTGACTGTAGATGACATATACTTCTATGCGCGAGGATAGATATCTTCATGCGGTTGATAGAGGCTTGGTAAATCTGACGGCTGCTCGCATTGCTTCAACTGGGATACATAACAGTAATACATGTAGGAAGTTCTAATGAATAGTTGTATAAACAGTAGCGATTATTTTTTATCAATTTTTGTCATTAAAACGAATACCTTCTTTTACGCCCAAATAGACTTGTATGCGCCCAAATAGAAATCTCCATGCCGTTGGATAAAAGTTTGGTTAATCTGATGGCTACTCGCATTGCTTTTAGTTGGGATACATAACAGTAATACATGTAGGAAGTCCTAATGAATAGTTGTATAAACAGTAGCGACGATTTTCTATCTATTTTTGTCATTAAAACGAATACCTTCTTTTGCGCCCAAATAGACTTGTATGCGCCCAAATAGAAATCTCCATGCTGTTGGATAGAAGTTTGGTTAATCTGAGGCCTGCTCGCATTGCTTCAACTGGGATACATAACAGTAATACATGTAGGAAGTCCAAATGAATAGTTATATAAATAGTAGCGATGATTTTCTATCTATTTTTGTCATTAAAACGAATACCTTCTTTTACGCCCAAATAGACTTGTATGCGCCCAAATAGAAATCTCCATGCCGTTGGATAAAAGTTTGGTTAATCTGATGGCTACTCGCATTGTTTCCAAAGGGATACATTTACCTGACATATGCGCAAGAAGTCCAGATGAATAGTTGTTTTAACAATATCTCGTTAAAATTGCAACCTTCTGCAATTGGATACAAATCTTTATGCACTTGGCAATCGTTCAATTTTAAATAAAGACGCAAAAGCCTTTCACGTTATCGTTTCGGAATAGGCCGTACTACACGTTATTTTTTTTACAAGCAACTAAGAATTTAGGCCAGTACTGAAGATTCCTTAAAATCGTCAGATTTTGAGTACCCAGAGTTCCTTACGAGTTTCTTAGAGGTCCTATAACAATCTTCATATTCAATACATGTGCCCTCGTGAACATGTCCAAACAAGGTTTTTTAAGCCTTTCTAATGTTTGCACGCCTCTCAAGTACCTTACAAATAATTTGATACAGGAAACAAATGAAAGTAAAACTATGTCAATGATTTCTTTTATCAAAGTAAATAGTTTTGTGCGTTATATTTTCCTAGTACTGGAGCTTCTAAATTTTTTAGAGTTGAGTGCGTTATGGACAGTTTCTCATAACAAAAATAAGTGTATATGCCGCACTTTCTTGGAAAACAGAGAATTTTCAAATTCTAGTTTTACTAATGAAAAGGCCTATTTTTCCAAAAAAGCAAAGCCTATGACCTTATTAAAGTTCGGAAAAAAATAAGAATTTTCAAAATCGGCCTTTTTTTGCGAAAAAGCAAAGCATATGACCTTAAAGTTTAAGAAAAAATACGAATTTCCAAAATCGGCCTATTTTTCCAAAAAAGCAAAGCCTATGACCTTAAAGTTTGAGAAGAAATAAGAATTTTCAAAGTCGGCCTATTTTTCCAAAAAAGTGCAAAGCCTCTGACCTTAAAGTTTAACAAAAAATAAAAATTTCCAAAATCGGCCTATTTTTCAAAAAAAGCAAAGCCCATGACCTTAAAGTTTGAGAAGAAATACGAATTTCCAAAATCGGCCTATTTTTCCAAAAAAGCAAAGCCTATGACCTTATTAAAGTTCGGAAAAAAATAAGAATTTTCAAAATCGGCCTTTTTTTGCGAAAAAGCAAAGCATATCACCTTAAAGTTTAAGAAAAAATAAAAATTTCCAAAATCGGCCTATTTTTCAAAAAAAGCAAAGCCCATGACCTTAAAGTTTGAGAAGAAATACGAATTTCCAAAATCGGCCTATTTTTCCAAAAAAGCAAAGCCTATGACCTTAAAGTTTGAGAAGAAATAAGAATTTTCAAAGTCGGCCTATTTCTCCAAAAAAGTGCAAAGCCTCTGACCTTAAAGTTTAACAAAAAATAAAAATTTCCAAAATCGGCCTATTTTTCCAAAAAAGCAAAGCCCATGACCTTAAAGTTTGAGAAAAAAAACGAATTTTCAAAATCGGCCTATTTTTCCAAAAAAGCAAAGCCCATGACCTTAAAGTTTGAGAAGAAATAATAATTTTCAGAATCGGCCTATTTTTCCAAAAAAGCAAAGAAAAACAGGAATAAGAGGCATTACCTTTAAGCAAGGAAAAAACTCTGATACCCCCAGCACGAAGCCCTTTGGCCCTGTAGCCCTAGCGCTAAAAATAGACAGTGCCCCATACAAATAGAATCGAGGTTGCCTCGCTTGGATGTAAGCTTGGATTTTGGCGCGAAACAGATAATTATTTGGCGGTGGCGCCGCCAGTTCGCAAGAAACCAGGTGGAAGTGGCGCTCAAATTTTCATTTACAGCCTTCGTGGTGTAGAGAAAAGACTTGCTCATGGCGGGGTGAGTTTACAAAGTAGTTTCTAAAGCATTTGTCTATTGCTGCTAATGTTTGTGAAAGGCTGCCTTGTTTAGGCCATGAATCGGTGTCTGCAGTCAACGTTTTAGGCCAAAGAAGTCGTACTTTTTCGTGTTCGTACCGACCAAGCGGTACGTTCGGTAAGCGACTTATGATGTGAAGTTTAGGCCCAATCACTGCGATCATGTTTTGCCGATAACTTTCCTCGTAGGGGGGTTACCCCAAATATTATTGCATATTCAGACTCCTTATAGTACAGGCTTTCATATAGTATATAGCTTATATATATAAACGATGTTCCGAATTCGTAAGTTCCGCCGAAATTTGTCCTTGGTTGATACCCTCTGAAGGAAAAAACCGGAAATAATTATGTGTGTTCTTTCATATGCATCTCTTTTAGATTCAACAGTTTCTTGTGTCAAGAAGAATTCATTACCTGCTGCTAGCATTCATGGTTAACAAGATTGATGATGATATAGCTGCAAGTTGTTCAGATGCAAAGCTCCTGGAGATGGGATTAGTATATGGAGATATTGGTCGCGGTCACACCAAGCTCTCCTTTCCTAATCCCTGTCATTCTTAAGCTTGAAGATCGGTCATACCAAAGTGTTGAACAAAAATCGTGCATACCAGGAAACTTTGGGTAAGGTTAGATGTCAAATAAATTTTGACAGCTTGCACGATAAGCAGGTCAAAAGGGTAAACCAATCGATTAACGCCAAAATTTTATTATTGAAAAGATCCCGCAATATTTTAGTCAACAAATGTACTTCCTTTCTCAGCCGTTATGACATGGATGTGCAAGCAATCTTGTTTCTAATTTACTTATATCGTTTGAGCTCAAAATCAAGGGCCTTTGCTCTTCGGCGAAAGCAAAGTACAATGAGAAAAGTTTTCATGATCGCTAGGGCAAAAAGGATTCAATTTTCTTTGTTTATGAATACTGCAGCTGCATTTTTGCCTCTTCAAGAAGCCAATTTGCTTCGAAAAGCGAGGCGTTTATGTCAGTGATTTTACTGGTAGTTCTATGCCTATTGAATTAACATATATTTAAGTGCGTGCGACCCCAGCTCATCCTCGATTGCATACCACAACCACTGCAAGTAAAGAAAAGAAACCACAGCAAAAAACAACAGCAAAAAACTGCTCTATGGATGTCACCTCAAACACCACTGCGAACACCGCCGAAATGGATGTCGACACCAATGACATAACAAAAAACAACTCAAACTCAATTACAGAAAGTGGTAAGCTTATATACTGACACATCTTATACATTGAATACATGCTTTTCATCATCACTTTTGTGCTTAACTCGAATCTTCCTTCCCAGTCTAATATACATGCCTTTTGGTCTCGCCCTACGTATACTGCTTAATATTGTCAATTTAATCACATTAGTATTCAAGATCTCTTCAACTGAACGTTTTATATGAAAACTACCACCAGCTCTCTATACATATTTGGTTTCTTAAATATTTCCTGATAGTACATCTGGGTTAAACCCTTGAGAAAGATGTGTAACTCTTTAAACTGAAGACAAATACAAATTCCACCAGATCAACATGCACACCAAACCTCATACCTCATTCCCAAACATCTGCGAGTATAACTAACAATTGTATTCACTCTTTTTCCTAGTACCTTGCCGCTCAGGGCAGATTACTAAAGAAACGATGCACGCAAATATAACCACCGAAGAACTGTCAAGAGAAGAAGAAGATGACATTCTAGCCTTGACAGACGACATACAGATATGCGACGATGATCAAATAATACCTGCTCCTAGACAGGATTACAAAGGCAAAAAAATACTAAGCAAAAAACTTGGCCTAAGAGGTAGGTAATACAAATAATTTTAACCCACCGTCTAACAGTGGCTTACTCCCTACCCCCTCTACTTTCTCATTCATTCGCTCCCCTTATAGCCCCTCTTGCTCGCATTCTATCCCCTCTTGTCCAGGGCCCTCGGGCCTAACTTCACACGCTCCCTTTCCTTCTCCCAAAATTCACGCCTTCGACACACCCACTTTACGTGGTTTCGTCCCAGCTATTAGCTCCTCCACAACTCCTATTCCTTCTTCACTCCTCCCTTCTCCCTTACTATTCTCTACTCCTTCTAACCTCCCTAGTTCTGCTCCTGTTCTTATCAAGAGACTTCCTTTACCGCTTCCTCAAACTTTCGTTAATGATCTATCTTGACATTACGGTTCCTTGCTCTACCACCAAACCAAATAATCTTTTTTTTGCCGCAGCATCAAATCAAACTACTTTCCACCTTTTACTCTCTCTCGCTTTAACTCTGATCTGACCAGGGGCCTTAGCCACAATCTTTCAGTACAATACGCAGAGGCGGTAGCTACTCTAAGACACAAAAATCTGCCAAATAATGAAGGACCACCACAATATCCTCCAACGAGAGGAAACAATCAGGATAAATGCTATAGTAGAGAACATGAACAGTCTGTATGAACCGGACATACCGGGTGAGCCAGAAAAAAGTTCCCACTTTTGAAAATTTATAGCATCAAGAGTACTAAATGGATTGGAATGAATCAATATTTGCTTGACAGCCAAAATATCAAAGTATTTTTGTGATTTTTGTCGCGTTCTTACGAGCATTGGAAATATTGGTAAATTCAAGCTTACGAAAACTTGATGGTTGCAAAATGACTGAAAAAGGCATAAAATTTAATAAAGGATTCCTCGATCAGAACAACAGAGAATATGCAATTTCTCATGGGTTAGAGATATCGTCTGCGCATCTATTGCCATGGGATTGAAAAATTTTAGTATCTGTTTGAGAATCTATTTCTTGTAACTCTTGAGAGAGCTGAAACGAATGTGCGTATTGTTGTGTGTAAGGAGAGTCCTAACGATTTGATCAAGTGTTTTAGGCCTTTTTTCTGTCATTTTGCAGCCATGAAATCTTTGTAAAGTTGAATTTACCTATATTTGCAGTGCTCGTAAGAAGACGAGAAAAATCACAAAAATACTTCGATCTTTTGGCTTTCAACTAGAATTGGAATCATTCAAATCCATGAAGTACTTGTGGTGCTACGAATTTTAGAAAGTGAGAACTTATTTCTGGCTCACCCGGTAGTCCGGATTATCACCGAAAATGCAAAAAGAACAGCGAGCAACAAAAACAGCAACATGAACAATAACAGAAGAGGAAACAGACAATAAACTTTACATAACTTTGTATATATACTACCATTTATTATTTATCATTTATTATTTATAATCGCTAATATTTTCAATGTTGAAATTGGGCCAAAATTGATGAGTCTTTTCTTCTCACTCTCTATCATGACCACAGGTACAAAGGATGGGGCAAATATAATTAAGAAACAGAGTCGGAAAGAACAACATTAAGGAAAATTTTGAATAAAAATCGGAAAAAGGAACATGGCACAATTGGAACAAATGCGATAAAAAAAAGCTGCGCAGGGCTGTTACACAATACAAACCAATCAACAATATTGTCAATTTAGGGACAACTACATTAACCATGGGGGAAACTTTACTCCTTCAAAGAGGTCTATCTTTTATACCCACCCCTGTACGGGTACAGCAGAAAGATGTTACGGAAGGGCTCGCAGAATTCACACGTAGAATGAAACTACAATTCCATTTATTTTACCACCCTACACAAAACACATCTAACCTGTCTCCAAGTGAAGGAAGAGCAATAGATACACTAGCCAAACAGAAAAAATTGTTATCCAAAGGGCTGACAAAGGAGGAGCTATTGTACTATGGCCTCATATGCCTCATATTTCAAACATATGCCAAAACGATCTACTATTCCCAAATCAAACCAGGGAACTTAATGGGCCTAAACCTATTACCACGAACAGGAGGAAGAACAATCAAGATAAAGTAATACCCTTCATAGTCCCATATGATTCGGAAACAGCGGATATTGGGTCCATTCTCATGAGCCACTGGCACCTTATCAGTAATAATCCAGTCCTTCAACAGGTTTGGAAGAACAGCAAACCAATTTTATCCCTTCAGAGAAGGCCTAACCTAAAAGACAAGCTGGTCCGAACAGAACTGCTACCATCACAGAAACAACAACAACCACCACACACAAACAATCAATTTCCAGGAACCCAAACGCGAAAACAACAACCACAACAACAGCCGCAACAACATAAACAAACGTGAGCGAGATCGACAGGAGATACCAAGCCAAAAAGAACTTACCTACAGAAACACAAATATGAATTTAGGATTGATCATATAATGGATTTCAATCATTAAATTACGCTGGAGAATATTGGAAATTATTATATTGGAGAATATTAAAGAAAACTTTATTGGGACTTTGAACTGAACTTAGCAACTGTGGTCCTGGACGCAGGACTGCATGGGGCACCCACATATGAAAGGATATACTAAAATGAAAGCTCCGAAATATCCATGTTGGATTTTTTAGCTGATGAGTTGAGATAAGTCAGATATCAAAGCCTAGATATTAACTATCAATCCGCATACCTACTCCGACCATTGTTACATCAAAGAATCACTATTATGAGATACAACATGCCGTTCCGAAACCACCACCATGCCAACAGTACCCAATCCATCAGCACCAGCATGAAGTACACAAGTTTATATTGGTTCCACCCTTTACAAGCTTTCCTGACAAACCCTGCATTACCACAGCTGGCATAGCATATAGGTGGTAGGTATTACTCCCTCTTTATTTAGTTACCTTTACCATTTGTTGCCTTAGTATTGTATTTTAGTAGCATCTTAACATTTGCTTTCATTCTGTCCTATCCGAAAAATGCAGAAAATACAGTAAATACATTTTACATTTTGCATATGTTGTTGTTCTTCTACATTTTAGACTGCGGTCCGCAAAGTCTCCTGATGACACTGCAGATATGGGAAATCATCAACCTTGTTCAGCCATCGTATAACCTTGGACACATATGCAAACTTGCTGTTCCATTAACAACTTGTCTAAACAAGGTTTTCACAAGACTAAGATCAACCTTGTGCTAGCCTCGTCAAAATTAGGTTTAAATTCCGAAAGGAGAGACACTTCTTTGTATCATTCAAAATACCCAAAGCCTGATATACGCAATAGGTCTTTTGGGTAGTTAGAGTTGTGCAGAAAGACCAAAGAGATATCCAGCATGATAAAACAATGCATTCTTGTTACATTGGTTTGTTTTTTAATTCCATTTCAACTTTGCTTTGTGATGAGAAATATAACCGTTTTCAAACTATTTGGATGCCAGATCACAGTTTTGTCTTTCACACAAGATAAATTAGTGGAAAAGCTCGAGGGTTTAGCAGAGAGTGGTTGCAACATTTTCCTTGGCTGGCATATTCAAATGATTTGGATGGCGCATTTTGTATTCCATGTTTTTTCTTTGGAAGAAGTGTTGGCTCAAGCACATCAAAGCTAGACAAACTGATGAAAAGCCCCTTGACAAATTGGTCCTCAGCAAAAACCAAATTAAAGCTGCATGAACTTAAATATGAGGTTGACAAGACGGCCTTACTTACAATGCAAGATTTCACTGCGATGATGGAAAACAAAACAAAGTCTGTTGACAGAATTATTGTCTCTGCTCTCAATGCAAAGATCAATCAGAATAGGCAGAAGCTTGCTTCTGTTGTTAAAACTGTTCTTCTTTGTGCTAAACAAAACATACCTCTCCGCGACCACAGAGATGATTCTAAATTGTATGACACAGAAGATTGTGGGAATTTCCAAGCACTCCTTAATTTTAGAGTTGAAAGTGAAGACGTCATCTTAAGAAGCATTTTGAATCTGCTCCCCGTAATGCCACATATCGATCAAAGACCTGTCAATGATCAGATAATAAAAGAGATAAAGTAATGTGGGTTTTATGCCATTCTGGTAGATGAGGTAACTGACTGCTTCAACAAAGAATAGATGCTGTTGGTCCTCAGATATGTCGATCCCCAAGGCCAGATCCAAGAGCTGTTTCCTAAATTCATATATTGCGACATTAGAATTTCTGAAGCAGCTCTTAGTGATAAAGTCATCCATTGTGTTACAGAAGAGTTAAAGCTGGATCTTCAAAAGTGCCGTGGAGAGTGTTATGATGCTGCTGGTAGCATGGCTGGAAAGTGCTGTAGTTTGGCTGGAAAGTGCCGTGCTTTGGCAATCTACACCCATTGCGCCTCTCACTGCCTTAACCTTTGTGTTGCAGCATCATGCCAGATACAGAATTTCAAAAACGTGATGGACAACATCCAATTCATTCCCAAATTTTTTAATAATTCTCCAAAACGTCAATTGTTGCTAGATAAAATGGCGAAGACACATCTCCCGGATTACCAGCATAACAAGATGTTTCCCGCACACGATGGGTTCTCCGCTTAAATGGCTTAGACAGGTTTTATGAAATGTATTTTGCCATCATTCGAGACAATGTTGATAAAAAATGGGAAAATTCAGCTGGTGATGCCTACTCACTTGCTTCAGTTTGCACCAACTTTGACTTCATCATGTTTGTGCCCCCCCCTCCCCCCTCCCTCTAGTATTACGATAGTCAAACAAGCCAGGTAGTACTATGGTTAAAGTTTTTGCTTCACTAAATCAACAATGAAATTCCTCTTTTTCTTCCAGTATTGCGAGTCTTTAACTGCATTACTGTTAGTCCCCTATTTGGTCATTTGTCAATTCTTGTGGGAAATAAATGATAACAGCAGGCACAGAGGGCAGCAGCCCTAGGCCTACTCAACGCTGTTCATGATAAACATCAGATTACCAACCAACATCCAATTCCATATACTAACCTACCAACATCTAGACCTATAGTTATCAGTCAATGATTTCCAATGCGTTTTCAGAGCAAATTTGTGGATCAAACAAAGGCTATCCATATTATTCAACGTTCATCTTTGTTATCAACAAACATTTTCAACAACTCCAGTTCCAACACTGAGTTCCAGTTTGATGTGTGTGGTGGTTGTTGTTGCATTTGTTGTTGCTGTCGTTGCAAATTGCTCAGAAGCGAGGTTCAGAATCAAACAAGTTCTTTCTGTGTTTGCATGTGGAAACAGAATTGCACCTGTCCAGTCAAAATCAGAATGATATTGTATTAAACAAAGGATTGAAGCAATATGAATTTATTTCGAAGAAAACCATAGTTTATGAATGCCTACATAATTAGTTGGTGTATATTTACACAATGAGTCATATTTCTCACAAATGTCTAAAACTTTAAAAATGTTCGATTGCGCGCTCGACGAATAACAATCAAATAAATTGAGTCCTTTCAAGTAACGATTGGGAGGAACAATGTGAATAAGTTCTTTGACGACTTTACGAACAAGAGTTTGATTGCAGTATTTGGATTTATTACTTAAATATTCACAGAAACAGGCCAATGCTCTTTCAATTCAAATTACTTGATCATCTACCCCATCCTTCATCCATAATTAACCAGTCAATCAACCAATCAATCAGTGACAATCAATCAAGAGTAATTTGAATAATACTAACCGCTTTGGAACAAGAAGATGTTGTAATGATTGTATACATTGTGAAAAATTTATTGTGGAACACAGGTGCATCAAATACGCTTACTGCAACTGTGTGCCAGTTGCTAATGAAGTTGTAGCCGAGAAGGTGCCTTTTATCTGTGACTTCAGTACAATGTGAACAACTTCACAATTTCATTTGAAATCAGTCACACTGACATTCAATATGCAGAGGAAGGAATTGCTTTTAACTTAATTTGTTTCCATCAACTCAAAATCACATATTGTAAACTTATTTTATTGTCCAGGGTGCAATTTGAAACAACATGCCTCATCTCAGCTTTTGTTGAATATTAGAGAACGATTACCAGATAAAAGAAAGGTAACTCAGAGGGGCTAGGTTACTGTTGTTATAATATGATTAGGACAGGGGTCTTCATGCTGAGGCAAAAACATCAACCCAAAAATTATTTCTTACATAAAAATAGACCCTTTTCCTGCAATATCTGCATACCCACAAATGTGTAGTCAACACCGAAATTATATGGAAAATGCACCAAGGCCTTCCACTCCAATTTGCCAAGGATTTACCGCCTACAGAATATTAATACCTTGATCAGTTTTTTCCTGTGACCTGCTGTGAAGATGTTTCGATGACACAGAGCTGAGTACAAAACTACAGCATATTTTGCCAACAACCAATGCATCATACCAGGTGAGTCAGAAAAAGCATGGGGTATTTGGCGAACTGTGACGTCGTGTTCAGCCATCTGATCAAATGAACTAATTTTTTTCTTGCAGCCAAAGGTCTCACTTAGATCATAAGCCTTTTCCCATCGAAATCGATCATTTGATGTATTAATCAAAAAAATATTTCCTGCCTAAGACGTTGTATGGGAGTCTTTCAAACTGATGAAATCTTTAACAAAGCCCCTTCAGCATTTTACCCTTGCCAAAGCTGCAGGTACACGTAGTATTATCAGGGAAGAAGGAAATAGTTTTGTCATAATGCAGTGCAGCGCGTTGATCTTGCTGGCTTTACAACTCAAAGAAGCATGCGTTTTTACTGTCTCTCAACGCAGGACAAGTTATGACAAGGCATCCCAGGGGAGAAAACGCTATTTCCAAACTGTTTCACTCTCTCCTGATAATACCACATGTACGTGTAACTTTCGCGAGGCTAAAATGCTGAAGGGGCTTGGTTAAAGGTTTCCTCAGTTTGGAAGACTCTCATATAAAGTCTTACGAAGAAAATCTTTTTTAAACAATGCATCACATGACCGATTTCGATGGGGAAAGGCTTATGATCTAAGTCAGATTTATGGCTGCATGAAATGATTTATTTCACAACGACTGGGTGGCAAAACGCGATGTCACAATCCGCCAAACGCTCCACGTTTTTTCTGACTCACCCGGTATATGAACGTTCACTCTGCAAACTATTGATAGTAGTTCTGAGAACAGAATGTAAGGAGCCAGCCATAACCAAGTTTAAACATTGGCGTTGCTTCTCTTTTGGTTGCTTGGTTTTTTCATTGCACTCCTTTGAAGTCCCATGTTGGTCATGTTCCTAGTTTTCTTTGTTCCTTTGAACCAGCAAATAAATTCTTTGAATGTCCCTTGGTGAAAGGCAACTGCGAGTAGATGCCCGCAAATCAGCTAGATAGCTAGATAGTCTTATCAGCTAGAAGCTATCAATCCAGTAAACATTCCCATTCCAGGTCAGGCAAAACGATATCCAAACAACAAATGCCAAGCAATCATTGTCACGGCATTCAATGACGCCATTACTGTACATTTTTAACAGTTCCGTGTTTTCGAGTATGGCCTATGTATACTCGAAAACACAGAACTCTCGGAAATCACGGAAACCTCGGAACAGGTTCGTTTCGAGGGATCCGAGAGTTCCGTGTTTTCGACCTGGCCGACTATACTCAGCAGTTTCTTCCTCGGTAAACTCAGACTCGTCAGTGTCTGATTCTTCTGAACTATCCATGTCAACAGGACAAATCTGTTGTCTGCTCGGTTCACTTGTCTGCTTGGTGAACATCAGTATCGGCAACAACAATTACCTTCGCTCTATGAGCACCAAGTGTCGCAATTATTCATAATTGAGGAATTGCCACTTGGGACTTTGTCGAAAGTGTTATAGGATTTGTCAGTAATCATGGTTTATTGAAGCACATGCTTTGACATTGGATGTGTCGAACATCAAACTACCACTTGCGCAAAATAACACTTTTGCGCGTGCGATGAAAAGCACTCGTGACTCAATGTGCGTGTGTGCCAACGTGTGCGTGTGCGATTGCACGCGTCAAACGAAAAGGCCTGACTATGATTATGGATTGTTATAGTACCTATGCTACTTAGTTCAATGGAAAGAAATAAAAATGTAGATTCTGGAGATTATGGTATAAAGCCACGTAAGCTAGAGTGCATAGGCCATGTACAAAAGAGGCTTGGCACGCGCTTGCGTGTTTTGAGAAAATCATACAAAAATTAATCAACCCCATGCAAAATTTGGCTTGTGTAAAACGCAGGTCATGCAGGTTAAGAAAATGCGGGTTAAATTGTGCGGGTCAAAACTAGAGGCCATGGGCATACTGGCTTTTGGCTTACAGCCTACCAATATTGTAAGTAAGATAGTCCAAAGGTTACCTGGTTACATTGTGATAAGAAACCTTCAAAGTCTTGACGATCATTTGAGTGGGGCAATTTTTTCCATTGATAAGCAGTAATTCTTAATTCAGCATTCAAATGAAGATTTTTCTTTTCTTGTAAGAGTTGCTGCTGTGTTCATTCTTTTGATCTGCTTAAAAAATCTTCACTCTTATATGTCACATTGGACTCAAAAATGAATTTTTTGTAATAACCCTGCAAGGAAGAAGATTTTGATACTGAACTTTTTAACCGTAGCAACTACCTTTCGGGAAAGTAGTTACTTAGTCCGTATTGAAAATGTCCCTGATATCGTGAAACGTTGATTATTAGCAGGCTGATTTTTGAAAGATGCAGAAATTATTCATAATTCTCTTGGTATGCTTATGATGGCGTTCCTATGTACTGTTGCGTAGTAACTCCTGGTATTATCGGGTAAAAAGGAATTTTCAATCTTTGCCTTCAACAGAATATTTTTCTTCTCATTTAAGAGAGTGCGTGTGAACCTCCATCTGGAGATTCTGCTGCGACAAATGGTAACTCCGAGCAAGCAACAGTGGATCCACCTTTGCAGAAGGTAGTAGAAAACTTTACAAGCGAAGAAGAAGTTGGAGATGAAGACGAAATTATCTTCGAAAATGAAACCGAAAATGCCTTCGAAAATGAACTCAATAGCGCAGTGCAAGAGCCTCAAAAGAAGGTTCGATTGGAAGTTGAAAATAGCGCTCCCTTGATCACATGCTCCAAAAAGAAAACTAGATCAATAATTGGTACATGTGTAAAGCCTCCCTCTAAAAAGAAAACTTGAAAAAGGTTTGTCTTTCTTCCAGTCAATAATTGGTACACAAGTGATGTAGTGCCTGCTAATATGTTGCGGAGATCGAATCACTGCAGACTTAAAATGAATTACATGATAACAAGACAGAAAAAGTTGCGTTAATGTCATGTGACTGACAGCAATTCGTTCAGTTCTTGAAAGTATGACGGTTAGCTTAAGTTGATGTCATAGTTGCCAGTGTACCTCAAACTGTAGGGCACCATTGCGTCTTGTTTGCATTTACCGATGTCTTTTTTGACAATGTTCTAATTTGAAATGTCTGCTATGTTTGAGGAGGGATAGATAGTGCCAAACTTTTGAGTAAATTCAGGCAAGTTTCATCTAGGCTATGTTCATTTTTTTCCCAAATGAGGCGCTTCGTTACCATTTATGTTCAACGTGTCTCATCGTAACCTGACAAGACTGCATTTTGAAGAGATTAACGAAGAAGAACATCTGATGGGCATTCTCGCACCAAATGTACACTCCCTAAAAACTGTAAGTTGCTTCATGATGGCGAATCCATGCTGAGTATTTTCATTTCAGAAGGATGCTTTCCTTTGGAAAAATGTGTCTCCTAAAGACGATTCTTTTAGAAGCACTTTTGATGCTTGCTACTTAGAGTTGAATATTTGAAAACAGGCTTCCTTTATGCATATTTTGATGTTCATATTTTGGAGATTTGTGTTTTGGAAAAACGTTTGGACAACGTTTAGGCAAAAAGAGACATGAAGCAATTTATTTGAGATTTTATTTCAAAGATTGCATTGAGAGATGTTTCACCGTTTTTTGTATTAGGTATTTGGCATAACACAAACATCTGCGTTTGGAAAAAACGTGTAGAATTTTGATGCAGAAACATCGACGACACCGCTATGTTGGCGACGCTATTTATTGGCGTTTGTTGAAATGTATATTTGTGGATTATCCAATGACTTCAATTAATTTCCAGTTTCGTTGTAGCGAAAATAAAGAAAAATCAGTTCACGAAACTTTGCAATACTGCTTTAGCGATTTAGACAATTTTACTTGGAAGCTGTTTTGAAATGTCTTGAAAACCGAATTCCACCATCAAATTCGTTCCAGTTTTGCAGCATTAACATGTCATAACAGCAATTGCAATATTAGACAGCAGAAGTAATTATTCCATACTTTATATCTAAAGTATTTATAATTTTGCTTGTAACTTCTTTGCTTGTAGGTGAAGCAGATCAACTTTGGAAAAAGTACAAGCAAGGTCGCACATATGTATATTGGCCGACTAATTCGAGATATAGAGAAGACATGTGGGGAGACAGGTTCTGGGAGTGCTCATTTGGCAAGGAAACACAAAAAACGGTTGAAGTAGCTTACAGCGGTTGTTATGAAGATAGCTCTGGTGAAAAAAAAATTTGAAGCGTTAGGAAAGTGCATCCTGTACAGTACTGTGGTTCAAAGTGCATCAATGTGCCAGAAATGTGTCTATTTCTTTACATGCCTATCCTCCATAGTATATAATTTTAGATAAAGGAAAAGGTTTTTGAGGCTCAAGTTGGAGTTGAGGTATTTTTACTCATACATATTATTAATCTTCTTGCTTTCTTTTGCAGGTCTGATGATGAAGTGAATAATGTGAGAACAGAGCCAAAGTTCATAGTATTCCTTTCTCAACTGTTGCTCTTATTCAAGTTCTGTCCATCCTGTAAAGCTGACAATCCATTGACAGAAGTCAGATGCATTGGAACCATGGCAGAAATATCAATCATTTGTGCTAATTTGCGCTGCCAGAACAGATACAATGTTTGGAGGAGTCAACCACTTTGGAAAGAAACTAGAATTCCAGCTGGAAATTTCTTGTTGTCTTTTGCAGTCTTAGTTGCAGGGGGGTCGGCAAGCAAAGTCTTTCAGATTTTCAAGCATATGGGTATAGCATGCATCTCTTTGAGGACATTCTTCAAACATCAGCGTCTAAGTACAGTAATTGATATAAGTCCTTCATAAAAATGATGCACATATTTTTTACAAGAAACTAAGAATGAGCCGGTTCTAAAAATTTCTTAAAATGATCAGCTTTTAAATTATACATTAGGTGCCACATCTACCTTCATGTGCCTGTGCCCTTTGTGAACATTCCAAAACAAAAAGTTTTGAAGCTTCCAATGTTACTTTGTTCGGTACCTTCCCAGAAATATGAGACAAAGGAAATAAATGAAAACAAAAGTAAGACCTTGTTAAATCACTTCTTAATTTATGTTAATCCAGTACTAGAGTTTCTCAATTTTTTGGTGATCTGAGGGTTACGTTTCCTTTTAACAGCTTCTTATAAAGATATATGTGTACATAAATGACCAACTTTTGATGATTTACATATTTCAGTGTTTAAATGAGCAAAGTATGTTGAAATTATTCATATCAGAAACCGATTCATGCACAGCAGAAATATGGCCTGTCTTTCATATTTTGATGTTGCATATAATTGTTTTACTTTTTAGAGAATAAGGTGATGCATGCCATCTAAAGGTGATCAGCTCAAGTACAGTATATGAAAGTTTCTTCCCTAAGAAGTAGGAAATAACTTTTTTGATGTGTAATTTATGTATTCTTATATCATTTTCAAATTCTCTCACTTCTGCTATGCGATCTTGTTTTCTAAGAAATGACAGTTTCTTATTTCTTTAGGAAACATTGTTCCCTGGTATCCTTCTTCACTGGTCTGCATATCAAAAGAAACTAATGGAGAAAGCCACATCCTACAAAGATGGATTGCAGTTTGCTGGTGATGCACGCCATGATAGCATGGGCCATAGTGCCAAGTATGGCTCATATACAATGTTCTGCTGCAGCCTATCCGTGATCATCCATTTTGCAGTAGTCCAAGTATTTGCTGCTATTTTAATGAGTTCAAATAACAAGGAAGTTTCAACAAACGTTCACCTTGAGTGACCTGTTCCAATGTTTCCTTCTAATGGTTTGAATAAAACCATGCTTTGTAAATATGTACTGTATATATTTGAAAAGATTTATTTGGAGTATTGCATCCTCAAGATCAGGACAGCAGGGTTTGTTATCCTTTTGAGTGGAGTACCAGTGCAATCAACAATTGACAGGTGTAGTTTTCTAAATCGAAATGTTGAATATTGATCTAGGAAACCATCGCCGATCTAAGGAATTTTCCTGGTACTCTGATATAAATTTTAACATCTATGATCATCTGTGCAATGTGTGAAATGTTTATTTGACAGGGATGACATATTTGTACAATTTTGTTTTTCAAATTATTTTAAATTGATTATATTACAGTTTGATGTAAGCCTGCTTGGTGTAGCCCTCTCATTTCTCTCTTCATTGTAGAGTAACGAGGTTGGAGGGAGTTCAGCAATGGAATTTAGAAGGGTTTTAAAGGTGTATGTAATTCAGGGGCGGTCTGGCACCATAATTGTAGGGGGGCTAGCAAAAGAAAAGGGCCCGGTTAAGGGTGTGGCAGATAAATTTTTTACCCTATACCCACTAAAGAAACCACCTTAAACACTCTCAGTCGATACATGGTCGATATTAGTTATTAACTAATAGACATGCCATGCCATTGTCTATTGATATGCCGAAGAGCACGAAGAGCAACTTTTATTTGAGAAAAACCTGCTGCACGTTTCGTAATTTATCTCGATCAAACGTTCTTTATAGTTAACTTAGATCCTAATATACCATACCATCATGGTTCTTCATGGTTCTTCCCCAGGGGGGTACTCAGGTATATTTAGGATAGGGGTGCTCAGGCTGGGGTACAGCGCATCAACCCAAAAAAGTAATTTCTAGCATGAAAATAGACCCAAAAAAATAATTTTTCCGACCTTACATACCCAAAAGTTATGAAGTGAGTATCTTCAATCTGCATAAAAATGTCCTAACTGATTAGATTTCTCATAATGTGTTTGGATATTTATGTTTTTTTATTTTAGTAGTGTTATTTGACTCTAATTTTGTTTGTAAATTATATGTTCCCCGATTTTTTTTACTTTTTCTCATATTTGAGACCCAAAAAAGTAAGCCAGAATTTCTTGAACCCAAAAAAATAACTGTACAAATCATTGACCCAAAAAAATAATCCTTGCCTAAATTTTAGACCCAAAAAAGTAACCTGAGCATCCATATCCTGAATAAACCAGAGTACCCCCTCTGGGGGCTCTTCATGGCTCCAAAATACAATTTCTTTAGAAATGATAATAAAAGCCAGTGTGGCAAATAAGAGTAATGACACTAGTCGCTCTCAACGCTAATTTCTTATCGTAGTATCTGCAATCTCTACATTGAATTGACCAGGCCCGTCGGAACGAAATTCGCATTCGCCCCCTGGAAAATTTTTGGGGCCACGACCTTTACTTTGGCTTAGAATGCATCACCCAATATCATGCTTGCCATTAGCGACAAGAAAACTTTGATAGTTTTATGACAGTTATCCAATGAATCAGAGCAAGAGGAAAATTTATGGAGAAAGATTCTTTGCTTTGGCTTAGAAATGCATCTCCCAATATCATGCTTACCATTAGCGACAAGAAAACTTTGATAGTTTTGTGACAGTTATGCTATGAATCAGAGCATGAGGAAAATTTTGGAAGAAAGATCCTTTACTTTGGCTTAGAATGCTTCTCCCGATATCATGCTTGTCATTAGCTCATTAGCGACAAGGGAACCTTGATAGTTTTGTGACAGTTGTCCTATAAATCAGAGCACGAGAAAAATTTTAAAGAGAGATCCCATACTTTGGCTTGGAATACATCATGCTTGCCATTAGCGGACAAGAAAACTTTGATAGCTTTATGACAGTTATCCAATGAATCAGAACACGAGGAAAATTAAGAAAGATCCTTTACTTTGGCTTAGAATGCATCTCCCGATATCATGCTTGCCATTAGCTCATTAGCGACAAGGAAACCTTGATAGTTTTGTGACAGTTGTCCTATAAATCAGAGCACGAGAAAAATTTTGAAGAAAGATCCTTTACTTTGGCTTAGAATGTATCTCCCAATATCATGCTTTGCTATTACCTCATTAGCGACAAGGAAACCTTGATAGTTTTGTGACAGATCTGACTGGGAATATGCTACTTTTAGTCTATTTTGACGTTTTGGGTCTAATCATGTAAAATGTCGGGCCTATCACAAAACTGCTTTCAATATTCTGGGTCTTCGTCAAGCCCAAGAGTTTTGGTCTGGGTCTACGACTCTGCGCAAAGTTCTTTTGGGTCTACGAGTTTTGGGTCTGGCTTGGAAAACCCGTACCTCTTTTTGCCCCGGGAAGTGGGCCCTCGTTGTTAGTCTGGCCCACTAGTCAAATTTCCCTAAAAGATGCCTTGCTGATGCGATGGTAGCTACAATGGGGGTTCCACATAAACCTATACGGAGGTCATGGGCAGAGTTCAGAAAACATTACGGTCGCACGGTCATTGACCGGAGGAAGGCTTGTAAAACAATAGAATTTGGAGGAAGGTTTGGAAAAATGGAGATTTGGAGGAAGCTGAAAGCAATTGTTTCTCGCAATGCAAATTGAGATAATTTTTGTAAGAAACTGTCATACACAATGTAGTCAGAGTCAAACTCACTATGCTTAGCTATAGGCAAGATGATTTGCCTTGCAATAGCTTTAGAGCATATATCCACTCATTTTCTATATCTGCTTGAAAAATCTTGACATATTTCCCATTACAACTTGCTGCATGTGTGGCACAATTTTATGTCTCAAATAAAGTGAGAGTGTTTTCAATAATATGTACTAACTCTGCAAAGTCTCCAAAGCTTATCAGGAAAGTTTCATTACAAACTTCTTGACACAGGGTGATATCAACCACCATAGTCACAGATGATGCCAGAAATAGTTGCTGCATAGAATGTTCCAGTTGGGTTGGTGGGCAAATCAAGGTTGAAAAATGTTCCTTCCTGGATTTCAGTTATTACCTCCCTTCCCTGACCCTTTTGTTTTGTGGAGATGTCTTCATAATGTTTTTGGAATTTGTTGCAGTCAGCAATTCCAGCTACAAGTTACCAATCCTCAATCAAAACTTCGAGCACAGTTTCATGTTATAACGAACTTCAAACTCTGTAGTTGGACTCTCTTTTCGTTTTCAAAATTTTGGACTTCCAATAATAAATTCCAATAGTAAATCTTAATTCTTATGCTGCAAAAAGATGCAAGACATACATCGAGCACTGTCCACCTCACGTGCACCTATTACCACAGATCTTTGTTTGCTTGGCTTTATTTCTCACATTACAAATTAAGTGGATCACTTGCCAAATATTTGCAAGAGATGCAATCGCCACCACTCGAACTCCAGAAAGAGTCAATCTTTTCCTTCCTTCTCAGTTGTATGGCTCTGAATCCTTGCTATTATGGGGATTAATAATTTGAGCAGTCTGTTTTCCAAAACTGAGTCTAACAAGCAACCAGATCATTCTCAAGCCCATCTGGAATCCTTTTTGATGCAGATTGATTTAGGCCATCATCGCTATTTTGTTGTTGTTGCTGTTGTTGTTGTTGCCCCTCAGTGTGCATTTAGATTTACTACCTGAGTCCTGTATTGCAATTCTTTTTTAAAAAAGGTACCGAAGAGAACATAAACTCAGGTAGTAAGTCTATAACATTCCAAAAACTGGAGGAAGGTTTTGGTAGGAGAAAATTTTGACCGGAGGAAGGTTTGGTACTTTTCTGGACTCTGGTCATGGGAACCATGGGGGGGGGGGGGGGCAGGAGGACTGCACTCTATATTTAAGCTCTTATGGTTGCAGGTCCTCACAGGTTTATGGGACAGAAAGGGGGCAGGGGGACTCCATGCAATGAAGTCCCTGAAACTATTTGTAGTGAATTGAGTGATATTGACGTAACCCGCAGGTATTACAGTATTATTCGAGGTCCTGCAATGACTAACACCAGCTAATTAGAGAACACTTTTGAATTGCTTTTATTTTATAGGCCAATTCAAATTTAGCAGAAAGACAAATTTCAGAGAAATATTCTGAAACTGTCTGCAGAGATTAAGAACTTATCTGTAGTCCCCATTGCTTCATTTCTAAGTGATAATGAACTTCCACATTAATTCAAATTATAGAAATGTTCTCTTCCAACTTTTGCGAAAAGGGCCCGTATTTTTTTTTTAACTTTACATGTCAGAGGGCCCGGGGGGCGATCGCCACTTTGCCCCCCGGGCCAGACCGCGCCTGATGTAATTTGTGCTGAATTGTGGACTACTGATATCAGCAGTTGTCACAGACAGGCATCTGTCAATAGCAAAGCATATGAGAGAAGTTTTCCCAAACATTAAGCATTACTTTGATCTCTGGCATTTAAAAAAAGAGTAAGATTTTGTTCAAAATATTTGACACCATATTAGACTGTAACTGCAAAATTGGGGGTTGGTGTATTGCTTAGAGATGGCTGGGCCTCTCCATGTATGCATATAGATTAGAGGCATCTTGATTGCATATACTTTGTAACCTTTTTCTAAAAACCACAGACAACAGCATTACAAAAATACTGTAAGCAATACATTAACCTTCGCATTTCTCATTTCTACCATATCTTATTTTTTGGAAAACCCCATACTTAAGACAAATGAAATAGACCTTTCAGCTATTCTACAAAGAGCCTGTTCTGGATCAAGCGTTATTTTTATACATTTTTAAACGCGAGGTTCAATCGAGTGGCGTTAAAGCTTCTATCACTATTGTGCACATTCGAAAATTCTGCAAAACGTAGCAAAATATTGTTCGATTCTGATTCTTTTCAGAATAGCTAAAAGGTCTGTTATCAAAGAAAACTATAGAGGTTACCACTGTACTGACAGTTGACCCACACAAACCTGTTGTTTCTAGTGAAGTTCTTACATTTTCTAAAGCAACATTTAGCAAAGAAATATTTCTCACAGAAATCCAGAAAGTGCTAAATAAGATCCCCAAACTAAAAGGATGTGAAGACCTTGCTGGATGGATAAAGCCCTGCATCAATCATCTCTACTGGAGTGCCCCCTCTACCTATGATGGCAATGGGCGTGTTATTGTAGCAAAATTCAAGTCATTCCTGAGCCACATGACCAGCAAGCATGACAAACTTGAAGACCCTGTTTTCAATAAATGTGCTCATGATGAAAATATAACCTACAAACAATGGTTCAAACCAAGTAAGTAGTCATACGACTGTCCCACATGGCATTGAAAATATTCCTTCTAGATACAATTAAAGTTGTTCTGTAACATGCAATGGAATGCTGTATATATTCACCCCCATAGTAAACATGGGGTTTGCAGTGAGTTTGCATTTAGTTTGCAGAGAGTTAAGACGAAACGTTTGTTTTGAATTTTGCACTTAACGAATTTCCAACAGTTTCTTTGAAGCTTACAGTACGTAACCACGTGAATTTGTGCAAATTCCCTATAAACTTGCAAACTCCAAAAGAACAATGTGCATTCTTATTGCACATTGCAGACTCAGATTGCAAAGTTTGTGCAAACTACATTATTTACTAAGGGCCCAAGTTTGTTAGGAACAATCTTTTAAGTTAGTGGAACAGTATTTAATCACATTTTCCTTCACATTTGCTTTGCTGAGACTATAAAAAAACTTGCTTTTTCAGCTTCAGATGTCTATGAAAAGGTAGTTGAAGTTTTGACAAAGAAGCCACTTTTGAATGGTTTGAATCAAGCTTCTCCGCTGCCACAAACAAGCTGCATTGAAGGGTTCCATTCTGTAGTGAACCAATTTGCACCAAAGATGATCTGCTACTTATTTCCAGGAATGTACTGCAGGTAATTGAACATAAAAAATGTGTTACTTTATACTTATAATAATGCTGAAATATTTCTGCTTTGGTTTCTTCAGCAGAAGGCTTTCACTGCAGACAACAGAACGGCTTTATTTTTGGGTCCGTAACTGAATGAATGATCCTGTTACAGTATATCTTGTAAAATATATCTGTTATGGCAATGAAAGCAGTCATTTTTCTCCATTAACAAAGAAGTTGCAGCACCAAACAGATGTGTGATACTGTGTAACATGTAATGTACATGCCAACATTTTCACTGCAGCAATTAAAACATTATTTTATCTTCCCAAGGCATGCACTTGCGGCAATTCACTTCAATTTTAATCTGCATAGAGAAGTAAAACAACTTGAAGATGGTACCCAACAAATGTCAATCAAATATCCAAAGTTTATGAATGGCCAAGCTTCTGTTCGTGATGTTCGTGTTGTACAAAACTTTGGTATGTTCAGGCGTTAACGTGGACTTCATAAGGTCCCTCTTGTAAGATGTACAATGTGAGGAGGGTGAAATGGGGAAGGAAGGAGAGAGAGACTTGTTAAATTGAGAAACAAAAATAAATACCCTTACACAAAGAAGTGGATAGTTTGATTTAATTTAGTCAACTCTCTGCCTGTGGACAAAAAGAGTCTTGTTTTCAATTTCCTAATCCTGCAAGTCTCCCTGTCTCTCTTTGCCTGTCATTTCTCCCTCTTTCTTTTGCACCTTGTGCTAACGAGAGAGAACATGTTGCAAGTCCAGCCCTGCTTTCACAAGAGAGGTATATATTTGATCTTTATTCAGTGTTGGTTTGCTATAGTGATAACATATGTACAGCAAAACCATGTGATTACCTTTCAAAAGGTTCTTAAATTTGCAATGAAATTAGAATGCATTGAAAATGTCAGGACTTTAAAGCAAGAGTTAGGAATATGCTCCAACACCTGTTAGGAAAACAATAGCCAACGTTTGCAAACATTTACATCCCCAGCACTTTTGTGAAAAGTTGTTTTGTTCCATACTGATGTTTTACCTTGTAGATTATGTTCAAGAACTTTATGCCGCAATTTGCAATGCTAGTAGTGCTGACCTTAAAGTTGCCGCAGATCAATTAAAAGCAATGACACCAAAGCCTGTCAGCAGCTCACTGAATAAACATTCCAAGGATGAAGCAGTAAATAAGGCATTATCTAGATGAAACATGACAATTGAAAATATACCACCAACCACTCCAGGTACAGTATAAAATTTAATTTGAAGAAGGGGCCATACATTTATCACATCCACAAAAAATAACCCAGACTCACCCTCCCTCAATTGCGTATAGATGTCAAAATTGCGCGTATGTTATAAAAGTTAAAATCACCTGAAATCACCTGAAACCACCTGAAATCGTCTGCAAATCATCTGAAACCGCCTGTAAATCACCTCCAAATCACCTGCAATCGCCTGTCATTGTTTTGATGAATGGGAAAAAGTCTTATTGTCTTCAACTTTGATCATTAACACCTAAAAAGGCAAATAATCCTACTGGTGTGATTGGTAGTTCTTAGGTCTCACGCTTTTTGTCTCATTCAAATTGCTTTTTGGTCTCATTGGGCTGATTTTAGTATTTTATCTAAATTGTATAAAAGCTAAGCTAGGTCCACACCTATCCGGATATTTTTGAAAAGTTCTATGCTCCATATAAATTTCAAGACTCACGAGATATTCCCAGTTATCATAACAACAACAACAACAACAACAACATTTGTATGGCGATAACTACGAACTGGTTAGACTAATTCCAAAAATGTCTCTTGTTTGCCCCCCCCCCTGCAGACTTGTCGCTACAACACAGAAGCTATATTCAACAACAACAACAGCGAAAGTTAGAGGGACTTATGTAATGAGTCTACGAACTTGTATTATCAGTCTAATATATTTATAGGACTATCCATATAAAAGATCTGCATTCCGCATCCACACGAGGAGCATCTTTGAAATTGTCCACACCAAAAACCCTGCGATACTTGAAACTGGGTCATGGGTGACCGAAAACGCTGTCCACTTATGGGCGTGAAACCAAAACGGCTAAAAAAGATGCGTTTTCAAAAATATCCAGATTTTTGGCGTATGGACCAAACCGACACCGAAATCATTCAAAGTTTGAGACCGAGTTCGAGCCTGCGACTCACAGTCAAGATATAGGGAATTTGCATTCAAGTGTCATGGCCGCCACGAAGCTTATGTTTCGAATACACGTTTTTTTATGACAAACTTCGATCAACATTTAGTAGTAAAAGTTTCTTAATTTCGCATGTTTTAGTACCTGGCAGTTTGCTTGATAAGTTTCTTATTTTTGGGCCTAAATTTGCGGTATTGTTCGAAGTCAAGCCTTCTTCTCGACAAAGAGCTTCCATTTCGCATTGACACTGCCATGCACATTGAGGCAAAAATTTACCAATTTTTGCAGTTAAAAGGTACCTTTATTAGAGAGACGCAGAATATAAGAGAGACATACAGAAATAAAATGTTAGAGTTTCTTAACCCTATTTTAACCGGGTAAAAAAAAAGTGATTTTCTACCGGGGGGGGCGTTTTTCGCCCCCCCCCCCCCCCTGTTTTTCTCCGAAAGTATAACAGCTATGACAATGAAACTTGCACTGTGTCATAATTGAACAAAGGAGAATCTAAAAATAGCATCAATCAATTAATAGTCACGTGACTGGTTGCTAGGCAACCAAAAACAGCAAATTTTGAGAAAATCGAGCTATTCGCAGAAAAGGGCCCATTATTAGCAAATAGCTAGATAAAATTGGCAAAAAACCATCCAAATACCTGCTTGACACCATTACTTTGTAGTTTTATATGGTTTCCTATGGATATTTGTGGTTTCTAATAAATTAACTAATTAAATAATGAAAATTTGATTCAATGCGAAATTGTTAGCTCAATAATTATGATTTAAAATCATTAATTTCGCATATTATTGGTGAAATCAAGTACCTTCATCGATATTTGAAGTCATTCCATCAGTTTTACATGAAAAAATTACTTATTTATTAGGAATATGACGTCATAAAGATTGATGACGTCATAGAAATAATAAACTGCTGATGTCAGCAAATATGAATAAATTATATATCAAATGAAAGTACTCATTGAGACAAATCGAATGGTATATATATTGTTGAGATTTAGTTACAAAGGAAGAAATTAGAGCCGTTTTAAAGAATTTCTTTGTGACCACTCTCCAAATATGGGCATGTGGTGGTCACGTGGTCAAACAATATGTATTGAAATTTCTATTTTCTGATTGCCAACTAAATTTCAGGGAAAGTCAAGGAGTTTCAGCACTGTAGGTAGCATCGTTTGGGAGCTATTAAACAAATTCCGATAGGGGGGGGGGGGCGAAAAAGGCCCCCCCCCCCGGTTAAAATAGGGTTCACTGGTTTTGAGCATAGTTTCCTTAAATTTTTGGTCATCGTAGTACTAATTTTTTTATAAATTTTGTCACAACATCGGAAGAGCTGTAAGGTTGCGTTATGGTGCGAACAACTTCTGTTATAAAGTGTTTCAGTTCAAGTTCATTTTCCCCTTTCTTTATTATATCATACCATCAATTTTCTATATGACCAGAGTCTATGATTTCAAACATAAAAGTTAACAGGCCCAACCAACCCATACTCTAAACAGTGGACAAGCTTCCTAAAATATTTTCTTCTCACGCTGTTCGTAGCAAATCTCCGAGACAATATTTTTTCTGACTTCAAGAAAATGTTGTTGAAACTACGTGTTCTTTGATTGGCTAACTTAAAATCATCAACTGTTCTTTAATTCTGGTTTGTGTCTCTTTTGGATTTTATGTAAAGATTTGCTGTGACCAGTGTCATACGAAATAAACAAGAAAAGTAGCTAAGACACCGAAATTTTCATGCGAAATTAAGAAACTTTTAGTGTTAAGTGTTGATCGAAGTTTGTTATAAAAAACGTGTATTCGAAACATAAGCTTTGTGGCGGCCATGACACTTAAATACAAATTCCCTATATCTTGACTGTGAGTCGCAGTCTCGAACTCGGTCTCAAATTTTGCGTCATTTCAGTCTCGGTTTGTTCCACACGCCACGCATCTGGATATTTTTGAAAACGCATCTTTTTTAGCCGTTTTGGTTTCACGCCCACAAGTGGACGGCGTTTTCGGTCACCCAGTTTCAAGTATCGCAGGGTTTTCGTGTGGACAATTTCAAAGATGCTCTTCGTGTGGATGCGGAATGCAGATCTTTTATATGGATAGGCCTATAAATATATTAGACTGATAATACAAGTTCATAGACTCATTGCATAAGTCCCTCTAACTTTCGCTGTTGTTGTTGGTTGTTGTTGAATATAGCTTCTGTGTTGTAGCGACAAGTCTGCAGGGGGGGGGGGGGCAAACAGGAGACATTTTTGGAATTAGTCTAACCAGTTCGTAGTTATCGCCATACAAATGTTGTTGTTGTTGTTGTTGTTGCGATAACTGGGAATATCTCATGCGTCTTAAAATTTATATGGAGCATAGAACTTTTCAAAAATATCCGGATAGGTGTGGACCTAGCTTAGCTTTTATACAATTTAGATAAAATACTAAAATCAGCCCAATGAGACCAAAAAGCAATCTGAGTGAGACAAAAGGCGTGAGACCTAAGAACTACCGATCACACCAGTAGGATTATTTGCCTTTTTAGGTGTTACTGATCAAAGTTGAAGACAATAAGACTTTTTCCTATTCATCAAAACAATGACAGGCGATTGCAGGTGATTTGCAGGTGATTTACAGGCGGTTTCAGATGATTTGCAGATGATTTCAGGTGGTTTCAGGTGATTTCAGGTGATTTCAGGTGGTTTCAGGTGATTTTAACTTTTATAACATACGCAAAATTGCGTAGATTTCATGAATGCATGGTCCTGAAACAATGCAGTGACTGTGAGAGAACTTGGATTCAAAGTTTTTGATAAAATTTACATCATGGCATTATCAATAGAACTCATTTATCATATATACATACACATATTTTTTATAGAAAACTAAGAATTTGGGCCAGTACTGAAAGTTTCTTAAAATTATCAGATTTTGAGTACTCAAGAGTTTCTTACGAATTTCTTAGTATCCATGACAATCTTCATGTTCACTACCTGTGCCCTTGTGAATATTTCAAAAAAAGGTTTTTAAGCCTTTCCAATGTTTAGATATTTTTCAAGTACCCTACAAGTAATATGACACACAAAACAAGTGAAAATAAATAAAAGATAAGTTGAGAATTTCCTTTATTAAAATAAATAGTTTCTTAAAGTATATTTTCCCAGTACGGGAGTTTCTTAATTTTTTGCTGATCTGAGGGTTGAGTTTCTTATGGGCAGTTTCTTATGAACAACATACTGTACATGTACATCTCAAAAGACCAGAAATTGTTCCCTGTCAAGAAAGAATCCTGTAATTTTTATTACCCAAATGATATTGAGTAGGAATGAAATACTGTATGGTTGCACAAGTACATTGGAGTAATTTTATTTTAATTTTCAGTTGCTGAGGTTGAAGCAGCTGAGTCCATTGCCCCTGGTGACAACATTGCTAGAAAGCCAAAGCGTTGCAAGACATGCAAACAGCCAATGAAGGGTCATAGGGATGTTGACTGGTGCCCAAAAAGAAAACATGAAGTTGCAAGAGAAATAAACTGCTCATGAAATGACATTTCACATCCTGCAGTATCTGCTTTGTTCTGTTCTGTTCACATATCTTTCGGTCTCTTTGAAAATACAATTGCACAAGACAGTGCTAAAATTTGTTGAGGGTTTTACATTACAACTTCCATATCAGGAAGAAGTATCTGAATAAAATAATTTAAAAAGTTTTGCAAGATTAGCCCCCTGAAGACTGTAGCTAATCCACAAAAGAATCTTTATTTTTCAGACTTTTGATTAAGTTGTAAATTGAAGTCTGACTTTAGCAAATGTGATGGTTGGCTTCATCAAAATGTCATTATATTAGTCAGAATCTTCCTCATAACCGGTAAGTTCTCCATCTGGAGGAAATTTCTCTCGTATGGCTGTATAGGCACATGCAGGCAGTGGTTTTCTTCTTTTTCCAAGTTTCCCATACACCATCTGTGTGAACTGCCGATATGCAACACTTCGCAGGAATCTAGGAAGACAACATAGTAAATCTGTAAAATTCTACAAAAAGTATCTGCATCATCTGGATTTTCTCAGATATTTACTTCTTCTTCAGACACATACTCTGTAGTATTTTTATAAGAGACTGAGAATTTGAGCCAGTACTGAAAGTTTCCTAAAGTTCCTTACAAGTTTATTGAAAGTTCCAAAATAGTCTTTACACGAAAGTTCCAAAATAGTCTTTACACTTTCTTCTTGTGCCATAATGAACATTTCAAAGCTAACTTTTTAACGTCTTTCCAATGACAGTTCTCACTGCCTTGCCATTAATATGATACAGGAAAGCAATGAAAATGTAGTAAAAACAAAGACAAGAATTATTCCTTTATCAAAATAGATAATTTTGTTGGCTATAGTTTCCCAATACTGAAGTTTCTTAGTTTTTGGGCAATCTGAGAGTTGAGTTTCTCATAAAAAATGTGTGTACATGTTAGAGACAGGTTAGGCAAGATCTGCAAGGAGTCATAATTAGTTTTGCATTTGATTTTCTTTGCTAAAATATAGGGACTAAGTTTCATAGCAGATGCTAGTAAGGTAAAGTAAATCCATGTACCGGGTGACCCAGAAAAAAGTGACCCAACGCAATCTGTTATAGAAAAAAAAGTAAGTGGCCGATCGAAATATTTCAAGCGTTGTTCTGTCGCTAAAAGACTAGCCTACATTATGAGTATTTTTTGCAATTTTTTTGGGCACGATAAAGTTCCCAAATTAAGGATTTAGAGGAAAAGGGCAGGCTTGAAATCCTCAAAAAGGCGTCAAAAACAGGGGATCGATTTGAAGCCATTTCAGGTCTTCAAAACAACGAGGAGCGTGTTTCATTTTGCCTGAGAATATCTTTAAGTACCTAAGGACTATAAACTTGCTCTGCAGACTTCCGACTGGGTTGCCTATTCCCAGGTTGAAACGAAACACGCTCCTCGTCGTTTTGAAGATCTGAATGGCTGTAAATCAATCCCCTGTTTTTGACGACTTTTTGAGAATTTCAGGCATGCACTTTTCCTCGAAATCCTTATTTTTGGAAGTTTACCGTGCCAAAAAAAATTGCGAAAAATACTTATAGCATAGGCTAGTTTTTTAGCAACTCAACAACGTTCGAAATATTTCAATCGGCCACTTACTTAATTTTCTGTAACAGATTGCGTTGGGTCACTTTTTTCTGGGTCACCCGGTATAAGCATTACTATATGACTATATATGAGATGGCTCTTACTTTTGTTCTGTTCCAAGTTGTTTGTATTTCCTAAAATCCTTTGTGACATATCTGTCAGAGGAAAACCGCAATGCCCATCTCTCCAGGCAATTCACTTTAAATCATGGGTGCTGGGTGATACATGTCAGATCACCAGCCTCCTCGAGAACTACTGCATCGGTAAGAGCCTTCTGGCATGCTTCCATCTCAACACAGCAGTTGCATTCCTTTGCATTCTGCAACAAGTTTGTTTTGCAGTTTCCACATTTACACCTTCAAATAAAAACAAAAATACAGTTACCTGGTGTTAAAACACAATTGTTTGTAAAAACTTTCTTCTTAGCAATGCTATGCTTTTTTGAAAAATATCGCACTAGTCTATCTTATTTTGCCCAACACTTTGGCACACATGTAGGTGAGCAGGTGCTGAAACTTGGCAAATGGGCCTTAAATTATGCAGCAGAATAATAAATTGCTACGAACTACATTGGCCATGACCACTTTAGTAAGAGTTATAAGCTAGGATCACACGAGAAGCAAGTTCGAAGTGACAACAAAACAGAACCCGGGCCGGGAGGGAGGTGCTTTGGTGTGGCCTAACACGTTGTGCTGCTTTGCTGCTAACCCTAGCCGTGAAAACATTTTGAGAAACAAACATAAAAAGTATTGGTTTACTGACCATGTCGATATCTCTCTCCTGCCATCCAGCCGTTCTTCCATCTCCATATTTCTTGCCAATTCCTCAGCTAATTCCTGCTCATATCGAGTGATCCATTCATCGTCTGCCTCGGGTTCATCTTGGTAAGGCTGTAGCTCATTGCCCCCATAAAATCCTACTGCGCCTGCATGTCCCCCAATACCTTCTTGCCCTCTTTCTTCTTCTTCGTCTGGGGTAATACTCTCTTCTGATCCTGAAGTGATGTCCTCCCAATCCGAATCAGAAGTCCTAGTCGACATTTCAACATTAATTTCACAAGGCAAACAATCAACAATCAACAACTTCCACTGTCTGATCAAGCATGGGAGAAGCACGCGTTGCTACTTTGACGTAACAAGGAGGCTCGACCCAGCCTCCGCGCCGCGCGTCATTTTTCAAAAGTGGGGGGCTTTCAGGGGGCTTTTGCGGAATAATTGGAGGTGTTGATGAGGTTGAAACCAGTTTTTATTAATTATCGATCCTGATTTTACACTTGACCAAAAAATCTGAATTGGTGTCATAGGCACTTTAAGTTTGTAGGTGATCACGAGGTGGGAACAATACAGAAACGTGAGTGATAACTTTACTATTATCGTTTGACTATTGATTTATTGATTGATTGAATGCCAATCTTTGTGGGGCCGGGAGTATGTTGTGAATTGCATGGATTTTATTGTCGTCTTTGTATATAATGTAGTGCATAATTAGCATAATTAGAGTAGTTTTAGAACACGAGACTGGAACGAAGAGGAAGGAGTTGAGATTTTGAGAATTGAGATTGAGAGTGGAATTGTACGGAGATTTGAGACTCGACTGACGAGTAGATTGATATAGTTTAGAGTGGAAGATTGAGAGATACGTATTACGTTGAGAATTGGAGGAGAACGATTTATAGACATATGGATACAGGGTTTTCGTATCGTAAATAGTTTTGTAAATATATTGTTTGTTGCGAAAGGACGCCATCAGCTTGTTATTCGTAAATTTGTTCGGATCGCTCGAAGAGACTATTTTGAAATCCTAGTATTATTGAAGATCCATAACATATGGGACACTGGATCCATAAAAGTGTAGTTGCAATAGGTAGCACAATGGCCTGGAGAATCATTGCAACCATCACCACCTAAATATAGCTCTTTTCCCTTGAACTTTTCAAGGAGCAAATCTTGCATCATGCTCCACCACCAGTTAACTTTGGGTATGACAGAGCTTCAGGTATAGATAAAATGTGCTCTCAGATGGGATTGATAGGCCTAGAAATTTTGCAAGCAAGGAAAACTTGACATACAGGTTACCAGACAGGAATATTGCAGAAATCAACTCAAGGTTGATGGCGTAACTTTCATTCATTCTTTTTGAAGATGCCCATTAGGCCTTATGGCCAGCCTTACAGGACAGTTGTAGTTCTAAAACTGCTCCTGAGAATCCTTCCATGATTATTTGCCTTGCTTGTTTACAGTCTTGGCAAATTAGCAAGCACTGAAGTTCTTTGAGGCTTTTGAGATCACAGATGAATTTTTTCTCCCTCACATCACCAAGCTCACTATTGATGTGATCATCTTTAACAAATTGCAAAAAATAGTTATGAAAATGAAAATGATTATCGTCGCAATTCTTGCTCTTCGCTTCCTCATTAAACTCTGTTTTCCTGCCAATACACCGATTTCTACAAAAAATAGTCTTTTTCCAATTCAACTTTGTTCCCTTGCCATAACCAAGTTGTATAGACTGCTCATCTAGCGAATGCCACTCCATACTTTCCTCCATGCATTGGGTATTTGCTCCTTGAGAATGGTTATGTGAGGAAATACTGTTCATCATTTCTGTATCATTTTCATAATCCTCATCCACAACATTGTTCTTGTGACGAAGGAGGTAGTCATCTCCCATTCTCATGCCCTCAAATTCGCTCTGCAAAAGTTCCAGATTCTCATCACTGACATCATCCTCATCATCACTGCACTCAAAAAAATAAAGGTGCCAAGAAAAACCTCCAGGGGTTTTTCAGCAGCCTACAAATAGGCAACCCCTAGAGGTTCTTATAAAAACCCCTTTCAGGGGTTTTTAGAAAAACCCTCTTTTATGGGTTTTTTTCCAAGAACCCTTTCTTTGGGTTTTTATAAGAGCCCCTTGGATTGGGTTTTTCAAAAAACCTTTTGAGGGTGTTATAACAACCTCAAGGGGTTTTTTAGCAGCCTACAAATATGCAACCCCTAGAGGTGCTTATAGCAGCCTACAAATACGCAAACCCTTATCGGGGGTTTTTATAGAAACCCTTAGGTTGCTTTATAAAAACCCCTAGAGGTTTTTCTGGATGTGCTATAACAACCTCAAAGGGTTTTTCATCAGCCTACAAATACGCAACCCCTAGAGGTGCTTATAAAAACCCTTCTCAGGGGTTTTTATAGAAACCCTTAAGTTGCTTTATAAAAACCCCTAGAGGTTTTTCTGGATGTGTTATAACAACCTCGAGGGGTTTTTCATCAGGCTACAAATACGCAGCCCATAGAGGTGCTTATAAAAACCCTTCTCAGGGGTTTTTATAGAAACCCTTAAGTTGCTTTATAAAAACCCCTAGAGGTTTCACTGGATGTGTTATAACAACCCATATCAGTTTTTTAGCCCACAATACGCAACCCCTGGAGGTGCCAGCAAAAACCCTTGCCATTGGTTTTTATAAAAACCCTTAGGTCGCTTTATAAAAACCTTTGACCGCAATGGTTTTCAACGACAATAAACCTCTTTGGTTGTTTTTAAGCTTCGAATGATTAAGCTTCGAATGAGCTTTTGAATACAAACAAACAAACAACCCTCTTTGAAAATTTCCAAGAAAATGAAATTGGCAATTCACCAAATTATCAATATGGTCAACTGTGGCGGAAACAATGCTTCTTGAATAGAACGCCCCTATTACGACATTCTCAATTGCCAAGGCCCTGGCGACGCATCTGTTCTAGTAAAATGACAAAATGACTAAGTCCAATGAATGTGCAACAATTTCATTAACCATTTGAGATAAAATGTTATATATTTGAAACATTTCATGCAATATGAATGTTAAAATTTGAAATATATATGCAATATGAATATTCTAAACAACATTCCAAAAACTGACAATCTGAATCAATAAACAAAATGAATGGTTTTTAATATAGGGGGTGCTCTCTCCTCGATTAGTCTACCTACTGAGAGAGTTCCTCCTTTAAAAGAATTCCTCCACATACAATTTTAAAATCCAGCAATTGTTTTTTTTCCTATATGCATATTTAGGCATGTCTTTCAGCCCAATCAACAAAATTTGCATAACAAAAGCATCAGCATTGAAGGGTTTCTCTACCGGGTGTTTCGACAGGAAAATAATTGTTAATTCATTTGCTTTTCATTCATAAGTAAAATGAAACGTTAGTTTTTTTATTTCTTTGATAAATTAGCAAAAATCTCCGGACAACGCTGCACAAGATTTTGGGAGCGTAGCTGGAGGAGTAGGCCAAACAAAATGAGAAATGGATAGGTATCTGGGGGCAAAGATAACAACATTTTAGCGTTTTCAAATTAGGATTCTACAAACTTTATCGCTATGACAAAAGTTTTCCGTGAGGAAGGCAAGAAGGATAAACACAAAGGGAAAACGGAAAGAGACCATTCTAAGGTAAGAATATATTTATCCTTGATATCATTTTTATCACGTTAACATTAATTTTGCTTCCTGGAAGACTTTAGGCAGGTGGTTGACATCTAAATATATGGATTTTGATGTGCCTCACGAAATCGCTACGGTTAAATTTAGTTTGAAGGTAATTTGAAATTTAACAAGTGACTGGAGCGTGTTTTCTTAAACCTGACTCCTTCTTAGACAAATTTATGTTCAATTGCATTGAATGATGGCTTTGTTATTTATTTGAATTTTCTTCTTTTGTCACATTTGAGTGGAAATCTTTTATCATGGTGATAAATGCTGTTACATCACAATTTGAAAACACTAAAATTTAGTTATCTTTGCCCCCAGATATCTATCTGTTTCTCATTTTGTTTTGGCTACTCCTCCAGATACGCTCCCAAAATCTTGTGCAGCGTTGTCCGGGGTTTTTGCTAATTTATCAAAGAAACCAACAAAATAACGTTTCATTTTACTTATGAATGAAAAGCAAACGAATTAGCAATTATTTTCCGGCCAAAACACCCGCGAGAGAAACCTTTAAATGCTGATGCTTTTGTTATGCAAATTTTGTTGATTGGGCTAAAAGACACTTTTGGGCGCCATTTTGGGTTAGGTGGTGCAATGCTTATGTGAGGTAAGTGTATATGCGGGGAGGATATTATGTACATTCATTGTGTCCATGAAAATAGTGTCTCATTTTTTGTCTTGTACAGGTGGCAACTATCCAACAACCAACAACTCCTTCTCTGTCTGGCTCTTCTATCATCAAGGAGAACATTATAAGAACGAGTGTATCACCCACTGTATCCATGAACATTTTTGGTCTGTGTACAACAGGTGGCAACTGTCCAATAACCAACAAGTTTCCTGGTGGTGTGTGAGGACATGGTGCCAGAGCAGTTTTTCTACTTTTTGAATTCTGGTAGAGTAGTTTGAACATTATAAGAACGAGTGTATCATTCATTATCTCTATGAATATCAAGGGCGTGCACAGGTAACGAGTTTGCGGGTGTGTGATAACGAGGACACGGGACACGTTCCTGCTTCAGCTCTCCTTGTTCCCTTCCATGTGTCCAACAAAAACAAGGGCTCCTCTTCTGGTCTTCCTTAATCATGTATCATCAGCTCCACATCAGCTCCTTTGAGTTGCCAGACTTTTTAACCTGCTTTGTGCTGTATGAAATGTCCATGGTCCATTCAGTTCAGGGCTCAAAGTGATTTTAGGCCTATCCTATCATCCTGTTTGAAGGAGACCGGTTTAAGAAAGTGTCATGGCAGCCAGTCATGAATAATACATCAGGACTGTTGTAGATCTCCGTGTACAGTATGACATGTATGGTGAATAAATTTGCAAATGTCATCATGCTCAATTTGATTTTTGTTATCATTTTTAGCCCCATTTGCCCCCTGATTTAACCCCCAACAAGGCAAAATCGTCTAAAATCAAGCGCAAATTCGAATTAAGCACCCCTGAAATGCTCTAGAAACCAGCAGTCTTGAGAAGGATTGATCAACTTTAATTTGTTATCATTGTTGCCCCATTTGCCCCCTGATTTAACCCCAAAAAGGCAAAATGTTCTAAAATCGAGTCCAAATTCGAATACAGCACCCATGATGAAATACCCTGAAAACCAAGTTTGAGAGAGATCGATCATCTTTAATTTTTTATCATTTTTAGCTATCAACTGTAGGCCTATGACATACCTACTCCGTATCCGCGTATCCACGTTTTTTTAACATAGTCCTTATGTGCGGGGTATTCTGAAGTTAAGCCGGATGAACTCCCTAATTCTTTCAGTTTGCAACCCAAAGCGGATTTGTGTGTCTTCTTTTAGCTATAAAAGGATGGTAGATGCATCAATTATTAGCAATGGATAAAAAGTTGAGGATTTTTCTTCCATTAAGAGGTATGTGAAGTATTGTTAAAGTTAGTTGACGGAGCTAAAGCCAACGGCTTTCTAAAAATAACTTCAACTCAATTGAAATGAATTGACCAATCAGCGATTGCCTTTCGTCATGCCACTGAATTGAGGAAGAGGGGAACCCCTGGATGGAAAACGCACAAGGCCGTACAACTACAATACAACAAAATAATATCATCCCCTATAATCACACTTGCCCTCTTTTCGTGGAACTTTCTTGCATACGAATATCTTCCAGCATGTGAACATATCCATCTTCCAGCTTTTCAAATTTTGTCATGCACCGACTGAGTTTCAAAGGAGTTTCGTACGTCTTTAACCCTATCTGTACTGGGCGATTTTTTAGGTATTTTGTACTGGGGGGGGGGCGTTTTTCGCCCCCCCTCTTTTTCTCCAAAACTACAAAAGATATAACAATAAGACTTACCCCTATTGTTCTTTAGACAATTGGCTATTCAAATATAACAATGGCAATTAATAAGTCACGTGATTCGTTGCTAGGCAACCGAAAAACTGACGAAAATTGGCAAATTTATACCTTCTTAACCAGAAAAATTCTATTTAATCAACCACTCAACCGATTTTCTCCAAATTTGTTTCAAATAGTAGGAAACATGTCATAGTTCAAATATACATACTTTGCAAAAATTTTTAGTTTCTATTTTTAGCACAATTAGCCTTAAATTAGCCTTTTGTTGCATGCATTTACTTTCATCGCAGGTTTTTGCCAGTCCTGCCCTTTTATCTGGTAAATATAGACTCAAAATGAATCAAATTAATAAGATGAAGCAAATTAGACTAAAAAAATTTATATTTGACACTTCTTTATTAGGTAAATGACGTCATAAATGTGAATGACGTCATAGAAATTAAATATTGCTGACATCAGCAAATATGAAAAAATTATATATCAAATGAAAGTACTCATCAAATGCAATCGAATGGTGCATGTTTGAGATCGATCAAGCAAACAACATGAAAACTACGGACATTTTAAGATTTTTTTTGTTGACTACTCTCCAAATATGGTATTACTGTGGTCACATGATCAGAGATAGAACAATGAAATGTTAAGAATTTAATTGCCTATGAAATTTGAGTAAAAGTCACCAAAACTGGTGGTTATATCTCTAGCCGTTTTAGCGTAATGCAGCAAAAACTGGTAGGGGGGGGCGAAAAACGCCCCCCCCCCCCCCCCCCCAGTACAAATAGGGTTAACAACGATCGGCCTAGGCGCCTAACTCAACTGTTTCCAAAATCCATTCCGTTAGTGTTGTCTCAGCTGAAGTCTTGAAGCCTCATAACAAATGGATATAGGCGTGCTCGTCCAACAACTCCTTTTCCCCGTACCCCAAAAACAAAGTGTACAACTTTCCAGCTTGTTGAGTTCGCCTCTGTTTCTTGCAGGAGAGCACAACTCTAAATCCGTTAGCCATTTTGAATTTGTTTGTTCTCAAGAAAACCTGATCACGTGAAAGTGGTGACCACCACAGGAGTTCTCAATTTTCATTGGCTAAGAAACAAGATCTATTTTTAGCTTGCCCAGCTCCCTGCATATGCAGGCCTGGAGGTGGCTATTTATCTCCATCAACTAACTTTAAGGATATTTAAGGATATGCATCAAAGGACAATTCTTTATGGGAATAAAGAAGTTACATTCGCTTTCTTGGGAGATATTTGCTAACAACATACTGTAGGACCTGCTCATTCCTTACATGTTCATATAAATAGCAGTTTGGTCTCATTTTCAAAACTTGAATTGCAACATCACTTTTAACTTACAAAATTAGAAGATTTGCTTGCAAAATGAATATATTTGTAGCAATTTTCTTTAGTAGCAATTATAAGACTCGTTTATTCAATCAACCCATCAGAATTTAAACCAGTTTAATAAAATAACAATGAAGTTGTCCTGTGCCAAAAAAGACTTGTGCTCAAAACAATTTTGTACCAAAAATCATTTTTATTTTATGCAGTTAAGTCATGCAGAGAAGTAATTCCATTAGCAAATTACTATAAAGAACAAACCAAAAACATTTCTTTCCAGAAAATTTTGTTTTGCGAGCCTAATGGCATAGATGATGTTAATAATCTTAATGCATACATTTTATTGCCATTGAATGTTCTTATCAATGTTTGAATGTTTCCATCGAAGGAAAATAATTGAGATAATTGAAATAATTGTTACGTGATGTGTACAAGCTCACAATGAACAATTCTCGTGTTCACTTGATGCCAAAAGTACTGTGGTGCAATATTTAACGTCACGCTGTTGGTTCGGCCTGATGCCAAAACTTGATACTGTTCAAGTAAATGTTGATTGGTTTAAATGTATTATTGTTCTTATACTCAGGTTTTCATTGGTTCTTATTTACGTAATTAGGCCTTATTAGGAAGTTTAGGTGTGCCAAGAGTTTGTACATCAGGTAGCGTCAAATGACTTTTATTCAGACGAGTCGTAAAGACGCTAGACGCAAGAACTGTCGCCGACCGCAAGCCGCCGAATTTGCCGAAGGACCAAAGATGATAGTAGTCGTTGTTAGTTAAGTTTAGATATTTTGCCGTTACTGTTGCTGAGATCGATCATAAAATCGAGTAAAGAATCAAGTCGTTCCTGTTGTCGCCCTAGTGTTGCTGCCGAATAATTGAGGTCTTAAGTTTGTCGTTTTATATATTTTTCTGATGAGACTGATTTTTGTGAAAGAACTCACACTATTTAGACCTTTTAGAGCCGTGGTCTAACACTGATGCCCTGTGTGAGGATACACTTTAGGTATTTTGGAATAGAAGAAGAGATTCCAGAAGAAACTTTTAGAAAGCTTTTCAGAAGAGTTGAGAGAAACACGTTTTTTTTGGGCAAATAATAGTCATTTCGTTTGCCTGTAGTCACAGTTGTTTTTGTGGTCACAGTTATTTTTATTCGTGACTAGGAACGACTGCAAGTTTTAGAGGAAGTTCGATATTAGCTTTACATGTTACCGCTGGCCGGTTTATTTGGTGAATTTCCTATAGTTTATTGGCTTTACTGCATTTTATGACGTTGTTGCGTGATTTGAACACTGATTGGCAAGTTCAATCGGTATTGATATTTTGCTTCTCATACGCGAACAGTTTTGGTTCGGATATTTGATATTTCATTGCAGTAACTTTATTTACTTGTTTGTCCTTGGCCATTGTGTTGTTTTTCTACTTTTCTCGTGTGAATTATTCTCAAGATGCAAGAGCCAGGCGAACAAATTGTAGTCGATCAAGAAATGAACGCGACGGTTAACGATTTGCAAACGCAAATGAATGCAGTTCAGGCAGCCAATCCTAATCTGGACTCATTCTTCATATCCCCTTCACAGCAGAAGAAATATCCTCCCTTGTCCAATCCTTAAAAAATGGTAAATCCAGTGGACCAAACAGTATTCCAGTCAAGCTCCTAAAGATTCTTGATTTGCCCATCTCAAAAGATCTCTCTGTGCTGGTAAATGAATCCTTTGTGATGGGGACCTTTCCTGAAAAATTAAAAATTGCTAAGGTTATTCCAATCTTTAAGAAAGGACTTGCCACAAGTAAATCCAATTACAGACCAATTTCACTTCTTTCTATCTTTAGCAAATTGTTTGAAAAATTAATGCACAAACGTCTCTCCAGATTTCTAGCAGTCTGTGAGGTACTTTACTGCATGCAATTTGGTTTTCGCACAGGTCATTCAACTGATCATGCACTTATCAGTTTAACTGAAACTATCAAGTCTTCATTAGACAACAAAAGATTTGGTTGTAGAATTTTTATTGATTTACAAAAGGCCTTTGATACAGTCAATCATGATATACTTCTGAAAAAGTTGGAACACTACGGCATCAGAGGCACTGCATTAAGTTGGTTCCACTCCTACCTAAATAACTGCAAACAGTTTGTTTCAATCAATGGTCATTCCTCTTCTCTTTCCAACATATCATGTGGTGTTCCCCAAGGATCAGTTCTTGGTCCATTATTATTTCTAATTTACATTAATGACCTACCAAATTCCTCACAATTTCTATCTTTTTTCCTTTTTGCCGATGATACAAACATTTACTGTGAGTCTGACGATCTTCAACTCCTCACCAAAAAAGTTAACAGAGAACTCAAGAAAGTTAAGCTTTGGCTTGACTCTAACAAACTTGCACTTAATGTTGAAAAGACAAACTTTGTACTATTTCATAGTCCCAGGAAGAAATTGACAGAGTACACTAACCTCAAAGTTGGTAAACAGTATGTTCAAAGGACTAATCATGTGAAATTTTTAGGGGTTCTTATGGATGAGCATCTGTCTTGGAAGTTTCACACAACCGAACTCTGCAAAAAACTTTCCAGAACTGCTGGTATTTTCTTCAAAGTACGGCACTATGTCCCCTTGCTGACTCTCATCTCTCTCTTCAACTCGCTATTCTCATCCTTCCTCAACTATGGGATCTTGGCATGGGGGCTGACTTATGATTCCTACTTGGACCCACTCTTCCGACTTCAGAAAAAAATACTGCGTTGTATTAAATTTGAACCCTTCTCTTCTCCCAGCTCACCAATCTTTCAGTCATTAAAAGTTTTGAAACTTGAGGATGTTTTGCACCTAAATATCTTAACCTTTGTTTATAAATCTATCAATAAACTATCTCCTTCGTGCTTTCATGATTACTTTCAGCCTAATGCAGCTGTTCATAAGATTGGGACTTGTCAGGCTACCGGAGGTGATCTTTTCAAATCTTTTAAAAATACTACCTTATATGGTCTTCAAACAATTCAGTATTTTGGTTCAAAACTTTGGAACATTCTTCCACTTTTTATACGTGTTGCTAGCTCTGTTTCAGTATTTCGTTCAAAATTAAAGACTTTTTTCATTGACTCATATTCCCTGAACTAATTCACTGTTCACTGCACACATATAACTTTATCCCAATGAGGTGTTATCATTTGGTTATCATCTGTCTTTGTTTTAATAAAATCTTTTTAGTTTCTTTGTTTTGTTTTTTTTTTGTGGGGGGGCTTCCTCTCGATTAGTTTATCTACTTAGAGAGATCCTCCTTAGTCAATTAATCTTAAATACAATCATGTAAAGTATCTTTTATATTCATTTTAGTTTGTCTTTTCTCGATTTCCGTTATAATGTTGTTATGTATTTTAGTCGTAGAGTATTTATGTTGAATTGTATTTAGGATTAATTGATAATGAATGAAACTGAGACTGAAACTTAGAGGGTAATGGATAGGCTGCTCTTTTTAAACCTCGCTCGTTTGACGGTTTTCCCAGCGATGACATAAATGAATGGCTGATGAAATTTGATCGTTTCGCAAAGTTTTACAACTGGTCAAATGCGAAAAAACTTGGAGCAATGCCTCTACTTTTGGACGGTCCCGCTCTTGCATGGTTCCATACACAGACAGAAACAGTTGCCAATTTTCAGTCTCTTACTGATGCTTTAAAAGCCCGTTTTGGAGCACAAAACCTGGAGTTCATTTTTTGTCAAGAGCTCTATTCACGAAAACAAGGTCGAAATGAGCCACTTTCGGTTTTTACCGCGGATATTATCAAAAAGTGTCAACGTCTTAGTATCGCAGACAAGGACATGATGAATATTTTTATCAATGGGCTGACAGGTGAGATAAAAAATCACGTGATCCTAAACCAAGGCAGAGACGTTTGCCAAAGCAGAAAATCTTTCCCGTTTGCGTGATGCTGTCACGAAAAACAGCAGTGTTCACGACTCGTTAACCACCGCTCGTAGTATTTCACAGGCAAGTCGTATAAAAGAGTTAGAAGGGCAAGTTAATCTCCTGGTTTCAATGGCATCCCAGTCAAATAGCCCAAAAGTTTCTGCCCAGCCAATCCAAGCAATTGCATCTGGTTTTTCGGATAATTTTTCTGTGAACCCGAGCACGTTTGAGCAAAACCCAAGTTTCTCGCCCCATGCCTCTGCAATTTCTAAGGAACTCTCTGGGTTCAAACATGAAATGCTTGCTGCAATTGATGCAAAGTTTGCCAGATGGGACAAAAACCCGAAAAAGGAAAATTCTTTCGACAAAAGAAAGGCTACGCTGGTGCTCGCGGGCGCAACTTGCGCACAACAGATGGGCAGCCAATATGTAACAACTGCCAAAGAGTCGGTCACGTGGCTCGTTATTGTCGCTCAGCGCCTCAACAGCAGCAACAACAACCAGCTGCATTTTTCCAGCAACAACAACAACCACAGCAGCCGCAGTCATTTCCTTATAGCCAGGGAGCCTACAATCAGGGAAATTATACTCAGGGAGGTTATAACCAACAGAGTTTAAACGGGGCAGGGCCTTCCCAATGGGGTCAGTGAAGGTCCAAGACACAGTAAGCAGTCCAGTACACCCCATTTTTTTGCAGATTTGAGAACGACCATGAACTTAATCAGTGGGCTGAAAAACATAAACTTTTGCAACCGATTTCTGCAGAGACCAACACTGTCAAATCGCATGATGATATCCAGTTTGTAAATAATGTAAATAATTCGAAGTCACCAGTTTCGGTAAAATCAACGCAGACTTTTAGAGAAACTGTCCAAAGTTCTCAAGATAACCCCTCGACCGCATCCACCAAGTTACCTTGTTCTTCTAACAATGAAATTCCCTCGATTTCGTCAAACATTACTGATTCTCCTTCGATTCCTACAAACGTACTAGTCTGGGGAACTAACAAAAAACAACCCTTTAAACTTTTAGTTGACACCGGAGCAGCTGTGGCTGTTGTTAGTGATCGCTTTTATAATGACATTTTACGCGCCACGCATGGCTTGCTGAAACAAGAAGGACTCGATAGCGTCAGAACAGCCGACGGAAGTAGCGTTCCTGTGACTGGTGCCGTTTCTTTTCCAGTATTTATTGGAAACTGTACATATTCGTGTAATGCTTCAGTTGTAGTTGGACTTGCTTATAACATTGTTCTTGGAAGAGATTTCCATCATGAAAATCATGCCATAATCGGTGTGCGTGAAGAATTTGTAACATTTTTCGGAGACAATAAAGTTTAATTTGCTTCAGGAAATTCGTTTCCGCTCGTTTCTGAAGTTAGGGTCTCAAAAACATTTGTTATACCGGGTGACCCAGAAAAAAGTGACCCAACGCAATCTGTTACAGAAAATTAAGTAAGTGGCCGATTGAGATGCTTCAAACGTTGTTCTGTCGCTAAAAGACTAGCCTATGCTATGAGTATTTTTCGCAATTTTTTTCGGCACGGTAAATTTCCAAAATTAAGGATTTCGAGGAAAAGAGCATGCCTGAAATCCTCAAAAAGTCGTCAAAAACAGGGGATCGATTTACAGCCATTTCAAATCTTCAAAACAACGAGGAGCGTGTTTCATTTCAAACTGGGAATAGGTAACACAGTCGGAAGTCTTCAGAGAAATTTTATAGTCCCTAGGTACTTGAAAATATTCTCAGGCAGAATGAAACACGCTCCTCGTTGTTTGGAAGATCTGAAATGGCTTCAAATCGATCCCTTGTTTTTGACGACTTTTTGAGAATTTCAAGCCTGCCCTTTTCCTCAAAATCCTTAATTCGGGAACTTTCCCGTGCCCAAAAAAATTGCGAAAAATACTCATAATGTAGGCTGGTTTTTTAGCGACAAAACAACGTTTGAAATATTTAAATCTGCCACTTACTTTTTTTTATATAACAGATTGCGTTGGGTCACTTTTTTCTGGGTCACCCGGTAGACGCTCAGAGTGAAGTTGTCATCCCAGCCCGCCTTGAGACATTTCCATTTGCACCAGTTGTAGGCCTAATAGAAGCGGTACCAAAGCTCTCTGATCGTTATCATTTGATTGGTGCATCTATGTTATCTTGTCCTAATAAGGATGGTGAAGTATCGTTTAGACTTTTGAACCCCTCGGACACACCTATAATTTTGTACAAGGGGTCTACTATTGGTAAATTTGAAAAAGTTTGTTCAGATGATGACATTGTTTCATTAGAATTAGCATCTGAAGTTGCCGTTTCTTCTGTCGATGCGCCCTCGCAGGGACAATCCGAAATTCCAAAAGCAAACTTTCTCTCAGGTTTTAAATCAGTACCTAGCCCAGCACTTTCACCTGCTGAAAACACTCGATTAGGCCATCTCTTAGAGAGTTACTCCGACATCTTTGCTTCGTCAAGTCTTGACCTTGGTCACACGACTTTGATTCAACATCAGATTGACACCGGTGATGCAAAACCTATCCAGCAAGCTCCTTATAGAGTTTCTCAGACGCAAAGAGCTGAAATTGATAAACAAATTTCGAACATGCTTGACCAAAACATTATCAATGTTTCTATTAGCCCATGGAGCTCTCCAGTTGTACTTGTAAAGAAGAAGGACGGAACAACGAGATTGTTTATTGACTATCGCAAGCTCAACGCTGTCACTCGCAAAGATAGTTTTCCTTTGCCTCGTATAGATGATGCTCTTGATGCACTTTCAGGCTCTAAGTATTTTTCAACGCTCGATCTACAATCTGGTTATCATCAAGTAGCCATGCATCCAGACTCAAAAGACAAAACTGCATTATTTCGCATGCTGGATTGTATGAATTCAATGTTTTAAGTTTCGGATTGACAAATGCTCCTCTGAATTTTCAATGTCTGATGACAAGAGTGTTGCATGGTCTTGATTGGAAGATATGTTTGATCTACATCGATGACATTATAATTTTTTCGTCTAACTTTGAGGATCATTTGAATCGTTTAGGCCAGGTCTTTGATCGATTGCGAAAAGCTAATCTTAAGCTTAAACCTTTGAAGTGCTATTTTGCTGATTCCTCGGTCAATTTTCTTGGATTTGTTGTGTCACCTGAAGGAATTTCGCCTGACCCTAACAAGATTGAAGCAGTAAGATCTTTTCCAGTGCCCAACTCAGTTAAGGAGGTTCATAGTTTCTTGGGACTTTGCAATTATTATCGCAGGTTTGTGGAGAGTTTCTCGAAATGTGTCATTTGTTGGGGACAGTTCTGCCATAGCTATTTTTGCCCAATTAGGAAAAAATTAAAGCAGTGAATAATCAAGCAAATCTATGAAACAACCAATCACAGCCTGCTACCTAGATTTAAGTATCATTGGAAGTGTTTTTATTCATCGAGTCCTCAGGATCTCCATTTCCCTTTCCCCTTCTCCTGTCCTCCGCAGTTTCGCTAAAATTTGTTTGGAGCGAGCCTGATCTCCGGCTAGACCATAGCTTGATAAAACGCCCGTGTAAACGGCCCTATGCCTTTGCCCAATCAACAATGCTACGTACTTGGGCCAACTCAGAGCGGATTATCTTCAAAATTTGAAAAGAAGATGGCTCAATGGTAGACAATGTTTTCAAATTACACGGCCCCAATAAGGCAAAATCAACAAACTTGCCACTGCAAATTTGGGAAACCAAGTATTTTGGCACAAGAGGCAAGGCTGCAGAAACTTTCACTGACAAATTTGGATCTGTACTTGTAGATGTTGAAGCATCAGCTCCCTGAGAAGGCCCAGGTATACTCAGAGGGAGGCCTATGGCAGCAGAGGTACTTTGAGCAGGCAAGGTAGCCCCCGCATTTTCGTTCGAAACTCGAAGAAACGATGGGGCAGTAGCAGGGTGGGGCTGGCTCCCTTGCTCAGGAACGTTAGCTTGAGGTAACAAACCAAAGTTTGTAAACAAGGGCAGATAATGTTTTCAATAGATTGGTGGGTTTGTTTATATTTTTGACATTAACCAATAACGGCACGTATTCTAACATCACATGACGTACCGTGATTTTGCGGAAATTCAGAAGCTGTGGGGATGAATACAAAAATACCTTCCCCCAAAAAACTGGCGATGTGCAAATGGATTGTTGACAAATCAGAAATGTTTTCACATTTTCTGTTAGACTATAAGCTTGCCGAAAATTCTACCACTTCGGATTTTGATATTCAACTCAAATCGAGAGAAATCTTGGTTCGAACAACGCCCTAAAACCAAGGCAACAACTAATGTTTAGGTTCAGCAGAAAGATATTCCTTGAAGGACTAATTCAGTCAGTCTGCTGCACAAAGACAACAAATATTGATTCGTAGACTGCATTGAAGCTGTCTCCATGAGATTGTTGGTGTTGCATAAAATTCAAAAGGGGCAGTATCTTCTATGATATCGATCACGGTACCATTCTGTGAAGCACTACAATCACATTCTAAAGTACCAAAACTCGACAAGAAACCCTTAGCAATAATGTCACGAATGAAATATAAATCACAAGATACTCACCAATTTGTCATTTGCATTGGCGGCTGGCAGCCAAAATTATTTGTTAATCGGCGAACGAAGCGAGCGAAAAATTTTTGCGACCACGCCCTTTAGATTGGCTTAGAACGCTCTAAATGAAAAAAGCTTGTTGGAAATGAGCAATGAAAATCAGCAGAGACATAACGTGATTACAGAAATAAACACACAAATTCAGGCAAAAACTGGAGAATAGGATTCCATAAATCAGATAGATACGGATAAATCAAATGTAGTCACGTCAGAGCTATGCTACTTCACAGTTTATTTCTAAACAATTACGATAAGAAATTATGTTATTTCTTCAAATTAGTCACTGCATGGAAGTAGAAATTGAAATCATTGAAATGCAGACTCATTCACATCTTGAAAAAAAATTGACCAAAAAAGATAAAAGGCTTCAATTTCCAATTTCTGAGCACTGTGATGTGCTCAGATGCTGGAAAATAGATCTTTCATATTTATTCAATTTTACTTTCAAGAAATGAAGAGTCGCCATTTCAATGATAGTTTCTAAAAAATGTACCGTTCAACAACCAAGTTATTTTCTGGAGAATCTCTCCATGCGTCTCTGATTATACGATTTAAATCGTGCAGTTACACTGGCTTTAAAATGTGCTTGCTCTGAAAGCCATCTCAATGTTTTGTGCTCAACCTGCAATGTAACGAGCATCTCCTTTCTGGTTTGTAGCATTGTGGCTCTACCAGACGATACAACCCTTTTCATGCGGCTAAATACCCTTTCACAATGAACACTAGTGAGAGGTGTGACAGCAGCAAGTTTGATTAAAATCATTGCCTGCGGAAGTGCTTCCTGCAACTCTGCCTTCTGAATAACTGTCAGCAGGTCTTGCACCGTTGGCTTTCCCTCTTTTATTAATTCGACGCCAACGTCTTCGCTTCCAATTTCGAACAGATCTTCCTCTTCAACATTTGACCTTTCCTCTTGATTCGCATCTTGTGGTTCATCACTCTGCTTTCTGGCCAATCTCCTGCGACGATTCATCTTTTTTGCAACTAATGCATCTCGTTCTTTTACTAATTTGTCCAGAAGTAAGGCAATTTATTTGTTGTTGTAAAGGACGGCGAGGCAGTGTTCAAGTGAACCTTGGTCGGGTACGGCAAATGGGTAGGTGGCACGTAATTCATTTATCAATACCCTTCTACTATCTATCGAAGCCTTTCTCCTAGCATCAAATTTTGTGGGGTGGATAAGTTCCATCCAGCCGAACTTCTTCAGATTTTCAAAGCACCATAAGAGCTGCTCCAAACATTTTCTGCTCACTTCGTTTCCAATGGCTGTTAAGGACTTCTTCCAACTATCTGGTGAACCATCCATGCTATTCTTGATTCCTCTCCAACCCCTCTCTTCTTCGGATACTTGGCATTTCTGGATCAATCTTTATTGTGTCTTCCCAGATTTGATCAAAATATAATTGCTGCAATGAATTCTTGAAGTCATCAAGCATTGATGAAAGCTGCACTGCATCGAGTGTTGGCTTTTGCATGGTCTTGATGACTGGCGCACAGAAGTCAAAGATTTTCCGGTAAAGCTTCATGAGAAACACAAATTCGACTCGCTGAATCTGAAGACAAAGGCCCCTAGCAGTTGCTCGGATTTCGGCTTTCTCGCGTGCATCCTGTGCCATCTCGTACAGAACACCTCCAATTTCTTAGTACCAGGTGTCAACGGCTCCAAGTGCAACATCACGTGAACGCCAACTTGTATTTCCTGGCTTAGGTAAGCTACGACCGAGAAGATGGGATATTTTTGGGCTGCTTCTAAAAAATCTGATCACTTTATCGACGATGTCAAAAAATGCAGCAACTCTTGGAATCTTTGTTGCTGCTTGGGATGCACATAGAGACATTCTGTGTGCTACACAGTGGTTGTAATAGGCTGCAGGAAATTGCTCTTGGACTTGCTTCTGAACACCACTTAATTCTCCACTTATGGATGGGGCTCCATCGTACGATTGACCAATCAGTTTTTCCTTGCTTTTCTCTGGTGTGATTTTATATTTGTCCAACGTGTCCACAAGGATCGTTGTCAATGCATCTGCTGATTGGTCATCAGATGAGTCGATCATTCCCAGCAAATGCTCTTCTATTTCACCGTTGTTGATGAGACGAACTGATACCGCTGATTGTTCAATGTTACTGCAATCACTTGTGTCGTCCATCATCACAGCAATACAGTTTGAATTGTCAATCCGTTTTTGGATTTCGCTTTTGACTTCTTCATAAACACATTCTATTAAGTCATTTTGATGATTATGTGACGTGTATGTGATTCTCTCTTTGTCGAGAAAGAACCTGAGTTCACTACTGTATCTTATCCTTATATAATTCTTTTTTGATTGATCGAAAGAAAAGTTGGGACATTGACAACAGTTTAGATTTTGATGAAGGGGTCAGATCAAATGAAATGTGAAACTCATTTATTCCCCTGCACTTTCAGAATAAGAATTATCTAAGCATAAGAAATTGACTTGTTTATGCAAACAAATGCTATTCTTTCAGACGTGATCAGGTTTGCGCCATTTCAGCTCAGAATTTGAATGTCGTAGACATTTCATCAACACTGTAGCGCAGTGAAGACTGTGATGCTCAAACTTGTGGAAATCATGGATTGGGTTTATTCTTGTTCAATTCGTTTGTCGCATGCAACCTATGGACTTTTGGATCTATCCGCTTTTAATCCATCATAGCAAATCTGATGTGAGTATCTTGTGATTTACATTTTATTTGTGACATTATTGGAAGGGGTTTCCTGTCAAGTTTTTGGTCCTTTAGAATGTGATTGTAATGCTTCAGAAGATGGTACTGTGCTCGATAACATAGAAGATACTCCCCCTCTTGAATGTTATGCAACACCGGAAATTTCATGGAGACAGTTCTAAGGGCGGTCTAATGTGGTCTATGAATCAATGCTTGTTGCCTTTGTGCAGCAGATTGAAGTAGTCCTTTCAAGTAATATCTGTCTGTTGAATGTACAACATTAGTCGTTGCCTTGATTTTAGGGCGTTATTCAAACATAGATTTCTGTCGATCTGAGTTGAATATCAAAATCCGAAGTGGTAGAATTTTTGGCAAGCTTATAGTCTAACAGAAAATGTAAAAACATTTCTGATTTGTCAAAAATCCATTTGCACATCGCCAGTTTTTGGGGGAAGGTATTTTTGTATTCATCCCCACAGCTTCTGAATTTCCGCAAAATCACGGTACGTCACGTGATGTTAGAATACGTGGGGTGATTGGTCAACCTCACAAAATGTAAACAAACCCGCCAATCTATTGAAAACATTATCTGCCCTTGTTGTGTTTGTATGTAAGCCTGATGCATCAGCTTGCCCAGAATGCTGACATTGGGTTGAACAGATACCCAAGATCTTCTGAATTGAAGAATCGAGAGCTCCAAATTTTTCCACAACCTATTGCCTGCTCATAGTGTCTGGGGCACTTGGAGGGTCAATATTTTGATTTAAGTTTTGATCATCTGCCATGATGTTTGGTAGGCCACCCAAAATACTCTAGGGTATGTTTTCAAATTCTTATGATACCAATGATATGATATGATACCAATAACTTGCTCAAGATTTGAGTCAACGGTTCTAATGGCAATGGCACAAAGTAAAACGAATGAAGAATTGGAAAAATCTCACCAAATTCAAGCAAAACTTGCAGTGAAATACTTCTCGTGCGTCGTAAACAGCAACCCGGAAATGCAGTTTGAAAATTTAAAGGCAGGCAATAAGAAACTCTTCAAGCAGATGACGACCAGAAAATACGGATGTATCCAATTGTAAACTTTGTCAATGCCACGGCCAAGGCGATCTTGGATAACGACATAGAGTACTGCTAAATCTGTGTCAAAAATTCTCCAAATGATGACATAAGTTTCAACTTTCTTCTTACTCCCACTGCAACCCGAACGATCTGGTGCATACGGTGGAAATGGATGCCAGAAATATGCTAATAGATATCCCACAATCCCAAGGGCTTCTGTGATTGGCTAACAATAACAAATACTTTTGACATCATTAACTCAGGTTAAAGGCACACTGTCCCCCCGATAATTTGCTTCATCCAAAGAAAGCAGAGTCATTCATGCATAATTTCATGGCCATGAAAATTACGCATGAATGATCCTGCCTTCGTTAAATAAAGGAAATTAGCGTAAATTTGTGGAATATTCAATAGAGGTCTTTATCAGTCTCTTTCATTCATCATGGGGATAGATTGCCTTTAAGTAAGTCTAACCCCCATTAATCATTATCCCCTTTGTTTTTTCCATTATTATTTTTAAAGCTAATACTAATTTACTACTAGACTAGCCCTTGCTTGTTGCTTGTCCTTGCATTCCACAACGAACAGAAATGGGTTTTTCCTTTTACTCCGTACAGGGGGGTATTAACCATTCATAGAATTAGTTGTCCAGCTGAAATGGTTCAGGGAGATGGGAGAAGGTTGTGGGCCTACTAGACTAGTCCTTGCTTGTTGCTTGTCCTTGCATTGCACAACGAACAGAAATTGGTTTTTCTTTTACTCCATACGGGGGTATTTACCATTCATAGAATTAGTTGTCCAGCTGAAATGTTTCAGGGAGATGGGAAGCTGTTGCGGGCCTACTAGACTAGCCCTCTACGATGGCCCACAGGGGACATGCAGCATTTCCTAAGTTTTGCACACACAAAATCAGATTGCTGCACACAAGATCAAAAAAGCGTTTACAAATTCGATTTTCCATGCGCATATCTGCTGCATACAAATTCATACCTGCTGCATACAAAATGGGCGTTGCAGCACACAAATTCATACCTGCAGCATACAAAGTGGGTGTTGCAGCACACAAATTCATACCTGCTGCATACAAAGTGGGTTTTGCAGCACACAAATTCATACCTGCAGCATACAAAGTGGGTGTTGCAGCATGCTAAGAGCGTTGCTGTTGTTGTTATGGTTGGGTTTTAACCACCCGCCATTTACATTTGCACGCCTACGATCAAAGATGGCTGAATTGAATCGATTGACTTCTGCGTGAAAATGTTTTGCAAAAATCGTGGTGTACATCTGCAACCAGATGCAAAGTTATGTCATCAGTGTGGAGTGGATAATGTAAGGAAAAGACCTCTCGATTGTAACTCGAGATGGGAAGAGAGACAACAAGAACCTGTCCAAGCAAAAAGGGCACCACAGTCGCAGCCAGGTTTGTCATTTGAGGCCTATAGGGAAGCAAAAGGAAAGGGACTCTGGTTTCAAATCAAAGAAGGCAAAGTCTGGCAAGTCACAGCCTCCAGCAGAGGTGAATGTTCAAACGGGAGTGATGCAGTTGAAAGATGGATTCTTACGCATCGTGAGAGGTTCATGTTTGCCCGTCAAGGTGAGCCCAAGCGTTGGTGCGGAAGAGCTGCTAACAAAAGCACGCGATAAAATAGTCAGGTTTAACCAAAACGTCTTTGCTGCCCAAGATCTAGTAAAGCTCATTTATCCTGATCGAACGGAGGTAGAAAATTTACCTGGGAGCATTGAACCATTTATCCTGCAAAGGTACAAGGAGGAACTTGGGAAACCATATTCGAGAATTTACTTTTATTTGACGAAAGCATCAGATTTTGTCAAGCACATGATTAATGAAGCATGTAGCCCAGAGGATGAGGGCGAGGAAGACAATGAAATTGAAGAGGTAAGAGTTTGTGGAAAAATTGCTTTGAGTCTTTTTTAATTTGGGATTCAAATGCAAATCCTGTGATAACAAAATTGATTAGGCCTAAGGACAACTCCAACTGAACCTGAACAATCAATGGGGTCAATGTTGTCACCAGCAGGTGGAGTGGGTCCACCCCAGAGTATTTCTTAGGAGGTATTTTCATTCACAAGCAAACATGGTGTAAAAAAGGCTAAGGACAGGAATTTTCAGGACATGATTCCTTGCTATGTCCACCCTCTATTTTGAGGCTGGTGACACCCCTGAATGGGGCCTTAAATGGAGGTTTGCCTGAATGGGGCTTTAAATGGAGGTTTGCCTTGTCAGAAGCGTTCCATTACCACACCCTTTTAGACTTATAACATGAAGGAAAATTCTATGAAGTTTGCTTTTTTAATCATCCATGGCAAGATCTTACAAAGATGTTATAAATTTAGGGCATGGTAAGTTGAGATAAACTTTCAGTGACAGATGTTTTCATTCTCAAATCAATTCTACTCCATAGATGTGATTCATTTTGATATCCTATCAGACATAACTGTACGATGCTTTCCATAATAGAATCCATTTGTTGAATTTTACGATATCCAGATATTTATATCCTTATTTTCAACAGCTTCTAAATTCACCATTTGATGTTATTGTTGAAAATGCAGCACCAAAGCCATCAACTAGCAACTCTGAACCAACAGCATCAACATCTGGGTGCTCCAATGACCAAATTCAAGATGGATCTGGTGCACTTGAAACAATATTATTGCAAGCAGCTCAGATTGAAGATGCCCCCCAGACAGTAACAATTCAAAAATTTTGATGAAGGTAAATGCAGCTCATGTGAATATCTCTTAATGGAAGACATTTATGCCCTGGGCTTTCAAGGGGATGCACCCTTTACCTTGGGGCAATAGACCTTTTAGCTAGCCTACAAGTGTATAGATCGAGCAATACTTTCATATGTTTTTCTACGAGAGGTTTGCTGGAGTGGCGTTAGAGCTTCTATCACTATTATGCACATTCAAAATTCTACGAAATATATGAAACTATCGTTTGATTTAAGATTCTTTTTTAGAGTAGCTGAAAGGTCTATGCATGAAATATTGCACTTCAGACTAAGACAAATGATTATAAATAGTATTTCATAATTTCAAATTGTGTGTGATGGTGAGACGAAAATCATATGATTTGGAATCCATATAACATTAAGATTATCCACCAATCCTTTTTTCCAATTTTACCCCTAGTTAAATCTCAAAATTCTTCTGAAAGAACTACAAAGGTGAACAACATTAATTTGATGTTATGTCAGAAACATTGTTCCTAGGGTAGAGGCATTATGGCTGACTGAATTTCAGAAATGTTGGAAAGCGAATTTAACTTTGGGGTAATACTTTTTTCCAATCCTTCTTGTCAGTAAATGCATTTAATTTCTCCACAGGTGCTGCCATACTAGATGTTCATTCCATTTCACTTGATACGTCAGAATTTGAGATAAAAGTTGTCAAGATACATTGATCAACACTGAGGCAAGATATGCTGGAATTGTTCAGCAATGATGATATTTTGAAATGCAATCTTGATGTAGCTTTCATTGGCCACAATGGGCAGGAAGAAATTGGCCTTGGGCAAGGGGTACTTTGAGATGCATTGACATCATTTTGGAAAGGCTTCTCTAATGCCTTAAGTGTTGGTGCTGAAAGTAAAGTTCCTGCAATTCGCCACGATTACCAAAGGGAAGAGTGGGAAGCTGTAGCCAGGATCTTGGTGTTTGGATATATGAAGGAGCAGTACTTTCCCCTGCTTTTGTCTCCAGCATTCATAGCAGCATGTGTATTTGGCGAAGAACACGTAAGTGATGACTACCTGCTAAGATCATTCAATTCTTACCTGGCTGAAGAAGAACGAGATGCATTAAAGAAATGCATCAGTGATGACTTTGAGTCTGCTGATGAGGATGTGTTAGATTTCCTCTCAAGTTACAAATGCTACAAACTTGTTACAAAGCAAAACATAGCTGAGATAGTTAATCAACTTGCCCATCAAGAATTAATTCAACGTCCCAAATATATAATGCATTGCTTGTGTCCCTATTTGAAGATACTGCTGCAGTATGAGGATTTTAAATCAGTTGAGACTCTTGAAAAACTTTATGTTCAAAGAAAGCCAACATCAAAAAAAGTGATCAAACTTTTGCAGTCAGATCCATCAAATGATGCGGAGAGGAGCTCTTTAGATCATCTCAAACGCTACATTAAGTCTTTACAAAGTAACTTGTTGGAGACGTTCCTTCAATTTGTCACAGGCAGTGATGTCCTCTTGTGTAACAACATAACAGTAACATTCAGTAATTTACTAAATGATCCAGTCCAATCCGGCAAAGGTAGAAGGCCAATAGTCCGCACATGTGGACCAGTTTTGGAGCTACCATCCACCTATCAGTCATACAACGAACTTAGTGAGGAATTTACGGAACTCTTGAACCACAAAGATGCATGGGAATACAATATTGTTTGAAAGATGCAAAGCTGGTATGAACCTTTTGTCAGTTGTGTTTATCTTAAAGACAACATTTCACATAAAACTTTCAAACATTAGCTACTTGTTTTGTTCTCTTAATTTATTATAAGCTGCTGGGTTTGTTCTTGTTAGTTATTTTGTTTTGTTGTTATTTAAGATCTCTTGCCAAAATATGAACATTTATTGTGAGTGTGTGATGAGTGTCACCAAATATGTCAAGGGATAGTATGGTGCTCTTGATGTTTTAACACTAGCATAGGGTAGCATCTTCAGATATAAAATCTCAAAATACTCAACATTGTCTAGCTACAAAGCAACCAGCTTACAGTAAAGCGACTCTAAAGACACATTTTTGCTAGGGGTATCTTAGCTTACTATCACAGTTTACTAGGGTATTTTGGCGTAGTTTGTTGGTTGTACAGGAAGTGCCTCTCTTTAGTATATTCCGGATAAAGGTGCTCTGGTTACTTCTTTGGGTTTAAAATCTGTGCAAGAATTATATTTCTGGATCAGTCACTTTTGCAGTTATTTTTCTGGGTACTTGATATTCTAACTTACCTTTTTGGGTCTCAAATGTGGTATGGGAACAAGTAAAAATTATGGAAAAGGATATTGTATTTTACTATCAAAATCAAGCAACACTACTGACACCAAAATACTGCATGAAACATAAATACACTGTGTGAAATATCTATGTTCAGCAGTGGCGCCACCAGGATTTTTTATTGGGGGGGTGAAAGACAGCGGGGTCTGGGGCGGAGCCCCAGAAAAAATTTCTTGGACCACGCCCTCTACTTTGGCTGTAAATGCGGCCAACGCCCCTTTTTAGGTTGACATAAAGATAAATGAGTCTGTTGAAATAACACAAGTGGGGTACCACAGTTAGAAAATGACGTCCTACCGGCGACCGAACGACGAACTTCGAATTTCCAAAAATTTCCGCAACGAATCTAAAACGTCACTCCGTAATGGAATTATCGAAGGGATGTCAAGTTCTCTCAGATTCAGAAATCTGAAGTATATGGTTTGTGAAAAAGAGGGCACCGGGACCAGCAGAAGCTTCCAAGTTCAGTATATATTCAGGGGCGGATCTAGCCGGATATTTTAATGAGTTCCCATGATGAGATTGAAGGTGAGCGAAGCTAGGGGGTGCGGGGGTACTGTGGTGACTCCATTGCAAGAGAAAGCCCTACTTGTCTCACCAATACCAAGTAAGCAATGAGACTTAACTTGTTTCTGTAATTCCACCTTATTGACAATGTGGTATTATAGCAATCCATTCAAAACTTCAACTTTGCCTTGAACACAGAAGTACAAAAATCAAATTGCAACATTATCTTTTTTCAGGCACTGAATCTAGTACTGTGGTGACTCCATTGCAAGAGAAGGCACTACTTTTCTCACCAACACCAAGTAAGCAATTAAACTTAAATTTTTCTGTAATTCCACCATATTGACAATATGGTATTATAGCAACCCATTGAAAAATTCAAATTTGCCTTATATTCAACCATAATGATTATCTTTTTTTCAGGTGCGCAATCTATTACTGTGGTGACTCCAGTGGAAGAGAAGGCACTTACCTCAGCAATACCAAGTAAGCAACGAGACTTAAATTTTTCTATACTTTCATCTTATTGATAATTTGGTTTTGTAGAAATCCATCCAAAAATTTCACTTTGCCTGGAAGAAAAATAAATCATAACGTTATCTTTTCAGGCACGCAATCTAGTAGTCACCACAGTTATAGATTCCTTGCCTGAAAAAAGATAATCCTTTAGATTGAAAATAAGGCAAAGTTGAATTTTTGAATGAATTTCTATAATACCAAATTATCAACAAGATGGAAGTAGTACAGAAAAAATTGAGTTTAATTGCTTACTTGGTATTGCTGAGATAAGCGCCTTCTCTTGCAATGGAGTCACCACAGTTCAGTGGAAGAGAAGGCACTTATCTCACCAACACCAAGTAAGCAATGAAACTTAAATTTTTCTGTACTGCCATCTTATTGATAATTTGGTATGGTAGAAATCCATTAAAAAATTCAACTTTGCCTGGGAGAGAAATCAATCGTAACATTATCTTCTTTAACACACTGAATCTACAGTAGTACTGTGGTGATTCCAGTGCTGGAAGAGAAGGCCCAACTTATCTTACCAATACTAAGTAACCAAGAACTTACCTATTTCTAAACTTACAGGACTTTACATCAGCCACTTGCTTGCATTCCAGCTCCTAGGATTCAAATTATGGAAAGTGTCATTCATTAGAAATTCATTCTTCTATCATTATGCAGATCGAACAGCTACCACAACAGTGGAAATGGAGGAGCATGCAAAACAACCCTTGCTGTCAATTGCAGGTAATTTGTCACATATATTTTTATTTTACATTGTATTAGGCTGTTGCATTATGCGAATAGAATTGAATCAGTGATATAACACACTTCCTTTGTCAAAGTAGGAAAAATACAGAAGTTATTCATTTATTCAAATATAGCTTTAAAATGATAAAGGCTTGAACCATTTTATACCCTCCATAAAACTATAGATCTATACCTGCACACCACACTTTTTTCTTTGCAATTTTGTTGTATTCCTTATGAGATATCATTAAGCAAGGGCTGCTGGTTAGCGTAGAGCCTCTCTTAACCCTAATCCACATGGGGGGGGGGGGTGGATTCCACCCCCCCTCAAGGTTTTATTTGCCGCGTTTTTAAACGACATTTGCTATGTCCCCCAGCCTCCCTGACTTTTACTAATTATCTATTAGCCACATTTTGGTGAAAAATTTTTTGAACAATAGGACTCACAGGTCACGTGACATGCCCATATTTGGAAGGAGGTAGCAGCAAAATCATTGTTTTCAATGATTTCAATGGAATTATTTGATTGAATTATGAAGTATTATACAGCAAATGAATCAGCAAACAAAGGGCTTCAATTTGATACCGGAATTTCTGGAATTTGATGATGTCAGCATTTTTTGATAATGACGTCATTTTGGCCGCCATTTTGGACTAATTAGCAATTTTTTCAAGTTTTTTCGAGCTTTTTCAATGAAAAACACTCTAAGGATACATTTGTTATAGGTAATCACCATTTTTCAGGTTCTTTTGGTCTCTTTTTACATAGAATAAATTAATCGCTCAAATGACTTCATAAGAATAGGCTAATTTCTACCAAAATATCACTCCAAAATCGGTATTTTCAATAAAATAATATTCTGTCACCAAATATGTTGACAAACTGAACCAAAAAATGCGTAAAGTTCAAGCACAATCTTCATTAAACTTGAATTCAACTTGGAAGCCTGATTTTCTGAGATTTTCAGATTCGCGACGTCACAAGGTGTGGCAGCCACACCCAAATTAAGCTACGAGCTACAAATTACCTGTTCTATAACTGTGCCAAGTTGTATTGAATTCGGATGAGTCTAAGGCAGTTTTCAGAGGGGGGGGGGGGGGGTGGAAAGCACCCCCCCCCCCCATAAATGGTAGCTCCAAAAAAGCCCATATGGATTAGGGTTAATATTTCAAACACTGACTGCCTTGAGCACCAAAAACAAAGGAAAACGCATCCTTATTTTACACTACAATGGGAGATACAGTACAAAACTGTGAAAAATATGTAACAAACTCCATATCATATTATGTTTCAATTTATTTCTCAGGACTGGTAAATGTGGCAACCGTGTCAAAAGAAGTCTTGACAAAAAGAGGAAAGACTCATGACAACAAGAACATTTGCCCAGCCTGTAACAAGGGTGAAGAGTCGGGTGCCATGGTCTGCTGTGACAAATGCAACCAATGGTGGCATATTGCAAAATGTGCAAAACTTAAGGGTGGGGTAAAAGCTGCTAGGGCAGCATATGTTATATGCTTTAACTGCAACGAGTGACTGCATTATCTTGCATGAATACAGTAAAAACCCGCGTATAAGAACCTAGTGGATTAAGAACCTACAGGCTGAAACTCTGCAATTAAACCCCAATTATATAAGAACCCATTCAGCCTGGAATTTGAAATAGGTTCTTATTTTCAGAGAGCATGGTGTCTTATTCATAACAGAAGTTTGTGGAAGAATAAGAAATGTTTATATTACCTGATGAGAAGCTTTTGAAAGATTTTATCTGGATTATATAACCATTTCGGATTCTTCCACAAATTTCTGTTGGGGAATATATCTCATAAATTCAACTGATATGAACAGACAGTAAATAATAGGCCTGAAGTTTGAATCTGAAGAAAAGAAATTCCTGAAAGCCATGAATAAAATAAGAACCAATTTAAGAACCTGAACAGCCTCATTTCCCACTAAATACCCAAAACATAAGAACCTGACTTGCAAAATTGTAGGTTCTTATACGCGGGTTTTTACTGTAAGTCCATCTGTATGGATTTTAAGATAGATCATAATTAATCTACTGTTTTTAGTGTAACATTGTTGGGTATAATGTAGATACATTATATCTTTACACTTCAGGAGAGGTGCCAAAAAATTTTCAGTGATGGGTACCCACATTTATAAGGGGGGCTAAAATGGGTAATTCGGGGATGAAACAGGTAATAAATCTTACTGAAATATTTGTTCACATTTTCCTTCAGCTACAACTGTTCCAACTACCCTACTTGATATGTTGATTTATCAGCAGAGGGTCTACTGCTTTCCAGCAATAAAACAATGCCCACTTTATCCCAGCTGACCCACCACTTTACCCCTGTAAACCCTATAGGTTCACTTGAAAACACTCTAAAAATAAACAAAAGTGTCCTCCGACATATGGGGCTGGAATGATACATCAAACAAAATGATACATCAGTAAGTCCTCCCTGGCACCTCCCCGCTTACACACATGATGTTAGTGTACATAGTTTACAAACTGCTGTATCTGTATGCTGTTCAAAGTCATTTTTATATTAAAGAAAAATCATAGTCAATTGTTGTATTCTATTTCACACACTCTCTCATTCCTCATTTGCTTATGATACTCTGTGTACTTACTATAACTCCGAATCACCCAAAACCAGTCAAAAACCAACCAAAAATCCCGAATTTCATCACAAGATATCAGTTCTTTAGCGCCATAAAATTCCATAAACTCAATGTACCTTCAAACATGTCACAAATTCTTTTTGAAGATGTGGGTCATTGAGGTTAATTGTGGCTTGTTTTGGATGGTTTGGATAATGTTCCATTTAGTAAGTATTAGCCTGTTAACAGGCCTTTTTTAAATGCTAGTCTGGTAAGTATGGATGATCTGGCTAGTCTACATTCAATTTCATGAGCAAGCAAGTTAGCAGATCTGTGCCATCAAGAACATTTGAAAACAAGGTGTTTTAAAGCCTTTCCAATGATTCAATGATTGCTTTAAGCACACATACACTCTCAGATCGCCAAAAAATTAAGAAAATCAAATATTTTTTCTTTAGTCTCACTCTTTTCCTGTATCATATTACTCAGAAAGTACTTTATTGAAGTGTAAAAGTTAATTTCTAGATGCTTTCACTATGGGCCCTAACTCTTAGTTTCTTATAAAAAATAATATGTGTAAACAAAGATACATGTGAGACAAGCAAACAAAGCTCTTGTTTTTGTCAATAAAAAGACTGTAAATCCATGTACTTTTCTGTTCACTTAAACCTTGTTTAGTCTCATTCAAAAATTTATGTCAAAAATTTTAACAAGCAAACATGATATCTTCTTTAGCATTGGCATTAGCAAATTCGACACCCAAGAATCCTTTCCATTGCAAGCATCAGTTGATAAGCCAGTGAATACAGACGCTCTGATTGTTTGACAATGCTTTGTTTTCAAATCCCCTTGAAAGCTCTGATGATTCCGCCTCCTATTCAGGATTCAGGGGGGTTAAAGTTCAACCCCTAACTGACACGCCCCATCTCCAGTCTACGGACACATGTTTTTCCACTTTTTTCTGTTGGGGAGACGAGATACGGTTTGTCCGAGGAAATGTATGTGATGTGTCCCCCCGTGCAGTAGGTTAATGCTCATGCGCCCGGCAAAACTCCAACCCAAAACGCTACTGCGCATGAGTTTAAAGAACGCCGGTCAACCAGCATCCCTTGCGGTCGCGCTTTGCTGATCACTGCTATGTACGATGTCATACGAAAATGGCTGCCCCAGTCGAAAGGCAAAGTGCGATGCGCGCAAAGGATGCTGGTTGACCGGCGTTCTTTAACCTACTGCACGGGGGGATACATACCTTTCCTCGTACAAACCGTATCTCGTCTCCCCAACAAGTTTTTTTCAAGGCCCTGTCTGTGGAAAAGCGGCAATTTAGGCCCATTTTTACGGGATGTTATAAACAATTTGTTTTGTTGATTTTGGCTTAAATCAAGAGCAAATTGCAATCATTGCAAATTGCAAGGTATGGCGGAGAGGGTCATAATTAAAGGGAGAGAGAAGATTGACAAGTAAAAAATGAAAGTCACTAAATATTATTCGTTGTGAAAAATGTTAAAATACGTTCTTAAACTATTCAATGAAACATAGTGTGGGGGAATAACTGAATCATCAATCATCAAATAAATGAATTGACTCTCTCTACCCTACCTCTACCCTATTTTAACCGGGTAAAAAAGGTGATTTTCTACCAGGGGGCGTTTTTGGCCCCCCTGATGTTCTCCGCAACTATAACAGCTATGACAATGAAATTTTCACTGTTTCATAATTGAACAAAAGAGAATCTAAAAATAGCATCAAACAATCAATAGTCAGTTGATTGGTTGCTAGGCAACCAAAACAATGCAAATCTTGACAAAATGGAGCTATTTGCAAAAAGAGCCCATTATTAACAAATATCTGTGTAAAATTGGCAAAAACTATCCAAATGCCTGCTTGATACCATTAATTTGAAGTTCGATATCGTTTCATACGGACATCTTTGGTTTCTAATTAATTAACTAATTAAATAATGAAGATTTGATTCATTGCAAAATTGTCTGCTTAATGATTATGAAATATCACAATGTCAAAGTATTTCCTCTAACTCATTTTGCCTTTGTATTGTTACCCAACCCTTCCCCCGATTGGCCCCCACAATTCTTGAGACTACCACTTACACAAGAGAGTAATGGAACTCTGGGTCTGAGGACAACCCCCCCCCCATCCAAAGTAGAGCTTTTTTTCTCTGAAGGCCATTCCTTCAGTGCATCTAATGGTTTTGTGTATGGTCACTCGACAATAATGCGCTTCATTTCCTGGTTATTGTCTTTACAGTAATGAAACGCATACTGTTGAGGTCACATAAAACAGAGACAAAAATGCATTGCGTTTCAGGTAGGTACACTTCCGCATAGGGGACACTTTATAATAATATTATAATAATAAAAGGCATTTATATTGCGCCATTTATCCACACGGCTCAAAGGCGCATTACACGATCTATAAAGGGGTGATATTTTATACAAGAATACAAAGAATGCTAAAATTGTTGATTAAATAAAATCTAGTTAAAATAGTCTTGAAACAGATGTGTTTTCAGTCTGCACTTGAAAGTGTCAAGAGAATCCGTTGCGCGCAATGCATATGGCAGTCTGTTCCAAAGATAAGGAGAGGCACTTGTAAATGCACGATCTCCAGCAGTCACTAGCTTTGTCCTTTGTATTTCAAGAGTCAAGTCATCATCGGCAGATCTTGTCCGTCGCGCTGCTGTTCGTAATGTAACCAGCTCCGTAAGATAAATTGGTGCAAGATTATTGATGCATTTGTAAGTCAACGTTAAAATCTTGTATTTTATCCTCCATGATATTGGCAACCAATGAAGCTGTTTTAACACTGGGGTTGTATAACTGTGTCTCTTCGCACCGGTCAAAATCCTGGCTGCGGAATTCTGATTTTTTTGCAACTTTTGTAACTCACTTATTGGCAAGCCATATAAAAGAGAATTGTTGCAATCTAGCCTAGATGTGACAAAAGCATGGATGGCTTTTTCAGCAGCTTCTTTTGTAAGATACTTCCGAGCTAAGCGAATATTATACAAGAAATACCTAGCTGAGCTGCACAGAGAGTTTACATGAGACTTTAGGGATAAATTTGCATCAAAGACTACACCAAGATTGCGTGCTTTTTTGTTTGGCATACTACACTGGCATGAAACTCATGCCAGCTTGAGTTTCATGTCAGGTCTCATGTAAAAAGCCTCTGGGATATCTCCTAAAAAAATGTTGTGAGTTTTGCGTTGACGGCTTATAAATAGCCAGCATCAACAATTTTTGTTTTCTGACATTTAACTCAAATGGTACAACCTGTATGTCTGGTTGTGTATTAAGGTGCACAGACTTGCAAGGAGCTGCCTTCTTCTTTGCTGCTTTGCTTGGTTTGAACCTCCATGAGTCATGGCAGAGATGCAATGACTGCAAGCTCAAGGAGCAGCATCTCCAGGATAAAATTGAGCATTCAGAGTGGACCGCAAAGAAAAATGAATTTAAAATTGACAAACTTGAGCGGAATAACAGCTATCATCACTTTCATTATTGAATGGCTAAGGGGTTTGAGTCAAAAATTATGTACGAGACTATGGAAGAGTTTGTCAGCCAGCGGACATTGCAAATTGCTGCCACTGCAACACATGAAGGCTGGCTTGGTTCAGACTTGAAGTTACTCCAACAAGGTGTCATAATCATTTCTGAGGATAAAATCAAAAGTTCTGTGAAACTTGGGAATGCTGCCCAATCATTTTTTTTCAGAGCAAAGTGGAAGGGCATTGATGTTGAAGTTAATTTTTGTTTGGTCAACATGAGAGTGTCTTAAAAGGGTATCAGAGACATTGTTTACAGGATAACGTGCGTCTAGGTGAGTCAGCTCGAAGCTTGGGAGAGAGAATACACGAGCACATAAACAAATATGAAAAGGAAAATAAGAACTCGATGCTGTTCAAATATAGGAAAGAGAGGCATGACCGAGAAACTAGCGACATGTCCCGGTGATGCAATGATACGGCAGGTGACAGAGGCAGTTTTCATCAGTGAGATGCCACCATCTTTGAATTCCAAAGAAGAATGGGGAAACACAAACGTCCCATGCCCAAGATGCAACAACAACAACTTATTTTTGTTATAGTTACATTTGTATTGTTCATTCGTCAAATAGAAATTTGAACACGTTTGGAAACTGATATCTGATTGAAGCTGGAAACTGATCGAAGTTTGGAAACTGATTGAAGAATCAAATCAATCAGTCGCTGAAGAGGCCTCAGAGGTGAGGCGAAAGCTCCGACGAAAAAGAAAAAACATAATGAGTGAAAATAATGGCAATTTGAACCAATTTAAATTTTATAAATAGCCTTGGGTACAACACTCTGGATCAGATACGAATTCTTTCGAATTCAATACAAACTAGATGAACAAAAAATTTCCATTGTAATTCTAGCTGAATTGGTCAGATTTCTTATTTTGATGATTCAAATGCTGCATAAAGATATTTGGCTTCATAATCATGCTAAATGCAAACATTCCATCAAAGAAACTTTTTGGAAGAAGCCCATTGAGTTCGTGGTTGGGCTACCTATTCCCACATTTTAATTGCAAATTCAAAAACATTGCATCACAAAGTAATTTCAAGGCGGTAATAGTCTGCAAATGCGTTATTCAAACCTTGATATCCCAGAAACTGAATAAGATATTGAAAACCAGAAAAGAGTACACACTCATATCTATGTTCTATCAGCAGGGTATAAGCATAGGGCTCAAATCTTTCATGTCTTTAAAAAAGTGGGTGTAAAATTCTGACTTTTCCTTTGAGGCTCAAAAGGAACTTATGGTACTTTGATGTAAGTCTGTGGTGGAAATTTCTTGAAGTCTTGCTTTTTTCCAAAATTATAGCAATTTAATTATTTTTGAAAAAATTGCGGAAAATTAAAATTGTCGGATCCTGAAGTAATAGAGGAAAATGATATAATTTTCAAGGAAATCATATTTACGAATGTATTCCATATAATAGCAAGCTGAGATATGCAGCTGCTTTTCTAGTGAATATGATTTAGAAATATGATGACGTCATAGCATCAGATTTGATAAATGCTGTCATTTGAAACTGATTGAGATATCAATAAAGTTTGACGGCACATTTGCTGCAAAAAGCCCTATGTTGCTCCCAAGCAATTTATTTCAAAGAAAATCGTAATAGAATTTACGCCAACCATTCGCAAAGATTTGAGACAAATTAAATATTTGTTCTGTCTTATTTTTTAAACAAAGATGCAGGAGATTCCATTTGAAATTGAATATGAGGTTGTGACAGACCAACGACATCTTAAGACCGGCTTATGTTTTATACTTCTTCTATTTCAGACTGTTAACTAGAGTTCTGTTGTTGCCATTTAACGAAGTTGGCTTTGTGACATCATTTCAGTCAGGGATGGAATTTGATAACAAATTCAAAAATGCAAAGCGAGATGCAAGAAAAGGCCTACTTGTCTTGATGAAGCAGCATTCAGTATGTCAAGATGACACAAATTGGCTCATCAATGAAAATGGCATCGTCAATTCCATAGATGAAAAGTTGAGTGACGTGTCGGATCAACGATCGATAATGAATTACGGAAGAAGGCTTTTTCTACTGTATAAGGTAAGGTGGTATTACAATTCATGTGTCCAGAGCTCATCGGCGACCATCAGCAATACTGCAAGAAAACAAGTTTCTTGTGAAAACACAACATAGACGATAAAGGGCTTGGCTTTCCTTGCCATTTCTACGTTTTAGTGCAGATATTGATATTGAATTAAATAATCTTTGAGTAATTGATGTTGGTAATTGTGCTTGACGTATGAAATCATCTGTGCTTGATAGTGCCTTTGAAATGGTTGAACTTTCTGGGTATCCAGGTGTTTTTAGTGTGCTCGTCTTAATAGAGCCCTGAGAAATTGAAAAATTAAGAAGCTCGTCATCATCACGTTCATCTTCAAAGTAATCATCATTTTCTGGGAACCGTTCCCGAATATAAACTGCTCATTGTCCTGCAAGCTTCAGTAGAACTTCTCCATCAATTTCCACAATTGTGTGAAGGAGTTGCAGAGAGAGTGGCAGATCAGAAAGAAATCAAGGAAGGAAACCATCACCTTCCACACCACCCGGTAATTAGAGAAAGTGCGGAAACAACCAAACTCAGAGTAGTGTTTGATGCAATCTCAAAGGCAAGTAGGAATACGCTGTCCCTGAATGACTGTTTGCATAAGGGGCCAGCATTAGCACCCATTCTGTATGATGTCTTGCTGAGAATGCGAGAGCACAAAATAGTGTATGACATAAAGAAGGCGTTTTTGCAGATAGAAATTAAAGAAGAGGACAGAAATTCATTGCGGTTTCTGTGGGTCAAAGATATCCTTGCAGCAGAGCCGGAAATAGAAGTTTTCCAATTTTGCAGAGTTATTTTTGGGGCGGGGCCAAGCCCGTTCCTACTAAACGCCACATTACGACACCACTTAGACAAGTACAGATATGACAATCCGGAATTCGTTGAGAAAATGAAAGCATCACTGTACATAGACGATCTGGTGTCCGGTTCCAGTACGGTGAAGGAAGCCTTTGCAATGTTCATAAAGGCTAAATCAAGACTACAAGACGCAGGCCCGGGGGGGGGGTACTTGACTAGGGAAGTGACGGGGGTGTGTGGAAAACCTCTCCACACCCTGCACCCTGTGGCATAAAAAATAGGCCAAAAGTACACCCTGTCGCATACAAATTTTGCATCTCAAATATAGCGTAGAACGCAATTTTTGCTTGTGATACCCTGTCGCATAAATTTTTTACCTATCATAATACCCTGTCGCATAATTTTCATTAGAAAAGGACACCCTGTCGCATAATTCTTACCATAAAAGGACATCCTGTTGAGAGGCACATCCCGTCAGGTCAAGTATGGGAGTACCCCCCTCCTCCCGGGGACGCAGGATTCCACATGCATAAGTGGAAGACAAATCACCCTGAATTAAGAGAGGCCATCAAGAGAGAAGTGGATGTGCAAGAAAATACAGGAAATGAGAAAGAAACTACATATGCAAAGGAGTCATTAGGCCACAAAGAGAGTGAAAGCAAGGTCCTTGGAGTCAAATGGGATATAGATCAGGATGTGTTGAAGTTTGAATTCAAAGAGATTGTAGACAAAGCTGAGCAGCTAGAACCCACAAAGAGAAACATTCTCAGTGTAATTGCAAGTGTGTTTGATCCACTTGGGTTGATAAGCCCAGTTATTGTGCCTGCTAAAATTCTTCTACAGGACATATGTAAGAGTAAGATCTCATGGGATGAGTGGCCTAGTGAACAGATTTTAAGGAAATGGCTTGAGTGGGTGCATAATTTGAAACAAGTGGAGGAAATTATTTTCAGAAGGTGTGTGTACCTAAGCTTGTCGGAGGAAGTTGATGAGGTTACCCTTCATGGGTTCGGGGATGCTAGTGGGAAGGCATACCGTGCTGCAGTATATATTGTGACGCACAAATGTACTCTAGGGACACGGGACCTGTTGTCCCCTGTGTATCAAATTTGGTTGTTTTTCATCTGTTAAGTTGTTTACGTCGTATAGTTGTTTTGTTCATTTGGTTCAGTAATATAGTGACACGTAGCGTAGTTGTAAGCCTCGATTCGATGCTCGTAGCTATAAAAGCGAAGCGCGCCTTGCTTTCGGGGCTTCTAGAGACAGTGAAGGTGAACATGATAGAAGACCGGGACACGAAGAAACTTTGGCAGCACGCGGTGGCATTTGCTTTGGATTTTGCTGAGCCTTTATAGCTACGAGGAAATAAAGTTTGTAAGTATAATTGACCCTGTTGTATCGTATTAATTTCTTCATATTCTGTATTCTTCGTTATTCCTTGTGTATGCATTATTCATTGGTTTCTTATTCGTTTTGATTATGCTTCGTTTATGCGTATATTTGGTCTATTTGAAGTTGATTTGAGTTTATTTTATTGTAGCAAACCGCATCATTTTAAGCCTGAAGCCAGTGGTTATTATTGCTTTGGTTCTTGGGTTTTGGGCTTTGGATGTGAGTTGGAAAATTCCCCTGTAGGGATGCTTTAGAGATTCGTGGCTACATCAGTTTGAAACTTTCATGATGGATGAGCAAGAAAACTTTGGAATATCAGATGAGTATTTGGTGATGTCAGATTCAGAGTCCCGTAACAGAAGACGAATAGATGCCGAAGAACGAAGAAGGCTGAAACAGACGAGAGCAAATGCGAAGCGTGGGTTTACGAGAGCACTGAACCGAGTGGCAGAAACCATGCTGGCCGAATCTTCCCTCTCTGAAGTGATCACGAGTGAAATCAACTTGAAAACAGCATTTGACGAATTCTGTCGTGCATGTGAGCTCTATCGCGATTTTCTTGTCGAAGAAGACGATTTGGATGAAAGCCGTGCATATTTTCACGAAGCCGAAGTGAGATATCTGGCGATGAAAGACCGTATAGCCCTACGTTTTGAGCAAATTCAGCAGCCTGGTCAAGCAGACAGAGAGCATGATATTACCCCTGAAGACTCGGTAAGCCAAATTCATTCTACTAATGATTCTTGTAAGTCTTCTAGATCATTGATGCGTTCCAGTGAGCGACTTCTACAGGAAACACGACTGACAAATGCTACAAGAAGGGCATCGTTGATGGCAGAGGCATCATTTTTGAAGATGAAACAGTCACTTGCAAATCGAGAGATACAGTTGCAACAACAAAGGGAGGATTTGGAAATGGAGATACAGTTGAGGAAACTTGAAGCAGAGGATGAAGTTTGCAATGATTTTGAGACCGTGATATCACATGCTCAGTCTGCAACTCCGTATGTTGGACGTGGACAAGTGAACCCCCATGTACACTCCACTCCTCCACAGTTGCCCATGCCTGGTGTGTCGCGCAGTGTCATCTCACGCAGTGGCGTTCAAGGTCATGTGATTGGTGCTCCTCCTCAGTTGTCAGTGAGTCAGTCCTTTGGTGAGCCAGTGAATCCCCATGTCCAGTCCGCTCCTCCACAGTTGCAGATGCCTGGTGTGTCGAGCAGTGTCATCTCACGCAGTGGCATTCAAGGTCATGTGATTGGTGCTCCTCCTCAGTTGTCAGTGAGTCAGTCCTTTGGTGAGCCAGTGAATCCCCACGTCCAGTCCGCTCCTCCACAGTTGCAGATGCCCGGTGTGTCGCGCAGTGTCATCTCACGCAGTGGCGTTCAAGGTCATGTGATTGGTGCTCCTCCTCAGTTGTCAGTGAGTCAGTCCTTTGGTGAGCCAGTGAATCCCCATGTCCAGTCCGCTCCTCCACAGTTGCAGATGCCTGGTGTGTCGCGCAGTGTCATCTCACGCAGTGGCGTTCAAGGTCATGTGATTGGTGCTCCTCCTCAGTTGTCAGTGAGTCAGTCCTTTGGTGAGCCAGTGAATCCCCATGTCCAGTCCGCTCCTCCACAGTTGCAGATGCCTGGTGTGTCGCGCAGTGTCATCTCACGCAGTGGCGTTCAAGGTCATGTGATTGGTGCTCCTCCTCAGTTGTCAGTGAGTCAGTCCTTTGGTGAGCCAGTGAATCCCCATGTTCAGTCAACTCCTCCACAGTTGCAGATTCCTGGTGTGTCACGCAGTGTCATCTCACGCAGTGGCGTTCAAGGTCATGTGATTGGTGCTCCTCCTCAGTTGTCAGTGAGTCAGTCCTTTGGTGAGCCAGTGAATCCCCATGTCCAGTCCGCTCCTCCACAGTTGCAGATGCCTGGTGTGTCGCACAGTGTCATCTCACGCAGTGGCGTTCAAGGTCAGTCCTTTGGTGTGCCAGTGAATCTCCATGTCCAGTCCACTCCTCCACAGTTGCAGATGCCTGGTGTGTCGCGCAGTGTCATCTCACGCAGTGGCGTTCAAGGTCATGTGATTGGTGCTCCTCCTCAGTTGTCAGTGAGTCAGTCCTTTGGTGAGCCAGTGAATCCCCATGTCCAGTCCGCTCCTCCACAGTTGCAGATGCCTGGTGTGTCGTGCAGTGTCATCTCACGCAGTGGTGTTCAAGGTCATGTGATTGGTGCTCCTCCTCAGTTGTCACTGAGTCAGTCCTTTGGTGAGCCAGTGAATCCCCATGTCCAGTCAGCTCCTCCACAGTTGCCCATGCCTGGTGTGTCGCGCAGTATCATCTCACACAGTGGCGTTCAAGGTCATGCGATTGGTGCTCCTCCTCAGTTGTCAGTGAGTCAGTCCTTTGGTGAGCCATTGAATCCCCATGTACACTCTGCTCCTCCACAGTTGCAAATGCCTGGTGTGTCGCGCAGTGTCATCTCACACAGTGGCGTTCAAGGTCATGTGATTGGTGCTCCTCCTCAGTTGTCAGTGAGTCAGTCCTTTGGTGAGCCAGTGAATCCCCATGTCCAGTCCGCTCCTCCACAGTTGCCCATGCCTGGTGTGTCGCGCAGTGGTGAACAAGATCATGATTTTGGTGCTCCTTCACCGTTACCATTTCCTTGCATGCAACAAGAATCACTGCAGCACCATGACATGAATGTTTCCCCAGAAGAAAGCATCTCCATGCAAAATGAAATAAATGACTCAGGTATTGAATATCTTGAAACTATGCGTAAATTAGCTGCTGCAACATTGCTACCAAAATCTGAACTGATGACATTTGATGGTGATCCTTTAAAATATTTCTCTTTCATAAAATCCTTTGAAAATAATGTGGAAAAAGATCTTTGTGATTCTAGCAGGCAGCTTCAACTTCTCATTCAATACTGTACTGGAAAGGCAAAGAAGGTGATAGAAAATTGCATTTTGCTGAGCCCATCAGAAGGATACAAGGAGGCCAAGAAGTTGCTGGCAGAAAGATTTGGAAATGTGTACAAAGTGACTAATTCTTGGATATGCAAAGTGACGAATGGACCAATGATAAAACCTGGTGATCGAGAAGCATTGATTGATCTGGCAGATGATTTACACAATTGTGAACTTACACTCAAGGCAACAGGGAGACTGAATCAAGTCAACAATGAAGACTGCTTAGTGAAGATTCTGGAGAGATGTCCTGCTTTCGTCAAATCTCGCTGGCAATCAAGGGTTTATGAATTCCGAGAGCGTGGACACAACCCAAACATCGAAGATGTTAGAAAATTGGTGAGAATGGTAGCTGTTGAAAAGAGCGACCCTGTATTTGGTGCACTCATGGAAAGGGATGGCAGTAAGCAGGCAACAAGGGACAAACGCATGAGACAACCTGGACATGTTGCTGATAAGTCAAGCCACAGCAGGCACGTGAACTTCAACATCCAGACAAATGCTGACCAGAAACCAAATGACAATGAAGGCAATGCAAGATGCTATCTTTGTGAAGGCAAGCATAAACTAGAAGTATGTGAAGATTTCAAAGGCAAAACTGGCGTGGAACAACTCCAATTAATTCGTTCTCGCAAACTGTGTGACAACTGTTTGTCTTCGAGTCACTTCTCAGCTGGCTGCAAGCGTCGAAACGAGTGCAAAGTGCCTGGTTGTCCTTTGAGAAGAAAACACATGACATCGTTACATGAAGCAGTGATGGCTTTCGAGAAGAAACGTCGAGAGACAACAATATCTGGAGCAGCTACAGATCAGCAGCAGTCCAGAAGAACAAATCAAAATCAGCTTGTTGGATCGAATATGCACAATGGGGCCGGATGTAGCAAAGGATTGACAATTGTGCCAGTAAAGATCAAAGGAAATGGACAGAGCAAGGTGATATGTACATATGCTATGCTAGATACTGGCTCAACTGCTTCATTCTGCACAGAGGACATCTTGAAGAAGCTTGGAATCTCTGGAACAAGATGCAAAATGTCTTTGGCTACAGTTAACAATGAAGAGCAACATGAATGTGTCATGGTCAACTTGGATGTCATGGATCTGGACGAGAATGTCATGATTGAAGTCCAAAATGCATTCTCTGTGAAGAAACTGAATGTGTCATTGGAATCAATCACAAAGCAAGATGATATAGACAATTGGCCCTACCTGCATGGTGTAACAGTCCCAAGGGCACTTACGAATCAAGATGTTGGTCTCCTTATTGGTGTGGATGTGCCAGAGGCGTTGCAACCAGAAGAGATTAGAAGAGCACAAAATGGTGGACCTTATGCAGTGAAGACGAAATTCGGTTGGACGCTTAATGGACCACTTTGGAGATATGGTAAAAACCGTAAGCAATGCTATCTCATTTCTTCCTGCGAAAATGATGACACGTTAGAGAAACAATTCAAGCAGTACATCAATCGTGACTTTTGTGAATCAACTGCTGACAACAACTGCAAAGCGATGTCGATGGAAGATAAGAAGGCACTAGCAGTACTCGATGACACAGCCAAACTTGTTGATGGGCATTATCAACTTGCTATACCGTGGAGAGACATCCAACCATGTCTGCCAAACAACAAATCAGTGGCGGAACACAGACTGAAACACCTGAAGAGGAAGTTGTCAAGGGATGTTGCCCTCTGTGAGAAGTATACCAACTTTATTGATGATCTCATGGTGAAAGACCACGCAAGAAAGGTTCCTCAAGATCAGATCAGTAGAAATGATGGAGCGGTTTGGTATCTACCACATCACAATGTGCTCAATCCGAAGAAGCCCGAGAAAGTCAGAATAGTTTTCGACTGTGCAGCAACATACCGTGGGAAATCACTGAATGACAATGTACTGCAAGGCCCTGACTTCACGAATTCACTTGTTGGCGTTTTACTCCGATTCCGTCAAGAATCAGTGGCACTGATGGCAGATGTTGAATCCATGTTCCATCAGGTACGTGTTCACCCAAATGATGTTGATGCATTGCGCTTCCTTTGGTTTCCCCATGGTGATTTAAGCAAAGATCCAGAAGAGTATCAGATGCTCGTCCATTTGTTTGGTGGTGTATGGTCGCCATGCTGTGCAAGCTATGCTCTGAGGAAGACAGCTGTCGACAATGCAGACCGATATGCCTTTGAAGTCACTGAAACTGTGCGCAGAAATTTCTACGTGGATGACCTGTTGAAGTCAGTCAAGGATACACAATCTGCAATCAAAATGTACAAAGAAGTTACTGAGCTGCTATCTCATGGAGGATTCCATCTGACGAAGTGGACAAGTAACAAGCGAGAAGTATTGGAGGTCATTCCAGACTCTGAGTTATCAAAGGAACTGAAGAATGTAGATTTTGAAAAGGACACGCTCCCAACTGAAAGAGCCTTGGGTCTCCAATGGAATACAGAAAAAGATAAATTTCAATACAACATTGGTTTCAAGGACAAGCCAGACACAAGACGAGGTATATTGAGCATCGTATCATCAGTGTATGACCCCCTTGGATTTGTCTCACCGTTTATCCTTCGAGCAAAGATGATTCTACATCAGTTATGTCGGAAGAAGCTTGCATGGGATGATCCTGCCCCAGAAGAAGAACGTCAATGCTGGAAGCAATGGCTTGCAGAACTACAAACACTTCAAGAATTTTCTGTTGACAGATGCTTCAAGCCAGAAACATTTGGTGAACCAAACTTGACAGAGCTACACCATTTCTCAGATGCTTCTGAAGCAGGTTATGGAGCAGTCTCATACATCAGAATGACGAACAACAAAGGCGCGGTTCACTGTGCATTCGTAACTGGAAAGTCACGACTATCCCCTTTGAAGTATATGACAATTCCACGTCTTGAGTTATCAGCAGCTACAGTGGCAGTGAAATTGGACCAAATGATCAGAAAGGAGCTCGACTGCGAAATCAACAAATCATTCTTTTGGACTGATAGCCAAGCAGTTTTGAGGTACATATACAATGAAAACAGAAGATTCCAGTCATTCGTTGCAAACAGGCTGGCAATCATACATGATGGATCTGACTCAGAACAATGGAGGTACATCGACACCGCTTCGAATCCTGCAGACGACGCTTCAAGAGGCTTGCATGCTCATCAGTTGTCAAGTAGCTCCAGATGGATTAAGGGTCCCCCATTTCTATGGCAGAGTGAAAGATCATGGATAGTGAAGCCGGAAATTGATGAAATCCCTGATGATGACGTTGAGCTGAAAAAGAAAGTGCGGTCATTTGCAGTCAACGACGAGAAAGAAGCAAGCATCATTTCTCTAATGTTTCTGAAATTTTCTGACTGGATGCGACTGAAGAAAGCTGTTGCATGGATTCTCCGTTTTAAACAATGGTTGCGAAGTAACGTACGCGATGCAGCGAATCAGTTTGTTAGCACTGGTCAACTGACAGTCGAAGAGATACAACAAGCTGAAAAATGCATTTTATGGCACGTACAAAGAGAAGCATATGAAGATGAAATGAACAAGCTGAGATCAAGAGTTGTTGTGTCCAAATCTAGCTCTTTGCGAAGACTGGATCCAGTGCTGTTTGGAGAACTGCTTTGCGTTGGTGGCCGTCTAAAGCATGCAGCATTATCTGACGAAGCGAAACATCCCGTTATACTTCCGAAGCAGCACCACGTTGTTAACCTGATAGTCAGACACTACCATAACAAGTCTGGGCATTCTGGCGTTGAGCATGTTCTCTCACTGATCAGGGAAAGATTTTGGATAGTGAAGGCAAGAGTTCCAGTTCGTAAGATAATCAATGAATGCTTTGATTGCAAGAAGAGATTACAGAAGCCTGTCCTGCAAAAGATGGCAGATTTACCACCAGATCGAGTCAATCCTGGTATGCCTCCATTTACGTTTGTTGGATACGACTGTTTTGGACCGTTCATGGTGAAAAGAAGACGTTGTCAAGAAAAAAGGTATGGTGTACTTTTCACATGTTTGGCAGTCCGTGCTGTGCATATCGAAGTAATTCATGGTATGGATACAGATTCCTTCATTCATGCATTAAGACGCTTCATGTCAAGAAGAGGTCGACCACAAGAAATGAGATCTGACAATGGAACAAACTTTGTTGGTGGCAATCGTGAACTCAAGGAAGCAATAGATCAATGGAATAAAGACAAACTACATCAGCACTTTCTGCAGCAGGAAATCAAATGGATTCCAAACCCTCCAAAAGCTTCTCATATGGGTGGAGTATGGGAACGAATCATCAGATCAACAAGAAAGATAATGCAGGCACTTCTTCGAGAGCAGCTGCTGGATGACGAAGGACTTCAGACCCTCTTCTGCGAGATTGAGTCGATCATCAATGGAAGACCATTAACCAAAGTGTCCGATGACCCAAAAGATGCCAATGCCCTGACACCAAACCATCTTTTGCTTCTGAAATCAAATGAATGTTTTTCACCTGGCATTTTCGTGAAATCTGATAGCTATTCAAGAAGAAGATAGAGACAAGTGCAATATCTTGCTGACATTTTTGGAGAAGATGGACGAGAGAGTACTTACCTACCGGGTGAGTCAGAAAAAACGTGGGGTGTTTGGCGGACTGTGACGTCGCGTTTAGCCACCCGACCGTTGTAAACTAAATTATTCCGTGCAGCCATAAATCTGACTTAGATCATAAACTTTTCCCCATCAAAATCGGTCATGTGATTCATTATTTAAAAAAGATTTTCTTCCTAAAACTTTGTATGGGGGTGTTGCAAACTGAGGAAACCTTTAACCATGCCCCTTCAGGGTTTTAGCCTTGCCAAAGCTGCAGGTACACGTGGTATTATCTGGGGAGCATGAAACAGTTTGGAAATAGTGTGTTCTCCCCTGGGATGCCTTGTCACGTCATAACTTGTTCTGCAAAGAGAATATGTTTGAGAAACAGTAAAAACGCATGCTTCTTTGTGTTGTAAAGAGCTTTATGTCAACAAGATCAAGGCGACGTTTCATGACAAAACTATTTCATTCTCCCCTGAGAATACCACGTGTACCTGCAGCTTTGGCAAGGGCAAAATGCTGAAGGGGCTCAATCAAAGATTTCATAAGTTTGCAAAACTCCCATACAACGTCTTACGAAGAAAACATTTTCTGACTAATACATCAAGTGACCGATTTCGGTGGGGAAAGGCTTATGATCTAAGTTAGACCTCTGGCTGCAAGAAAAAATTTAGTTCGCTACGATCGGGTGGCTGAACGCGATGTCACAATCCGCCAAACACCCCACGTTTTTTCTGACTCACCCGGTATATTGCAGATGAGACAAAAATGGCAAACTGTCAAGCGAAACTTAGCCGTCGATGACATTGTTTTGGTGATGGATGAATCATTACCAAGAGGTTCTTGGCCTTTGGGAAGAGTGACTGAGGTGACAAAGGGAAGAGACGGTCTGGTTCGTTCTGTGAAGGTGAAGACAAGCAAATCAGAACTTTTGCGACCTATAGACAAGCTATGCCTTCTTGAAGCAGCGGAAGATAGAGAAAATAGATGAGAAGGATATTTGTGCTTGAGATCAAGAAAAGGAAACAGTTACCGTCTGGTCCACTGTTTGGGGCCGGATGTGACGCACAAATGTACTCTAGGGACACGGGACCTGTTGTCCCCTGTGTATCAAATTTGGTTGTTTTTCATCTGTTAAGTTGTTTACGTCGTATAGTTGTTTTGTTCATTTGGTTCAGTAATATAGTGACACGTAGCGTAGTTGTAAGCCTCGATTCGATGCTCGTAGCTATAAAAGCGAAGCGCGCCTTGCTTTCGGGGCTTCTAGAGACAGTGAAGGTGAACATGATAGAAGACCGGGACACGAAGAAACTTTGGCAGCACGCGGTGGCATTTGCTTTGGATTTTGCTGAGCCTTTATAGCTACGAGGAAATAAAGTTTGTAAGTATAATTGACCCTGTTGTATTGTATTAATTTCTTCATATTCTGTATTCTTCGTTATTCCTTGTGTATGCATTATTCGTTAGTTTCTTATTCGTTTTGATTATGCTTCGTTTATGCGTATATTTGGTCTATTTGAAGTTGATTTGAGTTTATTTTATTGTAGCAAACCCCATCATTTTAAGCCTGAAGCCAGTGGTTATTATTGCTTTGGTTCTTGGGTTTTGGGCTTTGGATGTGAGTTGGAAAATTCCCCTGTAGCGATGCTTTAGAGATTCGTGGCTACATATATGGTTTGCGAACATGGAGCAACCACCAGTGCGCGGTTGCTGACATCAAAGACGAGAGTTGCTCCATTGAAGCAACAAACGATCCCTAGATTAGAGCTTATGGCACTGCCTTGTTGTGGATCAAGAAAGTGGGCGAATGGAAGCCTTTTGTTCAGCACAGAGTAAAGGAAATTTTGAAGTTGACAAATCCAGCAGACATAGTGTCTCGAGGAACCAAGGCAACAAAGTTGAAAGATGATAAACTGTGGAAAGAAGGGCCAGACTGGTTAGTCACAGAGGAATGGCCAAAGAAGTTAGAGGATCTAGACACAGATGAAGCTGAAGAGGAGCGTGTCAAAAGAGTTGTCCAGAGCAACATTGTGCGACAAACAGAGTCGAAGCAAAACTTATCATCAGTTATATACTGCAACCGGTTTAGTAAAGAAATCAAGTCAACCGAGTACCTATTGAATGTGAGAGAATATCATAAGATGAAAAGGGGCTCAGAATCAGCAATAGAGGAGGGAGAAGTTGTGATACTGAAGGATGCTGGGAGGCCCAGAAGTCAATGGAGATTGGGTAAAGTGTCAAAGTTACTCACTACAAAAGATGGACAAACCCAGGGGGTTGAGGTTCAAGTAGTTGACAAGAAGGGAAAGGTGGTGACTTTGAAGGGAGCGGTCGAGTTATTGTATCCATTAAAGATAAGAGCAGAGAAAGAAGAAGCCGGGGAAGAGATCACAAACTCTACGGGAAAGTAATATCAAGAAGAGGAGGTGCAAGAGTTGCAAGTCGAACAGGAAGTTATTGCAGGAAAGAGACCAAGACGCACCGCTGCCATTGATGCAGACTGGCGCCGCCGACAGTTGGGAGATCAGATAAACTGATCAGGGGGAGAACGTTGCGGCGCAAAACGCTAAATCGAAACTGAAGTGCCAGCGAGGCCGCTTGATGGTTGACAGTTTTACGGTGTGATGGTAGATGAGTGAAAAATTTGCAAGATGGAGAACTGAAAATGGTAGAGTTGAAAGAAAAGGAACGCGAGAATTGAAGAGAGAAAGATGTTGCAACGTAGAGATAGAGTAAAGAGTAAAGGGATGTGAGTTGTTTAAATTTATTCTGTTTGTGGAGCTTGTTCTGTTGTTGTATTGAAGATTGCTAGGAAGAAGATGACACTAGGCCTGTTGTGTTATGATTATTGAAACCTTTGTTTTGTTGATTGGTAGAATGTTGATAGATAAAGTCCTCTGAACAAAGAAAAGATTGAAACAAGAGTGATTGGTTTCGTGGAATAAATATATTTATCTTATAATCTGTTATCGTTTATGTTCTGTTTCGATTATCACGTTGAAACAGTTATTGATTGTGTCAGTTTATTTGTGTGTTATTCTCGATTGGAAGCGATTGGGTGGGCGTAGATTTGTGTGTTGTCTTATGTAGGGGGTTGGGCCCAGAAATCCCTGACAGCATGAAAGGTCACAAGGGTTTGTGGTTATCTTCTCAAGTTCTAACAACTTCACCCAATACTGATGTGTACATTAATAATTTGCTGATTGGGCCTTGTGTATTATTATCTGGTAATAACTATCAGAAATTCTTGTTAGTATGCAAGTTTCTTAATCTTGCTGTCCCAAGTAGAGCACGTTTACTCGCTGTCAGCGGTTAGTTTATGTACCAATAATTTTGGATGCATGGAAAGGGATGGAAGAGAAGATTCTTGATGTTTTTGTGTCCATATGAAGATCTTGGTTTGCTATGTGATGGGAGAAATGATTCTCCAGGATTCAGTGCAAGGTACTGTGTGTATGTAATTATGGAGCATGTAACTGGTGTCCTTGTTGATTTGGAAGTATTGGATAGAAGAGAAACAGGGGGTCATTCACCAAACATGGAGAGGGAGGGCATAACACAACTTTTGTTACACTTGATGTCTCAGATAGATGTATCAGAAGTTGCGACAGATACATCCAGCTCGATTATCCCGAGGCTAAAGGAGCTACAAGGTAAATATAACAATGAAATACTCTTCTCATTGAGTTTTGCAATGAGAAGAGTTTTGCAAGATGCTTCTAAAATGTAAGATCCTGTCAGTATACACAAAATTATCTAATTGAACATACAAATATTTTGAGGTATTTTTGGTTGGATTCCGACTTTCCACGGTTTTAGAATAAATCAACAACAACAACATTCTAGAATGCTGAGTCAGCATTTTTTCATTTCAAATGTCACAAAAATGCGGATGGAGAGGATCAGGATGGATTTGTAATTTGTAATCTGCAGTTTGGTGCAAATGAGCGACAAATTGTGGGTTTTGTGGTAAAAGCATGACATTTGGCATAAGTTCTCAGTCCTCGGAGTACTCAGTCCTCGGAGAACGCAGTGAGAGAGAGGCATTCTCGCGAACAATCTGTTGCTACGATGTGAAGATCAATGGTGATGCTGAATATATCTCTTTATTTGATGTCTTTCAAAACCTCGTCTGTCTGGCTGCAGTCGACTGGTCAGAATTGCAGTAATGTTGATACCAATGTTCTTGTGTTTCACTACTTGATCAAGCATGAACGACTGGAGTGGTCAAATAACGAGTATGGCATTTTGAAAGGAAATGGCCTTAAAAATTAGCAACTTCCCTTATCCTCTAGGTGCACTAAAGTAAAGGTTCTTCCCTTGAAAGAAACAGCAAAGGGCCTTTTCTTGATCCTCAAACATGTTGGGAACGCGATAATATAACTTAACAAATTCCAATCCTTCTTTTAAACCTTTCAGCGCTGCAAATTAAATTTCTCACAGCTTCACAGCTCCGCACTACTTCGCCAATTTGAAACAAATGAGCAAGCACCCCGCGGCGTGATTACTCGTGTACGAACATTTTTGCCCAATCAAAATCTGACCTGCTTCCCAAACTTTTCAGGAAATTGATTGATCAATCAGGATAGATGGTAGACAAGCGCTTTGACTTTGTTGCACAGACTCTACACTTTTGGATAGTCGAGTATGCACGCAGGCTAAACCGCATACCACTCACGTTGTTTAGCATTGTACTCCTCTCGCTTTTTGTTGCCATCTTCTATTCCATAAAAAGCTACTGGTTTCACTGACGACCCACCATCTGCGCCACCAGAAGCAGGGCCTAAGCTACCTTGGCCTAGCCTTTCCCTGCTGAGTCTACGTTTCTTCTTTTCCTTATTATTTGCTTCTTGTAGCCGATTGTAAGACTCTTTTAATTGTGTGGCAAGATCTTCGTATTTCTTTCTCGCGGAATCAACCTTGTCACCACTACTACTGCTGCCTGGAGCGTCTGTCATTACACCACAGCAAAGCAGTTGACGGCATATGGTGTGATGGGCAAAGAACTATGCGCGTCAAACCAAAGAACAATAGACATCTATTTAACAAATCTACTTTCCGTTTTCCCCCGTACCTTTGTAACATAATATAGCTCCGGTTTCACTGTGAGAACCTACTGTTTGTTTTGATGTTGCATGATGCAAGCACTGGAGGCTGTGAATGGGAGGCTATGAAGTCCATTGTTCTATTTAGCCAATCACATGCTGGGGACATTACAGCATTTAACTGCAAGTTTTGAACATCTTGCCCTTGCCATCTTGCCTACTGGATATGGGAAAGCACTTTGCCTCACACTTCCAACAATATTGAGTGAAGGAAAAATTACTATTGCTATTTTCCCATTAAACTCTTTAAAGTAAATGAACAGAGAAATAGCGACATAATCTAAACATAGCACAAAAGAACGGGATGAGCCACTAATCTTCCTTTTGTTTTCATTGATCAAGAACATCAAATACTATAGGTTATATTTAGATGGACCCAGTCCCCCTGGCTAAGTTGCTTTTAACCCCCTTGATTTACTTTAATGTCGAGTGAAACACCATGGTGAATCAGTGTACTTCCAAACAGTCTTTTGGGGGTCTACTGCATGATATGAACAGCGCAAATCCTGGTACTAACACTGTGCTCATTACACCAGAGAGCTTTCAGAAGGAAGATTTTCAGCAGTCATTAAAGAAGCTTGCAACCAAGAAGTTAATTTCCTTCATTGCCATTGATGAAATTCATGGAATGGTAGAACCAAGCCAAGATTATCGCCCAGACTACAGGAAATTATCAGATATCATTGATTTGGGCATTCCACTGCTTGGTTTGACTGCAGCAGCAACAAACGAGACACCCCCGGGTATTTGAACATAAAATATTCCCCATCCTCAGGCAGTTCCCTGCCAATTCTTTCCCATCCTCTGGGGGGAATTCGAAAATGCTAGGAGCTTTCAACCTCGTACCCAGTGAAAATGAATGTTTTCCGTAAACTTCAATGCCTACATTGACCCTGGAGCCTGTTAGCATATTCTGTTATTTGATTTGCTCTTTTCCAAACAAAAGGAGTTTCTCTCACCTATGAAGCCCTGGCGTTCAGTCAAAATAAAGAACATTCAGATGGCTCTGGATACAATGAGTTCTGTTCAAACCATGAAATCTACATTTCGAAAATGTCAAATATGGGATTCGAAAGGACCTGCTGTCTGCCAAATTATGCTAATTATTCCGATCAAAATTTACAAAATTTGTTAGCCTCCTATGGAAAGCAAAAGATACCCTTGGGAACCAGTTCGAGGATATTTTGCCATTTCTCAATGTCCAGCCCCTAGGTATTTGTCAACAAATTTCCTGCCATAGGCATTGGTGCAGTACATCTTTGTTGACCCCTAGGCTGGTCAGGGTAGGAATTCAATAATGAAATGTTTCCATCATAAAACAACTGCCTGTAATGCAAAGAATGGAAGATGGTATACAGTATAAATCAGCCACAAGCAACCTTATGGCTATATGGAAACCAGCCGGCCACATGAGGTGTGATGCAGGGCCTCCGACGACAGGGGGCCGGAGGGGGGCATGGCCCCCACTTTTTGCAAATCATGCCATTCTCGAAGGCAACTAATCATGTTGTGCTGTTGTAATTGTTTTGTATCAATTTTGCCCCCCCCCTTACTTTTCTGATCTCGTTGGCCTGGGTTTGGCACCCCGTTTTTTTTTAATTTAAGGCCATTTTTGATACCAGATGTCTCTTTCTTATATTGTTAATGCTCTAATTTGTTGGCAAAGTTAATTCATTTTTGTGTAAAGGACTTAAAAAGTACCCATTAAAGTCATGTGTAAATTGTGAAAGCACACAGGTTTCTCAAGGAGTGAAAAAGGCTCTTATGCTTCTTATTTTGAACTGTTGCTTTCAATCTCATTTTCAAAATATAGTTTTCTAGGGTACTGTATTCTTGGTTGATATACACCTTCATTAAAACATGTTGCCTCATTTATTATTTTGTTTGATTCAGTCTTGCAATATGAGGCTTGATGCTCAAGATATAAGGCTCAAGGGCTCGGGACTGTCAGGACTGCCAGGACTCTAATACAAGGATCAAATCATCAAGGCTTGAAATACAAGGCTCGGAACACGGGGCTCGACATATACCGGGTGAGCCAGAAAAAAGTTCCCACTTTTGAAAATTCATAACATCAACAGTACTGGATGGATTGGAATGAATCAATATTTGCTTGACAGCCAAAAGATCAAAGTATTTTTGTGATTTTTCTCGCCTTGTTACAAGCATTTGAAAAATTGGTAAATTCAAGTTTATAACTACTTTGTAGTTGCAAAGTACGTAAGTACCTTTTAACCTTCAAAAGATTGCCATCTGGAGCTTAACTCATTCAGGGTTGAATGATTCCCTGCACCATCATTGGTAGTCATCCTGTTTTCAATAGAAGACGGTTGCAAGACAGTTTAGGAGACTTTTTTTGGTAGTTTATTGTCTTTATGGATATAAATTTAGCCTCGTGCTTTAGGAAACTTGGTATTCTGATGATGAAGCACAGCTTTGCTTCGAAACGTCAATAATTCAACATGGCCTAGTCTTTTAATTAACTTCTCGGATTTGTCACACATGGATTTGTCGTAATCATTAACTTGAATTGTCTTGGAATGAAATAATATAAACAATGAAAATGATTATCGTCGCAATTCTTGCTCTTAGTTTAGGAGCCACTGGAAACAGGTTTTGATTTGCAGGGTGTTGATAACAGTAACAATGATAGTAGCCTTATTATTCTAAATTCTAGAGCAGTTAGTTGTTTCAGGTCATTGACCTTCAACAGCTTTTTTTATCAGCTAAACAATGATATCTTTAAAGCATAACACGCAATTATTTCGCTCCAAACAGCATCAGGGAATGGAAAGCAAGCAAGAACCTCAATAATATGAAAACCTATTATTTTTTATCGTAAAATTCAGCATGAAAAAACATTGCCAGGGAGGTGTACCTCATTTGGCATAGGGTTGGCCTACCTGTTGGCGTTGCAATGGTGTACATTTGGCGTAGCAATGGTGTACATTTGGCGTAGCAATGGCGTATCGCAGATCCGCAGATCAATTTGGCGTTTGGCGTAGGTTTGGCAGATTTGTAGGACTTGGGATCGAGGCTGGTATCTATGGTGATTCGCGCCAAAATGCCAAATGACTTGGATACTAGGGAGGGGAGGAGCAGAAGGTAGCAGAATGTAGACTCATTCCAAAAAGTCCCTTGTTTCGCTCCCCACAGACTCAGTTGCTAAAACAAAAGCGATAGCAGCAACAGCAACAGCGAAAGTTAGAGGGACTTATGTAATGAATCTATTGCCTCTTCTTTGGAAAATTGCCTCTTCTTTGGAAATTCGTTCCTCAAATTGTGATGTCAAGGGTTTTGGCTGCTTTGCAATCCAGCCTTCAAGTTCTGACATTCCAAAACAGAGCCTCTTCCAGCCTTCAAGTTCTGACATTCCAAAACAGAGCCTCTTCCAGCCTTCAAGTTCTGACATTCCAATACAGAGCCCCTTCCAGCCTTCAAGTTCTGACATTCCAATACAGAGCCCCTTCCAGCCTTCAAGTTCTGACATTCCAATAAAGAGCGTGCCTTCGAGTTCTGGCATTCAAAAACAGAGTCTGCCCTCAAGTTCTGACATTTCAAAACAGAGCCTCTTCCAGCCTTCAAGTTCTGACATTCCAAAACAGAGCCTCTTCCAGCCTTCAAGTTCTGACATTCCAAAACAGAGCCACTTTCAGCATTCTGCACAATTGCCATTGTCTTCATCAACAGCCATTCTCTGCAGCTCAAGCTCACCTAGAAAAGAAAGAATTCATGACTGCAATGAAGGACACAGTAGTAAACAGGATGATGATAGCAACTCGGAAAGGAGCATGCAAGCATCACACTGTGAAATGCCATCCATTCTTGAAGAGGCAGGGGATCAGGTAAATCTCTATTTCCTTTTCCTTAGGCTAAGGCTAAATTTTCTTTTCTGGAAGTCCTGGAAAAATAGGTTACAACAGAAATTAGAGTTATTCATAGATGGAGGAAAGCATCTGTGCTGTCAATAATTGTCAAGAACATCAATAAAAATTTAAGTAAAAGTCTTGTCAAATCAAAGACATCTTGCAGTAATTTCTTCTGAGCCATGTGTGGAATACTCAAAAAAATACTTCATTTTGGGTACGAGGGGCCAATTATTTTCCAATAGCCTAAAAGTTCTTTTACGTGGTTTCTAAAATGCGGGACCTGATCTGTACTGCAAATTTGAAAATGTTTAAGAAATTCCTCCCCATACAAAAATCTATGTGTATAATCCTATTAGTTATGTTTTATTTCCTGTTTAATTGAAAATTTGTTGGTTGTATGTTGTTTTAAAGAGATTTTTGTATGTAGTGGAATTTTAAAATTGAACTGAACTGAACTGTTCCACTTTGAGGGGCATTTCACTCATTCGAAAAAGTGTACAAGATGTTTCAAAGCAAAACGATTTTAACAGATTGTTGATGGATTTTTCTTGAACACGAAAGGATTTTTGCCAAAGATGTACAAGACTTTCTGGGAGTGAGATGCCCCTTGAGAATGTCATGGAGAGCTATTTGGTCAAGTTTTTTAAACAATTCAGCAAACATTAGGTTACAACCAGTCTAACACAGGCTAACACGAGGTTTCCACAAGGCTATCTCTTCAGCAAGCTTTTCTAGGCTAGAACAAGGTTGCAAAGAAGGCTGGCATGCCTATTTGTACAGGCAGGGGCGATGTAAAAATCTCGTACACCTTTGGCAAAAATCCTTTTGTTTTAAAAAAGAATCCCTAAAATTCCATGGTTATAAAAAGTTTGTACACCTTTTTGGAAGAGTGAAGCGCATTTGAAGAATTTTCAAAGAAGGTTTATTTGACATTTGATACTTAATGACGAAATTCTTGGGAAGCTTGTCTCGTTTGAAGCATTGGTGATGGGCATTAATAAGAGCAGAAACCTGAAACCTGAAAACTGAAAGGTTTCTTCTCTTTTAATGCCATCACCAACCTGAACATCTTTTACTCTCTTTTTAACAGGAACTGTCATCTTCAGACAACAGCAGCCCTAAGCAGCAGAGCAGTCATGATCATCTTCTTTCACCTAACCCACGCAAGCGAAAGCATGGGATGAAAAGAAGTATCAGCATCCCGATCACAATTGCTTTTCCTGCCAAAACCAAACGCGAAGTAGACGACATGCTGACATTCTACAGCACTGCATTCAATCCACTGAGATCTTCGAGTGCATTATCCACTGCCTCTATCGCAAAGCTAAAGCAACAAGTTCTTGTATTCCTTCAATTCCTCGTCACTAAGAAGAAGCTGCTATCACCAAGGCTTTCCTCCTGCTTCAAGATCAAGCTCGTGAAAGAGTTTGTTGATTATCTCCTCAAAGACATTGCGATGGGGCACTCCACTATAAAGAACTATCTTGCTTCTTTGAAGAATGCTGTCAGCTTTTTGTCTGCAAGAAAGAAAAAATATGCCAAAAAAGTTAAAGAGAATGGAATCTTGCGAAGAATTTCAAACCTTTATAATCAGCTTCAGGTATGTTTACATAGAGCATTTTCATCATTTTACTGATTTCCACATAGGGCACCTTCACATGAGGAAGAAAAATTTAGGGGGGGGGTACTCCCAACAAAAAATTTAATTTTTTTTTAGAAGCAATTTGCCCAACTGAAGGCGGAATTCTGCCCGATTATGGGCTTATTATAGTCAACGAAACGAAACGAAACGAAACCGAACGAAACCAAAGCAATTTGGCTTTTTTCCATTCCCAAAAGAATGCAAAAATTGTTTTCAAATCATGAAATCATTTTCAAATCTCTTGTACTAAAATAATAAAGAATCATCAAAGAATCATAAGGAGGAAGGAATCATGAACGCACATTTACAACAACTTCTGTAGGAAAAACAATTGTCCAGAGATTCCTAATGCGCTAAACACATTGGTTGATGAATTTTGGTTGGATTGTATAGGTGATCTCAAGAGAGACATAGATCCCTTTTAAATACCTTACGTCCCATGTGTTGACACCAGTTTCAATTCGATTCTCCCTGAAGTGGATCCCTTAGGAACGAAACAAACTGTTTTCAAATCATGAAATTGTTTCGAATCTTTTGTGCTGAAAGAAATCAGCTTAGCTCGAGCCGTAAAACTGTAACGCAATTTTTGTGTGAAAAATTGTCTGGAGATTCCTAATGCGCTAAACACATTGGTTGATGAATTTTGGTTGGATTGTATAGGTGATCTCAAGAGAGACATAGATCCCTTTTAAATACCTTACGTCCCATGTGTTGACACCAGTTTCAATTCGATTCTCCCTGAAGTGGATCCCTTAGGAACGAAACAAACTGTTTTCAAATCATGAAATTGTTTCGAATCTTTTGTGCTGAAAGAAATCAGCTTAGCTCGAGCCGTAAAACTGTAACGCAATTTTTGTGTGAAAAATTGTCTGGAGATTCCTAATGCGCTAAACACGTCGGTTGATTAATTTTGGTGGAATTGTGTAGTAGATCTCGAGAGAGACATTGATTCCTTAATTCTCCAGAATTCTTCAAGAGAGTGATCAGAATTCCTGAGCCAATTGATAGACTGTTGATATTTTGAGGAAAGCTTGGTAAAATAACAATGTCTTAGAATTCTTGAGCCTTAAGGAAAACCATTGTCAGTATGTGCAGGCCTGTAAGTTAATCAATTGCAAATACGTGAAATGACATGAAAAATGCATTTTGAGGCTGACACATAAAGATGCAAATGAAATTTTATGTTATGCTTTTGTTATTTCATACCCTTGTATTGAAAACCATTATTTTAAACACTCTTTCATTTTGTAATGTAAAATAATTGTCATCTTATTTCAAACAATATTTCAAATTTTTATCAAATTTTTATGGTTATTGTAAAACATTCCGTAAAACATCCTAATCAAGTGTCATCAAATCTCCTCTCATGATTTCTCTAAAACTTTTGGGAAGATTTGTATCCTATCTGGCAGGATGACCATTTCCTGACATGTTTGCCATTACCAGGGCCGTAGGAAGCAGCTTCGGATTGGGGGGCAATTGTTCTTAAAACAATAGAGAATAGTACATCTAGTTAATGCTGTGACGTAGCACCATTCTTTCAAAATTATTGGGGGGGGCTTAAGCCCCCTGCCTCACCCGCTTCCTACGGGCCTGGCCATTACTCAAGTTTTCAGATCAACTTACAAACTGTATTTTCTGTTGCAGACGAGGTACAAGGTACAGCAAAGGGTGTTTAGTGATGAAACCACTAAATTTGATTGGCAGGATGTCTTCGAGGTCCTCCGGAGGATGAAAAACGAACTGCAGTCATTTGAAGGAACTAAAATGGAACATGCTCGGATGCTACATAACTATGTGATCCTATTAATGTATACAAGTGTTGCACCGGTAAGTTTGAAGCACAAAGTTTTCCCCAACGTCGTTTTTTGCAGTTATTTTATCTATCATCATTGGAGCAATTTAAGATGATTTAGAAATGATTTCTAAATCATCTTTCATTGATTTCTAAATCATCTTACATTGCTCCCCAACCCCTCCCCAATGAGATAGAGTTTGGGATGCACATTGTTTTTGTAATTTGAAAAAGGAAAGGCCACGATACCAGCGTCGATTGTTGGATCCGAAGATGCTTGCGGTGACGAATAAATTAATAAGTTTAAAGGCAGAAACACCGCAATACAACAAAAAAACAGCAAATGGTTGAATAAATTTTATGCCAATATTTCGTCCTGCCATGCAGGACTTCTTCAGGGCTGTAATGTAACAGTTATGACTGAGAATGAAAAGAATAAAATATGTTTATTACCTAGTTATTTGTGTGACTATTTTTGTTCTTGAAAGCTCCTCTTAACGCAAAAATGTTCTTTTAACAGGGGCGAAATACCGAATTCATGACCATGCATCTCATTAATGGTGAAGCCCCTCAAGACGCAAAGAATTACATCGAATATCATGATAGTGGTAAAATCATCCTCAAGCTTCGCAACTATAAAACTTGCAAAATCTATGGACCAACAGTGCATAATCTGGAAACTTTCCCTGAACTGACTCACGCAATAGAACGATACATGAAAATTCGTAACAGGCTTCTCTGTGGTCATCAGCACGATTTCTTCTTCATGCGCCGAAGTGGCGAGCCTTTTCAAGAGAGTTCGCAGTTTTCTCTTTACCTCAAGCAGAACTACAAATCTTTCTCAGATGGCATTGAATTTACGACCACAAGTCTGCGAAAAGCTCTGACAAACTACGGCTTTGCATCGAATAAGTCCCCTGAGGAATTGCAAGCAATCAGTCGCTTGATGGCACACACTGACGAGACGCACAAGAAATACTACCACACGAGGAGGAATGACCATTTAACCAAGATTGGAGCAGTTGCACTGTCAGAAGACACAGCCCGCAACCTCGGTTTCAAACGTAGAAACATGTCTGCCAGTGCTACTGATGTTCCTTGTGTTGATCAGATTGTTGCCTTGGTCAGTGATGCATCAACTGCAAAGAAGCCCGATATTTGGCTGGCCAAAGTCATATCCGTTGACCTGGAGACGAAACAAGCAGCACTTGCTGAGCTGATTGAAGAGGAATCCAACTGCTACAAATTCAAAATTGGCTCTAAGTATACTGAACCGTTTTGTAGTTTGATTTCTCCTGTTGATGTGTGCTATGACGAGAGCCATAATTTTTACTACCTACGATCAAACAAATTAGATGTTCATAATTTTGTTGAGGAACAACATCGGGATTCTTCTGGCAGTAGTGATAACTATGTGTAACAAGGGGCGTGTCACTCTTACAAACAGTCTCGTACAGCTTTTGCAAAAATCCACTTGTTTTCAGGAAAAATCCATATAAAATCCCTGAAATCATATTGTTTAAAAACATCTCTAAGCTTTTTTCGAAAGAGTGATACACCCCTTGCATTGCTTTGATGTGAAACAGATTTGCTAGGGGAAAATGTCACTTTGCAAGTCAGCAAAATGCTTCAGCTTTAAAAGAAACGTAAAACTTCAAGTTGATTACATCATTTCCAATTGCATTTCTTGATCCAAATCACCCATCTTAATTTTTAGTGCCATCAGCTGCATTCACCTAAAAATAGCATAGCTCTCGACTTGCAAGATGCAAAATTTTGTTATCACAGGACAGCATTTCTATTGACAATGGTATCACCTTGCATGTTCAAAGTTTGACAAGTAGACAAAATAATTATTTTATCTTGATTTCAAGTTAAGTATATCCTCCCCTCGCCTGGCCCCTCCCCCTGGCAGAAGCTAAGAAAGACCATCGGTATATTCGATGGAAAGTAAATTGCGTAAGTCAGGACAAATAGAAGTTATACCTCTCTCCCTCTAATTAATGTCAAAATCACTTTTTGCAAAGAACAAGCACCGTAAAGTGTGTAAGCACTTGCTGAGCTGATTGAAGAGGAATCCAACTGCTACAAATTCAAAATTAGCTCTAAGTATACTGTACCATTTTGTAGTTTGATTTCTCCTGTTGTGTGCTATGATAAGAGCCATAATTTTTACTACCTACGATCAAACAAATTAGATGTTCAGAATTTTGTTGAGGAACAACATCGGGATTCTTCTGGCAGTAGTGATAACTATGTGTAACAAGGGGCGTGTCACTCTTACAAACAGTCTCGTACAGCTTTTGCAAAAATCCACTTGTTTTCAGGAAAAATCCATATAAAATCCCTGAAATCATATTGTTTAAAAACATCTCTAAGCTTTTTTCGAAAGAGTGATACACCCCTTGCATTGCTTTGATGTGACTTGATGTGATTTGACAATTTTAAGCCCTATTAACATTTTATTAGTGGTCAGATTAACGCAGAACAAGTAGAATTCGATGATATGGAATAAAGCTGGATTTCCAAATGCATTCAAAATAAGCGCGACGCACCGTTTTAGTTATTCCTCATAATGAGATAGGTCTGGTTTGGTTTGGTTTGGTTTGGCAGAAAAATTGCAGTGTCAGTGATTCAATTAATTGAAGTTCTACAAATAAAAATTCCGCGCAAGCAATACGAGAAATCCAGCTTGAGAATTAAGAAGATCCGGAGGATGAAAGCAGAACTGCAGTCATTTGAAGGAACTAAAATGGAACATGCTAGGATGCTACATAACTATGTGTATAACTACATAACAATCCTTCACTCCTTTTGAAATTATCCCTGTGAAATATCGGGAATGTACGTGTATCATTTTGATTAACGAAGTTGATATGTTGTTTATAATTCATAGATAGAAAGTTCTTACATATACTGTACCAATGTGCTGCTTCCTCGTCTGTTTCTGTCATTCCTGCATCTGAATGCAACCTTGTGATGCAACCAAAAAGAGCTTCAATTTGAAAGCCAATCATGAAATATTGATACGCTTCGCCCGAGGAAACACATGCTTGCCCCCGTGTAGTAGGTTAAAAGCTCATGCGTTTAACCCACTGCACGGGGAACACATAAGTTTCTTCGGACAAAGCGATCTCGTAAATGCTTGCCCAAACATGTTTGACAAATTTGCCAGATGCATTGTTGCGAGTAGATATCATTTCATTCATGATTTCTTTGATGTCTGGTTTTTACAATAGACAGATAATTGCAATCCTATTTAATTTCTAAAATTGGACATGATGCCAGACAGTGCAGACAGTTATTGTTAGGTGGTCACACAGCGCAAACAGTTGTTTGTCAAATTATGATATATGATACCAAGTTTTGAATGAAAGTTAATTTGACACGTAATTTCATTATCTATGTGTGTATTTCAATATCCTTTACCATTGAACGAAATTAATGACCAATTTCCGACTCCTTTCATAAACTTGTGAGATTGAGACATAAATATTTGGGCATTTCAGAATAAAATGACAAACAAAGGTGTACGTTTCTACGTGTTTACGTATTTTACACAACTACGTCTTTATCTTTGAGTTCGCTCTATTGAAACTTCAACAAATTAACGCTAATTCCTTAATTCAACGAAGGCAGGATCATTCATGTGTAATTTCCATGAATGACTTTTAACTTTCTTTGGATGAAGCAAATTATCGTACCATTTAAAAGCCTGTAATTTGATGATTTCTTCACATGAACAACAGCGTTTCTGAGAAAAGCACTTTGTAACATTTGCCAACAAAGATATCAAAATTAACTATGCGAGCAAGCAATAAATGAATTCAAAAGGGCAGTAAAAAAGACAAGAGGCAACATGGTACGGCTGAGTTTTAAAATAGGCTAATTTCGTATCTGTCCGCCCGCGCAGTAGGTCGAGGTTCATGCGCAGTAGTGCATTAGTGGGTTGGAACTCTGCTGGGCGCATGCGCACTAACCTACCGCATGGGGGGCGGGGATATTTCAGTTTCCAGGGATGATATAAAAAGCCGGCTATTGACTGCTTTGAAATAAGGAGAACAGAGTTGAATGACCAAAAAGTCAAATTTCTTACCAGTTTTAAGAAACTACAGGCTCTTGTTCTTGGTGAAAGCCACTTTGATAAAGCAGAAGTTAGTTAGTAATTGTTATCAATTTTCAAATACACGAAGATGCTTGCTGGCACTTTTCAAAACAATCGTGCAGAATTTGATTGGTGTTTGAATGAAAGATCTTGATTGACAGGTCATTAGAACAACACCCGAGGGGGGCCCCTCAGAAGGTCGCACATGTTTCAACGGTTTATCGATCATTTGTCCTCTATCAATTTTCAAGATGGACGATACGTTGGCAATGTTAGAGGAATTGAGTAGGCAAATTGTAAATATAGTTCAAGATTATGTAGATAGTGTAAATATTGTAAATAAAAATGTAAATTCTGTAAATTGTGTAGATATACTTCCAATTCTGAATTTTTGGGCCGATGAGGCTTTAAGAAACCTTACAAGCATCCTTAAAGCCAATGGTGAGTACATTTTCTTTTATCTCTCTATTGCCCAAAGTACTTTGACAGCAAAAACCTTTTGCTGCATTCGTTTAGGCTACGAACGATCCTTGCGAGGCTGAACATTAATTTATTTTATCATTCATTACATGGAAATTCCCAGGTTGTATCAAGTTGCCTCATGAAATTGTATCAGGAGACCTCTTTTACACTGTCCTCTGGTCTACGTGATTTTCCATTGATTTAGGTGTGATTTCGCAAAACAAACAAGGGATTTGATGACCGTCTCCCGTGACTTTGAAGGAGTATTCCTTCCAGCGACAATTGAAACTCAGACCCCTAGGGACCTCTACCACACCCAATTTGCACTCTCTTCTTTTTATAAGAATAATGTTTATGAGAATATTCATGCTCAGAATCATCCAATTTTTAAGAATATTATAAGAATGTTGCCAGCCTCAGCTGGCATATTTGTGACTCGTTTTTCAGCAGTTGCCTGTTTTGTGATATTCATAACAGAGAATACTTTAAGAATATGTTCAGGCTCAAAACAAAACTTTCTTAAGAATATCGAGGCTGGACAAAATTTAAAATATTCTTGTTAAAAAAAAGAGTGTACCACTTTCAGCACAATATGAGTCTTTCATGATAGTTTGAAATTCTGGACATGATTTTACAATAGACCTTTTAGCTATTCTGAAAAGAATCAGAATCGAACGCTATTTTGCTACATTTTGTAGAATTGTCGAGTGTGCACAATAGTGATAGAAGCTCTATCGCCACTCGATCGAATGTCGCATATAAAAATGTATAAAAATAACGTTCGATCCAGGCTCTTTTGTAGAATAGCTAAAAGGTCTACTCTTTTAGAGTGCAGACACTTGCCAAAACCTCATCCACATTCTTGGATTGGGTCTCGATATCCCGCCCACATTCTGGGATTGGGTCATAACAGAAATTCTTGCAGTGCACACCCCATGTCACCTAAGAGAGACCCCCGCTCCAGTTTGGTACTGCGGGCCAATCCTTTGTTTCGCGTAAAACTGTACTACATTAACTTCCTTCACCAATTAAAAAACATATTAATTCATCTATTTGACAAATGAAAGCACTGAACATAGTTTTATTTTTTCCATCTTATTCAACAGATTTGGCCCGTCCCGCACCACCCTTAAAAAGACTCAGATATTCAGGAGGTGAAGACGGTAAATATTTTACTGCCGGGTTAGCTTTCATTGTAAACTTGCAAGCACTGTTTGTTAGACTTTAGAGAACTTCAAAAATTATCTTGGTTAATGGGACCATTTACTAAACATCTTCGTGCTAGAAGGTGAGGGGTGTATCGCTCTTCCGAAAAGGGGTTCTAGATCTCCTAAGACAATATGATTTTTACGGATTTTTCTTGAAAACGAAAAGATTGTTGCCAAAATTGTACGAGATTTTTACAGAGTGATGCGCCCCTCGCTAAAAGGGACTCTTAGTTTAAACTCCAGGTCGAAGAAATGCATAAAGGTGAAAAAAGATGCACTCTCACGAGGTGATTTCCGAGGGGTATTTCACTCATTCAAAAGAGCGCATGAGATTTTTCAGGAGTAAAGGGATGTTTAAGGATTTTTGATAGATTTTTCTTGAAAACAAAATTGCTGTGGCCAAACCAGTGTTGGAAGACTACGAAGAGCAGTTTTCAGTGCATGAAGACTTTGGCAGTATTGGAGTATGAATCATGGAAAGGATTTGGATAAAGTTGCAGCGAGACAGTAAAGAGCAGCATTCGTCCAATCATAAGTAAGAAAATGGTTGTTGATGGCCACAAATTGGAATAACCTTTTGATATATACAGTATAAATCAATAGGCTTTTCTAAAAATTTAGCATGCTGCTGTAGAAGATGGTATATAACATACGATCTTCTACTGCAGCATGCTAAATTATTGCTTCTTAAAACAGAGTTTTCATCCTGATCCTCAATTTTCAATTACAGATTTGACTTCAAACAAGAAAGGAAAGCGCGCAACAACATCAGTTGTTGCGCCACAAGGTAACTGCCTCAGCCATGATTATATTCACTGTCCAGCAGCAGGGTCAGAGGCACCAACAATTGACTTCTCGCCAGATACTCCTGTGATGGGTCAGAGAATTCAATTTGAGAATTCTAACGAGTTGCCCGAAGTTTCGGAAATTGCAGATTCCCAGCAAACAGCCGTAGGATCTCAATTTTCGGACTTGGGGCAGCTGCCCGTAGATTCTCAAATGGAACTCTCGCCCATTCCAAGACCTTCTGGTGCCGAGTCAAATGATGTTGCCTTTGATTGCCATCATTTTGAGGAGGACAGTGAAGAGGGCTCCCAAGATCTACCAGCTTCGCAAGCATCCAAAGCGAGTTCTCGATCACGTTCGTTTGCGATAGGTTCTCATCTCGATAAAGAGAAGCGGTACTTAGCTTCTCTAAAGCACTCTGCTTCCGCCACGAATGAGACCTGTCCCAAGCTATCAAAGGAAGCACAGCAGGGCCACGTTTATGCTATATCTCCTCCAGTTTCCGTGGACACTATGTTTCAATTGGAATTGTCATGCTTGGAGAGTGTGGATGAAATTCTTATTCCGGAGGGAATTGACATCAGCAAATGCTCCTGGGATGAAACAACCGATGCTGACTTAGACGTGCTAGTCAAAGCATTAAATTATTCTAATTGTGTTCAAAATGAAGTTTCTTGGAGAATCGGTCGATTTATTTGTAAGTCATCCTCAAGGAGCACGCTGAGAGATGAAAAAGCGTCCGACTTAGCCAAGAGAATTCAACAGAAAAAGGTGGAGTTATACAGGCAGTTGTTGCAGCAGTGTGGTTGCAACAGGTGTCTTGACGTGATTCCGGCACCGGTCATCGAGGGCCGTCACTGCTGTCGCCTTGAATCACGTGTACGGAACTTGAGTGATCGCTTTACGAATACCAGCAAACGATCCCTTGTTCGTATGGCGAACATTGCTGCGAAGCTGGGCCCAGCTCCCCATAAGCTGGGTTACTCTAGGCTAACCATGTCCCCGACTATGTTTCTAGAAACTGCCCTCAGTTATCTGCCACGTTTCCTTGATGACATAGCCATCGGATGTTCCCTTCCAGTTCCGGATGATCTCATGTACGATTTTCCTCCAGATCATGAGCGTTTGGAAGTAGACGTTCCATTGGACAAGATCTACTTTCCTGATGCTGATGGTATGGTCGTTGATCGTTTTGAGGACCCTCTGTTTGTTCGAATTTTTCGCAGCTCTAAGGCGAATTTTCGCTTCGAAGGCATTGATGCACCAGAGATGGATACGTCCGCTCGATATCTCAGAGGGAAGGGTGACCGAAGGAGCACATTTGATTGTTGTGTCGGTCATAATTCCCTGAGATATCTTGAAAGAATCCTTCGCAATGCATCCCATGACAAGGTGAGGATTGTACCTCGCTTTGATTCCCAAGGAGGCATTGAAAAGGGTTCTTATGGGCGGTTCATCGTCCGTGTTTTGTTCAAAAAACATGGAGGTGCATCTTGGGTCGATCTCGGAGAGGAACTTCTCCTTAGAGGCATGGCTTTCGTGTACCCAGCATTTGGAATTCCAAGAAGGTATGCGAGAGCCACAAAAGCAGCACAGGACAAACAGTGGGGCCTCTTTGAACATCCTAAAGAGGTTTTAAGAGCACTCCTTCCATGGGATTGCAGGGAGAGGAATCGTGCCGAGAAAGAAAAGGGTGAAAAAAGGGAGGAGAATGAGGAGAGTGGGGAACGTAGGAAGAGTAAGAAGGGTGCGGCGAGAATGGAGGGAAAGACAGTGGACATCATGTTAGATGCACCGAACCAACATGGAACGGTGTGTCAAATATCCTGTCCTCGTCGTCTGCCCAATGAGCTTCTCGCCATGGAAAAGAACCTGCGGGTGGGGGTAAGTGGGTTGGAAGGTGCTGGGGAAGGATTGTTCTTGGAACCCCAGGAAGAGGAGATCCCCGCGGGGACACGGTTATGCCTGTACATGGACAAGCTAATCGACCTTGAATCTCCTTCCTCTTCAGGTGATTATTCTGTTTCGGTCTCGGTGAACGCCGTGACTGGCACTGCAGATGCTGAGGAATATCACGACATTTTCTTTGGACCGAAATGTAACGACAAATCTTTTGTCGATACATTTCTGTCCATCGACTACGATGTGCCGGAGGGTCGTTCCACGCGAGGTAAAAGGAGCTTAAATCCCACCACTATCGATTCCATCTTCCAACGCAAATCTCTCTACCAAAATGCCTCTAGCAACTGCAAATTTTCACTTTCTGCACCTTTTACCTACGTGGAAACCACTAAGCCCATTCCGGCAAATACAAGGACAGAGCTCTTTGTAGCTTACGGCCTGCGGGAGTATTGGCTTGTTAAGTTACAAAAAGCTCTCAAGGCTGGACCTGACTTCGCAAATGGCTTTGAGGAGCAGCTGCATAGCATCGCTGTTAAGCTTAAAAACTGTAGTGCCTATAGTGAGGTGTGTAAGGAAGCATTTTCTTCGTGAGCTGTGACAGTTCATTGATGCCATTGATACATACATGAAGTTACTTATCAATCAAGGGGTTAAATGACAACGTTTCTCCTGAGATAATATCTCGTTTCGTTATTTCATCATGGATTGAGTTTCCAAATCAAATAATGACGTTAAATCCCCGTAATGTCCGCAATGAAAAGAAGAAAACTTTTCCATGTTTCACTATGGGTAATGTTTCATAGGTAAACACGATGCGTTGCAGTTGTTCGTATTTACGTGTCAAACTTATTTTGCGCCTTTTTTCCCTTTCCTATTCTAACAGTTGTAAACATCCATGTGAACATTTACTTGATGAAAAAATGTAAAAAGCTATAATCAAACTCGAAACTATTTGAAACAGAGCCCAAATTTGTCCAAAGTCATTTGTAATCAGGTCCCCCAGGGTATAGGAAACTGATTTTCTTTGTGATAAAAGGTATCAAATTTCTTGCCAGAAACTAGAAAAAATTGCTGTTATCACTATCCAAATAATTATTTGCAATGAAGATTTGGGCATGAATATAGAATTCATTGGCACTGGACAATTTTACACAAAGAAAAGAATTTTTCCTATGCCGTCCTTGTACTTAAACTTTCCGATAAATCAGACATTTATAATTCAGAGCTATGAGTTTTGTGTACTGTGCAAACTGTTATCTCATCTCTTACCGCCTGAAATAAAATCCTGCAAACTAGAACATTGGAAAATAAGAGCTGAAAGACTGCCTGTTTTTTAAAGATAAACACCCAAAGTTACAAACCAAAAGCAGATTGATTTTTCGTTTGCTGTATTGGCAGGAGTATCATCAATGTTCTCTGTGTATTACATTCATCAAAGAATCGAACAAGGCATTAAAAATTCATGTAAGAAACAGTGAACGCAGGAACTATAGATGTCTGGTTTATCGGTAACGGTACCCTTTGCACGGGTTGTAGTTTGACCAAAATAACTCTTGAGACAAGCAACACATCTTTCATTATAAGTTGAGAATGATGGAATGATTTTTTACAGCAGAAAGATTTATTTGGGGATTTTTCTCAAAAACAAAATGTGTTTGAATTCTATTTGATGAAAATTAAGAAAGTCTGCAAGAAACTTTCACCAAAAGTGATCATTAGGCCTAATGTGCTAGCTACAAAGTTCAGTTTCTCGTGTAAATCTGTGACAAATTACCGAATATGCGCAGATTGTCTCAATGGTTCAAAATTAACAGAGTTAGAGTTAGAATTTAACAAATCATGAGTTAGAATTAACAACAAATTGAAGATACAGTGGTCAAACTACTTCCCGTGTAAAACCATTCCTTCTTCATTCCTTGGCATCTGCAGTGTTCGCATTGCTTCCAGAAAGAAATTTACCATGACCTTACTACTCGTTTTTCTATTACGTGTATTTATTTCAATTGGCAAAAGATTGAAAACTCAGTAAAATTATGCCATTCCAGAATTTTGGCTGCTTTGCCCGTAGATAGCAAAAAAAGTTATGATGAAATAGTAGTCGCTACATGATATCAAGCGACTTGACACACTCAAGCATCCAATGAAATTGAGCAGAAGGCGACTTTGAATAATATGATCGTGGCAAGTCTTTGGCTTCATAAAAAGGGCTATTCTAAAATGAAACCGAGAAATCTTTTGTCCATTGACATGAATAAACGTACCAGAGACGCAAGTACCAAGGTCATAGTCAACTTCCTTCTGAAAGCAATGCAAGTCCCCTATGTCTAACCAACGCCAGTCAAGTCACGCATGCACGGCCGTTGATTCCAATACCAACTACAGTTATTGCCAAGTACAAAGTCATAACTTCAATAGGCAAGATGAGGGGGTTGTGCCACTTTATGAAATCAATCTTCAAAATGTATCAGTATTCCGCAAACCATACCCAAAAATTATATGGGCAATTCAAAATAGATACTCTAAAAATGGTAAAACAAAATACGAAACTATATCAAATACTACCATAAAAAGTTGGTTTTCAAAATGTGACCTCAAAATCTATGGCCACTTGTGATCTTAACAAAACTGAAATTGATACCCTGCAATTTATTTTTCGTCTGAAAAAGGCCTCATAAAAATGGCACATCCCATACATGAATCAAGAAAACATGCAAGTATGCAACCCTCGCTAACACCGCCAGCAAGCCAAATTTAATGCGCTGAAGACATAGACTAAAAACTATTGAACTGTAACTGGTATTGGGGTTATAGCTAGTGCGTTGCACAATCTGAGCTCAGGCGTTGCGTTAGACAAAGAGTGTCTTCAGTCCTGGTTTCACTGAGACCCGAAGCTCAGCTGAAAGCAGAAGGACATGAAAGCAGAAGGACGCCACCCGAAGAGTATTGGAGATGGAACAATGAACGCAGACCATTCAGGCCAGAGAATGCATCATTTTATCTTCCAGGTAAGCTTTCCATAACTTTTCAACATTAAGAGGCGTCGGGAGAATGTTGACAGCAGGAATTATTTGTCATTCAAACACGGCCACGCAGCACCAATTTTTACCAGTTATAAAGCGCTGTTCAAAGTTATAACCTGTACGTCGTGACATGACGCATGTGAACAAAATCTCTAACTGTCAAAATCATGTCTAAGGCAGAAGACTGATATGAAGAATTCCAATTACTAGTGCTGAATTCGAGCTTCGGTTCTTGCGTTTAAATTTCAAAGCTTAAATGTCAAATTATTCCCGACGCCACCTTACCACACAACATCATGCAGAAATTAAGAACTAAGAAAGTAAGAACTAACTGACTTTGACTGACTTTTCAGTTATGTAGAACACTTGTTGAACGCTTACCTTTGGATTAATCGGAAATGTAAGTGGCTGGCTGCTTGCGAAATGATCTATCAGCCGGAAAACAGTTTGATCCCAGTACATATTGCAAGTAAAAGTAAATCTCGTTGGGTGAGACCAACAAGACTAACATCTATGTTGATACTTGGCCTTAGTTGCGAAAAGTAACTTCGTGTCAGATTAGTCAGATGGACAACTGATAAATGATTTTGCAAACAGCCTCACCATCGTTAATAAAGAACTAATTCATTCATTAAACATAGTTTTCTATTTTAGCATTTTTGCACCAGATGACATGGAATTTAAGAGCATTGGTCGATTTTCCTCCTTTTCCCATTGGGGTCAACTCCATACAAGTCAATATTATAGTCGACCTTGTGTTAGTTGGATCGTATTTCTATTATATTTCAAATATGTTTATGCAGGGCATGAATTAAATATTGTTTTACAATTTGGTCCTGTCAACATTGAAGTTCTTGATAAAGTACATCAGAATAAATTAGATAAAAATACACATCTGAATGCGATCACATTTTTCTATAAAATTCAATATTTTCGTATCCCAACTGTCTCAACCTTGATGTAAAAGAGTTTATCGATGGGGCCCTTTTGGTAAGAGAATGCTTTTTGGCCACTTACTGTTCGCATTGACGGTACTGCAAGATAATTTTTAGTGCTTGTTAGCTCTCGCGTGTGGAAAAGTAATAGTCTAACGAATAGACCCCTGAAGTACTGTATAACGGCAGATGTTTCTTTCAAAATAATTTCTTTGATGGACAGCCTGCAAAGTTCTTTGCGTATCAGCACAAAAGGTGCACAACGCTAGTCCGACCGACTTCAGTGAGGTTATATATACCTTAGTCCTTTCAAAATTCGCCTGCCTTCAATCTTGGCTCCCTTTAATGTTTGCCCCCCTTGTGCAGAAGTTTCGCGCCCTTTAATTTTCGCCCCCTGGTTTGGATTGATATGACGTAATTTCGATGGATATGGCCCCGAGGAAGAGAACACGGTGGAACTAGAACAACAAAATCACCCCTCAGACACAGGGGAGGACAATATCATTGTTATCGAAGAGTAATGAATGTCTTGTATTTTGTATTACAATCAAAACTTAAGTTTTTTCATAGAAAATAGAGTTTATCGCTTCCTTTAATTTTCGCTCCCTCTAATTTTCGCCCCCTAAATATTTCCGCAATTCGCCCCCTTTAATTTTCACCCCCCCCTCCGGGGCAAAAATTAGAGGCAGGCGAAATTTGAAGGGACTAAGGTATTGTATATTTGTTGTCAATCAATCCGAGTAGCAAATTATGCCCATGCACAGTGGTCCGTTTCAGTCACATACAGAAATTCCGCCGTGATAAGACACTTTTTCTGCTTAAATACCGTAAGATACCGTAAAAGCTCTATCTAGCGCCTTTGAGGCTAGTCTCCAACAAGCCCCTTCATTATCAAATACGAGAGGTTACCAAAGATATTACAGGTTTGTTTATTAATTTTGATATGGTGTGAGATAAATACTTTATCAACATTAGTTGACTCAAGATTATATGTTAAACATAGGATAGAAGAAAATTAAATAAGCCCCCCCCCCCCGTGCGTTCGTAGGGCTTTTACGGTAAGCATTTTTAGTAGATTTTGGACAAATTAGGCTCAATTTCTGTTGGTAAGATAGATCACAAGAACCGTTGTCAGTTGTTTACAGAACGTTTGTAGTTTTGATTCATACTAAGCATTGTACTTTAGCCGTTTTCTATACAATAATTTAGCTGTTCTCCATCTTAACCATCACGAGAAGAGCTGCCTTTTTCGTCCATATATAGGAATTTGATAAAACCTTTGATACTTTAGATAATCCTGCAGCTCGTTCATCTTTATCCTATAGTGGCGAAAAAGACGGATCTTTTAAATAGCTGGAATTTATTTTTAATGACGATAAATGTTTGATATGCTAGTTTCGTAGCGATGTTAGCCAGAACTGTAGAACAATCCAATAATTTGGCACCAAAGTAAAGAGAAGAAGATGCTGGAGAAAAACAACATCGTAACAAGATCATGACAAACATCAATTGAATTTTATTAAAGAGAAGAAGATGCTGGAGAAAAACAACATCGTAACAAGATCATGACAAACATCAATTGAATTTTATACTGGTAATGAGGTAAGTCAAAACACTTTTTATGATCTATATTACCTCAGATATTAACAAGTTCCTTCGATCTCAGGGCATGATTACGCTAAATATGGGGGCGAGAAACCTTTTATTAACGAGATACGTGGCGTTTTTTAATCGCAATCACATGGATTGATTATATATTTTTGATTCGAATGTAATGTATCTTCATAAAAAGTTTCTCGCTGACATATTCATCTAATTATTGCAGTATTACTGTTGTATTGTATATGCTCTTGAAGGTATCGTTCAGATGTTGCCTTTGATTGCCATCATTTTGAGGAGGACAGTGAAGAGGGCTCTCAAGATCTACCAGCTTCGCAAGCATTCAAAGCGAGTTCTCGATCACGTTCGTTTGCGATAGGTTCAAATGAGACCTGTCCCAAGCTATTAAAGGAAGCACAGCAGGGCCACGTTTATGATATACCTCCTCCAGTTTCCGTGGACACTATGTTTCAATTGGAATTGTCATGCTTGGAGAGTGTGGATGAAATTCTTATTCCGGAGGGAATTGACATCACCAAATGCTCCTGGGATGAAACAACCGATGCTGACTTAGACGTGCTAGTCAAAGCATTAAATTATTCTAATTGTGTTCAAAATGAAGTTTCTTGGAGAATTGGTCGATTTATTTGTAAGTCATATTTTCTAGGAAGCTCAATGGCAGCAAGCTGTGTTTCAAATACACACTTCGGTTGAAGATGCCTCCATTCTAAGACTTCTTTATGTTTTCTTGCAGATCGTCATTGAAAGAATTCTGTAAAAACAAGAAGAAAACGATTAGGAATCGAATGGGTTGTAGAGAGCATGCTTCTTTTCAGAATAACTCAGTGAACACTGCAATTAGTGACACTTTCCGGTGCTCTTATCATACTACTAAAAAGAGTGCCAATCGAAAAAAGGACAATTGCAGAATGCAGTACTTAAATGAAAAACAAAACTCCATATGCACATGTTATAATCCGGAAAATAGATGAAAGCGCTTGATAGCAAAGAACATCAAATTTTAAAAACATGAGCATGCAAGAAATTAAACTCGAGTACATGGAGAAACTTAGCAGCAATCTTACGATTCCAAAAGGAAGCAGAGAACAACAAAAACAAAGAGGAATAAAAAATGGAATTAACCAGTGAACATAAAAAATGACTCGAAAGTCACTATCATTGTGTATTTGCTGAAAGTTATGAGAGTCTCTCAAGTACACAAAGAGAAAGCTTTACATTGCAAAGAAGACGCTGTCCTTGATCACAACAGTTATCCGGAGAGATTTCCGACAAAATCAAACAAACATCCAAGAGAAGTATGAACCATTGATTCATTTTACGAAGGACAACCGAGAACAGCCGCAAAAATAATTATTATAATATTCGAGTTAAATTCATTAATGTATGTATACAGTCAAACTCGCATGCCTCGAAACCCATAAGTTGGTTTGTGTATAACTAAAACAGAAAACATTCTTAGAAAATTGGCGTCAATAATTTGAACAACTCAAATAGCAGCAGTTTCTACACCAAACAGCAAACTCTAAAAAAAGAGACCAAACAGTAATTAGACTTTGATGAATCGAGTCGTATAATTTCTCTCTCATGAAATATAACCGATACATACGAGTATGACTTAATATTTAGCTCAGTAGTTAGTACAAATAGAAATAGAACGCGTCAAAAAAAAAGAAATTAAATTTATAAATTGAAAAAATATATGAAATAATTATCATCGAGAGAATGGTTCAACATTAAGAAATGAATATATTAGGAATTTTAGTAAAAAATCTCCTTCCGATTATCAAGAACTCTAATTGAAAGATGTCTTCTTTTTTGTTTTTCCTGCCTAGGCAAAATGTGGCGAATTCCCAGGTCCGGGAGTCATAGGAGCCTTAATATTAAACTCTGTTCCTTTCGCCAGAATGTGTGTGCAAGCAAGCATTTCACTTACCTACAATGCTGCACAGCTGCTCATTTGCCCGCTTAGGTGCTTGTGTTTTGCTCTCCTCATCACCACCTGCATGTGAGAGAAGAAGTCAGTCAGACTTAGGCGAATTTCACAAAATTCAGAAAATCTCTACATCCAAGCCTAGCAATTATTATTTAGCAGTATGTTCCAATTACTCGGAGAAAACTGCTAAATAATTTTACACGCATTCCCAGGCATCCCTTCTTCAATGCCCAAGTAAAGACGGGCTTGACCTAGCACAAGAAAACACTCTGTCAGCATTCTAAAGGTGAACATTCTCCAAAATCCCGTTTTCGCACACACGTCAAACTCTCTAAGTGTCCATCTCCAATAACTCCAAGGAAATAGCCACAATAATTCTTATCCACCTCAAACATACTGCCTCTGCTTGCTACTTGTGTCAGCTTCATATAGGAATGTGAAATATAAAAGCCCCAGGCAATTCTTCACGTTGACACTTAGCCATTTTTGCCCGAAATTCACCATTCGCGCCTATAAATTGATTTCTATCTCAATTGTCTCAAAACTCAACCATTTACTTGATAAATACTGCTGAATAATTTCACACGCATTCCCAGGTATCCTATCTTCAATGCCCAAGTAAAGTCAGGCTTGACCTAGCACAAGAAAACACCCTGTCAGCATTCTAAAGGTGAAAATTCTCAAAAATCCCGTTTTCGCACACACGTCAAACTCACTAAGGGTCCATCTCCAATAACTCCAAGGAAATAGCCACAATAATTCTTATCCACCTCAAACATACTGCCTCTGCTTGCTACTTGTGTCAGCTTCATATAGGAATGTGAAATATAAAAGCCCCAGGCAATTACAAGACAATACTTCACGTTGACACTTAGCCATTTTTGCCCGAAATTCACCATTCGCGCCTATAAATTGATTTCTATCTCAATTGTCTCAAAACTCAACCATTTACTTGATAAATACTGCTGAATAATTTCACACGCATTCCCAGGTATCCTATCTTCAATGCCCAAGTAAAGTCAGGCTTGACCTAGCACAAGAAAACACCCTGTCAGCATTCTAAAGGTGAAAATTCTCCAAAATCCCGTTTTCGCACACACGTCAAACTCTCTAAGTGTCCATCTCCAATAACTCCAAGGAAATAGCCACAATAATTCTTATCCACCTCAAACATACTGCCTCTGCTTGCTACTTGTGTCAGCTTCATATAGGAATGTGAAATATAAAAGCCCCAGGCAATTACAAGACAATACTTCACGTTGACACTTAGCCATTTTTGCCCGAAATTCCAGTGCCGGGAGTCATAGGTGCCTTAATATTAAACTCTGTTCCTTTCGCCAGAATGTGTGTGCAAGCAAGCATTTCACTTACCTACAATGCTGCACAGCTGCTCATTTGCCCGCTTAGGTGCTTGTGTTTTGCTCTCCTCATCACCACCTGCATGTGAGAGAAGAAGTCAGTCAGACTTAGGCGAATTTCACAAAATTCAGAAAATCTCTACATCCAAGCCTAGCAATTATTTATTATTTAGCAGTATGTTCCAATTACTCGGAGAAAACTGCTAAATAATTTTACACGCATTCCCAGGCATCCCTTCTTCAATGCCCAAGTAAAGACGGGCTTGACCTAGCACAAGAAAACACTCTGTCAGCATTCTAAAGGTGAACATTCTCCAAAATCCCGTTTTCGCACACACGTCAAACTCTCTAAGTGTCCATCTCCAATAACTCCAAGGAAATAGCCACAATAATTCTTATCCACCTCAAACATACTGCCTCTGCTTGCTACTTGTGTCAGCTTCATATAGGAATGTGAAATATAAAAGCCCCAGGCAATTACAAGACAATACTTCACGTTGACACTTAGCCATTTTTGCCCGAAATTCACCATTCGCGCCTATAAATTGATTTCTATCTCAATTGTCTCAAAACTCAACCATTTACTTGATAAATACTGCTGAATAATTTCACACGCATTCCCAGGTATCCTATCTTCAATGCCCAAGTAAAGTTTTCGCACACACGTCAAACTCACTAAGGCTTGACCTAGCACAAGAAAACACCCTGTCAGCATTCTAAAGGTGAAAATTCTCACAAAATCCCGTTTTCGCACACACGTCAAACTCCAAAATCTAAGTCAAACTCTCTAAGTGTCCATCTCCAATAACTCCAAGGAAATAGCCACAATAATTCTTATCCACCTCAAACATACTGCCTCTGCTTGCTACTTGTGTCAGCTTCATATAGGAATGTGAAATATAAAAGCCCCAGGCAATTACAAGACAATACTTCACGTTGACACTTAGCCATTTTTGCCCGAAATTCCAGTGCCGGGAGTCATAGGTGCCTTAATATTAAACTCTGTTCCTTTCGCCAGAATGTGTGTGCAAGCAAGCATTTCACTTACCTACAATGCTGCACAGCTGCTCATTTGCCCGCTTAGGTGCTTGTGTTTTGCTCTCCTCATCACCACCTGCATGTGAGAGAAGAAGTCAGTCAGACTTAGGCGAATTTCACAAAATTCAGAAAATCTCTACATCCAAGCCTAGCAATTATTTATTATTTAGCAGTATGTTCCAATTACTCGGAGAAAACTGCTAAATAATTTTACACGCATTCCCAGGCATCCCTTCTTCAATGCCCAAGTAAAGACGGGCTTGACCTAGCACAAGAAAACACTCTGTCAGCATTCTAAAGGTGAACATTCTCCAAAATCCCGTTTTCGCACACACGTCAAACTCAATGCTAAGTGTCCATCTCCAATAACTCCAAGGAAATAGTAAGAAACTAGTACTACGATGACCAAAAAATTAAGAAACTCTAGTACTACGCTCAAGAACAGTTAAGAAACTCTAAAACTTTATTTCTTTGTGTATCTCTTATTCTATGTCTTTCTAACAAAGGTACATTCGTCTTTTCTTGACTTTTAACCCTATTCGTACTGGGGGGGGGGGGCGTTTTTCGCCTCCCCCTACCAGTTTTTGCTGCATTACGCTAAGACGACAAGAGATATAACCACCAGTTTTGGTGACTTTTACTCAAATTTCATAGGCAATTAAATTCTTAACATTTCATTGTTCTACCTCTGATCATGTGACCACAGTAATACCATATTTGGAGAGTAATCAACAAAAAAAGGCTTAAAATGTCCGTAGTTTTCGTGTCGTTTGCTTGATCGATCTCAAACATGCACCATTCGATTGCATTTGATGAGTACTTTCATTTGATATATAAATTTTTCATATTTGCTGATGTCAGCAAAATTTAATATCTATGACGTCATTCACATTTATGACGTCATTTACCTAATAAAGAAGTGTCAAATATAAATTTTTTTAGTCTAATTTGCTTCATCTTATTAATTTAATTCATTTTGAGTCTATATTTACCAGATAAAAGGGCAGGACTGGCAAAAACCTACGATGAAAGTAAATGCATGCAACAAAAGGCTAATTTAAGGCTAATTGTGCTAAAAATAGAAACTAAAAATTTTTGCAAAGTATGTATTTTTGAAATATAACATGTTTCCTATTATTTAAAACAAATTTGGAGAAAATCTGTCGAGTGGTTGATTAAATAGAATTTTTCTGGTTAAGAAGGTATAAATTTGCCAATTTTCGTCAGTTTTTCGGTTGCCTAGCAACGAATCACGTGACTTATTAATTGCCATTGTTATATTTGAATAGCCAATTGTCTAAAGAACAATAGGGGTAAGTCTCATTGTTATATCTTTTGTAGTTTTGGAGAAAAAGAGGGGGGGCGAAAAACGCCCCCCCCCCCCAGTACAAAATACCTAAAAAATCGCCCAGTACAGATAGGGTTAACTGCAAAATTGGTAAATTTTTGCCTTGATGTGCATGGCTTCTTCTTGATGACAATGTCAATGCAAAATGGAAGCCTTTTCTCGAGAAGAAGGCTCAACTTCGAACAATACCGCAATTTTAGGCCCAAAAAATAAGAAACTGATTACGAAACTTTTACTACTAAAACACCGAAATTTTCATACGAAATTAAGAAACTTTTAGTACTAAGTGCTGATCCAAGTTTCTTATACAAAAAACGTGTATTTTCCAACGCATTGCAACGAAGCTAATATCATATGTCTTAATTTTCAGAACTTTCAGCAGTGGCTCCTATTCTTAGTTTCTTATAAAAAAAGATGCGTGCATTACTGGGGCATTACTATAGATATTGCATGTAACAGATTTACAGCCTGTCACGCTAAAACCGCAAAAAACACTTTAAGGAGTGGGGCAAAATGTGCCAGAGCCAAAATGTGCCCAAGGAAATAGCCACAATAATTCTTATCCACCTCAAACATACTGCCTCTGCTTGCTACTTGTGTCAGCTTCATATAGGAATGTGAAATATAAAAGCCCCAGGCAATTACAAGACAATACTTCACGTTGACACTTAGCCATTTTTGCCCGAAATTCACCATTCGCGCCTATAAATTGATTTCTATCTCAATTGTCTCAAAACTCAACCATTTACTTGATAAATACTGCTGAATAATTTCACACGCATTCCCAGGTATCCTATCTTCAATGCCCAAGTAAAGTCAGGCTTGACCTAGCACAAGAAAACACCCTGTCAGCATTCTAAAGGTGAAAATTCTCAAAAATCCCGTTTAATGTTTTACGCATATTCTGCTTGTTTTTCCTCGAGTTTACGCTTTACGGAAGTTGTTTTGAAACGGAATGTTGCTACGGTGTCCATTCCTTAGCTCCAATTGTTATCTTGCGCGTTGCCATGGTGATGGCCAACTGACTGAATTGCCACCCCCTCTCCGTGCCTATACTACTACTTTTTACTTGGCCCTATATGCTATATATACTTTTCAGTCGAGTCCAGTGTCTGTGTTGATTATAATCAATAAAATTCCTAAAGGAATTGGTTCTAGAACTCTGTAACCTTGCACCAAGAAAACTCTATCAATAGTATAGGATATCTCTTGAAAGTAGAAGTCAGCTTGAAGCCAAAATTATAAATTTAAATATTATTTGAGGGACAAATGTGTCAACTAAGACAACAGCAGTAAATTGCACAAGGCGACTGGATGGGGGAAACAGCAAAATGAATTGTCAGTCCAGTGTCTGTGTTGGTTATAATCAACAAAAAATCCAGAAGGTATTGGTTCAAGAACTCTGTAACCTTGCACCAAGAAAACTCTATCAATAGTATAGGATATCTCTTGAAAGTAGAAGTCAGCTTGAAGCCAAAATTATAAATTTAAATGTTATTTGAGGGATGAATGTGTCAACTAAGACAACAACAGTAAATTGCACAAGACGACTGGATGGGGGAAACAGCAAAATGAATTGTCAGTCCAGTGTCTGTGTTGGTTATAATCAACAAAAAATCCTTAAGGTATTGGTTCAAGAACTCTGTAACCTTGCACCAAGAAAACTCTATCAATAGTATAGGATATCTCTTGAAAGTAGAAGTCAGCTTGAAGCCAAAATTATAAATTCAAATGTTATTTGAGGGATGAATGTGTCAACTAAGACAACAACAGTAAATTGCACAAGACGACTGGGTGGGGGAAACAGCAAAATGACTTTTCAGTTGAGTTGAGTGTCTGTGTTGGCTATAATCAACAAAATTCTTAAAGGAATTGGTTCTATAACTCTGTAACCTTGCACCAAGAAATCTCTATAGATAGTACAGGATATCTCTTGAAAGTAGATGTCAGCTTGGAGCCAAAATTTTAATTATTATTCAAGGGGCAAATATGGCTACTAATAAAAGAGCAGTAAGACCACTGGATGGGGGTGGATGGGGGAAACAGCAAAATGAATTGTTGGTTCAGTCCAGTGTCTTTGTGTTGGTTATGATCTGCAAAATCTCTGAAGGTATTGGTTTAAGAACTCTGTAACCTTGCACCAAGAAAACTCTATCAACAGTATAGGATATCTTGTAAGTAGAAGTCAGCTTGGAACAAAAATTCTAACTTTAAATATAATTTGAGTTTTGGTGGCAAATATGTCCACTAACGAAAGGGCCAGGAAAAAAACTTGGAGATGTCGGAGCAAAGATTCCCCGACGTTTCCAAACTCTGACTTTTTTACTTGGCCCTATATGCTATATATACTTTTCAGTCGAGTCCAGTGTCTGTGTTGATTATAATCATTTCGAACTTGGAGATGTCGGAGCAAAGATTCCCCGACGTACAAAATTCTTAAAGGAATTGGTTCTAGAACTCTGTAACCTTGCACCAAGAAAACTCTATCAATAGTATAGGATATCTCTTGAAAGTAGAAATCAGCTTGGAGCCAAAATTTTAATTATTATTCGAGGGGCAAATATGTCTACTAATAAAAGAGCAGTAAGACCACTGGATGGGGGTGGATGGGGGAGACAGCAAAATGAATTGTTGGTTCAGTCCAGTGTTTTTGTGTTGGTTATGATCTGCAAAATCTCTGAAGGTATTGGTTCAAGAACTCTGTAACCTTCCACCAAGAAAACTCTATCAATAGTATAGGATATCTCTTGAAAGTAGAAGTCAGCTTGAAGCCAAAATTGTAAATCTAAATATTATTTGAGGGATAAATGTGTCAACTAAGACAACAGCAGTAAATTGCACAAGACGACTGGATGGGGGAAACAGCAAAATGAATTGTCAGTCCAGTGTCTGTGTTGGTTATAATCAACAAAAAATCCAGAAGGTATTGGTTCAAGAACTCTGTAACCTTGCACCAAGAAAACTCTATCAATAGTACAGGATATCTCTTGAAAGTAAAGGTCAGCTTGAAGGCAAAATTATAAATTTAAATGTTATTTGAGGGATGAATGTGTCAACTAAGACAACAACAGTAAATTGCACAAGACGACTGGATGGGGGAAACAGCAAAATGAATTGCCAGTCCAGTGTCTGTGTTGGTTATAATCAACAAAAAATCCTGAAGGTATTGGTTCAAGAACTCTGTAACCTTGCACCAAGAAAACTCTATCAATAGTATAGGATATCTCTTGAAAGTAGAAGTCAGCTTGAAGCCAAAATTATAAATTTAAATGTTATTTGAGGGATGAATGTGTCAACTAAGACAACAACAGTAAATTGCACAAGACGACTGGGTGGGGGAAACAGCAAAATGAATTGTCAGTCCAGTGTCTGTGTTGGTTATAATCAACAAAAAAATCCTTAAGGTATTGGTTCAAGAACTCTATAACCTTGCACCAAGAAAACTCTATCGATAGTACAGGATATCTCTTGAAAGTAGATGTCAGCTTGGAGCCAAAATTTTAATTATTATTCAAGGGGCAAATATGGCTACTAATAAAAGAGCAGTAAGACCACTGGATGGGGGAAACAGCAAAATGAATTGTTGGTTCAGTCCAGTGTCTTTGTGTTGGTTATGATCTGCAAAATCTCTGAAGGTATTGGTTTAAGAACTCTGTAACCTTGCACCAAGAAAACTCTATCAATAGTATAGGATATCTCTTGAAAGTAGAAGTCAGCTTGAAGCCAAAATTATAAATTTAAATGTTATTTGAGGGATAAATGTGTCAACTAAGACAACAGCAGTAAATTGCACAAGACGACTGGATGGGGGAAACAGCAAAATGAATTGTTGATTCAGTCCAGTGTCTTTGTGTATGTTATGATCTGCAAAATCTCTGAAGGTATTGGTTTAAGAACTCTGTAACCTTGCACCAAGAAAACTCTATCAAAATCTCCAAATGTGTCACGGTTTAGGACATTCCAATTTTTGTTAGGAGCGTGTTAGGCTCTAACATCCTAACAGTTGCAACAACAACCACAATTTTTCTTGCACATGGGCGGGCGCCGCCATGCCACGTCTTTCGTGATCAGCAGTTTACTAGGCGAGAAGGACCTCAGTTTATCGCCGTTCTACACATTGTTGGCAATCAACAGTACTTCGGCGAGAAGAATTACAATATTCCTATCACTCATACGGAATCACAATTTACCTGACGGAGAGGAATGAACATGAATGATGGATATGTATGGGCACTTTGTACTTCATACTTAGGCCCGATCAATTGTTAACAGATTGAAAAGAAATAACATCAAGAGAACAACAGTACTTGCACATTTCTTCATAACAATGAACATTTATACATTTTCAGGTATTTCTCATCAGAAATTAATTTCAACCTTTGCTTCATCATATTCATACTGCTACAGCAGGCTCATCGGTACGTCCTTGCTTCATTGATTGTAATGAGTTGTAATGGGTGGTTATGGAAAATATCCGGACCCCCCCCCCCCCCCATGGAAGACTGCTCACCAAATTGGAAAGATCCGGATTTTGCCTCTAAAAGTACAGGAATGTCCGGAGTTTTTGATTTTACAGACAATTTACCCCCTATGAAGAGTTTACCAACAACTTGTAGGTCTGGATTTTTCCAAATTTTTGTCATCCCTGGATTTTTGCATCTCAGTAGCTGCATGCCCCTGGTTATTGGGGATTGATGCACACTTCCTGATTTTCTCTTAAATGGGGGGGGGGACGGATATTAACTGGAACCACCCAATGCTTTATGTAGCATTTCCACATACACATTTTTTTTCATGTAACAAACTAACAATTTGGGTCAGTACTGAAAGTTTCTTCACATTATCAGATTTTAAGTACATACAGTTTGTTACGAGTTTCTTATTAGAGTTTCCCATAACAATGCTCCATGTTCACTACCTGTTCTGCTCTGAACATTTAAAAAGACGGTTTTCAAGCCTTTCTAATGTTTCAATATTACTCAAGCACTTGAATTTCGTATAGGCTAAATGAAAACCTGGATAACCTGATGTGAATTGAAGAGAATCGGGCAGATGTAAGGGGGTGCATTTTCACATTTCATCTTGTATGCTGCACTACAGGGCTAAAATCTTTTAAAAGGTTGGTGTAAAATTCTATTGCATTTTTCTTTAACATAAATGGCTTGGAAGGAACGTAGGGTTTTTTGCTGTAAAGCTGCCATGTCAATTTATTGATATCTTGATTTGTTTCAATATGGCGGCATTTATCAAATTTGAGGCTATGACATCATCAAATTTTTAAATCCTAAACTAGAAAAGCTACATATTTCTGCTTGCCACCATATTGTACACGTTAATAAACTATGGTTTTCTTGAAGGTTATATAATGTTTCTTCTATTGGTTAGGATTTACGATGATTTAGATTTTTTCAAAATTTTTCCTGAATTTTTAAAAAAAATCAATATATCAAAAAATTTCAATGGCAGATTTACAGCAAAGTACCATAAGTTCCTTTCAAGCCATCAAATTCAAAGAAAACTGCAATATCATTTTACACTGACCTTTTCAAAGATTTGAGCCCTATGCTGTATGTTGCAAGAGTTTCCTCAGTGTTATAGTTTGCATTTAAAGTTCACTTGATATGCTAAAGTCCTGTCTACCTGAAAGTATGTCCCATTAACTGAGGAGGCAGAGACTTCATCTGAAGATGTTATGCAACATGAATACTGTGCATGCATTCTTGAAAATCTATCCTTTACCTGTATTTTACTTGCAACTATCAAGATACAATGGCGCCTTGTCCTCTAATTAACTTTTTGTTTCTTGTTTCTTGCAGGGAGAAGTGGTTTCCTATTTTCCATGTAGCATCTTTCAGTGTATATATTACGCCTAACCACCATGCGGTGGTAAAAGAATAAAAATCTGCGTTTAGGCATTGCATTCATGATATGCTTGAACTTTGAAGCCCAAGTGAATGTCTGCTCGCACACTGGTGTATTGAGTGACTCATACTTCGTTCTCAGTCTTGCTGTGGAAAATAACACTTTGCACTCGGGCCTCTTGTGATTTCGAAGATGCAGATCATCAATGAATTTGGAGACATTTAGCCACATCATATCATATGGTACAGGGAGAGGCAGAGGCTTCTTTGCAACATTCAGATTGCACAAGTTACACATATTGTCGTAGCAAATGTTGAAATCTTGCCAAGTTGCTGGATCCTTGTCACCAATACGTTGGTACAGGTACTGAACTGAGGCCAGAAGGACTTGACTTGGTGATTCAGACCTACAATTCAAAACGATGGGTTCGACTTATTTTTATTAGATAGAACACACAAAATGGTAGAAGTATTCTATCAGTTTTGCAGAGTTATTGTATAAATTGCAAAACATGTTATTTCATTTCAAAACATATGCTAGTCACCTTATCTCCTGGCTTTTTAGCACTACAATCAAGCTGTCGAACAATTGTGCTGTGCTGTCCATAGTTAGGGGGACATTATTATTGATAACAGGAAGGGGGTGGAAGCAATTTGGAAATTCATTTGATACATATTAAACCCCTGCATTCTAACCATGTATAGTTTCAGACCACATCTAATTCTTGCTAAAAAATTTCAGATCCCAAACAGCAAACATTTTGAATGACTAGCAATGCTAGCAAAGAAACATAGAAAGGATGTGATGGCAGACTAAACCAATGTATACATTTCATCAAATATCCCTGAAATAAATATGGTGAGACACAGAAATGAAATGTTTATGGAAAAGTCAAAATTTTTGCATTTTTATGTTAAAACATATTTCCAGCATAAATTCCTCTCAAAATTTTAGACCCTTTTGCATCCATCCCTGCCTTCATAATAATTATGATTTTGAAACTTTATTGGAAGTAGTCCATTGTGTAGCAGTCTTTCTGCTGAGAACTTGCATTTGTATATGTTTCCTCCCTCCTATCAACAAATGAGGACAAGAGAAGTCATATCTTTGTCTTTGGTCCTTGGATCGAAACAACTGGTATACAACTCCAAAACAAAAGGTGTGGTTTATTGTAAATTGAGCACTCAATTTACAACAGTGCAGTAAAAACCAGACCTTGGGATTGTAGGACCAAGAAAGGATATTTATCATATATGGTTCTGTAATCCAACGCGGAAGAGCCTTTTCAAGTCTTTTTTTCAGTCATGCCCCAAAAGGCTATGCAACATTTCTAAAATAAAGACCTTTTTCTGAGACCGCTGATGTTGTGGTTGTGATTCAAGTACTTGATGGTCCTAGGGCTTTGTGCATAGAGCAGTGACTGAGACCTTAGCATTCTCATGTAAATAAATCAATGAATTTTGCACGTTCGTATGAAAATCTTGGCGAAGGACGAACTAACACCAGTCCGCTTGTTTTTTTACAAATATATTTCCTTCACATTCTCAGGAGAAAATTCCACTTAACTATTTTTATAATAATAATAATATATCAAATAAGGGAATACGAGGCTTCAGCCTATAAAACCCTAGAAGTTGTATTTGTGTTCGCAGTGGAAGCTTTCATAACGTTTTTTCAAAATGTAATGCTGTCGTACATTTGACAATCTCTTCGGATAACTCATTCCACGATTTTACTATTCTTTTTGAAAAGAAGTTTGTCGAGGATGCTGATAGTGATATTGAAGTGAATTTTGTCGAAAACAACATTCAGACAATATAAAATATCCCATTCAAATCGAAGTTGCACACCAAAGTGAAAACAAACAAACAATGCTAGGCATATTGGAAAAACCGGACATTAGGACCCTGAGCCTGAGACACATGACTCTTAACACCTGTAAGTACTGATTTTCAAGATTTTTGAAAAGACCATTTAACATTGAGGGGTCCAATCTGCATAAAGGCTATCTATCTTTCTATCTATCTATCGACACTGTACAGAACCCAACAATAGGTATTACTGACAGGCTACTATACGCGAAAACTTCTGCTACCCTTCATTTGCGACCTAGGGGTGAACACTTGTGATTAAAGCTGAATAAACGAATCCACTAAATAATTGATATCTTCAGCCACAGTAACAAGCAGAGAAATTACCTTTCATCTCCATATTTGCTCTCCTAATGCATCCTCCATGTCCTTACAAATATAAACTGGGGTTACTGGGGGTAAAGTTGCAAAACACACAATAGAATTTCATGGAAATTTAAAACTCAGACCAATAATGGCATCATTCCACTATACCTGTCATCATTCCACCGCAAAGAAAAAAAATCATTTGCAGAACCATTATACAACGCTACCATTTCCGGGGAATTTCGGGCCCGTTTCTTTGTGTTCAAAATTAAAAAGCTCTTACTTGTATAGTGGTGACCATTTGTCTATATGTCCACCTCCTCTGACAAAATGCAAAAGACCACGTGCCCATTTCCTCAAAACTTTCTGCGTGTCTCCGGTGTCCTTGTTGCAGATCGCTACTGTAACGGCTTCAGTTTCATCTTCAGCATCAGCATCGATTCGTGGTGCATTTGCTGTTACGCTGCTTGCCATCTCCAAAACTGGTGTAATACCTAGCGTAAAGAAGAACTCGTATATGGTGTGGGCTGTGGGCAGTATTTCATTTGTGGAGTCATGGAATTGAAATAACCAAGCTGTGCATGGGTCTTTCAAGGTCACCTTTCGTCCATCAAAACTTGATTCAAAATTGCTATTGTTTCGCACCCTAAACCCCCGGGGGTTCTTCCGTAGTAAAGGTACCTGGGGATGTGCCGCGAGCAAGGGCAGGCAATGGATATACTTTTTCGGACATCCAGTCAAGCCAAGGGTATACTTTTTTTTATAAGAAACTACCCATAAGAAATTCAACTCTCGGAGAGCTAAGGAAAGCAATTTCGTAATTCGTACTTGATATGCCAGACTGTTTGTTCCGAATAGCAATTCTTACTTTCCTGGAGTAACTTGCTATGATGGGTATAAATTCTCTATGCAAATTCAAGAAATCCTCCTGCCTATTTTGTGTTCATTGTAGCCACGTATACGATACAAAATATGTCTAAAAGGGCATTTCCCTTATTTTGCGAGGGTTTCAATTACAAAAATTACCAAGACCCCTCACTCCTACAGTGCTGCATCTAAAGGGACATAGATCATGTAACCATAACCATGCATTGAAGCGGGCACATAAGCTTATGAGCCAGGGATGGGTCAGGGTCGACAGCCCCCCTAGATGTGGTCTTCCCGTATGCTTATGAGCGGCTAAATTAAAAGTACCTTGCGATTGTGGTAAAGCTATGGCTTTAGATTCGTCGTTTGGTAGCTTGTCAATTTTTCTGTTCACCTGCTCCACAATCTCAGTTGCCTCTTCCTGATCGATATCATCTGCAGCAAGAAGTAAGTTTTAATGAAAGAAAGAGATTAAATGCGTAATATGTTGAGCCTAAATTTTGCAGAATCTATCTGAAACTCTTACGGCTTAGCTTGTGTTCACTTTCCTTCTCAAGTGGTCTGGAACACAGGCTATTATGGATGCGAATTGGTTGCAAATGACTAAACAAAGTACTTTGTAATCAAAAATGATTCCTAAAAAATTGGTAACTCCTCAGGTATAACAGTAATGAGAGGGTAATTAGTAGGTAATTAGAAGGGTATTTAGTAGAGGTGGGTAGAGTGGGTAGAAATTTCTGACGGGATTTGGTTAGCAGGGTGGCTGAATCAACGAGTGTGGGTAGGAAACTCGAGCTCTATATCCAGCACCCATTCTGCAGTAACGTGTGAAACATTTCATTCCTTTCAAACCCAATGAGATCAATGTTTGTGAACCCTCGTGATGCCAAAAATATGTGGCATGCAGGGCTTAGCAAAAGTTAATTAGCTGAGGTAGGGGGAGGGGCAGTTGAGAATTTTTACCAAAGTATAATTGGTGGATGGAATGGCAAGAAACTGCATTATCTTACGAAAGTGTGCAGCACCTGTGAAAATCTACGTTTTTAATAAATATTTCCCTCCCCCAGATATCAAAGTGCTTTGCTTTAGCGAATATATCCTGGGTACCAGAATCTTCAAAAAATTATTTTTAGAGAGTTTGGCACCCAGGGTAAATCGAATAAGTCTTTTGATAAATCGGAATGGAAAAAACAGTTTTTAGACGGCAATCAACATTGACTAGCGGGGGGCAGCAAGGATTAGTTTATTTTCAATGGGGGTCAACGAGGGGTTCTTCCATTCCCTCATACACCTTTGGCAAAAATCCTTTTGTTCACAGAGCGAAAAAAAAAAAGAAAATTGATGTATAAACCTTCTTTGCCGCTTTTCTTGATTCCGCAGCTTTTCAAGAATGCTCGTATTTCGGTTGGGACACCCTTTGATTGTGCCAGCTTTACGTGATCTTCACAGAAAGCGATGGAGTTGCGTACAGGCTCATTCGTACACACGTCCGGCAAGTTCAGTCCAGGAAAACAGGTTGCTTTGCAAGTTACAGGCCACATGCAGTGTGGGAACTTGAGTTTCCAGACACCATCGAGTGATGTAAAATCTTCGCAACCTGAGAGCAACAATAACTAGTTCAGTGGCGGATTTAGGGGCAAGTGGGGGCAACTGCCCCCCCCCCTTTCATGATTAAAACTCAGCTTGTCGCCCCTTTTTTAACGAGAAAAGTGCCCCTCATCCTGACTCTAACGAACAATTCTCTAACTGTTTTGATTTAAATACAGCGAAACGTATAAATCAAGGCTTTATTTAGTAGTAAATCAAAGGATTTTCTATAAAAAATGTCTAAAAATCGTCTTCGGCGCACTCATTTTCCATAATATTTTTGGCACCCTCTTTTGCAAGTTGCCCCCTTCCCTTCAACTTCGGGCTGGATCCGCCACTGAACTAGTCTATACCTTTCTCTCTTCATTCGCAATTTCAAAAGGAAAACAATACGAATTATTGAGTAAAGGGTAAATAATAACATGTTTTTCTTAGGACTGTTTGCATAGTATGGATGCATTTTTAGCGAAAGTAGCAATCTCTTTCACCAGGCCAAAGTTTTCATTTGACTTCATAAATATGAATTTCTCGCGAAGTTCGCAAAATTAGGGACGAGTCCCCTATAATAAAACAAAAGCTTTTCGAATTAAATTGGCAAGAATCATACAACATACGCATTTTAGCATGGGCCATGAAAATGGCGGCAACAAAGGAACATCAACAGAGGGCACGTGCAAGGCATGCTGGATGAAACAGACCCTAACAGGTACCTCTTTTCTTGCATTCGTCAGTGCAGGTGGTGTGCTCATACAATGAGGTGGATCTCATCTTGTCTATTTCTTCCATGAACTCATCCAAATCTTCATCGCGATTTCCTTTGAAGATCCAGTCCATGCTTCTTTCTCTCAGTTCCTCCTCAATTTCAGCCATATAAAATGACTTTGAAAGAAGGCGGCGCTCCAATGATTCCACAAACTTCTTGGGGCTGTTTTCTGCGGAAAGATGTGAACGTTCCTTGATAACTAGTATTATCGAGATGAGTTGAGTAACATACACGTTTTTTTTTATAAGAAACTTGGATCAACACTTAGTACTAAAAGTTTCTTAATTTCGCATGAAAATTTCAGTGTTTTAGTAGTAAAAGTTTCTTAATTAGTTTCTTATTTGTTTGGGCCTAAAATTGCGGTATTGTTCGAAGTTGAGCCTTCTTCTCAACAAAGGGCTTCCATTTTGCATTGACATTGTCATCAAGAAGAAGCCATGCTCATCAAGGCAAAAATTTACCAATTTTGCAGTTAAAAGTCAAGAAAAGACGAAGGTACCTTCGTTAGAGAAACATTGAATAAGAGAGACATACAGAAATAAAGTTTTAGAGTTTCTTAACTGTTCTTGAGCGTAGTACTAGAGTTTCTTAAATTTTTGGTCATCGTAGTACTAGTTTCTTATAAACCAGTTTCTTATAAAAAAAACGTGTATTGCAAGAAGTCTTTGAAATTAAATTTCTTGGAACGCGTATCAATCTTCAAGCCTATTGAAGTTAATGTTGTTGTGCTGTTATTTTATGACAATCAAGAATGAATTTTTAGTTTTCATTTTACGTTTGATAACTCAAGCCTATTTGAGTATTGCTGCTGGAGTAGAAATACAATTAAGGCTTATGAATTCAAAGTTCCATAAGCATACGAGGCGGGGGGGGGGGGGGTGGCAGCCCCCAAACTCCAGAAAATGATCGAAAATGAGCCCCAATCGGGCAAGAAAAAACGCCCTCAGTCGGGCAAAAATTATGCTAAACAACACACTTTGTGTTGGGCAGCCCCCTATATTTTGTCTTCCGTACGCTGATGCAAAGTTTTGTCCGAGACTAGATCAAACTTTGCCGAATTCAGTTGACATTTTTTGTCTGATGATTATGTTCCCGTCTGACTTTAGTTGTTGTTGATGTACATAGCAAAATGACTTGCCTTGATCTTTGTAGTCATTTGCTTTCTTTGTGTATCTCTTTGGCATGCCTTCTGACACAGCATCATTGAATGCTTCAGAAAATCCCTCAAATGATACATGACAATGAAGTCTGTAATTTGAAACAATTAAGAAAGTCAGTAATCTGCTGTGTTTAAAACGATATATTAATAAAACCTATCAAACATTGTATTTGAACAACGCACGTTTCATATACATTCCTATTCTTTTCAGGTGAGAAAGGATGTAAACATAACAAGGGGATTCCACGGCCAAGTCTGCTGTGTAGGATTGCAGCGTCTCACATTTATTTAAAATCTATTGCATATTTTGCAAAACAGATGTTCCCATAATATCAGTAAGAATAAGAATTGTTGTTTGCAAAATATTTCTTACCAAGATACGCTACAAGACACTACCAAAGAAGAATTAGGGTCAAACTTAGATATACCACTCTTATACCACAAAGTGCACAGTAAACTTATTTCTAACAAATGAGTCTAATCTAATTCAGGTGTTTCGATTCAAGTTTTAAACTGTCAAATCCTATTCCCCACTCCCACCATACGAGCCAGGGGACAAGGGGGAGCTCCACCAAAGATAGAAACATTTTCAAATATCAGCCTGTTTCGAGCAAAAATCTGTCCTTAGTCGGGCAAAAATGCTTGTAAACAAACTCATCTTTTGTCTGGCAGCCGCCCCCTATATTTCATTTTACCGTACGCTTATGCTCCCCACTCCCCACTACCACTTGACTTCAAAGGTTGCATTCTACAGGGTTTTTTCGGTTTTTTTTTGTAGCTGAACAGTTTCATTTCATAAGTTCTGCTAGTGTTTTGTATAAAAACTGCAATAGATGAAATCGTTGGCCTGGCCCGGGGGGGGGCACTTCCATTATAGCCTAACAGGGGGGTCCAGTCGGTCTGAGGGTCTTGCGAAATGGCTACCAAATGGCCCTATTTGTCAACATATACTACCAATTGGGGGTATTCCAAGATTCTTGGTCAGTTATAAGATTTCAACTCAGTAGGCTCCTCCGCATGGCAATTTGGTCGTTGCAGCAGTAATTATCATTGAATTTTGAAGTTTTTTTTGCTTTGTTCAATCAGTGTTTACAATAGAAAATTTTGAAATATTGCAGAACATTTTTGCTACCACACGCTACCAAAAGGCCCAATTTTAGGTCCACAAACTACCATTTGGGGGTTTCTATAAAAAGATACTACCAATTGAGGGTATTTTTCAAAATTTTTGCTTTGGCCCTCTTTAACCCTGACTGAACCTCTTTAACCCTGTGTCAGGCCACAATTGGAGTACCACCCCCCCCCCCCCCCCCGGGTGGCCTGGCATGATGCTGTGCTGAAGAAGGCGGTGATTCAAGTTAAAGAAAACGAAGTAAACATCGTAAAAATATTTTGTGTGAATGGTGTACAGTTTCAAATCTTTTTTTAGGTTGTTTTCGTTTCCGAGCACTAATCGCCTTTTGTAATGTTAGACGATAAGTGGTTTAGCGCACGCGATCTAGATCACGCGGAGAACTAACAGAAACGCGGCGGGAAAATGTTTAAACTCAAACTTAGTGGGAAACAAATTTTCTTGGCGGGTCATCCTTCTACCTTGGCCGGGCAACGTTTCAGCGGGGTCGTTACTGGGGGGTGTGTATTTTTTTTTTGCAATTTTGGCCTAGCAATGGTTTAGCCAAGGGTATCATTTTTTGACAATATTGGTCTACATCAAACGGTTATTATAACATATTAGGTACAAATTTGACAATATTGATAGGAAACGGTCAAAACTGGTCTAGCCAAGGGTACCATTTTTGTAGAAAGTAGTCTAGCCAACGGTACTATTTTGAATATTCTTGCGGCAGACCCCGTGATCTAGATGGTGTACACCAACAGTATTTTTTGAATAAGAATACATACATAGCCAGTACAAAGAAGTTTCTTAAAATCATGAGCCATTTGAGTGCTCAGAGTTTGTTATGAGTTTCTTACGAATTTCATTACAATCTTCATGTTTATTGCCTGTGACCTTGTGAGCAATTCAAAACAAAGTATCCTTTGTTGGAAATATTTGACAGATGTACCTCAAGGGGGGGGGGGGTAACTCCTATAGGGGGACTGGTATTCATGTGCCTGTCCGGGTTATGGGTTAATTTGAGAAATTTTTTTCCCTGGTTATGGGTAATGTTTCATGAATTTTTGTCCAGGTTATGGGTTCTAACTCTGAATTCTCAAAGGCACATATATACCAGCCCCCTTATAGGAGCTGCCCCCTCGATGTATACGAGGGGTGCATCACCCATTCGATAAAGAGTATAAGATCTTTAAAACAATAAGATTTTCAGGGGTTCTATTGATTGTAAGAGATTTTCAGAGAATGATACGCCCCTCTATCAACAATGAGCAATATGAACTGATGATTCGGACTTACGCCAAGTAAATGTGAAAGCGAGCTAACGACCTTGAAACATATGTTTCACTTGATGCTTCGACTTGAAAACAGTTGAAAGTTGACTATTACCGAATAGTGTCAAAATTTTATATATTTCAACCAAAACTGTCTGCGTGCACTTTTCCCCCATTTGACCATTCTGTATTAGCCTGAAAACTCAAATTTGGCCTTAATGGAATATAGCAATCTACTGTGTAGTAGTTGAGATGATGGAACAGTTCAACTCAACAAGACTTCTCTGTTAGTCTAACAGTGTGGATGTGTGGTTTCTGCTCAGGCCAAATTTGATTTTAGATGATCTATAAAATCTACTGTGCCCGGAAAGGACCCTGGCACAGTGATCCAGGAAAAAGAAGAGAATACATAATATCGCAAAATTGAACTGAATCAAAACTGTCATTTTAAATTAAAAAATGATGTATGGTCTTAAAGAGGATATCTTAAGGATCATAACAATGCAAAAAGTGGACTTGATGACTTCCGAGTCCGGAGATATGTGCTTGCAAAATTTGATGAAAATTACCTTGTTTACTTTTTGGTAGATTTCTACAGAATGCTCATTACAACTACAAGGTTATTAGCTAACATCTCTGTCCAGGGTTATCCAATTTTTGCACTGTTTTAATTGATAGAACTACATGTCAGCTTAGAACGGAGTCACCCATAGTTTCTTCTGGAGCCAATTGTTTTGTTTTCTTGTTATCTTTCCTAGATGCGCTTATTTTCAGAAAATGAACACAAAAAATGTGTAATTTGAGTGACAGGATTTGCCATTCTCTGAAGCTGCACATGAAAATCATGGTGGCTCAAAATAACGAAAAAGTAGTCCAAAGTTAAATAATTATTTCCCTGCACAATCCCGAATCATTGCGTTGGCAGAATGAATATCTGCTGAAATGTGCTGCTGTAATAAAACCTAGGTTTGCCAGACCTATTTTGCCTTAATTTTTTTTTATTTTGTACTTTTAATCTCGAGTTACGCATTGTTGGTGTCCATTTTCTGAAAATAAGCGCATCTGGGAAAAATAACAAGAAAACAAAACATTTAGTTCCATAACAAACTATGGGTGATTCCCTTCCAAGCTGCCATGCAGTTCTATCAATTAAAGCAGAGCAGAAATTGGATAACCCTGGGCAGAGATGTTAGCTAATAACCTTGTAGTTGTAATGAGCATTATACCAAAAATTACATGCAAAGTAAACAATGTCGGTTCCATCAAATTTCGCAAGTGAATGTCTAAGGATTCAGAAGTCACAAAGGTCTCCTTTTTACTTTGTTTTGATCCTTAAGATATCTTCTTTAAGACCATATATATTACAATGGTTGTGACTGAATTTAATTTTTGCAATATTTTTTTCTTCCTTTATTTTTGCACCATGGATCACTGTGCCTGGGTGACAATGTCTCTTTTATACAGAAGTTTTGCTCCAAATAGCTACTATGTTTATAATAACACACGGGCTATAGTTGAGAATAAATATTCGTCCATATAACTGCAAATAATTGTACATATGGCAGGATTCATCCCCACATTAAGACAGTTTGCAAGTTCTCCATTGTTAACTTAGAAAGTGGAAGACATAAAGTTGTTAACTGCACTACCTAACTTGTTTCACACGAACCAGTGCAAGTCCTTGAGTGTAATTGCGTCAAATGCAGCTAATATCAAAATACTACTGTTCTGCGTTCAACTCTTTTTAGACGATTCTTCTTCCCATACGCATGCGAAGATAATCCATCACTGTTTCACAAATACCTCAATCAAGGACTGGACAACGAAGGGCCAGTGAATTCTCACATAAAGCTGTACATTAATGCTGGACCACAGCTACTTAAAAAATTCTATACTCTGCCACGGAAGATTCTGATGCTGTTCCAGAAGCCCGAGCAGTGAGTGTGATTGGACGCAATGTTGGCAAAAATGGCGAGCCAGCGTGGGTCTTCAACGAAAATCAAGCGTTTGATCGTGAGGGAAACGAATGTGCCATTGAAGATTACGGCCTCCGTTATATCAGCAATGGCCTACCAACATCTGTGAAGAGTTTGAGTGGAGTTGCTGCACACAAGGCCTCAACCACGATCGAGACGCCTCTTTCATCTACTTGGTTTGATGCTGTTTGCCATTTTCTGAAAGGTGAATGGATATTCATTGTATACGATATTATATTTTCGATAAACGTACGCATAAGACTGACTACCAGTCTCTTCAATTTATCTGCAGGGTGTCCAAAAAAATGTGTGCCCCGTTTGCCTGAAGACTGCGGCAAAACCGCAAAAGATTCTCGCCAAAGTTTTGCATGAAGGTGCTTTTTTTGTTTGTTTGTCCACTTATTGTACATCGATTATATACATCTAGCTTACTACATACAAATTCATATGTACATGCAAACTAATCCAAATCGATGAAAAGTGCTCTTGAGATGTTCAATTAAATTTTGCTACCATCCCCACAAAAATCTGTTGAAAAATGATGGGGCTATGACCTGCAGGAGACCAAATTTTCCCGATCACTGAAACCATCGGTCGGCCATTTTGTCTTACTATTTTGCAGCGATAAATAGCTTCAGGGATTGAAAATGAAACAGCAGCCTCCAATGTCATAGCTCTCATGAAATTTCCGATAACCCTCGGAGAGTTCTACCATTACTGACCTCACAGAAATTATTTCTCACCTCATGTGAAGACACTTCTTACACTTCAAAAAAATAAGAAGAGAAAATGGCACACTGCTGGTGTCAGTCATCAGGCAAATTTTGTCTTCTGAAGGTCATTGCTCCATCATTTCTCAACGGATTTTTACGGGAATGGTAGCAAACTTTAATGGAATATCTGAAGAGCAACACCATGCACAGATTTGGTGAGAATCTTTTTGCGTTTTGTTGCAATCTTCAGGCAAAAAGGGCACAATTTTTTTGGGACAACCTGTGTAACAAGTCCAAAAGTAATTTGAACCATTCCACCATTTTTATATAAAGACAGCCTACCTCATTCTTATCCATAGCGATTAGTTATAGCACCAGCTCAACCCTAACAGTATTTGATTTTCAAGGTTATTGTCCAATCATTCCATCGGAGTCATCTTCATATTGTATAGTCACATGAGGTAATGGCTCCGAAGATGACAAATACAAATGCAAAACAAGGCAAAATAGCAATGGTGTTCCAAGGCTTTCTGCAGGCATTGTATTAAGATATCAAAATGAGTGCTAACAGATTTTGAACTCAAAACAATGCCAAAGCTTTCTTCAATACTGTACAATGTCAAATCACTTCTGAGTGACCTGGCGATTGAGCACTGTCATTTATAGAAGATGCTTAGCGTCCTAATTCATACAGCACGTTGTGCATACAGTTTGTTACATGATGTTTGTTTAAAAAAAACAAATGTAGTATGAAAAGTATCTATTGTGTATCTATTGTGCAATGGATTTGTTCACATATTATTTGCTATTCCAAACTAGTGCCGTTAATGACGGCTTGAAAAGTTGACTGTGAATGTTAATAACATATTAGGAAGACTATGGAAAGTAATCTTTCAATTTCTACATTCTACAGGTGACATTTATGGGATCATCAATTCACCAGAAGCAACAGAGGGGCCTGATCCATCCTCTATGCTATTGGCACAACGGTCTTTTGAAGGGAAGAACCTAAGTGTAACAAAGGAAGAAGCCGTCTTTAACACTGGTTCATTGTTTGTAGGACAGTTCTTTGTAGTAGCAAGTTCTGCTATAATATCCAATTACCGTCAGGTAAGATACTTGAGTACGAATGATTCAAACAAGTGTAAATGATACAAGGTAGGCTTTTCCACATCACCAAATGTTACTGCAGTGGTGGAAAAATATTTGCCTTCCTGCGAAGGGATGTTAAACCAGAATTCTTCCTTCTATTGTTTTATCAATTTTCTGTAGTCCCAGATGTCATTGACATTTTTAGAATGAAATTTAGGTTGACTTCCTGCTTGAGAGCACTGTCAATAAGATGAGAAGTGTGTTTGAGAAATCTTGTTGAAACCATTTTTGTAAAATGCAGCAACATCAAAGAGAAGAAACTGCTACAAAAAGTATGACACCATGAAGTGACAAATACATCATATTTTTTAACACACACCTGCTGTTGTTTGAAATATGTATCAGGTCAATGATTTTTCCTCCTAGATCTGGGAAACTGCAGGCACGTGCCCAGTAATTGCAGCGGTCGGGGACCCAGGTTGTGGCAAATCAAAAGCAGCAATGGCGGCTATAGCATTTTCAGGGTCTTATCCCAAATTCCACATCACACGAGTGTCTGACAAACAGACAAAAGAGCTTTCATCCCTTACCACGCAGGGGATGTGTCTTGATGATGCAAGTGATCCGAAGGAGGTAGCTGAGGCAGCAAAGCGGTACTTTGATGGTGGTCAAGATGCTACCTCGGCAACATCATCAGCAACAGAGCCAGCCTGCTGTCCCATTTTCACATTCAACATGCATGTATTGCAGTGGCTACAAAAAAGAGTAAATATCAGGTATGTAGAAATATATATTGTCTGTCTTAATCATACTTAATGCTTGAATCAATATCATAACCATGAAAAATAGAAATGTTTATCTGCCAACAAATTGTAATAAGGCATGCATTCTGTTGGAGCACTAACAAAAGACAATAATTATTAATTTTGAATCTCTTGTGGACCTTTATCTAATCGTCATTCTTTGCAATCACCAAAATGACCTACATAACAGATATGTTTATCACACAGTACTCTGTCAAAAACTTCGGTCTGCACTTCATTATGATAAATGAAAGTTTGTTGCATTTTATTGAAAATCATCAAATTTTAAAGATAAGATACATGTCAATATAGTAGAGCCTTACCCATTTGAGTAGAGCGCCACTTGTTTTCATAACAGATATTTGGATAGAATGTGTTTGGTACCAATACCATTCATAAATGCACCTGAAATGAGCATCAGATCACAGAGCCTATGGCTAGAGAGATTCCAATCTGTGCTTCTTCCAAAGGCATCTTCCATGGTTGGAAATCTAATCAGATTTGGGGAGCACTTGCAGACGGCTGCAGGGAAAGAAAAGCTGAGTGAGAACTTTTCCATCGTGATAAATGCATTCAAAGAGGTTGGGGTCAATGTGTGGAAAATGGACAGGTTGCTTAAGTCATGGCAGTCAGTACTTCTAGCTACAAGAGAGGTGTGCCTTTTTTACAATCTCGCATAAAAGTATTGGACCCCAAACAATCTACATTTTTCAGAATTATAGCCCCCCTATCCCCATATCAATGCAATGTCCTGTGGCGAATCATTCTTTTGATGAATCTGCATGAAAAACACCCTTGAAACGCCATCAACATTGAAACAGGGGGAGGAGTATGAAAATGCAATGTCTTGATGGGGGTCCACCATTTTTTAAAGAGATAGTAGCTTTGATTAGTCAATATGATGGTCACTGAAAATGGCATTGCTTTGTTGTTTGAAGTGGAACATTCTCGTTATTCCAAAAGCAGTTGCTGGCTCTTGTGTATAGTAGTCACCTTATAACCATAATAAATATATTTCAAAATGAACCTAAAACCACCAGGTAATCAGCTTCCGCATGTCAAACAATGTTGATGGAAGTTGAAGAAACATTTGATCCTCTGAAATACCTACTATGATAAAAACACTACTAACAATGGACCCTTCCTCTATGTTTCATGGCAACTTAATGTTATTGTAGGTACCATTGCTAACAGATATGAACATACTGTAGCAAGGTTAGAAAAGATTTCTTTGATGTAACTAATTGTAACGACAATCGTCTTTGATAAGTATACAGTTGTATCCAAAAATGTAAGACCACATTTTTTCAGCACCATTTCTTGGTGTAACAAGTACTCTCTTTGACTTCGTTTAGGTCAACTTTCCATAAAGATTCCAAATTTTGACGTTGTTTTTTTAATTTTGTTATTACATCACAATGAAATCTATAGAAATTCTCGCAAATTATAGTGGTTCTGCCGACAAGGAGGTGTGACCAACAAAAATTGTTACTCAGCTGGATTTTACATCAATCTGTGCACAAATCACTTATATGATTTGTTCGCAAATATTGAAACTCCACAAAAAAATATTTCTTAGGGGAAAAGTTAGAGAGGACCTTCAGGTGGGTAAGGCCATAAGTTTAAGACCAGCCCTTGATTTTTACACAAAGTCATTTGAATTGATGTTCAAGAATTATAATACTATTCAACTCATTGAGCATCCCAGGCTTTTACCTAATAAGCACTTAATTTTTTCACACTTTTCTTCCAAGGGTGGTCTTAAACTTATGGCCATAGCTGCAGACCGAGGCAATATTCTTCATAGATTTTCGATATTTTGCAGACAAATCATATAAATGACTTTTGCAAAGATTGATGTAAAATCCAACTGAGTAACAAATCAATTGGGTTACACCCCTTTTCAGCAGAACCACTAGAATTTTTTTAAATTCTTTAGATGTCATTGTAACGCCATAGCAAAATGGCAGAGAAATCCAACATACAGCAGCAAAATTCAGAATCTGGATGGAAAGTTGACATAAATAAACTCCAAGAGAGCGGCAGGGTTCCATTTCGTTTCGCTAAGAAAAGGTTGTCAACAAAAACCTGGTCTTACATTTTTGGGCACAACCGTATTACATGATGAACTAACCTTTTGAGTTGTTCATCTAATTTTTATGCAACCCACATAATTATATTTAGATGGCCAGGCACACAACTGCAATTAGTGACGCTGAAGTGCTGAAATACTTCAAGGAACAAATTGTCCCATTCACCGTTGCAAACCAAGTCTGCCACAAGGAAGATGCAACTCCGGAAACGAGGACGTTCACATCAGCCATCGACAGGGTTGTACCTGCAGATGATGTAAGAAAAACACTCCTTGAGGCTATTGACTTCATATCAGAAATGGAAGGACCAAATGTAAGTGGAATTTGCAAATCAACACAATGAATAGTACATTAAATGCAACAAGTATCAACAATTTGCAACTAGTATAGTAAAACAAAAGGCATGGCATACTCAGGAATTTGGCTGACTTTCTTTCACGAATTACTGTATTAGATGGCATAACTAATCTATATTAAAATGAATCAATAGTTTTTACCTTTGGGATTTTAATCCAAAATTTCTTTTTACTCAAGGTACAATCATATGCGAAACATGATGCAAAGGCAGGAATGATATACTTTCGCCTTCCAAAGATTAACAAATATCTAAAAAAACACAACAGGCAATCTTTAAATGAAGAAAAGCTTCGTGAAAGCATTCACCATCACAATATGGGTAAGTGAAAATGCCAAATTCACTTAGAAAGTTACATGACTGAGACACAGGATCATAATTGAATGTCTAATATTCCAATATAACTCGGTGATTATATTTCATGAGTTCCATATTCAATCGCATTTAACCAAAACAAAATTCAGCTCCTATTTGGTTGATACAGTATCTAACAATGCAGTTAATTCCTATTACTGAGTGATGAAGAAATGAAAAACTAACCAACAATTTTCTCTTTATAAGGCCAGGACACAACATATAGAAGATTTTCAACACCCAGTAAAGGCTCTTCTGCACAAAACCCATTGCGAATGTGTTCGGGCTTGAAAGAGGAACATTTTGAGAAAGATTTCCTCCAAACACTCAAAGGTATTTACAATAATACATATGCCTAAATTTTTCATGTCACCAACCAACTTTCACCAACTTTCTGTAAAAATGAAGCAATCATTTTGTTTTTCCCATGATATACTAATAATACTAATCGCTCCTACATATTTTGTGTGTAAGAAAGTCAACTATGGTATATTTGTTCATTCAAGTAACAACCGAGGCATCTAATTTTTTCTGCAGCGTAAACTCTATTATGAAATAATAATATAAAACGTACTGCTGTCCAATAACTCATAAGGTCTGTCTTGTAGGTTCTCGTACGAAGAATCCTGCCAAAGAGGACAACTCACCGACGCAGGGATCTTCTGGTACAGAATGGCAAAATGTGAGTATCTCATTACTTGGCGTATGAACATACCTATGGAGATGAAGTAGATATATGTGCTTATGGATTTAAATCTTTGGATAGTACAGTAAAAAATACGGGAGGGTTTATTAAAAGAACTTCATAAAATGATACCTGGTGATTTTTCTTTTGTTAATTTAGTATTCTGCTCCTGATCAATTAACAAAAAATCCTTTGCAGGAAATGTCACCAAATTCATTGCTAACGTACCAGAATTTCACACCAACACGAAAACGAGTATATGAGCAGGTTGGTATAATACTGTAGCTGCATGTTAACTATGTGAACAACTTTATTGAAAATCAAATGAAATCAATGTTCTAAAATCCAGCATAAAGAGTATTGTTATCATTTCTCATATGACTATTAGCTTGACCTGTTATTACAAAATGACAATTAAACTTTCCTGACACATCAGGGCACTGAGGGGAGACAAAACACATTATAAATGCATATAAAAAGTTTTCTCCAATTTTGTGATTAACTAGTCCATGAACCATCAGGCTTTATTTAACACTGTAGATGTGTAAAAAAATTCACGTAGGTCTTATCTGTTCTGCCAACATGTTTTTCATGTTTTAGGGTTTTCAGGCAGCACAAAGAATCAATGAAAGAGGTAAGATCGCTCATATTTCATTTCCTGTTTTCCTTTTAAAAAAATTTAGCAAAATACGGATTTTGATTGTAAGGAGAAACTGAAGACGAAAATGCTGCTGGGAAATCTCTAAGGCCTTCTGCCAACAGGAATTGATGCATACAAATGTATGTAAATACTGGCTTCTCGGCTACATTTATGTTTACCTTGCCACCACACAACAATTTTTTAAGGGATACAACCATATGCTGCAAAACAGTGTGCCATTCCTACTCCTAAAGTGTTTTATTTTCTCATTTATTCAGTGAACAAAAAGACTGCACGAAAAGAGCTGTTTACTGGAGGTAAATAAATCCATTTAGCAATATGCACTAGTCCTCTGAGGTCCTAGATTGGATCCAACTACCTTTGCACAAGTTTGTCCAATTTAATAATATTCTTTACTAACAGTTGTTCAAGATTCTTTTTAACCAATACAAAACACAACTTTGCAAGATGCCATAGCACTATAACTGATTTTATCAAAATATTTTCATTGATAATTTGATCTTATAGCAATACATCATTCAAAACTTAAAAGTTTTCTGTACTTCCATCTTATTTGTAGTTTGGTATTATAGAAATCCATTCAAAAATTCAACTTTGCCTTGTACAAAAATCTATTGTAACGTTATATTTTTTCAGGCGCGCAATCTAGTACTGTGGTGACTCCATTGCAAGAGAAAGCCCTACTTGTCTCACCAATACCAAGTAAGCAATGAGACTTAACTTTTTCTGTAATTCCACCTTATTGACTATGTGGTATTATAGCAATCCATTCAAAACTTCAACTTTGCCTTGAACACAGAAGTAAAAAAATCAAATTGTAACATTACCTTTTTTCAGGCACTGAATCTAGTACTGTGGTGACTCCATTGCAAGAGAAGGCACTACTTTTCTCACCAACACCAAGTAAGCAATTAAACTTAAATTTTTCTGTAATTCCACCTTATTGACAATATGGTATTATAGCAACCCATTGAAAAATTCAAATTTGCCTTCTATTCAATCATAATGATTATCTTTTTTCAGGCGCGCAATCTAGTACTGTGGTGACTCCAGTGGAAGAGAAGGCACTTACCTCAGCAATACCAAGTAAGCAACGAGACTTTAATTTTTCTATACTTTCATCTTATTGATAATTTGGTTTTGTAGAAATCCATCCAAAAATTTCACTTTGCCTGGAAGAAAAATAAATCATAACGTTATCTTTTCAGGCACGCAATGTAGAACTGTGGTGACTCCATTGCAAGAGAAGGCACTTATCTCAGCAATACCAAGTAAGCAATTAAACTCAAATTTTTCTGTACTACTTCCATCTTGTTGATAATTTGGTATTGTAGAAATTCATTCAAAAATTCAACTTTGCCTTGTTTTCAATATAAAGGATTATCTTTTTCCAGGCAAGGAATCTATAACTGTGGTGACTACAGTGGAAGAGAAGGCACTTATCTCACCAACACCAAGTAAGCAATGAAACTTAAATTTTTCTGTACTGCCATCTTGTTGATAATTTGGTATGGTAGAAATCCATTCAAAAATTCAACTTTGCCTGGGAGAGAAATCAATCATAACATTATCTTTTCAGGCACGCAATCTAGAACTGTGGTGACTCCATTGCAAGAGAAGGCACTTACCTCAGCAATACCAAGTAAGCAATAAAACTCAAATTTTTCTGTACTTTCATCTTATTGATAATTTGGTATTGTAGAAATTCATTCAAAAAGCAAACTTTGCCTTGTTTTCAATCTTAATGATTATTTTCTTTCAGGCGGGTCATCTAGTACTGTGGTGACTCCATTGCAAGAGAAGGCACTACTTTTCTCACCAGCACCAAGTAAGCAATAAAACTTCAATTTTTCTGTACCTCCATCTTTTTGATAATTTGGTATTGTAGAAATACATTCAAAAATCAAACTTTGCCTTGTTTTCAATCTTAATGATTATTTTCTTTCAGGCGCGTTATCTAGTACTGTGGTGACTCCATTGCAAGAGAAGGCACTACTTTTCTCACCAACACCAAGTAAGCAATTAAACTTAAATTTTTCTGCACTGCCACCTTATTGATAATATGGTATCATAGAAACCCATTGAAAAATTAAACTTGCCTTGTACAAAAATCAATCATAGCGTTATCTTTTTTCAGGCGCGCAATCTAGTACTGTGGTGACTCCAGTGGAAGAGAAGGCACTTATCTCACCAACACCAAGTAAGCGATAAAACTTCAATATTTCTGTACTTCCATCTTATTGATAATTTGGTATTGTAGAAATCCATCCAAAAATTTCACTTTGCCTGGAAGAAAAAAAAATCATAACATTATCTTTTCAGGCACGCAATCTAGAACTGTGGTGACTCCATTGCAAGAGAAGGCACTTATCTCAGCAATACCAAGTAAGCAACGAGACTTTAATTTTTCTGTACTTTCATCTTATTGATAATTTGGTTTTGTAGAAATCCATCCAAAAATTTCACTTTGCCTGGAAGAAAAAAAAATCATAACATTATCTTTTCAGGCACGCAATCTAGAACTGTGGTGACTCCATTGCAAGAGAAGGCACTTATCTCAGCAATACCAAGTAAGCAATTAAACTCACATTCTTCTGTACTACTTCCATCTTGTTGATAATTTGGTATTGTAGAAATTCATTCAAAAATTCAACTTTGCCTTGTTTTCAATATAAAGGATTATCTTTTTCCAGGCAAGGAATCTATAACTGTGGTGACTACAGTGGAAGAGAAGGCACTTATCTCACCAACACCAAGTAAGCAATGAAGCTTAAATTTTTCTATACTGCCATCTTATTAATAATTTGGTATGGTAGAAATCCATTCAAAAATTCAACTTTGCCTGGGAGAGAAATCAATCGTAACATCATCTTTTTTCACACACTGAATCTACAGTAGTACTGTGGTGATTCCAGTGCTGGAAGAGAAGGCCCAACTTATCTTACCAATACTAGGTAACCAAGAGCTTACCTATTTCTAAACTTACAGGACTTTACATCAGCCACTTGCTTGCATTCCAGCTCCTAGGATTCAAATTATGGAAAGTGTCATTCATTAGAAATTCATCATTAAACATTCTTCTATCATTATGCAGATCGAACAGCTACCACAACAGTGGAAATGGAGGAGCATGCAAAACAACCCTTGCTGTCAGTTGCAGGTAATTTGTCAGTTGCAGGAAGTTTTTAATTTACGGCCCAAGCTAGACAAGCTTCGCTTTTCTTGGGTCGTGTAGAATACATATATTTTTATTTTACATCGCATTAGGCTGTTGCATTATGCGAATAGAATTGAATCAGTGATATAACACACTTCCTTTGTCAAAGTAGGAAAAATACAGAAGAGATTGCTTTATTCAAATATAGCTTTAAAATGATAAAGGCTTGAACCATTTTATACCCTCCATAAAACTCTAGATCTATACCTGCACACCACACTTTTTTCTTTGCAATTTTGTTGTATTCCTTATGAGATATCATTAAGCAAGGGCTGCTGGTTAGCGTAGAGCCTCTCTTAATATTTCAAACACTGACTGCTTTGAGCACCAAAAACAAAGGAAAAAGCAACCTTATTTTACATTACAATGGGACATACAGTACAAAACTGTGAAAAATATGTAACAAACTCCATATCATATTATGTTTCAATTTATTTCTCAGGACTGGTAAATGTGGCAACCGTGTCAAAAGCAGTCTTGACAAAAAGAGGAAAGACTCATGACAACAAGAACATTTGCCCAGCCTGTAACAAGGGTGAAGAGTCGGGTGCCATGGTCTGTTGTGACAACTGCAACCAATGGTGGCATATTGCAAAATGTGCAAAACTTAAGGGTGGAGTAAAAGCTGCTAGGGCAGCAGATTTTATATGCTTTAACTGCAACGAGTGACTGCATTATCTTGCATGAATACAGTAAAAACCCGCGTATAAGAACCTAGTGGATTAAGAACCTACAGGCTGAAATTTTGCAATTAAACCCCAATTATATAAGAACCCATTCAGCCTGGAATTTGAAATAGGTTCTTATTTTCAGAGAGCATGGTGTCTTATTCATAACAGAAGTTTGTGGAAGAATAAGAAATGTTTATATTACCTGATGAGAAGCTTTTGAAAGATTTTATCTGGATTATATAACCATTTCGGATTCTTCCACAAATTTCTGTTGGGGAATATATCTCATAAATTCAACTGATATGAACAGACAGTAAATAATAGGCCTGAAGTTTGAATCTGAAGAAAAGAAATTCCTGAAAGCCATGAATAAAATAAGAACCAATTTAAGAACCTGAACAGCCTCATTTCCCACTAAATACCCAAAACATAAGAACCTGACTTGCAAAATTGTAGGTTCTTATACGCGGGTTTTTACTGTAAGTCCATCTGTATGGATTTTAAGATAGATCATAATTAATCTACTGTTTTTTAGTGTAACATTGTTGGGTATAATGTAGATACTTTATATCTTTACACTTCAGGAGAGGTGCCAAACAATTTTCAGTGATGGGTACCCACATTTATAAGGGGGGCTAAAATGGGTAATTCGGGGATGAAACAGGTAATAAATCTTACTGAAATATTTGTTCACATTTTCCTTCAGCTACAAATGTTCCAACTACCCTACTTGACATGTTGATTTATCAGCCGAGGGTCTACTGCTTTCCAGCAATAAAACAATGCCCACTTTATCCCAGCTGACCCACCACTTTACCCCTGTAAACCCTATAGGTTCACTTGAAAACACTCTAAAAATAAACAAAAGTGTCCTCCAACATATGGGGCTGGAATGATACATCAAACAAAATGATACATCAGTAAGCCCTCCCTGGCACCTCCCCGCTTACACGCATGATGTTAGTGTACATAGTTTACAAACTGCTGTATCTGTATGCTGTTAAAAGTCATTTTTATATTAAAGAAAAATCATAGTCAATTGTTGTATTCTATTTCACACACTCTCTCATTCCTCATTTGCTTATGATACTCTGTGTACTTACTATAACTCCAAATCACCCAAAACCAGTCAAAAACCAACCAAAAATCCCGAATTTCATCACTAGATATCAGTTCTTTAGCGCCATAAAATTCCATAAACTCAATGTACCTTCAAACATGTCACAAATTCTTTTTGAAGATGTGGGTCATTGAGGTTAATTGTGGCTTGTTTTGGATGGTTTGGATAATGTTCCATTTAGTAAGTATTAGTCTGTTAACAGGCCTTCTTTAAATGCTAGTCTAGTAAGTATGGATGATCTGGCTAGTCTACATTCAATTTCATGAGCAAGCAAGTTAGCAGATCTGTGCCATCAAGAACATTTGAAAACAAGGTGTTTTAAAGCCTTTCCAATGATTCAATGATTGCTTTAAGCACACATACACTCTCAGATCGCCAAAGAATTAAGAAACTCAAATATTTTTTCTTTATTCTCACTCTTTTCCTGTATCATATTACTCAGAAAGTACTTTATTGAAGTCTAAACATTGGAAAGGCCCAAAACAACACCTTGTTTTGAAGTGTTCAGGGGGCAAAGATCAGATAATTTCTAGATGCTTTCACTATGGGCCCTAACTCTTAGTTTCTTATAAAAAAGAATATGTGTAAACAAAGATACATGTGAGCTGGCTGGCCATGTTTTTCCACTTTTTTCTGTTGCGAGAGACGAGATGCGCCCGGCAGAACTCCAACCCAAAACGCTACTGCGCATGAGTTTAAAAAACGCCGGTCAACCAGCATCCCTTGCGGACGCGCTTTGCTGAGCACTGCTATGTACGATGTCATACGAAAATGGCAGCCGCAGTCGAAAGGCAAAGTGCGATGCGCGCAAAGGATGCTGGTTGACCGGCGTTCTTTAACCTACTGCACGGGGGGATACATACCTTTCCTCGTACAAACCGTATCTCGTCTCCCCAACAAGTTTTTTTCAAGGCCCTGTCTGTGGAAAAGCGGAAATTTAGGCCCATTTTAGTAAAGCCACCTTTTCAGAACTTCTCAGAGTTTTCAGAACTTTCTACGAGCAGCTTTGCACACAGTTGACCATGGACTTGACCAGTGCCTCGGTAGATTGATCTGCCCACAACCAGCAGATTGGCCAGCACCATATTGCACACTTTTTGTAAAGTATGGTGAAAGACTATTGGCTGCCAATAATAGAAGTCCCTTCCTACGACAGATAAATCGATAGAAGACTGGGTGCAGTTTTAAGAGGCATACAAACAAAAACAACTGACAGCTGCTGCAAGTGAACCACATCAACAAAACGCTGCTGAAGAAAGAGAGGTGAAGGACGATAATGTATTTCGTTCAACAAGCACAAAAGAATGTGCGCCAATAAGCTTTTTGGAGTATAATCCTATTAGTAAAGCACACACTGTATTTGCAGCTGCTTCCACAAGCTCTTTGATCCGACTACTCAGAAAACCACATGTAAGCCAACACCTTTTGACCTTGACTGTGAGTTTGTGTACCAACAGGCAGAAGCTTTCGAGGCCAATTGCAGGGATGCAGAGAACGCGATGGGCTACTTACGTATCCACAATGCCAGTGCTATGAAGCAAAACAAATAAAGTCCTTGCTTCACAATCCGCTGATACTCCTTTCTCAAAAATATCTTTCATGTATGGAGGCCATATGGCTTTTGAAAATGAGGTCCGTGCCAGAATTGCCTCCGAGTAGTATGTGGTTGAAGAGTTCCGTTCGAAGGGCAACGTGCATGCTTTTAACAATTTAAAGCACTTTGCAGATTTTGTACAAAGAGAAGAAACAAATGCGAAAAATGAGCAGCACATTGATTTCAGAAATTGACTCTCTATCAAATTGATCATTAAACTCCTACAATCAAGAAATGTTTTTGGGGGAGGGGCATGTCCAAAAGGAGGCTATGAATCTCGTACTCAGGGAAACACCAACAGATCAGTAAATATTCTGTTGAAACTCTCTTATTGTCAATGGAATGATAGAACAGTGATACCAAACCCAACAACAACCTCTAAATAGGAGAAATTGTGTTTGTCAGTGGTGTCATTTCTTACCATTAAATACAATGAGATTTTGGTGTTCGATTATTTCATCACACATAATATGACGAGAAATATCATGTTAGATTTAACACGTGATTATAGGGCATTTTTACCTGTGTATGATTTTCATTGCAAGCAGTTCCTTGAATTTTTTCCTATGTTGCATGATTTTTATCTTTCTCTTACTGGTCAGTATTTTTTCTATTCCATAGTCCGATTTTTTTCCATTCAGTGTGCTTTTTTTTGCGCTGTGTAATTTTTTTCCAATGCGTGTTGATAGTTATTTATTTAAAGCATGTATTATTTATTTATTATTTCCAACATTATTTATACAAAGTATAAACTTCAACTGGTTTACACTAATCGTGCTGTACTGGCGGGAAAAAGGACTAGCACATGCGCAGTATACCTTTGTTCAGTTCATGCTACTTTTGCACCAAATTCATAGGCCACTGTAGGACCTTTTCAACAGAACAAACTTGATGCAAATGTGCTGGCGATTAGAAACAGAAATAAAAATTGGAGGAGCCTCGGCGAACTACGATTAGAGTTCTTTGGGCCTCCTCGTAGCATCGAGATCACTGTGCTCTGCACAGTTTAGTACTTTCTGATATGAGATTGCTTCAGATTACATGATCCAACCCGCTATTTAAAGAAACAAATAACAATGGTGCTACAACGGTATGTAAGCGCCGACGCCCATGTTCCCCGTCAGTAATTTACAGAGATAGAGGTGTTTTTCGTCTGGCCCCCCTGCAGGGGAGGGCATGGGTGGGAGCACAGTGATCTCGATGCTACGAGGAGGCTCAAAGAACTCTAATCGGAGTTCGGCGAGGCTCCTCCAATTTTTATTTCTTCCTCGCCTCCTCTTTGCATCGAGGCTCACTGTGCTCTGCACAGTTTAGTACTTTCTGATATGAGACTTCAAAGGTATGGCCAGAGAAAAACAAGTTGGTATTGGAACCCCACACAATATACGCAAAGGCGTGTTAAACTGCAGTTAATTAGGCATACAAGAATTAAGGCATATATTACGAGGTAATAAAACGTAATAACTTTGCCGCGTGGGACGGCAGTGTATGATTAATCATTGTCAGTAATGCATGAAGTCAATATTCGAGCAACTTGAGAATGTGGCAGGAAAGCGTTCGATCAACAATGATGTCGGTTAAATGTTTGTGCAGATGACCAATCACCGGTCGATAAAATAGCATGCAGGGGTGCGTTCGAATTAAGGGCTGCGTTCGAATTAAGGGCTGCCGAGGCTGCTGCGCCCCTCATGCTGTGCGCCCCAAATACAGTTCTGTCGATGCCAGCCTTTCTGAGTACACCTCAAATCCATCTGGCGAGAGTGTCTGTGGTTACAGGCCGATATGGTTTAACATGGCTGATAAATAGACGATCCGGGAAACCTTCCTGCGTATTAGAACGACAAAATATTGCTGTGGTGTCCAAATAGATGCGGAGCAGCTTGGAAGTCCCGAAAAGGTCATTTTTGTGTAAAGCTGGCAGAGTAATAACGAACTTTGGTTGGTTACGTTGCACTTTCCAGTCTTCAAATATATACAAATATGTTGCATCGGTATCAAACTTGATGTTCTTGAAATCAATCAAAGAGATGGTATGAACACGCTGCACTGCTAAGCAGGTAAGCAAAGTTGCTAATTTTGTGGTGATGTCCCGTAACAGAGGATTCGGTAACTTTCCAATTTTTTAGAAAAGTCAAAAGATCTTTAGCATTCCAAGTAACTGGATATTTTGGAAGAGGGGGTCTTAAATTTCTTAACCCCTGCATGAAGCGACATATCAGGGGATGGTCGCCAATTTTGTTGTCGTTAATTGATAATGTCACAGAAAGGGCACTTCGTGCTTTGTTTATGTGCGAAAAGCTTAGGCCCTTACCAAAATGCTCGGTGAGAAATGCTAAGACTGCATAGACAGATGGTGGAGAGATATCATAATTCCTTGTTGAACAAAATGTAATCCATTGCTTAAGGATGGATTCGTAACTTTTCTGTGTGTTCGGTTTCCAGCTTGCTTTGATGACGTCGATAGTTTGCTGAGAAACTCTGTCCGAAGGTAACTGTCGGTTGCTAATTTGCAAGCCATCAAAGTCATCTGTGGCAGCTGTGGGTGAGAAATGTCTGGTTGCCCCGGACAGCTAAGTAAGGATGGAAAAGAGGGAAGTTTGACAGGGACATTGACAAACAGCTCAGCAAGGTATAGAAACCAAGGTTGACTTGGCCAGCAAGGGCAAACAAGCAATATAATGCATTTTTCTCTAGAAATCTTGTTGAGAACTCTACTTATCGTGTTAAATGGCGGAAAAGCATAACGGTAAAGGTTATGCAAAGACTGTGAAAACGCCTTGATAGCTTCACTGTATGGATCAGGCCTCATAGAAAAGAAGCGAGGCAATTTGTTGTTTAGCCGTGAAGCGAACAAGTCAACCTTGGGTTGTCCAAATTTAAGGCAAAGTGACGTTAAGGATATTATCAAAGTGACGTAAATGTATGTTGGTCTAAGCTCCACTCGATATTATCAACAAATTTGCGTGATAGAGTGTCAGCAGAAATGTTATCAATCCCAGGGACATGAGCAGCGGTTAGATGGATGTTTCGTTCTATGCACCAAAACCAAATTTCTTTGCTCAAATTATTGAGGCATGGGCTGTGACATCCGCCATATTTATTTATGTAGGACATGGCAGTTGTATTGTCTGTGTTGATCTTAACTATTTCCTGAGAAAGCCGGGCCTCAAAAGCCAACAAAGCGAATTTAACCGCTTTCAGTTCGAGGAAATTGATATGCATTTTTGCTTCACTTTCGGACCAGCGGCCCCCTGTCTCAGAAATTGTGCGCCCGTGGGCACAGAGCACTGCCCCCCAGCCCGAGTGGCTAGCGTCTGTAAACATTTTGAGTTGCCATTCTGAAATACCGATAACATCGGAAATATAGCGGCCATTATTAGATTGAACGTGTGTTTTCCACCAAAGCAACTCTTGCCGGGACGGGGGGTCAAGGGTTATCCAAGCGTTGAAAGAACCTGTGTTTTGGAAAGACTGAGTTTTGTGTATTTCTAAGCTTCGGTAATGGAGCTGGCCTTGTTTTATAGCCATGAAAGACGAAACAATAAGGCCAATGGTCTGTGCCAACTGTCGTATAGTTATACGCTTGGCAGTTAAGAGCTCATTACAAGCGTTGGCAATTTTGGTAACTTTTTCTTCGGGCAAGGAAATAATCTGAGAAACTGGATGTTTTCCAAATGTAAATTTAGGCCCTTCAGATTGATAATGGGTCGAAGTTTCCCATTTTCCTTAGGGCGTAGAAAAATGTTTGAAATAAATTGGTTTTCGCTGGGTGAAACTTGGATTACTGCACCCTTTGTGAGCAATGTATCAACTTCTTTATCCACTAATAGCATTTCCTCGGGTGAAAAATTAAATGGCCGAGGGTGTGAGGGCAGCAGTGGTGAGACGAACCGTAGTTCAATGCCTTTGACGAGACTTCAAACAAATTTATTTGATGTCAAGTCATACCAATTATGAGAGAAATATTTTGTGCGTTACCTTATTTATTGGTTCTTTTTCTCCTCCTGCAGTGGTCGCAAAGAACGTCTTTGGTAGCCGCTGAATCGGCCCCTCCGGTATTGGTTGGAGGGGCCCTGCCAGTTTAAAGCCTTGTGCTGGTAGGAAAAACCACGACCACAGCCCTGACCTTGCCAAGAAGTGTTACTGTAGCCCCTACCACAACCTTAACATTGGCGAGGACAATTTTTTAGCATCATCCGTGAAAATCTGGCCCCTTCCGTCATTTCCTTCACAGAATCAGCGACTTTCCCTCCAAAGACCTGGCCATTTAAAGGACCTGGCTGGACAATGTTCCAGTAGCCCTCCGAAATGCGTGATTTTACTTCCTGGCGGCGGGAACTATGGATGTCCAGAAAAGCATTCCCCAGTATCGAGATAGAAGTCATGATATGCTGCTTGATGGAGCTTAAAAACTCTGGTAAAGGCTTTGGAAATATATTTTTCAGCAACCAATGGGTATTCATACAGCTCCCTGTACCCAACGGCTTGATGTAATTGGCTGAGATTTGGGAGACAGAGAGAAAAAGCACAGGGGGACCAAAAGGTGTCTACTTCTGAAAAAAAATTAAATGGTCCAAATTTAACATTTGAATGAATCTCAGAACTTAATTCATTTCTTTAACTTTTCTGCACCAATGGCACAAACAAATTTCCTCACATATGCCCAGGGTGCCTTGCATATAACAACATGGTTTCTATGACGTCTTTGCCATAAGTCAGGTATTTAGAAGTTCTAACAAGTCTCAAACCCTCTCAAACATGGTTTATAGGCTCTTGAATTTTCAGCCATCCTAGAAGTGGTATATTATAAACGAAACTATACGCGTAGGCAAACAGAGTGAAAGTTGCCCCTAAAATGGCAAAATTTCCTTTCTCCATAATGCTTTGAAATGCTCATTGAGCTCAGTTCTTTCAGGTGACAAAGAATCTGAAGAAATGTCTCCTGTAGGGACAAATATTAATATCTCCAGTTCAAGACCTATTGAGATGGGACAAAAAATCAGGAGAGCACAAATGCAACACCGAGAGCAGTATAGAAGAGGAGCCCCACGACGCAATCCCTGGGACCTCACCTGAAGAAGAATTTCTAGAAAGACTTGAATTCTCCAAGCAAGACGATACGGAAACTTTAACTGCAGAAATTGATCAGACGTCTCAATTTCAAGAAACATCAGGTGGAGCTGATTGGAAAAAATATGTCGAAATGTTAAAAAAGCCAGTTACTAGCCAAATTGAAGATTTCTTCAAATTTCACCCACAACTTCCCACTGCCGGAACAGTACCAATTGACATCAACAAAGCATTCAAAAGAACAACGTCAACAGGGACGGAAATTGAGCAGAATTGGCTCACTTTTGATAATGACAACAAAGCAATGTATTGCTCCCTTTGCTTGGTATATGCAAACACTCCAGGTGCGTTCACTGCTGGCCTTACCAGCTTCAAGCATGTTCATCAAAGAATCCAGGAACACGAGGGATCTCTATGCCATTCGAATTCAGTTGAGGCCTATCTGCTACGCAAAACTAAAGGAGACATAGTATCGATTGCAGGCCTATCTGTATCTGGAAAAAGAAAGAAAGAAATTCAAGACAGAAGAGCAGTTGTTCAGAAATTGGTACGGATCATTCTATTTATCGGAAAACAAGGGCTGGCATATCGAGGCAAGCGGCATGAAGGAGCTCATGAACTAAGAGATGTTTACCATAAATCACGGCAACTATCTGGAGCTTGTAAAACTTATCGCCAAGTCAGATGAGAAGCTTAACGAGCACATAGACAAGATCGTCCAAACAAGCAAGAGAGCCTTAACAAAGCGTGCAAAGGACGGTAAACAGGATGGAAACTATGGTCGAGGATCTTTAGTAACATTCTTAAGTCATGACATAACGGACAGGATAATCAATATTGTTAAAGATTTTATCCAAGGAACAATCGTTGATGAAGCAAAGAGAGCTGGAATGTTTTCAGTTGAGATGGATACGACACAAGACATCACAACTCAAGATCAGTGTTCCATTGTTTTGCGATATGTTTATGATGGTGAAGTCCATGAAAGGCTTCTTTCGCTTGTGAAAGCAACATCCACCAGTGGAGAGTCACTGTTCGTGCTTTTAAAGAACACTCTTGAGAAACACGACCTAGACATAAGAAACTGCGTGGGAGATTCCTTTGATGGGGCACCAAACATGAGTGGTACTTATAACGGACTTGCAGCAAAGATTTCAAATGTTGCTAGTCTACATGTACACACTTGGTGCTACAGTCACTCCTTGGATTTGGTTCTCAGTGATGCTGCATCTACAAGCACACTTGCAACAAGCCTCTTTGGAATTCTGCAAAAGTCCTCAACATTTTTCAGGCAAGCTCACAAGAGAATGGATGTTTGGGAACAAACGCTGGAAAAAGCAGGAAGACCTTCAAGAACGCTCGGCACTATTGGTGAAACCAGATGGCTTTCAAAGTCCCAAGCCCTGACCAAGATATTTGGCACTTATCTAGCACCAGACAAAGGCCTATATGCTGAAATGCATTTGGCGCTTGATGCAATTGCTAATGACATCTCATTTCAAGAATCAACCTGCAGCGATGCAAAGGTTTTAATGGATCACTTTCAGAAATTCGAGACGGTCCTAACAGCTTTCATATTCTTGAGAGTCTACAGCATCACAACGCCATTGTCTTTGTATCTGCAGACAAAAGGCTTAGACATGCTCCAAGCATGGAGGATGGTCGAAACGACAAGCAAACAGCTCAACCACATATCGAGAGATTTCGAGGGGATTCACAGTAAAGCCAAGAACTTTTGTGATGTAGCAAATGAAGCATTGGAAGAATCAAATTTAGAAGTTGGTACTGCCTTACCAAAAAAGAGAGTGCGTAGGAAAAAGCGCTTGGATGGTGAGCAATGCCAGGATGAAGCAATTGCAGATGAGCTGCAATCATTTAAAGTCAATACCTTCAATTTGATAATGGATCGCATAGTCACAAATATGAAGAGAAGATTTTTAGACCATGAGATGCTGTACAAAGATTTCTCTTGCTTCGATCCAAAACGATTCAAGGAGCTCAGAGCATCAGGAATTCCAGCAGCTGCAATGGCCAAAATATGCGATCTCCTTGGAAACAGAGTCGATAAAGATGATTTGTCCATGCAGCTCGAGAGTTTTATCCATTCGTTTCCAAAACTTGCTGTGTCATTGCCAGAAGAATTCGAAACTATAAGATGGGAGGAAGTTGAAGTAGGAGCAGAGGCCGATGTTACCACTTGCAAGCAAACGTCAAAGCGTTGCCTCTCATGTTTCACCTGTGCATATAAAGTTCTGCATTAGCATAATTTGAACTGTGTAACATACTCGCAGCTTTATACAGTCTATCAATTTTTGCTGACGCTTGCAGTTACGCAGGTTGAATGTGAAAGAAACTTCTCAAAATTGAAGCTGATCAAGACCAGGTTGAGGTCATCCTTGAGCCAAGAAAACCTTGAATCATTCATGCTGATGAGCATCGAAAGTCAAGTCCTCAGCAAGATTTCTAGTGATAAAGTTGTCGACAAACTCGCCACAACATCAAAGGAGATGAATAGATTGCTCATTCTTTGACATTCTAGATTATGATTTGATCAATCGTTTTAAAACTGGAACAATTGCTATTTCCTTGTTAATTGCTCAAACGTTTCGCCCGAGCTTCAGAAAATAAGGTTATATTTTTCAATTAGATTTGTGTTTTCAAGTTTTCTTGTTGACTCATAGCTAGGACAACAGCCTTGCAAGTAAGTTTAACAATTATTCCAACTTTTTGACAGATTTTGCAATGCTACCTTTAAAATCCAATACTTCAAGACCTTCAAGACATATAAGATATCGAAAACATAGCTCAGCAGCTTTAATTTCCTAATTCAAGTCATTTCAATTCCAATGCTTAAAACTGCTCTGTACCTTACTGTATTCAACCATTTGCGTTCATAAATCATTACTGTTATTTGTGTAAATATTAAACTTAGCTAGTTAGTTTTGTCAAGTGACATGTTTTTTGCAATTAGTTGCATTGATTGTTTCTGTGGAACCGGAAGTTCCTAGATCTTACATTCAGAAAGGGCGTCAGACAAAGCATGTGCCCCTCCTCAACAAATTTTCCAGGGGCCCTTCATTTTTGCCACGCCACCCCCGTTCAACCATTTCCTCGTGATGACATCACATTTCTGGCCTGAAACCATATTAGATTTGAAAAATAAGAATACTTTAAGAATTTGGTAAGGTTCAAAACGAAAAGTTCTTAAGCATATCGAGGCTTGACAAAAGTTATAGTATTCTATAAAAAAGAGTGTAATGCGTTCCCTTTCTTTAATCAACAAATTATGATGTGGTTTTCAATCCTGCTACAGATGTCTCTAGAAACATAAATCCTCATGATAAGGGCTAAAGTCACCCAAGAATATGCTTTCAAAATATCACACTTTGGAATCATCCAGCAATTGAAAGTTTGTGAGCTCTTTTCAAGTTTGTACAAGAGTTTCGTCAATTTTCGGCCCTCATGGTTCTTGCTTCTCATGAATAAAAAATCCAAGTGAGCATCTATTTTTGGAAGGTAGTTCAAATGTGACTGTTAGTGGCCTTGGCTTCTTGGCGTACAAAATAATTGAGAATCGACCCAGTACGTGCCATTTATGGTATACCGTAAACGCCCAATTTAATCCTAGACATGATTTAATGCTATTTAATGCTGGGCACTCCAGAGAGGGAGCCTAAAAGAGAGGGAGAGGTCTTATTCATGAAGTAAAATGATACCAATACATATGAAAGCTTGCAGATGTGCTGAGTGCCCCCTTACTGGGAAGTCACCCACCTGATCAAAGTCATTCTGTGCGACGGACGATAAAACTGTCTCCATGATCTCTGTTTGTCACCAGTAGCTAACAATGCATTGTTTCTATTCGGTGCAGTGTGAAATCCAGTTTTGGTGGCATCAACAGTAAAGCTGTTAACACTGGCTGTGCGATAGTGCTGTACCAATATTTTTTAGAGTCCTAATCAACCCTGTCTGAAACAACAAACTCATCAGGAAAGAACTAAAATGGCTTCGCTGTCTTTCGAGCAACTTTCAGATATCGGAAAATTTAAGAAAAGGAAACTTTGCATCATAGAGACGACAGTAAGAAACTCAAAAGAAGACGAATTTGCTAAGCATTTGTTCAAAAATTCAATTTGTCCAACAATTCGATGAGAGAATTGGAAATATTGATGCTCGCAAAATTGGTGTGAAAGGTTTAATGTCATGGCAAAAATACACAGCTTCAATTCCAAAAGCTTTCTGCATTAAAGACAATTGTTTCAGATCCGGCGCTAGGCTAGGCCACAGTCGTCGCTGCAGGAAACAACAAAATATAAGTGCGCACGCACCTGTAGGGTGTAGCTCCCTACGGTGGAACCTACCAAGAAAAATTCATCCTAAGTCCTACCGCGTAGCGGGGGCAAGGGGGGCAAAAGTGCCCTTTCAATGAAAAACAATATTTACTTTAAAACTTGATAGAAAAGCCACTATAGCTTCATTTCCTTTCCTTATCAGAAACAGAAACACACCAGTAACGAAAAATGACTGGCAATTGTAACTTCAAAATAAGCAATATGCTATTTTATGCAATCCGGAATGAAGGAATAGCCGAAAAATTTCGTGAAGAAACATGATTAATGTTCATTGAAACATTTTTGATAGTATTTTAAGCCAATCTAAAGGGCGTGGCCACATAATTTTTCCGGGGAAACCCCCGGACACCCACTTTTTCGGCTTCGATTCCCCTTGCGTTCCTTGTGGCCCCCCTTGCCCTACCATCGCTCGGCGTCCCTGTTTCTGCAGTTTCACAGCCTTCTCAAATTTTTGTTGTATTTAGTGAAAGGTTCCTTGAGCATTTCGTGAGTTTTGTTTTACCATACCACAACACAGCGGAAATATGCGCATTGCCATCTCAGCCAAAATGTAAGAAAGGCATAGATTTTTTCATTATTTTGGCAACGCATTTTTGTTTGAAACACCCAGCAACTTGTTACCAAAAACTCAAGGGGTCCTGTCTTTCAATCAAACCAACGACCAAACGAACGCTTTCCGCTGGAAGTTTCTTAAAATTATCAGATTTTTAATACTCGGAGTTTAACAATCTTCATGCTCACCAGCTGTGCCCCATGAATGTTCACACGTTTCAAAACAGAGTCATTGAAGTCTTTCCGATGTTTAGACTTCACTCAGGTACCTTTCAAGTGGCTATCTTTAAAATGGGGAACTTTAAAACGGGGAACTTTAAAACGGGGAACTTTAAAACAGGGAACGGGGGACGGGGAACTTTAAAACGGAGAACTTTAAAATGGGGAACTTTAAAATGGGGAACTTTAAAATGGGGAACTTTAAAATGGGGAACTGCAAAATGAGGAACTTGGGCTTCTTTGCCTGAACGCACCATCCTCAGATTTGAAACGAGGATGGTATCCTTATTGTGGTATTTATATTTGAATTTACACGTATTTTTTACAGGAAACTGCCTATTTTCTATAAGAATCTAAACTCTCGGATCACCAAAAATTAAGAAACTCCACTACTGGGAAAAAGGAAATCCTTGGCATCTTTTTGTTTTATTTCACTTGTTTCCTGTTTGGCATTACTCAGAAGGTGCATAAGGGCATGCGTAAAATCCTGAAAAAGTCGTCAAAAACAGGGGATTGATTTACAGCCATTTCAAATCTTCAAAACAACGAGGAGCCTGTTTCCTTTTTAACCTGGGAATAGGCAACCCAGTCGGCAGTCTTCAGAGCAAGTTCATAGTCCCTAGGTACTGAAAGGTATTCTCAGGCAAAAAGAAGCACGCTCCTCGTTCTTTTGAAGACCTGAAATGGCTTTAAATCGATCCCCTGTTTTGGACGATTTTTTGAGGATTTCAAGCCAGCCCTTTTCCTCAAATCCTTAGTTTGGGAAGTTTACCATGCCCAAAAAAATTGCAAAAAATACTCATAATATAGGCCAATCTTTTAACGACAGAGCAAGGCTTGAAATATTTCAATCAGCCACTTACCTTTTTTTCTTGAACAGATTGCGTTGGGTCACTTTTTCTGGGTCTCTCGGTACACTGTAAGACCCTATGCTATGTTCCATGCAGGAACTGACGAGGCAATAAAGGATCATGTTATCACTTTCATGTCAGATGCCTCTGGTTCTGTAAGGCTGGTGTTTGCAACAACTGCATTTGGAATGGGGTTGATTGCAAAGTATTACACCATGTGATTCATTTTGGACCCCCAAATGACATAGATGACTATCTTCAAGAAAGTGGAAGAGCAGGAAGAGATGACGTTCTGAGTCATGGTCTGGCTGCTTTTGTACCCTAAATGCACTTCAGGCAAAGTAAGCCCTCATATGAAGTTGTATGCAAAAAATGTAAAAGAATGCCGGAGAGAAACTTTGTTGAAATTATTTTCAAATAACAAAGAACGAAATGATGTTGAAAAACACTTATGCTGTGATGTATGCTCATCATCTTGTCACTGCTCTGGCTGTGGTGGACATGGTTCATCATTGTTTGGATCATTCATGGAAACTCGTCATTCTGAATAAAATGAGTGCAAAAAGGAAACACCAGATCATGGTAAGTGTGTACGTGTGTCTGGGTATGTGGTACGTCCCCAGTTGCGTACCAGGTATCAAGGTACGTGTGTCTGGCAACGGTGGGGGGGGGGGGGGGTCACAGAATGACTAATGGCATAAGTGTCCGTCAAATGGGAGGTCACGGAATGACTGATTGCATGTGTGTCCGGCAACTGGGATAGCACGGAATGTCCGCTAGCATGAGTGTCCGGCAACTGGGGGGTGATGGAATAATTGATTGCATGGGTGTCCGGCAACTGGGGGGTCACGGAATGACTGCTAGCATGTGTGTCCGGCAACTGTGGCAGCAAGGAACATCTCCTGGTACAGTAAGTACCCGCAAATAAGAAACCCCCCTGTATAAGAAACAGGCCTCACTTTTTTCAAAAGGGGCTCCTTTAATAAGAAACAACTCTAGGTCTGAAATTTAAAACTTTCTTATTTTCAGGTTTGTCATAGTTCCAAAATGCTAGAAAATGATGCCCATAAATGACTGTAATATAATGTAGCATTCTCTAAACAGAGTTAACATTTTCAAAATTAAAGATTCACACAACAAAAAGGTAACAAGGTAAACATGTAAAATGCACCAGTGATGTGCAATACACATGCATGTATGGTACATTCATATACGTTCACTTGACTGGATTCCCTATCTATAAGAAACTTTGACCCTGATCATGAAAAGGTCTCTTTAAATAAGAAACTTTCTGAGGCCTCGATTCAAAAAGTGGTTTCTTATTTGCGGGTACCCGCTGTATTTTCTTCCTTTCTCCATTATGGTATAGTAGTATGGGGACTTACATACGATGTTCATATAAAGCCTGTATATTTGTTGCAAAAAAGAGTGGTAAAAGCTATTGCATTTGAACATTTCACCTCACCCTCCACTCCTATCTTTTCTGACTTGAAAATCTTGAAGCTTCAAGATCTTTTTCAGCTAAAATTGCTTTGTTTTGTTTATGATTGTGTGAATAAGATCTCTCCTAATTGCTTCCACAATTTTTTTGAATCAGTGACAATGTTCATCAGTATGGTACACGGCAAGCCTAAAAAAATGACATTTTCTTAAATCGAAAAAATACCTTGCAATATGGTATCAGGTCTGTGCGTTTCTTTGGTGCTAAATCTTGGAACAACATTCCAGTTGATATAAAGACATCGTCATCTGCTTTCAGTTTTCGTCAAAAGCTTAAAGCCTTTTTATTCATGAAGAACTATCAAAGTTGATCCTAAAGTGATAAAAATCGCTCTGGTCCCTCAATAAATGATTAAATAAGATTCAAGACCATCTTTGAAAGGGGGTGCTCTCTCCTCGATTAGTTTAGCTATTGAGAGAGCTCCTCCTAAAGAAATTCCCCTGCATGCAACATCTTATGTAATTGTTATTCATTGTATGTTACAAGTATGTTTATGTAATTTGTAGTCATTGTATGTAATTAATGTTTTTATTGAGATATTGTAGGTAGAGGAATTTTGAAATATATGAACTGAACTGAACTGAGTAATTCAGACATAATAATTCAATGATTCTTAAAATTTCTTTGTGATTCTTAGGCATTCTGGAGAATTCTTATCAAGCTGATGTGCGCAAGACCTGTGTTGTACATGTCAATAAATATTCTCACCAACAATGGTGATGTTTTGTTGCTTCATCTTTAACTTTATGTTTGCTGTTAAATCTCTGATGTATGCAACATTGATTGAGGAATATGGGTAGTAGCTCACTGGTAAAGCGCACAGCTTCCGTGATCTTTTCTCATCTGACAGCAGAATAACCAGGATATATCCAGCAGGTGGCTGGCGTTTCTTTTTGAATAGATTTTTCAAATACTCAAAGTATTCTTTGTTTAGGACAGCTAATTTCTTTGATGCATCGTGGAGAATTGATGTATTGGCAGCAATGGTCTTAGCAATATCCTGCATCTTTCCTGATAGGATCTGACATTGTTCCTGTAATACTTGGTACTCCACTATCTCCCAGTTCAGCGTTTTCAGAGTTTCTTCAATTGTATTTGGAGCTTTCAATTTGGAGGCATATTTGCTTTAGTACCTTTCAGGTTGTCACTGAGAAAATTCTTGCCATCTTCTAATTCATCTATCAACAAACTGAAATCATCTTCTTCATTTGTACGCATTTTAGTACACAGCATCTTGTATTCATTTTTACGGTAGTCATACTTGGCTTTTAGTTGTTGAACCCCAGGTCACCATCCCCATTCCACTCTCCTCGCATAGATTCAAAATAGACTCCAGCTTTCATGTCTGTTGCATCAAGCTGGATCAAAAACGACCATTCTGATTTGCTTCATGTAGCTGAATGAGGCTGGACTCCTGAATAAACTCTTTCAATAACACTGTATGTTGAACTTCCAAAAGATACTTGCTGTGAAGAGTACATAATATTTTTTAACAGCATGAACCTTTCCTAAGGATTAACTTGAATACCTTAGAACTCTTTAAAATGAATCATTTTATTTGAATCTTCCAGGTGGGACTCTTTTCTTCCAAGTTACAAACATTCCCAATGATTTCTCTCCACAATCCCTTGTGCATAAACAGTAGAACAACATGCATCCATGAATATATCACATCCAGTGCTGAAAAAGGAATGGGAGCAAAATAGAAATTTATTTCAAACAATCCCTAATACCTTGCATGCCCAAACTTCTTTATGCAGCTCTTTTGTTTTTTTATACCTGAGAAAGGAAGCTTTGAAGTTCTTTACATTTTTGGGCAGGCTTTCAGAAGTACAGTAAGTGGAAACCTTACCTGTAGACCAGGCTCAGTTGTGTAAGCTTTATCATGCAACAATCTGCGGTCATTGTGACGTTTCCTGTGCACGCTATGTTGACTTTTGCCTTTGAAGAACAAAGAAAAGGTAATTAAATTCTTTAACGCTATGCAGGTTAAAGCTATGACAAGTGGCGGACACTTGGCATGGTCTATTAACCAGACCCCGGTCTACTAGGACCACTAGGACTAGGATCCTAGGACCAGGACCCATATCAACCAGACCTTTGTGGGGAATCCCGGAAACCCTGTCCAAAATGGCATTTTCAACAATGGTTGCTGGGTGAATGGCATCACAATGGAGAAAAGTTGTCAAAAGCTTTTATTCTATTGTTGGCATCCGGAAAGGGCTTCAAAATGTTGTGAAAAACTAAATCAGGTATTTGGAAATTGAAAATGCTGATGATGCTGACGAAGATTGCTAATGGAGATTGGAATGCTTTGGCTTAGGATCCCATCACTTTGAGCAAAGTTACAATATCAGAAATACCATGGCCTACTATGACAACCATCACATCATCATCTGAATCCTCTATTTCTTGGCAACTTCTTCTATCTTAAATGTCGAAATTTTAGCACAGGGATCCCAAAAAGCCAAATGAGATACAATCCATTGGTAAGGTCACAAAGGGCAGACCAGTGGTTCGTTGAAGAACAAATTATTTTACCAAATTAAATTCCTTCACGCTACAAACGCTTTTTGCAAATAAACATATGTTGCCAAGAGCATTGTTGATGCAAACAATATCAAGACCAAGTTATATTTTGTAATCCTGTGTTGACACACACAAGTGCGGCGTCCTAGTATTGATTCCGAAAGAGAATATTTTGCAGAAGTCTTAAATTTTCAATACCCTACTGATGTTATGAATAGGGAACAGACAAAAGTAAATAGAAGTGGTTTAAATGAAATGCCTACACCCTTTGCTTTTAAGCTTCGCAAAGACACTACATGGGGCAAGATAACCAAATACATACCGGGCCTCAAAAACATAGGAAAGGAAAATTGGGAAAGGGAGAACAGAAAAAAGAAGAAAGGAGAAGGCGATTCTTTCAGAGAAGATCTTTTGTCTTTCTTTCCTTCTTTATTTTTTTTAAATCTTTCAATTTTCTGGCCCTGATACCCATGGTACCAAATACATTACATTAGGCAATGTTCAATGTGCCAAACAAATGGAAAATTACAATTATTTTTTCCCTCCCTCAGTCATTCATACCTAGAGTACGGCATCCCATGCCATGTGTTTTCTATGACCATTTCCATCAGCGATGCATGGGGATAATCGGATTCCTCCAAGGTCTGGTCAGTATGGGTCATGGTCCTATATGGTCCAATGGTCCTAGGGGTCCTAGTAGATCAGGGTCTGGTTAATAGACCATGCCCGGACATTTGGAGGGCCAGGAGCACCCCCAATCTTGGCAAGAACACGACTTTTGTTTGATAACAATTGAAACTAATAATGCTTTTTACCCGGAACAATAGGTTTGTGAACTAGCTCCTTTTGCTTACAATCTTCTTAAAACCATCATTTTCGATCGCAGATATTTCCCGTGGCATGTAATTTGAGACAGACATTAGTTTTAATCTTTAGCTTCAATCTCTATGTCATAATGGCTTTGGGGTAGTAATAGCCTTTTGCTCCTTGGGGTTTCATTCCAGTATTTGGATAGTAATTTTGGAAAGTAGTGTAGTTTGTTAATATATATTGTAATTTTTAGATGAATATAAAAAAAAGAAAAGACATCATTTCTGAAGTGTTTAATCTGATTAACAACAAATATCTGTAGTTTTCCAGAATGAAAGCTACTGCACTAGTTGTTGTTGGTCAAAAGAATATTTGTGATAACCGTTATACAAGAAACACATTTGAGATGACCTAAATTTGCCAGAATTTATTTAAAAATCCCTTTGCAGTATACTGTGTCTGTTTGTTCACATCTCAGATCAGTATTGTAGAAGTTTTTGTAACAAGGTTTCTGATTGGCTGATCTGCTTCCAGTGTTACGGAACGTAACAGTGTTATGATTGGCTAGAGATTGGACTACCAATGATGAAATTGCTCTTCGTCCAATCAGCGACGGGCAGTAGGGGAATCGCCATTATTTTTCAACCGTCAAATATCCAGACAAAATGGCCGCCGCACCGATCACGCACGACAGAAGGGAAACGATATGGAAAATGAAGCGAGTCAGTGATGAAAATGATTTGATACCGACTGGTTATGACAGACATGGTTCCTGCTTCCTTTGAAATTGTTTCCAGATTATAAATGATCGCCAAATTCTCGTCACAATAGTTTGGCTTAGATAAGCTCTTTGCCTTTTATTGGTTAAATTAAATTAGGCCAACATCTGGCTGTGCTCATTTTGACGAGATTGTTGAGGATACCGAGGACTGCCCCTTTTGTCTGAGCCGTTTGTTATGAGACAAGCAGCAAAACAACTTCAGCAATAGCAAAGGTGAGCCAAATTTGATTGTGATTTAATAAAACAAATTGAGTTTAGTTTGAATTAGAGAGATTATGGTCTTTAAATCTATTGTTAATATTTGAGCCATAGTGCTAAAATAATAATGAAATATTCCATCGTTTGTTGTCTTTTAAAGTGAATGACCTGAGATTTATAGCGCTTGTCTATGAATAGGACAATGAAACACCTAATCCCTTCATTGTTTTCTTTGGCTTTGCTTTCTTCCGCCACTCGCTGGATTATCGAATACAATAGGCTATTTATAAACCTGTGAGATCTCATCTTTTAACTCAGGTTATTCACTTTAATTCTTGCAGCTGTAACTGGACTCCTTTTTTACAAAAGAAATTTAGAAGCCAAACTAAGGGTTAGAGTTATCTGGTTTGCTTTTATTGTGTTATTAGGGTGATGGGTGTCATTTATATTTTTGGAAACAAATTTTGTGGTAACAGTATCCATCATTCCCTCTGCTAACTCATTTGCAAAATTTGTAAAAGAAACTCATTTCTAAAACCAGGCTGTTTGGTTTCTTATAAATATTATATAAATGTTATATCAAACCAAATGCTGGACAATGACCATGGTGCCATCTGGCAGGCTGCAGTTTCTTATAAGTCAATTTCTTAGTGGGGGAGGGGGAGGGGGGTAATAGCCATAATAATTTAAATGCCCAGGGTTAACAAGATTAATTTTGTTTTGTAACTTCTACATTAATTTATTTATTTTATTCATACACTTTATACTATAAACTTCCACATTGTAGACCAGAGAGATATGTGGTTCTAATCCTTCTTGATGATAATTAACCCTTTACTTCCTTTATTTCAGGACCAAACAACAATTTCTTGCAGAACATTGAGGATACTGCAATGATATCCTGTATTTAACCATGAAAGGAGAGAAATGCAACATTGTAGCCTAACAGGACCTGACTTCACTTGCTCAGAGATGAATTATACAGAATAATATTTTTAGCTTCAACCATGTTTGCAAAATCTGTTTGCAAAGACACCTTCCTTGTTTGAAGATTTTTTATCACCATTGAATGTCAAAAGATATATTTGTTTAACTGAGCATATTGTGTATTTTGTTGTTTCTTTCTTAAAGTCAAACAAGAAACTTAAAGGGAATCAATATATAGCTATATCCACAAGCCGCTTTGAATAGGATATAAACACCACCATTTTTGTTTGCCACACAATTACATAGCTTGAATATAGATTATATTTTTAATTGGGCCTAGGCCAACTATGTTGATTCCCTTTGAGGCAGTTGGTACCCTAACACTATTTTGTTGCTTTAGATTACTGTAGGGCTCTAATTAGGTATTTTCTTGCTTTTGATCAGGGCTCTTTAGGAATTCAACAAGCCAAAAGTTCTTATCTGCAAATAGAGACTTCTTACGAATTTGTGGAAAATTTTTGATGTTAAAGTACATCACAACCTCACTTCACTGTATGAAAAGAAAAGACTAGTTTTCCCGTGATGCACCACTCATTTCTGATGATGCACATGAAAATTACAGTGTGATTTTGGAAATCATAAAAATCATGTGTTGAAAAGCTGATGGCACAATGTGCAAAACATGTGGTGATACTACGAATCTGACTCTTTCTTATTTTAGAAATTTCTTAATCGTTTCCTCCAAAAATCTCTGCAACTTTGTATCTGCCTCTGATTACATTTTCAAGCATTTTACAGCCAACCTCTTACTCAAATTGGGATTTAGTCTCAAGCGATAGTGATATAAAAACAGTCAGGTATACCTCCAAGTAATCATTTCTTTCTCTGGTCCACCTCATTTTTTAACCCTATCCAGACTAGAGGGGGGGGGGCACAAAGTGCTCCCCCCCCCCCCTAGTAAACTTTTCCACACAGCTCGTCGAGTATCTCTAGAATAGTGTAGCTTTTTTGTGACTTTTAGTTTCTATCTATGAAACATCTTTTCATGTCAATTTCAAAAATTTTGACACTGATTCCGGGGGTCAACACATGACTTTAAATTGAGTACTTCGCAAAATATATTCCTTTTAAGTCATAGCTTTGAACCACTGGCTCTATGACAATGATACAAAATTGTTGAAGTCGTCTTGAAACATGCTTTCATTTGATATATAGTTTATTGATTTTTGATGACATCATCAACAATTGGTTGTTGCGCATGCGTACTGACGAAAAACCATGTTATGCTTCATTTTTAGAAAAATGAGTGACATAATATGATGCAGCAGGTCTTTTTATGTATATTTAGCATTTTTTGCTATTTTTAAAAGTAATTTATAATTAATTTTAGATAAAAATCGCTCTTTTTTCGTACAAAATAAATAAATGCTGACATCAGCAAAAAGATCAGTGTTACAAAGCAAAAATTTCAAACTAAGAATTACAAGGATATAATCCTTCTATGTTTCAAATATCACATCGATATATTTTATCAATTTGGAGATACAATGCGACAAAGTACATTTTTTTTTTCATTCATATTAAAATATTACAATATAATCTTACATTCTACTATACGTTCCTGATTACTATACTACACTACAGGGACGATACCATGGGGAGTGAAAGACTATGACTACCCCATGGCCAATATGAAAAGACACGCAACGTTAAATTAAATACAACTACACTACGAACGATTTAAAAACTACTGGATACTATACTAGATTCCATCCCACATCAGATGTCAGGTCAGGGTAATGATCAATGCGAGCGCAACTCGTTCTAGTTATTTAAGGTAAATCAAATGCCTGTCACCTGATGTGAAACATAATTTACAAAGAAAAGGAAACATTTACGTAAAGAGACGTAAAGAGACAAAGTACATGTGGTTTTACACCCAAATTAGCAACATTTGCTGACGCCAGCACTTAATCACGTGACATAAACAAAAACAAATCACATCATCTTGTTTGCCTTATCATGTTTGTTACTTGTGCCAAGTTTCAAGTCTCTAGCACTTATGATTCTGAGAAAAAACAAAGTGCCCCCCTAGTCTCCCCAAAGTTTCAAAAAGCCTCGTCTGGATAGGGTTAAGGCCTAGCACTGCCCCTGGGACTCTAATCTTTAAAAGGCAACCAAAACTATTCTATCTATTTTGAAATGGTTTTGGACCAAATTTGTGTTGAATTTGTGCATTTGACTAGCAAAATTGCATGTTCATTCTGAAAATATGAGATAAGAGCACAGGGGGTCCTATGACAAATTTTAGTGTGCTACGAGCCTTTTCAAAATGGTACCATTGGTTGCACCACTTTGTGTGTGAAAATAAGACCCTTGGCTACACTAATTTTTTGACAAAAACTATCGAAACTTGAGGTTTTTTAGACAATCTTTTAGCTATCCTGAAAAGGAATCTGGATTGAACAATATTCCAATGTACTGTAAACAATTTTAAGAAAATTTCAGTACAGGCCCAAGTTATTAGTTTCTTACAAACAAATATGTGTAGAAGCAAAATGGCTCTTTGGAGGCAATGGCTCTTATGTTGTTTTACCGAAAATGCACAAACTGGAAAAAAGTCGTTTGCCTCAGGGAGCCCGAATTTTAACCAACTCGAAAACACAACCCGCTTCGAAATATCCAATTGCTATTCAAAAAGAAACTAAGATTATGGAAGCCTTTGTAGATGTCCAAGAAAAACGTATTTAACTCTCATAAATTCTTATTCTTTAATTGTACATTGTTAAACTATTTTCATTTTATTCTACTTTTTACCTTAATTTTGACTACAACGATTGTCAATAGGTAGGATTACAACCGATAACAGATAGTTTTACACCTGAACAAGTTAACCTGTCAAAATATTAGTTATTATTATTATTTGAAACTAGCTGTTTAAGTGAGTGCAGCTCAGAAGAGTAGTATTAGATAATTCTAGTTTTTCCGCCAACGTTGAGAGGGAAGGGGGGGGGGGGTGCTCACTACCATTCAACTCGCAAGGGAGGATTCAAGTTGAAGAGCAACTCCCGAGCAACTCCAAAAATAGGCAACTGTTTGCATATTTCAAGACATCTTAGCATGACCCAAATTGATGATACCACTCTCAGTTAAAATGAAATATTTCACTCTGGCGCTCAGACTGTAGACGTGCGGCAACATTTGTTCCTGCCCTGTATTGGTATCCGAGATGTAGATGCGTGGCTGCATCTAATGTTATGCTCTGAATCATTAATCGTGAAGCTACAATTGTTTGATTGCTTAACAGCAGCTGCTACACGTATTTTTATGTAATAAACTACGGTCCGGTGTTGGTGCTACCAAAAGTTTCTATTGTGTTTCTTATATTTTTAATGCTGGAAGTGTATAGTAAATTTAGCTTTGTCAAGAAGGTTCCCAATACACGTAAGATCTCAAAACGAGTAAATAACATAATTCGCACTCAAAATAATGTCCAAACAGTTGCTTAACTTTACAGTGTCAAAAAGATTTTGAGTGCGCTGGGAAAATTAAAACTGCAAATTACAAAAGTTTCTTAGCTTTTAAAATTTAGGTTGTAGGGTCGTTCCTTAGCTTTCGAAAAATTGAGCCTATTTCTTAACAAAAGAAGTACGTGTATTGTCTCTGATATGTCTTGTTTTTGCAGTAAAAGCTTCTTAATTAGTTTCTTATTCTTTGGAGTCTAAAATTGCGTTATGGTTCGAAGTTGAGCTTTCTTATCGATAAATGCTTGCATTTTGCATTGATATTGTCGTCACGAGTAATCCATGCACTGTAAGGCAAAAGTTACAATAACGCAATGCCGCGCAAACCGTAATCTACCGACTCTTATGCTAGAAATAAATTTCAGAGTTTTTATTAATCGTTTTTGAACATAGTACTAGAGTTTCTTAAATGTTTGGTATTTCACGTATTTTTTTGTAAGAAACTAAAAATTTGCTCAGTACCGAAAGTTTCTTAAAATTATCAGATTTTCAGTACTCAGAATTTCTTACGAGTTTCTTAAAGGCTCTGTAACATAGCCTGCGCGCAGACTCAACTCCTCGAAAGTATAGAGTCTGCGCAACAAAGTCCATTTAGCCTTTCCATGACTCAGCAGAAATGAAAGCCTCGTTTTCGTTTGTCTTCGCGAGCGGTGACTTCGCGGTTCGCGCGTTGCGTTCAGATACAAAGAAGGAGGTGGAGGGGCGAGAGATGTCTTGTCATTCTTCCAGCTTTTCACTTCGCCGATTATGCATTCATGAATGCTTTATTTCAACTTCTTACCTTGGAAATGATACTGCCATAGTTCAGTTTGTGAAAAGTTAATTTAGAATTTGGTGCTAACGTGACAATGCTCTTTCAATGAATAGCAGTTATTGCCCGACACTGCTAGAGAGTGCTAGGCCCGCTGCAAAATACAAGTGCCGAGAGACCGTGGGCCGGTTGAAGAACAACCTTCCATCAGCCATATTCAGTAAAAGGGAAGGATATTGTTTGCACTGCAGCAAACGAGGGGAACGTTGTCTTTCAAGCTGCAATCTTTATCACAGCCACAGGGCTGCCAGATGCCTGAGCAAGCAATTACTGTATTGCCTTCGAAAATGTTAGAGTGACAGATTCTCACTTGTGGAACACTTTTTTGGGAACATACTTGCAACACAATATCCCAATTGGGGCAATTGATACCACAATGTATTAGGTGTGGCTCTGGCCTGGGGTGGGGGGAGGTAGAGTGACTTAAGGATGGAATTGCCAAAATTTGCTTTCGGACCCAATTTTTATGATGATGCTCATAAGCGTACAGGAAGAAAAAATCTAGGAGGGCGGCCTGACACAAAGTCATTGTTTACCAACATTTTTGCCCAACTGAGGGCAGATTCTTGCCCGATTGGGGCTGATTTTCGACGATTTTTCCAACATTGGGGGGGGGGGGGCTGTTGCCCCCCTGGCCCCCCACCCCGTACGCTTATGATGATGCTTGATGGAAAACTACCCATTTTTGACAATTGCTCTGTCAATTTCAGCCAATAATCCTACCCATGTTTCAGCAAAATCTGCTAAAAAAGATCCTTGTAGGAGAATGTTGGGTCCGAAAACCCACCTGTCTGAGTGGCACATACAGTACCTGTACCCTCAACATGTTAATATGTACCTCCCCCCATCCAGGGCTCTAGGAAAAAGAAATTCCTAACTTGAAGAGAAATTTTTGTTATACCCTCTTTCTGTGAACATTTAGCAAAATAAGAATTTCAAAGCCTTCTGAACATCCGGTATGAGATTATTTATCACAAGATCTTGTACATACTCTTTTTGAAAAATTTTCAATAAAAGCATTGACCCCAAAGCAGAATATTCTAATCACAAAAATCATTGGAGCTCCCGTCAAGGAGTCCTGACTGGAATCATTATGAAATGCACAACAAAGTCTATTGTATATAAAATGAGGGCTAATCGTTTCTACTCTTGTCCCTGAAATCTTGCACTGAGGTTCTTTGGTGCACAGAACAAAGTTTCCAGCCAAGCAAGGGGGCAGATTCTTTGGGTTAGGGGTGCCTCTCAGACCGTTACCATTCTGGCATTCTGTTAGCAAAAAGTTAAATTATGCGCTCCAATTACAGTACAATCATTTTTATAAGAAACCTTGGTAAGAAAGTCTAGTGGGAAACTTTCAACTTTTGGTACAGGAAATCACTGCTTTATACTGGGTGAGTCAAAAAAAGAATCCCCATTTGGAAGCCCATGACTGCTCCCTTGAATATCAAAGCAATAATAATGAAAACTGTCTTGTTTTATTGCCAATATGTTCAATTAGGCTCTGCAATTTGCCGGGCTTTTATCGGCCATTCATTCCTGTGGATGTGGGGGATTTTTTGCAGAGAGCCCCTTCTAAAGACCTTCAAAAAAGAGTGAAAACAATGAGCAAATTTTCCTTGGTTTTCCTTCTTAAAAATGATGACACTCACATGTATTCATGTATTTTGTCCTCTTGGGAGGATGGAATCCCCCTGAATAGGTTATTGATACCAGGGGGAGACTGTTTCTTCCTCCCAAGAGGATAGTACATGTGCTAAAGTGCGCAGAAGTCATTGCTGTAAGGCCCATGTAAGGCAGAGATGTTAGGGAAATTTTCTCATGATTTTGGGCACGTTTTGAAAGTTTCTTGAAGAGTTTCCCCTGGATATTATTTTGGGCATAAGTAAAAGGTAGAGAAGTCCCATTTCAGAATTAACATATTCAAAATGTGTAGAATATCCCAGCAAAGCAGGATGTATATTATTTACAGAAGAAACTTTTCAACACCATTGTATACAGTCAAGAGTCTGTAAATAGGTGGCATTTAAAGCTGCATCAAAATAACTAGCTGCTCCCTGTTGTTTGTTCAACCTGTACAAAAATACAAGGCTAAACTTGGCCTGGGATTATGACCTTGTTATGACCTTGTACTAGCCTTGGAAGAAAATTACAAGGCTATCAGTAAGATTCTAAGCTGCAACCAGTCTAACACAAGGTTTCCACAAGGCTTCTACGAGGCTAATTAGCATTTTTCAAGCCATTTACAAGGTTACAGCAGGGCTATTCCAGGCTATAACAAGGTTATAAGGCCATAACTACAAGGCTTGTACATGGCTATTACATGGCCTCGTATTTTCGTACAGGAAGGTACTGTGGCCTTTTATATTCTGAATGTTATGTACTGCACCCATGCTTTTATCATTGTATCCTAAGCAGCTGATTGAAGCAAAAAATAATATGAGAATATCCACAGTTTATCGTCGCTACTAAAAGACGGAACACCCCAGAACAACCCAAGAACAACCGGAACAAGCCAGGAACAAGCCAGGAACAGGCGGAACAACCCAAGAACAAGCCAGGAACAACCTAAGAACAGGCGGAACAACCCAAGAACAACCCAGGAACAACCTAAGAACAGGCGGAACAACCCAAGAACACGCCAGAACAAGACCTCATTTAGTATTTCCATGCGATTTGACAGATTTCTTGGGTAAACAAAACGGAGTTCTGATCAACCAAGCGAGGAATGTAAGCCCACATAAAATGATGTAACACCGTTTCATTTCTGCAGGATGCGTCTATCCTGTGTTCCAGACCCACGTGGGGCATGAAAATGGCGACAACAAAGGCCAACTAATAGACGGCACGTGCAAGGCATGCGGGATGAAACAGACCCTTTAAAATCAATCAACGAATCAATAGCCACTATGTTTCCAATTGGTTTGACAAGTTTTGAAAGGTTGAAAAGTCCAGAATATTCTTTAAACCACATGTCGCACTGGGAACGATGGTCCTTCCTTTGTCCATAAACAGGGTAGTTCATTAAAAAATTTTGCACCACCTTTGTCCCAAAAACTGGTCGTTTTTTATGAGAGTCCACCGTAGCGCGAGCCGGTAAATTTGAGGCGCCGGTATATCTGAGGTTTGCCGGTAAATATGAGGTCGGCAAGATCAAAGGTATTCTTCTTAGGCGACAAGTAGTCATAATCTATTGTGAATTAGACAAAGGTGAGACACAAGGTCTGGTTTCAAAGGAAGCAATAGGTTTTTCCGGGGGTCGGGTCAACGGTCTGAGGATTTCTGCCGCATATAATCTTTTCTTTCTGACAGCGTTCGGGAAAGCAAACGCTAGGATTTAACTTCGAAGGGTAGGGGTTAGGATTTTCGCTACGTAAGGAAATCCGCGAGAAGAATCCAATTTCATTTGGTTTCCTTTGGTATGGATTTGCTAAATCTAAAAGTTATCAGTCGAAAGTAAACTGTCTTTTTGCTCAAATACTTCGTTCCATTGCAATACCATTTTGTATCTGGGTTGATGAAGATTATTATTTTCGAGCGCTGTTTTTCTTCCTTTCCGCGGTATATTTTCGTGTGATTCTCTCAAGGGCGCCTACCTTGTAGGAAGTGTGTTTATTCACGGTACGTTACGCGGTGTCCTATGTCCCGGTCCTGTTAATCTTTGTATATCATAATAAACTGAGGGGTATGCAACTTCTGCAGATAAACCAATCAGCGAGCAGGATCTCAAGAGAAGATTATCACAAGCGCGTTCTATCCGTTGTGGTTTCGGTCAAGCAAAATTGTTTACACAAGCCTTTGTTCAACCAGATGTGAAAAGTGACACCGTGTGCAAACTAGGGGGTCGCGTGAAAAAGTCAATCCTCAAGATTATTGGGGGACGAGCGTAGTACCTGAGAATAACAATCAATACACGTTTTTATAAGCAACGGCTTTCAAGAAAGTTTTCCTGCACCTCCAGAAACTTAAGAAACCATGATAAATAGAAGAGGTCAAGTTCCAAGTTAATAAATATTTTTCAATTCAAATTCTACAGTTTCCTTTCATGCACAAGGCAAATCCTTAGCCTAATTGAGAATTTAAACTTATTAAACGCTTGCATGCTGTTGAACCAATTCTTCCCTTATGTTATGCTACTTTGAATGAAGAAAAGTACTTGCAAAATCAATATTTCAACAACAACTTACCTCAGTTTGGACTTGCCCCAAGTCTCTTCCGCGAAAATAAAACCAAAATATATACCTCTGCCCCAAGTCTCTTCCGCAAAAATAAAACCAAATATATCCCAAGTCAAGTCAGACGACCACACTGCGTGACAATAAGCGAACAACCAGCTGAAAAATTTCTTAGCAGTGCCAACCCCCAGCTCAATTTACCGAAAGTTTTGTTTACTGGCCATAGCAACGGGCTCTGACCACAGCAACGTGTAACGCGCTTGTGAGAAAAGTGAACAATGGAGTTAGGAAAAGTTGCATACCCCTAAGTTTTTCTTGTTACTGGGATTTTCAAATTCTAACGTCTATTAGAGTTGACCAATCAAAAATCACGCTGTCTGATTCCCTGTGGCCAGATCGTATAACAGTTGATATCGTGTTTCATAACACCGGAATTTGAAACCACAAACTTATACATACGTCATCTTGACCTTGAGAGGACTGACTCTGTGTACTTCTGGGTCATGGTACGGTTTTAGGACACTCTCTGTACTGGGTCACAGGACACCCATTACTCTACTGGGAATAAACACACTTCCTACAAGGTAGGCGCCCTTGATTCTCTTCAGAAGTTTTTAAGCATTAGGGAAAAATACTGAAAGTTTACTAAGATTATCGGAGTTATAAGTTCCTAAGGTTCTTACAGATTCTTAGGAGTTTCCAGAATCTCTTACAGGTTTCATAATAATCTTCATGTGCACTTTCCCGTGCCTTCTCCTGAACCTTTCAAAACGAAGTTTTTGAAGCCTTTCCGATCACTCAGACAAGTACCTTCCAATTTTCGTTAGTACGATACAGGAAACAAGTCAAAATGTGATAAACGGAGTTTCTCAAGTTTTTGGCAATCCTAGAGTTGAGTTTCATATACACGTATTTTTTACAAAAGAAACTAAGAATTTGGCCCAGTACTGAAAGTTTCTTAAAATTATATCATATTTTCAGTACTCAGAGTTTCTTACGAGTTTCTCAGAGGTTTCACAACAATATTCATGTGCACTACCTGTGCCCTCGTGAACATTTCAAAATAAGGTCTTTAATTAAGGCCTTTCCGATGTTTAGACATTACTCAAGTACCTTACGAGTAATATGATACAGGAAACAAGTGAAAGTAAAGTAAAAATATTTCAAGGATTTCCTTTATCAAAGTAAATAGTTTCTTAACTTACATTTTCCCAGTACTGGAGTTTGTTAATCTTTAGCCGATATGAGAGTTGAGTTTTCTTATGGGCAGTTTCTTATAAAAATACGTGTAAGCAGTTTCTTATCAAAATACGTGTAAGCAGTTTCTTATCAAAATACGTGTTGGCCTAATGTTCCTTACTTTGCAGAATGCAATAAAATCTATCGTAAGTACGTACATATATTTCCATAAGAAACTAAGAATTTGGGCATTAAGATTATCAGATTTTGAGTACTCAGAGTTTCTTGCGAGTTTCTTAGAGGTTCCATAACAATCTTCATGCTCACTACTGTCCCTCGTTTCCTAGTATCAAGCCTTTCCAATCTTTAGATATTACTAAGTACCTCACGAGTAAAATAATAAATTTTTAAATTTTGATAAAATTATGAGACAACCTTCAAAAATATCGAAAGATGTAACCTAATAACCCTTCTTTACTATGGGTTAAATTTTTATTCATTTTCGTTACATATAATTTGCGGTTTTTAAATTTTGATAAAATTATGAGACATCTTTCAAAATCTCGAAAAGTAGAACCAAATAACCCTTCCTTACTATGGGTTAAGGTTGTTATTCACTTTCGTCGCACACTATTTGCAGCTTTTAAATTTTGATAAAATTATGAGACATCTTTCAAAATTTCGAAAGATAGAACTTAACAACCCTTCCTTAGTATTGGTTTAGTTTCTTACTCACTTTCGTCGCAAAATCCTGTGGCATTTTTCAGAAACCTTATAGCTTATCCCATCTTTTTAAGCTTCTTTTTCTCTTTCCTCGTATATCGTTTGTCGATTTTTCAATTTTCTCAAATCTTTGAGACGTTCTGAGACAGGCGTTAAATAGGAATGTGAAAGCTACAGTTTCGTAAATCGATATCGTGAAAGATTCTCCAACGTTTCTCAACTCTCATTTTAAATATGAAGATTACGAAAAAAAAGATGCAAATTATGCTGCTCAAGTTTGTTTTGCTTTTTTAGTGATCTGAGAGCTGAGCGCTCATAAGAGTTTCTTATGAAAAACTCTTATAGGATTTATATAAATTCGGCTGTAGATTGGAGAATGCATTTTAATTTGGCTTCTAAATTAAAAGAAACAAATTATGAATCTTGTTTAGCTAGAATTGCTAAACGTTCTTTGAAGAGTAAATATTCCAAGGACCAAGGTATTGCTGAACCTGTCTGTTACCAACCTTACCCCCCGACAAAAAGCAGTCAACAGCGGTGACCACAAAAGAGTAATGTGTCTTGTACAATGTGTGATTTCTATATTGCATTGTTTAATTTGAATGGCTTCTTAAACAATAACCCAGGTGTTTGAGTAGTCCCACGACACCTCATATTTACCGGCAAACCTCAGATATACCGGCACCCCAAATTTACAGGCTCGCGCTACGGTGATATATGTTTTTTATAGCAAATTTATGCTGTTATTTTTCTTCAATTTGGAGGAAAATTTTAACATTATGCATCACAAACGATTTTTGTCCCCAAAACCGGTAGTTTTGACCTATTACTGTTTTTGAAAGCAGGTATATAGATATGAAAGTACAAGTATCCCAAGACTGATTGCCCTACAATGGTACGATCGCTTTGGTGAGCAATTTGAAATTCTGCCCTCATTTTCAGAAATTTGCCTGACAGAGGTAGAACCGCTTTTGTGAAAAATTGGAGTTTTGGGTCTTTTTTCTGTACATTTGGTGGACAAAGGTAGATCCCCTTATGTGAAAATTTGAAATACACATATTTTTTATAAGAAACTAAGAATTTGGTCCAGTACTGAAAGTTTCCTAAAATTATCAGATTTTGAGTACTCAGGGTCTCTTTTGAGTTTCGTAGAGGTTCCATAACAATCTCCAATTTCACTACCTGTGACCTCGTAAACATTTCAAAACAAGGTTTTTCTAAGCCTTTCCAATGTTGAGATATTACTCAAGTACCTTGCCAGTTGTGTGATACAGGAAACGAGTGAAGGTAGGGCAGAAATATGTCAAAGGATGTCCTTTATCAAAGTAAACAGTTTCTTAACTTTTTGTCAATACTGGAGTTCTTGATTTTTGGCCATCTGAGAGTTGAGTTTCTTAAAGGCAGTTTCTTGTATGAACAAATAAGTGTATAATGGTCTTTTCTGCCTAAATTTGATGGACAATGGGAGAACCAGGTTATTGGTAAACTTTAGAATTTTGATTGGATAGAAGGTTAGGAAACTTCATTTTTGTGACAAACTGATGGAATAGGAGGATTGCTGTTCAAATTTCACCTTTGTCACAAAACCTGATTGTTTTGGCACGAAAGTCGCACTATCTGATAAAAGAACAGGTTGCTTTTTCCAATTCTACTGGACAAACATGGCGTCCAATATTGTACAGTACTTGCCCGCCCCTGCTTGAGCTGAAGGGCAAGCAACTAGCACTCAAAAGGAGTTTCAAAGCTGAATAATTGACAGCATTTATAGAACTAGCATATGAGTATAATGTGTACTACTAGTTTCAGAACAGAACACTTTAAAACAGTTTAGATAGATATTACTAAACCTCTATACAACAGAATCTAAGTGAAAGCCATACGGATGTAAAGTTTCGGACAATAGTACTTTGTAAAAATTCAAAAGCAATGTTTTTTCCAGCTGAATGATGAAATCTTTCGCTTGAAATGAATTACATCATTCGCATAAATTGAAAAAAAATTAACCAAAGATCTCTACTGAATGCTTCAAACAAACTGTTATACCATCAGAACTTCTACATATTAATATGCAGTCAGTTGATATCAAAGTTTTTCAGCTCAACGTAACTTAACTTGATATGAATCAGTTCTTGCAGCGAATATACCGGGTGTCTCAGAACAAAATGGAACAAAGTTGTTTGGGTCCCCTGGAGGAACTTGCTACCCTTAGACTAGCTACGCAATATGGACAGGAAGCATGCCATACAAATCCGAAACACACAAACTGATCAAAGCCAACAATGGTTCGATAACTTTGGGGAATAAATATACACAGCAACTGTGTACTCTTTAAAAATATACCCAACAAATCCAATGTTTTTATATCTTGTACGCATCTTTGGAAAAGTGATACACCCCTCGCTTGAATGATCAGAACTCCGTTTTGTTTACCCAAGAAATCTGTCACATCGCATAGAGATACTAAATAAGTTAGTGTTCTGGCTTGTTTTTGGGTAGTTCCGCCTGTTTTTTAGGTTGTTCCTGGCTTGTTCTTGGGTTGTTCCGCCTGTTCTTAGGTTGTTCTTGGGTTGTTCCGCCTGTTCTTAGGTTGTTCCTGGGTTGTTCTTGGGTTGTTCCGCCTGTTCTTAGGTTGTTCCTGGGTTGTTCTTGGGTTGTTCCGCTTGTTCCTGGCTTGTTCCTGGCTTGTTCCGGTTGTTCTTGGGTTGTTCTGGGGTGTTCCGTCTTTTAGTAACGACGCACAGTTTATTGAATTAATAACTCTTGCTAATATCTCTACTGATTTTACGACAACTGCTAACATTTAAAAACTGGTGTTCCTACAACATCCAGGAAAATTTTTTTGGTAGATGTACAGTAGTTTCTGTTGCACTATAGCAAATGGCTATTTACTGCAGCAGTAAGTCTGAACCCTGCATAATTTTTTCAAGGATAGTGACCCTTGCACACCAGCAACACTTCTTCTAATTACCAAAATACAAGTTAATGAGGGGAGCTTTTTATGATGCCATGATGACGAAGTGGATGGTTTATATTAATATTTGGGAATACAACAACGAACTCACAAAACTATCATCAGGAAATTTTTGTGTACATATAATGCTAATAAAATGAAGAAACAGATTATTTGCCAACTGAACACGTTTTCCTGTTCCTTGGCCTTTCAATCCATATATTTTTGAATGAGTTGTTGTGTGTATGAAAGAAGCTCTTGCTGTTGCTGCTTTAATTTTGATAGTGTTTGGATGAACATAAATAATTTTAGACAACAAAACTGAAGACAAGTTTTTCAAGGAAACAAAACAGTGTCAAAGCAAATATCAGCTTTTTGCAATAAGGCATAAAAATGAAATAAGTGGATGCTGGGGTCAGGCTTAACATAAATAACTTGCAACTTACCAAAACACTAGAAATAACTTTGTGCATTGTAGAAAATATTTTCTGCCTTGTCTGTGTTAAGACAAGAACCCTTTTTGACTTGCACCTCCTTTTCTGCCTGTAATGAGCTACAGTGCCTGCCAAAAGTCTTGGAACACCTTTCTAATTTTGCCCTGTTTTGCGATTTCCCCCTCCCCCCTCAAAACAATGTGTTGCTCTGTCATGACAAAACGGGGATAACAGAACGATTTACCACTCTGATGGGATCCTGCAACAATAATCTTGCAAATCAACATTGTTTTGTGGGTGAGGGGGTACTGAAACTATTTGCTGATAGAAATGTGGATTATCAAGAAATGGCCTTCAGTGTTCCAAGGACTTTTAGCAGGCATTATACAATGAAAAGGCACAAAATAAAGCTGGGAGCAGCTGCTTAAAAATTAATTTGCATATAATTGGCAATTTCTAGCCACGCAAGAAATGTTCTTGTAAACACACAAAAACACCTGGGCAAATAAGGTCATGACAGTAAAAGTCGTATAAAAATCCCTTCACACTGCTTGGATGCCTTTCAGCTTGTTTATGGCAATCAAAACATGAAGACCCATTTCAGTGAACTTCACCGAATGTAACACAACAACTGTCACTTGAAAATGCAAAGGAATTTTGTCAGAAATCTGTCTTTAGCAAGCATTCACTAGCTAAAGCATTCCTGCTTTGCTTCCGAGGACCGAGCGATGTGTGGATTTTAGCTACTCTGCTGCTGATCTCTTTGAGCTTCAACACATTACTTCCTCATATCGAAGTCTGCAGCTAAGAACCAAAAAGTTATCAGGTCGAGCAATGCGGTCCATAATAAATCAGCAATCAAGATAGGAAGGCATGGCCTAAAAGAAAACGAACAGCGACTATTTTTGGCCTGTTTTTCACTTCTCGCAACTCTCGTCTTGCCTGTGCAGTGCAAGGACTTGAAGAAGTTCTTCCATCGAAAAAAAATATCAGAATCTTTAATCAATCTTCAAAGCAAGCTTGTAATGCCATGATGAAAGCTGAAATACTCTTGCCCTTCCTTGAATATTGCAAGGAAGATCTCCCCTATCTCTCCACAGCTTCGTACTTCGCCATCTTTAGAGAACTATCGACCGCGCGGCATAATCCGCATTACGCCACTTTATCAAACAATGAGCTCATTTTTGAACCAATCAAAATGCTCATTCACTTCTCAAACTTTCTTGAGAAGTTAGCTTGATTGGTCCAAAAACAATGAGCTTAACAAAAGAAATATCGCGCGGTCGTTCATCATATCGAGGCGGGAAAGGCTAAATGGACTTTGTTGCGCAGACTCTGTACTTTCGAGGAGTTGAGTCTGCACGCAGGCTACTGTAACAATCTTCATGTTCATTACCTATGCTTTCGTGAATATTTCAAACGATGTTCCTTGAAGCATTTCAAATGTCTAGACATTTCTCAAATACTTTTCAAGTAATATGATACACGAAACGAGTGAAAACACAGTAAAATATGTTAAGGACTTCCTCTATCAAAATAAATAGTTGCTAAATCAATATTTTCCCAGTACTGGAGTTTCTTAATTTTTTGGCGATCTGAGAGTTGAGTTTCTAATGGGCAGTTTCTTATAAAAAAATACATGTAGCTTAGTCATAGTCTGTCTAAAAATAAGATGTCATGTGAGATTTGCGATGACGCAAAATTACTCAGGAGCAACAGAAGAATTGTTTTTAATTCGCAGGTATTTCACGAGAGAAGTAATTTTAAACAGATTTTAGAGCCTCTTCATATGGAGACAGTTTCTCCGACATTTCCATTTTCCCGTGCTCCATTCCCCATTGTGTGTTTGCGTGTTTGTCAGTAATGCTTTACAATTGCAGGGATTGTCATGTTTTACAATTTGACATAATTACACTCATTTTTTTTATAAGAAACTAAGGTCCGGGGCTGGTAGGAAGTTTCTTAAATTTTTGGGCCATTTTGCTACCGCAAGTTTCTTACGTGTTTCTTATATTTTTATTGCCGGAAGTTTAGAGTTGATTTTGTCTTGTCTAAAGGGTTCCCAAATTACTTCGTAAAATCTCAAAACCAGTAAATAACATGATTCGCACTCAAAAAATAATGTCCAGACAGTTGCTTTAACTGCAGTTGCTTTCTTCAATTCAGGTAGGGTTGTTTCTTAGCTTTCGAAAAACTGAGCCTACCGTTTCTTATAAGCGGTTTCTTATAAAAAAAAATGAGTGTACACGTATTTTTTCTTATAAGAAACTGCTTATAACAAACTCAATAAGCTAAGAAATTATTTATTGTGATAAAGGAAATCCTCGACATGTTTTTACTTTACTTTCACTTGTTTCCTGTATCATATTACTCGTAAGGTACTTGAGTAATGTCTAAACATTGGAAAGGCTTAAAAAACCTTGTTTTGAAATGTTCACGAGGGCACAGGTTGTGAACATGAAGATTGTTATGGAACCTCTAAGAAACTCGTAAGAAACTCTGAGTACTCAAAATCTGATAATTTTAAGAAACTTCCAGTACTGGCCCAAATTCTTAGTTCTTATTAAAAAATACGTGTATTCACCATTGTTAATGCAGCAGCTCTGGTTTTGACCTGGGGGCAATTTTAAAGTTTGCTAAATTCCCAAAAATACTCGAAAATATATCAAAATTTAATCTAATTATTGCAATTTTGAATAAGAATAATCGTTGGATAATGAGTATGAAACAGTTTGCATTAGAATTTTTCAAATCTGTTGCATTTTTTTGGGGCACCCAGTACGTATTATGACTAAAGTACCCGCGGTACGATGAAACTCGAAAACACAGCAAAAGTTATTGTTGACTCTGTTGGCCAGTGTGCTGTGCACTCCGTTACGCTCGTTACACTTTTTACAGGGTTATGGGTGTCTGTAGACTGGCTATGTGCACTCCGTTGCACTCGTTACGCTCGTTACAATTTTTACAGGGGTGTGGGTGTCTTTAGACTACCTATGTGTGCTCCGTTACGCTCGTTACACTTTTTACAGGGTGCACTCCGCTACATCCGTTGCACTCGTTACGTTTGTTACACTTTTTACAGGGGTGTGGGTGTCTGTAGACTGGCTATGTGTGCTCCGTTACATCCGTTACACTCGTTACGTTCGTTACACTTTTTACAGGGGTGTGGGTGTCTGTAGACTGGCTATGTGTGCTCCGTTACACTCGTTACGTTCGTTACACTTTTTACAGGGGTGTGGGTGTCTGTAGACTGGCTATGTGTGCTCCGTTACATCCGTTACACATGTTACGCTCGTTACACTTTTTACAGGGGTGTGGGTGTCTGTAGACTGGCTATGTGCACTCCGTTACACTCGTTACACTTTTTACAGGGGTGTGGGTGTCTGTAGACTGGCTATGTGTGCTCGTTACATCCGTTACACATGTTACGCTCGTTACACTTTTTACAGGGGTGTGGGTGTCTGTCTGGCTATGTGTACTCCGTTACATCCGTTACACTCGTTACGTTCGTTACACTTTTTACAGGGGTGTGGGTGTCTGAGATTGGTGTAGGAATGGCTTGGTACAGTGGTTACACTCGTTACACTTGTTACGCTGTTACAGGGGGTGTGGGTGTCTGAGGTTGGTGTAGGAATGACTTGGTACAGTGGCTACACTCGTTACACTTGTTACGCTGGTACAGGGGGTGTGGGTGTCTGAGGTTGGTGTAGGAATGGCTTGGTACAGTTGTTACACTCGTTACACTTGTTACGCTGTTACAGGGGGTGTGGGTGTCTGAGGTTTGTGTAGGAGTGGCTTGGTACAGTTGTTACACTCGTTACACTTGTTACGCTGTTACAGGGGGTGTGGGTGTCTGAGGTTGGTGTAGGAATGGCTTGGTACAGTGGTTACACTTGTTACGCTGTTACAGGGGGTGTGGGTGTCTGAGGTTGGTGTAGGAATGACTTGGTACAGTGGCTACACTCGTTACACTTGTTACGCTGGTACAGGGGGTGTGGGTGTCTGAGGTTGGTGTAGGAATGGCTTGGTACAGTTGTTACACTCATTACACTTGTTACGCTGTTACAGGGGGTGTGGGTGTCTGAGGTTGGTGTAGGAATGGCTTGGTACAGTGGTTGCACTCGTTACACTTGTTACGCTGTTACAGGGGGTGTGGATGTCTGAGGTTGGTGTCGGGATGGCTTGGTATAGTGGTTACACTCGTTACACTCGTTACGCTGTTACATTGGGTGTGGGTATCTCGAGGTAGTGCAACATTACTGCCAGAAATACACCAAAGAAGCGTTGCTACTGCTAAGAAAAGTGCATTACTACAGCAAACACGTGCATTTTAGTTGATAAGTTGTTTTATTGTCATGCAAATTAGAATTTTTTAATGAGCCAATCACAACCCTCGTTACAAAACTTCTACATGACCCATCTCAGATATACGAGTCTGAACATTACAAGAAGTGGCTTGAGACAATGGAAGCAGAATTTGGTAGTCGATTTACGAAGTTATTTTGAGGCCCAATGTGGAGTGGTTTGGAAAGGTCAGACTTCAAAAATCCTTCAAAGGTATTATTCATATCCTTCAAATTCTATACATTCTGTGTCTAAAATTAATTAAAAATCTCAGCAATATGGTTATGTTAACAGGGAGCCCATTCATTATTTTGTTATTTTTTTATATCTAATCAAACGTCAAACAATTTTTTGGGACACTCTGTACATGGTTGTCAACCACAGAGTATCAATGACATCCTCAACAATGATGCTAAAAATAAGAAATCTAAACCAGACAGACTTTTTCCTATTGAATTCATCCATGCATCAGTATAACACTAGACAGGCTAGTAAAGGTGATTTGTTTCTTGCTCGTAAGAACACCCTTCAATTTGGGCCCAATTCCATTCGATATAAAGGAGCTAAGCTATGGATTGAAATCCCTGTTGAATTAAGAAACTCTCACTCGAAAGCTTCATTCAAAACCAAGGTAAAGATCTACTTTCTGTGCCACAATTACACCCAGTAATTCACACTTTATTATACCGGGTGTCCCAAAAAAAAGGTAACAGATTTGATTGGGGCTAGCGATAAGAATTGAAGTTGAATCGACCCCTGATAAGTTTTAAAGTACTCTTAGATAGTTAACTTGAAGATTGATACCTTATTTGTTGATATTGGTGCATGAAGAGTTGGAATATTAATCTTGAAAGTCCAAATTTGCCTCCTACTCCAAACCAGAGCTTTTGGGGTTTGGCCTAAGCTGTTAACTCGCTGTGCTGTGGAATCTCCTCAATCATAGCCAAGTACAAACAAGAAACCTCGTGCTTAGGAACACATTTTAGTGGAAATCTGACTCTGAACTTTACAATCAGATTCAAGAATTTAGCCCCGAAGAGACCCCTTTTTTGATTCTACAAAAACTTTAAATTACATCTGCCTAAGAAAATTCATTCATCAGCGAAATAAGTCCCGTAGGCTTGAAAACATAGACTATATTGCAATCTTCATTGCTTGAATGAAATGTTTTTTTGCATCATCTCTCACGAAATTATTACAAAATAAGCAATGGTATAAGCCCAAGGGAACATAAAAAATGCTCATTCGTGCTTGGCTTGGTGTACATTTGTAAATGCATTTTCACTGGAGAAAAATATTCCTTGGTGACTATATTCATTAATTTGTTTGTTAGTTTTCAGTTTTTTACGTTCTTTTCAAACGGGTACCCAAAGGACCGATCCTTGTCCGAAATGTCTTTGACTGAGGAGATTCCCCTAACCAGCGCGTTAGCAGTTTAGGCCAAAACCCAAAAGCTCTGGTTTGTAGAGGGATGCAAATTTTGGCTTACGAGATAATTATTTCAACTCTCGATGCGCCAATATCAACAAACGAGGTATTAATCTTCAAGTTAACTATCGAAGAGCACTTCAAAACTTATTTTGGATTGATTCGACTTATACTCTCATCGCTAGTCTCGATTAAATCTGTTACCTTTTTTCTGGGACACCCGGTATGTGTCTTTCTGCACCAGTTTCAAATAACATCTACCGGGTGTGCCAAAATAAACTATGCACGTTTGGCATGCCACATAAAATCGTACACTGAACCGATTTTGAAGATTTATAACTTTTTTTTTTTTTTTTTTTTTTTTGTATGCTCATAATATTTACAATATATCTAAACTACAAATACAACCTACATACACACAATCACATACGATTACACAACGATGCCACAGGGAGCATGGAATTTCACAACAACCCTGCGGCCATTTAAAATTAACTCAAAGTTTGTCCCAAAATAGACGCCAGGCCAGACATTCAGGAAAATTTCAATGAATATCAAGATAGTGATTGTCGGAGGAGAAAGCCTTACCTGTTACAATTTTGGAACAGACTTTGACAACAAATATAAAAGAAACAAATAACAAGACTATAAAAGAAAAATCACGTAATGAAAAAAAAAGGAAACTGTTTGCGAGAGGAAACAATTGCAGCGATTTATCGGAAACGTTCTGATGCATGAATGTATTTCAGAGTTGCCTTGATGATTTCTGTATTCGAGACAATTGGCAGCCTTTCATCGCCATAAAACAAAACTCTAAGCATAACTTTGTTAGAAAGGTTTGACAGGCCATGTTGGTGCAATATTGCATTGACACTGGTGAGAAGATCACGTCTGCAAACAACATACAAGTGACAGAACAGCAAATAATGTTCCGTATCCTCAATGCCATCGTTTATTGAGCACATTGGATCTATTGTATCCTTAAAATTGTGCCTGAACTTGTGGAGATTTAGTTTGCTAAGACCCACACGTAACTGTGTAAGAATTGCTAAACCTTTTGGATCGTGAATACTGAAAACCGATTTTACAGGGGGACGAATAAGAGATGATAATTTGTTCTTGAATGCACTTACTGTGGGTAATGATCTGATTTCATGATCAAGCATGTTCCACTCAGATAGACAATGAGGATAAAAACTTGCACCATAACTGACTGTTCTTACACAGATTCGCCCAACTATGTTGCGTTTGCGAAAAGGGTAAGATGATGCTACCAAAGGTGGAATTGGCACTCTTGTATAATCTGGTGTTAGGTTGTTAACAAACTTATAAAAAAGAACAAGACGCCTACTCCATCGACGGAGGTTGAGCGATTCCCACCCAAGTTCATCGTAGAGTTTCTCACGTGATGTGCCTTTCCATGCTCCACTTACCGCTAACGCATCGGAGTATTGAACGGATTCGAGCTTTTCCATGTGATTATTCAATGTTATAAGTTGACTGAAATCGCAAGTCTTATGTGGAATGTGATATATAACATCGCCATAATCCAGATGTGGTTGAACGTATAGTTTGTACAATTCTATGAGAGTTTGCCGGGGCAGGTACTTGGAGAGAAAGCGTAGCATTCCGATTGCCTTTCTGGATTTGGTAATGGCTGCCTGGATATGACTAGAGAAAGATAATTTTGTGTCGAGAACAAGCCCTAGGTGTTTGTGCTCACTAACATTCATAACTGGGGTATCATTGAAAAGGATTACTGGACTAGATCCAACACTTTGTCCATCTTTGTCAGATGTATCGAATATCATTCACGAAGATCACCAGTATCTTCTGCAATATCTCTCTTAAATTGCGCATCCTGCTTTGATTCATTGATTAAAAATTGGTCTCGTTGGGAAGCACTCAGTTGACGCTCCATATGTTTGCTTTTATTGTCAATCAATCTTGGAGCCGGATTTTGTTATTTTTCGCTTTCTGATGACTACTGTTGGTTGTGAATCATCTGTTGAATGGTCTGTTATGTCAGTCTCTGATGACTTGTTCCCTTCGGAAGAGATATAATTCTCCTCTTCATAAAGAGAATCCTGTCCCTTAGAACTTCTTTGGTCATCATTTAGTTCTTCAGAACTTATACCACATGACAATTGGTTTGTAGAAGGACTACCACACCACCCCATATCTGGATTAACTGGATTTTTAAACAAAGAAAAAGATTTTAATTACTATTAACATGCTATTAAACAATGTGTAACTTTATCTTTACTATAATGTAATAATTATTTCCTTTAGTTTTTAGTTAAAGCAGGTCCACATCAGCTCCTTTGAGCTGCCAGACTTTTTAACCTGCTATGTGAAATAAAAAATGTATGTATGCATGTTTGTATGTTTGTATGTTAGTTTATTTTCACATTTTGTAAACACAGCATCACAATCTTGGCTCTTACATTGCATGTTGCATGGTGCAGAAATGATGTCATTGAGCATTGAAAACGAGACTAAAAATGGTTTTTTGGCGAAGCAAAGATAGTAGACCCAAAAATACCATCATAGGGCGTAAATGAGACATTTGGGGAAATGTTATGTCAAAGTTCCTACACTCCAAGCGTTGTTATGGGCGTTGCCATGTAAATTTTGGTGCTAAAACATTACCAGCCTGCTAAAACATGGCTGAATGGTAAAACGTCAAATTGGGGTTCAGTTACAGCTGGCGTTCCCCAGGGTTCAATCCTTGGTCCTTTGTTCTTTCTTGTGTATATTAACGACCTGACCGAGGACCTTAGATGCAATGCTAAACTCTTTGCTGATGATACGTCCCTTTTCACTATTGCACATAATTCAAACGCTGCTGCTTCCGACATGAATCATGACCTAGATATCATAAAAGCTTGGGCGTCTAAATGGAGAATGTCATTCAATCCTGATCCAAATAAACAGGCTGTGGAAGTGACGTTTTCTACGAAAAGAGTCAAAACAGATCATCCTGATATTCTTTTTGGAGGTAACCCAGTGGTGAGAGTTGATGAGCACAAGCACCTTGGTGTTATATTAGATTTGAAGTTGTCATTTGCTAGCCATATACAAACAGCTCTTACTAAATCTAGACAGGGAATAGGTATGATCAAATACCTCTCAAAGTACTTGCCACGTCACACATTAAATGAGCTGTACAAACTCTATGTTAGACCGCATTTAGATTATGGTGATGTTATCTACCATACCCCAGCAAAAATCTGTGAATTCAGTCATGATACTATCTTGAATACCCAAATGGAGAAGCTAGAATCGGTTCAGTACTCTGCTGCGTTGGCAGTAACTGGTGCTTGGAAAGGGACATCCCGTGAGAAACTGTACAATGAGCTCGGATGGGAATCTTTGAACCTGCGACGCTGGAGCAGACGCCTTGTTATGTTTTACAAGATTGTAAATAACGTTACGCCAGAGTATACAAGGCATCCCATACCACAACTTGAACAGCTTATGTACTCTCTTTGTGAGCATCATGTCATTGGGCAAATAAAGGCAAGGACAGAGAGATTTAAAAACAGTTTTTACCCAAATTGTTTGAACGAATGGGACAAGCTCCATCTTGAAATTAGACAGGCATCCTCGCTAAGTGTTTTTAAATCAAAAGTATTAGCTCTAATTCGGCCCCCTTCGAAACCAGTATATGGGATTCATGACCTGAAAGGTTTAGCTATTCTTACACAGTTAAGAGTCGGCCTCAGCAAATTAAGTTCTCACAAATTTAGGCACAATTTTAGAGATACAATAGACCCGATGTGTCCTGCAAATGATGGTGTTGAGGACACGGAACATTACCTGCTGCTTTGCCAATCTTATGAAGAACCTAGACGCGAGCTTCTCAATGGTCTCAATGCAATATTGCCTCCTAGTGGATTTTCTAACCTCTCAAATGAATTATTAGTTGAACTCATTCTGTATGGCAATGAAAGGTTACAACCTCACGTTAATAAAAGAATAATCGAGGCTACTCTAAAATTCGTTCACGCAACAAAGTGCTTTTGATGTCTGCTGCAAACCCCCAATACATGGACACACCCTCCCTTTGTAAATGTTTGTATTAGTTAATTTTCTTCTTTAATGTTTAGATTTATAACTATATGTTAAATGTCCACAGGGTTGATATTTATTTCCATTCTCCTTGTGGCATCGTTTTTGTAATCTTTTGTAGTTGTTGTATTTTTATGAGATTATATATAAAAAAAAAAAACATGGCTTTTAGTCAAATTAGAGCTGGCATTCATGACAGTGCATACATCAAATGAAATGAGTAATAATTGTTTTTGAACATTTTTACATTTTGGGCCTAAGTACGTGGAGATTGCAAGTCTCGTCATAAAAACCAACTAAAATGGTTTGAAACAGTAGGTTCAGTGGTGATTAGACGTGTTTTACAATGTTCTACAGAGGCATGAGGCTCTCCACTGGTTCCTAGCAATTTCTAGGTCATTTTTTTTAAACTTGGCAAATTATCAATCAGGGAAATTATCAATTGATAATTTGCAAAGTTTCTCAACAAAAATTTCATATATGAGTCAATTTGCTTAAATTAGTCATTTATCATCCATTTGGCATTGTCTACATATGTGTGTATTTGAAGAATTGAGAAAAACTCTGCAAAAATTTAGCAAACACTTAGCAAAGTTTTTGAAAACTACGCAAATTGCCATAAGCCAAACTGTATGATTCATTCAAATTTGTTCCTGTCAGCCGATTTTATGAATCAAATTTGCTTGCAAGTAGGGAAAGGGTAATTGTCTCCATTTAAAAGCTCATGGAATTAAAAGGAGCAACATGTTCTATCATTTTAGAGAATGAGATTATTTGTGGGCAGCCCTTAAGTTAGTCCCATGAAATCAAAGACAGTGTTGCAAAACTGCGTTGGAAATGTAGCAGTGAGCATCATTGGCTGTTGACATCTTCCGAAATTGTTACTGAGCCATGTAATGCACCTGTTTATTTGAATGATTTGCTAACAACTGCATGCATCTTATTGTCTGGAAACAACTACACAAAGTTTGCACATATTTTTTCAGTTCATGAAGCTAGCTATCTTGACCGTTCAGTTTTCTCAAGAAACCAACTACTGGTTTGTTTGCCACCTATCCTCAGCATGTGGCATGATGTGAAAAAATTGATCACTCTTTTGCCTTTGATTAATTTTTGATTAATTGGTAACTGGCTCTATTAGCGTTTCCTGATTCTTGTGCTTCACTTTCACTTAGTGTGTCGATACTTTCCTGTACTATTTTTGTGGAAAAATCAAAGATAATGGAAAGAAAATACTGAAGCTCTGTTTGGTTTTGACGCCTTATAAGTTCTGAAGCCTTCTCCTTTATCTTCATAACCCTCTTTCTTAAAGAAGCATGAGACAAAACCTCCCTCTCTAAAATACCACTCAACACAACAACCCATTCTCTCACATTAATCCAAGTAGAATTTAACACGTCCTTCGCAACAAGTAAATCGGCCAGGTCAATAACGCGGAACGTGAAAATTCCGCGGAACCGCGAAAATTTAATTCCGCGATCTGATGTTCAGCGTTATTGACTTCTGCATATGGTCAAAATCAATAACGTGGAACTCGATTTCATGGAACCTTTTAAAATTTGAAAAATGCGTAGTTTTGCCACAGTATCAATGATAGACTGTATAAATTGATACAAAACTGAGCCCTTTATTTAAAACACTTTTTCCGGATGGACTAAGAGGGAAATTCCCCATATTGTAAAAATTGTCAATTGCCATACTTGTGGCAATTTTTTTCTGCAGATATTTCTTTATTGCATTCATTATTGCATATAGAGAGAGAAATCAAAGAAAGGATGCAAATTGAGTAACCAGAAGTTTGCAACATGCACAGAAAAATATATACAAGTTAAAGTAAAAAGTTAAAATTAAGTGAAAAATGTTGTTTATTATTACGGTTCTTGTTTCGCTTGATCACTTGAGCTTTGCTAAAGGCGTGTGCCCTAGCTTTCTTTAGGGTATCTTGTACAGAGTTTTCATCATATACCGGGTGTCCCAAAAAAGTACTCCTGTTTCAAAAATCACCTACAATTTATTATCAATCTTTTGATAAAATTTTCTTTTTGAGTTGTTTTGTCAAAGACCCAAAAATATTCATAGAAGATAAAATGTTTGCTTTTGAGGCCACCAGGTAGGACAATTACGCGTTGAAAAACCTTATTTTGAGCGATAGTTTTTAAGCAAAATAGTCAATCTTGCCCAAGAGTAAAAATTTTTAGATTTTTAATCATCAATGAGGTCTGCCATGATTTTGCGCATTTCTTTCTGTCATTTATGACCAAACTAGATGCTTTACATGCAGAAAGAAATTGATCTGGCAATCATGAGTGCTTTGTTGCAGTATGGTTCAAAACCAGGTAGCCGTAAAAAGAGCTAAATTGCTACTTTTAAGCCAATTACAAGATCAGCTATAAATTGAAAAATAGTTTGGTCTTTTATATACTTGACAAAGAAAGAAAATTGAAGATCGGCCGTGAAATCAATTTTTGGTGATTTTTCAAACGGGAGTACTTTTTTTGGGACACCCTGTATCTCACTGGCCTCTGCGACCAGCATATTGATTTTATGATTTCATTTGTTGCCAGGTGTTGATATATCCTGGCATTTATTAAGCAAATCTTTTCTTTAAAAGCCTTTGTCGCTTCACTGAGTTCATCAGCGTACTTTGTCGTCAGGTTGGAGTGGGGGTACTCTCTAAATTGTAGGCTGGTAATGGAGGGGAAGGGACCATCAGCAGCAAACCCCTCAAAAATCCTCATCCTTGAATGGTAGTAGGAGTGAGACCGCCAGTAGCCGCAGAGGTCCTTGTAAACATGGTTTGGAGGGGCCCCTGGCACCACTGGGGTCCCACTTCATCTAGGATTTCTGGGGGGGCAGCTGGTAGGGCGTAATTGTGTTCTCCTGCTCCTCATCTGATATCATGGCAGTTGGTGTGTCTTTGATCGGCGAAGTACTCAGTTATTGTTGGCTGTTGTCTGTTTCATTATTAGTGGATGCTGTGGTTGGGGGAGTTGCCCCGAAATGTGGGGGTCCTTTGGGTCACCCTAGGGGGCCGGGCTATGCGCTAGCTGCAATTACTCGGTTTGAACCCTAGAGTTAAGTGAAGGACCCTATGGTTACAGGATATCGGCTGACAATTTGCATCTTACGCTTGAAGCTAAATAATATTTACCAACAACTAACCAATAAAAAGTTTCTTATTGCTTCCTGTATTTTGTGCCATTTAAATGCATTTGTGCCACTTGTGCCATTTTTTTAAAAGGTCTTCAGATTTGAAATCAGCAGGTCCAAATTGTACTTTATACCAAATTTGAAGCCAATTGGATCAACTTTTTTGTTGTTGTTTGTCTATGTGGAACAAGATATTCTGTCCCGCTTTAGGGACTTTGGCCCCATGTACACTAGTGCTAAAAATGGCAATTAGCGTTTGAAGAAAACCACAGTGTTCTCGTTTCTTGCTCAACGTCCTTAATTTCACAGCGTCGTTAAATGGATACCTGTGTGGTCACGTATCAACCGATGTTTGTTAAACAAATGCCGAAATGGGAGTTCTTGATTTGCTTTCTCAAGGCTTAGCAAGATGGCGAATTTTTGACAGTCTGTGAATCAAATGGCCTACGAAAATGCAAATGAGATTGAATCAACTGAAGAATCTGCTCGCCATCGGTTTTTTCGACCTATTATTGCTGAAACAATGCATACAAAACCTAGGACTCCAGAGCCCTACTTTCAACCATTGCGATCAAGCACACCATCTCAACCAAGTGCTTCAAATCCACAGGCTCGGTCGCCATTCTCCTTCCAAAGCCATCAGCAATTTTTGCAGAATGACTTCCAGCCTGTGCAAAGTTTCCAGCCAATACCAACGTTCCAGCCTTCCTTCTTTGAACGATATCCTGAATGTGGCCAAAACGCAACAAGAGAGAGTCAATATTCGCCGTCGCTGACAAGAGAAAGGATTCCAGAAGGAAACACGAATGTGCCACAGTCGAAGGAAGCGACAGAAGCTGCCGAAAAAGGGACATGCAGGTGGTCCGCGGCACAAACGGATGCCCTAGTTAATTCTTGGAGAGAATGCTTTGTAGAGCTCGAAAGCCATAAAAATGCAGAGGCTTGGCGAAGGATCCTCTCAGCCGTCAATAAAAAAGGAAGCAATAAAACGATGGAACAAGCCAAAAAGAAGCTTCGAAATTTAAAAGATCGTTATAAAGAGGCCAAAGAAAAAAATAAGAAAAGTGGCAAGGCCAGGAATTTAACAAAGTATTTCGATATATTTGACGATGTTCTTGGCACAAGAAGCCTGGTACGGTTGGAAGAAGTGCGGGAAACCCAGCCATTTCGTCAGGAACCTGAATTACACGAAGCAGTTGGTGCACTGGTTCAGTCTGGTTCTGAAGATCAACCTGGCAGAGATGATCTGGGTGGAGCTGTCCCTGAAAAGGAAAAGGCACAGCCAAAGAGAAAAAAGAAGAAACGGGCAATGTAGATTTCTTGGCTGAGACACAAAGGCAACAACAGGAATCGATGACACTATTCTTAGATGGTATTAAAAAATTGAAGAGAATAGCAGGAAGCATACAGAAGATACACTCGTTAAAATTGCCCAGATTTTTGCTGAGGGGAAAAGGAGAAAGAAAAGGGGTAGGGGAAATGTGGAACAATCTTCTGACTCCGAAGATAGCGAATGAAGGCAAAATATAAACAATAAGATTTATATCCCAATAAATATTGTAAGAAATTGGAGGAAAGAAACAATTGTAACTAGATAAGCTGAATTGTGCTGAATATTGAGTTTTATTATGCCATGTTATGTTATACAAAGTAATGTTATGTTATACTGAAGTATGTTGAAAATAATGGGCATATGCTTACTCATTAGCAAAACTCTAAAAAGAATATGATTTGCATTTACTTTTTCGAATTTAAGCATGGCTGATAGTAATGTAAAAATAGTATCATGAGATTTCAAGAGAGCACTTTTAGGAGCAGGTCTGTAGTTGGGAATAATTAAGCACTGTAGTCAATGAGGGTATAAGCCATTTCTCCGCATTTTAGAAGTTTTTCTGAAAGATATGTTTATGTTCATGTAAGCTAGTTGCAGATATGTGATTTTTTGGATACTGTACAGCATGTTATTAAATGGTCATAGCATACGATTAATAGTTTCTAACATAGTTCATAAAAGTTATAAAGATAAAAGTTTTGTTCAATTGTTTGTTGTGTCAGAGACTTCGTTTCGTGAATTTTCTATGAATGCTAAAAGCAAGCCTCTTTTCTTTTCTCCATCTGTCTCATTCATAGCGTTAACCCCAATTGCATTGTCCATATTGGAAGCATCAAGATATGGATCCAAAATGCTCTCTTCCGGCTCATTTCTTTCCTGGCAGATATTGTGAAGTACCGTGCAAGCAATGACTACGTCAGCTGCATAAGAGGGCTCCAAGCACACCTTACCCAGCAGTATTCGCCATCTGCCCTTTAACCCTAATCCATATGGGCTTTTTTTGAGCTACCATTTATGGGGGGGGGGGTGCTTTCCACCCCCCCTCTGAAAACTGCCTTAGACTTATCCGAATTCAATACAACTTGGTACAGTTATAGAACAGGTAATTTGCAGCTCGTAGCGTAATTTGGGTGTGGCTGCCACACCTTGTGATGTCACAGTGACGTCACAAAGCCGAAAATCTGTGGAAATCAGGCTTCCTAGTTGAATTCAAGTTTAATGAAGATTTTGCATGAACTTTGTGCAGTTTTTGGTTCAGTTTGTCAACATATTTGGTGATAAAATATTATTTTATTGAAAATAACGACTTTGGAGTGATATTTTGACAGAAATTAGACGATTCTTATGACGTCATTTGTGCGATTAGTTTATTCTATGTAAAAAGAGACAAAAAGAACCTGAAAATAGGTGATTATCTATAACAAATGTATCCTTAGAGTGTTTTTCATTGAAAAAGCTCGAAAAAACTTGAAAAAATTGCTAATTAGTCCAAAATGGCGGCCAAAATGACGTCATTATCATAAAATGCTGACATCATCAACTTCCAGAAATTCCGGTATCAAATTGAAGCCCTTTGTTTGCTGATTCATTTGCTGTATAATAATTCATAATTCAATCAAATAATTCCATTGAAATCACTGAAAACAATGATTTTGCTGCTACCTCCTTCCAAATATGGGCATGTCACGTGACCTGTGAGTCCTATTGTTCAAAAATTTTTCCACCAAAATGTGGCTAATAGATAATTAGTAAAAGTCAAGGAGGCTGGGGGACATAGCAAACGTCGTTTAAAAACGCGGCAAATAAAACCTCGAGGGGGGGGGGTGGAATCCACCCCCCCATGTGGATTAGGGTTAAAACACCAAATGCTCTTTCAATTGATACCCTTGCCTGTGACAAAGCCAAATTAAAGGCCTCTGCATTATACTCCATCTCGTGGGAAAAAGGAAAAGGCTTCATGAGCCAACTGGACAAAGGATAAGCAGCATCACCTACGAGATAAGGTTCGATAGAGTTTCTGTCATCTATTTGAAACGAGGGTGTCCTCAAAATTCGTTCATTGTTGGCATCTGCGAATATCCATGAGTTGCGGAGAATACGAGAGTCGTGCAGAGAGCCTGGAAATCCAGCAGACATGCTAAAAAACTTCATATTTCCATTGCACACCCCTTGGCAGCCAATACTGTAACGCTGCTTCCTATAAAAAAAAGTCAACTGTGCTCTCCTCGGGAGCAATAACCTGAATGTGCGTTCCATCAATGGCAGCGAAAACATTTGGAAGGGGGGACATATCTCTGAACGAAGCAACTGCTGCAGAGAATTCTTCATGTGTTTGAGGCCAGGATATGAAATCATTTCGGAGATCAACAAGAGCACCAACAAAGTCCTTCGTTATACGACCAACGATTGAAGAAGAGATGCCAAAAGTTTGCCCGACTGTGCGATATGAACCACCATTTGACAGCCACCAGAGAGCCACTGCAACCCTTTTTGGGACAGGAATGGTTTCACGTAAATGAGAAACCTCCTTCACTAAGTAATCGTGGACTGTTGTGCATAAAAACTGGAAAGAGTCAAGACTCATTCGAAAATTTGAGCGCCAGTAATCAGGGTCTAGTTTGAGATGAGCATGAATATTTGCATTGTAATATTCGTCGAATTCATTGTTTTGTCTGTGATATACCCAGGCTCTTCGGCTGCGATATGAACTGATGAAATGCTGAATTGCCGTTTGTTGAAGATGCAGCATTCGCTGCCATTGAAGCATGAAGGCAAAGGCAAATAACCTTCGAAATCTTAGTTGTCTATTTTCCTGTAACAAATGCAGTAGCAAAAGGAAAAATTGGAGCAGTTCTTCCTCATTCATTGTGCTGTTGTACAAGCTGAAAATGTGTTGATTTCGAAGGCCATGTTTGTCCTTTGGGAAAGAGGTTAATCCTTTATGACCACAAATGGACATTTTGAGGACTTTGAGCACCTCCAAAGGGTGCTCAACTTGCTTAAGCGGTCTCTTTCATCTTTGCTTAACTTTTGCTCAAGGAAATTTAGCGAAAAAGACCATGTACACTGTACGGAAGTCAGTTAATCCCCTAATTGCCCACAAAAAGTTAAGAACGGTGATAGTATACATGGGGCCTTGGTGATATGCTACAACTTTTTCCACTGAAGTTTCATCTTCTGCAACAAGCCATGGGAGTTTTGTTATCTTGTATTTGGCCATGACATCTCGGCTATCTTTAAAATCCAGAAATTCCGGATTTTCTGAGAAAATCCGGAACTCCGCCGGAATTCCGGCCGAATTTTAAAGATTTAAAACTATGCATGATATAGATGTGAATTATACACCATTTTGATGCTGATAATCTCCTGAAGCTAAATTTTGTGTGTGTATCTTCAGATCCTGCTTGGATAAACTGTAAATGCAACTTTTAAGTTTTCATTTCTTACTTTCACCAAATTGGCATTCCAATTAAGCTTGCCTTCTTAAACAATAATTCTTATCTACATAATCTTTAAAATCTCTCTCTAATTTGATAGGGATCTTATAGGGATCTCTCTATCAGAACTATCAGATAAGAATTATTGGGCCATTTGTATTCACCGGCATTGGAATACTGGCATCGGCATTGGAACTGGCATTGGCATTGGAATTGGCATTGATTATTACATAAGTCCACAAGTACTATGACGCATGCAAAACTAACCAGGGGGTGCGCAACAGCGATTTGCACGAGTCTCTATTCATCTATTCCCAATTATCTAACGTTAATGGATTTGAGCATTATGAATGAGGATTACTGATATTATACGGAGAGTTTTAAATCCTATAAGAGCATACCTGAATTGATTAATTACGCTTTTATAGGAACACTTTCAATTGAGCTAAAATTAAATTAGATTTCTGACTTTACCCCGGCTGGAGCGGTACACGACTTGTTTTCAGAAATGTACCCTCTTCTTATTACCGAAACTTGCCTTGGTACCCAGATTTATGAAGAATTTTTTCAGAAAACTCCATATTTGTAACTATTTTTGCAACTTTCAGCGAAACGCCACTAATAAATGGAACATCTGCCGAAAATGACCCTTGTTTAGAGAATGTTGTTCAAAGAAAGTTGGGCCCAAGAACCCACCCATATGGGCGGCACATACCCTTACCCTGAACATGTTATGTACCCCCCTCCCGGGGATTTTACGTTAAAGACAGATCAGAGCTCTTCATAATTAAAAGTTCATCAGAGGTTGAAGTTTTGAACCTTGAATATCTTTGAATCTCGTGAACTTATACTTAATTTGAGAGTAAAAGTTGTTAGTTTGATCGTGAAATTACGCATAATTCGTTGACTTATTACCCTTATTGAGACTGCTCTGGTTCAACTTCAAAAATTTGGTTCATTTCAAGAATCATCATTGCTGAAAAATAAAATTGATGGCAGCATATTTTACAATCTAAACCACACTCTCGAATGACCTGTAATATGAAAATCTTAAAACCTTAGAATCTTAAAACCCGAAAACTAACATAAAAGCATCAAACCCTCAGTCCTGGGGGCAAAAATTGGTCAAACCCGCAACCCAATCAAAGCCCAAAACCCAAAGCCCTTTCACAGTATGAGGAGAATTGTCTTTAGCAGTTATTGAATTGATAGAGTTTGTTCACTGCATTGAAATACTCGTACAAATTACTGTGACGGACCCCCTGGCTAGTTTTGCATGCGTCATGGTACTTACGCAATATCGATGCCAATGCCAATGCCAGTTCCAATGCCGATGCCAGTATTCCAATGCCGGTGAATACAAATGGCCGAATTATTGTTTAAGAAGGCAAGCTTAATTGGAATGCCAATTTGGTTAAAGTAAGAAATGAAAACTTATAAGTTGCATTTACAGTTTATCCAAGCAGGATCTGAAGATACACACACAAAATTTAGCTTCAGGAGATAATCAGCATCAAAATGGTGTATAATTCACATCTGTATCATGTATAGTTTTAAATCTTTAAAATCCGGAATATTCCGGAATTTCCGGATTCCGGATGGAAATTCCGGATTCCGGGTTTTATAGATAGCCTGACATCTCTCATCAATGCACTCATCTGTTTGAAATGCTCAATTTCTTTGCCAGGCTTGAATCTAATTAATTTCATCTTTCTCCATTTATATACTGCATCCATGCTAGGTCCTTCAACATTTATTGCTACAAAATTGCATAGCTTTGGACCCCCATTGTCAACAGGCTTTCATCAAAGTTCTTCACAGTTTGCTTGTATCTTCTTCCACGTGTGACCGTTGCCTGAAAATTATGTGCCACAGTTTCAAGATTATCTAACAGAATTTTCTTATCATCCACAAGACCTGCATGTTCTGCTATGGTTAATTGATGGCAAATGACCTTTGTATCTCCCCTCTTTCCAAACCCTTTCATCTTCTCTTTCAGACTCCTCACTCCTCAGCCTGGTTTTCACTAGAGTCATAAGGATCATAAGAATCATAATTTTCAGAGCTTATGACGCTTATGATCAAGTGAAAACACCAAGAATCCTAATCGTAAAATGATTATCACTTGAGTTGATCTCTTAAAACCTGTGACATAAGGATCGTAAAGATCAAAAGCTTTTTCATCTTTACGATCCTTACGACCGGATGTGCTGGATTAAGCCTTAGTTTCTTCAATTAGATGAGGCAACTTCAGCAAATTCCACTCCAAAGTAGGCCTTCCAAGTGTATTCCTAAGCGGAGAACTGTAATTATTTGTATAAAATGGAAGTATTTCGGGTGGAGAAACCATGGGATTAACTAACAGATGCCCAAAATCTTAGATAGCTTCTGGGAAAGTCTCATAAAGATTTTGAGTGAAAATTTGTGGAAAAAAGTGCGTCTCATTTCCATTTCTGTCCAGATCCTTACGACAGCCTTTCCATTTCACCACACAGGATCCTCTGTTCCTTCAAGGAAGACTCTCTCAGATGTTCGTTATGCACCATACAATGCTTGATCCAGCTGATGTTTTTCTACCTCCTTAGTACTTGTATGCAAAGATTCAAAATCTATCACACACTGCCAAAGCTATGGATAAAGGGTAGTAACAACATCTTAATGTGTATAATGAAATGAACATCAATATTTGTGATGACTATGTATACCTTTACAATGTTGTACGAGGTTTTCTTTGTCAGTAATTTTGCCAGGGTTTTTGTTTTTGTCGTCTCTTTTCCCTCTTTTTCTGGAAACAATTGGAGCTTCACATGTTTCCTTGCAGGAGAGAACACATTAGGGGATTGTGGAATGGCATAACTTCTTTCTGTAGTGGGTGTGCTTTCAATAACATCCAAATACTCTTGGAAAACATTCCTCCTTTCGTTGCTCTGCAAAACTCCATTTTGCACGGTGGCTTGCTTGCTGCAACTTGTTGACTTTCTGGAAACATGCTCGGCACATGAAAAATTGCTCTCCTGTAGTTTCTATCCATCTGGAAACATGTTGCAAGTCACAGTTATAAATATCTGCAAGTACTTCTGAACTTAAATCGTTTGAACAAAATTTACGCTTGTAATGAGGAATCAAAACTGTGCTACAATTCACACACAATTCACTACTCTCTGACATATTGTTTTGTAGAAAACATTCCCTGGAGAGCGTTTTATATGATATTTTGATATCTCTTGAGAATTAGATGTGGCAGGAAACAACAAAATTGTACTTACCCATCAAAAATCGAGCTGGATCCATGGCAACAAACAAGTAAGGAGAAAGCAAATAGTTGAGTTTAGCAAATCGGCCTAATAAATTCGCAGCAAGGTTCATAATCCCTTCCAAGGCAAGATCAGATGTAGAACAGACTGATACTGTCAAACTGTGAACCAACCTTGATACAACGGCCATTATTACTTATGTGCGTCAATGTCAACAACTATTTTACCGGCCCAATTGACTACTGTCCACTACTGACCAACTGATCAGTACTGACCTAGTTCATTCAATTCATTCAATTTTGAGAAAATCGAGCTATTTGCAGAAAAGGGCCCATAATTAGCAAATAACTTGATAAAATTGTCAAAAAACCATCCAAATACCTGCTTGAAACCATTAGTTTGTAGCTTTATATGGTTTCATACGGATATTTGTGGTTTCTAATAAATTAACTAATTAAATAATGAAAATTTGATTCAATGCAAAATAGTTAGCTCAATAATTATGATTTAAAACCATTAATTTCGCATATTATTGGTGAAATCAAGTACCTTCATCGATATTTGAAGTAATTTCATCAGTTTTGCATGAAAAAATTACTCATTCATTAGGAATATGACGTCATAAAGATTGATGACGTCATAGAAATAACAAGTTGCTGATGTCAGCAAATATGAATAACTTATATATCAAATGAAAGTACTCATTGAGACGAATCAAATGGTATATATATCATTGAGATTTAGTAACAAAGGAAGAAAATATAGCCGTTTTAAAGAATTTCTTTGTGACCACTCTCCAAATATGGGCATGTGGTGGTCACGTGATCAGACAATAGGTATTGAAATTTCTATTTTCTGATTGCCAACTAAATTTTAGGAAAAGTCAAGGAGTTTCAGCATTGTAAGTAGCATCGTTTGGGAGCTATTAAAAAAAATCCGACAGGGGGGGGCGAAAAACGCCCCCCCCCGGTTAAAATAGGGTTAAGCAAAGAATTATTATTGGGAATAAACAGTCCCCAGCATATCAAGTACTAATTACAAGCAAAGACCAGAAATGTTGCGACTGCTGTGCAAAGTGCTTTTGCGTCTGCACAAGCCGCCAAAAACAGAAAGGTGGCAGGGGTGAAGTTCCTGGGGGCTGCACGCAGTTGCGACGGAATCTATTGTGATCCAGGCCTCTTGAGACGCGGTTTGAGTTTGAGCGCATGCGGAAAGTGTTGAGAAAGGGATCAAGAATGGCTGAAAAAATCATCGACCCTCAAAAGCTTCGACAAAGATGCATTAATTGACTTTATTTTCCTTGGGCTGGAGACAACATTTGGCAAGAAAAAATAAGAAAAGAGAAAAGGATTTTGTGGAAAAACTGGTCCCTGCCGCAAGCTGAACGTTTGTGGATTTTATCTGCAGAATGTGAGCATCATTTTGAGACAGGTCAGTATTCTTGCAAAATTGGCTAAGTGTTGTATTTTTTGCAATATAGTTAGGGCTGTTTTCGATGATGAAAATATCTCTGGTTTGTTTACATCTAAACGGGCAGCCTGTAGCAAGGTCTAAACAAAGAATATTCACTGGAAATTTTTATCCCAGCTTCGTCAGGATCTATAATTTCATGAATGATCATCCGATCATACATCCTGGCATTCTTTGTCCCCAAAAATATTTAATTTCTTAACACAGGTCAATTTCTGACGGGAAAGAGGGACATTTTAGTAGCCCAAAAAAACTGCAATTTGCGGAAAATCTAGTTCCTGCCGCAAAACGAGACTATCATCACTGCGTTGGCGAGATGTTCAGCTTCAAATTCCTCAAACCCGTTTTTGTCGAAAAATTGGCTAACATTGTTTATTTTCGTGTTTTAGTTTGTAAACATTATTTTAACAACCACGGCACCGGTGCCTAGGCCATTATATTGTCTCAAAATGTGTTTGTTGCTGTTGGGCCTGACTTGCCTTCGGCTTTATCATGCATATCATGAGATATCATGTCTGTATGAGCACTGCACGGAGGTCTTCTTTCTCGTCACTAGGAAATATTCATCTCATCTCTTGCATGGATCAGTTTTGTTTGAATGATAGAATAGAAAAGAAATAATTCAGTATTTTCCTGCTGAAATCCGACAGGTGTGTTTATCTTACATTATGTTTTGGCCTAATTTAATCAAACTTTGATGTAGGATGATGGCATAAATGATAAATTCTTGTTGTAAAACTGGAAAGTCTGCCTCAGTTATCTCATGATGAATGCAATATAATGCCTGGCGAAAGAAAATCGACAAAGGGTACCATTGCTCTCCTTCCAAACAAGCTGAAGTAGAATCAGAAGAAAATAGCAACAAAGTTGTTTTGCATCTATGTCTTGGATCAAAATATGATTCCATCTACAGTAACAACAAACAACAACTGTAATATGTATACTGATAAAAAATTTTGATAAACAATTCAGGCTAGGCGTCTACATCCAACAACTACAATTAACATTTTAAAATTATACAATAGGCCTATTATACTTCTTTGCTAAGCCAAAAGGGCAGAATTCTACTAACATTAAGCTTAAGCATCAGCATGAATGTTATGTGATGCAAGACTTTTATGATACAATGTCAAAGTTCACTGTTTGTTGTTTGAAGCGGAGAATCTGTGTAGAGAAAAATATGGACCGAGGAAAGTTTTTGCAATTGATGTGTGTTGCACCTACAAGGACACAGAAACATTTGTCAAGATGCATAGCATTTATACTTTAAGTTTAATGATGAAAAGTTGAAATATAAAGTGGTGGCCCCATATAAAGTTGTGTGTTTAATGAAATCGATCTTCCACACCAAAAAGACCTTTCTCGTAGTGCCAGTTTCACCGAAATATAGTCCATAGAGGCTTTTAATGCAGGCTTGAAAAGATAAAGTAAAGGCTTTGATTTAATTGTAAAATCTAAATGTAATACACAAACTGAATTTTGCCAGATAGGCTATGATGATATCATTTTGCTGCAAATCTTACTATGAATAAAATCGCAACCCACCCACCCACCAATCGTGCTTATAATAATTTAATAGGCCTACTACTGAGACATTAGACAACAAACAATGTGGGATAAAGGACCTGCAAATCATTATGAAGAACGCAAAAAACCTTTTACAGAATAAGTTGCTATGGGCCTAGAAATGGTATCTCCACCTCTACCTAGTAAGTAGATTGGCCAAGCCAAGCAAAGCAAAACGAAGGAACAACAAACAAATCTAGGATAATCTGTATCGTATGCTTTCATAAGTTTTTGTAGTCAAAAGACAAAGACAGCATCTTACCTATGTCCTCGGTTCTTTCGTCGACCGTGTGTCTACTGCCTCTCTGAATCTCGTCGACCATGAGTCTACCGTCGACCATGTGATGGAAAAGCGCGGGAAATGGAAGCCAGTTTTGAAAACGAGGAAAGTATGGAAAATTTTTTAACAAGTATAAAATATTTTTAACAAGTATGAAATATTTCTAACAAGTATGGAAAATTTTTAACAAGTATCGAAAATTTCAAAAGTACCAAATTTTTATGGAGTGCCAATGCTGACAAAAATACTTGTTACAAATATTTCATAGTTGTTAAAAATATTTCATACTTGTTACAAATATTTCATACTTGTTAGAAATATTTTGTACTTATAAGAAATTTTCCATACTTTCCTCGTTTTCAAAACAAGGATAGTATCGTAAAATTTCTACTTGTTTCAAAAGTTTGGTACTTGTTTAAAAATTTTCCATACTAGTTAAGAATTTTCCATACTTGTTAGAAATATTTTATACTTGTTAAAAATATTTCATACTTTCCTCATTTTCAAAACGAGGATAGTATTGTAAAATTCATACTTGTTTCAAAAGTTTGGTACTTTTGAAATTTTCCATACTTGTTAACAATTTTCTGTACTTGTTAGAAATATTTCATACTTGTTAAAAATATTTCATACTTTCCTCGTTTTCAAAACGAGGATAGTATTGTAAAATTCATACTTGTTTCAAAAGTTTGGTACTTCTGAAATTTTCCATACTTGTTAAAAATTTTCCATACTTGTTAGAAATATTTCATACTTTTTAAAAATATTTCATACTTTCCTCGATTTCAAAACGAGGATAGTACTGTAAAATTTATACTTGTTTCAAAAGTTTGGTACTTTTGAAATTTTCCATACTTGTTAAAAATTTTCGATGCTTGTTAAAAATTTTCCATACTTTTTAGAAATATTTCATACTTGGTAGAAATATTTCATACTTGCCTCGTTTTCGAAGTATCTCAAGAGGGTTCTACAATTATTTCTCGTCAGTCATGGCCTAGTCATTTGTTTTGGCAAAATATGGCGAACTCATTTTTGGCAAATCTTGTTTCTTACTTAAATACCAATGGGCAAAGCCTACGAGAAACATGTACTTGTCTGGAACAAAACCAGAACTGTAGAGATCATATCGTTACCGAAGAACTGTCTAACGAGGCCTTTCAGACAGCGGAAGATCTTCATGATATAATGATCAACAGTGATTACACACTGACAAGAAACAATGTGCCTATGATGGAGCTTGAAACAGTGGTTGGGCATCTGTACAACCTCCTTTCCACGATGCATGAATTTTTCGAAAACATTTCTCTTCAACGAGAAAATCAACGTGACCGCGGCCGGCCTAAGCTTGCTTTATCTCTAAGCCAAGTTTCCGGGCTGAGAGAGCTGGGGTTTTCGTGGTCAAGAATAGCAGAATTGATCGGAGTAGGCGAGAGGACTCTTTTAAGAAGAAGGCAAGAAAGTGGACAGGAACACTTGTTAAGTGGAATTTCAGACATCTCAAATGAACAGCTGGATGATACTGTGCGCGAAATCATTCTGCGTGCACCCGATGCTGGGAAGAGGATGATCATAGGTGCTGTGAGAGCAAGGGACATCAGGTTGCAAAGATGGCGGATACGCGAAGCAATAAATCGTGTTGATCCAATTGGAAAGATTCTACGATCTGAAAGACGGACAATTGCAAGGCGTGTCTATTCAGTTCCTTGTCCAAATGCCTTATGGTAAGTGGGTCAAATACGCGAATTTGCAAATTTCAAGCCATCAATGACTTGGAAAGAGAGTCAAATTAAACCCGTGTCTAAATGGCCCAGTGATTTCCTCGGTGAAAAAAATGGAGCAAAATTGGTCACCGGTCAAGGCTTGATTCTCCCAGGTACAAAATGGCATGGCGAATAGACAGTTGCGCTAAGATGGCAACGAGGAACTTTAATCAAGATGAATTGCGTTCACAAGTCCTATAGGAATTCGACTAAAGAACCAGAAGAACGCAATGCATCTTGGTAGAAATTCTCTTGCCGCCATCTTTAGCGCAATCGTTTATTGGCGAACCCCGGGAAGAATTTTGAGAAAACATTGTCAATAATTTTGCCGTCCTCGTTACATAATTAGAACTACCCGGTAAAAATTTGAATAAGACCCCGGTGAATATCTGACCTCTCAAAGGGCCACTTAGACAGGGGTGTCAAATTTGATATGTGTGAGGTGGCGCCAAGCCTCTTAGAATTGCCAGTAAAAATATGGGACCTTCTTCGAATACGCACAAATTCAAATCCGCTAGTTTAGCAACGTATGGATAGTACATATGAATATGAATGTGAATGTGAATGTGGTTTTCGCTAGAAACAAACAAACGAAAAATATAAATAATGCTTGCCTACCAACGAATAAAGCGAAAAAGAAACGATAAACTCAAGGAAAACATACTTACAATATTCGTAAACCCTTACTGCAAGCGCCATCTTCGTAATTCGTAAACAACGTTCCAAAAAAACAAGAAATCAAAACAAATCTAAGCGTGCAACGTCTTAGTTCGGTGCGCTAATGCGTCCTTTGTGTCCCGTACTCAATAAACAATACGTCCTTTGATTAAATGATAAAGGTGTTCAACTATAAAACAATAACAAATAAACAATGAGCTCTCCTGCGCAGCAACATCTGGCTCCCCAAAATGTGATATGTCTTTGATTGTATAGAGCATTTTCTCTTAAATATATATATGGCTCCTCGGCAGGAACTGAACCACTATACTTTTGTTTCTTCAACGTCTTCAGTGGAACATAGAAGAACAAGCTTGTTGATTGGGCGCTCTAAAACTTGTTCTGAGTGACCAGTTTTGCTTCCAATTTTCACGCGAACGCTACGAACAAGTCCCTCGCTATCTTCTCGTACATCAACGATCCTCCCTCTTTTCCATTCGTTTCTTGAAACATTCTCTTGAACGATAAGTACGATGTCTCCAACTTTGAAATTATCTCTTTGATTGTACCACTTGGTTCTCGTCTGCTGATTCTGCAAATATTCTTTGCGCCATCTTTTCCAAAACTCGTCTGCTAAATGTTGAACTCTGCGCCAGTACTTCCTTGAATACATGTCAACCCGCGAGAAATTACCCGTTGGAGGTAGTATAACCTTCGTCTTCATCGTCAATAAGTTGTTCGGAGAAAGAGGCAAGCAATCCGGACTGTTCAAGTTGTCAGCTGTCAAGGGTCTTGAATTCAGGATACCTGTTGCTTCTGCCATGAAGGTACGTAAAGCTTCATCATTGAGAGATGTTCCATGAACTTGAAAGAGAGCAGACAAAATTGCCCGTACCGATCGTATTTGTCTCTCCCAGATGCCACCCATATGGCTAGCTGATGGTGGGTTTCTTTTCCATTTGATGAGAAGATAATCAGCTCCTTTGTTAAGTAGCTCTCGCTTAATCCTGTCATGATCCATCTCCTTAACAGCATCGCTGAGTTCTCTTTCTGCGCCAACGAAATTGGTTCCCCAGTCAGAACGTAGCTGTCGAATGTTGCCTCTGATGTTGATGAATCTACGTAGGGCCATGATGAAGGAATCTGTTTCAAGGGTGTGTGATACCTCGATATGAACTGCACGACTCGTCAAACACGTGAAAAGACAACCATACCGTTTTAGTTCTTTCCGCTTCTCCTTTATGTAGAATGGGCCAAAGTAGTCAACTGCACAGTAGGTGAATGGTGGGGCTTCTTGCATTCGATCGCTCGGCAAATCTGCCATCCTTTGCTCTCCTCGACGACCTCTGAGAAATCGACATTGAACACAGTCAGATATAGCTTTGCGTACCAGTGTGTTACATTGCAATATCCAATATCCAGAGTTCCTAATCTCATTCGTTGTTATCCCGCGACCTTGATGACGTACTCTTCTGTGACAGCTCTCTACTATAAGCCTTGATGTCTTTCCTTTGTTTGGAAGAATAATGGGATGCTTGATATTTTCTTCCAAGTCAGACTTTTTCAAACGTCCACCGACTCGCAAAATTCCAAATTTGTCTATGAAAGGATCTAGCTGCACGAGGATATCGTTCTTTCGTAAGAACTTCTTTCTTTCCTTCTTGCTCGCGCGTGTATCTTTATCGAAATCTGAATCTGTCAAAACTTTGAGCTGTTCTTCAAAGGCTTCGTTCTGTACCCACTTGAAAAGTAACTTCTCAGCTTCTAGCAAATCTTCAACTGCAACGTCAACGTGACTGAAACTCTTTTGTTTGATTACCTTCATGATGATAGCTAGCACTCTTTTCATCCGATACCAGCTAGATGAATATTTCTCTAGCTGTGATAAAACATGATTTCTCTCTTTGACATCAGTAGCATTGACCTTTACATCTCTCTTTACTTCAGGATCGCTGTCATCTACTTCTCTCTCGGTTGAACTGCTTGGCCAATTATCTTCAGATTGTTTCAAAAAGTTTGGGCCACTAAACCATTCACTGCATTCGATAAATTTCTTTCCTGTAAGTCCTCGTGACGCATGATCTGCAGGATTGTTCTTTGATTCCACGTGCCTCCACTGGTCTACGTCAGTGTAATCGTGTATCAACTTGACTCTATTAGCGACAAAAACATGGAATCTTCTCTTCTCATTGCTCAAATACTGCAAAACCAATTGCGAATCTGTCCAATAATATTCTAGCAAATTGCCAATTTGTAGCTCTTTAAATAGCATGTAACCAACTTTGACTGCCACCGTTGCAGCTGTCAGTTCTAGGCGTGGTATCGTGAATGTTTTCAATGGTGCAACTCTTGATTTTGCCATGACAAGGGTGTTTGAAATTTGGCCATGATCGTCTAGTAATCGTAAATAGCTTGCTTCACCGTATCCAACCGCACTTGCATCTGAAAAATGATGAATCTGGGCAGACACAATCTTTCCAAAGTGTGATGGCTTGAAACTTCTTTTGATTTCGATTTCATCCAAGACTTGTAAGTCGTTTCTCCAATTTTCCCAAGCAGATCGTTGCTCCTGGGAGACCCCGTCGTCCCAGCTCTTCTTGTCAGCCACTATTTGTTGTAGAATTCGCTTTCCATTTAATAGAAGTGGACTCACCAATCCAAGTGGATCATAAATTGAACTGACAGTTGCTAGAATACCTCTTCGAGTAAGCGGTAGATCTTTGAGTGTAATTCGAAAGTTCAATGTGTCATTCTCAATATTCCATGACATTCCAAGTGCTCTCTCAACCGGTAGCGAATCTAGTTCCAAGTTGAGATTCTTGATATTCTTTGAACGATCTTTATCTGGGACAGATTCTATTACAGTTCTGTCATTAGATACAAACTTGGTCAGATTGAAACCTCCTGAAGCACACATCTTCTTGGTTTGGGAAATGAGATCAATTGCAGATTCAGTACTATCCTTTGACTTCAGGAAATCATCGACGTAGAAATCTTCTTTTACACTCTTTGATGCTTCACATCCAAATTTTTCCTTGCTGTCTTCAGCTGTCTTTTGAAGTGCAAAATTAGCGCAAGCCGGAGAACTAATTGCTCCAAATGTATGAACACACATCTCATACTCAACCAGACATTCATCTGTGTTACCATTGGGCCACCACAAGAAACGTAGAAAGCTTCGTTGACTTTCCGGAACACGAACCTGGTAGAACATAGCCTCGATGTCTGCCATGAAAGCGACTGGTTCCAACCGAAATCTTGTTAAAACTCCAACTAAAGAATTTGTCAAGTTTGGACCTTGCAGGAGTTCTTCATTCAGTGATGTTCCTTTGTAGCTGCAACTGCAATCAAACACTACGCGAATCTTGCCTGGTTTTTTAGGGTGATATACGCCATGGTGTGGTAAGTACCATGTTTTACCCTCTTCTACTTTCATTCTTGACTCGGATACCTTTCTAGCATATTCTTTGCTGATAATATCGTTCATGAATGTCACATAATCTAGTTTGTATTGCTCATCTGCAAATTTTTTCTTTATCCAAAGAGCTCTCTGCTCAGCTTGCTTACGATTGTTAGGCATTTTCACATTGTCTTCACGGAAAGGTAAAGGTAACTGATAATGACCATCAACCAAGGTAATCTCCTTTTCAATTTTTGCCAAGAATTTTTCATCTTCTCTCGAATTCGATTTTTCATCATGCTGCAGGGAACTTCTCGTCGACACTTTTTCAGTTGTAGATTGTGGAGGATGCATTACACCTTTCTGCAACTGCTTCTTCATTTCTTTAGGAGTTGGCTCGTTAAATTCCTTTCTATACATATCCATCAAAACTGTTGCTGAATTCACATCTTTCACTTCATCTTGGACTGCAAAATAATGTTGTGAATATTGATTCGTAGTTGCATCGGTAACAGCAATTCGATTGCATCTCAAATTATTCACAGCAGACTGTCCACTCGATAAGGGACCAACAATGCACCATCCAAACGCAGTCCTTTGCGCAAACGGACCGCCATTCTCTTCTTTGATAACCTCTATTGGTCGCAAAGCAGCTGGGCAATTAACTCCAATCAAAAGACCAATCGGGACGTCACAGTCAAGATCCGGAATATCATCTGCTATGTCTTGTAAATGCGACCATCTTCTCACTCTTTCTGGAGTAGGTATCTCATCTTGGTCAACTGGAAGATCACGACGACTGAAAACTTTTGGCAGATCAATTTGGTTGCTCCCATCAATGCTTGATACAATTAGATCATTAACGATATCTGCATCTTCTGTGGTCGTTCCTGTGATTGTTTTGATGGTAATCTTGGTGTTGACCTTTGGTGCATCTAAACTTCTTAAGATATCTTTCTTTATGAATGTTCCTTGACTACAGTTATCCAGCATTCCATAAACTTTGATCACGTGATTCGGATTAGACTTGTGCCACAACAACATTGGCAGAACGCTCAGGGAAAGAACTTCAATGGAATCTTCACTGTTTTCGTCACATTTCGTACAGCCATTGCTTATGTGAGGTGCAGCTCCTGTATTAGACTTTGCCTTTCCTTTGTACTTGTGCGTACCATGCATTCCTGTTGGATGTGCAAATCCGCAATCTTTCTCTCTGCATACCAGCTTTTGTGTACAATTTGTAACACTATGCGCAGGAGAATAGCAGCCAAAGCACAATTTATGTGAGATTACAAACATCTTTCTTGCAAATGGTGATTTATTCATAAAGGTCTTGCAGTTATCTAGACAATGCTTCTCTGAACAAAATGGGCATTCTGGATCAGTGATTTTGGTATTCGTGACTGAATCGTTTGCCTGGCCAGTTGCATTTGATTTCGTCACAAAAGATGTTATTCTTGGTCTTCCTGAATCTCGTTGTGGTCTGAAACTATTCGATGGTTTCTTTGGTAGAATCTTTGACATAGCTTCTTTGCTAAAGGTGGGATCACTTGCAACTTCACTTTCTTTGCCAATAAATTCCACAAAATCACTAAAGTTTGCTCTTCTTGATTCTCTCGACTTGATGATGTACACCTGCGTAGCCTACTGTCGCTGCAGTCTCTCTTGTAGCTTTAAACATAACACTTGCAGCAATGAACTTGTGTTTAACTCGTGAACATATTCCTCGTCAGTTAAGCAGCCTTGGCATTTAACCAAATAAACATAGAATTCTCGCATTTTCTTGCTATCGCCATCATAAACTTTAGGCCATGAAATCAACTTTTCCATATGTGCATTAGCAACTTGTATAGGATTTCCATAATGCTTTTCCAACAATTCTCTTGCTCTTCGGTAACCAGATCCTGGTGTTTGATACAAGCAAGTTTCAATCAAATTCTTAGGCTCTCCACTTGTGAACTCTATTAACAAAGCAAGCTTCTCTCTTGGGTCTGAAATCCTCGAATCAACAGCCATATCAAATAAAGTCGTGAAAATCTTGTACTTCAAAGTGTCTCCAGTAAATACTTCAGGAGTAACGTTAGGTAAACCTTGTCGACAAAGATATTCTCCTTGTTTTTCTAGCAAGTGATATAGCATCTGGTTCCCATGATTGCTCGAAGGGGCAGGAAGTGATGTAGGGGCAGGACCAGGAATTAGACCAGGAGGGGGGACTGGGTCAGGAACAGAAGTGGTTGCAACACCAGGAACAACAGCAGGATAGAAAGGCGTAGCTTGTGGCTGCAAGTTGCTTTTCCCAAGGTTATGGCGTGCTTGTGTACTAAAGATTGGTGCCATATGAGAACGTTGATCATTTACAGTCAAAAAACTTTGCTTCTCCGACTTTGCATAGGCATCAGGCAAGTGAGAAACAGTCGGCTTTCTCTCGTGGCTGTATGTAATAGCATCGTGGCTAATTTTTGGAATAAGAATATCCTTGTCATTCAAAGAATTCAACTCGTAGTCATCATTTAAATATTCTCGATGAATCTTTTCTGTTGCCTTAGCAATTGCTATTTCTTTTTCCAATCGTGTACGATCTAACTCCAGCTCTACTTGCCTTTCTTTCTCAAAGTATTGCGCTCTTGTTTGTAATTCTACTAATTTCGCTCGATTTCTGATGACGTCATCCATTGTTCTGCTTGAACTATGAGAAGACTTGGACGATTTAGACTTTCTAGTACATTTAGAGCCCTCTGATATTATGGAGCTAGGCTTCCTTCTAGAAAATGAAGCAGCTTGCTGATTAATCTTCCAAGACTGAGCTTCTTGTTGTACGGCTTTGACTTTATTAAATGTCTGAAGAAACAAGGGGTCACTCATTTGTTCTTCCTCCGAGTCAAACTGACGTGTGTAATCCTGATAAGATCGCGTAACCTTTGCAAGGAATTCGTCAATCAAGTCTGTGGCATCTCCCGTTTTAAAAATATCATAAATTCTTTCGATATGCCCTTCAATCATTTCCCTGTACCGATCTTGATTTTTCCGTCGTAGATCCCTCATCTCCATCCGGTATGAAAGACCCTTTTCCGTTAATCCTCGAGTTCTCTGTGGGCGCGACTCTGCAAGTAAACCTGCGACATCATTTAATTCATTTTCGAGTAAGTTTTCTGTTCTGCAATCTTCGGCCTGCGAGGTTACGCCCTCACATTTATCCTTTTCACTACGCGACATTGTTAGGCCATCCAAATTTGAATAAACTCCGTGATAACGTTTATTTTCGTGCAAACTGCGAAAGCCATTTAGGATAAGTCAATATTTTCGTCGTAATTCTCCCAGCCTGAATATTCGAAAACGATGAGGTGGCGCCAAGCCTCTTAGAATTGCCAGTAAAAATATGGGACCTCCTTCGAATACGCACAAATTCAAATCCGCTAGTTTAGCAACGTATGGATAGTAGATATGAATATGAATGTGAATGTGAATGTGGTTTTCGCTAGAAACAAACAAACGAAAAATATAAATAATGCTTGCCTACCAACGAATAAAGCGAAAAAGAAACGATAAACTCAAGGAAAACATACTTACAATATTCGTAAACCCTTACTGCAAGCGCCATCTTCGTAATTCGTAAACAACGTTCCAAAAAACAAGAAATCAAAACAAATCTAAGCGTGCAACGTCTTAGTTCGGTGCGCTAATGCGTCCTTTGTGTCCCGTACTCAATAAACAATACGTCCTTTGATTAAATGATAAAGGTGTTCAACTATAAAACAATAACAAATAAACAATGAGCTCTCCTGCGCAAAAACCATTTCCTCATCATTCAGACCAAAATATTGTGCAGTCAGTATCTAAATCGATGGAAACGTTTTGATTTGATAATTTTGTTACATCTAATAATTGTGACAAATTAGATAGAGAAACCAAGAAAACAAACAAAATTACCAACGCACTTCCCCTAATATTGCAACCTCACAGCATCCTCCAAAAGAGCGTAACAAAATCATTCCTTGAGATTTCCTCTTTCAAGGAGGCTAACAGAGCAAGATCTGCTCACAGGTACTTGTCATTGCTATGCTGTAAGTTGTTTGAGCTTTTTGAAGAATGTTTCCCATTATATTGAATCACAATCTCACAGGAAAATTTTAAATCTGGTTGGACATGTCCACTTTGATACACAACAAACAAAAACTGTTCTGTTTTGCCCACCTAGTAGATAAAAGAATTAATTTTATGTTTAATGCCATGCACTGATTTTTCTCCGTGAAACTTAAAGTCTGCAGATTCAAAATGAGATGAAGCATTGTGGTATTTCTTTATTCTAGTGATTCTGATTAAGCATCAGGGACCGCGCAGCCATTTGGATAGCCCCCCCCCCTTTTTGAAGAGAGGTCTAAAAACTTTAAAAATATGGAATTTTCAATATTTTATACACGCAACTGTTGCATTTGCTGAGAGACCTTCTCAATGGCTAGACGTCTCAAAACCTGATTCCATTCAAATAGGTAAGCAGAATTCAAATTCAACAATATAGCGATATTGAACTTTCATAAACAACGAGCAAACACGATGTCCCCCCTCTTAGAAATTGCCAACAATTTTGTTAAAAAATTAGAATAGGCATTGCAACTTTGGCACATTTGCTCTGACAGATCTTCAGCAGTAATAGTTTTTATTGATTTTTAATTATGGGAAGAAATGCTTTGCTGTTAATTTTGTTGGCAGTAATGATGTCTCTCTTCATAGTAATTGAAATTTTTTTAAACAAAATGTATATAAATATGGACGTAAAGAGGCAAGTCTTTTGTTGAAAAGGGTACTTTCCAACGTTCTAGTGGGCGTGTTCTCAAAAGATTTTCCGGGGGCAAGCCCCAGGGCCCTTATTTTAGTTCGCTTCACTCGCCGTTCAGCCCCCCCCCCACTTTGAAACCGCTGCATGGTCCCTGTTAAGCATCGCATTCAAATTTGTGCATCCCTCACAATGGTATATTTTGGCAACGCAAATACTTCATTTTCAAACACTTGTTATATGTAGCCCATAGTGAGCAAGCAGAGTGCTTCCAACAATATAAGGTTACCACTGCAAAAACACTTGCCTGTTTGATCAATGGTTTCAACCAGGTCTGAAAAACATTTGTATGTCTCAAGTTCACTCTCTCTCCTGTTGCTACCTTCAGAACTGAATACAACATGCACAGAATCCAAAAATTCTATGGGCTTGATCACGAAGACTGTTGATGTTGGAGTAAAAACTATCTTGAATAGCTCTTGGTGTTGTTCTGCAGTAGCTAAAACTCCCATTGTTGCCAGACCTTTTTTCAATTGCTCAATCATAGCGAATCTAGGCTCAATTATCACCTTGAAGCAGATGGAGGCGCTAATGCAGTTTCGCACACCCTCTTCAGACCGTGTCTATATTGTTTGTACTTATAACTTTGTCGTTGTATGTCTGTTACATATCTATTGTATATCAATCGATAGCCCAGAACATGGGGATTAATTTGATATATAATTAATAATTACTCACCTTCAATTCCATCTTTTATTAGCCAAAATACATCCATGACTAACCTCCAAATCTTCACTCCGTCCGCCATTATCAATCCGATCGAGTTCTTCGGTCACGTGACCAGTAGCCTCGACTTCAAACTCAAAGACGGGGGTCGTCATGGGTCGTTTACTCCTCGGAGAGCTAAGAGCCGGGAGTTAGACCCTCGAGCTGTCTGTCATCGAGCTGCCGGTGAGAGAGCTAAAAATTTACGTCTCGATTTTAGACAAGGGAAATAGACCCTCGAGCTGTCCGCCCTCGAGCTGCCGGTGAGAGAGCTAAAAAGTTACGTCTCAATTTTAGACAAGGGAGCTAGACCCTCGAGCTGTCAGTCCTCGAGCTGCCGGTGAGAGAGCAAAACATTTATACTTCGATTTTACACAAGGGAAATAGACCCTTGAGCTGTCCGTCCTCGAGCTGCCGGTGAGAGAGCTAAAAATGTATACTTCGATTTTAGACCAGGGAGCTAGACCCTCGAGCTGTCCGTCCTCGAGCTGCCGGTGAGAGAGCCAAAAATTTACGTCTCAATTTTAGACAAGGGAAATAGACCCTCGAGCTGTCGGTCATCGAGCTGCCCGTGAGGGAGCTAAAAATTTACGTCTCGATTTTAGACAAGGGAAATAGACCCTAGGGCTGTCAGTCCTCGAGCTGCCGGTGAGAGCTAAAAATTTACGTCTCGATTTTAGACCCGAGAGTTAGACCCTCGAGCTGTCGGTCATCGAGCTGCCGGTGAGAGGGCTAAAAATTTATACTTCGATTTTAGACCCGAGAGTTAGACCCTTGAGCTGTCCGTCCTCGAGCTGCCGGTGAGAGAGCTAAAAATGTACCTCTTTCCAGGATCGATATATGCCGAAAAGCCGTTCCATTTCTTCTTTCTCCACGGCTATTCGAGGTCTGCCAAATACATTATCAACATCCTCAAGAGTGCTTATTGGAACTGGTTCGTTCAAGGTCATTACATATTCCTCATCTACTTCTATTGCATCTCGTAGGCGCTCATTGAGGGGAACAAGGCCGTCCATAAGAGCACTTATCTCTTGAGTAAAACTATTTGGAGCATTGATGTCTTCACATCTTCTGACAATAACATTTAAAACAATGAGAGCATCTTGTACTTTTCTCTGAAAGTATTCAAGTTGATTTAAGTCATTGCTGAAGACGTTTCTGCTTGCTTGGACCACTAATCTCGGTAGTTCATTGAAGAACTCTTCCAAAGCAGGAGAAGACGACATTTCAACAGGCCTAAATTGTTAGCATGTGAAAGCGAGCACGTGGTTGCTTCCCCTGTTGCCAGCGCGCAAGTACCGTGCGCAAGTTCCATATATATTTGCACAATTTACACTATAAAAAGCTCGATCTATACTTATTGTGAAGCTCGATATATATATATACAAATTTTTAAATCGCAAATATAGTAAATTAGATAGATATGTGTATTAAAAATATATATACATTCTAAATATATTTCTATATGAATATTCTATATAAGATTACTGATAATATATAATAAGAAAAGAAATTTAATTGTATATGTCGATTACAATCCATATATTTGCAATGGATATATATTTTAACATGTTTTACTTTTGTCCACTATGGCGTGGGATACTCGAGGACGGACAGCTCAAGGGTCTATTTCCCTTGTGTAAAATCGAAGTATAAATTTTTAGCTCTCTCACCGGCAGCTCGAGGACTGACAGCCCTAGGGTCTATTTCCCTTGTCTAAAATTGAGACGTAAATTTTTAGCTCCCTCACGGGCAGCTCGAGGGTGGAAAGCTCGAGGGTCTAGCTCCCTCGTCTAAAATCGAAGTATAAATTTTTAGCTCTCTCACCGGCAGCTCGAGGACGGACAGCTCGAGGGTCTAGCTCCCTGGTCTAAAATCGAAGTATACATTTTTAGCTCTCTCACCGGTAGCTCGAGGACGGACAGCTCAAGGGTCTATTTCCCTTGTGTAAAATTGAAGTATAAATTTTTAGCTCTCTCACCGGCAGCTCGATGACCGACAGCTCGAGGGTCTAACTCTTGGGTCTAAAATCGAAGTATAAATTTTTAGCCCTCTCACCTTCAGCTCGAGGACTGACAGCCCTAGGGTCTATTTCCCTTGTCTAAAATCGAGACGTAAATTTTTAGCTCCCTCACGGGCAGCTCGAGGGCGGACAGCACGAGGGTCTAGCTCCCTCGTCTAAAATCAAAGTATTAATTTTTAGCCCTCTCACCGGCAGCTCGAGGACTGACAGCCCTAGGGTCTATTTCCCTTGTCTAAAATCGAGACGTAAATTTTTAGCTCTCTCACCGGCAGCTCGAGGACTGACAGCCCTAGGGTCTATTTCCCTTGTCTAAAATCGAGACGTAAATTTTTAGCTCTCTCACCGGCAGCTCGAGGACTGACAGCTCGATAGTCTAACTCTTGGGTCTAAAATCAAAGTATAAATTTTTAGCTCTCTCACCGGCAGCTCGAGGACCGACAGCTCGAGGGTCTATTTCCCTTGTCTAAAATCGAGACGTAAATTTTTAGCTCTCTCACCGGCAGCTCGAGGACTGACAGCCCTAGGGTCTATTTCCCTTGTCTAAAATCGAGACGTAAATTTTTAGCTCTCTCACCGGCAGCTCGAGGGCGAACAGCTCAAGGTTCTATTTCCCTTGTGTAAAATCGAAGTATAAATTTTTAGCCCTCTCACCGGCAGCTCGAGGACTGACAGCCCTAGGGTCTATTTCCCTTGTCTAAAATCGAGACGTAAATTTTTAGCTCCCTCACGGGCAGCTCGAGGGCGGACAGCTCGAGGGTCTAGCTCCCTCGTCTAAAATCAAAGTATAAATTGTTAGCCCTCTCACCGGCAGCTCGAGGACTGACAGCCCTAGGGTCTATTTCCCTTGTCTAAAATCGAGACGTAAATTTTTAGCTCTCTCACGGGCAGCTCGAGGACGGACAGCTCAAGGGTCTATTTCCCTTGTGTAAAATCGAAGTATAAATTTTTAGCTCTCTCACCGGCAGCTCGATGACCGACAGCTCAAGGGTCTAACTCTCGGGTCTAAAATCGAAGTATAAATTTTTAGCCCTCTCACCGGCAGCTCGAGGACTGACAGCCCTAGGGTCTATTTCCCTTGTCTAAAATCAAGACGTAAATTTTTAGCTCCCTCACGGGCAGCTCGAGGGCGGACAGCTCGAGGGTCTAGCTCCCTCGTCTAAAATCAAAGTATACATTTTTAGCCCTCTCACCGGCAGCTCGAGGACTGACAGCCCTAGGGTCTATTTCCCTTGTCTAAAATCGAGACGTAAATTTTTAGCTCTCTCACCGGTAGCTCGAGGACGGACAGCTCAAGGGTCTATTTCCCTTGTGTAAAATTGAAGTATAAATTTTTAGCTCTCTCACCGGCAGCTCGATGACCGACAGCTCGAGGGTCTAACTCTTGGGTCTAAAATCGAAGTATAAATTTTTAGCCCTCTCACCTTCAGCTCGAGGACTGACAGCCCTAGGGTCTATTTCCCTTGTCTAAAATCGAGACGTAAATTTTTAGCTCCCTCACGGGCAGCTCGAGGGCGGACAGCACGAGGGTCTAGCTCCCTCGTCTAAAATCAAAGTATTAATTTTTAGCCCTCTCACCGGCAGCTCGAGGACTGACAGCCCTAGGGTCTATTTCCCTTGTCTAAAATCGAGACGTAAATTTTTAGCTCTCTCACCGGCAGCTCGAGGACTGACAGCCCTAGGGTCTATTTCCCTTGTCTAAAATCGAGACGTAAATTTTTAGCTCTCTCACCGGCAGCTCGAGGACTGACAGCTCGATAGTCTAACTCTTGGGTCTAAAATCAAAGTATAAATTTTTAGCTCTCTCACCGGCAGCTCGAGGACGGACAGCTCGAGGGTCTATTTCCCTTGTCTAAAATTGAGACGTAAATTTTTAGCTCTCTCACCGGCAGCTCAAGGACTGACAGCCCTAGGGTCTATTTCCCTTGTCTAAAATCGAGACGTAAATTTTTAGCTCTCTCACCGGCAGCTCGAGGACGGACAGCTCTAGGGCCTAGCTCCCTGGTCTAAAATCGAAGTATAAATTTTTACCTCTCTGAGCGACAGCTCGATGACCGACAGCTCGAGGGTCTAACTCCCTGGTCTAAAATCGAACTATAAAATTTTAGCTCTCTCACCGGCAGCTCGAGGACGGACAGCTCAAGGGTCTATTTCCCTTGTGTAAAATCGAAGTATAAATTTTTAGCTCTCTGACCGACAGCTCGAGGGTCCAACTCTCGGGTCTAAAATCGAAGTATAAATTTTTAGCTCTCTCACGGGCAGCTCGAGGACGGACAGCTCGAGTGTCTAACTCTCGGGTCTAAAATCGAAGTATAAATTTTTAGCTCTCTCACCGGCATCTCGAGGACCGACAGCTCGAGGGTCTATTTCCCTTGTCTAAAATTGAGACGTAAATTTTTAGCTCTCTCACCGGCAGCTCGAGGACTGACAGCCCTAGGGTCTATTTCCCTTGTCTAAAATCGAGACGTAAATTTTTAGCTCCCTCACGGGCAGCTCGATGACCGACAGCTCGAGGGTCTATTTCCCTTGTCTAAAATTGAGACGTAAATTTTTGGCTCTCTCACCGGCAGCTCGAGGACGGACAGCTCGAGGGTCTAGCTCCCTGGTCTAAAATCGAAGTATACATTTTTAGCTCTCTCACCGGCAGCTCGAGGACGGACAGCTCAAGGGTCTATTTCCCTTGTGTAAAATCGAAGTATAAATGTTTTGCTCTCTCACCGGCAGCTCGAGGACTGACAGCTCGAGGGTCTATTTCCCTTGTCTAAAATTGAGACGTAAATTTTTAGCTCTCTCACCGGCAGCTCGAGGACGGACAGCTCTAGGGCCTAGCTCCCTGGTCTAAAATCGAAGTATAAATTTTTACCTCTCTGAGCGACAGCTCGATGACCGACAGCTCGAGGGTCTAACTCCCTGGTCTAAAATCGAACTATAAAATTTTAGCTCTCTCACCGGCAGCTCGAGGACGGACAGCTCAAGGGTCTATTTCCCTTGTGTAAAATCGAAGTATAAATTTTTAGCTCTCTGACCGACAGCTCGAGGGTCCAACTCTCGGGTCTAAAATCGAAGTATAAATTTTTAGCTCTCTCACGGGCAGCTCGAGGACGGACAGCTCGAGTGTCTAACTCTCGGGTCTAAAATCGAAGTATAAATTTTTAGCTCTCTCACCGGCATCTCGAGGACCGACAGCTCGAGGGTCTATTTCCCTTGTCTAAAATTGAGACGTAAATTTTTAGCTCTCTCACCGGCAGCTCGAGGACTGACAGCCCTAGGGTCTATTTCCCTTGTCTAAAATCGAGACGTAAATTTTTAGCTCCCTCACGGGCAGCTCGATGACCGACAGCTCGAGGGTCTATTTCCCTTGTCTAAAATTGAGACGTAAATTTTTGGCTCTCTCACCGGCAGCTCGAGGACGGACAGCTCGAGGGTCTAGCTCCCTGGTCTAAAATCGAAGTATACATTTTTAGCTCTCTCACCGGCAGCTCGAGGACGGACAGCTCAAGGGTCTATTTCCCTTGTGTAAAATCGAAGTATAAATGTTTTGCTCTCTCACCGGCAGCTCGAGGACTGACAGCTCGAGGGTCTATTTCCCTTGTCTAAAATTGAGACGTAAATTTTTAGCTCTCTCACCGGCAGCTCGAGGGCGGACAGCTCGAGGGTCTATTTTCCTTGTCTAAAATCGAGACGTAAATTTTTAGCTCTCTCACCGGCAGCTCGATGACAGACAGCTCGAGGGTCTAACTCCCAGCTCTTAGCTCTCCGAGGAGTAAACGACCCATGACGACCCCCGTCTTTGAGTTTGAAGTTGAGGCTACTGGTCACGTGACCGAAGAACTCGATCGGATTGATAATGGCGGACGGAGTGAAGATTTGGAGGTTAGTCATGGATGTATTTTAGCTAATAAAAGATGGAATTGAAGGTGAGTAATTATTAATTATATATCAAATTAATCCCCATGTTCTGGGCTATCGATTGATATACAATAGATATGTAACAGACATACAACGACAAAGTTATAAGTACAAACAGTATAGACACGGTCTGAAGAGGGTGTGCGAAACTGCATTAGCGCCCAGATGGATTGGCATAATTTTGCTTTGTTGCTGATTTTTTCGTTGAAGACAACTCCTTTGTATTTCATCAAATGAATCATCTTCCAACAATGAAAAAAGATCCTGGTCACTGTCACATTTGTTTAGCTAGAATGATGAATGACACAGTCATAATTTATATATTAAACTAAACCCACCTGAACCCATCTGAACCCAACAGAGACCAACCTGACGTGATAGAAATTCCAAACAGGTCCTTTGCCAGGTGTGATGGCTCTGTTTGGAATATCAAGAACACTGTATCAAAAGAAGCGGGTGATAAGCAGTTAGCACTTTATGCAACAATGCTCTACTTTATGGTGGAGCATGAAAAAGCATCAAGAAATTATTCTTAGCAAGGAGAAGTGTGGAAAGCATTAGGTATATCTACTCTGGACAACTTTTGCAGCATGGATAAGGATGGAGAGCATGGACACTCAGCATGGACAAATTCGTAAAAGCACAGGAAAGCATGGGTAGAGCTAAACTCTGGACAGCTTTTGCAGCATGGATAAGCATTGATAGCATGGATACTCAGCATGGAAAATTCTTAGGAGCATGGGAATGAACGGCAAAGCATGCAAGGACATTTTACTGCTTGAATGCAAACAAGTTTGGGATTTAAATGAGAATTGACAATTGAAAATTTAACAAAGGCGTATTTCACAAAAATAGGGGGGGGGATTTCCCCCCTCATCAGAGGCCCTGTTTTTTCTTTGAGTCTGGAAGTACCTTAGAAAACACTATAAACTTTTGGAAAATAACTATATAATACTTATAGTGATCCTACCTGATTTACCAAGGAAGACCATTTATGAGAATCAGGCAGTGTGTCAAGTGTGATAGCCTTCCCAGTCCAAATGTCATAAAGCCAGTTGGCCAAAACATTTGCTGCATGACCACCATGAACCAAGGATAATGCAAGGAGTTCTCCAGCATAGCAAAATTCATTGTTTGTCATTGCAAGAAAATTGATGGAGGGAACTAATCCTGGCTGCAAAGAATCTTCCTCAAATAGAACCAAGCATTTTTCCAATTGTCTCTACATAAAAAGTAAAAGTTGTTACTGTACCTGGTATATGGTCACAAGTATAAACTGAAAGAACTTGAAAGCTATAATCATCTATATTCTTGTCACTTAACTTCCTTTTGTGAATAAGTCCCTCTCTCTAAATAGGCCCCCTAAAGTATCTGCAATTAAGCAAGCATTCCCTTTATGGGCTTAATAGAGCTTTTATTGTGATCTCTTTTCTCAAAAACTGGCAGTGTAAAACAATTTAGTTGTTTGATTTAATAGACAGTACAAGATAATTTTCATGAATAATTTGCAAAGAGAAGGAAAATTGTTCAGTAAAATAAAAATTATTCACAAAATTCCTGGGAGTAGTGCCACATAACAAACCATAGGGTGTCCCAGACAAAGTACTCCAGTTTAAAAAATCATAAAAAATTGATCATCAAACCTTTCATAAAATTTTCTTTTTGAATTGCTTTGTCACATACCCAAAAATCAGCATTCACTATGCCAACAAGGAGTTGGTAGTTTGAGTGGTTTTCAGTTAGTGTAAAACTCTAAACACAAATTTTAGCAAGATTTATCCAAATTTTTCACCCTTCCCATTTTACCCCAAACATACCAACTTTGCCCCAGTAGACCTTACCCTTGTAAATGCATGCAAAAGTATATGCCTAGAACTTATTAAAGGGAATCTAAGCATATAGGCCCTTGATACAAATAGCCCTGCAAAGACAGTAGGCTATGACACATGCCACACCTTATTTGGGCGATTGATCTACCTTAACAGGAAATACTGGATATCTGATAGGCTAGAATTTGATTGAATTGGCTTGAGCCACTTTTATATGCTTACATTCCCTGTAATGATGATGTAAAGAAAGTTGTGTGCATACCTGAAAAAACTCCCTTAGCGGTCCACCACAATCAACTGATGGTTCTCCAAGAAATCGAATAGTAAAACTCCCAGATGGTTCAAAACCCTTCCGTTACCTAACAGATACATAGTCTTGCCGTGCACGCTTTCTTCGAATTGAAACTTTGTTTGTTTTGTCTTTGTTAACACCTACTCCTAAGTTCATCAAAACATCCTTGATTAAACTAACTTTATCAGTGTCAGGAACTTTTTTGCTACTATCTTCACTTTGTGTTAATCCAGGAAACTCTGGAAAGAAGTCATCATCATCTTCTTCATCACACCAAAGAAATGATGCATATGCATCTGCAACATTACTGTGGCGGTCAGCGCAAAGGTTTGCATGGAACTCTATGTTTACCTGCAGCACAAGCTGCTGGCAAATTGGACAATGCATTGTCTCATCATTGGCTGAGCTTGAGGGTTTGCTAGTGTCTTGGGTATCTTTTGTGTTTTCATTATGACCAGATCCTTCCATGGCAAACTTGTCCTCTCTTACATTTACAGCCACTGTACTCATTTTGTTATCATAATCAATATCTGATTCCGAATCAGAGGAAACAGCAACTGTTGGCAAATCTTCAGATGACTTAATCTAAAGTGGGCCTGTTCCTGTCATGTGCTTAAGTATTTTTGACGTCCAAGATTTCTTCATTGGAGCAAAAAGATTGTCTTGGACAGCTTTCATGAAGGAGAATGCTTCTGGACTGTGCACCTTCTCCTTAAACTCTTCATAAATTGTAGCTCTGAGTTGGGATTCATCAGCATCAGGGTCAAACTCCACTGCAAAGGCAACAAATCCATTTTTAGACATGTTTTCTCATCGCCTTCCTCTAGGAATTTTTGCACATGATGAAGGCAACAGATACACATCTTTCAAGAATGTTTTCCGTTCCTTCGATGTTTCAACTTTAAGCTTTCTCTTCCTGCTCTTTGAGTGTGCTCTGTACTGTATGCCAGGCTTAAAGATGTTTGAAGATGCTGTGACACTGCTTTGTCTGAGGGCATTCAATGTATTTACTGGTCTTGAGTCTTGTCTTGTAGAAGAAGAGTTTCTCAGTTCAGTTCAGTTCATTCATTTTAAATTCCACTACATACAAACACTCTAAAATTAAACATACTTACAACAATTTAAATAACTACATAAGACAATACAGATAAATCAAAGAAAGTTACATGACACTAGAGGATTTGTATGAAGGGGAATTCTTAAGGAGGAACTCTCTCAGTAGCAAAGCTAATCGAGGAGAGAGCACCCCCTTTTTAAATAACGATTTTAGAAACTATGGGTAAATTGTGATCTGTCTATAACACACTTTTAATAATTATTTTCAAAAAAGTAGGTTTTGAGTTTAAGACGAAAGACATTAACAGATGGTGACCTTTTTATATCTACAGGAATATCATTCCAGCATTTTGCTCCACGGTAGCTTACTGATCTCAGACCATATTGACTGGTGTTTTTCTGAGTTAGAAAAATATCATCCTTGCCAGCCTGTCTTGTACCATATTGATGAACGGATTCTATAGATTTAAAGAAATTATGAAAGCAGATAGGAGAGATTTTATGAACAGATTCATATACAAAACACAGCAATTTTAATAGAAAAAGATCCTGCAGCTTTAGGATTTTTAAATCAGAAAAGATAGGAGTAGAGTGTGAAGTAAAGTGAGCAAAAGAAATTGCTCTTATAACCCTTTTCTGTAACAAGAAAACTGGATTAATGTGAGTTTCATATGTAAGACCCCAAACTAAAATTCCATATTGCAGGAAGGGTGAAAATAAAGAATTGTAAGCCAGGGTGAATCTGACGCTGACTGTGCTCCGAAGATTTTTCTCCCAAAATATTTTGTGCGCCATGTGCTCACTTTTGCCTGCGCCAAGACTGCGCTAAGACCGCGCCAGTCTGCATGCAGACCAGTCTAAACCTAAGAGTCTATACCTTTCTACTGCGAAAGAGTGCCGCGGAATACTCTCTCCTCCGCAGTGGAAAGAAAAATCTGCATGCAGACTAAAGCTGTATTATTTTTACTCATTTTCACCAAATCAGTAAATAACTTTGTCAACGTGCCTTTCCAAAGTCCGAATGAAATTTTCTTGAAAAAGTAAGGATGATCAAATATCATGAAATAAACTCAAAACTTCATAAATTACATTTAACATCAAATTTCTTATTGAATGTGACATAGCAAACATGAACAAAACCAAATTTTTATAAAGTACCCTACATTATGTTTGAAAGTGGCAAAATAGTGTGTTAAAGGTGTACCTTTCAATATGTTGATTCAAAATAGAGTCATTAAAATATAGCACTATGCACGCAATTGTCAGATTCTCAGGACTTGGAGTTCCCTACGAGTTTCTTCAAGGCTTCATAACAATTTTCATGTTCCTATTCACAAAAATATCTCATTTTCTTTGTGAAAATATTATGTCATTCAGAAGTTCAATTGAAAAAGGAAATCTTTGGCTTCTCGATCATCATTCTGTCAAGAGTTTGACTGTATTTTGCCCGTTTCTTTCCTCCAATGATTGGCTTTTTGTGCCGTTTAAGAAACTCCTTGGAGACTTCCGTAACAGCTCTTTCATTCTGCATAGCATTTGGTAAGCACCAAGAAATTTTGGCCCTTGTTGAAATGCTATCTGTGGACTGTCCTCCTTTCATTTTTTGAGCATCCATGCATGAATAGTAGGACTCTACGATAGCTTCAGGACCCCCTTTTGCCAGAGCTACATCAAGTGTAACCATGAATTGTCTCCCAACGGACTGAGAAATCTTTAAGTTGGAGTAGAGGGTCTTGATAATGGCTTCTTCATTGATGATAACATTCAGCATGTCATTGGATTCAGTGATATTCAGGCAAAAGCTGGTGTGGAGATTTGCATCATCTGCCTCATTATCAAGCTTGAACTTGTCGACTCTGAAGTTGCGAAACATGCTTGAAATTGGGACATACTTCACCAATCTTTCTGATTTTTGCGGGACCCTTACCAAAAACCAGCTGCCAATATCCTTACTTGCTTCATAGCTTGCACTCCACACTACATTCTTTATTGCTTGCTTAAACTGCCTGTGATATACATGACTCAGCTCCTCGTCAAATTCGAGATCATTCTCTAGAACAGCCTTCTTTACATGGGGCAGCAGGCACACAAAGTTGCAAAACTCAGAATATTCCTTACGGCCAAGCTTTTCCAGGGCTCTTTCATCAAGATTTACTTTACCATTACTTTCCCTCTCTCCAGTCAGAAGCGAGAACAACTTCTCCAGATCAAATGCACCATGTAAAGTTTCAAGAAATGTGTGGACATCTTGATACCTGTTATCCATTGAATCTGCAAGATCTTTAGCAAAGGTTTTGATATCATTGACGCAGTCATCAGCCTCTCTCATGTCCCAAGTGACAGTTGGGGTGCCAACTTCATCTTCATCCTCAGGTTGTGCTCTCCTTACATCACTGATTAGCCAGCCTTCAGTTAGTTTCTCTCCTTGGAATGTCATCTCCTCTATACTTCCAATGTGCTCTCTCAGTGTTGGACAACCATGACAATCATCTATGTCGAACAACTCGTGCACTTCTAACAAGTGGCTATGAACTTTATTCCACCAGGGAACTACTTTCCAGCAAGGGTACTGTAATGATTGCAGTAATATCATCATTTTGACGAATGGTCGCATTACATCTGCTACACTGCAAAGATCGATTATGAAGTCATAACCCGAAATCATGTATTCCTTGACTTCATCATGCTGGTGTTCTCTGAATGCTTTTATGTATGTGGAGTAGCCATCAATGATGCTTTCAAAGAGTGAGTATGAGCTGCTTGTAAAGCGTGTTACGCTGTACGACTTTACCAGATGAGCTCGAACTCCAAGTGACTTTGCAACCATATGCATTTCAGCTAGGTGTTTTCCGGAATGGAACAATGTTCCAAATACGTTAGTTCTCTTGATCAATCTTGAGATGAACTGTTTTGAATTGCCCCGTTTTCCATCTCTGATATCTGTGAAGGCTAGGTTTGAAAAATGGCCAGGATCCCATAACACACCAAAGAATGTTTTCAAGGTGGGAAGCTGATCAAATTCGAAGGGCAATTGTCTCGTCAACTCAGCCCAAAACCCAGCACTCTGATATTGACCATCAGCCACTATTCCTTGGCAATACGAAAGATCATCCTCTTCCGACATGTATCTCTTCTTGATCAATTGTATAGCATTGGCAGCCAGTTCTTCTGACTTTCCACCAACAACTTGGCTGTTGTTTTCATTTGGCTTGTAAACAGCAGGGGAGCCAACTGGTATTGCAACCCGGTTACCTTTGTCAAAAAAGACTATCATTGTTGCTTGATTGGTTTCTCTTCCTGGAGTTCCCTTGTCTAAAGTGAAGAAGAAATGGGGTCTCATCCCTGTTGATTCGATTGGCGTTGTCAATGCTCTCGACACTTCAGAATCGATCCAATTCTCAGCGGCAGCTATAATGTTCTTAAATTCTTCTTTACTGTGGCCAAAGTCGCCACAATCAACTCCACACATGGCTTTGTCTGCAACAAACTCTGGATACTGTTGTGCTGCGGAACGGCTTTTGACTACGCTAAATGCTGACCTGACAAGAACCTTCATTGTTGCACTAGCACGCTGCTCAACCAGTTTCATTTCTTTTTTCCACTTTACGGCCTCATAGTGGATCTTTGCTCCATCACCTGAACAGGATACATGTGTTAGCACCAAGTTCTTGGTTCTATAGAAATAGCTGGTGCCACCAGTGATTAGATCTAATGAATGCTCCTTGTCCAAGATAATCCCAGAAGCCAAGGTCCCACTGAAACGTGAAGCATGTTCACTGGTTGATATGGCTGCCTTTCGTGTCCCTGGCCTTGTTGCTGAGACATATTTGTAGCAAGTTTCGCAACGCAGAATTGCTCCCTTTGACTGGCTAACTTCATCGTCATCAACAGGAATGAAAATCATATCATCAACTTCCGCTACCAGCTCATAGATGTTTGAAAACTTTTTGAAATCATACTTCTTGATGTCAGGGTCAGAGACTGCATTTGTTATGGCATCATCACTATTGATTTCCTGCTTTCTTTTTACCGATACATAAATCTTATTGAGCATGTTCATCACATCTTTTATTGTCGGATCTTCTCTAGCTGCTTTATCTTGTGTAAACGAGAGAAACGATTGTTTTTTTCCTGTCTCAACAACTGTTGCTTCCCGTTCAAACAAGCTCTTTCTTTTTATAGGTGGCTCTTCTATCGATTCATTCGGCCGACTGCCATCGTCCTCGTCGACATAATCTTCAATGAGATCTATCTCAGTAGTTTCTCTTCTTGTGATCGTTTCACTTGGCTTGCCACCATCTTCGGCTGCACTGGAATGGCCTGCTCGCTTCCTTGTTGGTTCTTTTTCAGTCAGCTTCTTCATATATTATTTAGCGATTGAAGCATCGCTTTCAACCACCCAGCTTTTAGATCCATCAGTATGATTTCGCTTATCGTGCCTACCGATCGTTGATGGATTATTTCTGGAAATTTTGCAATTTTGTGGTGGCTTGTCACTCTTCAGGCAGGTCAGACAAACGTAGAATTTTTCTGCTACAGCTTTTTGTTGTTTCTTTTTTGTTGAAATTTCTGGCACTGGCTTTGACTGTGTGAAGATGGTCTTCCACTTTGATTCCTGCTTGGCAGCAGTTTTTGCTAAAAATGATGGATATCATTGCAAAAACTGACTATTTAGCCTGTACACGTTTACTTGATAACCATACCCAAGAGCATAGCAAAAAACAGGAACTGCTAATCAAGCCTACTAGTAGCTATGATTGAAAATTTATAATCTATCTTTTGTCGCTCGAACAAGTTTTCATTGAAGCTTGAAACGATATAGAGCTTTAAAATTCTACCAAGAATAGCCTGGATCGAGTGACATTCGCTACTGTTGCAAAGATATGGCCGGAACCATGTCCAGAACCTAAACAGAGATATACTCATAAAAACATAGCATGAGATGCTCACTAAAGTCAAAATATTTGCAAAATTCAAATTCGTAAATCGAATGTGACTTAATTGAAACTTTTACGTTTTTACATTGAAAAGGTTTCTTTCGAACAGTGTTACTTGGTTTCTTCAAGAGAATTTTTATTTTAGAAAAGATATCTGGAACCACTATCCTAATCAAAAGGCTTTAGAATTAATAATATCTCTAGCTACAATGCCTGCCAAAAATCTTGGAACACCTTTGCAGTTTTTGCCCTTTTTGCGATTTCCCCTTCTCCCTCTCAGAATAAAGTTGTTTTGTGATGATAAAATGGGGATGGTAGAACGATTCATGACTCTGATGGAATGCTGGAACCATAACCTTGCATATCAAGATTGTTTCAGGTGTGAGAGGGTGTTTAAGCCTAATCGCTATGGTTAGAACTGCGGATTGTGAAGGAATGGCCTTAGTGTTCCAAGGAATTTTAGCAGGTATTGTTCTTTTTGAAGCTTGCTTTACCCTTCATCGAAAATTCCTTGGCTACATCATCTGATGAGAATTAAGATTATAGAGGCAAGAAGAAAACAAGGGGAGGGGGATTCTTACATTTTGCATCTTTGCAGTTTTTGCAGTTGATAGGCTGACCATAGCCTTCCTCCGTGCCAGGTACCGGGTCCCCACATATTGCATGGACAGCATGATTGCAGGTAGGGCAATGGTGGGCAGGTAGAGCTCCGTCTACAGCTGTTTTGCACACAGGACACACTGCAAGAAGGCAGTAAAAATGAATTGCATCGATGAGCCAAAGTTTTTTTTACTGAGGTTTAACAATAAAACAAAAAAGTTTTCTTGAAGATCAACATTGGCTTGATTACCCTATGAACAAGAAACCTTCACTTTACCGTTTAAATGAATGAAGATTAACTTTTGGCTCAGATCTTTGTCCTTTGACAATTCCATCAACTTGTCCCCTTATTCTCTTTGAGAGAGAAGGGCATGCTTTTTATTGTACAATAACAGAAGATTCGAAGCGAGGGGCATTTCACTCCTTCAAAACTGTACGAGATTTTTTCATAACAAAATGATTTTTAAGGATTTCTGAAGGATTTTTATTGAAAACAAAAGGACTTTGCTAACTGACCTAACTGTCTAACAGATTTTTTGGAAGCGACATGCCCCTCGATCTGAAGTGATACATGTATTTTGTAGAAGAAACTAACATTTCGTGCTAGCACTGAAAGTTTCTTAAAATATCTTTGTCAAATATGTCATCCATGAGATCAAACTTGCTCCTGGGTTCAACTGCGAAAAATGGTCTTGATGTAACATCCGCAATAAGCAAGCTTCCGATGGTTCCTTCCTTCTCCGATGATGCAATTGAGCTAGTTAAGCATGATGTGAATGACTACGAAATACTTGGAAAGGGGGTATTTGGCTGCGTTTACTTAGCCAGGATGAAAAACCAAGGTTTGAAGGTCGCTGCAAAGGTAATAAAAAATGTAACATACAACGAGATCCTTTTAGAAGCGAAGATCAGTCAGGCCTTGTGTGATCATCAATCGTTCCTCTTTTGTTTTGGCATTTGGAACAAAGATGGGATAATTTTGGAGCTAGCTGATGGCTACGTAAAAGCTTCTCACTTATACTCCGTGAGTACTAATAAAGAGTCGGCTGTGTCAGTAAGCTGCCAGCTTATCAGAGCAGTTCAGTACATGCATGCGAAATGCATTCTACATAATGATATCAAGTCTGATAACATCCTGTACAGCCACGCTTCTGGCAAGATCAAGTTGATAGATTTCGGAAAGGCAAGGCTTGCATCCAGTCCAAAGACTTATCAAATTGCCAACACCGAACGACAAGCACTTTACAACAAATGGCATCGCTTTCTTGCATACGAGCTGCAAAATCTTCCTGGAGCTCGCCAGTCTTTTATGACTGACACATACTCCGTTGGATATTTTTTAAAGTACTTTGGCCACCATTGTAGGATCTCTACACTACGAGATGTAGGCATAGCTTGCTCAAAAAATGATGTCTCCGAGAGAACACTGCCCTTTTGAAGCTCTGAATCAAGAGGACAGTATAGGTACTCGTTTATGTAAACACAGTATGAAACCTTTTATTAACATCTGATTCTGAGCTGTTACTGAGTCGCAAATTCATGGTGTTAGTAATTTCAGAACCTGCGAATTAGACTGAAATTGGTTGAAAATCTCCTCACTTTACAAGTGAATCAAAGCATTATTTCGTTTGGCTGGTGGGCAGTGGAGTTTAATTTTATCTTGCGTGACAAAAATATTGATTTTTCAGGTGATCGAGAATTGCTTTAGAATTGTATTGTTAATTCCATCGCACGTTTCCCTTGTCATTGAAATTGAAAGTTGATACAGTACAGTTGTTAAAGGGTCTGTTTAATCCAGCATGCCTTGCACGTTCCGCCTCTTGGTAGGTCATTGTTGTTGACATTTTCATGGGCCATGAGAATGGCGACAACAAAGGCCAGCCAAGAGACGGCACGTGCAAGGCATGCTGGATGAAACAGACCCTTTAATAGTTTCACTTCCATAGCACAAGAAACGTTTCGTTTTAAATTTAAGCTGTCCCTATGTAGTCACTGTTGGATCCTAGAATTGTTACTCGTTGACCTTAGACAACTTATTGTAGGAATGTTACACGTATCTAGTTGTGCCTTTGATTCCTTTCACGGTTATGAAACCGTTATGCAACAGATCTAAATTATTTTGGTGGGGTTGGAGGGAGGGGAACACAATGGCCACGTGTGGGCAATAATATAGATTATAGAGATAACAGATTTGTTTACGGTTACGTGACCCAGCCCCTTTAAGAAACTATTTATTTTGATAAAGGAAATCCTTGACATAGTATTACTTTTTTCACATGTTTCTTGTATCATATTACTCATAAGGCACTTGAGTAATATCTAAGCAATAGAAAGCGTAAAAACCGTGTTTTGAAAGGTTCAGAGTGGAACAGGAAGTGAACATGAAGATTGTTATGGGAACCTGTAAGGAACGCGTAAGAAACTCTGCTTACTCAAAATCTGATAATTTTAATTTCTAGTTCTTTAACTCTTTGTTATTTTCATAATGTATGGGAATCAGTTTGAAAACCTAACTTTATCTAACGATGTTGAAACATTTCAGGTCTTTATTATGCATCATTGAGTTTCTGCAAATAAATTATCTTTGCTTGCGCTCAGAGCTCACACATCATCATTAAATTGCAGGGGAATCAACAACTTGACTGACTTAATGAAAACAAATTTTGACGTGGTTTTTGCTAAATTTGGAGAAATGGAAAATCGCATTGGCAACGTTGAAAAGATACTTGCCACAACTCATGAAAAAGAGCCACAAACGCAGCTGTCAAAAGTGCCAAATTCTTTAGCAGTAAGATATCTTATCATTATCGTTGTGTTTTTTATTTATGATTGTTCGCTCTAGCTTTCTTAGCTTTTTTACCAGGAGATAAATTTTGTGTTATGATTTACGAAAGAGATATAAAGTGAATATATCTGCTTTGATGAATACCTAGAGTAGATGTACGGGACCTCAGTCTGTTGCACTATCTGACGACAAGGAATCAATGAAACCGCTATAAAAAAAGATTCCATATTGATTGATTCACCTTAATTTGTAAGAAGATGAGGCTTAGTTTTATGTCCATCTTTTTCATCAATTTTGATTAGGTTGCCTATACATTTTGTGTATAGTAGACTAGATTATTTATAATCGATGTAAAATAAATTTACAACAACAACATCTATATTGATGCAGATTTGGTAAATTTCCCCTCTCCCTGTAGGTAATGAATGCATCTTAAGTTTCTATTCCTTTTTCACAGCTATGTGTAAGATCATCACACAAAGTCATGCAAGAGGATCAAACCTGGGACTTGGACGTAAGGTATGTGAAACTTTTCCTAATTTAATTCAAACGTAAATCTCTTTCTTTATTAGCGTTGCTCGTCGAATTTGATTCATCGATAGAAAAGCAAGACCAGTCGACAAAGTTGCTTTATGATACACGTCTTTTTTATAAGAAACTACGAATTTGGGCCAGTACTGAATGTTTCTTGAATTATCAGATTTTCAGTACTCAGAGTTTCTTATGAATTTCTTAGAGGCTCCATATGGTCATATTTACTGCCTGTGCCCTCGTGAACATTTCAAAACAAGGTTTTTTAAGCCTTTCCAATGTTTAGACATTACTCAAGTGCCTTAACCCTATCTGACCTGGGGGGGGGGGGCGGATTCCGCCCCCCCCTAGCACATTTTTGTTTACACCGTTTTCCACACATGCAGTAGGCCTCTGATACTTCGTAAGTTTAACTTTGTATCATAGAGCAATCAAATTGCAACAATTTGGACATTCTATTTTTAGCCTTGTTTCCATGGTTACCAATTTTTCATACTGCACTCTGTGAAAAACATACTTTGTATCTCTTTTAATCATGTTTAATTGGTCCAATTAAGTCTAAATTAAGACTTTATATATATTTTGATCTATATCTTTCATTTCTTTATGAAAAATAAAGTTTCATGACCTTTTAGCAACCTTTCATTTATATGACGTCATATGACATCATAATGATCATCATGCTCTAGCAACAACAACAACATCGCTAATTGGATTATGATTTCAAATGTTCATTGTTTACATAATGAACTACCTTTGTGCCAAGTTTGGCTGCCATATCTCTTATGACAACAGAGATAGACAGGGGGGGCGGAATCCGCCCCCCCCAGGCATTGAGTGTTTCAAATCACCCAGGTCAGATAGGGTTAAGTGTAATATTATACAGGAAACAAGTGAAAGTAAGGTAAAAATATTTCCAGGATTTCCTTTATCAAAATGAAATAGTTTTTTAACTTATATTTTCCCAGTACTGAAGTTTCTTAATTTTTTGGCGATCTGAGAGTTGATTTTCTTATGGCCGCAGTTTCTTATAAAAAAATATGTGTATTCTCTTTTCATCTATGTTATTCCATAGTAATATTTCCTCATTTATGATTCTATTTACTATATATGATGACAGCGACGGGTTTTTATTCCCAGCTTTAAAGAACCTTCAAATGAGCTGAAGACTCGAAATCTAATAGAAATGGTGCGGCAAGAAACGAAGGACCAGTATGAGACTGGAATCATCAGACGTAAGTGTCAATTTTTACCAATATTTTACTTTTGGTCTATAATTTCTTAACGTTTACTTTGCCGGTTATAAGTTTTGAATGATAGAGACAACTTAAAAAACTGTGTCTCAACCAGGAAAGAGCTGAGTGGACGAAGTATTATGAAAGTGACTACCGTGCAGTATCTCATTTCAGGCGAGGTAGAAGCTAAAGAGAATAGAAACTAAAGTTTTCCTTCCACACATACTCTTTTGGATAAAGAGAAAGACTCCGTTAAAGATCTGTAGATTTCATCATTGCCCACCTCCTTTACTTGGAATTCTCTTGCTTGTTGAGGATATTGCAAAATGGAAGCATGCAAATTGAGAATTTGGATACCAAAAAGCAGCTTAGACTTTATTTCATTTTCACTGGGGTGAAAGACACTGTTTGAGATACTGCGAATTCCCCCTTTTGTAAATTACAATAGAAAAGACGTTAACTATGATTTTGAAATCAGCAGACTTGATAAATGCTTTACACATTTATTCTCAGTGGCATTCTGAAGCCCAAATGTAGACTTCCTCAACTTTCCTTTTAATGTAATCTTTTAACTGGCTAGGTCTAATAATGCACTTTGTAAGTACTCCTTGACGCTCACAATCACGATTGCGCTTTGTCTTTGCATCCATTAGAAATGCCAATCTTATCCAAATTTCCCAACGCTCAAGTTGTCTCATCTTCGGTTAAGTGCTAATAAACATGGCTTGTTTTGTAACTCCACTTCGTAGATTCAAGGGCATTACAAGAACTTGAGATCAATTCTTTATTTGAAATTAGGTGCTTGCTACAGATATTATGAGAATTTGCGAAGGCAGTTCAAGGAAAAGGACGACGAAGAGAAGCTTCAGCGTGAACGGGAAATCAAAAGAAGCAGAGCAAGAAGACAAAAGGTTTGTTATGTATAATAATGGACTTGCCATAAGCATAAAAATATAGTGAAGCTCTGTCATCCTAGCTGCTGTTATTTGTTTCTTTCTACAAAGCTAGTTTACAGCAATCCTATGCGTGTGCATTTGTTTGTTCGTGTTTTGAAGTATCTGCTCCCTCATCAGTTTAAAATAACCTTGTTTGCTTCAAAGAAAACTTTGATTTATCATATTCGGAATTTACGAACTCAAGGAAATTATTTTGAAGAGTCACCGTTTGCTAGAGAGCTTTTAAGACTGCAGAGCAAGGAATTCATTTTCTCTTATCGCACGATTTGTTTGTTATCTTTGTCTAGATCAAAAAAATATTTGATAATTGCTCTGTTACTCAACGCAACAGTTAGTCAGTGCATGATAATATCAATTTCTGATATGTCCCTCTGTCCATCGTGATGTTCTTAAGAGGACTGCTTTTGTATTATATATATATATATATATATATATATATATATATATATATATCACAAAAGTTTGTATGTGTCTTTACTGGTTAAAACAGTGCTCAATGCCATGTAGGCAGAGCGAATTATAACAGGATTGAGACAATAAAGCAGACTACATTCTGTGTTGTTACTCAGAGTTTCACGCTATACGGCGATCATCAGACAACTGAAAAACTCTACTCATTTTTACGCATTTATACATGATATACCGTGATGACATAATCTTACAACTATTCTTTACGTGGGGTCTCTTTTGAAATTAATTAGATAATATTTGTTCTCATGGCGGCACTTGGAGATTAACTCTGATCTTTTGTTCAGTAGGCGGGTCAAAGAAAGATAACAAAGGTACCTTCGATGTCACCATGGGAAGCTATGATGGAGCTGAAATATGCGAGCTAGTCGGAGCCTACATCCTTGACATCCTCGCAAAGAAATACGACAAAGAGCAAATTGGCCTCTATCAAGATGACGGTTTAAGCAGTCTTTAAGGATGTGTCAGGCAACAAAGCAGAAAGGATAAAAAAAAGATATAACCAAGATTTTCAAGAACCTGGGACTAAAGATAGTGATAGAAACCAACTTAAAAATCGTAAACTTCCTCGACGTCACCCTAAACCTAACCAACGGAAAATACTGCCCGTACAGAAAGCCAAACGATGAACCAATGTACATCAACACCCAATCAAACCACCCCCAACCATTATCAAGCACCTCCCAGCAGCAATAAGCAGAAGGGTATCCGACATCTCCTACGACGAAGATGTTTTCAAAAGAGCTGCCCCATTTTATGACAATGCTTTAAAGAAAAGCGGATACGAAGAGAGTCTAACATACCAAGAAAAGAATGCAGCCGAAGGAAAGAGAAAGAACAGGCAAAGAAACGTAATTTGGTTCAACCCCCCATTCAGTAAAAACGTCCAGACAAATGTTGGCCACACATTCCTCCGACTAATCAGCAAGCACTTCCCCCAAAACACAAAACTCCATAAGATCTTCAACAAAAACAACATCAAAGTTAGCTACAGCTGTATGGAAAACATGGCATGCATCATCAAAGCCCACAACAAGCAGATAATAAGAAAAGAATCAGAAAAACCAAAGCAAGGCTGCAACTGCCGAAAAAAGACCAGTGCCCCCTGCAGGGAAATTGCCAAACAGCAAACATCATCTACAATGCCCAAATCACCTCCACTATTAACGAAAGAAGCCCCAAACTGTACATCGGTTTAACAGAGAATACATTCAAACAGCGCTACAACAACCACATGAATTCCTTCAGGCATAAGAAATATGAGAACAGTACAGAATTATCAAAGCACATTTGGGAACATAAAGATAGGAATGAAGTGTGTGACGTAAAATGGTCCATCTCCAACCAAGCAGCGGCTTACACAAACGAAACAAAGAGGTGTAATTTGTGTCTTACGGAAAAGCTCTGCATTAGCAAAGCCGACAAGACCCGCCTACTGAACAAAAGATCAGAGTTAATCTCCAAGTGCCGCCATGAGAACAAATATTATCTAATTTATTTCAAAAGAGACCCCACGTAAAGAATAGTTGTAAGATTATGTCATCACGGTATATCATGTATAAATGCGTAAAAATGAGTAGAGTTTTTCAGTTGTCTGATGATCGCCGTATAGCGTGAAACTCTGAGTAACAACAAAGAATGTAGTCTGTTTTATTGTCTCAATCCTGTTATATATATATATAACAGGATTTATATATATTTGCTAGCTATTGAGTACTTATACATACGCTGCTTGAAAAAGGCGAAAGCCGAAAGCAACCTATAAGGTGCTAAAATCGAGGGGATTAAAACATGCCACTGTGGTCTAGTGGTTAAGACGCTTGCCCGGAAAGCAGGAGACCCGTGGTTCGAATCCCGGCAGTGGTAATTTTTAATTTTCTCGATTTTTCTGATAATTCAAAAATGTTTCTGTTTGCACCGAAAAAAGGAGAAATCCTGGTTGCTCGCTAGCTATTGAGTACTTATATATATATATATATATATATTTTATTTTCAGCTATATCTCAATCGTTCCAAACACATTTCTGGAATTGAAGAACAGCGTATGTGGCAAGGCATTTGCAACGAGTTAATGTCTGATGAGGAAGATGGGCCTGACAATACATTTGTCATGAAAACGTTAGATTGGAGGGCTCATCAACTGACGGCACTCATCAAATCATTGGATGATAGAATGGAGAGGGGGAGAAACAGGAATGTTGCCCGCAAAGAAAGGATTTATAGATCCCCTTCAAGGAGACGTCCGTCTGAAAAGGTGAACAGACGGTTCATACAGATGGATGGAAATGAGCCTCGTCGTCACGCCATGGAAGCAGAAGACAGACATGCTCAGAATTATGAACATGACATTGACGATGATCATTTATTTTAGATAACGCAAGACTGAAATACATGATAGATTAAACTTATGGATTTTTTAAATTTTCTTTTATCATTTTTAACTGATCAGTCTTGCCCGCATGCACAATGGGTTTAAACTGATGAATTGCGGGTGGTTCAATGACCTCGGAATATGCTGCAGCAATAGTAGAAACACAGTCGCAAATTTTTTTGTGTCTGAAAGTCTAAACGAGATTCCTCATGCATAAAGTAGAGACCTTGTACATTCTGAAAATATATTTAATACACAAAACCGAAAACTTAATTGACCGAAATTTATGAAAAGAAACTTGCAAAGCGAGAATTTGTCTATTGTCATTCCATTGTTTATGCGCACGTGCCGCAGAACAGTGTGGGTACAAATACGTTGTTTTTTCTTTCGTTTTAATGTTTTATGATACGTCTAGAAGTCGTATGAAACTACTAAATACGTTTTCGGAATGAACAAGTTCTCTTCTTTATGCACGAAGAATCTCGTTGAGATTTTCCCACATTAAAAATTTGCGATTGTGTCTCTTTAATGCAGCGAAACAAAAAATGAAAAGTTTGAAATGCAAAAACATCTGCATGGGTTGATTGTTGGCTTCAAAAGTGAACGCAGGTGTTCGATATCACGGTGATCTATGTAAAAATTTGATTTTACATCCTAAAACACTTGGCTCTGCTTAAAAAGATTGATGAAATATCTGGTTATAGTCTGCTCGATGCGTTTTGCTTTAGCAGCCATTTTTCGTCTGACTTTTGAGCTTTTTGAAACTTTTGCATTACGGAAAAAATAGTCCGAGTACAATGCGTCCGTCTGCAAGGCTTAGCGTCGCAATTTGATTTAAGAATAATTGACATTCAGTTCAAAGTGGATAGTTGAATAGGTCCAATTTAAAAAAAAGACTGATCAGCTCAAGCTGATGGTAAAAAACGGCAGTGTTTGCCTTCTATACGATCAGAATTCTATATTCAGTTGAAACTGTCAGTTGAAATTGATCATGCATATCCCCCTCAGCCTGACTGATTTTTGGCAGGTCATTTTTTTTTTTACTTTTTTCAGTTATTCTGCGTGTATATTATTATCTTGCTATCTGCCCAGATTACGGCACGCGCAATAGGAAACGTTTAGTGTACTCACCGACCGAGAATGTGTGTTTTTTGTGTCAATTCTCCTGTGTTCTGTTGTTTTCGCCATTTTGTTTGTGTACATTCTTCTCAGCTGCGCGCGCATGGTGCCTCGCAGTCGTGCTCGCAGTGGACTGTTTATCACAGGGAAGCAAGGGGGAAGCGGAGGCCTCTGAAGGAAGAAGGAATGGGTCAGAAGCCAATCAGCGTTGTTAACTAACTTTTCTCCAGACGTTTGAAACATTCGACTTTCCTTATTTGGAAAAATTCCCCCTAGCTACGTCACAGCCAGGAACTTATCGGAGGGGGGTTTAGAATGAAGAGGGCCTCTGTTTGAAACAGCAAAACTGAGGATGGCAAAAAGCGCGGCAACTTTTCAGGGCAACTTTTGAAACTTTTCGTGCATGTATTCTGAAGTGGCGGAGGGAGAGAAGATGGACAGTTGCAGCGATCAAGGTTGCAGCGATGTATCGGAATTTCGTGTACAGGTGAGCTTCAGTTTGAGTGATTCTTGTTTAAATTCTTATATGAATTTTAAATTATTTTGACGGATATCAAACTAAACTGGTAATGACTTACTTATTAAAGGAATCCTTGCGCCATAAACTTTCTTGGGCAAAAGCAGGCCAATAACTTTTGCTAGGAAAGAACAGGGAACAAACAACACTGGCGGAACGGTACATTTCCTAAACGAATAAGACATCGAGTGGAAATTATTTGCATACCTTTCAGAGTTACGCTTACGGGGAGATAAATTTGGGGTCGTACCCGCGAAAGAATCATTGTTTACGAAAATGTTGCCCGATTATGTATGGCTGATTTTTGCAAATTGTTGCATAGTTGGTGGGGGGGGGCTGTAGCTTTTACGCATACGCTTATGCTCATAGAAAAATGCGTAAATGACCACCCTGGTACAGGTCTGTCTGTGCAGTACTGTTGGAGAATATGTTTAAACAATGGGGGGGGGGGGGTGATTGATTTCTTTTCAATTTAAAATCTTTGTTTGTGTACAACAACATTCTTTGTACATTTGCACGAAGAAAATGTAACAATCAGACAACGGCAAACAAAACTAAAGATATATAGATTTTAAAATTCATTTCAAAATTCAAATTTGTGTTTTTGTACAAAATCATGCTTTTTACATTTGCAAAAACAAAACATAACAATCAGATAATGGCAAACAAAACTAAGGAGATATACATTTAACAGTTTATTTCAAAATTCAAACACTCAAATCTGTGTTTTTGTTCAACAACATGCATTATAAATTTGCAAGAAGAAAATATAACAATCAGATAATGGCAAACAAAACAAAACTAAAGGAGATTACATTTAAAAGTTTACTTCAAAATTCAAACATTAAAATCTGTGCTTTTGTTCAACAACATGCTTTATGAATGGCAAACAAAATGGAGATAAAGATTCTGTACTTTGGGGGCTTGTAGTACTGCAGGATGAATAATGTCAGCAGGGGTGGAAAATTGAGTTCATTTCATTTTCATTGCAAAATTCAAATCTGTGTTTTTTTTCAGCAACAAGTTTTATAAATTTTCACACAAGAAGAATAGCTTAACAAAATTTAACATCAGATAAAGACAAACAAAACAAAACTCTGGGAGAGAGCCCGTACCAAAAAAGCTGGGGAGATAACTGGGAAAGCTAGGATTTCCTAGGATTTTCACCAGTTTCCCTAGCTTTTTCTTCAAAACAAATTTCAAGCTGGGAATTCTGTTTCCTAGGAAGCTGGGGAAGCTGGGAATCAGTACCCAAAGAGCTAGGAAAGCTGGGAAATGTTCCCAACAAATTCCATTGTATTTCCACTATTTCCCAGCTTTCCTAGGAATTTTGCTCTTTTTCCCACCTTTTTTATCCTAGGAATCCTAGGAAGCTAGAGAATTTTGCCCAGAAATTACCCAGAAAAATCCTAGGAATTCCTAGGTATTTCCCAGTTTTTTTTGTATGGGAGGGAGGGGGTGGAAAATTTAGTTAATTCCATTTTCATTTAACAAAATAGAGCAATCAGATAATGGCAACAAAGCAAGACTCTGGGGGTGGAAGATTGAGTTTGTTTCATTTTAAAGTAAATTGTAAACTTCAAATCTGTGTTTTTACAGCAGCAAGTTTCATGAATTTACACACAGCAAGAACAGCTTCAAAAATATAACAATAAGATATTGGCAAACAAAACTAATGAGCTATAGATTCAGTACTTTTGAGGTTGTGCAGTACTGTGGAAGAATATTTTCAGAATTTCATTCTTGAAAGTCCCCACAGTACCAAATAACCTTTACAGATGACCCCCACTGTGTTGCACAGATATGTCCCAGGGAGCATAGGTTCCAAATCTTTAACTCGGCGTAAAAAGGTGGGTGTAAAATTCAATGACCACATCAAGCTGATACAACAGTTGTTCTTTGTGAATGAAAGTGGAGCGATATCAGTAGAGAAAGCGTTAGCAATTTTAAGGATGCAGCAAGTACAAATGTGATCATGTGTTACAAGAGTGTGGGAGATAAAAATGTGTGCAACTGTACAAAAATACAAGGCTAAACTTGGCCTTGTACAGGCCAAGTTTTAGCCTTGTAGAAGGGATTATGACCTTGTTATGACCTTGTACTAGCCTTGGAAGAAAATTACAAGGCTATCAGTAAGATTCCAAGCTGCAACCAGTCTAACACAAGGTTTCTACAAGGCTTCGACAAGGGTAATTAGCATTTTTCAAGCCATTTACAAGGTTGCAGCAAGGCTATTCCAGGCTAAAACAAGGTTACAAGGCCATAACTACAAGGCTTGTACATGGCTATTACATGGCCTTGTATTTTCGTACAGGCAGCTGGGCTTTCTGTTAATGTTCCCAGTGAAGCTGGATTGTTCCAATTGTAAGTTTTCTTAAATTCAATGTAGACTTATTTTGAAATAGCATTTTGTAATAAACATCTAAAATGATCAATACACCAATTTGGCATTGCAAGGTAGGGGTATTGCTAGAATTTATTGTTCAGTCACTGGAATTTTCATTGGTGCAGAGTTGCAAAGGGCTCTTACAAAATACATCCCCACTTAACACAGTTTCAATTCAGGAGACAATAATCTTGGATATGTTACCTGGATGTCCTGGTAGAGATCATTGCATTCTCAGGGATTTTTCTATTAACTATGCTCAAACCACAATCCTCTTAAATTCAAGATGCGATTCACTGCTTACAGTGGCAGTCTGCAACTTGTGCAAAAGATTTCTGATACCACCAGCAAAGAAAACACAGCCTGGAAACTTTGCTGCTGCTGTTGTCTCACATCCATTCTTTTGTTTAGCACAGGATTTACCACAGAAAATTGAATGCAAATTGTTTACATATCTTTTGACAACCATAGGGCTACCAAAATCAATACTACATTAAAGGAGAACAGAATATTGAATCCTAAGTTAGATTATTTCTAATTTATTGCTGCATAAAAAGTTTGATTTCAAAGTTGGATTCTGCATTATCTTCTCGTGATTCCAGCAAATGAGCATTTTCTAATCAGTGATGTACAGTAGAAAAAAAACCAAACCAAAGCTTTACAAGACCTTAAACAATGTGGCACTTGCAAAGTCAAAAGCAATATAATAGGCTAATTTAAAATGAACTACTCCAGACAATCAAAATTTGGCTAAACGCAACCTAAAGGTCACATTGAATGCTTCAATAACATGGCTTAAACTCACTGTTGGTGCCAATTCCTAACCAATCCTTTTACAAACTGTTACCCCACAACAATTTCAGGCTACAAAGAGGACAGGGGAGAGCATCTGAAACAATTACAATAATTTATGATGACAGCCCTTTAAATGGGCTGCACAAGCAAACTTAAAGAAAATCATGATTTTATCTTCCTGGGCATATACTAGCTTCTGAAGTTTGTAGAATTGATCACATTGTCTAAAACCTCTTTTCACACCATCAATTATTTTGGAGATACCTGGATTTGGAATGAAAAGTCTTGGATATGGTTCAACTTTAACACAGAAAAACCCTGACTGCAGGCTTAAGGAATTCATGAAATGCACCTTCAAATATATTTTCATACAAGAAACTAAGAGCTGGGGGCAGTGCTGGAAGTTTCTTAGAACTGTCTAATTTTGGGCATTCAAGAGTTTCCATGAGCTTTTTAAAGATTCCATGACAATCTTCATATTTACATGTGCCTGCCCCTGTGAACCTTTCCTAACCCTAGGTTTTCCTAACCCTAGCCTTTCAACTGTTTAGACTTTAATTTACCTTTGGAATAATATGATACAGGAAAAAAATGAAAATAAAGTGATAATAAGAAATAAATAGTTTCTTTCAAGTTTCAGTTTGAGTTTCTTAAAGCAGCCTCTAAAAAAACAAAATACCTGATTATAGAGGAATTTCTTATTTAATTGTTTTATATTGGCCTGCTGGTCTTTACCTTTGTTTGCTAAATCTTGGTACAGCCCACAGTCCCTTTAATATCAAGGCAGAGATTAATGTTTGTAACAAACTGCAATTAAGAAACTGAACTCTCAGACCATCAAAAAATTAATAATGCCAGCACTGGGTAAGACACTGTGTTCATTTTCAAGGAACTTCTTGTCACGTTTTTACTTTATTTTCACTGATAATTTCCTGTATCATATTACTGGCAAGATACTTTGAGTAATTTCTGAACATTCGAAAGGCTTCCAAAAACTTGCTTTGATATGTCCACAAGGGCAAGATTGCTATTAAAAGTTTTGAGAAACCTGTAGGAAACTCTGTACTGGAAATCTGATAATTTTAAGAAATTTTACATACTGGCTCAGATTTCCTCTGATTCTTATTTTCTTATAAAAATATGAGGTATGCCGTGGCAATTGTTTTCACATGATGGACATGTTGTCCTACTATTGATATTGTTCCAGATATTGTTCTACGGCAGACACAGATACATTGGCATGGATCTCATTGCCTGTACTTCATACAGCATCTTGCCTAATGATTCTTTAGAGACATTCTGTTTGATTCCAGGCTTTTCATTCCTCTGAATAGAATGTGGATAATTCTTGTGTGATAGTGTGACAATGTGATGTATTGTTGTAAATATAATGACATGACAGCATCATACATGCACAGGCAAACACAACATGGCCAGCAAGCAAAAAATGATGTCAAAAGATGCTTCGTGATAGTAGCTGTATCTTGATCGTTGGTCAGATGATTGTTTGATTGAATAAGTTGAGTGCAAACAAAGGTGCAGTTCTGTGCCTTGACATACAAAGACATAAACAGTCCATTTGAAATATGAAACTCTATCTCTTAACTCAACCCATTTTACTTTCCTGTTCATTCCGGTTCATTCAAGGGTTTCAAAACGAACTTCTCGATAATTAATAATGCAAAGAGAGTTCAGCTCAGCTGGGATGCTGGAAGATCGTATCTTGTTGTATAGGCCTATGTCCGACAGTCCATTTATTGTGTTTGTCTAATTTGACGAGTCCCATTGAGCAGGTGAGTTGTGCATGAAAATATGTAGTTGCCCAGTTGCCACCGCCAAGATCAAGCTCACACAGACATAACCAACTTGCAGCTTGGCTTAGATTCCATCATGAGTCCGTAATTATGATTGTCCGAGAGTGATAAAGGAGAAGCAACACAACCGGAAAATTGAACGCGACGCTGTGCTCTTGCAAATCGCTTCCTCCACTTGCTGCTGTTTTCTCCGTCCATAAATTTCCTCGAGGTGTCACCGGGGGATGATACAAATTAATGTCGGTTTACTCGCTAACCTGCATTCAATCCAAAATCGATGATTCTGTGAGTGTTTTGCAAGAAGCCATATTGGATTGAATCGACCTTTTTGAAAAATGCAGTCCCCCGGATTGCAAGTTAAAAATTCTATCGCGATACATTGGTTCCCTGTAAGAATGTTACAAACGTTGTACGAAAACCCGCGCTTGCTAAAACAATGGAAACTATTGTCCCCAATCTCCTCGCTTCTGACCCATTCCTTCTTCCTTCAGAGGCCTCCGCTTCCCCCTTGCTTCCCTGTGATAAACAGTCCACTGCGAGCACGACTGCGAGGCACCATGCGCGCGCAGCTGAGAAGAATGTACACAAACAAAATGGCGAAAACAACAGAACACAGGAGAATTGACACAAAAAACACACATTCTCGGTCGGTGAGTACACTAAACGTTTCCTATTGCGCGTGATTACGGTTGTTGTATTCAATCCCTGGAGGTTTGTTGGATTTCAAGAGTCTCACGGCTCATTTAAAAAGATGTAATTTCAGGGCAATACAATGGCTTGCTATTACTACTTTCATTATATTTTCCCAGTGGTAAAAATCTACGTTGCTTGGATTTGGGCCTAGTTAGGGAGACAGGGCTAAATAGCTCTTTCATGATATTTGTAAACATCATTTTGTTAGCTGCTGATATAAGTCGCACCATTTAAACTTGTATACCATATCTTCATTTTACTCTGTATTATCACCAAATTCAAATCCAGCAATTGACCTTCTAGCTTTTCTGCAAAGATTGATTTGATTTGATTTTATCTTTTTTAGCCATGGTAGCCCCTCAATAAGAATAATTGTTTTTACAGGGGGCCATGCTAAACACTTACAATAACTACTAATTTACAATAAAAACGAAATTTTGCTATACAACCTAAACTAAAGGTTCAGGATCAAGGGATATTTTCTATTTTCATACGAGGTTGGAATGAGTTGCGTTGGAGCTTTTATCACTATCGTGCTCATTCAAAAATTCTACTAAATGTATCAAAATATCATTCAATTTATTAGAATAGCTAAAACGTCAATGCATAACATTTTATAAAATTTTGCCTATTTCTTATGTTATTTAATTGCGTTATGTGTGTTGGTGAACTTTATAATTAGATATTGACATGAAGAGGGATTTTCTACGTGCATTCTTTTATTTAATCCTCTTTGTTGTTGTGAATCCAAATTTATTGGTTGTTTGGACGGTTACCATAAATCTAGTATTCCTTACATGAATGATAGAATTTTCAGGGTGTAGCCAGGTTTTTTAAGGATAAACTACTTGCTGCCTGCCTAAATGTCCGGAGATATCCGTAGTCATCAACTATAGTTTTCCGTAGTATTCCTGTATCGATTTTAAGAAATGTTCCGGGGATTTCCTGGCTTTTTCTACGTCGGATATCTGAGTTGTACGGGACTGCAAAACACCTGCCTACCTAGATATCCGGAGATATCCGTAGTCGTCAACTATAGTTTTCCGTGGTATTCCTGTATCTATTTTAAGAAATGTTCCGGGGATTTCCTGGCTTTTTCTGCGTCGGATATCTGAGTTGTACGGGACTGCAAAACACCTGCCTACCTAGATATCCGGAGATATCCGGAGATATCCGTAGTCGTCAACTATAGTTTTCCGGGGTATTCCTGAAAACTGTACAGATGTTAAGGAATGTTCCGGGACTTTCCTGGCTTTTGCTGCGTCGGATATCTGAGTTGTACGGAACCCGCAAAACAACGGAAAACAAGGAGTCCGTTTCCGAGACTGTTCGATGTTTGGAAAACGTCGGAAAACTCAAGTTTTCCGGTATAACAGAGTTACCGTATAACGCCGTATAGCAAAGTTTTCCGGAGCATTACGGTATTTTAAAACCCAGTAAAACTATCTTGATGTGTTGACACGTTAAAACGTTCAACAGCATTTTCAGCAGCAAGAAAAACTCCATTAAGATGAAACTGAGAACTTTTAATGTCTATGTAGCAAGTGTGTTTTTGTATAATAGCGAGCTGTGGACTCTAACGAAGAAGCTAGAAAACACAATTGACACCTTCCAACGTAGACATCTAAGAAAGATTCTAGGAATTAACTGGCAAAGAAATATTACCAACAAAGAGCTCTATGCCAGAACGAAATGTAAACAATGGAGTGAAATAATAAGAGAAAGGAGACTAACATGGCTAGGATATCTATGGTGGCCTATGAGTGCCATAGGAAAATTTGCTATGTTTTTCTCTACATTGTATGATTTCATATTACTATTCAGTTTTTTCCTTGCTTTTATTTGAAATTATTTTCAAAATGTTTTGAAAACATAATTTATTTTAAAGTAATTTCTTTTATTTAAATTTATTTTCTATTTTCATAAATATTCTTTATTCTTAAAAAAAATTGAAAACACAATTTATTTTAAAGTCATTTATTTTATTTAAATTTCTTTTCTATTTTCATAAATATTCTTTATTCTTAAAAAAATTTCAAAACGGAATAAAAGTTTTGCGAAAAATTTTCATTACGAAAATAATTTTCAAAGTTGCACATAGAAATTGTTAGAAAATAAAATTTTCGACGGCCTAGGAAGGCCATAGCCCACAAGGCTTTGCTATATTGGCCCATAATGCTTTGTAATTTTACCTCGTGGGATGAGGTCTCCTTGAGGTTGCACGCCACACGAGCAAAGTTGGGGAAGTGGTGTTCAAGCAGCAGCCTGTAAATATGTCCAGAAAGAAGGCTAATTGGGATCTATTGTATTGTATTGTATTGCATCTATTGTATAAAAGAAAGAGACTTAACCAAGGATACAAAGTCAAATACCATTATCTTGTCTGTCAACAGTGAATTTCATAAGGCAACAGTTACATGTATTTATATCAGTCGTGACTCTATTTGGCCCCGGGGGAACTACCCCCTTCCCCCGACCTTGTTTGTAACATTCCTTAGCCGATTTCTAGGAAGTTAGGTTTGTGTGATCTCTTCTAATCATCAGTTTAGAATGAATTTTTCACATGAAATTCTTTAAATTATAATCATTATTATTATCATTATTATTATGATCATTATCGTGGTACACTCTTGCAATCTATTCACATTGTGACTGAAGAAGATCTACAAAAGATCGAAATATTTCACTGAAAAATTCTTGTTTTTCTTGACTATATTTTACTTAAATAACCAACACGAAACGATCTTTACTTTCAATTATCATTATCATTCTTCATATTATCATTATTATTATCATTATTATTATCATTAATAGTAGAATTCTTAGGCCAAAAAAATCAAAAACAAGAATTCAACATCAACTTTATTTGTCAACAAGATGGTAGAAACAGCTTCTCCGCATATCAGAAATGCATTGCAACAGCTAACCCAAAGGAAGCCTGATATATTAGAGATAAAGATGAACAAGAGAGAATGTGAAATTGTTGAAGTCACTGTCGACTTCGATCTGTATATGGACACATCTTACAATGAAAAATTAACAAAGTATTAAAATTTTGATAAACTTACTGAATGAACATAGAACTGCAACAAGTATCAGCGTTATTTGCTTTGGATCATTCTGGGCCGTATATAAAAACGTCAAGGGAAACTTGAAAAGGTTAGGACTATCAGGGGAAGAACAAAAGAAACAATGAAGTGGTGCAGTGTGTCAAACACGATTTGTGGTAACATCATATGCCGAAAGAGATGCAAAACAGTGCATGGACAGCAGGACTACTTATTTTTGATGATGTACCAATTAACTAGCTAAATGTTCCTACCTAAATGTTACTAACTAGTACTTACTAACAAAATGCTACCGTAGATTTATCGAGCTTGGTTTAGATTAGCTTAGCTACATAATATAATAAGAATTACCTGAAGTTGGTGCATTGCAAGCACGTTATAGGCATGTTTCTGTCACTCTTTGGTTCACCAATGGAGTGTTTGCGTTTACGATGCTTGTACAGGCAGTGTGTTGAACTGAAGGTTTCTCCACAGTCATCACAATTAACATTGCTCTTTTTTGCCTGCTTCGAATTTCCAGTGCGTTTCATTGTGTTTCTTTTTGGAAGGGTTTTGCTACTTTCCAGAGACTGTGAAAAGAGATAGAAGATACCTTTCAAATAGATGCAATCTTTCTCATAATTTGGTTAATCTACTGAAAAGAACAAGGGCAGATTTTGTAACAATAGAGCCTTTGGTTTGTTTACATATGACACCATCTTGGTTGACTAGCCAATCAGAGAGCTCTATTTCTATGGCGTCATCTGATGATAATGGCGGAAGGAGGGGTTTGCTGTGGAGAAAACCACACCCTCGTTTTTTCCTCGCGACAAAATTATACTTTCGCAAAAACTCAAACTTTTTTGCACACGTATAGAGCGATAAATTTTACATACTTTTTTATTGGCACTAAGCTCTGAGTCTTCTGCTCTTCGCGCGATCGTTCGCTGTTGACACCCCTTTTTGCACTTCTTCCACGCCCCTCCGACGGCTATGCCCAAACCCAACATATCACACTTCTCGATCAAAAACAAGAATGTGACTTCAATCGCGAAGCCAGCAGATGAAAAAAATATTTTAAGAGTGAGTTTTAAAATGTTAAAGACCCTGTGCTAACCACGCGTCTTTGCGATCGTCAGCTATTCCACAATGCATTTTAAGGAACCCCTAAAATCAGCACTGGCCTAAGCAAGGAGATTTCTGTCGACGCTGGTATCGAGAACGAATTTAAAGAATTAATGCCAGTGGAAAGCAGCGGGGTCGCCCCAAGCGCAAAGAGCCCAAAAAGAAAGTGTATTTCACCCAATCGACGTTCGATTTATGGAATTTGAAGAAGAGCGAGCTTTCGCTAACAAGTGACAGCTTTGCCAAGAAGCTTTTGCACGAGACAAACTTGCCCTTGGTCAGCTCCAACGACAAGGAAACATCAAGCTTCAAAACGCCTCGTACCGTCCGATTTAATCTCGATGACCATGAATACCATTCAAAATCTAATTTGCCACAACCAACTCCAAGCAGCATCACTCCTGCTACTGCTTTCACAACTCCAGTGTTGCATGTACTGCGACCGTTGGAATCTATTATTGATGATACGTTTTGTGATCAAGGTAAGGCTTCCCTCCTGTTTTTTAGCTTTCCTTGCTCTAATTGCAAGCTTTCTTTTTCATTGCAAGCAGCTTCCAGACTCATTTTACTATGAAAATAATTAGAAGAATCATTTCTCAGCTCTTTTTCGATGTTGGATTTATATTATTCATTGGCAATCTTGAAACAAAACATTTTGCAAAATATTGAAAAATTCTTATTATCTGACAGAGTTAGAAAATGAATTTAGCAGAAAAGGTAAAAAGATGATCTCATTTCAACCAATGAAAAGGCTGTAAAAATACGCTGCCCCATAAGCAGCAGCCCAAAATATTTTTTTAGCAAAGGTCTTTAAAGTCTTTAAATATTTTAAGAAACTGATTTGACCCACTTATTTTTATATTTTTAGAAAAGTCATCCCCATGTATATCCACACACCAGCAGACTCTAAAAAACGTAGACAACAGCTACTGGCATTCAGCCCTATTGAAGTTGATGAGGACAAAGACATTGCTGAAAAAGACCAGGCTTTAGAAGCAGATAATGATGAAGAACTCACGGTAACAGCCCTAGATAGTACCCTAAGGCTATTGAGCATCAATACAGAAATTGGGACACTAATTGGTGATCCATTTAATGACTCAGAGTCTGACACATCCATGGCAAGCACTAACTCCAGCAGCCATGAAATTACCAGTGGCAGTGGAGAAAGCAGCTCTGACAGGTGAGATAGAACATAATATCAAGAACCTAATCTAAGGGTCTATGATTCGCAGGTAATAGACAGGAGTGGGATTATCAAGAACTTATCACACAAATGTTTGGAATGTCAATGTATTTTCCCCAAATTCATTTTTTTTCCATAGAAATGACCTGACATGAAGAAACCTCCATCCATTTGGTTGAAGCAATTCGTATTTTCTTAATCTAAACTTTCACCTTTTCAGGAGACATAATAAATTGTAAAGAGATTCAGATGCAAAAAAACGAGAAGATTTAGCACACTGAGGCCTTTCTGACCTGTGTCGTCATCAGAGGTGAGTCACTAATTCAAGATTCAAGAACCAAGAACCAGAACCAAGAACCAAAACACCCTAATTCAAGAACCGGAATTCAAGAACCAACTTTGGACACCCTAATTCAAGAACCGGAATTCAAGAACCAACTTTGGACACCCTAATTCAAGAACCGGAATTCAAGAACCAACTTTGGACACCCTAATTCAAGAACCGGAATTCAAGAACCAACTCTGGACACCCTAATTCAAGAACCGGAATTCAAGAACCAACCTTGGATACCCTAATTCAAGAACCGGAATTCAAGAACTAACTTTGGACACCCTAATTCAAGAACCGGAATTCAAGAACTAACTTTGGACACCCTAATTCAAGAACCAGAATTCAAGAACCAACTTTGGACACCCTAATTCAAAAACCGGGATTCAAGAACACCCCAAACTTTATAATATTTTTGGCATTTACCAATGGACCCTGCAGTGTTATGAAGTTTAGATTACAGAATTCAGAATTAGAAATTCTGTGTGCAAAAGATTTTCAGCCTTCTCTTGCTTTTCATGATTCAAAATTACATAATTTATGCCATATCACATTTATTTCAAAACAGGCTTAGAATATGCAGCATTCTGCTGATGCAGGCCAGTGGCGTGGTGGTGGCCAATATTTTATGATTGATTTTTAGCAATACGTCATACATTTCTATGTTTTATACTCTTTGCTTTTGACAAATTTCATAGTGAATGACAACTATCCATTCCAAGTAATCACAAATATGCAAATACCAAACAGAGATTCACCCTCTGCTGCTGTCTGCAGTCATAAGTAGAAGTAGTGGTGGAAAATTAGTATGAAATTAACAAACTTGCCAATGTTTTCTGGATCAGGCCATATATATAGACAATGGTTGGTCACAAAGTTAGTGATGTAACTCTTTCCAAAGAAGTGTATCACAAGCACACAAGTTTATGGAAATTTAAAACATAGAGCAATAATGGATAGCCTAATTCAACGACCAAATGAATCAGGCTAAATAATGGCATGATTCCACCGTAAATAATCATACATTTTCTTTATGAGTAAACTAAATTTCATCAATCATGCATGGTTGATTGATGTAAAGCATGCATTACACTGCAAGATTCTTTGGTAAATGCCAAAAATATTATAAAATATGGGGTGTCTAACTTTGGTTCTTGAATTATAAAATATTGTGTACATTGAGACAGGTTGTCTTAATGTAAGTTTAAATTAGAGAACTGTGAATTGGGCCTAAGTTGCAATAAGCAAGGGTATTGTCTCATACCTATCAGGTGATCTCCGTGGCAGTCACGAGGATACTCCCCCACAGAACATGCATCATAATTGATACCTTTGAATCCTACGCATTCGTAGTTCCTGGTTTCGTATTTCGCAATGGATGCACGTAAGCATTCTTCAGCCAATCATATTGGAGAACGTATTCCTCCTTCCATATTTGGCTCAGTCAGAACATGCTATTTAAGTCTGCACTCAGTTTTTCTGATCAGTTCTAAAACTTGTGGAAAAACTGCATGTTGAATTTGAATGAATATGAAATATTCCCCTTTTTAAACATGAAATATTGAATGAATATGAAATATTCCCTGCCCCTTCTTGTAGTCAAATGTGATTTTATTTCCCTTCAATTCAGTGCATATTCCCAAAAAATGGGAGAATATTTCATATTGATAGGGGAATATTTCATATTCATTCAAATTCAATATACACTACTTATGTATCTTAATTGTTGTTTTAGAGTAATTATTTGTAATTGTTGTATTTGTACCATTATTGTTTGTAATTCTATAAGTTGTCTTTAGAAATAAATTCAACTTTGGCCCAGCTCTTGTCTTTATCTCATGGTCTTCTAATTTAAGGGGTGTCTAACTTTGGTTCTTGAATTCCGGTTCTTGAATTAGGGTGTCCAAAGTTGGTTCTTGAATTCCGGTTCTTGAATTAGGGTGTCCAGAGTTGGTTCTTGAATTCCGGTTCTTGAATTAGGGTGTCCAGAGTTGGTTCTTGAATTCCGGTTCTTGAATTAGGGTGTCCAGAATTGGTTCTTGAATTCCGGTTCTTGAATTAGGGTGTCCAAAGTTGGTTCTTGAATTCCGGTTCTTGAATTAGGGTGTCCAGAGTTGGTTCTTGAATTCCGGTTCTTGAATTAGGGTGTCCAGAGTTGGTTCTTGAATTCCGGTTCTTGAATTAGGGTGTCCAAAGTTGGTTCTTGAATTCCGGTTCTTGAATTAGGGTGTCCAAAGTTGGTTCTTGAATTCCGGTTCTTGAATTAGGGTGTTTTGGTTCTTGGTTCTTGGTTCTGGGTTCTTGAATCTTGAATTAGTGACTCCCTCATCAGAGTGTGACCTTAAACAGAACTGACAGAGACAGGAGACACAGGTTCACATTTTCTCATGAATGTACTTTTCCGCCAGGCTACAGTAGACAAAACAGTTCCAGAGACTGAATCCAATGAAACAATTAACAGTACTCAAGGCTTAATTCAATGAGTCCATGCTACTTTAATTGACTGTCTTACCTTCTTTCATTGCAGTGAAGAAGATGAACTTTTTTCAAGTGACAACGATGAAGGATTGACTGCTGATGATCTAGATGTTATTGAACACTACAATACAAATATGGATGAGCACAAAAGTCCACCTGAATCCACCATGTTTGGTGAAATGGATATTGACAGAACATTTACATTAGAGAACTCCAACATTGAATGTACACCAATGGATTTAGAAACAACACAACAAGCAGAAACAACTATTTATGCACCATCAGAGCCAAATGTGAAGGAAATTTCAAGAAAACTGTATGATTCATTCTAAACTTTGTTTCCTGTGAGCAGATTTTATGAATCAAATTTGCTTGCAAGTAGGGAAAGGGTAATTGTCTCCATAGAGAAGCTTATGGAATTAAAAGGAGCAACATGTTGTATCATTTTAGAGAATGGGATTATTTGTGGGCAGCCCTTAAGTTATTCCCATGAAATCAAAGGCAGTGTTGCAAAACTGCGTTGGAAGTGTAGCAGCAAGCATCATGGGCTGTGGACATCTTCCGAAATTGTTGCTGAGCCACATAATGCACCCGTTTATTTGAATGACTTACTAACAACTGCATGTGTCTTATTGTCTGGAAACAACTATACAAAGTTTGCACAGATTTCTCAGTTCATGAAGCTACAATCCTTGCCAAAACTCTTGAAAAAAATCACATATTTTTGCTCAGCTCTCCCCCCCTCCCCCTTACAATGTTGGTTCCTTGCGTGATTACGCATTTCTCAAGGGCACAACAACGCAGCCAAAGCGATTTTCGTGATATCTGGTGATCAGTGCTTCGGACCAACATTGTTCAGGGGGGGGGCAGGGGGGCAAGGGAAAAGAGTAGCGTGAAGTTTCCTGCACTGTATTTTGGATGCTTGGTCGGAGAAGAAAAGAGAGAAATGAAATTTTTTTCAAGTTGTTTTGGCAAGGATTGTCTGAAGGGGTGAATTTCTAAAAGTCAGTCGTTTGAGCTGATTTTTGCGCTGCAGGGTAATTCGATAGTGTAGATCACGAAACTGAAGGAAAAAAACAGTTATTTGTTAGGGTTCTGGATTTGTGACGTCATATTATACCCATTTTCACAATTCCTTGATAGCATGGGTGAAATCTACGTCATAATTCAATTTTAAGAGAACAGTGGGCTTTCCAATTAGTTACAAATTTGAATTTCATCATTCTAGACAATGAGCACAATTAGAATTATATTTGTACTTGTTATTGGCCCCTAAGGAGCAATTAAAGGTGCAATCAAATGCCTGGATTAGAACTGTATTGATACATGAATAGGGACACTTTATGAATGACGTATAGTTAGATGCTATGTGGGTTGGCGAGATCAAAATTGAAGAGATGAGGTCACAGTATACATTTTCATTATGGCCATGCAATTATAAGAAAAGTCATTAAGTTTCAATCATTTTCGTTAAATACAGAAAAACTCGGGAATAAAAGGGTAAACGATTCTTAAACTGCCGAATGAGAGGACAGTTTGAAGTAAATTATTGGGAAAATGGCGTCCAATACTTTTCAAGAGTCGATAGATGTGGAAACAAATGAAGTTGAAGTTGAGTGTGAAGGGGGGAATGACGAACAGGACATTGAATTTGCCGCGGTGTTCCAACCTACTTGTGCAAGAAAAGTATATTTAGTCACATACAGTCGTGCAAATGTCAAGAGATTTGATCGCCAGTCATTTGCAGCTGTAGTTGTGAGTGCGTTCCAAGTAACAGGGCTTGTAGACGTAAAGCAATGGGCTTGCAGCATGGAAGAACACAAAGATGGCGGGAAACATTTCCATTTAGCCATATTGCTAGGAAAGCAGAGGCGCTGGAAGAAGGTGAAGGAGCACATTGGAAAAACACACGGCATCAGCGTCCATTTTTCAGGACACAAATGCTATTTTACTGCATATAAATATGCAAAAAAGTACGATAAACATTTCGTGTGTAGTCCAGGCCATCCAAAGAAGATACAGCCGCCTAAAACATTGAGAGCCAGCAGTGCAAAGAAACGACGTAAAGCCAAAGCTACACGTTATACAAACAAGGATGTAGCCGATCTTATATTGAACGAAAACGTCAGATCGAGGCTGGAACTAATGGCACTTGCAAAAGACACCAAACAGAGGAAAGGGGACGCATTGCTGTATGATTTCTTGCTTGCAAAATCAGAGAAGGCGGTGTCTGAACTGATAGAGACGGTGTGGGCAATTGAGACTGCGGAAGAGAATATAGAGAGAGCGCGACAATCAAGAATGGATATTTTGAATAATGCATTTAATGCTGATTGTGTTTGTAACGGAGAATGGCGTGAGTGTGCAGAGGAGATCTTGCAGCTCAATCACATGGATGCTGGGAAATTCAAGAATGCTTTTGTCGATTTGTTGGAAAAGGGGCGCGGAAAGGGACGTAACATCCTTATAACTGGACCAGCCAATTGTGGAAAGACATTTATTCTTGATCCGCTACGAATAATATATAAATGCTTTGTGAATCCAGCTACATGCACCTATGCACTAATGGGTGTGGAGACTGCCGAAGTTATAATATTCAATGACTTCAGATTTAATCCAATCATAATACCCTGGGCAGATCTCCTTCTTCTTTTAGAGGGACAACCAATGCACTTGTCTACACCCAAAACTCATTTTGCAAAGGACATAGTTCTTGAAAGTGATACCCCAGTATTCTGCACGTCTAAAGGGCCAATTTTGTATGTAAAGGGAGGTTCCATTGATGACCGAGAGAGTGAAATGATGCGCGTGCGTTGGAGACACATTGAATTCCGTCATCAGATAGAAATTGAGAAGCAAAAGTGCATTCAGCCATGCGCGTACTGCTTCTCCCATTTCTTGCTGGACGGTCATGTGACTTCAACTGCACAGGCGCATGAAAATGCTCCCCAAAATTGAGGCAACAAGTAACACAACGGTTGACACAACGATTGACAGTAGAAGGAATCTTCCTTTAATTCGATGTTGAATTGTGCAAGTTAGCTTCTTTTCAGCTTCTCAACTGTTCAAAGACGTAAACAGTGTACTAACATCCTCAGATAGTTTACAATTTGGCGTACGCCAAAGTTACAGGGCTCATAACAAGTGTCAACCTATTTTCCTAAAAAGAACTTGAGCATCAAATATCTTTTTACCAGTGCTGTGTCAATCGTTACAGCCCACTTTTCTGCGCTACTCATTATTAATAGGCGTTTACCAATGAGCCCAGCAGATAGGTTACGATAATGAACACCCCTCTGTAACAAATATTTTTAGAAAGAGCAGTCTCCGGGGGGCGAAAGGGTTGAAACGTACGCCTGTCAATCGATGTGTCAATCGTGAAACCTTACACCAGAAGGCTCATTACGTGTACAGTGAGACGTTACGACATTAAACGCATCATTTAGCTCATAAACAATTGTTCATAAACAAAAGATTACGATACATGAAGAGAAAATAATGCTATGTAAATATCTCGTTATACAAAATGTTCATTTAAAATTCAATACTTCGTTCTATAGCCTTTGTTTTGAACTATGGCTTTCAATCGTGTGTCCATATTCTCAATTGTTCTGTCAATGACTTGACGACTAAAATTATGCAGGGTCGCAACGACACGTTTCTCGAATGCTGCAAAATCTTCGTGGACAAGTGTCTGCTCCAGGGCCTGTTTCCGTAACTCACGGCGAACATTGTGGAAAACATTTTCGATTGGGTTGAGGTCAGGTGATCGTGGGGGGATTTCTACGACGTTTGCTCCAATTTCTTTCAATGCAGACTTAGCAGCAGCACTTTTCTGACAGGGGTCGTTGTCCATTACAAAATACTTCATGCCCCTAGCTTTTCTGTCTTTCACCTTGCCTCTTTTCAGAGCCTTTTCAAGGTCATTTTTTACAAATCTGCGAAGTATTTCCCAGTCATGTGCTTGTAAGTTTTCACCAATGTTACCCCCACTCCAAATTTAATTCCAACCAGCACATATACACGACGCCCCCCAGGCAAATTCTTGCTCCCTTTCGTCGTCCATTGCAATCCTTCGCTTGCTTTCCTCCACACCCTCCCACTTGGTGTCTTTGCGTCACGAAATGGGTTAAATTTGTGAACAAAAGACACCCCATCTAAATACATGGCAACGTCCTCGATCCAGAAACTACTGCGGTGTTTCCTTAGCATCTTCCGGGCATATTGCAGTCTTGCCTGCTTGTCTTTGCACGATAGGAGACCTTTTTTCCTTGGCTGCAGATGTTTAAATCCTGCACAGTTCAAAATACGAGCAAATGTGCGGTAGCTTGCTAGCCCTTGAAGTTCTGCTTCTTTAACCACATCCATCACTTTTACATTCACATTTTTCTCCCTTGCTTTTGAAAATTGCCGTATGAACCGTGCCTTTGTTCTTGCAGATAGTTTCTTTGGCCTACCGCCTTTACAGATCTTCTCCCGCTTTTCACCCTTGCAAGACAGCTCACCATCTTTCCAGCACCGATACACTGATGCCACGGAGATATGCAATTTTTTCGCAATCGTTGCCATTTTCGTGCCATTTCTCCGCAGAACATAGGCCATGGCTCGAATTTTCGGATCTATCGCTTTCGTTTTCCTTACCGCACTTTTAGCCATCTTTCTTAAAACTGATAGCTCTCTCCTTCGTTTAACGTATTATTAGCTAACTTTTCTACACGCACTAATCTGACATCACAAACTAATCGTGACGCAGCCCGTTCCAGTGCCACCATGGAAGAACCTTGCATAAATGCTCCACTTTTACCTACATCTTTCACCCATTTCCTATGAATTGCAGGGGACCACTATTTTATGGAAGTTGTACACGCCGTTAGACCTATGTTTTTGGTGTACTTTGCCACTTTCCATGAGAACACGCGTAAAACTCTTTTCCCCATGTATTGCAAGTATTTCCCGTCACGTGACAAGTTTCCTGCAGTTATAACTCCATCATTTCCGTAAGAGCCCTGCAATTCCTTCATTTCTCATATCGATGACGTCATAATTTCATCATAAACGTTTTGAGATAATTTTTTACACCTGCATGTTGATAAGTACACAAAACTGTACACATGTGCCAATTTTGGTTCAGATTGATGAACTTTTTCAAAAATTGCCCTCTCGGACAATCCTTGCCAAAACTCTTGAAAAAAATCACATATTTTTGCTCAGCTCTCCCCCCCTCCCCCTTACAATGTTGGTTCCTTGCGTGATTACGCATTTCTCAAGGGCACAACAACGCAGCCAAAGCGATTTTCGTGATATCTGGTGATCAGTGCTTCGGACCAACATTGTTCAGGGGGGGGCAGGGGGGCAAGGGAAAAGAGTAGCGTGAAGTTTCCTGCACTGTATTTTGGATGCTTGGTCGGAGAAGAAAAGAGAGAAATGAAATTTTTTTCAAGTTGTTTTGGCAAGGATTGTAGCTATACCAGACCGTTCAGTTTTTTCAAGGAACCAAAGACTGTTTTGTTTGCCACCTATCCTCAGTATGTGGCATGATATGAAAGCATTGATCGTTGATGTATTGAAGCCCTACAGTGACATACTTCTTGGGGGAGATGGACGGAATGACTCACCCGGTTTCTCTGCCCGCTACTGTGTTTATGTTGCTATGGAGTTATTGAGTGGGGTGATTGTAGACTTGGAAGTTCTAGACAAAAGGGAAACTGGCGGCTCATCAACAAACATGGAGCGGGAAGGGGCTCACACAGATTCTCATTCTTTTGATGACTCAACTAATCATTGGGGAGATAACAACAGACGCGTCATCTTCTATAATCAAAAGGGTGTCAGATCTAACAGGTAATGTGTGTAGCTCTGTTTGATGTGAGTTAGAAGGAATACCAAGCTTGAAAAAATACGAGAAATGTTTTGAAAAAATTTAAATGGGACACTCAAATTGTTAAATTTCTATGTGTTTTAAGAAACTTCAAATCACTGACTGTAATCTAACTTTTTTACTACTTAAAAAAGAACCTAAATCAAGTGCCATTTTGATATATTTTGTAGAATTTTGAAATGTGGACAAAAGTGATGGAAACTCGACTGCAATTCTATTTAACTTCAAATGTTTTCATTCAGACTCTTTAGTAGAGTAGCTACTGTAAAAGGTCTTCATTGAGAATCTTTATTTTGCAAAGAATTAAATAATTGGGAGACAAGGACCATATTTCTTAGCCTTCATTTCAAATGAGGAGCACAATTCAAGACATTTTAGACTTTTTAGGACCTAACATGTTTGATGTTTTGAGTGAGCCCAGCCCTGCCTCACAAATCTCATAACTGTAGGCAGACTAGTTAAATACAACTGTCTTCTTGCAGAGAATAGAGAAAAACTCGCGCACTGTCAAGCTCTTGCACATGTCAGTTTCATCCATTTCAATTGTTTATTTACTAATGCCCAAACATTTTTTCAAGAACACATCTTTTAACCTGTTGCCGATTACCTTTAAAAGAGCTTTTTGGTAGTTGTGCCAGCAAACTTGTGCCATTGACTGTAACATTATTTCAATAGCAAACAATTTTATTTTCAAGTGCAAACCAAAGGTTGAGAAATCTCTTACATTCCCTTGACATTTGGCACAAGGCAAAAAAGCTTACCAAATTGCTACATCAAGCAGCAAATGACAAAGGAGGAAGAGACATCAAACCATGGATTGAAAGCATTATAAACCATTTTTGACTCACGGTAGTGAAGTCATAGGGGTGGTGGGCATTTTCCTGTTTACAAAATCGTTTATGTCATGGGGTGAAGGACGTGATGAAGTCCACATCAAGCCTTGCAACAACGCGAGGTCAAAGCTTGTCGTTCAGCGGAGGCCCTCCTGAGGTGTATGACATCTTAAAGGTCAAACGCTCCAGCGGTTTGAGCACGCGCGGCCACTCTACGGAAAGAACGAATCATGGTCGCGGAGCCTGCGCGCTCAAAATGTTGGATGAAAAACTGCATTCAACGAGCAAAGAAAGGTACGTCTCTCATCTTTGATCAAGAAGTTTATCAACTTACTTTTTCGTAGCTGCTTAAAATCAATTTTCAATTCAAGCCTTGCATTTTTTAACTTTCTGTGCATTTTATTTGAATCATAGCCGATTTTGCTTCAAAGGTAGGCCTAGACTTTTAATTTGCTCAGCAATAGTCTGAATTCAATGTTTTGTTCGGACTAGACCTCTAAGTTGACTTGTGCAAAGCACATTGATCTTGAGGTTTGCGCTAAATTGTGAATAATAAACTTCTGGAAAATAGAGGGACTGCAGCTGAGAACAGGCCGAGATTGGAAAATATAATGTGTGTGGCATGGCAGCCACCTTGCTCGCCTGTGTTGATGCATCATTTCACAGAATGAGATTGGTTGCTAAGGGAAATTTCTCCAACAAAAGGAACTCTTTGAGTGCAGTAATTAGCTCAATGACGTTCCCATCAAAATTATTTCAAAAAGCTCTTTGTTAGCATTTTTTCAAGATTATTGTTAGTTTTCTAAGAACTTTTAGGCAGCTGATCAGTCAAGTAGAACAACAATCGAAGAGTTTTCAAGAAACCAATAAATTTTCCCACCCAGTACTGAAAGTCTCTTTTAGCTTTCAGTAAACAGTTGAAATTAGCAGATCATGGGTACCAAAGGTTTTTGCAGTTTCTCCGCATCCTTCTTAAATGTTCGTTATATTCATTGATAGGTAACTTCCCAAGCATTTCGTGAGTTTTACCAGAATACAGCGCCAGTATGCGAGTATGCCAGTATCTTGAGCAATATCCAAGTTCTCAGTCGAGGTTCTTACTGGTTTAATTCTTAGTTGAATTCTGGAAAAGAGTTTCTTATTAACAATAGCACTGTTTAATCATGCTGAAAACGGATTACACGTTTTTTTTTATAAGAAACTGGTTTATAAGAAACTAGTACTACGATGACCAAAAATTTAAGAAACTCTAGCACTACGCTCAAGAACAGTTAAGAAACTCTAAAACGTTATATCTGTATGTCTCTCTTATTCTATGTCTTTCTAACAAAGGTGCCTTCGTCTATTCTTGACTTTTAACTGCAAACTTGGTAAATTTTCGCCTTGATGTGCATGGCTTCTTCTTGATGACAATGTCAATGCAAAATGGAAGCCCTTTCTCGAGAAGAAGGCTCAACTTCGAACAATACCGCAATTTTAGGCCCAAAAAATAAGAAACTAATTAAGAAACTTTTAGTACTAAGTGCTGATCCAAGTTTCTTATAATAAAAAAACGTGTATTTCGTGATTAATTTGATTGCTTGTGTGTTTAATTAGATTGTTTGTTCTCCACTGAAAAATCTTCAAGCAAAGACTAAACATTTCCTGCACGCCAATTTTTGATGGTTGCTTCCTCAGACTGCATTCTGTAACGTAACATTACAGCATATTTACTCATATTTCGAGGAAGGTGCAATAAAATTGCACTGATCTTCCTTTGCATTCTCATGGCATAATTTGGAAAATTTCACAATAAAAATCATTAAGCCCGTGAGTCACTTCTAAGGTCCTTTGATTGGTACAGTTGTGAGGTTGCCTGTGGCGATGTTGAAGTACTTGAAGATGCCTGGTTTGGTGTTGTTCACCACATTTGTGATGAGCACACATGGGCTGAATCATCTGGCCCGTTTGTAGCATCTGAACAAAAAGTGTTCCTTGCCAAAGATTCTAAATACTTGGAGAAATTGCGTGATGTTGTCTTTAACAAAAGGCTTTTGGCAAACTTGGATCATTACACAAGATTTTGCCACACAGGACGCATTGAAAATTTCAATAGCATGTTAACAAAGTATGCCACAAAAAGATGCGCATTTGAATACCCATATTTTATCTGTAGAACTGGCTTGGCTGCTTTAGACCATAACATGCACCTTAATCGACCATTTGCCACCACAAAAGATGGTAGACAGTGCTTTAAGCGCAAGTATAACGAGAGCACAAGGAAATATCATGCTGAGTCTGTCAAGGTTGTTAAACCTTACTCATACATTCCATATGTTAATGTTATATGTTGTTATGTTTTGGCCATGGGGTAGTCATTGTTTTTCGCACCCCCTGGTATCGTTCCCGTAGTGTTGTATAGTAATTAGATAAGTATTGTAGATTGTAGAACTCATTGTAAACTTTTTGAATGAATGATATAAAAAAAAATACATTCCATATGCATTAGCAGCCATCATCAAAGAACGGAAAGAGAGAGACCAACATGTGCTGTAAAGAGTTGCCAGTGATCCCAAGAACATTTCTCCCAACTTAGATCTGCTAAACAAGCCTCCAGCAACCAGTAAGCTGATCAAAGAGAGAAAATCGCGCATAGACGAAAGGTTATAAGTTCCCAAATATAAGTTTCTTCCCACTCTTCTTTGAAAATTCATTATGGGATCATAAATTTGTCACCGTTTTTCATTTGCACATTCAATAGGCAAGTTTGAAATATGTGATATTGTCACGGCCTTGGGGGGGGGGCACTTGACTATTTCATGGTAACAGGCATGTGCCACTGAAGAGGGTATTGTTTTGAGCTATTTTGCTCCTGAACAGGGTATGCATCTCTCGTATGGTGCTCCTGAAAGGGTACACAATTTTCACGTATTTCAAACTTACAGGGTTTTCTTTATTTGTCTCAAGCTTTTTTTGGTCTCAAATATAGGAAAAATGAAAAATTGGGAGAAATAATTTGCAAATGAAATCAAAATCAAGTAACATTACTGAAAAAGAAAAAGTCGAATATCGAAATACAATACGGAGAAATCTAATCTGGGCACTTTTTACAAATTTCAGATACTGATTTCATAACTTTTCGGTATGTAGGGTTGGAAAAACTGGCATACAGTAAAAACCAGACCCTAGGACCCTAGGACCATTAAGTACCAATGTATGATAGGACCCCTAACACCGGAAGGTCATCACCCTCAAGAGAGAACACAATATCAATATTTCCTCGTATAATACTACCATTTCTGCTGTTTTTATTACATCAGATGAGGTCAAGAGTAGATTTAGAGAACGTTTTCTTATGCTGATTGCTATGTGTGAATTTAATACATGGGAAGGAGGAAGATGATTCTTTACGGTGGAGTCATGCCATTATTGCTCTCTGTCCTGAATTTCAATGAAATTCTATTGTGTGCTTTCTAACTTTTGAATGCTTTACAAGAAAACATGTACTTTAATTCTGAAGATTACTCGACGTGCACATGACTGACATCAATGATAGGCCAAGGTATTTTTTATTTTGGATGAAGTGTTTGCACGACCCCGGTTGACTTGCCTTCACATGAATGTTTTACCAAACGACAAAAAAGTTCTTTTTTCTTCAGCCGTTCACAAGGGAACTGGGTCGAGTTTGAATTGTTTATACAGTTTGGAAAGGATTTACAAAAAAAAGTTATTTGAACCATGTTTGAACTCTTCTGTGATTTGGCAGGTATTTGTATTTCAGAAGTAAAAGAAATATCTCAACTTCAAAAGGTCGTTTGGAATTCTCTATTTGTGCTCTGAGTTTCCTTCATAAAAGAAACCATGGAAAACTAAATAAGGTTTCTAAGGAACTTTTTGAAATTGAAACAACTCTCTTTCAACGAAGAATTCCACGTCAATGAAGCAAAGCGCCAATAGAATTTCATTGAAATTTAGAACAGAGAGCAATATTGGCATCATTCCACCGTAAAGAATCATTTGTTTTCTTCAGTATGAAGTCCATGGAGATAGGAAATTTGTCCGTGATGAGCAATGAAAAAGGATATGACACGTTTAATTGCTGAAAAGCATTGCAACATATGAAACCATCCTTTACATGTAATAAATTCACACATAGCACTCAGCATAGAAAAAGTTCTCTAAATCTACTCTTGAGCTCATCTGATGTAACAAAACAGCAGAAATGTTAGTATTATGAGGAAATATTGATATTTGTTCTCTCTTGAGGGTGATTACCCTCCGGTACTAAGGGTCCTATCATACATTGGTACTTAATGTTCCTAGGGTCTGGTTTTTACTGTATGCCTGGAAAAACTATATTTTGGGTCTATTTTCGCGCTAGAAATTATTTTTTTGGGTTAATGTGTTGTACCCCAGCCTGAGCACCCCTATCCTAGATATACGTGAGTACCCCCCGGGACAAAACATGCTCAAGATATTAATAAATGACTTAGGACATTGATTTTCTGCACTTGAATTGGGTGTAAAAACTTACCTGATTGGGTCTCTTGTGATAAATTAGCTAAGGTCTAAGTTACAAGTAATTTCCATACAGGTCATGAGAAAAGGCTATTGAAAGTTCAGAGAGTCAACATGGATAAAAAAAGCAACATGAAAATTTGAAGCTGAGATGTGATTATATTACGTATAGTTATAGAGGAAATAATATGCTATGTAATATATAACATGTAAATTGCAAGTGATGCATATACAAATGAAACATATAATGTATCACTGTCCTTTGTTGTATGTCAGTCTGGTTTGAAACCCATGTATTGGTCACCAGGGGATGGATAAAATCTTCTGATGGTATTCAAATACAGGATGCCAAAACTCTTCTGTTGCTTGTACCCAATCGGCCATACTTCCAAAGTGTCATTTGGCGGTATGCTGCTTTTCTGAGGCTGTTGGTGCTAAAGTCCATGTTGTCTGCTCTCAAATCGCACCTGGCTTTAATGTTTAGTTGGAGGACATCCCAGTCTAAACAAATCTTTCTAAACATTGCATATTTTTTTTTATCACGCCCAAAGTTTTTTTTTATATAATCAATTAAAATATACAAAACTCAAAAAGTACATATACTGTGCCTATCATGGCAGGAATAGACACTAAGTCATCGGAGTTCCCACCATGAAAGGCACTTACAATTCAAAAATTACAATATACTGAAAGAAAGAACAACAAACTAAAAGAAAAAGTAAATGTCTGTCTCACATTTGATGTCAGGCAATGATATCAAACATTTTATAGTTTGGGAGAAAATAGATGCAAGGCAGTTAACAGAGGGCCCCACGCGCGGACAAACAGCCGCCACCCCTTTTCACATGTGCCACCCCCACCGGGATAACACATGAAACTAAAGGCCAGCAGCCGCCCATCCACACAGCCGGACCCCATCCACCCTGCACCCTAAGATAAAAATTTACAGTTGTCTATCGCCCAACATCAAATGAGAGACAGAATTTTCTACAAAAACTACTAAATCACTCAAAAGGATATTTGGGGAGGGGGGGGGGATGCTGCTGCTTTGTTTACGCTTCAATCGAATCTCTTTGTTGCCTTGATGTAAGTAATTGTTGCTTCCATGATCATCCTATTTGTAATTAGGGTTAGGTCTGCATTTCCAAATAAGATTAAATGGCATAAGGATTGTGTGTCCAATCCAACTATATCTAACCCAGGAATATCTGATAAGCTGCCAAGAAGACCTCTTCGTGCTTCTTCGAAAAAATGGCAGTGCACGAGGAAATGCTCACTATCTTCATCAGCAGTACCACACCGGCAGACAGGATTGAGACAGTCAAAGTTATCTCTGAATCTATGCTCATTTAGTCCACTAAACTTTAGTCGCAATTTCAACAAGTGCCTAATCCCAGCAATATCATTTATACCGTAAATTGAATTCTTATTGGTCTTATCATCGCAAGTAATTTGCGCTTAAACTCAGAAATTGACTATGAAGTTAAGCATACCTTCCGTCCACAACATATATTTTCCACTGGATCCTAATTACTACACATTTCCCACACTACACTACGGTACATTTGGATCGTTTACTGGGTGCTGCCGAGGGTTTTGTACACTGTGAAGAAGGTCCCGGACATAGTCAAAACTCCCTTCGCCACTTACAGCCATCTCAACAATTAGCTGCTGCAATGTTTCCATTGTCACATCTTTTAGAAGGTCCTGTTAAAGGTAAGCAGACTAGTTAGAACTGAAAGAAAGTTTAAGATACAATACTTGCGGATGGTTTGCTGGCCCATGATTGCACAGGGGTATGCTCCAACTTCTGATGCATCCCAATTCCATAATTATGTAACAGTTGAGCAACCTCTTTTTATGAAGGTGTGATATAAATAGCCTGGTTAAACAATAATTTCAAGAAATTTGACGTTTTGGCCTTTTTAAGGAAATTTTTCTAAAATTAAACCTAGTTTTAGAGAATTTTCCCATTGCAAAGCCCATCCTCATGTGGGACATTGCCTGTCAATGAAAATTAGGGCCTTCTCCTACTCTTAAGTACAGTGAGTACCTACAGTACATAAAAACTAAATTCAAGAAACTTGTTTGTCCTGAGGATTTGGAAAAAACAACACTACTCAAGCCCTGAAGAATAGGTACATTTTGTCATATGTAACAAAGTACTCTAGTTTGTTTTCTCTGGTGTAATGTTAGTTTAAAAATTTAATTTGACATTGAAATTTGTAAGAGTTAATGGAAAATATAAGGTTGGGATCTAATGTTTTTTCCGAGTAAGAAAATGTCGATTATATGGAAAGATATTCATTGACCTGTATAGGCATGTGCGCATACAGCATCCCCATATAAGATGGATAGACCATATGAAGCTTCCAGTGCGCAATGATGAAGCAATTCTTGAAGCGAATAACAGGCCTTACATGAAATACAGACAGGAAGAATTTTGCAAAGTTGATGCATGTTATAAAAAAAGATCTGTGTTTAAAGACTTGACAAGGCACCTCAAGACAGTGCACAAATTAACCAGAAAAGAATATGAAAGGTAAATTTGATGCTTTGTTAAGTTTCATTTTTTAATTTACACCAATTGTTGAGCCTGCAGCTTTAAACCGTATTTGTTCCTTCCTGATAGCCCCCCCCCCCTCCTCAACAGTTATATGTACCCCTTATACACATTTATTGTTGTAGCAGGCCAGGAGTGGGCAGAATTGCTGCTGATGTCTTAAATATGATGGCTTACCCTACATATTTTTTCTCAAAATAAATATCTTACAAATATTTTTCTGTTTGAGTATTCAAGTAAAATATAAAGTACAGATTTCACAGGACATCATTTGGCTGATTGTTATTCAGCTTGGCAGATAATCAGTTAATGTTGAGCAAAGGAAAAATTATGTAAGATTTGTGTATTGTGCAAAGTCAGTCGGTATATTTAGGATTGAACTCTGAACTTTGTGGACTTTTGGACTTTGACCTGACCATTAGACTCAGGGGGATTATTCGGGGATCTTTTTCCCTTTGGGAATATTGTTTACCTTGTGATACAAAAGCGCTGCAAACATATTGAGAAGGGATTCTGAGAGCTTCAAGACTGCGGAGCTACTGTAAAGAGAACTTGGTGGTTCTACTGCGAAGAGATGGCTAGGCCATAAGGAGTCCAGGACAAACAGTCTGCGAGTTGTGACAGCTCTTATTGACTTTATATTGTTGAACTTTGTAGTTTTTGTGTGAGAACATCGAATCATTGATTTTCTGTATTAATTTACGAGCGATTATTGACATTTGCAGTCCTGATGTTGACATTATTTTGTATCGAGTACATTAGGCCAATAGTTTCTTATATTTTGCTTGTTGATTTTGTTATTTGCCAGTTCCGATAAATTGAATTCTAGCAAACCATGCTTAATACTGAAAACTAACTTGTGTGTAATTGCTGTGATTTCTTGGTGTTTTGGTATTAATGTGTGTTAGAGCCGTTGGAACCGGAGCTGTGAAGTACGAATTACATCAGTTGGAGACTATCCAAACGGTGTATGGCCTAAAGGATGGATGAGTATGAGCCTTCAGAAGAGCCCCAAAATGAGTTCATGTCAGTGCAGTGTGATGAACAGATGATGGAGCAAGAAAGGGCAAGTGCCAAGCGAGCATTGACCAACACTGTGAAGGAGGTAACGGCAGCTTTGGTGTGTCATGGTTTAGAAGATAGAGAATATTTGACCCATTTGGAAGAGAAACTTGAAGTAGTGTTCATAGTCTTTCAGAAAGCCTTCAATTCATTCAAAGCGATGCTGGACGATGAAGATGACATTGACGAATGATCTTGTAAAGTTGAAAGTGAAATAGTAAAATTCTCTTCCATTTTTGCTAAACTAAGACATTCAATACCTAAAAAGTGCCTTTTAACTCTTTATGATTCCCTCATTTCATCAAAGATAGGATATGCCTTCGAAGCATATGGCATCACTGCTAATAAACTCATAAATGAGGTACAGGTTTTACAAAATAGAATACTCAAAATTATTCACTTCAAATACCGTAAGTATTCCACAAACCTCTTGCACAAAGAGCTAAATATCCTTAAATTAGCTGATTTCTACAGATTAAAGGTCCTAAAGCTTATGCACCACGTGCACTTTAAGAACAAAGACCTTCCTGAGGTTTTCAAAAACTACTTTAAAACAAATGAACTATCTCACAATTACCAAACTAGACAAAGATACGACTATAAAGTATTCAAAGATAATAAAAAGTGGGGAGACAGCACGTTACGAAACGTAGGAGCACGCCTCTGGAACAACCTCTCTCCTCCCTTAAGATCAACCTCTAACTTCAAAGCCTTTAGCAGTAAATATAAAGAAACCATAATTGCAAGCTATTAAACCCAATGACCAGCACTAGTCTTGCTTGTATTTTCCATATTAATCAATTTTTGAGCATCATACATTATGTTTTTTTTCCATTGTTTTGTAAACGGCCCAAGCTAGATAAGCTTGCTTTTCTTGGGTCGTGTAGAATACATCTTTTTGATTAGCGTATACTGTATTAGGTTTTGTATTCTACAAAGAAAATTGAATTTAATTCATACCCCACGAAACATTCAAGATGGAGACCCTGAAAAAGATCTTCTTCGAAAAGGAAATCTACCAACAAAAATCGACCTAAAAAATGCTTATTACGCAGTCAGCCATTTTTTCTGATAACTCTGCAATGAGAAAGTTCCTGGCAATGAAACTTTATGAATTTTTGCAGCTACCTATTGTGCTACTGCTAGTAAATTTTCATTTAAATGTTTTGACAAATGAAAGGGGAGGGAGGCAATTTTCTGGGACTGACCATGTCAAACTCGCAAATTCTCCAATCACAATCAAATCAATGAAATACCAGTGGGTAGGGGCAGTCAACTTATTGGCCAGATCACAGTATAAAGGTCACAATAATGCCACCATATTTGATGACAAGGGAATTGCAACAACTTTCGATGATTCAAATGTTTCAAAAGCAACTTCAAAAAGCAAACTGTGCTCTCCAGCATTTGCAAAGTCAACATATTTGCTATTCTATGTGCATTCTGAATACTTGTCAGCTCATAAAACACCTGAAAAAAGCAACAGGGCCAATCCTTGGACGTTGGTTTCTCTTCAAAGAAAACGGGTGCAAAGATTTTGTCTTGGAACAGATGGCTTTCTCTTTACGCCCATGCATTGATCTGTTGTGCCTTGAAACAAGTGAAATATGAACAGCCAGCACCTTCCCGGTGGAAGATTTAGCATCAGGCCGAGCATCAAAAGAAATTCACAACATTTGTACAAAGAAATTCACAACTATTTGTACTGGGCGATTTTTTAGGTATTTTGTACTGGGGGGGGGGGCGTTTTTCGCCCCCCCTTGTTTTCATCAAAACTACAAAAGATATAACAATAAGACTTACCCCTATTGTTCTTTAGACAATTGGATATTCAAATATAACAATGACAATTAATGAGTCACGTGATTCGTTGCTAGGCAACCGAAAAACTGATGAAAATTTGCAATTTTATACCTTCTTAACCAGAAAAATTCTATTTAATCAACCACTCAACCGATTTTCTTCAAATTTATTTCAAATAGTAGGAAACATGTCATAGCTCAAAAATACATACTTTTCAAAATTTTTTAGCATCTATTTTTAGCACAATTAGTCTTAAATTAGCCTTTTGTTGCATGCATTTACTTTCATCGCAGGTTTTTGCCAGTCCTGTCCTTTTATCTGGTAAATATAGACTCAAAGTGAATCAAATTAATAAGATAAAGCAAATTAGACTGAAAAAAATTATATTTTATACTTCTTTATTAGAAAAATGACGTCATAAATGTGAATGTCGTCATATATTAAATTTTGCTGACATAAGGAAATATGAAAAATTTATATATCAAATGAAAGTATTCATCAAATGCAATCGAATGGTACATGTTTGCGATCGATCAGGCAAACGACACAAAAACTACGGACATTTTAAGCTTTTTTGTTGTTGACTACTCTCCAAATATGTTATTACTGTGGTCACATGATCAGAGGTAGAACAATGAAATGTCAAGAATTTAATTGCCTATAAAAATTTGAGTAAAAGTCACCAAAACTGGTGGTTATATCTCTTGTCATTTTAGCGTAACGCAGCAAAAAATAGTGGGGGGGGGCAAAAAACACCCCCCCCCCCCAGTACAAATAGGGTTAATGGCAGTAGATTGGTCGAAAAATAATCTAATTCTGGTGCCAGTTCATGAACGTACAACCAGAGGTGAAAATTTGCATTGGTCAGTTGCAGGAATCTATCCCAAGTTAAAGATCATGCTGCATTGTGACTCGTTACATCGCATCCATCCTGAAGCTTTTTCCACATTGATGAGCGTTATCAAGCAGTGGAGTGTAAAATTCAATAGTCCGTACAAATATGGGGACTGGACATTTGTTAGCTCTAATGAAATCGTAAGGCAATCCAACAACTATGATTGCCGCCCCTATACGCATATGAATGCCTTGCAATGCTACGTAAGAGGCTATGGCTACCAACTCCTGAAGATTCTAGTGCCATGCGATACTCGATTGCATACAAAGTGCTCCAAATGTCAAAGGTGCAACTGGGGACATATTTGAATATTTGCATCACAAGATTCATGGTAAAGAGGCATCCTGAAAAATGGATCAAGGAATAGAAAGCACCTATAGATATGACACAGAAAAGGGTAATAACATACAGGATCCTATAACACCTCGCGATGAAATTTTCCCGGGTGAAGAAGTTGATGGTAAATGTTTTGATAGTAAAAATGCACAATATCGGTACTCAATTAAATGTCTCATTGACGATATGTTTGAACAACTTGATGGCATTTCAAATGATGCACCCAAGAGACAGGCAACTCCATTCGATGATGATCGTGTTGACATAATTTCAGACAAAATATCCGATGCTGATGTGGCCATAAGCTACGACAATGAATCAGCTCCCAGTCTCTCCTAACGTTCCAACTCGTGGTCTAGCAGTAGTAATAGTTCTGGTGAGTTCGATAAAATGGAGATGCTCGAGGATGATGATGAATTTGCCTGCAGCTTCAAATCCAACACGGAAAGGTTGTTGGAAAGTATAAAAAAATGCAAAGAGAAACTTTGATGAGGGGTAGACAACTGTAACTTCCTGTGCATTCTATCAAAGTGTGTCTGAAATTTAATGTCATATGAAATTTGCGGTAAAGGAAAATAAACCATGCCAAACATTTCAGATGTCTTTTTACGGATCTCTTCACATGACATCCAATTTGAGACAGGTTTTAATTGGTTCATTTGCACTTTCCAGGATCCGATGGCCACAACAATATGACAGACATTACCATCAGTGTCAAAATTCACGATTGACGAACAAAATATCTACATACAAGCTTAGTTCGCATCCATGCACGTTCACCTATAATTCGCTCTTAATCAGTAGAAACTCCTTGATCCTGTGTGTGCAGTATTATTATATTTGGATAAAGTGCCTCGTTTATTTGCTAATGATATACACAACGCCGGGCAAGTGCTGTAAAATGATGTCCCCATGTTTGTTCAAAGATATTGGAAATAATTGGTTCTTACATTACACAATATAGTGGGGCAGCTTAGTAAAATCATTGTGCACATTGTGATAAAAGCATGACAGTGACGTCAGTAGCGAGGTAAGCAGCGATGTTGAAAGAGAGGAATTGCAAAAACGTCAGAAAGCCTTGCATATCGAAAGAAGTGTAACAAAGGAAAGAGAAGTATTTGAAAAGCAATTCATATCCGAAAGAGCAGAGAGAATAAAAGATCTGCAATCACTCGCCGAACAGTATAGCCAGGATCTATTTAGAGCCTAAGTGCCAAGGAAGACAATAGGAAAAGACCTAGGACCATTGAATGCCACACAACAGAAAGAGACATTTTGCAGTCTGATATACTTATACGGAAGAAGAAAGAAGACAACATTTGTATCTATATTCCGGGTTCCGGTGGAGATGAAGCTCACGGTGATCGACAGAATCTATGTGAGTTACGGAAAAGTGATCCCGAAGGCAGAAAATTGCCGGTACTGAGACCTTTAATGGAATCATCACTGTCATCATGGAACTGGCGAAGCCAATGCCCGACTTTATTATGATGGGGGGCATACAGTCGCTTTGTCCTCCACAATAGTCAGCCGCCAACATGCCGCAAATGTGATTCACAAGACCACAAAGCAGCAGAATGCAATGTCAAAAAGTGATATAATTGTGGTGAACCTGGGCACATTCGCAATGAATGTAACAAAGAGCCAACATGCCCTGCATGTCTCCAAACGGGCCATTCCCTGAGGCGCTGCCCTGAGGATGAGGAAGATTGCAGGAACAAGAGGAAGATTGCAGTGATTCAGAAGCTGAACCAGAGATTGACCCATATGGCAAGTGAAATGCACAAGAATCGGAAAAACCTAGTTTATCACCGATAAACCCACTTTTTCGATTGAGAAAGTATTCAAGTATTCAATGTATATTCTCAGCAAATTTAAAACTAATACATTTCAACTGGTGTAGTGTATAATAGAAAGCTAAATTATATAAAACAAATAATGACATTAATATGCATACAATTAACAACAAAATATTGCTGAAGGACATATGAAAAGAACTCAAATGAGCTTTCGAGCCATATGCCCCTCTTGTGAATTACAATTTTAAGAACAGCAGTTTGAATATACTATGAAAGTAATGCATTGCTACAGATTATAGAAAAAACTAGGAGAATAATTATCTATCAATCTACTTTAATCTTAATGAAGGGGTTAAAACAAAAATTTAAAGAATTAAGAAAAAACAAGTGGAATAAAAATTCAAATACTAAGAGGATGGATTGTAAATGAGCTGGGGGTAGTTTGGATTGTCAGAGTTTTAATCGTAGTTATTGTTAATGTATCTTTTTAGTTTTTGTAGAAAATTTTTCTTTGATTTTATATTTCGTATGTTGGGTGGGATTTCATACAAATGTATAAATTCTAAAATGTGTAAAATAGGGTAAAATGTGAAAAACTTTTGTAAATAGAGATTCTGATTTGTGGATTGGCTATAGCTACAACAGTTAGAACTACACCCATTGATTGCAAATTGATTTAAAAGTTTGCAGTGTATGATTTTTTGGCCAAGAACACTATCCATTTTCCCCACACCCAATCAATTTACTCCTGCAGACACTTTACATGCTATGATCATAGAGCATGATTATCTAGCTCAAAATTAATACCAAATCTTAAACCTCTAAGTACAATTTCCTTACAACAAAGTTTGTTTACTTCATTCAGGTAGTGAAAACACGAAAGTTGCCTCCTGAAAGGAACCCTGTTTAAGGGTTTCAAGTTGAATCCAGTGAACCTAGTCCAGAAAAGACATACACTGTAACAACAGAAGACCATGCTTACTCAATCACAAAGTCTCCAAGAAAGCTCAAGGAAAGACTCAACAAGAGCACTAAACAAATTTTGCAATTGAAGAAGAAGCTTTAGGCCTCCCAGAAAAATTTCGTTGTTTGAAGATTAAGGTTAAGTCACTCAAGATAGTTGTAAAGCAACTTTGAGAAAAACAACTCATCCTCAAACTGCGAAGAAATGCTAAATCAAACAGTGTTTGGTGTGCCATTGGAAGTGATGAAGAGGCTTACATGAATCAAGGTGTCTGGAAAGGGTAGAAAATATCCTCCACAGCTGAGATCATTTGAACTTTTCGATGGTTACAAACTTTCCATTTTCCCAATGGTGCTTTCAGTGTAAACAAACACCTTGCCAAATTCATCCTTGCAGCACTCCTCAACTTTGGCATTTTGGAAAACGTTTTGCCAATGCTTGCATTTGCACGATCTTCTTTGTGTGATTTGCCATGGTACTCTCCTCTGCTGGTTTCTTTTGAAAAAATAAGGGAAAAGGAAAGGAAACCTCTGCCACAATGCCTTCCCAAGATGGCTTCTTTCTGGGGTTTTTGCTGGATAAAAAATGACGTTGTGCTGACGACACCTTAAAGAAGAAGGGTTGCCTTGTGCCCATGCTTTTCCTCTTGATAGTTTTGAGGAAATTATAGAGGCAGTAGATACAAAAATAGTGTCCTCTTATGCACATTGTGTTGTGGTGAAATCTGTTGATCCTGTTGTACCGTCATTTGTACTGTTTGTCTTGCCCAAAGATGGATGCACATTGAAGATGGCTTGTTGTTGCCAGACATAAAAGTGTTATCATATGGAAGCGATAGTGATGGCCCTTGTTAAAGGTGATGGTAGACAAAATAAGGCTTTTCAAAAATTTCTGATAGAAGCTGAAATATTCTTGGATGTCCCAAAAAGGTACTCCTGTTTAGAAAATCCATAATGTATTCTTTTTTGTTAAAAGAAAGTAATTCGCATAATAGTTCATACCCAAACACAATGTCCAAACATTTAAGAAAATTCCTGGAAATCTTGTTTTTACTTGGTGCAAATAATCTACATTTAGAAAAGTATGCCCAAGTACAGTAGTCTATCCAACTACTGTATAAACCAAGATGTGGCAACATCTTTGCCCAGGCCAGCCAAAACCTTGTGTATTCCTTCTTCCCCCTTTGAAAATTGACCTTGGAAAGCCAACTGTGCAGCGATATTCATGGGTTCCTGCATTCTTCTACAATTAACAGCAGATTTCCCTTTGCCACAACTCCAACTCAGATCCTGAGAGGGGGAGCTGAGGAATTTGGATTTCGGAACACAACATTCCTGGTTCTTCGTCATTTTATCATTCAGTTCTATAGTAATTTTCCATGATTTTGATATTGACGTTGTGGCTGTGGTAATTGTGGTAAATTTAAAGTTGTCCTTGCCCATACCCCTATCAAAAATAAGTCACACGCACCCAGAAATAAAATGTTGCAAGACCAAAGAGTTTTGAATTCATAAAAGCAGCAAATAATTTTTTTAATAGGGCTGACAGGAGCTTCGTGTATAAATGCTGATAAAATGAAAAAGAAATGAAAATGAATGAGAACGAGGCTTGATATGCCGTTACGCATTTTAGTAATTGTTCCGCATTTTAGTAATTTAGCATTTCACTCATTGCTCCTTTGTCAAGCAGTCCGTTTCGCATTTTAGTAATTCCGTTCCGTATTTTAGTAACTTCGTTTCGCATTTTAGTAATTCCGTTTCGCATTTTAGTAATTCCGTTCCGTATTTTAATAATTTCGCTGTTCCGTTCCGCCGTTTTGTTTCGTTTCGCATTTCGTTTCGCGTTCCGTGTTTTAGTAGGAGCCTTTAACTGGAATTAACTGGGTAAATACATAACAGAACATCACCAAATGCCTCAGTTATATGTTTTTTTATGAGAAAAGGACCAACAAAAATTTGAGCACATCAGGGGGTAAATTTGCCCCCTATTGATGACGTCATAAGATATGAAAACCATGTAAATGAATAACTGGCACGGAATCTTCCTCCTTGGCAATAAGCAACTTATAAATCAACAAATGGCACTTGGATCAGAGTTTCTTGATTTGTTTATCAAAAGTAATACTCTTAGATATCAATGAGGTGAGATTTCAGGGGGTAATTTTGCCCCTAAACCGCTGGTTTACATGTAAATTTAAAGGCATAAAAAAGACTTAACAAAGTATGCATCATTCTCATTTTGTTGCTGATGCCAAGATATTAAAGTTATTGATTATATGCCCCCAGTTCATTGGCCCCAGTTAATTAATTGCCCCCTCTATGATGTCATAGGGCAAAGATTTTTGATCATTTTCTGCTGAAAGAAAGTCATTATCTGAGAGGGACATTCCACAAAATATTCTCTAAATATGTATTTTTCTTGTTTTTGGTTTTCTACCAATATATTAAAGCTTTAATCTTGGCTTTCAATAGGTTATATTTAGATGGACCCTGTCCCCTTAGCTAAGTTGATTTACTTCAATTATCAGATCTTAAGCACTCAGAGTTTCTTACGAGTTTCTTAAACAAATGCCATGCCCTCATAACCATTTCAAAAAAAGGTTTTTGAAGCTTGCCCAATGTTTGGACATTTCTCAAGTATTACCTTCCGAGTAATAAGATAAAAGAAAACTAAGAAAGATATAGAAAGGAGAGAAATAGAAAATATATGCAGCTCGCTTTCAGAAACCTTTGGTTTTCGTAGATAATGTATGCACATCATCGTTCTGCTGTCATTTGTGTCATTGCTGTGACATCCAAAGACAAAGATCGTTCAGTGTCTCAATTTCATCGGCTGTCAGAAAGTGATTTGCTGACATTAGTCTTTGGATGTCCCTAAAGATTTTAAATATCTCATTGAAATTGTCGAACATCTTTTCTTGTTCATGTATGACCTCTGTTAGCAAAGGGAAGTTTTGCAGAATCTTCTTACAATGGTTGCCCATAAAAACATTCCCATGGTAAGATTGTTGATCTAAAGAGTTTGATCTAAAGAGTCGGATAGCCTTTTCTCCCTTTTCCCAACAACTGAATCAAATTGTGCTCTGAAACTGTCACATTCTGCTTGTAACTTCACAGTTTCCGTCTTAAAGGCCTTATGCATCCAAATTTTCGACTTCAATCTTTTAACATTTTCAAAATATTGAAACTTTACTGATTAGATTGGTACCAAATTTTACTCAATATTATTACGGAAAGGGTGCAAAATTCCACTTTGAAAATTGGTTATCAACGCAACATTTGGCCTTCGCGCGTGACGTCACAATTATGACCACGAACACAGTGCGTAGTGAAAACAAATGCAGTGGTGGAGCTTGGACGAGAAGACTGAAGATAGTGCGAGGATTGTTTCAAAATGTCTGACTTGGAAATATCTTCAGATGAAAGACGTAACTCAGAATATGAATCGTCTGGATCTAACAGCGACTATGGAGTCGTTGAACTGGGTGCTGTAGAGCCATACCAAGACGAACCATTGGCAGTAAATCGACAAAGGCCAAGAATGGCAGAAGATGGCGACGACGGATGGGACAACGGAAGGACAGAGAATGAGGATCCAGACGGCATATCCATCGCCACCCTAGTATCCCGATGCGAGAAAAGAAGCCCTGTTGGCCAATGGTATGTCATCTATTTTAAATTTGAAACCATATTTTTCTTGAAACGCTGATAAGCAGCCTCTGCACACGGACTAGATGTTATGCTGAGAACAGGATTGCCACCTCTGTGATACGGTTGGCATATATTCAGACAAAAGGTGACTTGGACTGGCGCATAGTGCAACTACAATGCAGTGCTTTGAGTACATATCTTCTTCCTCAGAGATTTTATAATTAGACATTCATTTTTGCTGTAAATCACGTTGAATTTGAATATCTTAGATATTCTAAACAATGAAGACTTCAACCTGATTTAGGCACTAGGCACCATTTATTATACGAGTATTTACAGCAGTAGTCTTGCCAGGCTGATACCTGATGATACCGTCCTTGAATTCTTGGGGGGGGGGCAAAGAACCAAAGATTTTGATGCGAAAATAAACAACTGCAACAACCCCAGTTTTAGGACTGATGTGCTCGTTCAATGACTAGAGTTTCAACGTTGTGGCCTCCAAAATTAGTGTTTTGGTAGAATTTATAACATATAATTTGGTAAATTTTTCGACAAATGGAAAAATGGAAAAGTGTGACAAGAGCGTATCAATGAAGCACACTTGCCGTATAAGTGTGGCCAAGATAAGCTCAGTTGGTATAGCAAACGCCTAGAATTCAAGAATTCAGTTCAAACCTCACTCTTGTCACACATTCAAACCCACTCTCGTCACACGTTTTCCAGTTTTCCATTTGTCAAAAAATTTATCAAAATTAGTCAATGCACTCTTTTTTATAAGAATAATGTTTATAAGAATATTCAGGCTCAGGATCATCCAATTTTTCAGAATATTATAAGAATATTTCAGCCTCAGCTCGCATTTATGTGTCTCATTTGCCGCAGTTACTTGTTTTGTGATGTTCATAACAAAGAATCGCATGAACTGACATAAATACTAAAGAATATGGGCCTGTCACCACACAAAAAATCCGTCAGGTAGAACGAAATTTCTGATAAGTGGCCTCCTGGGGGGCGAGGGGGGCCCTCCAAGTCTTGCCTGGCATAAATTGATTCCTGCCATTTGTGTCAGAATTAAACAGTTTTATGGTAAAATTTAAATTCTTTCTATCCTTGAACCACTGCAAAGATGATTTGCTCCAGGGTGCACGAGAGTACAGATGCTGCACAGAAGTTCATCCAGCCTATGGAAAGTTAGTTTTTGATGGCAGCACAGACCAAATTTCATACATAACACAGCATGAAGATTATTTAGCAGTGACAAACACGGCTGTTCTTGGCCCGACAGGTCCATTGTTAAAAGGAAAGGAAGGACGTTCATATAAGCAGAGGGCAGGGCAATCAAAGAATGCGTAAGCAAATCTAGCTTTTTTGCCATCTTTCATGAAAAACAGACATTAGGGACTTTCTTCTAATTTACAGTTTTATCTTCTCAGGTCAATGAGATGTTTTGACACTGTACGGTGATAGAAGGTTGTTTTTACATCGTTTTGAATATGCATGTTATACAATAGTTTTCTAATCTTACCATATATATTTGGGAGCTCTCCTAATACACAAAATATGGCAACTCCTACACTTCCAGCATTTAAAATATAAGAAACTCATTGGAAACATTCGTCCTTAAAGTTTAAGGAACTACCTACCAGCTGTGGTCCTCAGTTTCTTATAAAAAATAAATTGTATAAGAATATATACATATAGTATGATATCAAAATAAAATATGTTTAGTGGCTATCTAAAAAGTATCTTCTTTACATTTACAGGTACCTAAGAGCTGTGGCATACAGATGGGTGATAAGATATATCTTTGGATACCTTGGATGGGACAATGTTAGACCATTTTATTGAAGGTCAAGGGGATCCCGCCAATTTAAAGAATGTTCGTAAAAACGATTTCAAGAGGAACCTTCAAAATTCTCATTTACATGAGTATTATTCCGTTTTGATTATGGTTTCGAAGTACACTTTACTTCATGCTTATTCACTTTGGTGTCCTGTCACCCACTCTAAAAGCTGTCCGTTCCAAGGGTCAAAAGTGAGGAATTATGTTGAACAGTTTGCGGTCCACATATTTGTAAATAATGCATCAAAGAATGCAACCATATGGAATGTGACTCCCTCGATTGACTACGAAGGCGCATGAATTGTATGCGAAGGAGCGTGTGGTGTGTGTACATTTGTGGTTTGTTTAGGAAATCATACTCAACTTGTTTTGCGAGACTCAGATGACTGCCCGGCCCCTCGAAGTTCTCTCACTTTACTTGAAAGGAGTTTCTCAAGCTCTTGGAGGCTTCGAACATTGCGATTTTTCGATTAAACGGCACCGTTCGGATCATTTTAAATGCGGGAACAGCCAGACAGCTATGAAACAAAGAAATACCTATATTTGTGGGGGCCGAGGGCCGAGCGCCATGGTGCCGAGGGCCGGTGATCTCTAATAGCGCCCTACGAGTTAGCACAAATATCATCAATAGGACTCATCAATAGGAGGGTCAAGGAGCGAAACCACAGGCAAAAAATATGGGATCACTTTCAAGGTCAGGTGAGAGTCATTTACTACCAAGCTAGTTCATAAAACGGAGAATGTTTATTATTGTCCTGGGAAAAGCAAGTCAGCTATGGTCATCTTATACCACAAGAGAGAAAGAATTCTATGTCCAGCAAGCAAATAAGTTTGTTCCACCAAATATTTCGGATCTTGACAGCAGAGACAAACAGGCAGCAGCAGCAAGCTTGAAAGTACAGATTAAAGAATTGGTAGGTATTATATCCTGCTGGAGTTGTTATGGCTTACATTGAAATTTCCCAGACAATTTTAACTGAGCTCAAATTGAATTCAAGCCAATTACTAACTACTGTGAGGACAATGACTTGGTAGCCAGTCCTATTTTAACCCTATAGTGGTTGGGCTATCTGACACATCCTATTTTGGTTGGGGGGGGGGGGGTACCTAACTCTTGACTGGAAATAGATAGAGCAACCAGATTTGGCGTACTAATAGCCCCAGGCATGTATTTTACGAAAATATAAAAATTAATCGAAAATTAGCCGTCATTATTGCTTGTGTCAGCATTTTTCTTTGTGTGGTCAAGAAAAGTGGCAAAATCAGGAAAAATGCGATAAAATTTGATTTGGAGCACAATTTCCATCCAAACATGACAATTATGATAGAATACATCAAATAGCACTACCCTGCGAAACCTCTTTGCAAAATTTTGCAATTTTGCTACTTTTATCAGCGAAAATTAACGACAAATTTATTCTGCAGGCCAGCAGGTCAAGTAATCTGCGGGTCAAACACGAAAGCAAACATGCGGGTCACCACCAGGGCCAAGGGCTCAGTGGCCTCCAGACATGGCATGATAAAGCTGGAAATGTATTGCTTACGTCAAGCACATCCTGTAATGGGTTTAGATAACAGTACAACAAATTATCGTTATCTGATTGACAGAAATAGTCAAGCCAAATCGTATTATTTGCACTCGCGATGAGAATTGCATCAGAGTCATGATTGCATCTCTATCTCCGAGTCTTTAGGCAGGAACTAGGCTCTATTGAATCTAGCTTCTTCTCCATAATTGCAGACGAGTATACAGAAATAAACAATAAAGAGCAGCTCACGATATGCGTTTGATGGGTTGATAATGAAAGGAAAGAGCATGAAGATTTCCTAGGATTCTACGAGATACCAAATATCAAATCGGATATGATAGTCTCTGCAATAAAAGATGCTTTTCTAAGACTTCAGTTGTCACTTTCTTGCTATGACGCTGCAAGTAATATGCTGGGGAGGAAAAGTGGGGTGGCAAAACAAATCCAGGATAAGAGCACAAAGCCCATGCAATGGATTGCCATGCACATTCACTAAGTCTCAGTGAGAAAGATACTACAAGTAACTGCAATGTTTTATCTGATGCAATGAATAATACTAAAGAAATTGTAAAGCGGGTAAAGTGCTCCCCTAAACGAGATAAGATTTTTGGTGAGATCAAAGAGAACATTGAAAAGGAAGGTGCATCTGAAGCCAACTCAAAATAAGTTGTATTATTATTTTTGTTATTATCGCAACATAGACTCACAGAAAAATATGCTCTTGCCGGCTGTAATTGTTTACACCATATTTTCTATTGTTGCTAGGCTAGTCAATCATGTGTATTGCCCGAGCAAATGAGAGCCAATGACCGGCAATCCTTTACAGATAAAATTTCGGAACTTGACAAGGAGCATATCAAGAGATGTGAAGCATTTCTCATTATACAGCATGAATTTAATATGCGAAATTTACCGAACTCTGTAGCTGCCACATATCATAGGTAAGTTATTTGTGCTGTCGGAGTAACGGGATGTCGGAATATAGAGATGCCGTAATAACGAGATAGACCCAGTAGTCCTTCTTCATTCCTAAATATTAACGTTGGCTCAAAGTTATTGCCAGACTTGTGCAAGAAACACATTGAATCTTGTGATGTGTCATGCGTTTAGTCATAGTCTTTTCAAAAAACTCTGGTCTGGAGAGCTGGCAAAGATCAAAGGCCACCACTATGCATGTTGCGCTGTTCAATTTTTGCTGTCACGTGACACCTTACCATGCACCAGTGGCGGCGGGCAGTGCTAATAATGCTAATACTTTATTAGCAGTTTTTTTCCAAAGTAATTGTAAACGATAATGTATAAAATAAATCACAAAATGAGAATTCAAAAATTTTGAAACTGACTCGCTGATCCATCATAATGTGAGATATTTGCATTTCTTGGTTGCTGCAATATCAAAAACAATAATTTGCGTGACCCTTTTAATTCTTTTCTGTAGTCTAATCCTGACAAAGGAGCCGCCCGCATTCCTTTCCCATTGAAATGTTAGCCCTCCTCAATTCATGGCCACGCTATTACTCGGCGAGTTTTAATAGTGAATGCAGAGGAGCAATTGAAATTTGCGTCATATTTCCCTTTGTTCATGATGCATTGCCTTTTGTGAAATATGCAAATGATGACGCCGTGCTAATAATTCTTGAAAGTTAGTAGCATAGGATCAGTACTGCCGTTTCAACATACCGCATGAACGAACCGACCCAAATCGCAGAGTTGAATCAAGTCGCATCAGGTGGAGTTAGATGGGGTGTTTCAAAACCCTTCTCGCTTTCATTGCACAAGGAAAATTAAGTCATGAACAGCATCTCTTCGTCTCAAAGATGACTGGCGACCCGGGCAACCATGTCCTCTTGTTCCCATAAAACATCAAACCTCTGTTCTGTATCCACTGTAAGGAGTGGTGTAGGATACCGGGAGAAATGCATATTTTTCTTACCCTTGTCTTGTCATGGGAGATCTCTCGATTCTCAAAGGTACGATTTCTTGCTTGTATTTATTTTAATTTAAGTGAAAACATTAAAGGCTCAAATGTATTTTCGAAAAAAGGATTCGTTTCAGAGTAAAATATGGCCAGTCTAGGAAACTTGGAACTTTCTTGGAGCAACTAATTCCAAATTTCACTAGCATCATCATTACTTTGATTAGTTTGCTTTCTTGCCTTAGTAAATTTTACAAGGATTTTATGTTGAAGATTCCAATCGAAGTCTGAACACACGACAGCCACGCCATATAAAGGTGCCATCCAGTGCCGTACAGGCACAGAAGGCGGCCATGCTATTACAATTTGGAAGTTAATAGTGGGGCTATCATCAAGCGGCAGGTGGCCTCGAAGGCAAAACTAACCGTCCTAGAGAAAAGCCGCACCTCCCAGACGAATGCGGAATTAATGAACAATCATGTGAACAATTGACTTTGTGAACTTGATCGATCAGAAATGCCATTCGATTCCAGATGAATTTTTATTGCAGATGAAATGGGTTTATTATGTAAGACCCACTGGGTTTGGTTCAACTAGTAGAAACACCTCCTGTTATTTCGTGTTTTGAAAAATCCTTCCCGATATTTTGTGAAAGCTGCATATTCTTGTTCAATGTTAAAACTTTCTGCAAGGTTTATAGTGATTAAAACTGTAGGAATTATGAAACTGTAATAAAAACTAAAATATACCCTTTTCACCTAAGTGGGCGTTTCTGCCAATCTAATGGGGCGTGACCCAGAACTTTTTTCCGGGTGAGAGTCCCCGGACCCCCTATTTTTCGCTCATTTTGTTCGAAAGTATTAGTAACTTAATTTACCTCCCAGCCGCCCCTGCCATGCACACAGATTTCCAACATGGCGACCAGCATGGAAGGTACTCGCCGCTAGGGACAGCACCCCTCCCAAGCAAAAAATATTAGAAAGAGGCCAATGTGAACTTCATTATGAGGCTAATGTTGATCGCAATGGTGATCGCGATCTTGATTGCAACCCTTGATTCAAAGAGTGGTTGCTGTGTCCATCAGAGATAATGGCAGACACTTCGCAGTTGGATGGTTCTTTTTGAAACATTTCTCAATAAATGTAATCGAAAGTATTTGAATTTCCTTATTTCTGGTAAGCTGTGAAATTAATTTTTGGGAGTTTTATCACAGGTTCATTTCGCTGTTGATTTATCTCTTTTTGAAAAACAGCGTATTTTTTATTGAGAATGCAGCAAAACAACAATCATCTCGTATTTTGCAGAACTTATGTTCCGTTTTGACTTTAAACAACTTTTCTGCGCTTCCCTGTGGTCTCTGCGTTTTCTCCTGGCATTTTCTCATTTTCTTTGCATTCCATTTTGGTCTTCGTTCAAATCTCTTCATAATAAATGGTATTGTTTATCTGAACGAGACAAAATAGTGTGTTACATCATAGACACATCAATTTGGCTGCATTCTTTCTTTTATATCCATATACTTTCAATGACAACTTCCGCACGTCATGTAGGATTCTTATTGACGTCACATCTGTCAGAATTTCATCCAGGCAGACTTTGCTGGTTTTTCCTAGAGTTATTTTTGTTGTATTGAATGCCCGGGGGGGGGGGGGGGTACTTAGTATATTTGTCCGACGGGGATGTGCCGTTTTTAAGGGTATCGTTTTCACCAATTTTTTCTAGCACAGGGTATCAAAATGAGGCAATTTTTCTAGAGCAGGTTGTCAAAACAAGTCAGAGGGGAATATTCTGCTAGATTGGGTCGTTTTTCGGTCAAATTTCATTTTCTTGAGTATACTTTTCATCAATTTTTTCTAGAACAGGTTATCATTTTGAGCGAAAAATTCTGGAGCAGGGTAAACAAATTTTTTTTCGTGGGCACACCCCCATACAAATTTAAGTCAAGTACCCCCCCCCCGGGATTGAATGTGCACAGGGAAACCCCAAAATGTGTTGTGCACAGCACAAAAGTAGTGAGACAATATAGGCGTCTTTGTGATATTGCATCTAGGATTTTACGCTGAAAACAGGATTGTATTCTGGAGACAAAGCTTTGAAAATTAATCTGCAAGTTCAATGGGCCTAAACTGAGGTGAATTTTACTTAATGCGCAAAATCTCGTACACCTTTGGCAGCATCCTTTTGTTTTCAAGAAAAATCCATCATAACTTTATAGTCACATTTGAAATGAAAGATGTCCAAAAAACCGTTAACCTGATACCAAAAGTGGGAATAACAGTATACGCAGAAAACATAATATCCAAATGCTAAGCTAAGTAATTTGTAATCTTGTTTCCCCAGCTCCACTGCTATGTGTCTGCCATTGTTTCTGATGCACATGGCAATCACTCTTTGAATCAAGAGTGGCAATCAAGATCAAGATCACTATTGCGATCAACATTAGCCTCATATTGAGGTTCACCTTGGCCTCTTTCTAATATTTTTTGCTTGGGAGGGGTGCTGTCCCTAGCGGCGAGTATGGAAGGTGATGTTATTGCAGGTGAAGATTTGGATGTTATTTTAGACATTTTTGAGTCTGAATCTCTTGACGAAGAGATTGAAATACAAGATGCCTTTGAGGAGGCAGTTGCATAGGTAAATGTTGATGTATTCTGACCTTCTTCATCATGAGTAGAACGTAAACAAGGGAAAGAAGGGGGTGAATATGATGAATGAATCAACGAAGGGTTGTTTGTCAGGCAGGAGAAGCCAAACAAGCGGGTAATCAGATAGAGAGGGTAGATTATGGCAGATAAAGGAAAACTGACATTTATTTTAATTTTCATCTATTTATTGTAGCTTGAAGACAGTGAAATTTCCTGCGAAGTTTGTGGAAAGAAGTGTAGGAGCAAGGGTGGTTTAACAAAACACAAAAACACACAGCATAAAGCTGCTTCAACTAATGCAGTAGAGTCATTTTTGGTAGGGGATTATTGTCAGTTGGTCAACCAGTGTGACATAAGCCTCTCTCAAGATGAATGCTACCCAGATTATGTTAGACATGGGTTCCAGGATTATATATTTGTATATTATCCAGAAGATGATGACCTTGAATCAATTGAGAAGTTTGGAAAGATTAAGACTCTTTACGCATCTTTGGAAAAAAGGGAAATGTTGAACAATTCTATTCAAGCTATTTTGCACTTGTGCCATTAAAAGCTGCAGAATATTTCCCTGGCCTTCCATTCCAATCATCTGTTCTTCTGGCAACCAGATTAGCAGACAAAATTGTAAAATTCTTCAAGGAAAAGAAGGCAGATCACACTCCAACAGCAAGAGCAGTCTCCACCAGCTTATCTATAAAAGAAAAGTCAGCCTTGCACTATCTTGGTGGCTATGTGCTATTTTCTCTAAACAAGAGTTTACGAAGGTCATCAAAATGAAAGTGCGTATCAGGCCAGCAAGCCATAGCATTACTTCAAGCGGGAAAGCAGGGCGAAAATTCACTTACAGCTCATAATTTTGTTGATTGCTAAAACAGAGGAGGCCTATGGAAAATTACCATTGAAGTTGAACAGATTTTTACAGTTGCTGAAATATATTTTAAAAACACTACATCAGGAGATCACATTACCAGAATTGATAAGGATGAGATTGTAAATAACTTGATAAAGAACCACAAAATTGTGACCCTTCTTGGTGAGTGGGTAGGTGATGCAGAACTGGAAGTGCCCGATAACATGTCAAAATACATTTTGTATCAAGCTTTGTTATTGTATACAAAATTAAGATCATTTAGTTTTGCCAAAGATGTCATTAGCAGATACAAGGCACAGAAAAAACTTCTGCAAAGTCGAAATCACTCAGAAAGGAACTAAAACGAAAAACAGACACATCAGAAGTTCATGAATAAATACTTTTTGATTAAAATAGTGCCCTAACAGTTGTTGATGTTAATTAACTGAAAAAGAAATTTTTATGGGATACACATATTTTTTTCATAAAAAACTACCCATAAGAAACTCCCCTCATAACCAAAAATTAGGAAACCCCAGTACAGTCAATCCCCGCATATAAGAACCTACTTTTTTGAGAGCAAGGCTGAAATAGGTTCTTATTTTAAAGGTAATAAGACAAATTTCAAGGTATAACGGTTCTTGTTTAAAGGCTGCCTTGCGTAGGCCATTTTTAGAACATTTGCCAACGATTTGCAGCCCTATTATTTGTTTTAGCAAGGGTTATAATATATCTAATTACCAATGCTAAGCTTTCAAACTGCAAGGGAGGAGATTCAAACTTTAAAAGCCAACTGGGACAAAAATGAATGTATGTTATAAAAGTTAAAATCACCTGAAACCACCTGAAATCACCTGAAACCACCTGAAATCATCTGAAACCACCTGTAAATCACCTGCAAATCACCTGCAATCGCCTGTCATTGTTTTGATGAATGGGAAAAAGTCTTATTGTCTTTAATTTTGATCATTAACACCTAAAAAGGCAAATAATCCTACTGGTGTGATCGGTAGAATACAGCTCAAATCCTTACTGGTCGCTGCGGCACACGGAAATCATTCAATTTCACACTTATCAGCCAATAACGTCGCTAGAAATGAGCACGTGACAAGAATCCGGCGGCTTCCAGTACAATTTCGAGTACCCTCATGAAAAGTGAAATGGCTACTAAAATACAAAATTTAACCGGAATTTTTTTTGATAAATCAGCAGTAGAGGTGTCCCTTCACAGTTTGTAGCATGCTCAAAAAAATATCTCATTTAGGGCCAGAATACCATCCCTTGTCCGGTCGAAGAATATTGACCTTTGTTCAAACATCCATAAAATCCGCTACAATTAAACTGACCTAATATACTTTCTACAACTGAATAATTCACTCACCAATGACTGCAGCATATATTTGGCTCCATTCTGACATGAAATCACTGCTAAAAACGATGAAAAACAACCATTTCCTAGCAAATTTGCACGGCACCTTGCAGTCCATCTTTTTCATACAGCGAGCTCGTTCAACTAGTTCTTGGTAAAGCATCGAGGCTTCTAGTGTCATGGCTCTCAGGTAGAATTTGTGCCATGGCCCTCCCTCATGTTTGTAACAACTGGTTGCAATTGATGAGTTTCATTGTAAGAAACTTCAATCGATTTGCACCTTGGGGAAATGCTGTCATTTTTTCCATGTTAGTTTTGCATTTTCATTGTTTCAAAAGTAATTTTAGGGGCTATATGGATTAATGTTTTGCATAAACAAGTGTCAGTGTTAAATTTTAATGCTGAGTAGATACCTTTCTTCGATTTTACTCTGAAAAATGAATAAACCTAAACGTTGTCAGCAACAGCAAAAATGTGCAAACTCTCTCCATGAACAGTGGGAAAGTTCATCAAATGACATGGTGATGTTGAAGAAGAGGGTAAAAGATGGCAGAGTGTTTCTGAAAGCATTTGACCTCAGGAGAACATCGGCCAAATACTTACAAATTTGCAAGGATTGCCTGAAAAAATGTTGGGAGATGCCAGCCTACACTTCAAAACTACCAGCTGATTACAGCAGTATGCCAGGCTACATAATGGTATGTATACTCTTCATTATATTAAAGTCTCTGCAATGCTTTCCGGCAGTTTAATTCAACTAGGCTTTCTGGTTTTTTCACAGTCGCATCTCATCCATTGCGCAATATGAAGTGAACAGTGTCAAACGAAAAATTCAAAAAGCTTTTCTTTCTGTATTCTATATGTTCTATGCTGCAGCGATTAAACTATTCCCTTTTTGGACTACTGCGTGTGTACAGCCTCAGCGTCTAGCAATTGTGTGTGCCTACCCATCATGGGCGTGGGAGGAAATGAAATTTAGGGAGCTGCTCGATAAAAATCTATTGTTTAAGAAAATTTTGCCCCACTTAAGGCAGATTTCTGCCCGATTCTGGTCGATTTTTGCATATTTTCCCGGTGTTGGGAGGGGGGCTGCAGCCCCCCAGCCCCCTGTCTCCTACGCCTATGCCTATGCCTACCATTAAACATCACATAACGCCTCTCGCTAGCTTAAAGGGCTAACTGGAACTAATCCTTGTTTCATTATTGCGGCTGTAAAATTACATAAAATTTCTTTTACAGATACAGCAAATAATATCCAAGGGATACAAGCCTATTGAGGAGAGTTCAGAGAATAAGAAGTCGCAGCGAGACGTCAATAGATGATGCTCTAAACCCTTCTAAGGTGCACAAAGCTGAGGAAGTCAAAGATACAAGGGATGGCATGGTGCAGAGTTTTGAGGAGGTTGAAATAGCTGGCGAAACATTTTGCTTGGTGCCTAAAAATCTTTCCAGATATGTCCCTCGTGCTCCACCAGATGTGATAGAACTATGTGGTGTGGGGAAGGTAGAGGTAGGAGAAGATTATGCATATGTTCCTGCAAAATTTATATCAAAAGTTGAAGAAAAAATGGCAAACAGTGTGGATCTTCAGCATCAAGTGAAACTCTGCCGAAATCTCATGTGGGAAAAGTATGGCAAATCTGTTGTGCCACCATTTGAGCCTGAAGCAATGAAAGAAATATGTCACGCATCAGGAGCTGACAAACTTTTTGAAACAATTGTTCAAGCCATGTCCACTGATGATCAGTCAAATAGCAAAGAGAAACAAAATCAAAAGAAAGTAGTTGCCATAATCTACATGTTGATGTTTGGGCAATCTCATAAGGCAAACTGGCTTCAGAAGATCGTTGCAAATGAAGTGGTTAGCAAAGGTATGTAATAACAGCAACATTAGTATGTAATTTGCAATTTTAGATCAAGTTGCTACGCTAGCAGTTATCGCTTACTGATGCAATAAAAACGATGTTGCTCTGCGACTGTTTTATTTGGTACCACCTTAAAATAGGTAAGATATGTATTTGTTAGAGCAAGAAAATTTCTAAACAGATGCATGAATTGATAGGATACAAGTTTCAAAGTTTTTGTTTTTATCAAATCTTTCTGCATTCAAGAACATTCTTTGTTCTACTATATTTTTTTCTCGTACTAAACTGTTGTGTGTGAGAAAACAGTTTTAAAATCGGACCGCCACTCAATGCAGAAAACTGTCCTTCTGATGTTTTGGTCACACTCTTCATTTTTCAGTCCAATGATAAAGGTGGAATTTTGATTTTTCTTACATTCAATTGAATATACTGGGTGATTAAAAAAAAGTTAAAGCGTTTGGTAGTCTGTGGAATAAAAATTACGTGGCCGATGCTCAATTCTTGAATGTTAATTGATCAGTCAAAGGCTAACTTAGATGAGAAAATGCTTACTTTCTTTTTATTCACCCGGTATATTACAAAAATAACAGCATAATTTTATTGACAGGGATCAGTGAAACAGGATTGGCAATGCTCAACCAGACAGGGATAGCAGCATCCAAATGAACCCAGAAGCGAGAGCTCAGCAAAATTGCTGCTTCTCATGAAAGAATTGTCTTGGACTTTGTGCAAGATGATTGTGATAAGAACGACCTGCTCGTGCTGATGATCGATGACTACACAAACATACACACGAAACAGCGCCCGAAAGATGAAAAAACGTCGTTTGCTAGGAGTATGGCAACGGTCCTTATCAAAAGATTTTGTGGCATTCCTGCGATCCCCCAAAATGAAAACACCTGTCATCCACTTGGCCTAGATCAAAATTTATTGAAAGCATTTGCGACAGATAGCCTCAAAAAGATCTCAGGGACATATGCATCAGCCATGCCTTTTTGGATTCATTCCGCCTTTTTTGATCCTGAAGCCGAAAGACACAGAGTCAGTGTACATGACTACCAAGAGCAACAATCAACTCGTGCCATGCGTAAAATGACCCACTGCAGACTTGTCGATGAATTAGAGTTGCCTTTGAAAAGTTTCAACAACTTCCTTGTGGCAGCAAAACATGCTATTCATCATGGCCTGGGCAACTACCTTTCAAAATTTGCCTGCCCTCAACCGGGAGACTGGCCAGCTCAATTTTACATGAGACAAATCTAGCACAACCCACCAATTGATGCTCCCAAAACTCTCAGCAATATCGTCCCTTTCATTGGTCCTTTGCATGTACAACTAAATGCCAGAGAATGTGTCTGTCTTTTGCACATCGATTTCTTCAAGAAAGCATATTCTTGGATCTTCGGAAAACGGAAGATATTGGCAAACAAGCCAAAAGCATGGAGAATTTCTTTAATTGAGGAGCTCGTTTATGGAGGCTGGACGTTGGTACGAGATAATGTGATAGTTGCCTTCTCAAAATGCAAAGATTTGCAATACCTGACACTGCTAAATCTTCTCGACAATTATCTCCCACTTGTCCTCTCCATCTATTCCATCATTTTCAAAAATGGCAACACGGAGCAATATGTCGATGCAATGTTTCGATGCTGGATAATGTTCTTCTGTTTCAAGAGGCATCACTACGACAAAGCTCCCCTTGTATGGCTGAGTAATTTCCTCTTCTGGAAAGAGAAAGGCCATCCCCTATATGAAACGATGATGAAACATCTAAATGCTCTGGATGAGTACCCCGTGGAGAATTTCCACTCCCTTTTAAGAGCCCAAACAAATGTCTGCGACGATGGTCCAGTGCTGCAAAAGAAAGCAAGAGCTCTTGATGGAAATAAGGTAGCATCCATGGAATTCCAATCAGTCTTTGTTCCCCATAGGAAGTTCTCATTCAGCCATGACAAGCTAGAGGGGCTCAAATTATCTGCTGCAAAATTCATCATTGAGGTCCTGAGAGAAATAAGGAATAATCCACATTGTGCAATCCAAGTTCCAAGGCCAAAAAGGAAACAAAAGAACATGACGTAATGGAGGATGCCTCAGCTGTATGGAGACACTGTTGTCGGATCAAAGATCCTGCCTCTTGGCTTCCAGTTCCTTGGAACAGGACCAAATCCAAAAAGGTTTGTGCATTTGGGGTAGGTTCGTGCTGCAAGCATTTTCAAAGGGGTACAGTTGGTAAGACCAATTTATTGATCGAATTTGTTGGTTGGGAACTGTTTAAATTGGCCACATGTGTCTGATTTTTCTAATTTGTTGACCATCCGATGAAAAAATTCAAGATGCTCATCAGATCCAATAGTAGCGTCAGGGCCAAATTAAGTTTTGATAACCCAAGTGTTATGAAGATAAATAATTAGCATACAAGATTGATGCATTAGAGGTTATTGAAACACACAATGATTATGAAAAAAGTTTGGTAGTGGCGGCTGTTCGTCAAAATAGATCATAAGAACGAGACATGACATAGGTGGGTGTAACTGTTTATTGTTATGATGACCTTACATTTTTCAATTCATGGAGAAGTTTCAACACAGTAACATAGGCACCCTAGAAACGCAGACACATTGACGCTTTGAAGTATTGGCTTGCGTAAATATTTTCCCATTTGCAGGGTGTGTGTAGCAAGGGGATTTGTCATTTTGCCGCACAGAACCTTCTTGATTTTCAGTAACCCTTCGTTACTCTTTTGCTGCAGAAGTTGTGATGCAGGATGCACCAACAAGTCAGAGAAGTCAAAGATTCTCCATGGTTGTGGACATTCTTTTCACGAATCATGCTCTCCATCTGGGTGCAGCACATGTCACATATGCAAAGATGGAATCATACGTGCAATTGAATCTCTCACACAGAAAGCAAGTGATGCTATAAAGAATGTGGAGGCAGGTAGTGCCAAAGACAAAGAGAAGGATGGAAGTAAACTTGGTGATGACGATGACGATGAAGAAGACGAATCGTTGGACAATGATGATCCAAAAACGCCAGCATATGTGAATGATTCACTGTTAGAGTTGAAACGCGAAATCGTAAGCTGGGGACTAATTGATGGACCATAAATGACCAATGTAAGTATCTTCTATTTGGCAATCTTGTATGGTGCAATGATAAATGCAAAATTGTGTTTTCATGTACATGCATACATTCAATTTTCATGTAAAAGAAAAACTACCTTGGGTACTAGAGCCTTAATGAGAAATTGGGGGACGGTACCCGAACAATTTATTAAGGCTCTGATACCCAGGGTAAAGAAAAACGACCTTACATACTTCACTATGAAGTCAGAGGAATGGAAAAAAACTCTATAAAATTAGCACCAAGAGGTAAATTCAGACAGAGAAAGCAAAGAAAATATTCATTAGAAGCTTGAGTGCTCCAATTTTCAGAAATTGTAATAATCATTGGTCATATTTTATATTTCTTTCAAAAAATGTGTATATGACCGAGAAAATACCTACAGCATAGTTCATACTGCAGAAACTTTCATCAACAGCGTTGTCTATCAAAGCTTACATTTCTTTCTAGGTCAATATCTTGGCTCAATGTCACGGGAATCTAAAAGCAGAGATATCCTTTCAGATAGTATTGCAACTGTTATGGCAATACCCTTAGTTCTTAGTATTCCTTTCTTCTTAGGAATGTTTTGTGTTTTATAAGCTAGGGGTTGTAGTTTCTCGTCTGAGAGTTTTGTGTTTTGGATAACGTCAGGTATTGCCACAACAATTGACAGTACAGGTGCTGACAGGAAACAGTTAACTATCCCATTTCGCCAGGCTACAGTTGCCAGTTTGGCGAACAACATTAAGGTCTTGGTTGTGTGTAAGATCTCTCTTACACATAATTTCGAGATTTTGCAAAGGACTAAAACTTTGAAATGAACTATGCAGTGAAAGATTTCAAATTAAAGAAATTATCCTTGCATTAATGTTGAGGGATGCGGTCTGTAAAACGGTACCCGAATGTTGGCAACCCCTTGCCGCGGGATTCGGGCTTAATTTGTTGGATTCCTATCACTTTTGGGAAGGTGCGGTTATTTAGAGGCAGCCATGAATAAAGGACAAACCTGGCAATCCCATATCTGGGAGGATAAAGTGCAATCAAAGCATGTCTGGCTGAGAATTTTTTCAAAATTTCCGAGGAAATAATCAAAACACAATAAGAACCCGCAAGTAAGAAACCACTTTTTAAAAGTATGCAAGGCGAAAACAAAACCAAAAGGTGCCTCAAATAACCCTTTGTGATGGATTTCATCAAAAACCAAGTTGACTGGCAACAACAAAATTTTCAAATTTTTGGAAATAGCATGTTGCTCTAATCTAGCAGTATGATCTATGCACAAATTATTTCGTTACTGTTTAAGGTTTTCCTATTTGCCACAATAACGGAAAAGGATTTTTGAAAAACAATTAAAAGGGTTTATGGAGGGGGGAAGAATTATACGTAAATGATATCTATCGAATAGGGCAGGATTCACAAAAAAACGGGTATATGCCCAGTAGGTAGTAAGGCTCCTTTCAATAGAGAGGAGGGAGCAGGGCCAAAGGAAGTATGTCAAAGTTGGGGGCACGACAACTGAAGGGCACTTTTTCATGAAACTATACCATGGGTACAAGAGCCTTAATAAAAAGTTGGGGCTGTGTTACCCAGGGTAATTAAACAGAAGGGGCACTTGCTGAAAATAGAAAGGGCGCTTCTTTCCTTCTTTATTTAGCTCCCCGGTTCCTGCGTCTACAGGAGGGGGGCCAAAAAGATCTCTTTCATGGTGGTACCGAAGTTGTATTGTTAAAGTTTTGAACAAACTTATCATTGTTTTCCTATGTTTGCAACGTATCAACAACACACAAGACCCAAAGACCATGGCACAAATTCTACCTGAGAGCCATGACACTAGAAGCCTCGTGCTTTTCTGAGAACTAGTCGAACGAGCTCGTTGTATGAAAAAGATGGACTGCAAGGTGCTGTGCAAATTTGCTAGGAAATGGTTGTTTTTCATCGTTTTTAGCAGTGATTTCATGTCAGAATGGAGCCAAATATATGCTGCAGTTATTGGTGAGTGAATTATTCAGCTGTAGAAAGTATACTAGGTCCGTTTAAGTTCCAGGACTCGCATTTATTCGAGAAGACATGTAGGCCCATATGACACCTCTGTTGAAATCACTAAAAACTGCTTGCGATTTCGAGATCTAAAAGCAGCGAATGTATTTAGGTTATTGCTTAGGGCATTACGCATAATCGCTGACATTTTCATCATTATATCTTATTTGTAGCGGATTTTATGGATGTTTGAACGAAGGTCAATATTCTTCGACCGGACAAGGGATGGTATTCTGGCCCTAAATGAGATATTTTTTTGAGCACGCTACAAACTGTGAAGGGACACCTCTACTGCTGATTTATCAAACAAAATTCTGGTTAAATTTTGTATTTTAGTAGCCATTTCACTTTTCATGAGGGTACTCGAAATTGTACTGGAAGCCGCTGGATTCTTGTCACGTGCTCATTTCTAGCGACGTTATTGGCTGATAAGCGTGAAATTGAATGATTTCCGCCTGCCTCAGCGACCAGTAAGGATTTGAGCTGTATGCTGTGATCGGTAGTTCTTAGGTCTCACGCTGTTTGTCTCATTCAAATTGCTTTGTGATTGAACTTTCTCAGAATAAGAAAATCATTTGAAATTTGTAAAAGCTTGTTCTTTAACCCTTGAACTTAAGTTGCTCGTAAAATAGGCTGTATCTGCGAATACATTCATTTTTATTTACTAATTGTGCATTTCCCGGCCTGTATGTTTCAGCGTCATTATAAAGATGAAACAATGGAACCAACGCCATCCCATCTATCCCCAAAAGGGGCATTCATATACTTTGCCATATTCCTTCCATGCAACATAGGAGATGAAATTAAAGATGTACCTTGTTGGTATCATTCTATCAAACCAAAATCTCGTACATCTTTTAGAAAAATTCTTTGTTTTAAGAAAAATGTCTGAAAATCCCAACAAAAACTTGTACCCTTTTTGATTACAAAGTCCACTTTGTAATCTAAGAAGGGGCTTCGATGTCAGTCAGTGAGAAAGAAAGAAAGAAAGTAAGTAACCCACTTCCGTCACGCTCGTTAAAGCGATTGATTAACGTTTTATCTCAGCTAATTGGCACTGAAATAAAGAAAGCGCACATAAAGCGCATACAAGACAGAAGTTTCCCGCGATCCTATAGGAACATTTGACGTCGGCTTATTTCATGTTAGACAGATTTGACACCTTAAGATGGATAAATCACCAAGATGTTTACCCTGACGCAACAACAAATTTACCCAGAATTGGCACGTTCTTGACTTCATTAGCAGCTCAATTATGTCAAAACAATCGTTTTCTAGAACGAACGAATCATTAGCCTTATTGATAGTACTCATTATGCAAATAAGTCAACTTTAGAGGATGATGTAACCGGCGGCCGGCACAGAGGCTAGCATTCGCAGCATCACCGAAGGTAGAAGGATCCCCCTCCTACACAGCTACAGAAAGTTGCAGAATCCCAGCAAACAATGGCGCCATTGACAGGGGGGAGGCACGAGATCACACTGAACCAAACCATCTTCATGCATATTATTCTGCACAGAGGTTATCTTCGTGACTGCTTGTCTCAAATTAGATGCCCGCGAATAGCAACAATTGAAACGTTCTGTTGGGTTCTGCATAAGTAATTTTGCGTTATCGTAAATCTCACATGACATCTCATTTGACACAAATGCACCAATAGTTTTGTGCACGAACTAAGCAATCTAGGGGTAATGCCCGGGGGGTCTACCTTGGAGAAAAACAACGGGGATGTGCCTGCCAGAACAAAATTTTATGACCCTGTCCTGGAATAAAATTCTGAAAACATAATACCTGTCCTGGAATAAGATCGGGAAAATTGATGGTTCTCGTGAAAATGACGTTACTAAAAGTACTTCTCGCTAATTGCCAACGCTACTAACATTTTAATTTAATAAGTTCATGAATTGGAGTAACTTTTTAAATGATGATCTGATCTGTCCTGGAAAAAGTAGCTCTAAAGGACACACCGGTCCCGGAATCAAGGTGCAAAAGGTATAATCCTGTCCCGGAATTTTCAGCCGAAAATGACACCCTATTGGCAGGCACATTCCCGGGTGGTTATTGTATTATGTAGACCCCCCGGGGACTTTTGTTTATTGCGTATCATTCTCGTTTGACATAAAGACCAAAATATTGCCTTTGATGCGGTTCTTTTTCTTATACAAGGCGCTTGATTTTCCATTGAAGGCGACTTTAGCAGCAACACTCATCCCTCTGGCTGTAGCTAAAAACAGCATCTACGATCATTTGGGGTTATGAAGAAATCAATATTCAGATATTCTTAGCTTGTTTAGCTCAGGACAGACTTTGTAATCATCCAAAAGGATCTTATGTTTGAATGAGTGATAGACCTCTTGCAGCTGATACAAGAAAGAAGAGGGACCAAACTTACCATCAGAGCCTTCAGCAGCCATGATTTGCTCTTTTTGCTTTACTCTTGTGTCATCGAGCCAAATATAATGGCTGCGGTCACACTGGACGTTTTTACCTCGCTGTATACCTTCAAAATAACAGGTTAACTACGCTGTGATATGTGTCCGCATTTCTTTTTCACTGATAACGTTGTTACAGCGCTTTGGTCCTGAGAGCTGATTCTATAAGAAAACAATCAGATGCAAAACTACGGGCTAAACAAAGTCCCGAGCTATATCTCAGCGTTGTTTTGGAGAATAGACCAATCGCTGCCTTGCGTAGTTGTCACATGATACATCATATCACTGTGTGACCGGGCGTCATTGTGCCGTTAGATTGTCGTACTTTCTGGCGACAAAAACAAATTGCAAGCAAGTGCAGCAATTCAAATTAAAACGGGAAAATACAGTAGTGTGACCGCAGCCAATGAGAACGATTTGCTACGGTCAATCTAACTTAAACCAAATTATAAATGAGACTCCGGTAATCAAAGCAATGTGATTGGTTGTTTCAGAAAGGCAATTCAAATGAAAGGAAAATCAAAACTATGTGATTGGTTGCTTTTGAAGGATGCTTTCAAAGGTTACCATACGAACAGGATTTGTAAGCGATATGATTGGCTGATCTGAAACAATCCACCTAGAGGCAATGATATGAACAGGTGTGCAAACAAAGGGTGCTGTTCATATCAAGGATGTAGTACTGTTTTGTGTTACAACAAAAACCCATTCATGAAACCATTGTATCAGAACAATTTAATTGTAATCAAGGTGCTGCTGGTTGTTGCTGCAAAGCAAAGGTGTGATAATCTTTGACACTAAGGTGTGATAATCTTTGACACATAGTGAATTTAGGAATCTCAAGTAAACTGTCAGGTACTAAAACACCGAAATTCTCATGCAAAATTAAGAAACTTTTGGTTCTAAGTTTGTTATAAAAAACCTGTATTTGAAACATAAGCTTCGTGGCGGCCATGACACTTAAATGCAAATTCCCTATATATTGACACAGGCAACAGGATAAATAGTTGTAAAATTATAATGTAAATACTTGCCTCACGTTACCAAAATGTCTTTTTCTTTGTTTTCTGTCTGTTCTGGTAACAAATGTGCACGAACAAGTGATTTTAATATTGATATGCGAGGCCTGAAAGTTTCTTCGGACGGCCATCTTGGAAATAATGTAACGACTGCCTAGCCTCGATTTTGGTCCGTTCAAAAGCGAAGAGAAGGGAAAGAGAGATAGGTGGGCAACAAATGGCAATAGAACAATGAAAGTAACCAATGAGAATAACCATTTCTGATCACATGATTCACACAGGCAAGTCACAGCCCTCGCCCTCACAACTAATCGCTTTTTTGCTATGTCAGCGGGAAAAGCTTTGATAAGTTCTTTGCCAAAGCTGTTGATAGGCAAGGGTGTATGCCCTTTCTTCGAAGCAGCATCTGCGTAAGCTTTGTAGGCCAATTCAACTTGTACCTTCCTGTCTTTTGAAAGTGCTAATAGATCGGAGATCAAGCCAGTATGCGCCCTAAAGAAACATTTCCCAATAAAAGTAACAAAGCTCGAAGTTCAAATGAATTTAAAATGATAGGAATATTCTTGTGCAAGTAATAATAGAAAGAATTATGGCAAAACATACCCTCCATCGATTCTGAACTGGAGTGCCCTGCTGGAATCCATTTTCTGCTTTGAACTCAAAGAACTTGGCACTAAAATTTTGTGCAGTCACCTGATTTAGCTGCGGCTATCTACCATATTTGGAAGTCGATTTGTGACCCAGCTGTGCGATGACGGGACAAAGGGCTGTTATTCGTTGCCCACCTATCTCTCTTTCCCTTCTCTTCGCTTTTGAACGGACCGAAATCGAGGCTGGGCAGTTGTTACATTATATCCAAGATGGCCGTCCGAAGAAACTTTCAGGCCTCGCATATCGATATTAAAATCGCTTGTTCGTGCACATTTGTTAGCAGAACAGACAGAAAACAAAGAAAAAGACATTTTTGGTAACGTGAGGCAAGCATTTACATTATAATTTTACAACTATTTATCATGTTGCCTGTGATATTGACTATGAGTCGCAATCTCAAACTCGGTCTCCAATTTTGAGTGATTTTGGTCTTGGTTTGGATATTTATCCATGCATCTGGATATTTTTGAAAACGCATCTTTTTTAGCTTTCACGCCCACAAGTGGACGGCGTTTTCGGTCACCCAGTTTCAAGTGTCGCAGGGTTTTCGCGTGAACAGTTTCAAAGATGCTCCTCGTGTGGATGCGGAATGCATAATCTTTTTATATGGATAGGTCTATAAATATATTAGACTGATAATACAAGTTCGTAGACTCATTACATAAGTCCCTCTAACTTTCCCTGTTGTTGTTGTTGAATATAGCTTCTGTGTTGTAGCGACAAGTCTGCAGGGGGAGCAAAACAAGAGACTGTTTTGGAATTAGTCTAACCAGTTCGTAGTTATCGCCATACAAATGGTGTTGTTGTTGCTGTTGTTGTTGTTGCGATAACTGGGAATATAGTCTTGAAATTTATATGGAGCATAGAACTTTTCAAAAATATCCGGATGCGTGAGGACGTAGCTTAGCTTTTATACAATTTAGATAAACTACCAAAATCAGCCCAATGAGACCACAAAGCAATTTGAATAAGACAAAAGGTGTGAGACCTAAGAACTACCGATCACACCAGTAGGATTATTTTCCTTTTTAGGTGTTAATGATCAAAATTAAAGACAATAAGACTTTTTCCCATTCATCAAAACAATGACAGGTGATTGCAGGTGATTCGCAGGTGATTTACAGGCGGTTTCAGATGATTTGCAGATGATTTCAGGTGGTTTCAGGTGATTTCATGCGGGTATTTGAATATGAACCATTTCTTTTCATTGTCACTCAATGTGTGACTTTTTAATCCGAGATCCTAGTTTGGTAGCATTGTGGGCATCATCACTTTGGTCAAATCATCTACTGTGTCTTCATGTTGCTGAAGTGCATTCTCAGATGCACTTAAAAGGATGATAGCATTGACTTTGACCTTTTTTGCAATTTCAGCACTCTGCAGCAAGAATTCTCTTTGGTTGATTCTTTCTTGAGTTTTAACTTGCATTGAAAAAACAGATACTTTTTTTCCAAAATTGCTGATCAAATAGGCAAGTACAACATAACTTTCCCTGATGAGGGTAGGGCATACAGGACTTTGAGGTATATAGAGAGGTCTAGTTCCTCTACCTCAACATCCAAAAAATGAGCCTGCCATTTCTTATATATCCTTATAAAAAATGTGTGTATCCAGTATGTACATATCAGGGAGCTGATGCCAAAATGTTACAATATTTTTGAGGATTGTATACATTTTCCAAGTTGCGTAAACATCTGAGCTCTTCCTTCTGCAGATAAATCAGGTACATAGAAGGAATCAGATGTATTAGACATTGACACAGACAAAGAGAATTATGATGAAAAGAAAGAGCCTGAAAGTGAGGATAATCAAGAAATTATAGATGAAAATGATAATGAGTACGAAATCTTGGATGAGAGTATCAATGCGGAAGTGGATGAGGACCTATTAAGATATTCCTTCTCCAAAGATGCAAATATTCCCCAATATAAACTCTGATGCATTGGCCCCCCAATAAATAAAACAATCAAATAGCCTTTGGTAGTAGGCATTCATGTCAAGTATGTGACCCTCTTTTTTAATCATTCTCTGCAAAGGACCAGTTATGAGCTTGTCAATCATACGATAGCTCTGCAAGCAGCCATAAAAGAAGGAAATTGAAGATCACACTGGACAGCGGATAACAGCTTGTTTTCCTTGTGATATCTTTCAAAGAAAACCCTTTAAATGTTCTTCAAGGAAAAATGTGCCAGCATCATCATATTACAACATGTTAAATCGATTTCCAAAAAATGGATCAAGAGGAATTTCAGTGATATTTGTTTCATTTCATAAAAAGCTTTGAAATTGCATCATCCTTCCTGGCTTCTCACATCCCCTTTCCTGTGCAGATTTGCAAACGGTGCGTATAACCATATAGACCCCAGATTCTCCTTTGCTATAGTCCCCATTTGCCAATGACCCAAATTTGTTATCCCCCAACATAAAGTGTCTCAAATTTTGCAGCAGACCTGAGCTTGATCAGCAAACCAACAAGAACATGCATAAGTATTTGTTAACTCTGGACATCTTTCCTCTTCTGACAGTGGCTCCCATTCTTCAACAAGTGTTGGTAAAATTTCTTTCCTGCAATTGGTGAACAAATTATTGAATTTTTTCACAGCACATCTGTCAAACATTACGTTTTTAATGCTTTTCACAATTGTTTTTACAGTGTTGTCTTCCTTTTCCTGATCTTTGCCCTCACTCTGCCTTGCAAACATAGCACACACATCTTCAAAAACATTTTCCAACACTTTCAACTGAGAGTGACATGAAGGCAAGTATTCAAATTTTCATGCTACAGCTACTTATCCTGTTGCCTGTGGTTATAGAGACTATGCTCTCAAATCAATGTTGACAGATCCTTGTCATCCGGCTCCAAGTTAAAGTCTCCAAGGACATTTACATTGCTAAATCTAGAATATCTATATATCAAATAAGAGGCCCTTTGCATGGAGAGCTGGCATGAACTCTTGTCACCATGAGACCCAACATGAAAATTTCAAAATACGTGGCAAAGGCGATTTGGTTTCCATAGAGCCCAATATGAGAAAATTTTGTTTACATGAGATTTTCATCCTATGTCCATGCCGGCATGTCGCCCCAAAACGAAAGTTTCATGTGGTGCCAACATCATGTAAAAGACCAGCACCCGATATGAAAACAAGTGCCGGCATGACGGGTCTCATGTAGAGGGCCTCTGAGATCAACCATTTTTGTATTCTGACATTTAACTCCAAATGTCAGCCTCATTTGGAGACAGGTCTGACAATTCAAATTTTTCAGCTACTGGGTGTCCCCAAAAAACGCAACGGATTTGATCGGGACTAGTGAAAATAATTTAGGTCAAATCAATCCAAAATAATTTTTAATATTATCCTTAATAGCTAACTTGAAGATAGATGCCTTGTTTGCCTGATTCAGACTGACAAATCCTTTCAGAAGGACCATATCCTCCTCCAATATGTACTCCTCTTTTCTTCCTCTTCTGACACAAATTTGATGAGCCATAGATACACAGATTTGCAAGGAGCTGCCTTCTTTGCTGCTTTGCTGGATCTGAAACTCCATGAGTCATTGCAGAATGACTGCAAGTTCAAGGAGCATAGAAAAGGAAAGGGAAAAGAAAAAGGAATGTAAAATTGACAAATTTGAGCGGAGTGACAGCTATCATCACTTTTACTATCTAATGGCTAAGGGGTTTGAGTCAAAACTTATGTACGAGTCTATGGAAGAGTTTGTCAGCCAGCGGACATTGCAAATTGCTGCCACTGCAACACACAAAGGCCGGCTTGGTTCAGACTTGAAGTTACTCCAACAAGGTGTCGTAATCATTTATAAGGATGAAATCAAAAGTTCTGTGAAACTTGTGAATGGTGTTCAATCATTTGTTTTCAGAGCAAAGTGCAAGGGCATTAATGTTGAAGTTAATTGTTTTTGGGGCAACATTAGAGTGCCTTAAAAGGGAATCAGAGACATTGTTTACAATATAACGTGCATCGGATCAAACAAGGAGAACTGTGGGGAAGCATATATAGGTGTGTCAGCTCGAAGCTTGGGAGAGAGAATACACCAGCACATAAACAACTATGAAAAGGAAGATAAGAACGTGATGCTGTTCAAACATATGAAAGAGAGGCATGGCTGTGTTAAGCAAGAACTTTTGATGGATAAACTAGCGATGTGTCCCGGTGATGTAATGCTGTGGCAGGTGACAGAGGCAGTTTTCATCAGTGAGATGGCACCATCTTTGAATTCCAAAGAAGAATGGGGAAACACAAACGTCCCACGCCAAAGACGCAACAACAACAACTTATTTTGATTATTGTTACGTTTGTATTGTTCATTCGTCAAATAGAAATTTGAACACGTTTGGAAACTGAAACTGATCGAAGTTTGGAAACTGATCGAAGAATCAAATCAATCAGTCGCTGAAGAGGCCTCAGAGGTGAGGTGAAAGCTCGCACGAAAAAAGAAAAAGCGCAATGAGTGAAAATAATGGCAAGTAGAACCAATTTAAATTTTATAAATAGCCTTAGGTGCAACACTCGGGATCAGATACAAATTCTTTCGAATTCAATACAAACTAGACAAACAACAAATTTCCATTGTAATTCTAGCTGAATTGACCAGATTTCTTATTTTGACGATTCAGATGCTGCATAAAGAGATTTGGCATATAAAGCATGCTAAATGCAAACATTCCATCAAAGAAACTTTTTTGCAGAAGCCCATTGAGTTTGTGGTACCTATAAACACATATTAATTGCAAATTCAAACACAAAGTAATTTCAATACGGTAATAGTCTGGAATGTGTTATTCAAACCTTGATATCCCAGAAACTGAATAAGATATTGAAAACCAGAAAAGATTACACACTCATATCTATGTTCTATCAGCAGGGTATAAACATAGGGCTCAAATCTTTCATGTCTTTAGAAAAGTGGGTGTTTTCTCTGACTTTTTCTTTGAGTTGAGTGGCTTAAAAGGAACTTATGGCACTTTGCTATAAATCTGCAGTGGAAATTGGTTGAATTCTTGATTTTTTCCAAAATTATAGCAATTTGATTATTTTTGAAAAAAATCGTTGAAAATTCCAATCGTCTGATCCTGAAGTATAGAGGAAAAACATAAAATCTTCAAGGAGATCATATTTACGAAGGCATTCCATATAGTAGCAAGCTGAACTATGCAGCTTTTTTGGTGAATAGGATTTAGAAATATGATGGCGTCATAGCATCAGATTCAATAAATGCTGCCATTTTGAAACTGATCGAGATATCAATAAATTTCCACGGCAGATTTGCTGCAAAAAACCCGAAGTTGCTTCCAAGCCATTTATGTCAAAGAAAATTGTAATAGAATTTTACGCTGACTATTTCAAAGATTTGAGACAAATTATGTTTGTTCTGTCTTATTGTTTAAACAAAGATGAAGGAGACTCCATTTGAAATTGAATAAGAGGTTGTGCCAGACCCAAGACATCTTAAGATCAGCTTATGTTTTATACTTCTTCTATTTCAGACTGTTAACTAGAGTTCTGCTGTTGCCATTTAACGAAGTTGGCTTTGTGACATCATTTCAGTCAGGGATGGAATATGATAACAAATTCAAAAATGCAAAGCGATATGCAAAAAAAGGCCTACTTGTCTTGATGAAGCAGCATTGGGTATGTGAAGATGACACGAACTGGCTCATCGATGAAAATGGCATCGTCAATTCCATAGATGAAAAGTTGAGCGACGTGTCGGATCAACAATTGACAATGAATTACGGAAGAGCGCTTTTTCTACTGTTTAAGGCAAGGTGGTATTACAATTTATGTGTCCAGAGCTCATCGGCGATCATCAGCAATACTGTAAGAAAACAAGTTTCTCGTGAAAACACAATTTGGACGATAAAGGGCTTTCCTCACCATTTCTGTGTTTTAGTACAGATATTGATATTGAATCAAATAATCTTTGAGTCAAAGCTGCAGTGATGCAGAATTTCGTGCCAAAACACTAGCCGAATTGGTAGACAATGGACAATGGGCAACATGAGAGTGTCTTAAAAGGGTATCAGAGTCATTGTTTACAAGATAATGTGCGTCGGATTAAACAAGGAGAACTGCGGGAAGCATTACGGGTGGGCCAAAATAAACTATGCACTTTTGGCAGGCCACGATAAATCGTACACAGGACGGATGTTGAAGATTTATGACTTAAAGGGCGTATGTTGACCAGCATGCATTGCGCGAAGTGTTTTCTCTCGCTCTTCACAGCTCCAGAATTTCTGACTGTCATTAATTCAGTGGCAGTTTTAATCCACGAAATCTTCAGCCATATTTGCAGTTGAGGCCACCTACAGGTCTTTTTTGGCAAAATCAAGTATCGCTTTGGTATCTTGGCTACTTATTTCATGCAAAAGCACTTTTATTCGTTCTTTTTGGACACCTGGACTGTAGATGCTGCAAGCTTGAAAGCCTCTTGAAAGAAGCCAATTTCCACGATAGGAAACCTTCAAGTATCGGCTTTAGATGGACACTAGAAGTTGCTCAATAGTTGTACGAATGATGGACGATGACGACAGGTTAGTTTTTACAGTTTATACTTGCCTTAGTTTGCCCAAGTTGCCAGCCCCAGCCCATCTGTATAGGCCTATTTACACTAAAAATGAAACGAGCGGCGAAAACCTCTCAGGCATTCTGTTTCAGAGTTTTCAGCTGTTGATATCGACAGGAGAAATTATTTTATTCACGTTATATTATGTCAGTACACCAATTTTGCCAGTGCTTGTAAGAAGGCAAGACAAATCACAAAAATACTTCAATCTTTTGGCTGTGAAGCAAATATTGATTCATTTCAATCCATTGAGTACTCTTGATGCTGTGAATTTTTCAAAAGTAGGAACTTTTTTCTGGTTCACCCGGTACAGCACAGGCCTCAAGAAGATTTTGTAAGGAATCACAAAAAGTTTAAAGAATTCTTCATTCTAAGAATCATAATTGTCAATCTGTGCCAAGCCTGTCAAGTGTATGTTTCTTTGTTAGGCAGATGATCTAGAGAGTTTAGGCTTTGAGTGCTTTGGTGTTATAGCAAAGCCAAGAACAAACTTGTTTGGAGAATTTGGAACTGTGAAGGGGAAAAATTCATATCTGGCTGCAATGCATACTGGGAATTTTTAAGTAAAATAAATGGTATGTTTTATTTACACACCTAACTGCTTTATCTATCTAACAGTATATCTTATTTCATAAATTTGTTGATGTACCGGGTGAGCCAGAAAAAAGTTCCCACTTTCTAAAATTCGTAGCACCACAAGTACTTCATGGATTTGAATGATTCAAATTCTAGTTGAAAGCCATAAGATCAAAGTATTTTTGAGATTTTTCTCGTCTTCTTACGAGAACTGCAAATATAAGTAAATTCAACTTTACAAAAATTTCATGGCTGCAAAATGACGGAAAAAGGCCTAAAACACTTGATCAAATCGATAGGACTCTCCTCACACAGAACAATACGCACATGCGTTTCACCTCTCTCAAGAGTTACGACGGTTGTAATTTACGGAATCCGGAACTACGGAATTTGGGAATCACGGAACTATGGAATTACGGAATTCGGAACTGCGGAATTACGGAACTGGGTCACAGGTATAAATTGCGGAACACAAATGTTCTTATATTTTATGGGCCAATGATGAATATTTCTCGAGATATGATCAGTTAGGGGAACATTCAATTTTTGTTGCTTTCAATTTTTAGAGGTATAATCAAGTTCCTTAAAAACGATTCTCACCATACAATTTGCCTGCCCCCAAAATGGAGGTCTTCCAAATCCGGTGTTTCTCGGAAATCTGCTCTCTATTTTTGAAAGAAGCTTCAAGACTCGACAAAGGCAGAATACCTTATCAAATAAAATCTGGAATTGTAAAATGGTTTGGTTTCTCATTATTTATTTAATATTCAATGTCCATCCCGGTCCATCCATTGCGGTCAGGTTTCCATTGGTTTCAGGACAGGAATCAATAAAGCATTTGTGAAAACGGTAATTCAATAGCCAATACACCTAAGCATATAAAATATTTTAAAGATAATTCAGAAATACACTAAGACTTTTTAAATGTTTCGATGTTCATCTTCTTCAGTCATTGTTCGTACAATGATTTGGGGACCTACCTATAAACGTAGATTACAATAGGGTAACAAAAGAAACAACTTAACGAGGGCTAGCTAATACATATGTTCCCAACTGATCTATAAAAAGCGGGTGGGCCGGAAACGCAAAGAGAAGCAATGGTGAGATAAAGATGGACTTAATACAGGAGCCAGTTCAGTTGGGAGCATATGTATTAGCTAGCCCTCGTTAAGTTGTTTCTTTTGTTACCCTGTTGTAATCTACGTTTATAGGTAGGTCCCCAAGTCATTTGTTAAAACAGTATTCTAAATACTTCTAGCAAGCTCTGGATCATGATTACAACATTCTTGATGATTGGGTGGTCTAGAAAGTGCATTTTGGAAGCATAGGTTCCAAATCTTTAAAAAGGCTGGTGTAAAATTGAGTGACCCATTTCTTTGAACTGATTTACTTCAAAGAAACTTTAGCTATTTGTCTATAATTCTACCGTTGGACTTTTCTGAAATTTTCAATATTTTCAGAATTAGAATATTGTTCTTCTTTTTCAAGAATTCAAGAAACATTTTCAAAAAAACTTGAAACCATCGTATTTTCTAAACTTTTTGACGCAACAAGAATTAATTTCGAAGAAAACCATAGTTTATGAATGCCTACAATATGGTATCAAGCAAAAGTCTGCCACTCTTCTGGTTTATGATTTAGAAAATTGATGATGTCACATCCTGAAATGAGTTGGAATATGAAATACGCTGTAATTTCGAAAAATATTCAAGATTTCTGCAAAGTCCAACGGTAGAATTATAGATATGTATCTAAAGTTTCCTTCAAGCCAATTCAATCATTGAATTTTACACCCACCTTTTTACGCTGAGTTAAAGATTTGGAACCTATGCTCATTTTGGACAAAGTTTCCAGTTTATCCTATTCAGCAATGTGACCTTTACCCATTCTAGATCGCAGTGTGTGCCACAGGAATGTTAATTGGTCACAGCAATGGAACTTGAATGCTTACAATAAAGTAAAACACATTTATCAAAATATAAAACACTCAAACTTGAGATTTCTAGATTCGAAAGTAACTTCAGCACACATTTTTCGTACATAAGAAACAGCTTAAAACAGTATGCTCAATTTTCGAAAGTCCAGAAAGAAGAAATGGTGCTACAGTAAACTAATCTTTAATAATAAACCAAGATGCCGGGCTGGTAGATAGTTTCATGAATGTTAGAAACATTGGTGGTGGCATTAGGGATGACAGAACCAGTGCTCGTGCAGTTACAATGCAACTGATGTACAATTAATCGATTTCTAAATCCTAAATGACCAAAAAACATTTAATAGAAATTTGATTGATGTTTTTTTATCACTTCAGTTTCAAGAAAATTTCAATTAACCTAATTATACCTCTAAAAATTGAAAACGACAAAAATTTAATGTTCCCCTAACTAATCATATCTTGAGAAATATTCAGCATTGGCCAATAAACTATATAGAGCATTTGTGATCCGCAATTTATACCTGTGACCCAGTTCCGTAATTCCGCAGCTCCGAATTCCGTAATTCCATAGTTCCGTGATTCCGGATTCCCAAATTCCGTAGTTCCGGATTCCGTAAATTACACCCGTCGCAAGAGTTACAAGAAATTGATTCTCAAACAGATACTAAAGATTTTCAATCCCATGGCAATAGATGTGCAGACGATATCTCTCACCCATGAGAAATTGCATTTTCTCTGTTGTTCTGAGCGAGGAGTCCTTTATGATTTGATCAAGCATTTTAGGCCTCTTTCAGTCATTTTGCAACCATCAAGTTTTTGTAAGCTTAAATTTAGCAATTTTTCCAATGCTCTTAAGAACGCGAGAAAAATCACAAAAATACTTCGATATTTTGGCTGTGAAGCAAATATTGATTCACTCCAATCCATTTAGTACTCTTGATGCTATGAATTTTCAAAAGTGGGATCTTTTTTCTGGCTCACCCGGTATATATTCTGCCTGCAAGCTCTAATAGCATTATCATTGTCAGTCTAAAGTAGTTTTAATACAAGATGAAATGTGAAGCAGGTGAAATGGAGGCAAGACAAGAAATTGTACCTGAAAATTATGGATTGAAAAGGTAAATAGCTTATAAAACAGGCAGCCAACGAAACAGTGTTTAATTCCTTTGCCCTTTAGTTTCAGCCAAAGAAAGATCAAAGGACACGTGGGAAAATATGAGGCAGAGAGTGCAAGATAAATTAAATGCTGCCTTCAATGGTATGTATCCTGCCAAAAGGTTGTTTAGATTAAAACTTCTTCAAGATATGATCTATATGGCAACTCATTGTTTTCAAGCGTTGATATTGGTACTTTGAGACCAAACATGTAGATCCTAAAAGTTCAAATTTGCCTCCTCCTGCAAACCAGAGCTTTAGCCATTTTGCCTAAGCAATTTTTTAAGGCACCGTGTATAAATCTATGATAGCCTTGATAAAATTTGAACAACATTAGATCTTGTGTTATTCTGTTTTCCAGAAGGCACCCCACAGTCACCTATTGGGAAGTTTCTCAATTTTTCATTAATTTCAGTTCTTAATTTCGATGTGGTTCAGGAATTTGCTTAGGCCAAAAGGTTTGCAGGAGGAGGCAAATTTGAGCTTTCAAGACTGATATATCTGCTCTCAAAGCACCAATACCAGCAAACGAGGTATCTTTGTTCAAGTTAACTATCGGGGAACATTTTGAGAGTTATTAGCCATTGATTAAAGCTAAATTTACATCACTGGAGTCAAGCAAATCTGTATACATTTTTGGGACACCCGGTACATTTTCCACAAAATTTGAAAAACATCCTTCTTGAAAAAGAGGCTTTGGACACGATTTGAGTCAATATTTAACAGACAACTATTTCATTTTAAATTGGGTCTGGTTAACAGGCTAAGGACATGATGAAATATGTATTTTTTCTCAAATTCACCTCCAAAACAGGTTAAGGTGTGAATTCAGTTCAATCAAAGAATCCCCGGAATCTCCTTCCCATTGTTCTATGTACACACAGGCATGGGGCGAAATGTAATGCATCTCATCAATTGTAAAGTTGATGGTTTTCCTGCAAGAAACTGCAAGGAGATTTGTTTACATTCCTGTTGCTTGTATGTGACGTCAGTGCCAGTATTGTTCTGATGGTTAAATGAAACACTATTATTGGCTTTTTCAAAGATAAACAAAATTGCTGATGAACTCAGAACCAAGTTCTCCCCTGTTGGTCTGTCAATTAAATAAGCGTTTTGTTTGATCGAAAATGCAATCGTGAACAATGATGTCTTTAGTTTTGATCCCATCCAGGAATTGCCAGATATAGACACTTAGCAAAAAATGCAGAAGCTCCAGGTATCACACCGAAGGCAATAAAGCCATGCAAGAAATGAAAGTAAAAGAGTCAGGTGTTGAGAAAATCATCGTAGCATTTACCACAAAGCTTCCTCTTGAACAAATTTAAGTTATAGACCGGTTGCTTATTGCTAACTTGATACAATTTTTGCGATAATGATTGATATTTAGGATTATTGACAGACTTAGCTGGTTAAGAGAATTTGCATATCGTCTTTTCAGGTGGATGTGGACTACATCTGTGAGGGAGCGGACCTCGGCTCCTACAGTGGACCTATTATCCGCATAAAATAGATAAAAAGGGAGGTCCACAACATTCTTGAGCAGATGATGGCCAAAAAAGGAAGGCCTGCATCCCTCCTTAAGGTATGAGTCTAGTCGAAAATTTATTTTTGCTATTATACATGTTATCTAGGCAATAATTGGCTCCAATGCTAAACTGAGGATGCTGATTTCAAAAATGGAATTTGTTTCTAAATTTAGAAATTTGTTGCCATGGTAACAGTGAGACAATTGGAAAAAACCACTGCTACTTAGTTGAAGGAAATCTTTTTAACCTCATGTTTCCCAGCAAAACTAGCATTGAAAATGAGTTGGTTGGACCTGTAATGGAAATTTTGCAAAAACAAGATGGTCGTAATCCATCCATACAAAGCTGACAAACACCAAGTACCCTCTATGGATATTTTCTATGTGTAATTGTGTAGAGCACTAAATTTGGAACATAATGGTGTGCTGGTTGTTGAAAATATATGATTATTTCATGAAAAACAAGTTAACCCTAATCCGCATGGGGGGGGGGGTTGGATTTGCTATGTCCCCCAGCCTCCCTGACTTTTACTAATTATCTATTAGCCACATTTTGGTGGAAAAATTTTTGAACAATAGGACTCACAGGTCATGTAACATGCCCATACTTGGAAGGAGATACTAGCAGAATCATTGTTTTCAACGATTTCAATGGAATTATTTGATTGAATTATGAAGTATTATACAGCAAATGAATCAGCAAATAAAGGGCTTCAATTTGATACCGGAATTTCTGGAATTACATGATGTCAGCATTTTTTGATAATGACGTCATTTTGGCCGCCATTTTGGACTAATTAGCAATTTTTTCAAGTTTTTTCGAGCTTTTTCAATGAAAAACACTCTGAGGATACCTGTTCTATAACTGTGCCAAGTTGTATTGAATTCGGATGAGTCTAAGCATAGTCACAGGAGAAGGATAGTCGTGAAACGAACAAAAGGCTATTGAATTCAGCTATTGTTCGCTCTCCGATGTTGATACGCGCTCGTTCCCAGTTTCCTACGTGCACACAAAATCCAAAACATGGCGTCTGCTAGTGGGAATGACAGTGATTTTCTCTTCGGTGATGATTTGGATGCCGTTTTAGCACTTCTTGGCGAAGATTTACCTGCGGAAAATATTGATTTTGATGCAGACTTGAATATCCTTCTTGAAGAAATTGAGTCTGTTGCTCCTGCTGAAGGATTTTCATGCGGTAAGTGTGATAAAGTATGCAAAACGAAGCGAGGATTGACCCGGCACACAAATGCAGCTCATGTTCAGCGAGATGTCGAGGCTCCTGTTCCTTTCAAACGAAAAACACCAGAACAAATGCTCCATCCACTATCTTTCAAGAAATTTATGGAAACCAGCGTTGCTAAATTGGCTTCTGATGAATGTTATTCAGATAAATTACGCGCTGAGTTCTCCAACTATATAGTCGATTTCGATGCTGCAGCCTCGTCCTACCAGTATGTAAGAGATGTGATAGGCAGTTTTAAGGGGAATGCTGAGAAGTTCTACCCAGAATTTTACAAGTGTGTGTCCTCTGAGGAGATTGTTTTCAAGAATCTTTCTCGGAGAGGCTCAATCATCTTGGGATTTGAAATTGCCAATCATGTCTTGGCACATCTAACTGGTGCAACTGTCAAGGAAGGAAATGTTGCTTTCAGTGGTCCTATTTCCTTTTCACCTAAAGAAGTTAACCTTATACAGTATCTGAGTGGCTATGTTTTTGGTACTGTTTATCGGCGCATCAGGAGATCAAAACCTGCCAGAAGTATGCTTGGACTTCAGAGTGTGAGCATTTTGCTTGCTGGAAAATCAGCTTTGGAAAGCAGCTCCTCATCTGAAAGGAATAAATTCACAAATGCAAAGGATAGAGGAGGGCTTTGGACTGTTTCATCTGAAGTATTTGAAATTTTTTCTCTTGTGGAAACAAAATTTCGGCAGTTCACAAGTAAAATAAGCAAAAAAATTGACAGTAAACAGTTGGTATCAGACTTACTGGGAAATCCGATTGTCCTAGCTAATTATAAACGGCTTTGCAATCAAGCTTCAGATAAAGTCAGCAGGGAAGTGGCACTCAATTTGCTGGAACATCTGATAATGTTGTACGTCCGCGTCCGAACATTCTCATATGTTAAAGATCAGTGTGAAGTACACAATATCCAATCAAAAAAGAAGAAAGCAAGATCACTTCGTACAGAAATAAAGAAAGCAACTGGCAGTCTGGACCAAGGACATTGAAAAATGCCTAAGCTAAATATCCTTATAATACTGTCAAGTGTCTTTTTCTAATTTGGTTGGATATGATGATGATGATTTTATTTTTGTATAAGTAATGTACGCACTGTACCCCCTTTGGTGTGTTGTTGCAACACTAGACTAGCAGGTCATCAGGAATTTTAAGGCTTTTTTAATTCGAGAAAAATAAATTTCTGGTTACCTAACTAGGTACAAAGCTAGTGCTCTGCAGAAATGCACAGGAATAATTCCTAAGGCCTTGGGCCTCCCGCAGTGACCGATTACAGTACATTATATACAAAAATATAATTATCATCAACCAAATACTGATTATATACAAAATATGAATCACCATATCTCCTGAGATAAGTAATTTGCTGCCCTGGTCCTTGTTTAGTCTATACCCTCTTGAGTTCTTGAAAAAGCTCCAGCCTTACCAGGTATTTTAGTTTTGCCCTTGAAAACAAAACTGAATTCTTGGCTTTCTGATAAAAAGCTGGTGTCAAGAACTCAAAAGTTTATATTTCCCAACAAGGCTCAGGGCCAAAATACCAATACTTATTTTTGCAAACTGTGAAGTACCAAATTTTTGCAAATAACTTGTGACTATGGTTTTTGGGCCTTGTTCGTAAAGTATATAAGTTAAACCCAGCTGAATCCATCTGAACCCACCTGAATCCATCTGAACCCACCTGAACCCAGCTAAATCCACCTGAACCCAGCAGAAACCAACCTGACTCGATATAAATTCCCAAGAGGTCCCCTGCCAGGTGTGATGTGCATTCTGATAAACTCAATGTCTCCATTGCTGGTGCGGTAGACAACATCTACATCATTGATATCCTCCACACGGGTCATATTCAAATGCATACGATACATGCTTCGGTTGGCAGATGCTCCATCACTGGTAACACCAACAACTTTGATACCACATTTGTCTTCCAAGATTCCAACTGCTTTCCAAAATAATGGAAAAAGTTGAGTAGATTTTACATTTGTTGTAGCAAAATTTGCAAAAGAGAATTTGAGAGGATTGACAATACTTCTCAACAGGAAAACCAAGACATGTGATGCCAATTCACTTGACTTCTTCAATGTGGCAAAGTTAAGCTCTGGATCACCCAAATCAACAAAACCAATAAGGTCCCAGTATGCTTGTCCCAAACAAGATCTTCTTTGATTTTCATCTCATCCAAAAGCAAGATACCATATTTTTCAATATCCTGGAACTGAGCCACGATAGAGCATAACTCTTGGATGACATCTTTTTTGAAACCTTCCTTTGGGCGTATATTTTTTTTATAGTCACGGAGACGTCTGCGACTAGGCAATACCACAAACCCACTGTTTGTTTTTTTCATTAAAACGAATCTCATCATCAATGGCTGGAGATTTAGCGGCCAAACCCAAACAGTATCGGATGATCATGGGATGATATCTTACATTGGTTTTGGAAGCAGAGAGATACTTTTGTTGTTCTTCCCAGAAGAGTTTCATGAAAGGAGGACTTTTGCTTTTATCAGCACCAGACATGATGGAAATGAAATCATCTCCAAGAGTGCTGTCAACGTTCAGAGAAATCTGAGAAATTTCTTCTTGCATTATAATTATTTCATCTTTCAATTGCTTGTTTTCAAGACAATAATTTTGAAGGGTAAGTTTTACACGCTCTGGGGATGTTAAAGAAATGGGAGCTTTTAATTTAGCTGGAACATTCAAATTGTCCCTTTTCCTTTTCAAACTCACGTTCTCCCTTGATTCAACAATCATGCATTCTGCACATTTGTCAGAAGATCCAGGAATCAAAAGAAGACAAGAAGGAGGGCGATACCATTGGCTTTGGTGGAGAGGATTCTCTGCAGTACTGTCATTGATTGAAAACAACTTGGGCACAGCATGTTCAATGCAACCACCAATAAACTGATGTGGTAAACCAGGACAAATTTGCAAAGATGTTGCTGATTTCACCAAGTTAGATATTGTGATATTTTTTACAGAACGTTGATTGAAGGTATACAAGTCATGAGAAGCAGGAAGACTCCACAACAGCATACGAACAGTGAAAGAAAGATCTTCTTCCACATGAATTTCATATTTGGGTACCATATGAAGTTGATCAGCAAAAGAGAAGGAAACAATGTTGCTCACATCATTAGATATATTCCAACCAGGTAGCTTGAGAGCACTGGCACGAGCTGAAAATTCATCAAAAGACTTGTAGCATTCCGGTGATTGATAATTTATTGGCTTGAAACTTGCATGCAAAGATTTCTTTTCCTGGATGGCATCAGCTGACTTGCGGGGTTTGACTGTGTAAGATGAAGAGGGGATACTTTTGATAGGAAGATTCAAAGTAGGAATAGCACCAGGAATCAATGTGCATTTGCTGTCGTGGCGATGGTACTGGTCATCGGCAAAATGACGCTGACAAATAAACAACTTTTTGTTATTAATTCGTGCTCGTAATGGACCATCAATGACTCTATCTTTCGTGATGGCGTCGATCAGCTTCTGTCTCCAATTAGTTTCAAAATTTCCTTCACCAGATGGAACTTTAAATAGAGATATACCTTTATATTGCGATCTTCTTGAAACTGAGCAGCCGTAGATTGAACAATTGTCGCCTGGCATTACCACAAAAAGCTGAAAATCACACTAACGATACTGGCACACGGCTATGAGAGCGGCCATGTTGAAAATTGTGTGCACGTAGAAAACTGGGTACTAGTCTTGATTTCTCAACAAAAAGATAGAACAATAGGTCATTGTTCGTTTCACGACTATCCTTCTCCTGTGACTATGTTCTTGATCTGTAGTTCTAACGCTTGCCTCTCTGCTGCCAAGGAGGAAAGAACGGGAGGCTGCCCAGGAAAGGCGAAACCAGTTGCTGATAAAGCAGGATCAGTGTCTTCTGGATCAGAATCATCAGCGTCATCATCTGTGAGAGGATCATGCACAGCCGATGGAGACGAAGGTGGAATTGTGTCGTCCCGACCTTCGCAGTTAGGCCCTGGAATGCCCCAGCCATGGGACTCGTGTGGTTCATGGCAGCCCGCACAACGACGTACACGTCTTTCAGTTGAGGCAGTGTCAGCTGGAAGGCTTTTCTGTGGGTGAGTACCAGTGGTAGCAATATCCTCATGGCCAGTTTGCGAAGCAGTTGGTTGCGATTCGTCGGTAATAGCGGTGGTCGAAGCATTACAATCCATACCGATACGATAAACAAAGCTCAAACAAAATCAGTTTTGATGCCAGGCCATGAGAACTAAACTGTGACTAAACCTTGGGTGTAGCCCTATTTTATATGAATATCCAGAACCCCAAATAAGGCATTAAAACAACCGAGAAGGGAGTGCTACGAAGGCCAGGTGAATTCCGCGGATGTACAAAGAAATCCGCCGAATACAAAATCCACGGAATTCATTTTGGCATAAGGGGAAAATGAATTCCGCGGACTTCGCGGATTTCAACTTGAAACATTGTCTGAAGAGCTTGTAATATCGAGAAAGCAGAAATTTACGAGTTCTTTCTCTGCTTAATGCCATGGAAGGGTTTTAAAACTCTGCAGCCGTAGGCCTGAGTCACAGAGCGGTGTTGAGTATTGCGTGTCCAGTCTTAGCTTTAAAAGCTAACCAAGGGCAAAAAACATTCTCATTTTTTATTTATTTATTTAAACATTTGATACTGAAATGAGAATTTTTTTTTTGCCCTTGGTTAGCTTTTAAAGCTAAGAATCGACACGCAATACTCAACACCGCCCTGTGACTCAGGCCTACGGCTGCAGAGTTTTAAAACCATTCCACGCCATTAAGCAGAGAAAGAACTCGTAAATTACTGGTTTCTCGATATTATAAGCTCTTCGGACAATGTTTCAAATTGAAATCCGCGAAGTCCGCGGAATTCATTTTCCCCTTATGCCAAAATGAATTCCGCGGATTTTGTATTTGGCATTCGGCGGATTTTTTCAAACTCTCATCCTAAGTACTGTAAGTTTTGGTACCGATGCATTTAATATCGATTTATGGCGACCATACAGATCAATTACAAAATAGGACGCAATTATTTAAATATTTGCTACTGAAATGAGAATCTTTTTTGCCCTTGGTTAGCTTTTAAAGCTAAGACTCGACACGCAATACTCAACACCGCTCTGTGACTCAGGCCTACGGCTGCAGAGTTTTAAAACCCTTCCACGGCATTAAGCAGAGAAAGAACTCGTAAATTACTGCTTGCTCGATATTATAAGCTCTTCGGACAATGTTTCAAGTTGAAATCCGCGAAGTCCGCGGAATTCATTTTCCCCTTATGCCAAAATGAATTCCGCGGATTTTGTATTTGGCGGATTTTTTCCAACTCTCATCCTAAGTACTGTAAGTTTTGGTACCGATGCATTTAATATCGATTTATGGCGACCATACAGATCAATTACAAAATAAGACGCGATTATTTAAATATTTGATACTGAAATGAGAATGTTTTTTGCCCTTGGTTAGCTTTTAAAGACTGGAAACGCAATACTCAACACCGCTCTGTGACTCAGGCCTACAGCTGCAGAGTTTTAAAACCCTTCCACGGCATTAAAGAGAATCGACATAGTTAAAAGCTGGCCCGGGCCAAGTTAAAAATGTAATCTATTGTATTCAACAACTTTGATGCCTGCCATTCCATTGTGTGGCTAAGGAAACAATGGGTTTGTGGGCGTTTCTTCTGCCTATTTATAGCAGCTTGTCGATATAGCTATGTCTATTCCCTTTAAGCAGAGAAAGAACTCGTAAATTTCTGCTTTCTCGATATTACAAGCTCTTCAGAAAATGTTTCAAGTTGAAATCCGCGAAGTCCGCGGAATTCATTTTCCCCTTATGCCAAAATGAATTCCGCGGATTTTGTATTCGGCGGATTTTTTTGTACATCCGCGAAATCCGCGGGATCCGCGGAATTCACCTGGCCGTGCTACGAATCCTTGTAAGGTACACAGAAATGGAGAACCTTCATTACACAGTGGGAGTGCCACATATCTATGTAGGTGCCAGGAAATCAAGGTATGAATAGGAACTGCCAAGTATTCCTATAGGCTTAGACCCACCTAATCCTCAAGGAGACTGTTTATCTCCAACACTCAAAGTATTTAGACTTATATTGAGGCAAGCCACAATGACCACTTTAGCAAAAAAAAAGCTAAGCTGTGGAGAATCTCATTGTTATTAGAAATAATGTATGGTGGATGGACGTTGGTAAGGGATGACGTTGTTGCCGTTTTTAGCCACTCAAATGATGTTCAGTACCTCACATTGTTGAATCTAGTGGATAATTACATTCCTGTTGTGCTAAGTATTTATTCTGTAATTTTCAGGGGCAATAATGTTGATCAATATTTGCATGCTTTGATGCGCTGTTGGGTCATGCTTTCAACATTTAGAAGGAGGCACTATGACAAGGCAATGTTGATTGTGTTATCCATGTTGAGATTTTTTGAAGGATGAAGCTCATCCATAGTATGATGTAATTGAGAAATGTTTTGTTGCGTTTGATGGATATCATGTAGAAAACTTCCACTCTGTGTTGAGAGGAAGGACAAAGGCAACTGATGTTGGCAGCACCATGGGCTTCAGGCAGGGCTTCAGGCAAAGGAAATCGACTCCTGTAAGCATGATCTGCACAACTTCAAATCATGGTTTGTTCCCCCAAGAAGGTTCAACCTCAGTCAGAAGCGAATCAACAGTCTGAAGATAAAGGCTGCAGAATTCTTGAATTCTTGAGCTTCCTCAAGTATTTGGAGATGTTGTAGCCAACAATTTGATTTTGTCCCTGAGATTTGCAAATTTGTCAACTGCTCCAGATCCTGCTCGGAGATTTGACCACTTTAACAAATATGATAATGCTTCTTTCAATAGCCGCTAGTGTATGGTAGCTGATGGAATCACCCTATATAAACAGGATCATTGCTATTATTATTATAAATGTGATAGACAGAGCAGAAACCAGAAAATGCATACATTTGTGCAAAAATTGAGCCCAGTCTAGCTAGCTCCCTGCACCACTTCTGAAGATATGGCAATATTTTAGGATTCAAAGACTGGATGATGTGATAGCCTCAACTTTAATAAATGCCACGATTTTGAAACTATGCAATATAATAATAAATTTACATTTCAGATTTACAGCAAAAAATCCAAAGTTCCAAAGAAAAACTGTTGTAACAGAATTTTAAACCAACCTTTTTAAAGATTTCAGCCCTATGTTATCCTTTAAAGACAGTTTTGATGACTGTACCAAGTAAACAGGGGAGGGGTGAGAATAGTTGGGGGAGGAGTTGGAAATGGTTGGATATAATGACAACAGGGGTTTGGAACAATCCAAAGGAGGCTGGAAAAACTGAAACATAGTGTTTTCTTAGTTAAACACATCCTTTTCATATTTATTAAAAAAATGCTCACCATCATTTCAAGTTTTCAAGGATTAATGAAAAGAGGGGTTGGAATAAAAATGGGATGGAAAATTTTTCACAAATTAATAAGTGGGGGGGGGGGGTTGATCATTTGGTACTTATGCGTTAACAGAACATTGCTTCCTAGTTCCTTTGTTACATGAAACACGATGGAGTCTGAAGGGAATGTGCATTTACAAAAATATAAGGCTAGGCTTGGCCTTGTACAGGCCAAGTTTTAGCCTTGTAGCATCAGGGATTATGACCTTGTACTAACATTTGAAGAAAATTACAAGGCTATCAATAAGATTCCAAGTTACAAACAGTCTAACACAAGGCTTCGGCAAGGTTTCCCCAAGCTAATTAGCATTTTTTTAGTCATTTACAAGGTTACAGCTATGCTTTTCTTGGCTAGAACAAGGTTACAAGGCCATAAACTACAATGCTTGTACATGGCTATTACATGGCCTTGTATTTTCGTACAGGTAGGCATAAAAAGTGGCTCAAGCTACTTGCCATCAAATTCTAGCCTATCATACATCAGCATTTCTGGTTGACGAAGATCAGCTACCCAAATATGGTGTGGTACATTATGAGGCGCCAAAGGGGACAAAAGTATGTTTTTTTTATCTTACGTGATCAGCATTTTTTAGTGTAATAAATTTTTTTGTAATGTATCAAAATTTTCTATGATGTGTGATTTTACTTTTGTTGTGTATCTGTGAAGTTTTACATTGTAGATTTCCTTTTTCCACATAATAAATTTTTTACAGCTGGTGTCTTTGTTTTTTCTTATGGGTATGATTTTTATTGCAAGCAGTTCCTTGAATTTTTTCCTATGCTGCATGATTTTTCTCTCTTACTGGTCTGTATTTTTTCCGTTCCATAGTCCTATTTTTTCATTCAGTGTGCGTTTCTTTTGCACTGTGTACATCTTTTTCCAATGTGTGGTGGTGCTTATTTATTTCAAGCATGTATTCTTTATTTATTATTTCTAACTTTATTTATATAAGATATAAACTTCAAGTCGTTTACACGCATCGTGCGGTACTGGCGGGAAAAAGGACTAGCGCATGCGCAGTATACCTTCATTCAGTTCAGTGTGGTCAAGAGAAGATGGCTGCAAGATTAAGTCCTGAGGAGTTGCAGGCAATCACTAATTCAATAGTTTCGAGCCCTCAATTCCAACAGTCTGTTGAACGAGCGTTAAATAATGGAACCTCTGCACAATCAAATTCTGGGCAAAATGCACAGACACAACACACAACACCAGAAGAAGAAATGAGATCTCTGTTTAATCGCAGCCGCTCTGTAACAAGGCCTCCAGCCAGCAGTATCAGGAATGGCACTGTTCCGAGACCAAGGTTTTCGACAGACCGCAATAGGAGATCTGCATCTTCAACGAGTGGCAGTGCACCGAGAAACAGATCTGCTGGACCTGCGTCAAGGTCAGAAAGACCACCCTACGTGTTGAAGGAAGTGGTCCTCTTCAGGCTGAAATACATGATCCATTTATACTGATCAGTTTAAACTGTCTGTCTTTTTCATCCGTTTTAACTGATCAGATTCGCCCGACTACATGATCAGTTTAAACTGATGAGCTGGGACAGTTTTTCCGCATTTTTGCGATCGGCGGTGACTCGGAATGTTCTGCTGCAGCTATAGTAGTTGCTGCACTTTTAAGATGAAGGAAGAACATTATAAAACGCAAAAAGAGATCTGCATGGGTTAAACCTTGGCTCCAAAAGTTCCAAAAGTTAAAAACTTTCGTGTCAATGAATGAGCACAGAAACATTTGATGAGGTATTGCAGTTGGTTTTGATTCGAATGATGGAAACAAGAGACAGTGCCTCTGCTTTGAAAAACACTGATGAAATAATCTGTCTACCCCATTCGTTTGCTTTAGCAGCCATTTTTCCTTTAGTGTTTCCTTGTGCAACTTCCATGGCTAATCCGAAGACAATGCGTCTATTTGCAGAGCTTAGCGGTGCTATTGATTTTAATCATGATTGACATTCAGTTTAAAGTGAAAAGTTGAACACGTCCAACTTTTAGAAAGCCTGATCAGTCAAAACTGATGGTGATAAAAACGTCAGTTTTTGCCGACTACACGATCAGTTTTCTGATCTTCAGTTAAAACTTTCAGTTTAAATGGATCGTGTATTTCAACCTTTAGCAAACCCAAATGAAAGGAATGTTGTGAGAGGCCCGCGTAAAACAAGGTTGATGGAAGAAGGTAAAACATTTTGCTTTCCAATGAATTAACATTAAAGACATCGAAATTGTAGAACACTCTCCTTGTGTATTATTGACTAGCTCAAGTCACCTTCAAATAGCTCCCTACTCGACACATTGATTTGAATGAGCCTTCACCTAAAGTTGCTCAAATAATCCCCTTCTCAAATATCCCGATACGAATACATCCTGTGTCTTTGTATAACTTTGCCAGATAAAAGCAATAAGTTTTAACTTAAATCTCAGTCCCGTCCAATCGCTCACCGATCGTTCAGTCAGCTCCTATCGGAACTCGCTCTCGCGATTAGCTCTCGGAACTGACTGAGACTGTCACAAAATGTTCGGACGGGACTGAGACTTTCACAAGTCAACCTTTTAGTTGGAAATTACTCAGTGTCATCACCTATAGGTTATATTTCAAGCCCGCCCCTTTCCCTTATTGCTCCATGCGGGAGCCTATTCAAGAATTCCCAATGATGCATATTAATTTTCAAATGATTAACTGCAGCATTGACTTTTTTCCCTACTTCCTTTTATCTGTCTTTAATAATACTATACTATTTTAGCTTCATCACGAGTAAAGAGTTTGTTCTTTCAAGTTTCTGATCGATCAAGCAACAGCATTATATTATGAGAGAATTTTCAAGGCAAAATATAAGTACAATGAGATTTGCAGTCAAAACTGTACAGTCATCATTCATCAAGATAAGATGAATGAGACATTACATTTACAACATGTTTTTAAAAGTGAGACAAAGTGCTTCGGAAATATCCAATGCAAAAGCTAACTTTTGTGTGTGAATAGAATACAGAAATTGTCTTTGTCAATATCTCATCTCGCAACAAACGAGAGTTTCCTGCCTTTCATGTTCTCATTCCTCCCAGCAAGGTCTGCTGCACATCCGGTTTGGTAAGTTAGGGTATATGTGAACTGAATACAATAGCTATTTTTTATCTTAGGTTTCATCATATACAATGCCCCCATGGCAAGAACGGCAGATGAGCAGGAAATATGCATGTTGTTTGATAATTTGTTTGCTGAAAAATGTAGTCTCGTTAACTGGGAGGTTGAGGAGAAAAAGTGAGTATATGCTGTTAGAAATACGCGAACTACCTTTATTTTCAAGACCATTCTGGATTTTTGCTTGAAGAAATTTGTTGACTTGCCAGAAATAATGTTACTAACAGATTAAGAATATCTTTCATATTGCTATATTTTTAAGGGAACTAAGCGTATAGAAGCCTTTCATGATAAAAAAAGTCGTACAAGAACAAAGGATTTTGACACCCTTTGAACCATATTTGGATAACTGATGAACGTCAAAATGAAATACTGGTATTTGATAGGCTAGAATTTGACCACAAGTGGCTTAAGATACTTTTATATGCTTCCATTCCCTTCAAGGTTTTATAAAGGTGCGCCTACATAATTTTGAACGCTTATGTAACTCTTACCCTTTCCATGGACAGAAGAATACCACAAAAACCCCCCTAAGAGTCACCAAACCCACTTAGCCAAGGGAATTCTAACGTTTATGCCTCATACTTTATGTCTGACTGCACTATTCAGATTCTAAGTAATGATGGGGATGGACAATAGTTTGGTAGAGCTACGATTAGCCAATGGACAGACATTGAATGCAGAACTGAACTGGAGTGTTGTTTTTGTGAGTGAAGGTCATGCTACAATTTAGAGTATTGGATTTCCATAGACAAGTTTTAAACCAGTTTTATCACTTACTCCTTGCTTCCTTCTTTTCTTCACCCTTGTTCCTTCATCTTCATTAAACAGTGAGGATGTGGTCTAAGTGGATACTATTAGGCCTAACTTTTATTGATTTGATTTCCATTATCCTTTGAAGATGCAGACGTGATCATTGTGAAACACACAACCTTGCTAATGAGCGAGAATGCTGCTGTTGCAGTGAGCTGGAGGCCGTTGTTGTTTGCCTCTCTGATGAGAGAGTCATAGCTGCAGTTGGCAGTGCCCCAAAATGTAGGACAGAGCAGGTAGGATATGGTTGAAATTCTCGTGTTGGACCACGGCCATTCTCTACTGTATTCCCTATACATGGACCACGGTGTGGGGCAAGTGCTTTATGCGGAGGTGATACAGCGAGGCAGTATTTTTAATTATGGCGGACAACTATCATCCAGAAGCTGCGGTGTAGCAGAGTTGTATATGTCGTTTATATTTAGAGTTTGTTCCTTCTATTATGGATAAAAAGACAAAGTTGTTGCAGTTCGTAGATGCAAGTGAAGGTAGGTTAAGGACGAGGAAGAAAATCAGATCGTCTGAAGGAAAATGGAAAGGACAAAAGACGGTAACATACAAATTAGATTTAGGCCGGCCAAATGATAATGGCAATTCGGAATTTGCAGGGCAGCACATTACGCTTTTGAGCAAGGCAACAGCAGCTGGCCATGGCCCAATGGATGGAGCTGGATCTTGGGTCACAGTAAATAGTCAAGAAAGAGAAAGAGTAGCAAAAGACAGTCATCAGTTGTGGCAAGAAGGTTGCCTTCCCAACAGCAGCCTGCTGCTGCTGCTGCTGTCCCCCAACCACTACTCCAACAAGCAGACGAAGGAGGAGAAATATTGGAAGTTCTGAGAGATTTTGGATCAGATACTGATCAAAATGACTGCGTTGGTGATTGGTTTGACATTGTAAGTTATGATTTCTTGCTCTTTCTAAATCTATGTGTGGTGTGGTATTTCTTCCAGCAGAGTAGGAAGTTGCCAATCAAAACCTTTTTTAGGGGTCATTAGGTGCAAGCCAATGAGCATATTTGGTCAGACAAACATTAGTAGGTTGTATTTAATTGATCATGCTTAATTTCTATAGGTAGCCAGGTAACACTAGGTAGGCTGAAAAATGTACGCTGTGGCTAATGTTGAATGCAAATGATGTATTGTTTTGGAGGACAGCCTACACTGTAAATCACTGGAAAAACTTTAATAATTTGTCCTCTTAAAAACTCACGGCACACAGTGTTTCAGGGCATGTAATTAATGTGAAAAATGAAAGTATCAGAAATGTACCAAACTGATTTTTTTAAAACACTAAAACGGAAATCTGGATCACAGTGCGGCAGCTGGAACATTTAGAAATAGATTCGTTATCATCCATTGCACAGGTGAAAATTTGTGTGCTATGTTTGTATTTGTCTGTTTCTTTGTTTGTTTTGGACAAACAAACAAATTTTGCAGTCCTTATTGTGGCTGTTGAGAGATGTCACTGTGGTTCAGCGTCACCATGAACATTAGCACATGCACAGATGAAAATTTTGATAATGATGCCTCATTTTTGCATAATGAAAACTGCACTATTGTCATTATGGTCAATTAACTTAATTAAAGGCAATATAATGTGCCAACGAATTTGTCTTGCAACAGTGACTATTTCTGGAGTTTCATGATTTGGGGACTTTAGAGGATTCTTACGTGAAGATATTGCCTTCTGAAGTTGCTGTTGACCACAATTGTAAACTTCATAGAAATTTAAATGGTAAACTTTTGAGAAAAATTTGTGTGAGTAAAACCAGTACGCAGCACTCCCTGACTATTGTTTTTGTCAACTTAAATCATTATTCTTTGGCTGTAAAATATTTCTTCTTAATACATAGAGTACTGTAGGTACAGCCATTCATGTTTCATTCTTAACATTTAGCTGCTATGAAGAAATGTGATGTTTGCATGTCATTCTGGAAAAATACGTTTTGGAGGCCCCCAAGTTCAGGTTCAACTACTGCAGTTTTTATAGCTGTGTGTAGTATGTCTAAGCGTATGGGCTGATATTACTTTAAACCAGAAATTATTTTGTCATCAGCTGGCATCAGCATCATAAAATTGTACAAGTAGGAGTTATTAACTGCAGGTGAATATTACTGTTTCCAGTTTTTCTAAGCATATATTCTAGTTCTTCTGAAAAAAGAAAACTGATGTCTTTCTTGCTGTAAGGTTACTAATGCAGAGGAAACTACAGAGAGGCGAGCAACCATTTATGCTATTGAACTGAAGCGACTTCAAGCTATTCTACCACTGAATGACAGATACACAAAATGTGTTGTTCCAGATTTTGATGAAGAGGCAAAAACAATTCAGGTATGAATTAACCATTTTTGGTTCAAACAAATAGATACATCATAAAATATTTAACCTTTAGAAAAAAAAGAAGACAAAGCGCAGTCACAATTCTTGATGAGGATTCTTGTGTATGCAGTCACAATACAGCATATCAGTTCCACCTTTAAGACACCCACTTATGACCTTGACCTGTTGTTCTCCCTTCATCAATCCATTGTTTTCCTATTGTTTTTGCAAAAATTCAGGGTCTGAGTTTCTTATCAAGCAGTTTCTAAAAGGCAAGGCTTTAGTGTATTCTCTGTTTGAGATGTTGATAAAGGATCATAACCACAATCAACCACATCATAAAAGGGTAAATGCTGTACACGATTTGCAAGGGATTTCTACATGTCATTCTTTTCAAACCTTCTTTCACAAACAGGCAAATAAGCACTTCCTAATCGAACGAAAAGCAGTCATGCTGTTATCAAATGGAGCCGAGGTAGATCCAACTGGATTTATATGTGCAGCTGTGATCCTAACAAAAAAATATTTTTGAAGAATCTACTTGAAAAGTCATCTGTGCAGAAGAAGGTAATGCTAATTTTTGCTGCTCTTGTCTGATAATAAGCCTGTTATAAGCACTTTGCAAAGCACTGCCAACATGCTCTAAATTTCCCAGGTTTCACAACCACTCAAATATATATGCAAACTTCAGAAATTAATTCAAATTGTTTCATTTAATATACACACCAAAACTATTAGCTTGCAAAAAGTTTTACCATTATATACTGTAATTATATACCGGGTGACCCAGAAAAAAGTGACCCAACACAATCTGTTATAGAGAAAAAAGTAAGTGGCAAATTGAAATATTTCAAACGTTGTTTTGTCGCTAAAAGACCAGCCTACATTATGAGTATTTTTTGCAATTTTTTTGGGCACGGGAAGGTTTCTGAATTAAGGATTTTGAGGAAAAGGGCAGGCTTGAAATTCTCAAAAAGTCGTCAAAAACAAGGGATCGATTTGAAGCCATTTCAGATCTTCGAAACAACGAGGAGAGTGTTTCTTTCTGCCTGAGAATATTTTCAAGTACCTAGGGACTATACACTTGCTCTGAAGACTTCCGACTGTGTTACCTATTCCCAGTTTGAAATGAAACACGCTCCTCGTTGTTTTGAAGATTTGAAATGGCTGTAAATCGATGCCCTGTTTTTGACGACTTTTTGAGGATTTCAGGCATGCTCTTTTCCTCGAAATCCTTAATTTTGGAAATTTATCGTGCCGAAAAAATTGCGAAAAATACTCATGGCATAGGCTAGTCTTTTAGCGACAGAACAACGTTTGAAGCATCTCAATCGGCCACTTAGTTAATTTTCTGTAACAGATTGCGTTGGGTCACTTTTTTCTGGGTCACCCGGTACATTTAACTTTTGTAATATTTTTCAGCAGTTACTTTAGATACAGTAGATCTTTTCATAACATGGAGTATACAGCACAATTTTTGGCTTGTGTAAAACGCAGGTCATGCAGGTTAAGAAAACGCGGGGTAAATCATGCGGGTCAAAATGGTGGCCATGGGCATACTGGCTTTAGGCCCTCCGCCGTTTGCTATAGAGGTGCACAGAAAAGCGTTCGTTCAGTTGTTCGTTGGATTTGAAAGGACCCCTTGAGTTTTGATAACAAGTTGCTGGGTGTTTCAAATAAGAATGCGTTACCAAAATAATGAAAATTGTGTAACTATCTAATATTTTGTCTGAGATGGTAATGCGCATATTTCCGCTGTGTTGTGGAATGGTAAAATCACTAAATACAACACAAATTTGAGAAGGCTGAGAAACTGCAGAAACCATTGGTACCCATGACCTGGTATTTTTAAAGGCACTGTGTCCATATATCAATAAGTTGCATGCACGAACAGTTAAAACTGCTGACACGATGCTGACATGCATGTAACTGTTTGAGAATTTGATTGGTTAAGGGCAGGCTGTTTTAAACTGATCACATGAAAATAAGAGCCTCGTTGTCGAAAGGAAACGAAACCTATTCGGTCTGGTAACAATTACACAAAAGAAGAAAACAATGACCTTTGAAAATTCTAGAACACTATTTCAAAAAGCAGGATTACTGAATCCCTGCTGACGAATTCAAAAGAACTTGTCAAAACATGCCTTTATGTTCATTAATCTATCTTCTGTCTTTGAAGCAATTGTTTGACTAACAAACAACACTTTGCAAGAAAAGACTTTGCAAGAAACAACGCTCACATGAAAAAAAGGCGAAAGATCACATGTTTACGAGATACCCCCCTCGAAGTTGTCTACTTACATGGACACAATGCCTTTAACATTTTGCTAAAAGCAGCTGCAAGCAGCTACACGCAGACGAAAGCTGACTGATCCAATGCCTAAAATTCATCAGAAAACTAACAATGATCCTGACAAATTTAGTTCTTACATACATCGTTTTGAAATAATTTTGATGAGATCCTCATTTGGACTAAGTGCAGCACTCAGAGATTTTATTATGTTGGAGAGGTTCCCCAAGCAACAAATCTCATTATGTTCACAAATGATAATTTGCATTAAAAATTGCCCCACTCAAATGATCGTCGAGACTTTGAAGGTTTCTTATCACAATGTAACCAGGTAACCTTTGGACTATCTTACTTACAACATCGGTAGGCTGTAAGCCGAAAGCCAGTATGCCCATGGCCTCTAGTTTTGACCCACACGATTTAACCCGCGTTTTCTTGACCTGCATGACCTGTGTTTTACACAAGCCGTACAATTTTTTATACATAATTTGTTATCCTTTTACTTAGACCTTGCAATCATCTACAGTAAATGCATGCATGTTGATGCAGTTTCAAAAGTACTGGATGAAATAGACATCAGCCATGAATTGTCACCATTCGCAGGTGAAGTTTATTTAATATTATTTGCACTTCAAGGTTTCAAAGGAGATGATTTGTAAATATACCGGGTGTCTCAGAAAAAAGTACCCCCTTTTGACTGGAAATAGGAACCAAGCAATAAGATATCATTGCTCCCCGACTTCACAGCTAAATTTATCAATGTTCAACTTAGATGCACGTACCTTGCATTTAGAAATTGTCCACCAAACACCGGAGGTACAGGTCTGCAAAGTCAAAATTTACAGTACACCCAAAACCAGAGGTTTTGAAAAAGGGCCTAGTCATGCTTTGTATCGTGGACATTTTCCAAAGTACCTGTAGACTTTAAGTTTCCGTGTTTTGCTTTTGAAAAGAATAAAAGATGCATGGACATGGCGCTGACTAAACAAATATAGTAAAAATGTGGTAAGAGTGATAAAGTCGTGCCACATCTCCAAAATAAGCGTGCACATGCTCCTTTCCTCTTCTTTAATACAAAAATTGGGATCGAATGCAATGCAAAGACCGTTTCCTTAAGAGAAAGTCATTTCAAGAACAATTGAGGTAATTCATGATGTAAATCTTTTGAAAAATAAACAGTAAAGGTCAAAGTCGAAAACTCGTTTGCAAAATGCCTGTTTGTTGTCAAATTATGGCTAGGGCATTTCTCAAAACCTCTGGTTTCAGGTGCATTCCGAATTTTGACCTTGTGAACTCATATCTCCGGTGTTGGGTGGTCGATTTCCAAATGCAAGGTATGTGCATTTAAGTTGAAGACCAACAAATGTAGCCATGAATTCAAAAAGTCCCGAAATATTATCGTTTTGTTGCCTTGTTGAGTCAAAAGGGGGTACTTTTTTTTGAGACACCCGGTAGTTATAAGATTATGTCATCTGATGTTCAGTGAAAAATGGAAACAAATTGAGTAGAGTTTTCAGTTGTCTGATGATCACTGTATAGCGTGAAACTCTGAGAATTGTTTTACAAAACATGTGTGGAAAATATTCTCGAAGCAAAGGAAATCCCAACCAATGTAACAATATTTGCTGGGGTCAAGGTATTTCTATGAAGCTCATCCTCTAAAAGGAAAGGCATTGAATCATGATAAATAGACCTGCTTTGCCATGTATCATGTGACCCATGTGAGAAAGATCAATTATCACTCCCAACAAACTAAAAGGACCTGCTGTTGCACAATGCGTTTCATGTGATCAGTTTCATTTCACATGAATGTTAGCCAATCAGATCCACCATCCAGAACCATGAGTCAGCAAATTCTGACAGATAGGGTATACCTTGCTGTCTTATGCTGATTCAATTCCTTTGATGGACACTGTATCACTTTACAGAAGTAATTTCCCCATGCAATTGATACGATGAATGTTTATCATAAGTTTTTATGCAGAGATATGTCTGTTTTGTTAACATTTGCTTCGATACCAAAGGATGTTTACATATAAGATGCTTACTTTAATTTTACAAAGGGCTTAAAGGGTGTGTGCAAGGTTAAAAGATTGCATTTGCAAAGAGTAGCACAAGCGCCATGAACACATGGGTAGCAAAGAGACAATGCTGTGTTTCATTTGGCCTATTTATAGAGAAGCCTACTTACCACTGTGTATTCCTTTTAAAGGCACACTGTCACGGCTGTGATTGGTCAGTCGTAATGCTGAAAGAACTAACAAACAACCTGGCCTTTGAATAAATACCAAGCCTTTATGCTCTAGTGTCATACTTTGTTTGAGAATAGGGAGTTGGATCGTTGTCATCTTCATGAATTTCAGTATACAGCGTAACCACTGAAGCTTCCCTAATTATATTCTTTGGTATCGTCTTATTCATCCAATCAGTGCCACAACAGTGTATTTTTAAGTTAATATCACAATGAAAAACATTAGTCATGTCATATATGGGCAAAATGATTTGATTTCTCAAGAAATATTTTGCATTCCACAGAAATTGTCCAAAGTTGACTATTGTGTTCTAACCTGTCAACCTGCATTTTCTCCAACCTGTCAACCTGGAACCTGTAAACCTGGTAACCTGTCAACCTGGTGACCTGTCAACCTGGTAACCTGTGTTTTACACCTGCCGTGTTTTCTGGTAGATACTACTGCAGTAGCCGTCTAGGCCCTAACACTACTTGTCCAGGTGCATTAGCCAAGGATCTTTCATATGAATGTTTCAAAGAGAAATTCTTTATAAAAAACTCAGCTCTCAGAACAATACCAAATTAACCCTATTTTAACCGGGGAAGGGGGCGTTTTTCACCCCCTATCGCAATTTTTTTAATAACTCCCAAACGATGCTACCTACAATGCTGAAACTCCCTGACTTTTCCTAAAATTTAGTTGGCAATCAGAAAATAGAAATTTCAATACCTATTGTTTGACCACATGACCAGCACATGCCCATATTTGGAGAGTGGTCACAAAGAAATCCTTTAAAATGGCTCTAATTTCTTCCTTTGTAACTAAATCTCAATAATGCATGTACCATTCGATTTGTCTGGATGAGTACTTTCATTTGATATATAATTTATTCATATTTGCTGACATCAGCAGTTTATTATTTCTATGACGTCATCAATCTTTATGACGTCATATTCCTAATAAATGAGTAATTTCTTCATGTAAAACTGATGGAATGACTTCAAATATCGATGAGGGTACCTTTTATGAAGATCGTCGCAGTGGGAATATGGAATTGATTTGTCACTTGACAAACGGTGCAACATGGCCGGATAATTACGAATGGCGCATACACGCCTTCTCACGAAGAAACTACTCAATTGATAACATTGGACAAATCAGCAAAAATTTCTTATAAACTTTTATAAACTGTTATTTCAAAAAAAAACTCTGTATATCTTTTTTAGTTGTGTGAATTTTTTAAAGTTTGTAAATTGTAATAAGTAAATTACTATTGATCGCATTATTATTGGTCACACACACATTATTTTTGTCATTATGGATGGTCAAGAAATTATTAATATCGTAAACAACACTTCTTCTTTAAAAAACGCTTTTGGGTGTATTCTTGCTTCGGACGATGTACAACGAATAAACGATATAAAATCAACTGGAGAAAACTTTTTACAATGGTCAAAAAACATATTTCTACATCACAGTAGTGGAATAAGAACATTTCCCATTGGATTTATTTTAAACACTGGCACACATCAAAATGGTGGAAAACATTGGCAAGCTATTTATTTCGACAATGAAGGAATTTCTTATTTCTTTGATTCATACGGGCGCGTCGCACCTGTTATTTTCAAGGAATTTGAATTTCTAATCCGCGGCTTATTTCATTATTTTGACTATTTTAATCACCAGGTGGAGCGGGCCTTTAAAGAATTTACACTTGGTAGTTATAAACAACATGGATACAATAGAGCTGTTAAAGACATCCAAAACCGCCCCATCTCCATTGTTCGGTATTGGAACTATCAAATACAGGACGATTTCACAAATGTGTGCGGTCAGTATAGCACGTTTTTCCTATACAATATTTCAACAGCTGTTCGTAACCCCTCAAGACATGCTTATAAATATTTTTGTGATAATTTCTATTATTTCAAATCTGTTGACGAAAAACAACGCGCCGGTATCTTATTATCTCAAAAGATTTACCGACAAAATGATCGGAAAATAGCAATTATATTTCAAAAACTTTTTGGATACAAAGACCCTAATCTTTTTAGTTAAAAAAACGTGCTTTTACACTTTTAAAAATACTTTTATAAATTTTTGGGTATAAATAAACGTTCCAAGTTCAGATAAAAACATTCGCTCCTCACACTCGTCGCCGTCGTATCGAAGTATTTGAAGTATCTGAAGTATCGAAGTATTTGAAGTATCGAAGAAGAAAAATGGCCGCTGTGAACGATATTCCACTTGCTGAAATGATGGAAATGGCGATATCGGCTTTTAACGATGGAGCGGGCCTCGATGATGACAACAACGGTGGACAACAACAGATGATGTTAGCAGAAGAGCTGTTAAACGAATTGACCGATTATCCGTTACCCCCAGAAGTACGTGATGTCAAAGCGGCCGAAGCGGCATTTGTAAAAAAAGAGCAAAAACAGAAAGAAGAATTCGAACAATATATGAAGAAAAGAGAAGAAGAGAAGTTGATAAAAGAAGAGATGTTAAGACTTGAAAGGTTGGTAAAAGAAAGTTGGTTTATCAACCAGAGGATGAAACAATTAACTCAAGAGAGAATAAACGAATATTTATTTTTAAAAGAAAAACGATTCATGATCCGCAATGAAATCATTAGATGTATATACAAGTAGATGTAGATATTATTAGTTGTTATCGTTATTGTTATGTTAATCCTCTAAGGAGGCACACTCTATTATCTCGTTTTTTATTTTCTCTTCTCTCCTGCGGGTTGCATTATACTAAACTAAACTATAAAACCACGCGCGCGGTCACAAGTATAATCATTCAAGCACTCATTCGCACACTCAGAAGACCCATCAGACGACCGACGATGAATAATTCAATCGAAGAGGAATTCAATCAAACAGTTCAAGAGGCAATCGAAAAGTATAATCTCCCGCCGCATCCATTCGATACAATGAGTGATGAAGAAAAGGTGAATCACGAATACGAACTGCCGTATTTAAATGTATCAGGATTCGATTGCTACCCGTTGGAAGAATTTCCTAACGAAGATCCACAAATGATTATAGACCTTTTCTATCCGACTTTCAATGCTATCAAGGAAGAGGAGACAAGAGAGGAAAGAAACGCAAGGAGAGAACTCAAATACAAAGATCCAATGGAGTATAATTATCAGGCGTTTAAAAGAGATGCCAACCCAGCAAATGAAATCTTAAAGATTATCAAACAAGAAAAGATGAAGAGACTCAAAGATATGAGACAAAGAATCATTAATGCCAGAAACTTGAAATTTAATTTAAGTAAAAACAAACTTTAAACATGATTTCGATATAAGATTTACGATATAAGATACACGCATTTATTACTACTTTACTAACTTTTAATTTTAAAACAAACAACAGTCTCTATTAATTTGTGTTTTTTATCTATTTTTTCTATCTGTCCAATCGGTTGTGTTGGTTTACTCACGGTTTATTTTCGACGAGTTTTGCGCGCCAATTCTCTCATAAATGGCATCATAAAAGACTTGACATCAAAATTGCGATATTTGCGACGTGTTTTTAACATTAATGTTGTCATAAAACCATTTCCGCACATCTTTTTATTTCGGTGTTTATTTCCTCCTCTATCCTGGCGGTGGCTTGACCTACAATGTCGTCGTCGTCGTCGTGACATGATTGTTTGCGAGTAAATGATAAATTAATCATACGGTTATACGGTATACATTGTTTGTGTGTATCTTAAATTCGATATCTACCACTTGCGCGGAATGTTCTTACACCATCTCCTCCTCTTCTTCTACCCAAACCAATCACCTTCAATAGATTACTCAGAATCCCGCGTCCCCTTAAATTTCCATGATGAACTCTGGACAAATTCTTTTTATGTTTGCCTTTACCAGTCAACAATTTCAATATCAACGGAATTCCTATTCCGGCCGCTAACATGCCAAGACCTTCGCCCTTTAATGGAGATTTCTTCCCGGGGGCTTTAAATTTGCGACCCCTTCCATTAACTTTCGAATAAAGGTGAGGTTTCAAAAGATAACTAACTGTCCCTACTGGTTGATTTCCAAAATGTACTGGTCCGTACATAATTCTTTATTTATTAAAAAACTTTCCGTTTCTTAACTTTTCTGTTTATTCTTCCCTTTCCGCTGATCAATTTTTTTATTCCAATTTCTGAAGCTCCTGAAACTAATCCTGGAATTATATATCGAGCTGCTTTAGCAACAAATGGAAGTGCTAATTTTGCCAAACTTGCTATTCCTCTCCCGCGAATTTTGCGTTTTTTATGAATTCTACCAGATCCCTTTAATCGATACTTAACAGACCACATACTTCAAAAAAGAAGACATCATTTCGAATGAATATAACAAAAGATATATTATATTTACTATATACTTTTACCCATCAAAAACTGTTATGAAACTATCGATAAAACTATGACATACTTTTTATTGCATAATTGAGTTCTTTCATTCTTTTTATTACAATCTTCATAACAATGTCAAAACAAAATGGTGGAAGATTTTGAATATATCCCATCGACATTTTGTGTATGTCCAGTTCAAATGTTAAGTGATATTTACTGTAAAACTCAATGTCTCTCATATACCTCTCCAACGGCTTTATTCTTTCTGGAATTTTATACATATTTCTTTCGCGTCTATGTTGAAGTTGCTGTTGATGTTGTTGTTGCTGTTGTTGTTTCGGAAGTTGTTCTTTTTGGTTTTTTCAAAAATGTTTCTTCGTCTTCAGGGTCACGGTCTGGTCTTTCACTGTTTATAAATTTCTTGTATGACTCTCTACTTTTCAAATAGACTCTATTACAAATCTCGTCTGTGTTGATTTTGAAATTTAACAGATATGCCATATTCTTGCACGCACATAGACCATCACCACAAGCTCCTTTACATTCCCCATCATCCGTTTCTTCACATGCACATAAGCCGTACCCATCACATTCTCCTGTACACTCTGTAATATCCATATTATCTTTCACTTTAATTAATTGAATCTTCAATCTTAATTGAGTCGGATATTCCACCTTTTAATTTATACTACTTTTTTTTTTAATTTTTCAAATTGTCGCTCAATCAGGTCAACGGGGTCAACGCGGATTCCACAACCTAGGTCAACGTCGTCGCGAGATCTATTCCTTTGAGCTTTGCCAATTGTGTGAATTTTAATGTTTGACAGGTTTTTCCGATATAAATCCTTCTATTATTTAAAATTTGTTGCAAAACAATGTCTCTATTAGTTATAATTTTCTGCAAAACAACAACACAAAACAAACCATTCTATAATATTCACTATATAAGAAACTCGGAACAAACTTTCAACATACCGCACCAAACTGCAAACCGCATCATATCTAACACAACCGTCGCAGCCGGACAAAATGGAAATAATTACAGATGACAATTCCTTCGAATATGATGAATGCTGTATATGTTTAGAGTCATGGGAAAATTTAATTCAGAAGACAAATTCAGATATTGCGATTTCATGGCGTTGCTCTACATCCTGCAATCATCGATGCTGCACAACATGCTACGGAAAACTATGTCTCGACACAGATGAAGATTCTTCTCAGGTCCTAAAACCCAACATCAGATGTCCCTACTGCAGAGCTGAAGTTGGTGATGAACATTTTTCAAATACTCTTATATTGGGAAAGGTACAAGCATTAGGTCTTTTCTACTCTCTCTTTGATGAAATCGATACATTGAGATCTTCCATAAAAAGAAGATTCATATCACGACGAGAAATAATTGAAATGAAAGCTGATCAATTAAAAGAAGCAAAAGAAAGACTGGACGCTGTTAGAAATGAATTGGTGGAACATTATGTCAATTATAAAGAACAATATAAAACTTTAACTAACAACGTTGTCGATGTACAAAAAGAAATGAAAGTTTTAGGATATATAGTTGACATGGTTGTAGCATTTATAGCAATCGGAGTTATTTGTTTTATTATTGATTTTTGTTTCTTTTGTGAGTAAAATAATGACTACTTTCTTTGAGTTATTCTTTGCATCACAAATAAAAATGGGAGGAGTGTCCCGAAACAGTAACTGACTATACACATAGGAGTTCTTAAGTTCTTACAACTCGTGCCTTATGAATAGTCAGTGAATGGATATCCCGTGAAGGATATCCAACTGTGCCAGTACACCCCTACAGTTTGTTTACATAACGACGTCTTTTATTTACTCCTTATTTTAATCCTGTGGATTTAATACACCACAAGTTCTTTCTAAGTTCTTAGCGCATGCGTAATCTTTGCAAAAAATATAAAAAGGGAGGGGTGTACCGATGTTTCGATATTACAAATTCGTAGTTATTGCTATTGATAGACTGATTCATAGACCTCACTTCTTTAGATAAAGCGAATTAGCACAAACTCCTGGAATAGTATCCAGTCGTAGAGGAGAGAGGAGAGAGAGAGAGAAGAGAAGAAGAATATCGACCATCGGCACACCCACATTCATTACAATATCTGAGTTTCTTATTTACCCCTTATTCTAGTCTTGTGGATTTATTACATGTCTTAGCGCGCATGCGTACGCGGTTCTTAAAATTAAAAGTTTCTTACGTAAATTACGTAATATTACGTCATTTTGGGGTGTGCCCCTCTTCCCAGCCTCCCTTAACTCTCTTCAACTCTCTCCTATTTCAACATTTTCTTCCTAACACATTTAAAATTTTTTAAATTTCCGACATTCTTCGGCGACTCTTCAAACAATACCGAGAATTCTCGGTGACAGTTCTCGGTCTGGCCATACAATATTCGGGCGTTTCGCCTTGTTGAATCTATACTATATACTACTTATCATCTGCAAATTTCTGAAGATATTGGTTGCAGAACTATATAACCTTGCACCAAGAAAACTCGATCAATAGTATAGGATATCTCTTGTAAGTAGAAGTCAGCTTGGAACGAAAATTCTAACTTTAAATATAATTTGAGTTTTAGTGGCAAATATGTCCACTAACAAAAGAGACCACACCACTGGATGGGGGGACAGCAAAATGAATTGTTAGTTCAGTGCAGTGTCTTTGTGTTGGTTATGATCTGCAAAATTTCTGAAGGTATTGGTTTAAGACCTCTGTAACGGTAGTGGCTCGATGTATCACAGAATGAAATTTAAACAGTGACTCTACACTGGTAATAGAATTTCATTCCAGAATGAAATTTCGTTCCAGAATAAAAAAAGAACTACTTGGATACCAAGTACAAATAATAGGTAATAAAAGTAAATAACATTTAACATAGGATTGATAACATAGAGAATAACAATAACAAATAAAGGAAAGAAATAAAAATGTAGAAATTGTGAAGATGCTCGGGTTCTTGGGTTGACAGTATAAAATGCCTATACAATGATTATGGACTGTTATGGTACCTACGCTACTTAGTTGAAGATGCTTGGGAATTTTCCCAGTTTGACAAACTACATCGTCACCTTCACGCTGTTGTTGTCGCTGTGTTGCTACCAATAGAAACTGACCACATGATTTTGTGACTGACGCAGTGTCAGTCTGCCTACGCGCTATATGATTGGCTATTTATTTATAGACTACCCAGACCCCATCCGAGCGGGGCTTTTATATCCGTTGATTCTCTTTAAGTCTGTCCTTGTGCTCCTAAAATCAGTTCAGAAAATATTCGCCGCAGTGCAGACATAGTCTTTTTGCCATCAACAACGCTTTTTTATGACGACTCACAGACAGACAGTAGTAAGTGACTTTTTTCTTTTCAGGTCCAAATAGAGCTAAATTGAGCATATTTTTGTCCTTGCAGGGAAAAGCAATGAAGAAGAAAGCAGCTACAAAGGTACCCATTTCAAAATATTTAAGCCAATTTCTGATAGGAGACAGGAATACTGTTGCCAATCTGCAGTTAGATAGGGTAATGGAGACAGCCAAAACCTTAACTAATGGTAATGAGAAAGTGGTACTTCATTAACCATTTGAAGAGAGTTAAGTCTCAGTGGAAGAAAATTATAGGCAGTGACTTTATGTCAAAGTCATGGGGTAGTCATGGTATTTTGCTCCCCACACTCACAGAAAAAAGGTGGTTTTGAGAAATAGTTTATAGTACACTAGGGTACTTGAAGACCAACAGGTACCCTTAGGTATTCTAGAGTACCCTATAGGGTACTTCAAGGGTATTCTAGAAAACCCTTGGGTACTTCAGATCAAAAACGTACTTCAAAGTCACCCTTATGACTGCAAATATCATGTGACTTACGCAAAGCGTTCGAAAATGGATTTTATTCGCGTTCTTTTTTCTATTTACGGCGGTTGAATTTTGAAGTTTTGTTGCTGCGACGAAGGTTTGAAGGAAAGACAAGAAAGGAGCTGTCAACAACCCCGTAGACTATTTTCTCTTTATTGTTTATTGATATTTCTACAAAAACTGACTCAATGGAGGGAAAGCTGTAATCTAACTGCCGTGCTTTAATGTAATCTTTGAGATAAAGAGCTACTCCTCTTGTCTCGCTTTTTCCAAAATTAGTGAATATTTTATATCCATCGACAACGTAATTATTTTCTGTCCATTTGGTAGTTACTTTTTTTGGTAGAATCTCTGTAACTGCACACAAATCTGTTTTTGATTGAATTAATCTGATTTGAAGTTCCTGTAGTTTATTGCTTAAACAATCCTCATTTGTGTACATGCATTTTAGTCCATTTTTCTTTAATACTGCAACATTGGGTACAGTAGCCTGAATGTTTATGTTAGGAAAGGGTATGTGGTTTGAATCTGTATTTTTTATCATCTATTGAGGAACGAGGCATTGATATGTTTCAGTTCTTCACACCAAAGGACATTCAATATGACCTACGAACAAATAACCTCATGCCTAAAACCAATACGTTACTTTATGGGAACAGTTCTTTATCACCTTAGAGGAAGCATATTGTGGAACACATTATCTGACACGATAAAAGCTGCGCAAAACACAAATCAATTTAAAATATGATTAAGAGCTGGAAAGGAGACACTTGCAGTTGCAACATCTGCAGATGATGTGTACCTAGATTCTTGTATATATTTTACGTTTATATTATGTTTGAACTTTGTATTGTAAATAGTTGGTATTTATTAGTTTTCTTTAAAACTATTGCTTCCACCAACTGTAAATAAATTAATCATTATATTATTATTATTATGCTCATTGTTTACTTTTGTTTTGCCATAGCCAGTGCCATTCACGGCTAATCCAGCCCCGGACTTCAAGAGAATCCACAAGGAGTGGAAGTCAAAATCAGAACAGGTGAGATAAGATAACAATTCATTTCAATTTACAGTTTTTGATCAAACAGCCTTGAATAAAGCCTTGCATATACCGCACCGGTTACACCATGAAGAACTTCATATATGTTTAAAGCCAAGTCATAGTGGAAACTTGATGACCTTTTTCCCCGTTATGATTGGTACAGTTGAATTGTATATTGTAGTTTTTAGCTTTTAAGATTTGATAGAGAAAAAACAAAAACCAAGATATGCATCAAGAGTTTTTATTTTATTTTCATTTCCCAACTGTTAAAAGCCATAATCAACCTTTAACAAATGTTAGTTGTTCTAATTTGATATGGCTGGCCCCGGGGGGGGGGGGGGTACTTGACTAGGGAAGTGACGGGGGTGTGTGGAAAATGTCTTCACACCCTGCACTCTGTCGCATAAAAAATGGGCCAACAGTATACCCTGTCGCATAAAAAATGTGCCAAAAGTATACCATGTCGCCTTTTTCCAAATTAAATTTTCCTTGTGATACCCTGTCGCTAGACTTGATACGAGTTCTTCAAATTATATCAATTATATCAAATTTTCAACCCGGTCCAAATAGGGTTAAATGTTATTAGAGGGGCAAATATGTCAAATAACAACAGAGCGGTAAGTTGCACCAGACTACTGGATGGGCGAAACAGCAAAAATAATTGTTAGCTCAGTCCAGACCAGCATCTTTGTGTTGGTTATCATCTGCAAATTTCTGAAGATATTGGTTGCAGAACTATGTAACCTTGCACCAAGAAAACTCGATCAATAGTATAGGATATCTCTTGTAAGTAGAAGTCAGCTTGGAACGAAAATTCTAACTTTAAATATAATTTGAGTTTTAGTGGCAAATATGTCCACTAACAAAAGAGACCACACCACTGGATGGGGGAACAGCAAAATGAATTGTTAGTTCAGTGCAGTGTCTTTGTGTTGGTTATGATCTGCAAAATTTCTGAAGGTATTGGTTTAAGACCTCTGTAATGGTAGTGGCTCGATGTATCACAGAATGAAATTTAAACAGTGACTCTACACTGGTAATAGAATTTCATTCCAGAATGAAATTTCGTTCCAGAATAAAAAAAGAACTACTTGGATACCAAGTACAAATAATAGGTAATAAAAGTAAATAACATTTAACATATGATTGATAACATAGAGAATAACAATAACAAATAAAGGAAAGAAATAAAAATGTAGAAATTGTGAAGATGCTCGGGTTCTTGGGTTGACAGTATAAAATGCCTATACAATGATTATGGACTGTTATGGTACCTACGCTACTTAGTTGAAGATGCTTGGGAATTTTCCCAGTTTGACAAACTACATCGTCACCTTCACGCTGTTGTTGTCGCTGTGTTGCTACCAATAGAAACTGATCACATGATTTTGTGACTGACGCAGTGTCAGTCACGACTGGATGGGGGAAACAGTAAAATGACTTTTCATTTGAGTTCAGTGTCTGTGTTGGTTATAATCAACAAAATTCCTGAAGGAATTGGTTCTAGAACTCTGTAACCTTGCACCAAGAAAACTCTATCAATAGTATAGGATATCTCTTGACAGTAGAAGTCAGCTTGGAGCCAAAACTTTAGATTTAAATAGTATTTGATGGATAAATGTGTCAACTAAGACAACAGCAGTAAATTGCACAAGACGACTGCATGGGGGAAACAGCAAAATGACTTTTCAGTGGAGTCCAGTGTCTGTGTTGGTTATAATCAACAAAAAATCCTGAAGGTATTGGTTCAAGAACTCTGTAACCTTGCACCAAGAAAGGGTAAGGGTAAGTAGAAGTCAGCTTCGAACCAAAATTCAAACTTTGAATATAATTTGAGTTTTAGTGGCAAATATGTCCACTAACAAAAGAGACCACACCTCTGGATGGGGGAACAGCAAAATGAATTTTGCCATGATATGCATTAATAGACCAGGCTAGGAATGAGGTACGGGTCACTTCTAAGCGGAGAAATTTAGATGGGTATTTTGAGGTACCTATGACCCTAGGCATCTTGGAACGTGATGGTGATCAGCGATCTGTTGGGGTTTAGGGGGTTAAATCGGGGGTTAAAGTTTGACCACTCTGAGCTAGCACCTCTGCGGAGGAAAACCAAGGTTTTCCTTTTAAATGGCGCACGGGCTGGCTTAGATCTGACCAAATTAAGCTAAAAACCGCTTTATAAAGAAGTTAGATGCTGAAGGATAATTAGTAGCTTCTTCAAACAATGGTCACGTGACATGAAATCACCCTTTTCCTTATATGGTAACTATCAATAAATGCCAAAAATGTGTTACGAAAAGAGGAAAATGCGACTGGTGTTACTTTTATGTTTTACTTGGAAGTACTTGCACCATGGTCAACGTACCAAATACTACGTTATAATTTAACCCTATTCCACCTGGGCTCTTTTTATTCACTCCTCACCTGGGGAGGGGCCATTATGGCCCCCCCCCCCTAATTATTTCCAGAACCGATAGAGTTATGAAGATGTAACTTTGTACACAGTATCAAGAATCTATTGTGATTCTAATTAGGTAATTAAAACTTAATTAGTCACTTGACTTGTTGCTAGGCAACTAGATATGTTGTGACCAGTCTGCAATAAGGTTATGTATGGAAACTGCAATAATGTCCTATATTTTAGCGAAAACAAAGTTTATTCTTAAAAATGGTTAAAAATCTTGTACAACATCATATTTTCTCATGAAATAACATGTTAATTTTTAATCGTTTACACACCTGTTCAAACAATGACGTCATAAATATCTATGACGTCATACGTCTAAAAAACTATAAACATAAAGGAAAATTAACAAAGCATATATCATATGAAAGCTCGCAATGAGAGCAATTCAATGACACCAATTGAAACAAAATTGAACAAGAATTCGCCAAACTAGAAGCAATTTAGTGTTTCCTTTGTGACATCTCTCCAAATAAGGGCATTCAGCGGTCACATGACTCATAAAATTGAAACGAAATTTGTGGAATCTTGTAGAGCATTAAATTTTAGGAAAAGTCAGTTCGTACCAGCACTCTGTCTCATATAGTTAAAGAGCTGTGTAGCAATGTTTGGTTGGGGGGGGCCATAATGCCCCCCCCCGGGTTTCCCTGATACTCCGTGTCACTATTATCGCCATTTTCGTCGCAATCATCAAAGGAAGTGTCATCTTCCACTCTATCAGCAATTCTTCAATGCCTTCTGGGAATGCACTCTCAGTCCACTTGATTTCAAATGTTCTTTCCCATCCATGCTGAGATATATCCCATATAAGCATTCTTTGGGCTGAGAGGTTCCTGGATTCTTGCGATAACATTTGCACGTAAAGTATGCATTGGTATGCAGGAAGCAATGATGTATCAACTACTTTGTTTTGAATGAGGTATTTCTGTCGCAAAGCTTCTTACAAGCGAAATTCACATTATTCTGACAACATATAAAATTTAAGCACATTTAGCAATTCTTCTATTACTCTTTCTTTGATACGAAACGAGATGACCCAAAGGCAATAAAAGTACTGATAAATTTTAGTTTTTAACAACCCCTTTCCAATATGCTAATTTGCAATTTCGAAGAGAAGGAAGAGATGTAATCGTTGCCCATAAATGTGTGATGGAGTCCTGCTAACATGAAAGTTCCTAAAGACTCTACCAAGTAGATATGAAAGTGTAGATATAGTCACAGACACATGCCAAGAGCACCCTGTCAAATCAAATGAAAAAAGTAAGAGAAGTTGTTTTGGCCGGATAATTTGTCAGCCAGCTAAATCAAAAAGGGCTGTTAAAAATGAAAGAAACAAGAGTCGACTGATCAATTTGATTTTCGAGACGATCTCTACAAATCGTCAAAAAGCCCTCAATACTATTTGTTGCACAGAACTTTTTTCCTAACCATAGCTCTAAAATGATGTCTTCGAATGAAACGAATGCAAAAATGCTGACTACCAACCAAGAAGAAGCTGAAACTTACTTTTGCATTGCCTTCATGCTTTGGAAAAGAAGCCAAAGGAATCCATCAAGTCACAATCAGCTAATATACACATCTTGGTGATAGTTTTGTCAAAAGTTCAAAGAAAGACAAATGTATACTTGGCTTTTGGAATAGGATTCCACAGAAAAGGAGTCAAACTCCAGTGATATATCGATGTCTGAGTGTCAAAATAAATGTTTACCTGGATCTCAAGCATTTACAGTCGACGATTACTTCTTTAGCATGTTGGAAAGTGGTTGTTGAAAAGTAAAAAAAAATCGTATTTTTACTGCCCTTGGCTCATCTCGTTCCGTATCAAAGGAAGAGTAATAGAAGAACTTGCTAAATGTGCTTAAATTTTATATGTTGTCAGAGTAATGCGAATATCGCTTGTAAGAAGCTTTTCGGCAGAAATTACCTCATTCAAAACAAAGTAGTAGAAACATTGTTGCCTCCTGCATACCAATCATCTTTGCGACTGCATACTTTACGTGCAAATGTTATCCCGAGAATCCAGGAACCTCTCAGCCAAAAGAATGCTTATACGTGTTATAGATGGGAAACAACATTTGAAATCAAGTGGACTGAGAGTGCATTCCCAGAATGCATTGAAGAATTGCTGGTAGAGTGGAAGATGACATTTCCTTTGATGATTGCGACAAAAATGGCGATAATAGTGACACAGAGTATCAAGGATATTTGCCTTTAAATTATTACGTAGTATTTGGTACGTTGACCATGGTGCAAGTACTTCCAAGTAAAACGTAAAAGTGACTCCAGTCGCATTTTCCTCTTTTCGTAACACATTTTTGGCCATTTATTGATAGTTACCATATAAGGAAGGGGGTGATCTCATGTCACGTGACCATTGTTTGAAGAAGCTACTAATTATCCTTCAGCATCTAACTTCTTTATAAAGTGGTTTTTAGCTTAATTTGGTCAGATCTAAGCCATCCTGTGCGCCATTTAAAAGGAAAACCTTGGTTCTCCTCCGCAGAGGTGCTTGCTCAGAGTGGTCAAACTTTAACCCCCGATTTAACCCCCTAAACCCCAACAGATCGCTGATCACCATCACGTTCCAAGATGCCTAGGGTCATAGGTACCTCAAAATACCCATCTAAATTTCTCCGCTTAGAAGTGACCCGTACCACATTCCTAGCCTGGTCTAGAATTTCAATTTGAATATTTTTGCTCCTAGGAAGTAGAGTTGTTGCCTGATGGTGGACAACAGGTAGGATTACGTTTGTTTCTGTTGTTTGAAAATGTTTCTGCATGCTGTGCTTTATAATTTTGCTAACTTTTACATGTTTTGATAATCATGTAAAATACTCACTTTTACTTGTATTAAATGTTTTATCAGTTAACTCCAATTTGAAGACAAAACTTTTCCTCCAGTATTGGTTGAATATATGATTTACTGGGTTGAAATCAGTTAAATCCAATTTTTCGAAAAAATTATCTTTTCGTAGTAAAAGATTAAAAGCTACATTACTGTGGGGCCTTAACAAAACGTACCATATGCTGAAAATCAATAAATACTAGTATCATACCTATGCAAAAATTAATAATCAATGCCAAAAGCTAATATTCCATATAACATAATAACCATTAATGTCCTGGAAATATTTTGCAGAAAAAGTTAATGTTATAGCTAACATTGTAACTTTGATATGTTTGAAATGTTGATTCAAGTATTGGGACCCTTTCCTTCAAATTGTAACTATTGATGTGCTTGACATATTTCAGAGATTCAGCGATACATTATCGTGACACGTATCTAACCTTATAATCACATTGAAACTATTCATGTCCTTGACATATTTCAGAGGTTAAAAGATACATTATCGGGACCAATTTCTAATCTTATAAATCACATTGAAACCATTGATGTGCTTGAAATATTGCAGAGGTTCAAAGATCCATTATTGAGACCCATTTGTATTGTTATAAATCATATTAAGACTTTTGGATGTGCTTGAAGTATTTCAGAGATCCATAGATACATTTTCGGGACCCGTTTCTAATCTTAGAAATCATATTTAAACTATTGATGTGCTGGAAATATTTCAGAGATTCATAGATATATTATCGGGACCTATTTCTAATCTTGTAAATCACATTGTAACTATTCATGTCCTTGAAATATTTCAGAGGTTCAAAGAAACATTATCGGGACCTATTTCTAATCTTATAAATCACATTGCAACTATTGATATGCTTGAAGTATTTCAGAGATTCATAGATGAATTATCGGGACCCATTTCTAATCTTATAAATGATATTAAATCTTTTGGATGTGCTTGAAGTATTTCAGAGATTCATAGATACATTATCGGGACCCATTTCTAATCTTATAAATCTCCTTGTAACCATTGATGTGCTTGAAGTATTTCAGAGGCTCTTAGATACATTATCGGGGCCCATGTCTAATCTTATAAATCACATTGAAACTATTCATGTCCTGGACATAATTCAGAGATTCATAGATACATTGTCGGGACCCATTTCTAATCTTATAAATCACATTGTAACCATCGATGTGCTTGAAATATTGCAGAGGTCCATAGATACATTATAGGGGCCCATGTCTAATCTTATAAATCACATTGAAACTATTCATGTCCTGGACATAATTCAGAGATTCATAGATACATTATTGGGACCCACTTCATATCTTATAAATCAGATTATAACTATTAATTTGCTTGACATATATTAGAGATTCATAGATACATTATTGGGACCCATTTTTAATCTTATAAATCATATTAAGACTTTTGTATGTGCTTGAAGTATTTCAGAGATTCATATATATATATATATATTATCGGGACCTATTTCTAATCTTATAAATCATATTAAGACTTTTGGATGTGCTTCACATATATTAGAGATTCATAGATATATTATTGGGACCCACTTCTAATCTTATAAATCATATTGAAACTATTGATGTGCTTGACATATATTAGAGATTCATAGATACATTATTGGGACCCATTTCGAATCTTATAAATCATATTGAAACTATTGATGTGCTTGAAATATTGCCGATGTTCATAGATACATCATCGGGACCCATTCTTACTCTTATAAATCTCCTTGTAACCATTGATGTGCTTGAAATATTGCAGAGATTCATAGATACATTATAGGGGCCCATGTCTAACCTTATAAATCACATTGAAACTATTCATGTCCTGGACATAATTCAGAGATTCATAGATACATTATTGGGACCCTTTTCTTATCTTATAAATCAGATTATAACTATTAATTTGCTTGACATATATTAGAGATTCATAGATACATTATTGGGACCCATTTCTAATCTTATAAATCATATTAAGACTTTTATATGTGCTTGAAGTATTTCAGAGATTCATAGATACATTATCGGGACCCATTTCGAATCTTATAAATCTCCTTCTAATATTGGAGAGGCTCATAGATATATTATCGGGACCTATTTCTAATCTTATAAATCATATTAAGACTTTTGGATGTGCTTGAAGTATTTCAGAGATTCATAGATACATTATCGGGACCCATTTCGAATCTTATAAATCACATTGTAACTATTGATGTGCTTGACATATATTAGAGATTCATAGATACATTATTGGGATCCATTTCTAATCTTATAAATCATATTAAGACTTTTGGATGTGCTTGAAGTATTTCAGAGATTCATAGATACATTATCGGGACCCATTTCGAATCTTATAAATCTCCTTGTAACCATTGATGTGCTTGAAGTATTTCAGAGGCTCTTAGATACATTATCGGACCCATTTCTAATCTTATAAATCTCCTTGTAACCATTGATGTGCTTGAAGTATTTCAGTGGCTCGTAGATACAATATCGGGACCCATTTCTAATCTTATAAATCACATTGAAACTATTCATATCCTTGACATAATTCAGAGATTCATAGATACATTATCGGGACCCATTCTTAATCTTATAAATCTCCTTGTAACCATGGATTTGCTTGAAATGTTGCAGAGGCTCAGAGATACATTGTCGGGACCCATTTCTAATCTTATAAATCTCCTTGTAACCATTGATGTGCTTGAAGTATTTCAGAGGCTCGTAAATACGTTATCAGGACCCATTCTTAATCTTATAGGTCAGATTGCAACTTTTGGATTGATGTGCTTGAAATATTGCAGAGGCTCGTAAATACATTATCGGGACCCTTTCTTAATCTTATAAATCTCCTTGTAACCACAGATTTGCTTGAAATGTTGCAGAGGCTCAGAGATACATTGTCGGGACCCATTTCTAATCTTATAAATCTCCTTGTAACCATTGATGTGCTTGAAGTATTTCAGAGGCTCGTAAATACATTATCGGGACCCATTCTTGATCTTACAGGTCATATTGCAACTTTTGGATTGATGTGCTTGAAATATTTCAGAGGCTCGTAAATACATTATCGGGACCCATTCTTAATCTTATAAAACACATTGAAACTATTGATGTGCTTGAAATATTGCCGATGTTCATAGATACATTATCGGGACCCATTCTTAATCTTATAAATCTCCTTGTAACCATGGATTTGCTTGAAATGTTGCAGGGGCTCAGAGATACATTGTCGGGACCCATTTCTAATCTTATAAATCTCCTTGTAACCATTGATGTGCTTCAAGTATTTCAGAGGCTCGTAAATACGTTATCAGGACCCATTCTTAATCTTACAGGTCAGATTGCAACTTTTGGATTGATGTGCTTGAAATATTGCAGAGGCTCGTAAATACATTATCGGGACCCATTCTTAATCTTATAAATCTCCTTGTAACCATAGATTTGCTCGAAATGTTGCAGAGGCTCAGAGATACATTGTCGGGACCCATTTCTAATCTTATAAATCTCCTTGTAACCATTGATGTGCTTGAAGTATTTCAGAGGCTCGTAAATACATTATCGGGACCCATTTCTAATCTTATAAATCACATTGAAACTATTGATGTGCTTGACATATATCAGAGATTCATAGATACATTATTGGGATCCATTTCTAATCTTATAAATCATATTAAGACTTTTGGATGTGCTTGAAGTATTTCAGAGATTCATAGATACATTATCGGGACCCATTTCTAATCTTATAAATCACATTGTAACTATTGATGTGCTTGACATATATTAGAGATTCATAGATACCTTATTGGGATCCATTTCTAATCTTATAAATCATATTAAGACTTTTAGATGTGCTTGAAGTATTTCAGAGATTCATAGATACATTATCGGGACCCATTTCTAATCTTATAAATCACATTGAAACTATTGATGTGCTTGACATATATCAGAGATTCATAGATACATTATTGGGATCCATTTCTAATCTTATAAATCATATTAAGACTTTTGGATGTGCTTGGAGTATTTTAGAGATTCATAGAGACATTATCGGGACCTATTTCGAATCTTATAAATCTCCTTGTAACCATTGATGTGCTTGAAGTATTTCAGAGGCTCTTAGATACATTATCGGGACCCATTTCTAATCTTATAAATCTCCTTGTAACCATTGATGTGCTTGAAGTATTTCAGTGGCTCGTAGATACAATATCGGGACCCATTTCTAATCTTATAAATCACATTGAAACTATTCATATCCTTGACATAATTCAGAGATTCATAGATACATTATCGGGACCCATTCTTAATCTTATAAATCTCCTTGTAACCATGGATTTGCTTGAAATGTTGCAGAGGCTCAGAGATACATTGTCGGGACCCATTTCTAATCTTATAAATCTCCTTGTAACCATTGATGTGCTTGAAGTATTTCAGAGGCTCGTAAATACGTTATCAGGACCCATTCTTAATCTTACAGGTCAGATTGCAACTTTTGGATTGATGTGCTTGAAATATTGCAGAGGCTCGTAAATACATTATCGGGACCCATTCTTAATCTTATAAATCTCCTTGTAACCATGGATTTGCTTGAAATGTTGCAGGGGCTCAGAGATACATTGTCGGGACCCATTTCTAATCTTATAAATCTCCTTGTAACCATTGATGTGCTTGAAGTATTTCAGAGGCTCGTAAATACATTATCGGGACCCATTTCTAATCTTATAAATCACATTGAAACTATTGATGTGCTTGACATATATCAGAGATTCATAGATACATTATTGGGATCCATTTCTAATCTTATAAATCATATTAAGACTTTTGGATGTGCTTGGAGTATTTTAGAGATTCATAGAGACATTATCGGGACCCATTTCGAATCTTATAAATCTCCTTGTAACCATTGATGTGCTTGAAGTATTTCAGAGGCTCTTAGATACATTATCGGGACCCATTTCTAATCTTATAAATCTCCTTGTAACCATTGATGTGCTTGAAGTATTTCAGTGGCTCGTAGATACATTATCGGGACCCATTTCTAATCTTATAAATCACATTGAAACTATTCATATCCTTGACATAATTCAGAGATTCATAGATACATTATCGGGACCCATTCTTAATCTTATAAATCTCCTTGTAACCATGGATTTGCTTGAAATGTTGCAGAGGCTCAGAGATACATTGTCGGGACCCATTTCTAATCTTATAAATCTCCTTGTAACCATTGATGTGCTTGAAGTATTTCAGAGGCTCGTAAATACGTTATCAGGACCAATTCTTAATCTTACAGGTCAGATTGCAACTTTTGGATTGATGTGCTTGAAATATTGCAGAGGCTCGTAAATACATTATCGGGACCCATTCTTAATCTTATAAATCTCCTTGTAACCATATATTTGCTTGAATTGTTGCAGAGGCTCAGAGATACATTGTCGGGACCCATTTCTAATCTTATAAATCTCCTTGTAACCATTGATGTGCTTGAAGTATTTCAGAGGCTCGTAAATACATTATCGGGACCCATTCTTGATCTTACAGGTCATATTGCAACTTTTGGATTGATGTGCTTGAAATATTTCAGAGGCTCGTAAATACATTATCAGGACCCATTCTTAATCTTATAAATCACATTGAAACTATTGATGTGCTTGAAATATTGCCGATGTTCATAGATACATTATCGGGACCCATTCTTAATCTTATAAATCTCCTTGTAACCATGGATTTGCTTGAAATGTTGCAGGGGCTCAGAGATACATTGTCGGGACCCATTTCTAATCTTATAAATCTCCTTGTAACCATTGATGTGCTTCAAGTATTTCAGAGGCTCGTAAATACATTATCGGGACCCATTCTTAATCTTACAGGTCAGATTGCAACCTTTGGATTGATGTGCTTGAAATATTGCAGAGGCTCGTAAATACATTATCGGGACCCATTCTTAATCTTATAAATCTCCTTGTAACCATAGATTTGCTTGAATTGTTGCAGAGGCTCAGAGATACATTGTCGGGACCCATTTCTAATCTTATAAATCTCCTTGTAACCATTGATGTGCTTGAAGTATTTCAGAGGCTCGTAAATACATTATCGGGACCCATTCTTGATCTTACAGGTCATATTGCAACTTTTGGATTGTTGTGCTTGAAGTATTTCAGTGGCTCGTAGATACAATATCGGGACCCATTTCTAATCTTATAAATCACATTGAAACTATTCATATCCTTGACATAATTCAGAGATTCATAGATACATTATCGGGACCCATTCTTAATCTTATAAATCTCCTTGTAACCATAGATTTGCTTGAATTGTTGCAGAGGCTCAGAGATACATTGTCGGGACCCATTTCTAATCTTATAAATCTCTTTGTAACCATTGATGTGCTTGAAGTATTTCAGAGGCTCGTAAATACATTATCGGGACCCATTCTTGATCTTACAGGTCATATTGCAACTTTTGGATTGATGTGCTTGAAGTATTTCAGTGGCTCGTAGATACAATATCGGGACCCATTTCTAATCTTATAAATCACATTGAAACTATTCATATCCTTGACATAATTCAGAGATTCATAGATACATTATCGGGACCCATTCTTAATCTTATAAATCTCCTTGTAACCATGGATTTGCTTGAAATGTTGCAGAGGCTCAGAGATACATTGTCGGGACCCATTTCTAATCTTATAAATCTCCTTGTAACCATTGATGTGCTTGAAGTATTTCAGAGGCTCGTAAATACGTTATCAGGACCCATTCTTAATCTTACAGGTCAGATTGCAACTTTTGGATTGATGTGCTTGAAATATTGCAGAGGCTCGTAAATACATTATCGGGACCCATTCTTAATCTTATAAATCTCCTTGTAACCATGGATTTGCTTGAAATGTTGCAGGGGCTCAGAGATACATTGTCGGGACCCATTTCTAATCTTATAAATCTCCTTGTAACCATTGATGTGCTTGAAGTATTTCAGAGGCTCGTAAATACATTATCGGGACCCATTTCTAATCTTATAAATCACATTGAAACTATTGATGTGCTTGACATATATCAGAGATTCATAGATACATTATTGGGATCCATTTCTAATCTTATAAATCATATTAAGACTTTTGGATGTGCTTGGAGTATTTTAGAGATTCATAGAGACATTATCGGGACCCATTTCGAATCTTATAAATCTCCTTGTAACCATTGATGTGCTTGAAGTATTTCAGAGGCTCTTAGATACATTATCGGGACCCATTTCTAATCTTATAAATCTCCTTGTAACCATTGATGTGCTTGAAGTATTTCAGTGGCTCGTAGATACATTATCGGGACCCATTTCTAATCTTATAAATCACATTGAAACTATTCATATCCTTGACATAATTCAGAGATTCATAGATACATTATCGGGACCCATTCTTAATCTTATAAATCTCCTTGTAACCATGGATTTGCTTGAAATGTTGCAGAGGCTCAGAGATACATTGTCGGGACCCATTTGTAATCTTATAAATCTCCTTGTAACCATTGATGTGCTTGAAGTATTTCAGAGGCTCGTAAATACGTTATCAGGACCCATTCTTAATCTTACAGGTCAGATTGCAACTTTTGGATTGATGTGCTTGAAATATTGCAGAGGCTCGTAAATACATTATCGGGACCCATTCTTAATCTTATAAATCTCCTTGTAACCATATATTTGCTTGAATTGTTGCAGAGGCTCAGAGATACATTGTCGGGACCCATTTCTAATCTTATAAATCTCCTTGTAACCATTGATGTGCTTGAAGTATTTCAGAGGCTCGTAAATACATTATCGGGACCCATTCTTAATCTTATAAATCACATTGAAACTATTGATGTGCTTGAAATATTGCCGATGTTCATAGATACATTATCGGGACCCATTCTTAATCTTATAAATCTCCTTGTAACCATGGATTTGCTTGAAATGTTGCAGGGGCTCAGAGATACATTGTCGGGACCCATTTCTAATCTTATAAATCTCCTTGTAACCATTGATGTGCTTCAAGTATTTCAGAGGCTCGTAAATACATTATCGGGACCCATTCTTAATCTTACAGGTCATACTGCAACTTTTGGATGTGCTTGAAGTAATTCAGAGATTCATAGATACATTAGTGGGACCCATTTCTTTTCTTATAAATCAGATTATAACTATTAATTTGCTTGACATATATTAGAGATTCATAGATACATTATTGGGACCCATTTCTAATCTTATAAATCACATTGAAACTATTGATGTGCTTGACATATATTAGAGATTCATTGATACATTATTGGGACCCATTTCTAATCTTATAAATGATATTAAGACTTTTGGATGTGCTTGGAAGTATTTCAGAGATTCATAGAGACATTATTGGGACCCACTTCTAATCTTATAAATTATATTAAGACTTTTGGATGTGCTTGAAGTATTTCAGAGATTCGTAGAAACATTATCGGGACCTATTTCTAATCTTATAAATCACATTGGAACTATTGATGTGCTTGAAATATTGCCGATGTTCCTAGATACATTACCGGGACCCATTCTTAATATTATAAATCTCCTTGTAACCATTGATGTGCTTCAAGTATTTCAGTGGCTCGTAGATACAATATCGGGACCCATTTCTAATCTTATAAATCACATTGAAACTATTCATATCCTTGACATAATTCAGAGATTCATAGATACATTATCGGGACCCATTCTTAATCTTATAAATCTCCTTGTAACCATGGATTTGCTTGAAATGTTGCAGAGGCTCAGAGATACATTGTCGGGACCCATTTCTAATCTTATAAATCTCCTTGTAACCATTGATGTGCTTGAAGTATTGCCGATGTTCCTAGATACATTACCGGGACCCATTCTTAATATTATAAATCTCCTTGTAACCATTGATGTGCTTGATGTATTTCAGAGGCTCGTAGATACATTATCGGGAGCCAATCTTAATCTTATAAATCACATTGAAACCATTGATGTGCTTGGAATATTGCAGAGGTTCCTAGATACATTATCGGGTCCCATTTCTAATCTTATAGATGGTATTGAAACTTTTGATGTGCTTGACATATTTCAGAGATTCAAAGATACATTATTGGAATCTATAGCTGATGTGGTAGAGCCCCATTGCCTTTTTCCGATCACTAGCTGCTGCGAGCCTTATTTGTGTACACTCATGCAATGTTTGTTTACAAGGATAATGGTTTCTACAATTAAAAAAGCGTGCGAAAAAATACTTTGCTGTCGCCATGAGGTTTATGTTCAGACATCATTTACGTTTTTCTGGCATGTGAATCTTACAACATTGGACGCAAAAAAGTCCTTCCTGTGATGGAATCGTAAGTAGTCGCCATTTTCCCTCCGTGTTTCCTTGCAGCAATTATATTTTCTCTTGTTTCTTTGCTACCGTTCACCAGAACTGCATTAAAAACACTTTCACGTTTACTCAGCTTTCTAAACGGATATTTAGAAAGAATCTCGGAACAAGGCGATAGAATGAAGATATCTCGATTTTATCGCTGTGTTTTTCGACAATGATTTTGCGGAATACGGTGGCGAAAGGTACAATAACTCTTCAATATTTCAAACTATGAAATTAGAAATAATTCAACAGCAATCACTTTTCCAATAAATTTTTATTAGGCCAAGTAACTCGAGGTTTCTTTTTCAGTCATCGGAACAGGGCGATGTATTTTTGGTTTACCACAAATGAATGTGCAAAATATGTTTTTCCCTCAGTATCGAGGAATGATCCAGCTGGTTGAAAACTCTTTTCTTGTTTGATTGAAATCTTGAATCTCTTTAAGTGCAACACATCATGATGATACTGGAGGAACTATTAAACCTGACCTCTGAAACCTGATAACATCTTTTTTTCCACATAGAATATTGTTAGTGTTGAAGGAAGTCACGAAGAGGTTTCTATGGAATTCTTGCCTATTCCCGATTTTGAAGTACAGGTAAATTTATATGAAATAGAAATATTATGTTTTTTTAATTAAAAAGAAATTTCAAAATGGTTGTAAATAATTGGGAAAAGATTGAAAGTGGCACAAATGACAACAAGGGGCAACTATGTAGCTTTAAAGTTGTGTAAATGCATGTTCTAAACAGAGTCATTATCGATCAGGTGCAGTATTAACTCAAGTGATTTTGATTCAATATCTTGATTTTTTGTGTAAATCCAACCTAAATAAACTTATTTGTATTGGTATTTCCAGATATACTTTGTGAGTAAAAAAGTTAACATGTTTAGCTGGCTGTGGAATGAAAATTACATGACCGACATTCCAAACTGAAATCCTGACAAATACATTATTTTTACTCACCTGGTATAGAATAATTGTATAAACACACAAAACTGTATGTTTTTTGCATTTAATCTAAGGCCCCGTTTGCATGGAAATACTATTGCTATTATGGCAAGAACAGTAAGGAGCAATAAAACTGTAAAACAAAATATTAAGAGACAGTACTGGATTGCTTCCTCATAATGTAAACAGATTGCCTCACTTGCATTGAATCAAGATGTGACGTTATCTGTCCAATATAATGTAAGCAGTAGCCCCATCTGATAGAGGTCACACACAGAACAATAGCTACTAGGTATAGTTTAAACAGGGCCTAGATATATTTTCTCTACATTTTAAAGATTGCTTGTTCAGTTTTTTATATTTCTTGGGTGAATTTAATTCCTCACTCGTTTTGATGAAGATGCATGGCTGTTTTCTTTTTCAGGGTGAAAGGCCTCTATCCCCATTGTTTCCACTGATGATTTCTTCGGTTAGTCAAATTGAATTATCATTTTATTTATTATTTTTTCACATTCCAATAAAAATTTTCAATACAAGTTTACGAAATACGCTGCTTACAAAATACTTAACTACACTACGAGGACGATGCCACTGGATGCAAAATACTATGGCTATTTTGTGGCATCACAAAAACTAAGACGAAATATATATGAATAATCAAAGGAAAAACAACAAGATATGGAAAAAACCAAGCAAAGAATACTACATTCCGTCTCAAATTAGACATCAGGCGAAAAATTGGCTGTGAATAACAAGAGACAGTATGACTGGATAATTTTGCGCTATTACAAACCTCACCTCATATAGAATTTGAGACAAACTTTACATACGCAGTTAGGTGAATAATTGTTGTCTTACTTGGGGGATGGGGTTGAATTATTCTGTACATATAAAGTACTTATTTATCTCAACTGTTAAGTTTAGATTTATTGGGAGGTTGATTTGCAGCTTTCTTGACTGCAAAATCCGTCATGCCTCATCTGCTACTGTGTGACCAACAAAAAGGTTGCTCTGTTTGGAAGGCTGTCATTAAAATATTTTTGGTTATTTTGCAATCAATTTGACAATCAGGTATATCAAAATGGCAAATATAGATGTTTATCTTTTCAACCTTATGTAACTGTTCCGGAACACAATACCGGAAAATATTAACCGGAAGCCGTCAGTGAGCCATCATTGCAAACAGTCTAATGAATGACCAAACTATGAAATCACTTCAGGGAAATCATTTTCGTGTCTTGTGGTGTTGTGCCCTTGATAAAAAGGTACAGATTTTTGGCAAACTGTTAGACCACTTTAGGATATTTTGTTCATTTTTACTTGCAAATTGATTGTCTATTTTGCTTATTTCTACAGCCATGCACCTCAAAAAAGATTGTAACACAAACTGATACGGTGATTATTGGTTTCAACAATTTTATTCAGTCTGTTAGTGAGAATTTATATACTGTACAATTTGAGGATCTATTGATTCGGCTTGTGGGGTGTCAGTTTAGTAGTTGAAAAAATATTCTGCCGCAATATTAACAATATGTTCATATGTTCCAGATTGAAATCAAGCAACCTTTCTATTTTCAAAGCCTGTGTGAATGGTTGTTTTTTATTCATGTTCTAACATCATGTGTCAAGTGATATGAATCACTGCATCGTATTATTTTTGGGAAGAAATATTGATGAATGATACTGAATTTAATTGAAATTAAAGTAGATTTCACAAGATACTTGTTTTGATATGCTGTCCTAAATCACACAGAAGTGCGAAAGATCCTTCTTGCTTTCTTTTAGCATTATGAGCATTCTTATGAGTTGCGCATTATTTGTAACGGTTATCATAGAATGCCAAAAAATAAGAGTTTGAGAAATGTTTGAGTTGTTTTGAAACTGTTATTCCAAGTGCATTAGGTTTGAAATCAATTGTGTTGCGGTCTTAGCACCAAAACCATTCCAGAACCTAATAAGCTCTTTTTTCACATAGAAAATGTTCATTATTGAAGAAAGTGATGAAGAATTCCCTTCTGAATGCTTGCCTCTTTGTGGGCTAGAAGAACAGGTAAATTTTTATGAAATCGACATCTTTGAACAACGCATTTTGAACTGTTTCGGCTGCAAAATGTTTCTTAACTACTTTTGTTTCGCATGTTTTGTTTTTCTTTTGAAATACAGTGCCAGCTTAATGCTACTGTTCCTACTTCATGGAATGAGCAACCAAATATATGGAGGACCACATAGCCCAAATAGAACATCTACAAAAGTGACTAAAAAGTTTTTGTAGTAAAGGAAATTGATAGAAAATTTTAAAACCTTGTTTTTACTATTTCCAATGTAAACTTATGTGAATACTATTTTGTCTTTAGGAAGTGAGGAACGACTCTGGAATTCATGGAGATTTTCCATCTTTTGAAGACAGCGAAAGATGTGAGACTTCTGGAAATGTAAGTGTGTTGGTCATTCTATCGTATTTGGTTCAAATATATTTAATTGAGGTAGATTTGATTAAAGTTGATAAACATGTGACGAATTTTGATACCAAGATAGCTGTATACACGTTCCTGAGTATGACAGAAGTATTGTACCACCTTATCCAAAATGGCAGTAAAAAATTTCCTTGGACCCAATCAACAAACTGTGCATAACAAAAACATCAACACAGTGGTAATTGTTGATTTATGTAATCTTAGTTAGATGCTGTTTCGCGGGTTTCTTTGATGAACTAATGAGAACTAAGGACAAGATTGAACGAGATTTAGGACACATAAGGGAAGGAGTCGGCAATAAGACATTGAAAATGGATAAGTCAATGGATCCATAGATGTGCAGAGCAAAGACAAATTTATTTCGCGTTTTCTAAATTTGGATCCTTCAGACTTCATCACTAGGATAAAAGTTTTCCTCAAGAAATGCGACGGATGAAATTAGAAACAAATGATGAAGCAGTATTTCGAGATCAGTGAAATAAAATGTGTCAAAGAAGAATTCACATAAAGAAACAAGCTCCAGTCACATGCTAAATTTTATCTTTCCCTTGAACTGTCTTGAAGCAGAACGATTTCAGTAGATCTGTCCAATTTGATTGATTTGTTGGTAAACTGCTTGCTGAGAGTCTTCTTGCAAGAAAAATTTTAAAGCGAGAAAATTGAAATTTTAACCATTCTTACAAGTTCCTTTCTCTTTCCTCCCTTCGAAAGAGAGAGAATCGCTCCCTTCTCTTTCCTACTGTGTTTTTATTCTTGTCACATTCATCAATGGAAGCTGTTCTCAAATGATGAAGTTTACAGAATCCAGCTTTAAAAACAGAATGTCTCATTGCATCTGTTCTGTGAACTCGATCCACTTGTAGTTATTGTATGCCTACTCATCTAGTTATTGTTTCTGAATCTTGGTCAATCTTGTGCTAAAGTTTTTGTTATTTTATCAAAGAAGCCGGCGTAATTATGCTTAATTTCTCTCGGAAATAAACGGTAGACGAAAAGACACTCATTTTCCCGTCAATGCAGCAGCTAGATGCTGATGCTGCTGAATGCAAACCTTGTTGGTTCATCTGAAGCACATTTTTTGGCTCTCATTTTGAATAAGGTAGTGCAATACTTTTGTCAGGTAAGGGTATATTATATGGACAGACACTAGCCAAAACATCCAAAAGGGTTCTTTCCGTCATGAATTTCTTTGATTTATTGACCTATTTACAGAGGTTCTTCTTAGTCTATCAATCTTAAATACAATTTTGTAACGTGCCTCTTTTTTATTCATTTTAGTGTAGCAATGTTAAGTACTTGTAATTTGTTGGTTAAGATCTGTATATTTACACTACAATTAAAAAAATGATGTAAATAATAATAATAATAATAACGATTTTTAAACAGGATGAAAACTTCAACAATTACAAAATTGCATTCATAACAGCAATTTTGTAATTGTTGAAGTTTTCATTCTGTTTAAGAATTTGTTATTATTATTATTATTATTATTATTATTATTATTATAATTATTATTATTATTATTATTGTTGCGAAATGCGGTCTGAATCCACCATTCATGAAGGATATTTTCATGCAACGAAATATTAGGTACTGCCTAAGGCATGGTAATGACGCTCAACTGCCAAAAGTACGAACTACGGCTTTGGAGTTGAGTCCATTACTTACCTTGGAAATAAACTGTGGCAGCATTTACTGCAAGAACTAAAACAATTAAACAGCCTTCCTATGTTCAAAAAACGAATTAGATGTTGGAATGGTGGAACATGCAACTGTAGGCTTTGCAAAGTATATATCCCGCAAGTTGGGTTTCTAACATGATAGATTTTAACTCTGATTTGTCCTTATATATTAATTTTAGTTTTATTGTAAATTATGTATATTGTAAATAGTAGGCCTTAATTAGCTGCAATTTAGCTATTCATTTTTTAGCCTACTTTAAATAGATATTTAATAATAATAATAATATTATTCCCTCTTCGAAGGGCCTCGAAATGCCGCTCTCTTTGGCGACTTCTACCCTCTTCATCATCGCTTTGTGGTGGTGTTTCCATTTGATCTAAGTTTTTTCCCTACACTTTCTTCCTAAAAGTTTTAACTGCATTTGCATCTGTCAGGTCCAATTCACCCATCTTAATCGCCTTCTTCGCCTCTAAAGTTCTGTTACACTGTTGGTAAACAATGTTAATTCAGTCTAAATTTGATTCTGACTGTAAACAACAAATCCAACGAAAACTTGGAGAAATATTACAGACACCTGTCTCAGATGAAATTGGTTGTAAATTGTGGAAAAAAGATTCAATATTGTGTGCAGGCAAGTTGAAAAGGTTGAAACAGATACTGTAGCATTAATACTGTCAGTATGGCATCATCCTAAAGCATAAGAACACGAGATGTGATATTTTCTAATGCAGCAATTGTTAGTTCCTTCGCATTTTTTAAGTACTTGATGCACAAGCAGTTCGTGGTTGCTGTTTTAATTTTGCTCTATGCCATGAACATGTAAGCAGTGGTGGGCAATTTGCCAAATATAAACGGGGAGCTACAGTTCTGCAATCTTGGACATAAATTACTGGAGTTCTGCTGGACCTTTCAATTGCCCCCCCCCCCCTCCACCCAAGATCAATGTTGTTATTGACGTCGAATTTGAGGCTTGATGGGAGCAGAAACCTTTCCACCAAAATCTCATGTCAGACCAACATTGATAGGTGGGGGGAGGGAGGAAATTGGGTGTTAAAATTGGAATTGTTGTGATAATATACAATACAGTCCGGATATATTTTGTCCAAGATTGTAGCGAAAAAACCATGCTTATTTCTGTTGTTTTTCCAATTGATGTCCTTGCAACCAACATGGAGGCTGTGAAGAAATAATCCTAATAAATAGTTTGCAAGATATAAAATATATAACTTACAAAATTTATACTGTTCAGTGTTTGCAGTTTGCGTGAGGCACGTCTTTTTCGTGGGCTGGCAGTTACTTTTGCTCTGCGCCTTTTACTATTATAGTAGCATATCAGGCTCTCCAAAACCTCCTCCATTTGCATGTTAGGCAAATTTTTGGCCTTCATTTCATTTTTGGCTGCTAGACCAGTCGCTTAACCCTATCTGGACCGGGGGGGGGCTAAATTAGCCCCCCCCCTCCTACATTTTTGCACATAAGTTCAAATGTAACAGCCAGATACTGTTGAGGTTTTATGACTTTTCCTAAAAATTATCTGCTGACATAATGATGTAGTTGTTGACTTAATTAATTGTTTACAGTTGCCATAGCAACCAACTTTTGAGAGAGTACTTTCTGACATAGAAATTGCTCTCTGGTTTTCTTATTAAAAGCAATTTTTCTTTGAAACTTCTACAATATATATTGGGAACCATAAGACACATTTTATTATGGTCAAAAATTTTTTTAATCTATTTTTAGAAAGTTGCTGAAGTCAGCTAAATTTGCTCTTCCTGACTAAATTGTTGGTTTTTTTATGTTCATCTTGTGTTTTTGGGTGGGATTTTTGCTTAGATGTGACTTGTTGCTGGGATTTTGTCATTTTAGACTTTTAGAGCAGTAAATACACTTTTCTTACTGCGCATGCGCAAAATGCTTGCCCATAATGACTGCACTATACCTGAACACTAATTTCCACAGAATTTTCTATGTGGCTTCCTCTTCAACAACAAGTTTTCAGTATTGTATCATCGACAGTATGTCCAGGAAAAGAGCATTGACTGAAGAAGAAGCCTTGAAAGATATTTTAGATTTTGTTGATGGAGAATTTGTTGAATATGATGATGACTTAGATGAGCTGAATGGAGGCGATGATGCAAGTAGTGATGAGGAATCTGGTAGTGATGAAGTTTGGAATAATGATACCGCTGACTCAAATGATGGTGTTGGTGAAGCAGTTGAGGAAAGTGATGGTGGCCCAGTGACAAAACGCAAAATTTTGACAAAGAAGATATTGGTTCATGATATCGATTCAGCATTAGATGAAGCAAACTTTGATCCAATGGCATTACCAGATGGTGAAAATTGAGAATGGGAAACGCTGACTGGTCATCTTGGACCAAAAAAGAATCCAAACACGCCAACAATCCAATGGTCAGATGAACCTCCAAATGCTGCTAGAAGAAAAGCAAGGTATGACATAGTTTATGGAAAGCCAGGAGTTACACCAGCAGGGAAGCATGCTAAGCAGCCAAGACAGGCTTTGGAACTTTTTCTTTCGCCAGTAATTGTCAACCTGATTGTTATGGAAACGAATAAGAAAATTGCAAAAACAGTGTCCATTTTGCCGAAAAGTTCCATAGAGAATGACAAATATTCCCATTATGAAGAGACAAACTATGAAGAAATTTATGCTCTTTTTGGTTTGATGTATTTTCGAGGTCTGCTTGGGCTCAATAATCATAGAGTTGATATTCTATTTTCTGAAAAGGCTGGTCATCCTGTTTTCAGTGCTACAATGTCTAGAAATCGTTTCAAGTTCCTTTTGTCCCATTTGGCATTTGACGATGAAAGCACTCGTCCTGGAAGATGGCGCAAGGATAGATTTGCTGCACTACGAATGGTTTTTGAAATCTTCAATGAAAATTCCTCAAAGCTCATGGTTCCCAGTGAGTATATCTGTTTGGACGAGACCTTGTATCCAATGAGGCACCAAATCAATTTCAAACAATATAATCCTAATAAGCCAGCAAAGTATGGAACACTGTTCAAATCAATCAACGAGGCACGATACAGCTACACCTACACCTACAGAGCCTCAGTTTATGCCGGAAAGCCAGCAGATGAATATGGTCCTTTTTACATATCTGGAACAGAAAACTATGTGAAAGATCTAGTTCAAAATCTGGCGAAACATGTTTACCTCCAAGGTCGAAATATATCTATGGATAGGTTGTATACATCAATCCCACTAGCAAAATGGCTTTTGACACAAGACATGACTTCAGTTGGAACACTGACATCCAACAGAGTAGGAATTCCCGATGAGCTAAAGTCAACTAAAAGTCGAGGTTTACTAGTACAACTCACTGAGAAACAACAGAGGGTGTACTCTCCATCACCACATACACAGTGCGTGCTTTGAAAGGCAAGAAAAATGTCATGGTCTTGGCAACAATGCCCCCACTTCTTGGAGTAACCAAATATGATGGTAAATTGAAACCAGCCATTATAAAATTCTACGACTTTACAAAGGGTGGACCCTAGATGGACAATAGCTGCATTCAGCTATATTTTGGATCAATGCCGTATCAATTCTTCTACTGTGTGGAGCCTCAACAACCGTATGGATCCAAAGAAAGTAGACGCCTTTGATTATGGCTGGGATATGGCCTTGTCTCTCGTCAAGCCCCTAATTCAGTGCAGATCCATCAACGGTTTGAACTGGAGCACACAGCAGAAGATCAGAACGAAGAACAGAACGAAGTAGAGGACATCCTCACCATCATTGTTGCCTTTAAATAAATACGCAAAACTTAAGAACTTAGAAAATAGAAAGCATGGCATTAGTTATGGAATTGATTACTTGACAAAGCAACAAAAAAAACTAAATACGGACAAAGTTTGATACTGCTTCTAACTTTTGTCGTGGTCTTATCATGGTTTGAACGGTATCGGTTTGATGTAAGTCACGTTTTAACGAACGATTTTTTTTTTTTTTTTTTTTTTTATATCCATTAAAAAGTTACAATACATAAATACAAGCTACGCTACTTACAAAATTACTTTACAATACTACTCGGACGATACCCCGAGGAGCAAAAGACTATGACTACCCCGGGGCCATAGACACAGAGGTTAAAAATAAACTACTATAGTCTGTCTCAAATTACATGCCACGAGAAATGTCTGCGATCAATTCGAATTTAAGAAGGGTGGTTTAGGTATCATCGCAACTACTGCGTGGCATCTAATTTGAGGTAGACTTTAAAAATACACGACTAAAAATAAAAGAAAGGGAAAAAGGAACATGGGACATGGGAGATGGTGGCTGTGGTTTTATGACTTATAACGGAGTTTGACATTTTCTAATCAAATCGACCAGATTTGTGGATGAATTTAAGCGTTAGCAGGAGTATATCTTTATTAACTTCATCTGGGAAATTTTTATCACCATACAATAAAATCTGCATTAGAAGACTATTTTGGAGATCGGTATGTCCATATGGTCGTATTAAAGCAGAAACTCCAGCGAGAAGGTCTCTACGTGGTACTGCAAGGGAAGGGCAAAGCAACAAAAAGTGTTCCGTATCCTCAATACCATCGTTCGTAGGGCACATCGGATTTATGGTATCCTTAAAGTTGTTCTTGAATTTGTGAAAATTCAATTTACTGAGACCAACCCTGAGTTGAGTGAGATGTGATAAACCTATTGGGTCATGAATGCCAAATATAGATCTTACCGGGGGTCTGATTATAGATAGTAGCTTCTTTTTGAAAACAGCAACAGACGGTGCAAGTCTAATCTCAGGATCAAGTTCATTCCATTCGGATAAGCAATGAGGATAGAAACTAGATTTAAATTTTTCTGTTCTGGCCTTTATTTGCCCAACGACATCTTGGTTGCGAAGAGAGTAGTGTGACTGTTGAAGTGGTGGGATTGGGTCCTTAGTATAAACAGGAGTTAAATTATTAATGATCTTGTAAAGCAAAGTGAGGCGTCTGCTCCATCTTCGGCAGCTCAGTGATTCCCAGCCAAGCTCCGAGTACAACTTTTCTCGCGATGTTCCTCTCCAAGTTCCTGTAATAGCTCGCGCAGCAGAATACTGAACAGACTCTAATTTTTCCATCAAGCTCGGTAAAATGACGCTACCACTGAACTCGCATACTTTTGCTGGAATATGGTAAATAACATCCCCATAGTCGAGATGTGGTCGCACATAGAGCTTATATAGCTCGTTTAGGGTATGCCTGGGCAGACGAACGAACGAACGATTACTGAGACTCATGACGTTCTGCTGGCAGTGTAATCTATTTGTCGTGTTGCGGTGTTTCTGCCTTTAAATTTATTCATTTTTTCGTCATCGCAAGCATCTTCGGATCCGGCAATCGACGTTGGTATCGTGGCCTTTACTTTTTCAAATTATATTAATGTAATCTATGTTGCCCAAACTGTAGCCCCAACAACTAACCGAAGGATTCCTCACTTTTTTCCAGTCGGTCCACTTGCATTTGCTAAAGGAATGAGCAATGAACAGCTAAACGAATGTTTCTGAGATAAGCTTACCGTTACTGTTGTTAAATGCAATAATCATGCTTTGCCATGCCATATTAACTGTTGCATCTTCAGGGATAACTTTTCGTGCAAATCGTACGGCTTCATTCCGATATTGCATGACTATGTTTGTCGTAAAGACTTGCTGGCAGCAGCTCTCAAGTTTGACAAGGAATAGGAATACCTCGTTGTAAACATGAGTAAGTCCACCTCTGTTATACCTTTCGGTGTGTTCCAGTGTGTCTTGGTAGTCTGTCAGTTGAGTGACTCTGTTGTGCGATGCACTCATGCTTTTTAGCACTTTCATAACCTCCTTCTCAAAAGAGAACTTCTTCAAAACACCCTTGCGCGTTTAACCTGCATTCCTTGTTATATAGTTGGCAGCTGTTGTCTTCTCCTTGTGTAAAACCCAGCCAGCCAAATAACGCATCTTACCAAGTTCAGATTGCGCCAGTAATGGAGCCTGGGTGATAGTTCTCGTATCCTCGTTGCCTCCTATCTTGCTTACCATTAACCCTGTAAGATGAAGATAGTCACAAAATTATTACTCGAGTGTTGATACCATTCCAAAAATTGATTTGATTTCACTGATGCATTACTTGCCATTTCAGCAAATTGAGAGAGAATTGCCAAAGCTTCCTGCTCGACAAGAAATATATGCAGAGTAATTTCCTTGGGGAGGGGGGCACATATATACCAAATCCCTAAAAGGAGTGATCCCATTCGGAAAATCTCCGCTCACCCGCCATTCAAGTATCCTATTCTTTCTATCGTCATTAACACCAAATCAGATGCGTGACATACTGTCTTGAAGTAAATTACTCACCTGCTAGTCGTAGTCGCAATTCATTTATGATATCAACCATTAAAGTTCTATGACAAGGATCCAGTGCTGTATCGTTCACTCCCAAGATAGATACATCAACCAGGACATGCAACCAGACGTTCAACAACGTAGTATCCAGCTTCAATTTGATGAAATCTTTTGTTTTATTTTCATGACGAGCTGTGCTAATTGCCTCTTTAATGTCACACTCAACATCAGCGCCCGTTGGTGCGTAGATATCTTCCAATTTCTGCCATACGTAGGCTGCAAACAAAGTTATACTGCGACATTCAGACAACTTATCTATAGCGTCTGCACACATCTTCAAATAGCGAGGAGATCGGCATTCATTTTTTGCAAGTTTTTCGAAAACAGTTTGCATTTCCACTTCCTGAGGTAGATCAAGATTCTTTTGCAATATAGATTCAGCTGTTTGATCAACTATCTCGGGAACTGCATCGTTTAGTACTCCTTCCGCATATGGATCTGTTTCATGTACCGATGAATCCACAGAGGCAAGATGGCAATCATTTGTATTTTTGTCGTCATCTTTACGAAATTCCATCACCGTTACCAGCTTGTCGTAGAAACTAGTGACCGTGATTGGTTCACAAGGAATGTTGTTGTCCCAGCCATCAAATACAGAAAGTTCAGTCAACGAAACAGCCCGGGAAAGGGCAACATATGCCTGGCCATACGCGAATATTCCTAACAATGAAACTGTAAGATGATTTATTGTTTGTCCCTGGCTTTTATGTATTGTCATTGCCCAGGCTAGGACCAAGGGGAATTGCTTTCTGCTGGCGCATACAAAACCGTTATCATCTTGTGCTCCCCAAGTGCACTTTTCTATCTTCAGGATCTGACCATTCTCAAAAGTAACAACTGGGCACCCACTCACTACAGAGGAAATTATTCCTAGAGAGCCATTTACCAAATTTTTTTCGGGCATATTTCGCAACAGCATGACTTTAGCATTTACCTTGAAAACTAACCTTTAAGGGTATGGGCAGCTCTTGAGCCTGTGCCTCATAGTCCCAGTATCTGTCGACTTTGATACATATTCTTCACCTGGCACGTCACGCAATATCTCAATATTCTTCAATTGGGCATCAACTTTCCTTGGGTATAGATACACCATTCCTCTTTGTCGGCAGAATGACATTTTGCAAGTCGAAGTAAATTATGCACCATTGGTGTGAAAGTCCCCCCTCGTTTTATTTCATACAGTAAAAGTATCAGCTCAGGGTCCGATTGTCGATAAATCTTGGTCAATTTGATACTTGCATCAATGCAGGAAGACCACATTTGTGAGCGAAAGCAAAATGTTTTCCTCATCATAACTCACTCTATCAGACTGCAAGTCCGTTACTGGCGGAAGCCACCAAACCTTCCACCAAACCGTTCGGAAGAGTTTCGAATTTTTATTCCTATGAATTCGAATGTGTCAAAAGCACCCATTTCTAGCATAGAAATTTCATCAATTATCAAGGCTTTACAAACCGCTATCAGAGATCACCGGCCCCGGCCCCCCGGCCCCGGCCCTCGGCACCATGGCTCTCGGCCCTCGGCCCCCACAAATATGGGTATTTCTTCGTTTCATAACTGTCTGGCTGTTCCCGCATTTAAAATGATCCGAACGGTGCCGTTCAATCGAAAGATCGCAATGTTCGAAGCCTCCAAGAGCTTAAGAAACACCTCTCAAGCAAAGTGAGAGAACTTCGAGGGGCCGAGCAGTCATCTGAGTCTCGCAAAAACAAGTTGCGTATGATTTCCTAAACAAACTACAAATGTACATACGCCACACGCTCATTCGCATACAATTCATGCGTCTTCGTGCTCAAGTCACATTCCATATGGTTGCATTCTTTGATGCATTATTTACAAATATGTGGACCTCAAACTGTTCAATATTATTCTTCACTTTGACCCTTGCAACGGACAGCTGGAGTGGGTGACAGGACACCAAGGTGAATAAGCTTGAAGTAAAGTGTACTTCGAAACCATAATTAAAACGGAATAATACTGATGTAAATGAGAATTTTGAAGGTTCCTCTTGAAATCGCTTTTACAAACATTCTTTGAATCGGCGGGATCCCCTTGACCTTAAATAGATATCTTGGACACAGGCAAGCACAGGTTATGAGAAGTAAGTGAAAAGAGGAATTAACTTCTTTCAACAAAATGGAAAAAGCTACTTCAACAAAGTCTTTGGAGTTTCCTAATTTCTTGGTAATGGTCATCTCGCCATCGGTGCGTTTAGTTTCTTAGAAAGAGTTACACAATTTACTCTGCATAATTTCGAAACAGGGGAAAGAGGGGTTTTCAGGGCGACAGTTAGCCAGAACGAATACGAAGGCGCATGAATTGTATGCGAAGGAGCGTGTGGCGTGTGTACATTTGTGGTTTGTTTAGGAAATCATACTCAACTTGTTTTGCGAGACTCAGATGACTGTTCGGCCCCTCCAAGTTCTCTCACTTTGCTTGAAAGGTATTCCTTAAGCTCTTGGAGCCTTCGAACATTGCGATTTTTCGATTGAACGGCACTGTTCGGATCATTTTAAATGTTCATAACAGTTGTACAGTTATGAAACGAAGAAATACCTATATTTGTGGGGGCCGAGGGCCGAGAGCCATGGTGCCGAGGGCCGGGGCCGGGGGGCCGGGGCCGGTGATCTCTAATAGCGTTTACAAACCTTCCATGGACGAGTCGCGTCTGGATTAGCAAGGACATTCTGAAGCAATTGGTATCGCGAGCCGCCTCCAATGCCTATTCCTGTCCACGAGTGTATAGTTTGGCCATTGATTTGTACAGCTGCAAGACCAGTCGTGGCGGTTCTACCAACAGAGCCAACGCCGAACTTTTCTTCGAGACTAGCTGCCACAACTTTTAGCGTTTTCGTTTTCCCTGACCCCGCACTGCCGGTGTAAAACACATTTAATCCAGCAACGCAGAAACTCACAATCGCACTTTGTTCATCGGAAAGATCATCTTGATGGCTGGACATAACAGCATCTTTTAGTAGGAACTGCTCACTTAGAACAGAGAGAGCATTTGCAATGAAACAGGACGTGAAATTTGATTCCATGAAGTTGGCGGGCACCACTTAAGTAAACTATCTATTTTCTTTATCATATGCATTTTTAGCGGAAGCAGTACTTCACATAATTATAGTACTTTTCTTCATTGCAATGAATTGGTAGGATTTTCGTAGACAAATACACTCTGTTTGTCGTACACGGGCCAACCGGAACGAATATCCGTATTTGGAGGGGGGAGGTATGTGAAACTCCACTCAAGCGTAGTTGGCAAAAATGAGAGGTTCAGGGGCTCGCTCCTGGGAAATTTTCCATCACTGCGTCCAATAGATCTTTGGAAAATTCCCCATTTTAGGAGAATCTGCTACACGTATTTGTTTATAAGAAACTAAGAATTTGGGCAGGTACTGGAAGTTTCTTAAAATTATCAGATTTTGAGTACTCAGAGTTCCTTACGAGTTTCTTAGAGGTTCCATAACAATCTTCATGTTCACTACCTGTGCCTTCGTAAACATTTCAAAACAAGGTTTTTTAAGCCTTTCCAATGTTTAGACATTACTCAAGTACCTTACGAGTAATATGATACAGGAAACAAGTGAAAGTAAAGTAAAAACATATCGATGATTTCCTTTATCAAAATAAATATTTTCTTAGATTATATTCTCGCAGTACTGGAGTTTCTTAAATTTTTGGCGATCTGAGAGTTGAGTTTCTTATAAGCAGTTTCTTATAAGAAAAAATATGTGTATTCAAAGGGATAGGACAAAAAATACTTAAACAACTCTGCACTCGTTTTTTTATAAGAAACAATAGGCTCAATTTTTCGAAAGTTAAGAAACCACCCTACCTGAATTGAAAAAGCGAAGAAACTTTTGTAATTTCCAATTTTAATTTTCCTGTCGCACTTAAAATGTTTTAGCAACTGTTTGCACATTAATTTGGAATGCGAGTTATGTTATTTATTTGTTTGGAGATCTTACTAAGTAATTTGGGAGTCCTTTAGACTAAACATAATTAACTCTACACTCCCGGCATTAGAAATATAAGGACCTTAGTTTCTTATAAAAACATGATTGTATGGTTTGTGCATCAAATTTTGCATTTTAAAGCTCGATTGTTCTCCAAGCGACAGGCACTTTAGGGTTTGGACGGTTGTTTTCTCTTATTTTGCCACCTAACTCCGGAACCCCAAGGATGAAATGTCCAACCACTTTTAGTCTCGTTAAGGGTTTATAGTAGTTACCCACAAACAGTGGCGTAGAGCTGGGGGGACGCCCAGGGGGCTCAGCCCCTAGTCCTTTTTTCTGTAATTTTTCTTGGGGGGGGGGTTTTAGCTCCCTAGTTATTATAAAGAAATTTTGAGTTTCTTATTTTGTTTATTATGGCCAATATGATGGAAAAGGTAACATTTCATATTCTTTTTTGAAAGAAGAGATTCTGGTAACATGCTCACAGGCTATACCTTCATTTCTCTCCATACACAATCCAGTCGCAGTTCACAGCAAAGAAGGACCTCCTGCACATCTATGGGGTGCCACATTATGCTACATCAAAATGACTTCAGAAACACAAAAGTGCAAATGAAATAGAACAAGGAAATGCAAATAGACATAATTCAATGTTTAAAGCGAGTTCAACAACTTTCCTGCTGAAATATCTCTCCATATCAAGTTATTTCAACTGAACATTTGTTGAAATCTGTGTATAAATCACTGAGTATGTTTGTATGCAGCTATGAAAGGACACTGTTGTACTTTTCATCAAGGACAAGAGTAGTAAGTAGTATTCATTCCAATTAAGAGTGAAGTGAAGAAACAATAATTTCAGCCGAATAAATGCTCACTTAAATCCAAATAAGGTTCATGATATGAAAACAGTATTTCTAGGAGGGTCTCAGTCATCTCAAAAGTTTGCAGTGGGTCATAACTCCGTATCCCAGCATTCTTTAGGCTTTACGTACCTCTCTACCTGAGCCCCCCCCCCCCCAGTTATCAATTAGCTCTACACCACTGCCCACAAATATGCCACATGTCCACATTTTTAACAATTTTAGCCTAAGGCAAATTTTATCCAAAATCTGAAGCCTCGAAGCATCTGGCAGAAAAGTTGAAAATGCAACTTTCAATCCAAGTACTTTAGTTTGAAAAAGCAAAAAACCCTAAAAACACTGCCTGTGGGCTCTTTTTCCCAATTGGTCCAATAAATAAATAAATTTTGTGCAACATTTTAGTGCTCAAGCAACTTTCCTCTTGTGAATTGCTAACAAATGATATATACATATCTTCTTATATCAGAAACTTGCAGAAATGAAGAATTTGGGCCAGTACTGAAAGTTTCTTAAAATTATCAGATTTAGAGTACAGTAGAAACCCGCATAAAAGAACCTGTTTTTATAAGAACCTAGAGACTGAAATTCAATCTTTAAAACCCCCTAAATAAGAACCCCTAAGAGGCTGAAACTGGGAAAGGTTCTTATATAATAGCTGTAATGTAAATTATTAAAATGACAAGAATGTTTAGAATTCTTCACAGCCTGATCAGACTTCTTTGTTGGTACAAAAGATTTGTTCTCAAGAATTCTCAAGAATTCTCAAGAAATCTCAAGAATTCTTGGGCTGGAAAACAGTGTTAATGTGTGCAGGGCCTGCTCGTATATAAGAACCTTTTTAAGAACCTTACAGGCTGGAATTTACAATAGCAGCCAGTTAATTAAGAACCTATTCAGGCTGCCCAGAAAAAACCTAGGTTCTTTTATGCGGGTTTCTACTGTACTTGGAGTTTCTTACCAGTTTTTTGCAGGCTCACATAACAATCTTCATGTTCACTACCTGTTCCACTCTGAACAAGCCGTTCTGATGTTCAAATATTACTTATAAGTGACTTCTCATATCATACAAGAAACATATGAAAACAAAGTAAATCTGTGTGAAAGATTTCCTTTATATCAAAACAAAACGTTTCTTAACATTGATTCTCCCAGTACTGGAGTTTCTTAATTTTTTGGTGATCTGAGAGTTGAGTTTCTTTTGGGCAGTTTCTTATGAAAAAGGGGGAAATGCACAGACGCCAGCAGAAGACAGGTCCTTTCCTCTGTGAGGTTTAGTTCTTTTTCAAGTGCTATGCTGGTAGAGTTTTAGTTGTCTTCAACAGACAGCTTCTGTTCCCTAGAGGGTTAATGATCATGGGGTTCCATTGTATATCCCACATTAAATGCCTTAAGAATCTGGGCCTAAAATGAACCAAGGTGACTCCAAACTTTTCTATGAAAGCCGTGAAGATGCAACAAGTGTAGAAGACCACATATGATTACACTGAAGATATGACCAGAACTCTTCAAAAATTTGAAATTTTCAAGGATCAAATCTTGACAATATATTTGTTGCAACAATCTTAGAGGACAATCATCCCATGCAAAACTACTTTATTACTCCTGGCTAAAAACCCCAACCTTGCCCAAGTGTAAATGAACAACTTCTTTCAGTGACCACAAAAACATAAATGAAACACTTTTTAAAAAGTAGCAGCAACTCATTTTTCAAAATATCACATTGAAAAATGTTCACACAAATTCTACCAAAGACTGAAATGCTATACAAAACAAATGGGAAAAGATGCTATGAATCAGTGGTGGACACTTAAAAGAAACAGGGGTGTCATCATCACCCCCCCCCCCAATGTTGGCAAGAAAAACACTCTGTTGTTTGAATATTCTTGCTTACTGAAACAATAGCTAATTGCCCCTCAATATCTGGCAAAATGCCCACCACTGATATGAATGTAAAATACAGTATATGCTATGGATTTAATTGATACAAAAAGTCTTTCAGCAAATTGTCCGCACTGAATTATTGTATCTGAATTGAGCTTCTTTAAAAAAACTATTTCCAGCATATAGAATCATGACTAAATGAACATCATTCACATTTCAAGGGTCCGCAGAGGTTAAATGGGTAAGCTGGGGGTTAAATGAGCAATGTTAATTACTGAAATGGTAGATCATGGCCATGGACTGTTTTATCAACATTCAACAAGGAGGGTGGTTATATTATACTGATGTACATGTAGGTAGAGAAAATCGGACTCAGATAAAAAGTTCCATATTTTTGCCCAGTATGGAAAGTAGGTTAATTTTCACCCAAGACCTTGGGTGTGCAAAGAAGGGTCCTCTATTGTTTATCTATTGTCTGTTTAGAATATATTGTTTTTTAGAGTGTCCAAGTGCCACATTTTCCATACAGGTGTTTTGCCTTGCATAGTTTACCCAAACCCATCAGACTTATGCAAAAGATTGCCCACCTACTGGGAGTGCAATCCTAGCAAACAGGCTTGTATATTAAGAGCGATAAAGAAAACAAATTAAAAAAGAGGACCTTATTGCCACAGGCCCACATCAACTGCTTAGCTACATAAACATAGAGTAGCTGCCATACCCAGCCCGTGTTAACAAATAACATTGATTCCTTGCTTGCTGGGGACACAGTAGTGTTTCTTTCGCTATTCTTAGTTTATGGTCTGACCATTTTAAATTTCAATCGGATATATTTACATCCTTCTGTTTTATTGTCGGCAATGCAAGGAATTGTTTGTCTGCATTCTACAGAAGACCGACCAAGAGGGTAGGGTACCTACTCCTCAAATAAATGGGTGAAATGCAAATAGGGCTTATCTGCCTTCATAAGAATTTCACAGCAAATTTCATGAAACCATGTCTCCAATTATTTCTACATTCTCCAACCTTTTGTGTGTGGTTGTTCTTCTTTTGTTCTCCGTTGGTGGGTCACATTCACAACCTTCAGCACAGTCTACAGGCCTACTCTAACCATAGTCACTCTAACAAGGCAGCAATCTCAAGAAAAATTCATGGTCTTGGCTTGTTCTGGTGTCTCCTTTGCTATTGTCTTGCCTCTCCATTTTTATTCGATGAAATTACACTGCCCCTCCAAATTTGACCTTTTCTTTAATCACCATCTTGATCCATGAGAAGCCACGGACAATCGTCGTTACTAAAAGACGGAACACCCCAGAACAACCCAAGAACAACCAGAACAAGCCAGGAACAAGCCAGGAACAGGCGGAACAACCCAAGAACAACCCAGGAACAACCTAAGAACAGGCGGAACAACCCAAGAACAAGCCAGGAACAGCCTAAAACAGGCGGAACTACCCAAAAACAAGCCAGAACACTAACTTCTTTAGTATTTATATGCGATGTGACAGATTTCTTGGGTAAACAAAACGGAGTTCTGATCATTCAAGCGAGGGGTGTATCACTTTTCCAAAGATGCGTACAAGATATAAAAAAATTGGATTTGTTGGGTATATTTTTAAAGAGTTTTCTTCAAGACATGTTTGTCCAGTGGAATTGGAAAAAGCAACCTGTTCTTTTATCAGATAGTTTGACTTTCGTGCCCAAAACAATCAGGTTTTGTGACAAAGGTGAAATTTGAACAGCAATCCTCCTATTCCATCAGTTCGTCACAAAAATGAAGTTTCCTTACCTTCTATCCAATCAAAATTCTAAAGTTTATCAGATTTTGAGTACTCGGAGTTTCTTTTGAGTTTCTTAGAGGTTCCATAACAATCTTCATTTTCACTACCTGTGACCTCGTAAACATTTCAAAACAAGGTTTTTTAAGCCTCTCCAATGTTTAGATATTACTCAAGTACCTTGCGAGTAGTGTGATACAGGAAACGAGTGAAGGTAGGGTAGAAATATGTCAAAGGATGTCCTTTATCAAAGTAAACAGTTTCTTAACTTTTTCTCAATACTGGAGTTCTTGATTTTTTGGCCATCTGAGAGTTGAGTTTCTTACAGGCAGTTTCTTATATAAAAAATAAGTGTATAATGGTCAAACACTGTATTTTTGATCCAAAATAGTTAGAAGGCAATCATGTGAAGCTGGGTGTCTTGGATTTAAGCTTCTCCTATCTATCTTAGGCATGGCTGCAACAATAATGTCTCTGACAGCTCCTTGTGGCAATTTAAAAGAGATGTACCTATGCTAATACGCTTCACAAACTTTAATCGGCTGTTTTGAAAATCGGACCTTTTTGTTTTCTAGAAAAGATATTTTCAGATCCACAAGATATATTTAATTGAAATTTACTCTGAAGGTGTATTTTGATATGAAGATCAAAATGAATTGAGGATTTTTTGAAATTTAAAATACAAGGTACGCTACCTTACAGAAACAGTTTTTTTAGGTTGCCATGGCAACGGTTGCCATGACAAAAATTATGTCAATTCATTTTGTAGGTTTTTCAAGTTTGGCCACTTCAAGCCATATTTCACCTTGCAATATGATCATATTTGCTCCTAATCCTTTCTACAAGTATTCTCTTAATATTTGTTGCTATGACAACAGCTGCCATCTTAGCAATGATTTTTCAAAAAAAATTTTAAAAAATGAAATTTTCATCAATAATCTACTGTCACAACATAGCAAGTAGCTGCAACTATCATCAGAAGTAGTTAAATAAAGCTTTCTTTGAAGGAAGTCATGAATTATAAAAATTGGGATCATCCACCTTAAGCTATTTTCAGGGTAGAAATATAGATATTTGCTGCTAAATATTTCTGTAATGTTGTGGGGATGGGCATGGAGCCAGCACAAATCTGCAGCCGCCATGTTGGTAGGTCCCACTTCCTATCTCAGATCAGTGCTTACGGTGTAAAGCCTTAGAAAATGGTTGTGAGGATCATTTCTTCTCCAAAGTAATGCAACACTTGGTATAATTATATTCATAAAGGGCAGAGGAAATCAAATGTTCGCCATCAGCGAATATTGTAGAGATCAGGGTCTAACAAAATGAAATGCCTGCATGAATATCAACTTTGCCCTCTTGACTGTCAAGTTCCTCTCTCTCCGGACTGTGGGTTGTCCAACAAAACTCTATTAGATTTCTTCATTTATATAATTGTTGTTTAGCAAAATCATTCCATCCTCGAACATTCTGGTAATGTAGACAGGAGGTTGCCAGTCATGAATTTCCCGTAGCTTACCTTGATCATCTTGCAATGATGTGCTGCAGACTGGCAAATAGTGTCCTGGGTTCTTAAAATCTGGCATATGCTGTGGTATTCTGCATGCTGGAGGAGCTGTCCAGTTATGTCTTTGGCAGAACTTCGGCAGAAGCGAATTTGTTGAAGATGATATAAATGAAATATGTCCTGATCCATATCTCAAAAGGGCATCAAAGACAATCAAGATGAGTGATTCGATAAAAGAAAATTTTCCAAGGAAGAAGAAAAGTATTTTGTACCCATAAGCGTACGGGGCGGGGGGGCTGGGGGGGCGGCAGCCCCCCCAGTTTTCAAAAAACCATGTCAGTCGGGCAAATTTTCAAACATTTCTCTGCAAATAGTCGGGCAAAAATGACACTGGAACGTAATAGAATTGGTTGAACAGTGTTCAAGGACATTTGTACGTCCAACAGAGTAATTTCTTTTCAACATGTTGTGACCGTCAAAGGCTTAACGGCACCCCCCCCCCCCCAATTTTACGTAAGAAATTTGATAGATATGGTTTGAATGAAACTGTTATCGCGGCTCCATACTCGCTTTGTAAATTGATATAGGACATAAATAGACTTTTAATACCGCCCTCTGTCCTCAACAAAACTGCGTGACGCAGATGATGAGCAGTGTGCATTTATTGACTTAATTGTCTATGACGCAAAGGTTTCAAATCTTAAATTCAGAAAATATGACGCAATGCTATCTATAGTCACGATCGTTTAACAGATAAATAGGGCTCACTTGAAAATGGCATTTAAAATTTGAGTTGAAGTGGTGGAGTATTGTGAAGTCTTCAGAAGAAAAAGAATTGAAAACAGCCAGAAGCCAGATAATTCATCTGACAGTCATGGCTTCGTCGACAAGAAAAAGGAAATACAGATATTCAGTTGAATGCAAAGAATGTAACAGTGTCTTTGATTCTGACTACAAGGTTACACACATGAACAACATGCACAATGGCCAACATTTTGAATGCATTGCTGTAGCAGATGCATCACAGTCAACATTGAGTGGATATTTTGGAAAACCAAAGGCTTTAAGGGTTTAAGGGTACTGCTGGAGAGAGCGGAAAAGAGCGAGAGCAAAATAATAGCGAACAATGTCACTCTGGAATTCAAGAACTACACGAAGAATATCAGCCCAAGGAAGAACAAGCCCACAAAGAAAATGATGCGGAAAAAGAGGCCTTTCAAGAGCTACAAGAAGAGAAGGCCAAGAACGAACAAGTCCATGAAGAAAGTGAAAAAGAAATCAAGATCGCTATTTCATTAAGAAGGGACGACGATGAGATCTCTACTCAAGATGAGCAACAACCCAATGCCAGCCCAAATCTTCACGGAGACTCCACTGTGAATCAAGAACTTGACCTTGACAGTCCTTAGCAGCCACTGCTGCGACAGTTCCCAGGAGGAAAATTTAGCAATGAGAGCTTTGTACGAAGATTCAAGCCTGAATGGTACAAGACGTATCCATGGTTATCGTACAGTGCAGGAAAAGATGAAAGCACTTGTTTTGCATGTTCAAGATTCAGCAAAGAAAAGTCATTTGTTTTTAATAACTGGAAAAAGCCGTACAAACTCAGTAAACATAATGCAAGTGGAAAGCATCTGACTTCAATGACAAAATGGGTCCTTTGCAAAGCCACAAAGAACAGTTCTTCTTCAGTTCTGAAGCAGTTGGACAGCTTCCACTCTGAAAAGGTAGAGAGCAATCGCCAGTACTTGCAAATCATCATCGAATGCCTAATGTTTGCTGCACAACAGAATATTGCTGTTCGAGGACACGAAGAATCAAGGCAGAATATTTGGGAGATATCTGACATCAATAGAGGAAATTTTTTGGAGTTACTTCATTTAAGGTGTCAGGATTTGCCTTGGTTAAAGGAGAAGCTGCAAAATCAGCTCAAGTCCCATGCACAATGGACGTCGCCTTCGATACAAAACGAGCTCATTGGTATCCTGTCAGACCAAGTTTTGGAGAGAATCCTTACAGAAATTAAGTCATGCAAGTTTTACAGCGTCATCATGGATGAAACGTCCGATATAAGCAAGGTGGAACAAGTTTCGGTTTGCATTCGATATGTATTCGAAGGCTCGACAAAGGAAACTTTCCTCGGATTCTTCGATACAGAAAACACAGAGGGTAAGGTTTTGTATGAGCTTGTGAAGAGGGTGTTTAAAAAGTTCAACCTGACACTGAGTGACATCATTGCTGAATGTTTTGACGGTGCAGTTAACATGAGAGGGGTGCACAATGGCCTTGCGACCCGGATGAAAGAATGTTCTCCGAAGGCTATCTATGTTCACTGCTATGGTCATCTATTAAACCTTGCCTTGCAGGATGTCCTCACAGAGCTTGAGCCTTTACGCAATGCACTTGGTACAGTCCAGAAGCTTTACAATTTCTTGGAGGGTAGCACAAAGCGACATGCTATTTTAAAGAACATCCAGCTGGAGGAAGGTGATTGTAGGCTTACCTTGAAGTCATTGAGTGCAACGAGATGGTCTTGCCGTTGGTCAGCTGTGAAAGCCATAACTGAGCAAATCCCAGTGATTCTCAAGGCGTTGCTCGTTCTTACAGATAACAGTGATCCATCCTGCTATAACGAGAGCAGTTCTTTGGTACGAGCTATATGCAACTTTGACTTTGTTTTTGGCTTGCTGATACTAAGACTGATCTTGTCTAGTACGGATGCCTTGAGCAGGTATTTGCAAGGAAAAGATATAGACGTGATAACTGCAAAGAGAACGGCTGATGCGGTAGTCCTTACACTGAGCGGATGCCGTAACGAGGAAAGCTTCAAGCTATTTTGGGAGTCAGTGGGTAAAATGGTCTCAAAAATAAAGGAAGGATCAACGACACAAATTTTTTGTTTAGAGATGCAAGAGTGCCGCAAAGAAAGCCATCTAAACGACAGCAAGCTCTGGTAGGTGAAAACCAAGAAAACCGTCAAGAGATCAGCCCAAAGGACCATTACCGTGTTTCAGTGTACTACGAAAGTGTTGACACAACTGTGGCTGAAATACGGTCCCGCTTTGAAGAAAATGACCAGCAAATTCTATGTGCTTTAGCAGATGTCATATTCTCAAATAAACCGAAGACTGAAACTACGAGTTGATATCATCGCATTATCAAATGGACCAAGACTGCCTTAAAAACGATAAGGTGATTTTTGAAAATTACAAGAAGCAAAGCGATTCCGAATCTCACGGCAATAATGCAGCAATGCTTGTGCAAAAAATGTTTAAGGAAGGTTTGCATCAAGTACTGCCATTTCTGTATGAAGCGACATCATTGCTAGCAACGATTCCAGCGACATCTTGCTCGGCTGAAAGATCATTCAGTGGTCTTCGACGTCTGAAGACATATCTGAGATCAACTATGGGCCAAGAAAGGCTGAGCAATTTGGCTCTACTTAGCATCGAGAGGAAATTCTCAAACGAAGTTTTGAAAAGTGACATGAATGCAATAATTGATATATTTGGACATAGAAAGAGTTGGGACTCATATTTCTTTTGACTGTAGTGGAATTTAGTTAATAGTAGTAGAGTAGTAGTAGTCTTTTAAGTGATTTAAAATAAAATATATTGCTGCCCTTATACCTGAAATAGTATTGGAGGAAACTACCATATGATACCAAATATACTCTAGAAATTCAGATCAAACTATCAGGTCTGAATAGTAGACATTATAAGAGAATCGATAAGGATAGATTGCAAGTCCCCCTAAAAATGTTTCTGATTCGTTTACTCAGAACTCAACTATGTTTGCTTTAAACATTTCGGTTATTAACCAGACTTCATACCAGGAGAGCTATGTCTGACCAAAAAAACTCGTATATGTACATATTTGCATGTTCAACGTCTATATCACCAACAGACTCATGAATATAAGCATGTCTCTGTACTCGGGCAAAAATTCAAGGCCCCCCCCCCTGGAAAAATTCAGCCATACGCTTATGTTTGTACCTGCAGTCCATTGGTGCCTTTGATGACCTGGTTGAGGTCACAAGCGATGAACAAAGTGAAGATATAGACTGTAGTGATTCTGACATGAGTTTGGATGGCAGACAGTTTCAGACACTCATTTATATAAACTTGGTCTGAATATTTTTTGATAAAATTTTTTGCAACCCAACCATTTAGTAGCACAAAATTATGTTTTACCCAACCTTTTAAGAAGCCAGAAAATGAATTACCCAACCAATTTTCTCTTCCGTGCGAACCTGATGAACAAGTAATTAACGGAATTACCCAACCAATTTCCTCTTCTGTGCGAACCTGATGAACAAGTAATGAACGGTCCCTAGGTAGAAACTCTGTAACTTCTGTTTTATCTAATTGTAACATATGTATTAAATTTGTTTGATTTTCCTTGCTCTGATATATTTATTCACTTCTTCAATGCTAGGAGATTTAAGAAATGATGATCTTTGTTGTTGTGACCCATTGAGGTGTAACGGGATTTCTCTCTTATCTCTAGATTGGCCCGCAACAATTACATAACCTGTCATTTTTTGTGTTGATTCAATTTTGAATTTTAAAGTAGAGTCAATGTGTAACAACAGTCATTACTTGCTTGAGGAGTAACCAATGGTTTTCACAAAATCAATAGGGGAAGCAAGAGAACCTATGTCAGCGCCAAAAGTTAAGCTGTCATCAATGTGAATGAGATCTTGATGAAATGTGGTGCCTGTCTTAACATCTTCAGACTCTTTTTCCAATATTTAATAGCAATACTGCTGCCTTTAGCTATGCTGTCTTTAGCTATGCTTAACCCTACCAGACTAGGGGGGGGGGCACAAAGTGCCCCCCCTAGTAAACTTTTTCACACAGCTCGTCAAGTATCTCTTTAATAGTCTAGCTTTTTTGTGACTTTTAGTTTCTACCTATGAGACATCTTTTCATGTCTTTTTCAAAAATTTGACACTGATTCCGGGGGTCAACACATGACTCTAAATTGAGTGTTCCGCAAAATAAATACCGTTTAAGCCATAGCTTTGGAACCACTGGCTCTATGGCAATGAGACAAACATTTTTGAGCTCGTCTTGAAATAAGCTTTCATTTGATATATAGTTTATTGATTTTTGATGACGTCATCAACAATTGGTTGTTGCGCATGCGTACTGACGAAAAACCATGTTATGGTTCATTTTTAGAAAAATGAGTGACATAATATGATGCAGCAGGTATTTTTATGTATATTTAGCATTTTTTGCTACTTTTATAAGTAATTTATAATCATTTTTTGACAAAAATCGCTCTTTTTTTCGTATAAAATAAATAAATGCTTACATCAGCAAAAATATTAGTGTTACAAAGCAAAAATTTCAAAATAAGAATTACAATGATATAATCCCTCTATGTTTCAAAAATAACATCGAGATATTTTATCAATTTGGAGATACAATGCGACAAATTACATGTGGTTTTACACCCAAATTAGCAACATTTGCTGATGTCAGCACTTAATCACATGACATAAACAAAAACAAATCACATCATCTTGTTTGCCTTATCATGTTTGTTACTTGTGCCAAGTTTCAAGTCTCTAGCACTTATGATTCTATGAAAAACCAGGGGGCGCACTTTGTGCCCCCCCCCTAGTCTCCCCAAAGTTTCAAAAAGCCTAGTCTGGATAGGGTTAAAGGAAAGGGTGTTTGACCTGACAAGTATAAATTTTTCCTCTAGCGTAACTTTGCTTTCTTTGCGCAATGAACTTCTACAAGTATCCTTCTTATCAACAAATGCTATCTGGACCCCATTGCTGTCATTGTTACTAATGTTCCTTTTTTTAAAGGCAAGAGTTACTTCAGGATTTTAACTTGTGCCAAATGCACCTGATAAATAATTTTTTCCAATAACATGTCTGCCTTCCTTTCATGGCGGAGTTGTCTTCTTCTTCTTCTGTATTTGCTTTGGCATTTTACTTCTGCATTATTTATGCGAGATTAATTCTCCAACCTGTATCCTGTCATGGTGTTAATGTCAAGATCCTCAACTCCTATTCTCTATAATACTGATCCCATACTTGCTGTTCCTCGATTCCAAATTAAATGAGCAACGTGATGGCACTGTGGTTGTTTCAAGTCTATGACTTTCAACAAATCATGTTTGCGGCATGTTACCCATAGGGAGTTGTTGCTGGACTCATTTCTGTTCTGGGTATATCCTTTCAGAGATATCTTTTCAGCAAATTCTTGTCACTAAGCCTTTTCAAACAACCTTTTTCAGCTCTTCTAGTCTAAATATAGCAGGAAGGCATCATATTAGTTCGTGATTCTTGTCCAAAATCAAGAGCTTTCTTTCTTGTTATAACTTGACCTGCAATCTTTTCTAACACTGGCAGTTTGATGATATCTTTTCAGAACATCTGTTTGGTTTGGTTTAGTGGGAGAGGACGAACCTGTTCAATGGCCTTGGCATGGCTAGGCCCAATTGATTCAGTGACTGTTGTTGGAACCCTTCTCCGTGTCCTTCAGGGCACCGTAAGTCCTGTTCTGAATACCATGGAAAGTTCTCTTCCTTGTCTTTCGATATGTAGTTGCTGGCTTTTACAAGGCATCCTTGATTTAGATCATTGGTTTCAAAATCTACCCAAAAATTGCTGCGAGAGAAGAAAATCTCTTTTTGACAAGTGCGCAGAGCCCCCTTAACAGCTGAAGTACTTCAAATGAAACGTCATGAAATCATGGCGTCACAGATATCAAAATGTTGGGTTTTGGGGGCATCATGGTACAAATATTTAAAATTTTACTCACATAGAAACCGTTGCTAAGGAAAATTCAGCTAAGGTCCCCTCGAAAGGGGGCTTATTTTACACATTTCCTTGAATTCTACATCATTTCTGACTACACCATCTTAAAGTTCGATGTTGAAACCATACTTTAGCAACAAAAAATTTGATTCCTTCAAAAATCGATTTCCTTCTAAATTTTTGGGTACCATCCTCCTTAACCCTATCAAGCCTAGGGGGAGGGGCAGCCCCCCCCCCCTATCGGCTTGTCTTCTGTCAATTTTTATGTAGTGCATTTACAATGCTGAAACTTTCTGACTTTTAGTTCTTATCCTTCTTATAATCAAAAATGAACTTTTTAGAAAAATTGAATTCAATCCAGGGGGTAAACGCGATCAATTTCTGAGAGATGTCTGCGCAAAATTTCAATAAACGCTAACAAAATCTACAGGAAATGCAGGAAAACAATGAAATTGGAGGAATATATGTTACTTTTGATCCTCTATCCAACTGCATAATTTGTTTGTAATTTAAACGTATGATTATGCGTATATTAGCCTGCGTGCAGACTCTACTGATTCCCTGAAGAGAAGTGAGGTTCCTCCTCCAGTAGAGTCTGCGCATCAGCGACAAAAAGCCTGTCTGCTGACATCAGCATTTCGCATTCTGATGTTCCCGGATGTTGCCGTCTGTTGTACATTCAACACTGCATGAAAGTAGGTATTTACATAATCTTTTAAGTGCACAAAAAGATAGTGTCAATATCATCTGAAATAAATTGAACTAAACCACCATCAAAAATTAACAGAAATAAAATGAATAAAAACACAACTGTTAGAATCTTGAACATTTCGATTAAAAATCTTCGTCAGCAATATCATCTGTAATATTTACACAACTTTACAGACAACAAATATGATCTTTCAAATTTAAACGAAGAAAATTTGTGTAAATGTGATATTTCATCTTTAATTTGTGATATAAAGTTGGTGTATGGATGGAATTCAGGAAGTTTCATTTCATGAAGTTTCATCTCCAAATGGATTTACCAACCCAAAAATCAAACTGTTTTGAGTGTGATACAAGATCACCCAAGGAGCTTTTACCTTCGACAGATCTTTCTCTAGTTCCTTAAAATCCCTGTACTTGTACAAAATTGGCAGGACAACTTCACTTTTTAGCACAAGTTGACGTCTTTCCTGCCCTTGCCTTCCGTGACTCCTTGTTGCAATAAAATGGGTTGGTAAACTACCCACAATGAGATCCTTTCTTCCTGTCTTGCCTGAAACATAATAATATTTTCAATCAATAAGTATCTTGTATCATAAGTGACAACAGTAGGATAAAACTTTTAGAGAACTACAGCAGACTTCTAATCTAAGTAGTTTAAATCTTATATCAATGAACATATAGATTTCCAATTGCAATAGATTTTCTGAAATAAAATCAAACTGGAGAAAGTGGCTGTAAGGAGTGGGGAGGGGTCATCACAAACTTTTCAATATGATTGTGGCTAATAATTATTCTCTAATCCTCCTGTTGGAATGCAAAAATAAAAAAAAACAGTCTATCTATCAATTTCCAACATCCAGGCGCTTGCAACGAATAGCATCGAGTCATCATCAGGTAGTTTATGTGATTTATCATTAGGACTCTGTTTATATTTTTTGTGACTGCCCCAAAAAGTTCGTAATGACACAGTTGTGAAAGGTGAAAGCATGAAGTTGAGGCTATAGCTTGGTGTTCCACTTACCTGTGTTGAAGCACTGAGGATCAAAGTGTCTTGAACATATATGAGCTCTCTCCGAATTGAAACTTTTGTCGCTTCTATTAACAGTCCTTATCAGGCGCGCTCTCCAATCCTTTTTGGCTTGGCTCTTTATCGAACTTCGTGGTATTTTGTGAAAACTCAAAAGTGGGTACCGTGCTTTATTCTCGTATGTAGTACAACCAACCATGTAGTACAACCAACCAACCATTCACGACCATAATTCTCTAAAAATCTGAATATGCATTATCTAAAACTTCCTCTTCGACAGCGACACAGGCTACTTCGACAAATTCTGATGGCGTTTCCTATCAGTTGATCCGTAACATCGTCTTTTGTTCTCGACACAGTCTCCTATCCAGTCTCTTTTCCATGATCTTTGATCAAAGTAGATGACTGAACGGTTTCTCTAGTGGGTTCTTTAATCAACTGTTTTAAACCATATGTAGCATAGATGTCCTTAATAGACTTAACATGACATAAACTGTTTGCATCACTGAGATCACAATTTGTGTCCCCCAGTAAAATAACTTCCTTGCCTTCACTTTCCAAAAAGAATAGCACATTTTAAGCTTTTCAAATGTATCTTTGTTATCACTGGGAGGCCTATACCACAGAAGAATGACGTAAGGCTTTGCCTTTGGGTGAGTTATTTCAACGCATAAGATTTCTAAATCTGATACTGGGACATCATACCTAATATCACACTTAAGGGTGTCTTTACAGTAGAAATCTACTCCACCACCGTGACGGTTTCGATCTTTTCGTCCAAATTTGTACCCATCGATTTTTAACGTTTCGCATGGAATATTGCTACTGATTTTGGTTTCATTGAGGGCAAGGAATGAATACCATTATCTACCATAACAGCCTCTAATTCATCTAGATGAGGGATTAAACTATTTACGTTCAGTGATGCAATCACTATTCCTTTTCGAAAACCGAGTGTATTTTTTTGGGGAATTCGTAGTACTTTTTGAATTTTTTCCACATGTGTCCGTTGTATTTTCAGAGAGTCAAATATCATGTATGAAATGTTTAAGATTGTTAGCCAAATACGACATACCCTTTCTATTTAGTATGCCTTGTATTACATAATATGCCTTCAAACTTTGTCAGATAGGCAGGCCTGATGACACAGCCACAACTCCATTGCCCATCGTTCTCAACACCAGCATAGAGATTCGCGCCAATGCAGAGCTTATGGTAATGCTTGCTACATGTGGCACAAATGATGCAACTTAGACAATCTAGATCTTCTGGCACCAGCACCTCATCCATCATGCAGCAAAGAAGATTTCCATTGCAAATTTTTAGCTCTCTGCACCTGCAGGCATCAACAGGAACAGAAACAGTAGTGGCATCTTTGTTCCTTGTGGCCTCTTGGATCCATTCTAAATATTTGCCTTGCTGAGGCTCAACTTCAGCCACTCCACCATCTGCTCCTAGGGGCTCTACATCACCTTCATCTTCAATATCTTCTTCCTCCATTTCATCTGCTTCACCAGCCAACGCCCTTACATAGACCTTCACCGATGCTAAAATGCTATCCAGTTCCTCTCTCAGCATAGCTGGATTGCGCAAATTAGGGCTCCTGAACTGAATATTGTCTGGCCACCATTCAGGAGCTTTTCCCCAGTTTCCATGACTCTTCATGTCTTTAACCCTTTGCATGCTGAATTGTTTCCAGGTGATTGTACTGTGACGCTGGATATTTCCCGCAAGATCTCAAACGTCTGGATCGAAAATTTCAAAACTCTTTTTTCACCGGGAAGAAGCTCTTTAATTTGACATTAAAGTATATGAAAACTGTTCAAAAATAACTAAAGTCTACTTTTCTTGCCTCTATTTCACTATAAAACATTTTAATTTACCGTATTTAGCAGTAGAATGAGTGCTGAGTAGTTTGCGTTTTGTTTACGTCGGAGCTTCGGGCGATTGCTGACTTAGGCCATATTTTGACCTCACTGCATCATTTAGAGGCTACCCACATCACCAGACAGAGGCTGAATCGAAAGGGCAGCTGTCACGCTATCGAAAAACACATTTTCAAGCGACATTGGATGAGAGGAAGGTATTTTATCGCAAGAAGGAAACAGGTTGAAAATAATGAAAAGTTTGACAAATATCATCGAAAAACTCGCGATTTAGTTGCAGAAGCTTCCATCACTAATAAATCAGTAAATTTCACTGTAAACAACGTTCATCTTTCGTTGGAAACAATTTCTCATTGCTTGAGGAACAGCTTAGTCCAGTTTTTGCCCAGATTTGCTTGAGGAAGAGATTAACCCTATCCAGACTGGGGGGGGCTCATTCAGCCCCCCCCACCTACTTAACTGAGCACTGCTCCAAATTGGTTCAACGAACCAGGAAATTATTTTTTGACTTTTAGTTTCTATCCTTTTGAAGTGTGAATTTGTGTGAAATTTTGAAAAAAAAATTTAGGGGGCCGGGGGGTGGCTGTTTTTTTCAGAGTGGTCGGGGCGAACTTTTAGGTAAGCTGTTTATGGGTGTAATTCCAGATCACCTCATAATCCTTTGATAATATCCATTTTCATTTGTGAACTTATAATTTGTAAGGTCTCTTTAATTTTTTCCCAGAACAATAGAACAATTATGTGTCACGTGACTTCATCAATGACGTCATCTTTAAGAAAATGGCAAAAATTAGTTCGCGGACTTTCTGCAAGGATATTTAGACCCCAAATGTTTTACAGCAGCAATAAATACATTAAAACTGATCAGCAGGGTTGTTTCCACCTAAGCTGTGTAATTTTGTTTGAATTTTGTGCATCATTGGCCGCAAACGGTATAAGATTCCCCGGGGGTATCCTCACATAGTACTACTAACGGTCAGTTTGTATGCATATCTTGAGAATCTGCTTTACAGTGAGACTTTTTTGACTTGAAAGTGTTTAGTTTGTCAAGATATTATCAAAATTCCACCAAATAACTATCCTCAATCCCCTTTTTCCCCCTTCCTTCTTCCTTACAACTCATTTGCTTACTACTGGGAAAAAATGCTGATGTCAGTATTTTTTGCAATGATCAAAACAAAAGTTCCAAAAGGAAAAATGAAGTATGCAACGATCACTTATCATTGAAGTAGTTTTCATTGTAAACTATGGAGAAATTCTCTAATATGGCTGCATTTGTCATTTTTCAGAAAAACAAGATTTTTAATCTCTTTGTCCGCCATCTTGAATTTGCGAAAATCAAATTTTTCACTTTATAAGTATATTTTCACCTTCTAACAATGCTTTGATAGGCATAATTTGGTTTCATGAATCATTCTTAGAAAATTATAAAGATTTAAAGAAAAGTTGTTTTTTTCATTTTTTTTTAAGGACACGTGCCAGTTGGTCCTGAATAATTATGACGTCATATCTATTTTTAGAAATTTTTTTACTAGAAATGATAGATCATAAGTACGGCTACCTGCATGGTGAGTTTCGTCTTCGTAAGTGAAGGAATGGCGATTTTAGAGAGGGGGGGCTGAATGAGCCCCCCCCCCCAGTCTTCTAGTAGCTCAAAAAGCCCAGTCTGGATAGGGTTAAAACACAAGAAAAAGAAAGTACGATCTTAAGTGGCAATTCTGCGACCGCAGCATGCGAAGGAGAATGAGGCTGGTCACAAATCTGCGACTGCAGCATGCAAAGGGTTAAAATAATCTGATGTTGTACGCCATATTTTTGAAAATCGTTGACAAAACTACAATAAATATATCGTCAAGCTACATCTACCTAACCCCAAGAGCCATGAATGATATCTAGATATATAATATAACTATATCATATTTTTGCCCCCCCCCCCCACCCCCTCAAAGCCTTAAACGATACTTTAAAAGAAAAGGACCATCTTAAATATCTTGTAATTTAGGCTAACTCAGGGAAATTCAACCTGAAAGCCTACAGTTAGGGTAAGCTGAAAATTATCAAGTTGTGTTACTGATCTGCAAGGTAAATCATGGTTGAAGTAATTGTTGATATACCGGGTGTCCCAAAATGATGTATTATCGTTTGATTCTTATATTTCCATAACAAATGAGCCGATTTTCAAAAACTTTATTCCATCCGATTGCCGAAAGGCTAAATTGTATTCGAGGAGGTTGGTTGTAGTTTAGGCCTACGTCTTCATGTCGAAAAGAAGATCGACAAACCTGCTCAAATTCAAGCTTTAGATGGCAAGAAAAAGAAACTGCCTCCTTTCCCAGTCAATATTTTAGATGTGATACAAAAGGCTGAACTTATATGTCGTTCAGAGAATATTTGTCGTTTTGAGAATACGAATTCACTCAATACTGAGTTCAGAGAGTATGAATACGTGTTCAGCCTTTTGTATCACATCTAAAATGTTGACTGGAAAAAATAGGCCGCTTCTTTCTCATGCCATCTAAGGCTTGAATTTGAGCAGGTTTATCGATCTCCTTTTCGACATGAAAACGCCATGGTAAGACCACAACCAACATCTTAAAATACAATTCAGCCTTTAGGCAATCAAATACAACAAAGTTTTTGAAAATTGGTTCATTGTTATGGACATGTAAGCAATCAAACAGTAATAAATCATTTAGGGACACCCGGTACATTAAAAACCCGCGTATAAGAACCTAGTGAACTAAGAACCTACAGGCTGAAATTTTGCAATTAAAGCCCACTTTATAATTTATAATACTGTATTTGGAAAATTGTATTACAATTTTGTGCGCTAATGCTTAGTCTCTAGGAAACAAAAACAGTTTTTTAATGTAAATTAGAAGATTTTCTCTCATGATGATTCTAAAACAAGCATCATAACTAAAAAATAAATCATAAATTTCTTCAAGCATCTAGCTATGATTTGAGCCACCAACGCAACACTAATCAGACTACTTATCCACATACCAGCACCCGTTATGGCTCAATGATCTCTTCTTTCCAATCAGCAAATGTAACAGGCTTTCCAACCACTCTCTAAGCAACAATTGAATGATTTCTTGATCAATGCCTGAAAGAATCCAATTTATGACCTCTCATAAAATAAACCCGGGGGGGGTACTTCATTGTTAAGTTGTACTGGACGTGCCGCTCATATGGATGGGTTTTTTCATCCAAAATTCTCTACATATGGGTCTGTTTTTAACCACAATTCTGGTAGATGGGTAGTTCTTTGAGAATTTTCTAATCAATCGGCCCCATAATGATAATCCACGCAAAAAAACTGAAATTGTCCTTTGTTTCAAATCGACAAATTCATACATATGGGTCAAAAATGTCCTGATATTCATGCAAATGGGCTGGAAATTTTTGAATATTCTGTCATACGAATGGGTCCTTTTCTCAAAGTCCAGATTCAGGTCGAATCATGTTGACAATGAAGTACCCCCCCCCCCCCCCGGGAAAATAAATCTTAGGAAGGATTGGAAAAAAGTAATCAGATTACTTATGCACATACCAGCACCTGTTATGGCATGACAAATCAATGATCTCTTCTTTCCAATCGGCAAATGTAACAGGGAGTTGTAGCCAGAAACGATTGGCCGGCTGGGGGGGATTTCACTTTTGTGTATCTTCGGTAAGAGGTAAAATACTGGTGTGCGTACGTTGTTGCTTAAGTGTAGGAAGTCTGCCGTATTATTATCAAGTTTGCCACGCTTCTTACGGCTGCAGATAAAGGACTCAATTTGGGTGGCTAGTTCTGTGGTGGGATCGTTGTCTATTTTGAGATCGTTTAGTTGCTTGTATGCCTCTGCGAGGTAGAGGTCACTGGGCCACAAAACGATTTTGTTACCTTTGTCTGCTCTCTTTATTATGATGTCCTTGTTGTTCTTTAATTGCGTGAGGGCTAGCTTTTCGTTTTCGCTTAGGTTTTGTTTTGGAGGGAGAGGGATGGCAAACAGTCTTTCGATGGCAGAGAGGGTGTCTTTTAAGTATTTTTTAAGTGGTTTAGATTCTGGAATGGGTGGTTCCCAGCTGGATTTTGTCTAAAGTGGGGGTTTTTTCGTTTGTTTACCTCTGAAGTGGTAGTGCAGATACATCTTTCTACGAAACTGTGAGAAAGAAGTTCTGACTGTGTTGAGGGAGACACTTTTTGGCGTGAAGACAAATGAGAGACCCTTGTTTCAGAGTTTTATTTGTGGAGTTGTAAGTTTGTGTTCCGTTAAGATGACAATTTTGTTGACTGTGGGCTGCATTTTATGAAGCTTTTTGTACCATTTCTTGCCTTTAGAATTTGGTTTTTTGTGATTGTTGAGTTTTCTAGGTACCTGAAGGACCCTTCTAAGATGCAACGAGCCATTGGGGTGTTGGAGGGAGGGTTTGAATTTACGGCCCATGTGTCCATGTGATGTGGCTAAAGAGAGTATTGTTAAAAGCTGAAAAAATGTGTATATTAGTAAGTTATACGCGCTAGGAAGTATGCAAGAAGATTTATGACAAAATATTTTTTTTTTATGTTTGTTTGTTTGTTTTTTTGTTTTGAAAGAAATTTCAAAGTGTACAAAACAGAGCGCAAAAAGTAATCTACGGATCGCAGAATAACAACAGATGTAAACTTATCTTGGTCAACAATCAAAAAAAGCTGAAAGTAGTAATAGAAATGTTCAAATGCCGTCAAGGGACCTCCATACCAGCCCTCAGAACGTATGCAGACAATGTCGACCATAAACACGAAACAAGAAGCAATAAATCGCTACTTAGACTGCCTTTAGTTAAAACAGAAACTGCGAAAAGGTCCCTTTACTTTCAAGGGCCGTACTGCTTTAATGAACTTCCAAGGGACATACGTTCCCTGGAATCAATTGTAATTTTTAAATCCAAGTTGAGAGAACACTTTTCATCGTAAGAAAAAAATGTAAAGGTAGAGGACAATTTTTTAAAAAACTTTAGAGATTTTGATTGTAATTAATTCAATTTTAATTAAGTTTTTTTTCTAAGATCTTTTATGTTTTAACAGGGCACTTATTGATAACAGCACTTTTGTTGCTGAAAAGGCTACCCCTGTATAAAGAACTGTATTATTATTATTATATTTGTTTGCAGTTCATTGATCATCAGCCTCTCGACCTGCACGACGTTTCGGGGGCGTTATGAGCGGTTGTTGTAAGAAATAATAATAAGATGAACGAAAAGAAATAAGGGGTATTACCAACCTGTTGTTTCTCCAGGTCTGTTCTCGTAACCTCGTTGCGGTGTCAATGGTATTACTTAAGTCTGAAGTGGGAGGTTAATGGCGAAGCATCACTTACAAAAGGGGTCTTAATTTTTCTTGGCTTATTTGTTAAATTTGGTTGTGACAAGGATATCTTTGATATTTGTGTGTCTTTTCAAAGCAAGGAACGGTTCATTAGGCCAAATGGCTGATAGGGTGGGGTCTTCGCGAATATAGTGCCAGTGCTCTTTGATAATTTTACCGATTTGGGAATTAGTTGGGTCGTATGGTACGATGAATGGAAGGGGCTTGGGGAGGGCATTTTCTTGGAGGTTATTAGAGAGAACGTGTTTTTGAGTCATTGTTGTGACCTTATTAAATTGTGTATAAATTTGAGTTTTGTTGTATCCTCTTTTAAGTAGGTCTGTACCGAGGTCCGTTAAGCATGATTTCAGTTTTACATCATCTGTAATGACTCGTCTGTACCTAAGGGCTTGGCTGTGAATGATACCTCTTCTTGTGGAGGCAGGATGGAATGACGTGTTTAGCATGATCTTAATGCTAGACAGCAAATTCTGCTCAAAAAGAGCACTACTCTCGGCAATAAGATAGCTATAAAAGTGATCGAGGCTGTGAAGGTAGGCCCTTATTGTCCTTGCCTCGTATTTCTTATGCACGCAATATATCTTTAAGAATTCATCGCAAATTTTTTTTGTGCGAGCCAAGGATGCAATATCCATATTATTGTCTATTACGTTCAAAATTGTCTTCACTTGCATTCTGTGCTGCTTCGAAGACCTCTCGTCTTTATTTCCACAATCCGCCGATATCAAGTAGTGGGAAAATTCATCCAGTATTGATTAGCATGTTTGCCGAATTGTCACGTGGTATGCACTTAGGTTGTGTATTAAACTTTCAAACACCCTTTCCCCTGCTGGGGAGTAAAGAGGTTTTGAAAGACAAATATGGTGCATCATGGTCTGAAAACGGAAATACTTTTATATCTGCCTTTTGTGTGCCAGCAGCAATTTCCTTAGACACATAGAACTTGTCTAAACGGGAGGAAACTTTAAAACTTGTCTAAGTAAACACATGTGCTGAAGGGTGCATTGACCGAAACATGTCAACAAGTGCAAAGGATTTGGCTACATTTGTCAAGGATTCGAGATCCTATATACCTAACTGCCTATCCCCACCAATTTTATCTAAATGTCTTCTAAGTCTTCAATAGTGTTGAAATCACCACCAATAATGGTTGGAATTCCACCCCTAAGATTGACTGGCAGCGTGTCAAAAAAATCAGCTCGCTCTTCAACAGGACAAGAGGCATAGATGTTCTTCAATTGAATTTTAGAATCACCAGCCGAAACGATGACTTTTACCCATCAATCATCAGTATCATGTGAAAAATTAGTAACTTTACCATTGAATGAGTTTTTGAACAAAATAGCTACTCCACAACTGTGATAAGTGTCATACGAAAAGCACGCTTTGCCTGGGCAAGATTTTTAAAAACATGAACATCCTTATCGCTGCAAAGGTAAGTTTCCTGGAGAAGAAAAATGTCATGTTTCTGTTGTTCAAGCCAATGAATCAAGCTTTGTCTTTTAGTAGAGTCCCGTATCCCATGGACATTTATGGATAGGACTCTTAACACTGCCATATCAGGCAACAGAGGGGAGAACTCTAACATTATGCTATTTCTTCTAAGTATCTTTCATTTTCTTTCTCGTAAGGTATCTATTGACAAACGAAACCTCTGACTCCGTGCCCTCAGCTTGTTCGCCCTTGAGGCTCAAAACAATAAACACGGAAGGCTCCGTATCCACTGTCTCTTCACCACAAGGGTTACTGTTAGCAAAGAACACGGAGTCAAGAGGGGAGGATAGCAATTGAGAAAAAGAAGGTGATCTAACCTCAGAAGATTGTTGAGTATCGTGTTCTTTCTCTATTTTCTTTTCCACATCATTTTCTTTCTCTTGATAACATAATGTGCCCTAGTCAAGCCCAACAGGCTCGGTTATCCCAGTGGCAGCTGCTTCATCACCATCCATCACCACCCCCTGGGTTTGATGCCACCTGAGGGCCTGACTCCATTCCAACTGCTCCTTACTTACACGGAATACTTACTTACACCATTCCAACTTACACGGAATGGTCGGGAATAATCGCATACTCTCTTGTAGAACGAGAAAGATTGTTGCCAAAGAGCTTCTCTCTCAACTTCTAGGATCTGAGACACACTTTCTTTTCGAAATAATCAGAATACTAATTTAATCCATTTGACAATCTAAAAAGGTAAATACTAATTTAATCCATTTGACAATCTAAAAAGGTAAATATGTTGAGAACAAGATGCAATAACTCCTTGGAGTAAAACTTGAGAAAAAAGTTGAGAATAAAACTCATTGTTGAAAGTTCCATCAGGTAATGAAGGCTCGAAAATTACTAGATTGATTACTTGAATCCTTTTTGTCCATTTGGTAAACCTTGCTTGACATGCTGTCAATGGAAGTGATGGCATCCAGTCAAAAAGTACAGGAAAGCAAGCAATTCTAAGTAATAATTCTAAGTATAACTTTGGATAACTAGCACTGCCATCAACAATTGTTCTAGCACAGACTTTGACCTGTCGGGGTTTTTAGTAGGCCACATATACATAGCACATATTTAGAATTTCAGGTTATGCTTACCGACATGGGAACTTTGATCTGATGCAGATTGCATTTGGCTGTTTGACAGTAGCTCATCAACAGCCAGTTCAACTTACATGCTATTCGAGAGAGCATCCTCAACTTTAGTCAGTGGTTGTGACGGATTGCATGCAATTGCGAGAGATTACATTGCTTGTCTTGCGTTTCATGATTACGTGCTCCCTATCAAAGTAATGAATAGATTATTTAATAGCCCACATTGTGTTTGCCTTTAAGAATAATAATATTAAACAACAAGGTTCCAAAAAGCAAAAAAGTCCTTTCTTTAAAGCTAATGCTATTTACACCATTAGTGCAAATAGCATAATTTGCACCATTAGTGACAGTGCAAGGCACTGCTGCACATTCAAAATGAAACGCCAAATCAAATGATTTTGCAGTTTGTTGGAAATGCTGAGCATGACTCATTGAGATTCATTGATATTGAAAGCACAAAGAATAACTGGAAGTAAAAGGCAGAGCATTAAGCAGCAGTTTATCGACAGCAGGCAAAGTCCATCAAGCTATTAGTGCAACAAACTGTGTGACCTTGACAATGAATCATACGCTACAGGTAACAGATCGGGCAGACTCGCCATTAGCCGCAGCACACCTCCCAAGCATAATGGGAGGCTGGCACATCCTTGAAACGAGGCTAGTCATTTGATCAATAATCAACCAAGCATCAGTCATCAGATGATGATCACAGTTATGATCGCTGATCGTACATGCTTTGTTTGTACTGAGGGCATAGACATTTTATTAGGCCTGAGGAGTTTTCAGGGGTGGAAGTAGGCAGGGAGGCGAGCAGACAATAAGAAGGACATTCAGCTTAGCTAAGACATAGCCACATACTAGCAATTAGCATTGAACCTACGAACATAGCTTTGTTTGAAAATTGCTTTAGTCCTTTGACCTTCAGGACCTTTGTCCCAAAAACTGATTGTTTTCCCAATCTTTTTCATATTTGAGACCCAAAAAAAGTAAGCCAGAATTTCAGGAAACCAAAAAATAACTGTACAATTGATTGACCCAAAAAGATAATCCTTGCCCAAATTTTAGACCCAAAAAATAACCTGAGCACCCCTATCCTGAATAAACCAGAGTACCCCCCTGGGGATGTATCACTGACGATGTTTGTCCCAAAAACCGGTAGTTTCGACCAACTACTATTTTCGAAAGCAAATGGTAACTGTAGCCATGAAAGTACAAATGTCCCAAAACCGGTTGCCGGACAAAGGTAGGACTGCTGTGGTGAAGAATTTGAAATCCTGGTCTTTTCTCGGAAATTTGCCGGACAAAGGTGGAACTGCTTTGGTGAAAATTGGAATTTCTGGTCTTTTCCCCGTAGATTTGGCGATTTGGCAGACAACGGTAGAACCGCTTTTGCAAAAATTTGAGACACTTGTCTTTTGTGCTAAAATTTGGCGGACAAGGGTAGAACCAGCTTACAGGTAAACTTTATGGTTCTGATGAGATAGGAGGTTAGACAATTTGATTTTCGTGACAAACTGATGGAATTGGAAGATAAACATTCAAGCTGCACCTTTGTGGCAAACAATTTCGGGGAGGAACGTCGTACTGTGTGATAAAATAACCGGTTTTTTTTCCGATTTCTTTGGAAAAACATGGGGTCAAATATTTTACAGTACTTGCCCGCCCCTGGTATGCCTCATGGCAATTATATCCTTTGTCCACCCCACCTTTTTAGAGCTGGTGCCGCCCCTGGACAAGATGGAAATAAGAAACTTCAGGGTCTGTTAGCGCAAGAATAAAATCATTAGACAAACTTTTCATATAATCAATACTCTAAAGCACTCAAAGTGAGGGTATTTATTTGCCAAAATTTAAGAAAACTATAAAATTGTTCAATGCCATTGTTCATTTACACTTTGCAGTTCAAAACTAGCAGCAAAATCACGTTATCCCCCCTGAACATGAACACCTATGACTACCCACGCCAAAGCGCGCCAAAAACGACTACCCACTGTTGGCAAGCCACGATAAATAAAACACTGGACAGTATTTGAAGATTTGTGATTCAATCTGTAGCAGAAAGCATGTATTAGATTCCAGGACTTTTGCGAATAGTTTTGCTTTCTTTTTTAGAGCTAAAAAGAGTTTTGAAAAGGAAAATTTTAAGATAGCTGCTTCTAGCTCTGAAAGTTTAAATTAAAGCAAACAACAAAAATTGCAAAAATCCTAGAATTTAATGCAGGCTTTCTTCGAGAGATTAAGTCAGAAATCTTTGAAATCGGTCCAGTGAACAATTTATCGTGGCCCGTCAATACTTGTTTTAGCGCAACAGGTAGGGTAAGTTAATGTCAATTCAGCTTCTGGTGCACAGAGAGCACTCGTAAGTTTCTGCATCAGTTGCACTATCACATGACGTATGTACCCAGACCTCACACCTTGGACATTGAACCCATTCAACATTGTTGTTCCCTGCTTTATCATCTTCCTTGAAACAGAAGGCACAAATTTTAGGTGTTTGCTGACATAAACTTTTTTTCATCTTCTTTTCTTCAATCAATGTTGGCTTCTGGACGACTCTCGGCTTCTTCGCAGGTTTCTTTTTGGTTTTTTGAAATCGAGGTTGAACTTCAAATTTCTTGTTGGATGGATATTTCTGCTTTATTTCAAAGTTGCTGATTTCACTTGGAAGACTGGAAAGACTTTCTGCCACTGTTATTGCAGAGTTCAAATGCGACATGCATGCTTGCAATGCAGAACTGTTGTCGGACGACTCAATGACAGCAATCAGTTGATCCACCTTGCCCCTGATTTTTAAACGAAGCCTTTCAATCTCAGGCTGCCCCTCTGTGTATTGGGCATCGTTTTTCAATAAATCTTCAAAATAATCAAGCCCTGACATTGGTTCTTCGGCAAATTCATTTTCCCCTTTGCGATCAAGTACTTTATCTTCTTCTTTGCCGCTCATGGCAACATGAACAGCATGAATATGCTTGCATGCCAGGGACCTGATAGCAAAATCCCTGCAGGTACAAGTATACAAATGAGTACAAACATTACAGTATGCACATCGAATTTGGCATTTGCACTCCTTAGTTAATTCGTGGACATCGTAGAACATTTTTTTGTCTTCCTGGGATCGCACACACCAGTTCTTATCATCGATCAATTGAACATCTCGCCTACTTATTTCCATTCCAGTTTTGTGCCTTTTGTCAGTTTCTCTTTGTTTGTATGATCTTTTTCCCTTCTCAACTTTGATAAGACCCTCAAAGGTTTTATCCCTTGCTATCTTTAGGAGAGTACATAAGAGGTGGTCAATTCGTTTGTTCTGTCTTCTTTGAAAATAGACACCCTTCAATACGTTATGAAACGCCTCAGTTACCATATTAGTATTTATTCCTGCCCCAATCCTAAAACAAGAAGCCCATTGCTTTGGATAATGCATGTATGTTTCCATGAAATAGGTATTGAAGCTGGGATATTCCTCTTCACACCAGGCACTGAATTCTTGGACAAGTTTTCGGAAAACAGTTTCCTGCAACTCCATCTGAATCATTTTGAGTGCCTTGTAGACCTTCCCTTGTTCCTCTTGCGTTGGAACATGCTTTCGAAGATTCTTTTGCCAGTTTTTATCTACATGCCAGGAACAGATCAGTTTTGACTCTGGTACAGGGAATGATGAGATCCAGGCGTTGTAGAAGTTGTTCGCATCGTCAGACATAAACACTCTTACCTTGACATCTCCAACAGCTTCTCTTATGGCAGCTAAGAAGGGATTTAGAACAAGTTGGTCTTCTCTGTTTGAGATCAACCAAGCAACTGGTAGACCTTCACCAAAATCATCAATAACTAGCACTGTTATTAGCTGAAAGTCACACTGGTTTGTAGAGTGGGTTGCGTCCATACAGATTATGTTTGACCCATGTGCCTTCATTTGATCCAACTGATATTTTGTTTGAATTCCAAGTAAAAAATCATCTGCAGGAAGGCCAAACTCAACTTTTCCTTGAGGTTTGTATACTAAAATAGGGTTGAATTCACATTTTTTTAACTCCTCGACCCAGCAGTGGACACTTACAGTGTCTTTCCTGTGCTTTTCCATAAGTTCGATGTTGAATTGATGCTTTATATTATAGATGTCCTGCCTCTCAACTAGATGACCACGATTGACTCCTGTTTTAGTGTCATCTCGTATTTCATCTAAAATTGCTTCCACTTTGACACCTTTTGCCAACTTGCCAGCAATCGTAGTACGGATATCATCGGGTATTCGGAGATGCCCAAGCTCACTGTCGTGTCCTACGTGACCAAGGCAAAATTCAATAGCCACCTTTCCACTCTCAAAGAATTCAACAGCTTTTAACGAAGCCGTGCAGTGATTTCCCATTTTACTCGTTCCCTGGTTCTTTAAAGCCTTCTTTCCACTACCATTTAATCTCGGCGCTCCTTCCCTATTGCAAGTAAACCACGTTGTTTTGAATTCGCGTGCCTTTCTTGTGCCACGGCATTGAACAAACCATGTCTTGGTGTTCTTTTCGATGTTCTTCTTCCACGTCTCAAAAGCCTGCCATGTTGGAAATTCTTCTTTTTCAATCTTGAAATCTCTTTGATGGGCATCATTGCAGTGTTCGATCAGTTCGATGCGGGTGGAACACCTTTGAAAAAGTAAATAAGATCACTTTACTAATTGAAAAAATCATTGATACACCATCAGTGATCTAGGACATACAATATTAAGTCCCAAGCACAATTGCAACTATATGATGATGGAGGAGTACATTAACATAAGGAAATATTTTAATAATTCCCAAGATTTTTCATGTTCAAAATTGCTGGCAGCTATTTGTGCATTCTGATGTGCATTTTGAGAATTCTTAAAAATTGTTGGTAACGATTTGGTGCTGATCCACACAAGGCCTGCATTTTGATACTGTATGAAGTTTAACTAAAAAGCCTTATCTCATACTAGGTAGAAAGTTAATCATATCTAAACCAGTAAGGCGTCAAGGTGAAAGGACAATTTTTGGTTTTCATCTCAAAACGAAGAGTTTAATTCATGTTACAATCAAGTAAGGAATTGTGATGGAAGATTGGTTTCTTTAGAGATTCTATGGTAAAGTCTAGAACAAATATGGGTCCCTGTGGGGGGATTATTAAAAAGGAACTTTTCACGACAGAAAAAATTAAGACCGTTCTTAATACGAAAAGACTTGAAAACAACTACTGCAATAGCAGTACTATGTAAATCCAAAGATACAGATAACAAGAAGGTAGTTTGAAGATTTGATCACTTTACTTTGGCTTTACTCACCAAAATTCCTTGCATGCACAGCACTGAATGGTCGGTTTGTTTTTTGCGTGTTTTTCTTCAGGGTGCTTCCTCTTTTTGTGTTTATAGAGTGTATGAGATGAACTCAGGATCATTCCACAATGTTCACATTTGTACTTGTTTTCCGGCGCAGAAGTTTGTGTTTCTGTGTCATTTGCTTTTTCTGAAGGGTTTTTCCTCTTTTCAGTCAGTGTGCTTGGCTCTTCTTCTCTGGCATCTGTAAATATCTTATTTGTATCATTCTCCTGTTGGTAAAATTAAAATCCTTTATATAATTCATCATCTATTGCATAAAGGAGTGTTGTCAGTGTTTCCGTTGGGAATTGCAGGCTTTGCATGTGCAAGTAGTAGCTTCGAGTTTTGGAATGGAGATTTTCAGACTACTACGGCTGTGTTTTAAATTTGAGACTTAAGCCATTGGCCTAAGTATTAGATGTTTTACTATTGTTGTGTTTCGTTTTTGGGACTAGGTCATTGGTCTTAGCTTTGAATGTTTCACCAATGGTGCGTTTTGATTTTGTGACTCGGACACTGGCCTTTAGTTTAGTATGTTTTTCTAGTGAAAGTGAAGGACTTTACTGCATCCAAAGTTGTAGAGCGAATGAAGAATTCAAAGCCAGAATTGTCCAAAGAGATCTGATTCAAATTCAACTCTTTAACCAAGCCATATTTAACGGAAAAATTGTGATTTGAAGGAAATTTCATATTTAGGTATGTTTAGACTGCGAGCAGCCTCGACTGATATGTTAACATGAACTAGTTATTCCATTGTGTACAAGATTGGTATCGTTGTTTTAAAGCAAACAAACTACTATGTGCGGATTCACATGTAGAATTGGAAGCATTCTAAAGAAAGACAAAATTTCATATATATTGTCTGTGATAAACGTTTATTGTATAAGACATTATCTACCTTTTAGTACCAAAATGTCCTTCCCTTTAACAAAGTTTGCTTCATGTGATGCACAGATAGAATTCAAGTTCTAGATGATAAACGATGACAATTTTGAAAATTTTTGTGGAAATTTTGTGCTCGCAGGCACAAAAAACTCTTGGTGAAGTCTGAATAGGGATCATAAATTGAAACAATATTGAGTTAGGAATAAATAAAGACCACTTGGGGAGTGGGTTTGAATGAAATTTTTGTTTAGGTCATTGCAAGTTTTTAGCAATTTAGGAGTGGTATTAAGACTCACTTTCAACGGGATCTCATCACTGATAATCTTTGCTAGTGTCTCAATGTCATATTCATCACTTTCATTTGAAGATTCGTCCGATATTTGAATCACATCATAATGATTTTGACTGCTTTGTTTATTTTCCTCGCTATTGGGATGGTTTCCTTGGTCTCGCTTGCTTGCAGTAGATTCTACAGTGTTGCTGGTCTGAAAATTCCTCCCATGTGGTATTCCAATGTTGGAAAAGTCTACTTTTTTATTCTGCAACCATGTGATCAGAACCAGTCTCAGGTAGTAGCTGTGATCTGACGGATGAAGCATCCAGGCCAGCAACATGTTCATCTCCCCTCCATTGATGAATCTTTCCCACACCTTGGAGAGAACAAGAATTAATGAACAAAACAAACAATGTCCCTGTTTGCTTCCTTTGATATGTCAACAAAGCTTTTAAATTTCCTTGCATCACTTCCTATCCTTCCTATCCATATCAAAGCAATGCTGTTCTGCAATATCTGATTGAAAAGCCATGAATATGTTGGTTTTAGAATTTTTTCTGATCTGAAATCGGTCACTCCATTCACATTTCGCAATAAATTTTGTCAAGGAAGTCGCTGCAAGAAACCTTCAAAATATATCAAAATCACAGGGAGTTCCCCAATTATTTCTACTACAGCAATGACTTTAAAATGCTTCAGCACATGCTATCCTCTTGGAAAGATGCAAATATCTCCCCCTGGTATGAATAACTTATTCAGTGGGATTGCATTCTCCAAAGAGGTCAAAATATATGTTAATAAACTTACTCAGTGCCATCATTGTTAGGAAGGAAAGCAAAAGGATATTTTGTTCATGTTTTCACTGATTTTAACAGGGTTTTGAAAGGGGCTCTCTGCAGCAAATCTCCCATGTCAATGGAACGGAATGGCTGATTAAAGCCAAGTAAATTACAGAATCTAATTTAACATGCTGGTAATGAAGCAAGACAGTTTTCAGGGAGCAGTATTTTTTCAAATATTGGGCATTTTGACTAACCTGGTATATATAGCCAATGTTTGGTTGATATCTGCCAATTACATTTATAAAGCATTTTTATTTGTTGATTTTCTAACATTATAACAGTTTCTAACATTTGGTTTTCTGTTTCAGGCCTTGGACACATTAAACACTATTTTCCTGCCTAAGAGCTCTTTCAAAATGTTTTGTTCCCACAGCTCAAGGATCCTTATCAAAATGTGAGTTTGGAAAGAATTCTCAAGAAAACTGAAGAATTCTTTAGAATTCTTGCCATGCTAATGTTTTCAAGACTGTATACTTTTTTGCAGAGACGATTATAAATTAAGATGATATACAGTACCTCTGGTGCACCAACACACAAAGCTGACATTAAAATAGTAATAGGACCACAAATGCTAGAGCATTGCTGGAGAGGGTAAGCCTTCAGGCAGTCATTGCTACATGCGGTGCGTGCTTTATTGCAATTAGCTCTGTGTGCTCTGCCAACTATGCCACTGCCAGGAGAAGGAAGCTCAACACCAATCAGTCTGCCAGTTGCCTGAATGAGTGGATTTACTTTTTCGTGTAAGTTGATAGGTGTTGAATACCCTAAGGTATCCAGGTAGACATAGGATTTTGTTTTCAGATCAAGTTTGAGAATACTCCAATGAGATCCTTTCACTGTTTCTGATGAAACAACTGTGTTCTGTCTGGCATTTTTGGTGACATTCAGGATGATCAGAATTGTGTCCAGATCATAATGCCAATCACCCATTGACAAAAGGTTATTTTGTATTGCATGTACAGACATGCCACTGACCATTCCATGCAAGATCACTTTTCGCTTTGGGTTCATCTCATTGATTATCGAGATCATTGGATCAATGGCTTGCAGTGAAATCCAGCGCGAGCAGCAAAATGTAGCAAAATCTTCTGTTATTGTGTATTTGTTGTGTAATACTTTCCCATTTGGATTTGATAAGAGAATGTTCTCAAATTCTTTGACTGCCTTGTTGTTAGGAACGATGCAAGTTTGTGTAGGTGGTTTAGGTTCTTGCTGAAACCATTGCATTTCCTGTTCTACATCTGCCTTTACCTTTATAAGTTTATGGGCAGTAATCATATTTCCTAGGTCCTTGATGGAAAAGTACTTTCTCCAAGCTTTAATTGCATTGTAATCATTAGCCTTGGACTCAAGAGTAGACACTGCAGCTTGACACTCAAACAGTGGGAATATGTAATCAATATTCTCAAACCTATGAAAACCAGGTTTTTGGACTTTGGTATACGTAACATCTGCAACATGCCTTGTTGTGGGTAATTTCATGGAAGTGAGATGTCCTCTTGCAATTGTGTGATGTTTGGTTAAGTCATTCTAAAAGATAAAAAGAAGATAATCGCCTGTTCCTAAATTTAGCAAGGATTTGAGTGGAATGAATGGAGTGAATGTTTAGTGAGTGGAAGAGAAATATTTTGTTGTCAAAAACAGTCACATGAATTCAAGTAAAAAAGGCAGGTCAAGTCATACAAGTTCCTACAGTTGATTTCTTTGATAGAAAATTTACAAACCTTACTGTACCATAAAGATTTAGATGCAGCATCAAAAATGCATCAAACAGCCATTTCAAACAGTTGTAATTAAAGGCAACCTACTGTAGGTGATAAACACACTCTTTATAAATTTGTGCACACTTTTAGACACTTTCCCTTGTAGACAATTTTACCCCCAAAGCTTTCCCATTGTAGATGTATGAAGCCACCTCTTACTTACCTTTGATAAGCGTGGCTCTTCACAGAGGCGCTTCTCAGTGCTTGCATTGCATTCTGCAAAAAGAAACAAAGCATTATAAGTTACTTGACTAAGCTGTCTGTATTCAACTCTAAATTGTTTCAGCCACCAGCCACAGTTTAATTTTAACTAGGCTTTGCTGTCAAATTCATTTGGCTACAGTAGTATATTTTACGAACACTTTAGTTAGGTAACACTCTAGTTAGTTAACATTTGCATTTTATTTTGACTTTTCTTTCCATAACAATGGTAATCCACTCAATATTTGTTTTAAATAAAGCCATGCTAAAATAAAATTTGATAAATACGCAAACATATAATATAATCCAAGGCCTATTTACAATAAGCTTTGACAAAAGGAAAGCAAAAGGAGACAAATCATAAATTTTACTAACATAAGTACCAACATTACCTAACCTATACTGACATATTTGATGTGAAACATCATACCACAACTTGTTTTTATAAAGACCAGCATCAAAGTCAACAAGGGAGTTAAGTTTTCCTTTCATTGGCTGTTGGCTTTCAGTTTATTCATTTATTGATCAATCCTAAATATACAATTCTACATAATTACACTACACCTAAATACTTACAAGATACCGTACAATAAATGCAAAATTAATTAAACTTAGAAATTACAAAACATAAAAACAATTAAATCTACAACATAATTTATTAAAATCAAAACAAGAGATGTTAGGCCTAGCCAGACTTGTTCTATAGACTAGAGATCAAAAAAATATAAGGAGTTGAAAGAGACGTTTAATCAAGAAACAATGACATGTACGAGTCAATGAAATGAGCTTTTAATTTGGACCGAAAAATTGCAACAGATTTTTGGCAGATTTCTGAAGGTTTTTCTATTTATTATTATCTGATTTGTTGAGAATGTTTGGGCCTTGGCCTAAGCAGCAACAGCATGCTGTGTGCAGAATTTAAGTCTAAGAGCTGAAAGAAGGTGTATGGAAGACGTTGGGAAAAAATACTGACCTTGAAGATTATCATTACTCTGTTTCCGTTTTGACATTGTATCGTAGACTCGTAGAAACACTATCACTCCACTATCACTGCACGTTTTGCTCCGGGACTCGGTCTGGATATGAAATCTACTGGAAACACCAACACAGAAACACTCTACAAATTTGCGCGCCTTTTTCAGATTAAGTATATCCCAGGATCCTCAGCCCACGTTGCTGCGATGATTTGAAATCTCAGTGATCACCAGTGATCGCTGATCATGCCAATGATTTTCATAACAATTTGTATCACGGATCACGGCTAAAAACATAGAAGCCTCGTTTCAGGGATGTGCCAGCCTCCCATTATGCTTGGGAGGTGTGCTGCGGCTAATGGCGAGTAGCTAGACAAATCGAATTTGCCAAAGAACACATTTCTGCTGCAGAAGATTGTGCTTTATCAGTTATAAACATTGCAAAATCAAATTGAGGTGACTGTAGGATCATAAAAGAGGCGATGATGTCCTAATTGTGGACCGTTTCACTAATGCTAGTGATCAGCCTTTTAGGCAAAAAGAGTGAGATGCAGGTCTATAGCATAGGATGACCAACCTTCTGGAATATTTCAGCTTCTATCAGAAATTTTGAAAAGCCTTATTTTGTCTACCATCACCTTTAAAAAGGGTCATCACCATCGCTTCCATATGATAACACTTTCATGTCTGGCAACAACAAGCCATCTTCAATGTGCATCCATCTTTGGGCAAGACAAACAGTACAAATGACGGTAAAACAGGATCAACAGATTTCACCACAACACAATAGAGAGTTTATGATTGACGACGCGCCTGAACACGACGCGCCTTGGAGCCCTGGTAACTAGTACGTAGCGCGTCGCGTTTCAGCTTTGGTTATGATTCTCGTCTTTTTAAGACGCACCAATGAATCCCGCATTTTAAAACGGCGCCAAAAATCAAAATGGCAAATTTACAAATCGACTTGAATGATATCGCTAATTTAAATGACGAAGAGTTCTTGCTTTTATATAATATAGACGGTCCAAGAAACCATCATCTTAGTTTACCATACTGGAAGTTTGATCCTTTCAATCTTGAAGAGATGGATGATGATGAATGCCTTGTAGAATTTCGTTTTACCAAGGATGAGATATATGGCCTAGTTGCTACTTTTCGTCTCAAAGAAGACATACGCTGTTACAATGGTTGGGTAGCAGATTCAGTAGAAGCTTTATGCATTTGCTTGAAGAGGCTTGCATACCCTTGTAGATATGCAGATATGGTCCCAAAGTTTGGCAGACCTGTTCCACAATTGTGTGCTTTTTCGAATAAAGTTATAGACATTTTGTTTGATCAGTACTCTTACCTTTTGGGGGACCTGAATCAACCATGGCTAGCACCTGAAAACCTTCAAATTTTTGCAGATGCTGTTTTTGCCAAAGGAGCAGCCCTGGATAACTGCTGGGGATTCATCGATGGGACAGTCCGGCCAATATGCAGACCAAGTAGAAACTAGCGAGTGGTGTATAACGGACATAAAAGGGTGCATGCTTTAAAATTTCAATCTGTGGTGGCCCCAAATGGTTTGATAGCAAATCTGTTTGGACCTGTGGAGGGCAGGAGGCATGATAGTGCGTTGCTGGCCATGTCAGGGTTGCTCAATCAGCTTGAGGAAAGGTCTTTTGTCCCTAATGGAAATCCATTATGCTTGTATGGTGACCCAGCTTACCCCCATAGATTGCATCTTCAATGCCCATTTGTCAGAAGATTGCAACTAACACCAGAAGAACAGGCTTTTAACCAGTCCATGAGCAGAGTAAGAGTTTCGGTTGAATGGGTATTTGGAGACATCATCAATTATTTCAAGTTTGTTGATTTTAAGAAAAATTTGAAGATTGGATTAAGTGCTGTTGGAAAATTCTATACAGTCTCAGCATTATTAAGAAATGCCATGACATGTCTTCATGGAAACTCAACATCAAGATTTTTTGAATTAGACCCTCCAGACATCAAAAACTACTTTCTGTAAATATTTAGCAGATTCATAGCAGATCCAAGGTAGATTTTTATGACAAAATGCAGCAGTAAAACCAAACATGTTTAAAAATTTATACAGAATCATCTCAATGCAGTTTCAAAAGTGCACTTAATTCAAAATCTATTTTTTGAGTAAACTCATCATCAATTCATTTTGTTTCCTGATTACCTCAATAATCTGCTGCTGCTGTATCATTTGTTGCTGCAAGAGTAACACAAACGTATTTTCTCTTTCCTCTCTTCCTTCCGTGCTATTTTTTCTGTCTTCATATTCCTTTTCTCTCAAGGCCTGCTCCCTTTCTTTCATATCCAATGCTCTTTTTTTCAACTCAATTTCCTTCTTTCTCACATCAAATTCCTTTTCATTTTTTTCTCTCAAATACTCCACAGCATCAGATTGCGGACTCATTCTTTGCTTTTTCCTTGCTTTCTCTGAATTGCTTTCTCTCTCTCTTGTCTCACCCAATCTTTCCATAGACCTCTTCCTCACACTCTCTGCTGTCGATTTCTCCATCTCAACATTCTGTTGTTTGCTTTCATCTACTTTCCCCTGTTCTTCCTCTGCTGCTTGACTTTTTCCAACTAATTCCTCCATGGCATCATCTACTTCAGTATTCTCTGTGTTTATGCCACTTGCCCCCTCTTCTTGTGCCATTTTCTTCTTGTATGCCCTTTCAAGTTTCAAAAAATGGTCTCTGACAGCCCTCTGGTCAACACTAAATTTTGGGCGATCAATAGCATTAAGAAAAGTGGCAATTTTCTCCCAGGCCTGGCCTCTCTCCCTTGATCCATGTTTGCACCTAAATGGCTCCACCACTAAAATCTCCCTGCACAACATCACATCATGCTGAAATGTCCAATTCATCTTTTGCCTTTAACAAAAATTTCATTTTATATACCTACATACTGCAGAAAAGTCATAGAAATAACACTGGGTTCTGTGCAAGTGATACTCTGTAAATATTAGAATTGGTACATAAGATAGTATTTTTTACATACCTAAGAATTACACAAGCTGGTAGATTAGGCTGCTCACATAATGTTGCTTGTAGTAGAAATAAATGAACACAAGCCATGTTTTGCAGAGCAGTCATTTCAGTAGTATGTAGGTTGTAGTAGGCTGAATTTCATTTTGATGTAAATTCACTTCATTTGTAAATAATCTATTAAATCTAAATCTTGCTTGTGTTTGGTTGATTTTGCAAACAAACAAAATTACACGCTCAGTAAATTACAAAACAGTGAATGATTCTGGAATGAAAACTGGAATTTGATGCTATTTTCATGTTCATTCTCATACTCCTGCTAGGCCTGATTTTATCAGTATTTTCATTTCTTTATGAGACTCTTCACTCCTGGACAAATTTCCACTGAACTTAGGTGTCTGTTTTTCCTAAATTCTGCCAGAATCGAACACTGAATTTGTTCACATGTTTCATTAAAGTAAACAGTTTTAAAAAGTCTCAAAAGGAACTACAAACACTTGTGACTTTCTTGGAAGTTATGAACATTGTGTTTCTAACGAGTAGGCCATTTCCCTGTGTAAACAGAAAGTAGAAAAGCAACCTTAAAAAATTGTTAAAAATAACTGGGAGCTCGAAAAAGCGAAGAACTAGATGTTTACAACTCATACGGAACTTTACTGAAATGAATTATGAAGATTAATTGAAAATACATACCAAATAAATCAAGATATTTTCTGCGTTGTGAAGACGACGTTGAACAGAGCAATTCCGTGTTGTGAAACAGCTAAAGATGCGTCACTGCAATGGGTCATCACCGAAACCGCGCTAGTGACCAGACCTCCAGAGCGCGTCTTTCACAGACGCGTCGTGAATCATAAACTCTCTAATGTGCATAAGAGGACACTGTTTTTGTATATATTGCCTCTATAATTTCATCAAAACTATCAAAAAGAAAAGCACGGGCACAAGGCAACCCTTCTTCTTTAAGGTGTCGTGGGGCAGTGGTGTGATCCTTTGACTTTGCAGCAAGAACAGTCAGGCGGCGTGGGTTCGATACCTGGTAGGATTCCACCACTTGAGCGTCATGACAAGGGGTCGCGGACTCGATTAGGTCTGCTCTATTTCTGTGATCCCAGTGCTTGGCGCTAAAAACCCACCTTCACCTTCATCAAGAGGTAAAGAGAATCTCACAAACCTATCGTTTGTCTGGTCATATTCCACTCTTTTCAAAATCCTGGTATCATCCAGATGTACATGAACATAACGAGATGCATCCCATTTTTTCAAATGCTCCTGCAATTCATCAAAACGAAAAGCACCTTCTTTCATGTTTACATCCTTCCAGATGTTTTTCCTGCAATGTTGAGACAGAGGGCAAACCATTTCCTAGATTAACTTGTAGCAACTCATATGATGCCTTTCCCGTCCAACAAAAGAGAGATTACGCAAATTTTAATGTGGTACTGTCATGTTGATACCCAGCTTTTGATGTTTTTTCTAGGCATTCTGTTTAGCATTTTTCATTAATTTTGCAAGGATGGAACTAACTGTTCTTTCCTTATCAACTCCACACATACCATTTATCGTTTCTCGAAATGTGGCACATTCAGCACGTATTCAAAATTTAGGGAAATTTTATTAAAATGTAGATTCATTGATGATACAAACTTACTCAAAATAAATGTTCAATGTTGCGTTGTTAGGTTCTGCTGTGTTTAAAATGCTTAAAACAAAGTATAGCAGTGTTATGTTATCTTACCATATTATCTGTTTCTTAAAATGAAACAATTCCAAGAGATTGTTAACTTAGTAATTAGACAATAATATATAATAATAATAATGATGATAATAATAATAATGAAATCAAGACCAGTATCTCCACAGAGTGGCTCTTCACCTGGTCGCTACAGACTACTTTACATGTATTTAAAGGAAAAAACTAATTGAAATATTTACAATGCGAACACTAATTTTAAGAAAGTAATAACAATTCAATCCATTCTAATGTGGAGCTAAGAATCTTCTCTTTGCTTCTATGAATAAGTTATTGCCCGTTTGTGTTGAAAATTCCTTTGCAGTCTTGGCTTTTCTAATTCCGGCGGGCAGTTTATTAAAGAGTTCTGCCGCATCGTTCCTGAAAGTGTTGGAAGCCTGTGACGACGCGATAAGCGGCACAGAACTAGATCTTAAGTTTCTGGTATTTTCTTTCAGCGATATGTCAATATATTTGGGCTTTTGTTGATCTAAAGCATAGCGTTCCTTTAGGCCTTTCCCTTTATACCGAAAGATGCGGTGTGGTCCCTGAGCCTTCGCTATCAAATGTTAGTTGTACTAATAAACTGCAAACTATCTTCCACTTTTAACACGATTTAAAGTAGGATTTAATGGTTAAATATGCTACAAATGAATAACTTTTCCGGGCGTTTTTGGTATGAAAAGGGCGTTGGTTGCATTTATAGCCAAAGTAGAGGGCATGGTCAGGAAAAAGTTTAAGTTTCTCCATACTTTTTAGCCCCCCCCCCCCAATCGAAATTATGCTCAGCGGTCCCTGCCTCGGCTTATCGAAAAAGATGAGTGTAACGCATATTTAAGAAGATACATGTGACAAACTCCCCCCTAATAATTTTATGGGGCCACCATGGGAGCTAACAATGTCCCAAAGTATTACCAGCGTGCCTGATAAATTTGAACTAAGGGCTGGACAGAAAGATTTCATGTACGAGATTTTTTGAGTGAAATTCCCCTCCTTTCGGTTACTGACTTCCTATCCAACGTCAAAGCGAGTGTAGGGCATTCCATTAGGGTCTGGTCGGTTAGGGTCCGGTCCTAGTGGTCCTGGGTCTGGTTATTCCGTTATGACGTGAAACAGTCAAAATCCAACTTTGATATCACCAGCATCACCACTTAAATAAGCCTTAGCCTTTGCTTGCCTCGGCACAATTGTGAACCAATTCTCCTCATTTACGTCAATTCTCCTCAAAAATCCAAAGACATGCACTTTTATTTTTTACATAATTAGCTGATTTAGTAGATGAAGCACTGAAAATTACAACTATATGAACACGTAAAGTGATAAGGCAGCCCTTGTACTTCCCCCCTCCCCCCCCCTCACGATATATCTTGGATTGAAAACTCAGCGGCTCCGAACGGGCTTTTCTTTCAGTTTCATGAACTGGCCCATAAGATATGTAAAACACAACAGCAACATAATTTAAACATCGCATGTGAGTTGCAGAGTGGTCCATGGTTTATCTAAGCACACATTCCCCATCGCGCTGAGCATCCATCAGTTCACATGATCAGATGCTTGACCAATACCATCATTGATTGATGGATGCTCAGTTTTAGTGCGAGCATCCGAGATTCAAATTTCCAAGGCTAAAAGCTTTCACAACGCTGAAAGATTTAGGCCAAACCATTTGTGAAGTTTCTTGCTACTTTCTTGCTATCAGTTCCCAGCCAAGGAGAGGACAAGAGCGCGAAAATTTCTTCCAGTCAGGTATGCACTGCATAAACAAGCCTTTTTAGCTAAAATTCGAAATACTTCATATATGATTCTTATTTGCAGCGAAAGTCGCATTTCTAATCAAGTTGAATCAGAAATTTGAGGGGCATTTCACCTATTCGAAAAAGCGTACCAGATTTTGTCTAAACAAAAGGATTTTTACGGATTTATTTTGATGGATTTTTCTTGGAAACAAGGATTTTAGCCAAAGATGTACGGGATTTTTTGGTAGTGAAATGACCCTCGCGGCAGAAATTGCCGATTTGACCTCCAGACGATAGAAAGTGTTTGCAGGGATGAAAGGTCAAAGGCAATGGTAAAAAAGTCTTCTGTTGTTTTGTGGAATATGTATTTGTCTGATTGCAGCTGTGATCACAAAGCCACTTTCACAGGTGATTGAAACTTTTGATTCGGAATGTGAAATTAACAAACAAAACATAACAGCATGCCCACCAAAGTCATTCGATTTCAATTAGTGGTCAAAGGTCAGAGGAGGAATGTTTGCCCTTTGATTTGGCTTGCTGTAATACGCAGAGATTTTTACTATCCTTGTGAATCCTTGCAAAGCAAAATCAAGGAAAGGAACCTCTGCATAGGAGAGCAGTAATTTGCTGAATTTTCGCAAAATACAAAAATGTGAAAAATTCCCAAAGTACAAGACAGGTATTTAAAATTGTAAACTGTGTAAATGTAATGCATGAACGTGACTCGTAGCTGGATTTCCAAACAAGTTACCCGGCCAGGTCCATAACGCGGAACTCGCGGAAACCACGGAACAGAATTTTTCCGCGAGATATAGTTCCGCGTTATTCACTGGCGTATTAGGCAAAAGTCCATAACGCGGAATTGAAAAACGCGGAATTTTTTTCAAGCCCTGAAAATTACATTCTTAGTTCAAAGTCATCCTTGGATCTTCGAAACACTTTTAAACAGTGCACTTGCACCCCTACTCAAGTTCGGCCTACTATTGCATCGGTGTTGTTATTATTCATTTGACTAGGCCCATCGAGGTCAGTGGCCTAACTATGAACAATGTTGACATTGTGTTGGCAAATTCAGAAGTAAAGCCACGTTATCCTTTTAACTCATCAGTAGGAAGAATAAACAAACAGAAATTCATCTGTTTTTCCTTCAAACTTTGCTGAGAAAATTCTCGAAAAATTTCCGCGAGATTGAGCTCCGCGTTATTCACTGGCGTATTAGGCAAAAGTCCATAACGCGGAATTGAAAAACGCGGAAATTTTTTCAAGCCCTGAAAATTTCCGCGTTTTTCAATTCCGCGTTATGGACTTTTACCTAATACGCCAGTGAATAAAGCGGAACTCAATCTCACGGAAATTTTTCGAGAATTTTCTCAGCACAGTTTGAAGGAAAAACAGATGAACTTCTGTTTGTTTGATTCTTCCTACTGATGATTTAAAAGGAGAACGTGGCTTTACTTCTGAATTTGCCAACACAATGTCAACATTGTTCATAGTTAGGCCACTGACCTCGATGGGCCTATCCAAAATGAATAATAAGAACACTGATGCAATAGTAGGCCAAACTTGAAGAGGGGCGCAAGTGCACTGTTTAAAAGTGTTTCGAAGATCCAAGGATGACTTTGAATTAAGAATGTAATTTTCAGGGCTTGAAAAAAATGCCGCGTTTTTCAATTCCGCGTTATGGACTTTTGCCTAATACGCCAGTGAATAACGCGGAACTACATCTCGCGGAAATTTTTCGAGGATTTTCTCAGCACAGTTTGAAGGAAAACAGATGAATTTCTGTTTGTTTGATTCTTCCTACTGATGATTTAAAAGGATAACGTGGCTTTACTTCTGAATTTACCAACACAATGTCAACATTGTTCATAGTTAGGCCACTGACCTCGATGGGCCTAGCCAAAATGAATAATAACAACACCGATGCAATAGTAGGCCAAACTTGAAGAGGGGCGCAAGTGCACGGTTTAAAAGTGTTTCGAAGATCCAAGGATGACTTTGAACTAAGAATGTAATTTTCAGGGCTTGAAAAAAATTCCGCGTTTTTCAATTCCGCGTTATGGACTTTTGCCTAATACGCCAGTGAATAACGCGGAACTCAATCTCACGGAAATTTGTCGAGAATTTTCTCAGCAAAGTTTGAAGGAAAAAACAGATGAATTTCTGTTTGTTTGATTCTTCCTACTGATGAGTTAAATGGAGAACGTGGCTTTACTTCTGAATTTGCCAACACAATGTCAACATTGTTCATAGTTAGGCCACTGACCTCGATGGGCCTAGTCAAAATGAATAATAAGAACACCGATGCAATAGTAGGCCGAACTTGAGTAGGGGCGCAAGTGCACTGTTTAAAAGTGTTTCAAGGTCTAAGGATGACTTTGAATTAAGAATGTAATGTTCAGGGCTTGAAAAAAAATTCCGCGTTTTTCAATTCCGCGTTATGGACTTTTGCCTAATACGCCAGTGAATAACGCGGAACTCAATCTCGCGGAAATTTTTCGAGAATTTTCTCAGCAAAGTTTGAAGGAAAAACAGATGAATTTCTGTTTGTTTATTCTTCCTACTGATGAGTTAAAAGGATAACGTGGCTTTACTTCTGAATTTACCAACACAATGTCAACATTGTTCATAGTTAGGCCACTGACCTCGATGGGCCTAGCCAAAATGAATAATAACAACACCGATGCAATAGTAGGCCGAACTTGAGGAGGGGCGCAAGTGCACTGTTTAAAAGTGTTTCGAAGATCCAAGGATGACTTTGAACTAAGAATGTAATTTTCAGGGCTTGAAAAAAATTCCGCGTTTTTCAATTCCGCGTTATGGACTTTTGCCTAATACGCCAGTGAATAACGCAGAACTATATCTCGCGGAAAAATTCTGTTAGCGAGTTCCGCGTGTTCCGCGTTATGGACCTGGCCCAAGTTACCCTCCTCTTTTGCAGAATGTTTTGTTAGTTACCCTAAAGGTTTTAAATCATAGTGTCAATTAGTGGAATTTTTTTGCTTTAAAAATTCGTTTTTGCAGCTCTAAAAGGGCGTGGTTATCGTTTCTGGCAAAGTAGAGGGTGTGGTTCAAACAAATTTATGCGGGCCTCACCCCCAGACCCCCTCGATTCATCCCAGCACCCCTCAACAAAAACCCTGGATCCGCTCCTGAGCAGACTGCTAAGGCTAAGGCTGTAACTTACAATGACTTAAAAAAGTGGGGGATCCTACAATATTAAAATCTCCTTTCTTCGAGTCACTCAGAAGAGGAAAACTAAGTTTGCTGTCCTGTCCATCGATGTCATAACATTTTTACGAAGCTTTTTCAGCCTTCTCATGTTTTGACTTGATATTTTCATGGTCAATTTGCAAATTTGCTAATTCTCCTTTAACATTTCCTAGGTCACACTCATTTTCCAAACAAAGATTATACACAATGTCTCCATATCTGTGTTCAATGTTATTCAAATTTACAACATTTTCACTCGTTTTCATCATATTTTTGTTTCAGGGTACTATGTCTGTCTCTAGTTTTGATGTTGCATTTGTTACATCCATCTCCTGACTCAGCTTTCTTTTCAAAGTAGTGTTTTCCAGTTTAGATTTGTCTAATATTTGTTGTAATGCTTTTTCCGTAGAATTTCTTGTTGGACATTTGCTCTGTTGACATGCATGTCAGGTTGAATTATTTAGCTCTGCTCCTCTGAGTTTTAAAGAATTATCATGGTACAGTCTTTTCTTATCTTTCGATATTCGTTCGATGTTTCAAAAATGTCTTTCTGTGACCTTTCCATTTGAAAGGACTTGGTCAAGATAACCTGCTGCCAAACTTTCTGCTTTCTGCTACTAATCATCTGGTAGCATTTTTTTACATGACAATTTGCAATATGCAACAATATGCAACTGCTCTCCCTATTTTTAGATGTATTTACGCTAGATCTACAATATATATAATATGGTTCTATTTCAAAATTCTCCGTCATCGTGTAGTTTGTTTGTTTGTTTGTAACCTTATTTTAATTCGATCTTTTCATATCTAGCTATACATACATATATACATACATACAACTAATCTAAATCGAATCTAACAGTAAAAGTAAAAAGGAAATAACTAAGGAAATTAATACGTAAATACATAAGCTAAAATATCAGAACTATGTGGACATAAATGGACAAATCTACAGGATATTATTAAATTTACAAGCATTGCATTTACAGGTAGGCCCATTCCATTGTTTTATCATACTCTTGAAACTGTTAAGATTTTCAGATGATTTTAGTTCATTTGGCAAACAGTTCCAGATCTGAGGTCCCATAGCTTTAAGGCTCTTGGAACCGAAAGTTACCTGATTTGGTCGAAAATGATTTAAATTGTTGGGATTCCAAGATGGATGCTTTGAACTTCTGGAACTAAAAATGTTATGCATAAAAGATGGATTCAAGTTGTTTATTGTCTTAAAGATTTCGACACAGAGGGTTCTTTGCCGAGCAACTTGCATTGTGCATCTTTTTGACCTAATAAGAAGATCATTATAGGAGCTTTTGTGACAATTGTACAGAAATCTAAGCGCGTATTCTTTCAATTTTCTGGACTGATTTTGAAGATGAAAAATACCAAACTAAAGGACAGTAGTTAAAATTCGAGTAAACGAAACTCTGAACCAAAACTTCTTTTTCAGCAAAACCAATAAATGACTTAAGTCGTTTAAGAATGTTTAATTGTGCCGCGGCTTTTTTGCAAAGGTTTGATATGTGTGGGTCAAAGTTCAATTTGTAATCTAGTGTTACACCTAAGAGTTTAACAGTCTCCTCAGACTTGATAGAATGTCCTTGGAAATCAAGATTTATTCCACAAGTGTTTGTCTGGTCTTTTTTAACAAAAAGTGCATGGAATTTGTTAGGGTTAGCAATCATTTCATTTTGTTCGAGCCAAGAGAGAGCGCTGTTTGCTTCACTTTCAAGAACCTTGACAAGATCCGGCAAGGATTTGGAAAAGAAAGCAAGCGTATTATCATCAGCATAATTGTACATGGTTGCTTGCTTTATGAAAGAGAAAAGATCATTTATATAGAAATTGAAAAGAATAGGACCTAAAACTGATCCTTGGGGTACTCCTGATACTATTTCTTGAAAAGAACTGCAGACATTATTTATCCGGACACTCTGTTTCCGTCCTTTCAGATAGGAATATACAAGAACCAATGCATTTTCATCAAAGCCATATGCATGAAGTTTGGCTATTATCAAATCGTGCGGGATGCAATCAAAAGCCTTTGACAGATCCATCAAGACGGACCCTACCATGAAGTTATTATCAAGCTTAGATTTCCACTCTTCTACGAGTTTAATCAAAACATGCTGTGTAATATAGGCTCTTCGATAAGCTGCAATGAAAATCGAAAGGGTCTTATCAAGGAAGGGGCTGAGCTGTTCCTTTAGAATTTTTTCCAAGATTTTGGAAAAAGTGTTAAGTATACTGACTGGACGATAATTTCTCTCCACAGTACGAACGGGTTCACCTTTGTCTAAAGGGCAGACTGCTGCAGTTTTTGCATTCTGGGGAAATATGAAATTGCGAATGCTGCAATTGATGGCGTTAGTAAGAGGGATAGCAAAATCATCGCTAGCCAAAGAAACAAGTTTTGGTGGAATTTGATCAACACCTGTTGATTTACTGCCATCGAGCCTTCTCAGTTGGAGCCATACATCTCTAGCAGTAACCTCATTGAAAGAAAATGATTCAAAAGTATGTTCAGGGTCTTGAAGTATGGCTAGAATACTCGGATGGTCCTTATATTTATCGAGAATTAACTTGACAATTTCTCGATCGTCTCAATCGAATTCGTATCTGCAATGCTGGAAGGTTTCTTACCAGACATATTTTCGACGATATTTATGTAATAATCGTTAAAGATCTCACATAAATCATGATCATTGGTAACTATTTTGTCATCTTTAACCAGTGAGATGTCAGTACCAGCTAGCACACCCTTATTTGAGAGAAAAGGTTTCACCAGATCCCAGAAAGCTTTATTGGATATGGGACCATTGCTGGTGACTCTCTTGAAGTGATTCTTAATGGCTTTTTTACGGGGGCAACGCAGCGATTTTGTTGCTTCTTGAAAGCCACTTCATTTTGGTTTGAAGGGTGTTTATTTAATCTTCTTTTAAACCTAGAACGAGTATACATAGCTCTTTTCAGCTCTGGATTCATAAAGGGTGCATTATTTCCCCTTAGAAACTTTGTCTTAATGGGAGCGTGTTTGTCCACTATATTTCGGAAAGTATTGGTCAGATGATCGTAGGATTTGTCAGGGTTAGTTGCATTGCATTCAAATTGGGCTTGCTTTACATCATTCAAGAAATTTTCAGGAACAAACTTTTTGTAGCTGCGGTATTTTATTTGTTTCGGTTTTAGCCTAGGAACAGTTGATTTCATAGTGGTAGCTACGAGACCATGATAGTCACTTAGACCTACTTCAAAAACGGAAGTTTTCTGGAAAGACATGGGTCTATTTGTTAAAATAACATCAATAGATGAGCTATGGTTCTTTTTGAAACAAGTTTTCGACGTCACTAAATTGGACAGACCGAACACATCACAAAAAGAAGCCAATTTGTCAAAACCAGGATCTGTTTTATTTTGAGTATCAATATTGATATTGCCCATTAAAATAATGTTATCGTACCGATCTAATGCACAATTTAAGGAAGTGGACAGATCTGAGAAAAATGTTTCTATATTTACATTCGGGGGACGGTAAATACTATACATTATCCATTTCTTTTTGGAACGGGGAACGGGGAACTTTAAAACAGGGAACTTTAAAATGGGGAACTTTAAAACGGGGAACGGGGAACGGGGAACTTTAAAATGGGGAACTTTAAAACGGGGAACGGGGAACTTTAAAATGGGGAACTTTAAAACGGGGAACTTTAAAACGGGGAACTTTAAAACGGGGAACTTTCCAGCCGTATATTTTTCTTGGTGGATATGCATTTCTCAGCTGTAATTTTTCCTGCACCTTCCCTTTCAATTTATCTACTCACATCACTTGCTCTGGTCTTCAGATGATACGACTTCAATACGGCACAGTTCTAGTTTTCGGCCTGTGTATGAATGTTCAGTCGAGGACACTTACTTTATTCATAAGTCATGTCCAACACGAATTTATTTCAAATATGAAAAATAATCGAGTGGAAATGGCAAAATGTACTCTAAACTAGTATTTCGTCTGTTTCTATCTTAGGATACTGTATAGCAACATTAAGAACAGATGTAAATTCAGAGCATCCAGAACATGCAACATTGGGAATTATGACAGTCATGTACCTATTCTCACAGGACCGAATGCTCGGAATTTTTAATATTTTAGTCCCACAGGCCTATTTTTTGCAAAATCGCCTATCTTGGGACTAGTCCTAGTCCCTCACAGTCCAAGGGTCATATTTAAACCTTTGTAGCAGTCAGTTTTAGCCCTCTTCAAGAAAAAACGAACATCGGTGAACTCGAAATCGACCCACCCTTCTCCCTCAGTGGCAGCGCACCTTTGATACCACTCTCCTTACCACAACAGCAAAGCCTCCTTCGCACTCCCCATATTTAAATATTTGGTAAGGAGAGCATAAGGTCTGTGAGAATATAACACTTTTCCTCATGGCACAGTCATGTAAAATAGCTGCGATGGAGATATGATAGCTGCGAGGGGCACCTTCATTGCCATCAGGTTTTACGGGGTTTTTACCAACTGCTTCCAAGCGCACCTTTGCAACTATTTCAATTTTCCTCCCGTAGCTAGCGACATAAAATCTGTCCTGGGTATGGTTTCCATTTCCCTTCATTAATTTCAGTATATTTTTAATTTGTAGACGTTTTGGCACAGCCCCTTGAAAATCAGTCATACTGACTGACGGGGCTACCTTGGATAAATAATTTTAAAATGAAATGAAATGAAATGAAAGCAAGAAAACGACTCTAGATTATTGGACAATTTAATCTGATGCTATGAAACTGAACAAAACTCTGAACAGAACTAGCTTCTAATAAAAACAAAATAAACAACAGATAATTGTTGAATGTTTGAATGTATGTAGCTATTGAATGTTTCTTGAAATTATCAGATTTTGAGTACTCTACTTTAAGATTTTCCTATGTTTAGGAATGCTCAAGCACCTTCTGAGTAATGTCAAACAGGAAACAAGTGAAAATAAAACAAAAAGATGTCAATGATTTCCTTTTTCCCAGTAGTGGAGTTTCTTAATTTCTGGTGATCCGAGAGTTGAGATTCTTATAGAAAATAGGCAGTTTCTTGTAAAAAAATACGTGTTAATTCAAATATAAATACCGCAATAAGGATACCGTGATCTTTTCAAATATGAGGATGGTGCGTTCAGGCAAAGAAGCCCAAGTTCCCCATTTTATAGTTCCCCATCTTAAAGTACCCCGTTTTAAAGTTCCCTGTTTTAAAGTTCCCCGTTTTAAAGTTCCCCATTTTAAAGTTCCCTGTTTTAAAGTTCCCCGTTTTAAAGTTCCCCATTTTAAAGTTCCCCGTTCCCCGTTCCCCGTTTTAAAGTTCCCCATTTTAAAGTTCCCCGTTCCCCGTTCCCCGTTCCCCGTTCCCCGTTCCCCGCTTTAAAGTTCCCCGTTTTAAAGATAGCCACTCGAAAGGTACCTGAGTGAAGTCTAAACATTGGAAAGACTTCAATGACTCTGTTTGAAACGTGTGAACATTCCTGGGCACAGGTGGTGAACATGAAGATTGTTATGGAACCCCTAAGAAACTCGTATGAAACTCTGAGTATTAAAAATCTGATAATTTTAAGAAACTTCCAGTACTGGCCGATCTCTTATAAACATACGTGTATGCCTGTGCCACGAAGAAAAGGTTATGGTAATGCCCAATGTTCCCCGTTTTAAAGTTCCCCATTTTAAAGTTCCCCGTTCCCCGTTCCCCGTTTTAAAGTTCCCCATTTTAAAGTTCCCCATTTTAAAGTTCCCCGTTCCCTGTTCCCCGTTTTAAAGTTCCCCATTTTAAAGTTCCCCGTTCCCCGTTCCCCGTTTTAAAGTTCCCCATTTTAAAGTTCCCCGTTCCCCGTTCCCCGTTCCCCGTTTTAAAGTTCCCCATTTTAAAGTTCCCCGTTCCCCGTTCCCCGTTTTAAAGTTCCCCATTTTAAAGTTCCCCGTTCCCCGTTCCCCGCTTTAAAGTTCCCCGTTTTAAAGATAGCCACTCGAAAGGTACCTGAGTGAAGTCTAAACATTGGAAAGACTTCAATGACTCTGTTTTGAAACGTGTGAACATTCCTGGGCACAGGTGGTGAACATGAAGATTGTTATGGAACCCCTAAGAAACTCGTATGAAACTCTGAGTATTAAAAATCTGATAATTTTAAGAAACTTCCAGTACTGGCCGATCTCTTATAAACATACGTGTATGCCTGTGCCACGAAGAAAAGGTTATGGTAATGCCCAATGTTCCCCGTTTTAAAGTTCCCCATTTTAAAGTTCCCCGTTCCCCGTTTTAAAGTTCCCCATTTTAAAGTTCCCCATTTTAAAGTTCCCCGTTCCCCGTTCCCCGTTTTAAAGTTCCCCATTTTAAAGTTCCCCGTTCCCCGTTCCCCGTTCCCCGTTTTAAAGTTCCCCATTTTAAAGTTCCCCGTTCCCCGTTCCCCGTTCCCCGTTCCCCGTTTTAAAGATAGCCATTTCTTTTTTGCAACTACCAGTTCAGAACACAATAGCTCAAGAGAAGGGACTTCAAACGTGGGCACCCTGTTGCAAATGATGCCATTCCTTGAGTATTGCATGAGACGCTGTTAAACTATTTACAGAGGGCACAGAGGGGCTGCCTTCAGGGGTTGGTTCAGAAGCGTCGCTACGAAATTCTCTGACAACTTCTAAACTAGTTAGTCAGACGTTTGATAAAAAATTGATAAAGTTACCTGTGAGAAGGTTTTTACCCATGTAAATTAAGTGAAGTCCCCAACGATCTAAGTTTTCATTCTTGATATTGTCATTGTTAATAAATTCGATTACATGTTTTGATAATTCCTGTTCTAAGATGCTGTTTACGTTCATTCTCTTCACATCCAAATCCGAGCTGTCTGCTCTACGTACAATGCTCGATACAGCAACTCTCCGTACTCTTTTCTTCGTGTTGACAGCCAATTCAACGATCTCTTTTGCGACTTGGTTTGGATGATCATTTCGGAGATTATTCGTTCCACACATAAATATTATTTCGTCAGGATCCATGTCAAGTGATGGTATGACATGCCATTTCATATGCCCCACCGTAGCACCAGGAAACGTCTTGACATAAGTGTTTTTTCGCTTCACTTCTCTGTTTATATCCTGTCTCCTTATCCCTTGCAGCATCGAGTCTCCGACGATTGCAACCTTTGTTTTGCGAGGTCCTTTAGGGTCATCATGGGTTTGAAATTCTTTGCTACTTTGCCATTCCCGAGGGTCGGCATTTCTTGCGGTTGCATTTGGAAATCTTTTTTGTGCAGCCTCGCTGTAGGAGTGCTCACCTGGGACCACATTTCTTGCATTTCTTTGATTTCTTTGGCCGTTGTTATTTTTTGCAGGTGCCTCGTGTTCTTTCTCATAACGATTTTCCAAGGGGTTGTATCTCTCACGAGCCTGTTGTCTTTTGCCATCTTTGTCTGCTGTTGTTGAATTGTCATATTCTTTTGGGTTTTCTGACAATTTCCAAGAATTATCCACAGAACTGTATTCTCCGATACCAGCAAGGGAGCTGAAACGATTCTTTGTTTCAAAAAGTGGTTGTGCATTTGAGGCAGTTGTAGATCTTGCTGCACGCGATTGCGGCACTTGCCATTCATCTTTGCTGGCTGTCGCTGATTTGAAATATTCACTGGGGTATTCTGACAGTGACCAAGTGTTTGTCCAACTGTTATCAATTGGAATACTTTCTCTGATGTCGCTGAACTCCATTGTGGCAAAATTTGATAATTCTCTTGGGCGCACCTGTCTCTCATGTGAGGTCACAGAGCACCTGTCGCACCTGTGTAGTGAGGTCACAGAGAAGTTTACGAGAATATTTTGGTATCCCAACACAATATGAGAGTCTTTAAATGTGGCCCTAAAATGTGTTAAAATTCAAGCTGTTTTTCGTGGGATCAGATCTAATAATGATAAGTGGGGTCTTTTTGGCACACATAGTGGTAACGTTACCAAGAGCCTAGGGCAAAAAGAGCCGGTGGCAGCAACAGCCCAGGGTAATCTATTTTAGTACAGACAATAGGATTACGTGATGACGTCTGGTGAATGTTTGTGTTCAATGATTATGTGATTGAATGATCGATAGTAAGTTATCTTTTCTTCATCTGGAATATAATTTTGTCTACCCTCATGTTTCATACAAATAAGAAGTGGATATCCCAATGACATTTCACAACAAACTAAAGGATCGAAATGGAGAATGGAGATGGTGATGCTGATAGCGTGCTGCACGTGGTAGTTTTGGATAGTATTTGTGCTGTCTAAAATACTTTGAACACAAATAATTTAGCACTATTATAAATATCAATTTAATGTGAAAATACAGAAATATTGAAATGGACAAAAACTCGTATCGTAAGCACCTTGCAGTTGGCGCACAAATCGAAGGTTCGAAGCCCAAGGGCAGTTCATCAATCACATCAACCATTGCATGGGATTGCAACACACTACTCCCTCCATGTAGACAGCCTTTACCTATTCATTTCAAACAGAACAAATCTGATTTCAAAAAAGGTGTCTCGCCGTTTAGGCAAAAAAATCCCATGGGTAACATCTGGCAAGAGCGGAGGGCAGTCCTTCACAGCATCCCGTTCACTGCGCCGAGTGAAGGAATTTTGGGGGGGGGGCATCATGGAAAAATTCCAGGTTGGTTCCATTACACGTATTTTATTCAAACAAATCTAATTCGAAAGAAGGAGCGTGCGTTTAGACCAAAAATCCCAGCGGTAACGTCTGACAAGAGCGGAGGGCAATCCCGTTCATCGTTATTTTTAAAGAAAATAAATTACGTAACACACCGGAAAGTGTCATTGGTTCCTACTGTGATTGGTTTGTTCTCATCTTATTGCTCTCGCAAAGAAGGAGAACAATGCATACAAAGACAGTGCTCACGGCTATCAATACTGTGGTAACATCTGGCAAGAGCGGAGGGCAATCCTTCACAGCGGCCCTTTCACTGCGGCGAATGAATGAATTTTGGGGGGGGGCATCACGGAAACATCCCAGGTTGGTGCATTCTATCGTGTTTTATTCAAACAAATCTAATTCGAAGGATGGAGCGTGCGTTTAGACCAAAAATCCCATGGGTAACATCTGGCAAGAACGGAGGGCAGTCCTTCACAGCAACTCATTCACTGCGTCGAGTGAAGGAATTTTGGGGGGGGGGCATCACGGAATAATCCCAGGTTGGTTCCATTACTCATATTTTATTCAAACAAATCTACTTCCAAGGGAACATCGTGCGTTTAGACCAAAAATCCCAGCGGTAACATCTGGCAAGAGCGGAGGGCAGTCCTTCACAGCGGCCCTTTCACTGCGCTGAATGAAGGATTTGGGGGGGGCATCGCGGAAACATCCCAGGTCGGTGCATTTTTATCGTATTTTATTCAAACAAATAAAATTCGAAGGAAGGAGCGCGCGTTTAGACCAAAAATCCCAGCGGTAACGTCTGGCAAGAGCGGAGGGAAGTCCTTCACAGCAACCCGTTCACTGTGACGATTGAAGGAATTTGTGAGGGGGGGGGGGATCATGGAAACATCCCAGGTTGGTTCCATTACTCGTATTTTATTCAAACAAATCTACTTCCAAGGAAGGAGTGTGTGTTTAGACAAAAAACCTCAAGGGTAACACATGGCAAGCCCAGGGGGGAGTACTCATTGACTCTCAATACGGGAGGGTCCGTGACAATATTTAGGGTCCGATATTTTATGTTTAATCAATATTTGGGGTCTGTGCATGGCAATCTGGACAAACATTCAATATTTGTGGTCCAAAAATCCGAAGAAAGGAGGAATTGTGCAATTTGGCCCTGAAGTTTTGAATCATCAAATAAATGAATTGATATTATTTGAAAACTGAGAAAGATCAAGAAGCTCAATTGAAATCATTCAAAAACATTTTAGGGGCCGCAGAAAGAGATAACGATATTTGGGATCTCCAGAACATTAGACTAAATATTAGGGGTCCCCACATTATTTTAGGCTTAATAAAATGAAATAGTAGCATGAACCCCCCCCCCCCTTTTTGTGTTTTTTGTGATTGTTGAGTTTTCTAGGTACCTGAAGGACCCTCCTAAGATGCAACGAGCCATTGGGGTGTTGGAGGGAGGGTTTGAATTTACGGCCCATGTGTCCATGTGATGTGGCTAAAGAGAGTATTGTTAAAAGCTGAAAAAATGTGTATATTAGTAAGTTATACGCGCTAGGAAGTATGCAAGAAGATTTATGACAAAATATTTTTTTTTTATGTTTGTTTGTTTGTTTTTTTGTTTTGAAAGAAATTTCAAAGTGTACAAAACAGAGCGCAAAAAGTAATCTACGGATCGCAGAATAACAACAGATGTAAACTTATCTTGGTCAACAATCAAAAAAAGCTGAAAGTAGTAATAGAAATGTTCAAATGCCGTCAAGGGACCTCCATACCAGCCCTCAGAACGTATGCAGACAATGTCGACCATAAACACGAAACAAGAAGCAATAAATCGCTACTTAGACTGCCTTTAGTTAAAACAGAAACTGCGAAAAGGTCCCTTTACTTTCAAGGGCCGTACTGCTTTAATGAACTTCCAAGGGACATACGTTCCCTGGAATCAATTGTAATTTTTAAATCCAAGTTGAGAGAACAGTTTTCATCGTAAGAAAAAAATGTAAAGGTAGAGGACAATTTTTTAAAAAACTTTAGAGATTTTGATTGTAATTAATTCAATTTTAATTAAGTTTTTTTTCTAAGATCTTTTATGTTTTTAACAGGGCACTTATTGATAACAGCACTTTTGTTGCTGAAAAGGCTACCCCTGTATAAAGAACTGTATTATTATTATTATATTTGTTTGCAGTTCATTGATCATCAGCCTCTCGACCTGCACGACGTTTCGGGGGCGTTATGAGCGGTTGTTGTAAGAAATAATAATAAGATGAACGAAAAGAAATAAGGGGTATTACCAACCTGTTGTTTCTCCAGGTCTGTTCTCGTAACCTCGTTGCGGTGTCAATGGTATTATTTAAGTCTGAAGTGGGAGGTTAATGGCGAAGCATCACTTACAGAAGGGGTCTTAATTTTTCTTGGCTTATTTGTTAAATTTGGTTGTGACAAGGATATCTTTGATATTTGTGTGTCTTTTCAAAGCAAGGAACGGTTCATTAGGCCAAATGGCTGATAGGGTGGGGTCTTCGCGAATATAGTGCCAGTGCTCTTTGATAATTTTACCGATTTGGGAATTAGTTGGGTCGTATGGTACGATGAATGGAAGGGGCTTGGGGAGGGCATTTTCTTGGAGGTTATTAGAGAGAACGTGTTTTTGAGTCATTGTTGTGACCTTGTTAAATTGTGTATAAATTTGAGTTTTGTTGTATCCTCTTTTAAGTAGGTCTGTACCGAGGTCCGTTAAGCATGATTTCAGTTTTACATCATCTGTAATGACTCGTCTGTACCTAAGGGCTTGGCTGTGAATGATACCTCTTCTTGTGGAGGCAGGATGGAATGACGTGTTTAGCATGATCTTAATGCTAGACAGCAAATTCTGCTCAAAAAGAGCACTTCTCTCGGCAATAAGATAGCTATAAAAGTGATCGAGACTGTGAAGGTAGGCCCTTATTGTCCTTGCCTCGTATTTCTTATCCACGCAATATATCTTTAAGAATTAATCGCAAATTTTTTTTGTGCGAGCCAAGGATGCAATATCCATATTATTGTCTATTACGTTCAAAATTGTCTTCACTTGCATTCTGTGCTGCTTCGAAGACCTCTCGTCTTTATTTCCACAATCCGCCGATATCAAGTAGTGGGAAAATTCATCCAGTATTGATTAGCATGTTTGCCGAATTGTCACGTGGTATGCACTTAGGTTGTGTATTAAACTTTCAAACACCCTTTCCCCTGATGGAGAGAAAAGAGGTTTGAAAGACAAATATGGTGCATCATGGTCTGAAAACGGAAATACTTTTATATCTGCCTTTTGTGTGCCAGCAGCAATTTCCTTAGACACATAGAACTTGTCTAAACGGGAGGAAACTTTAAAACTTGTCTAAGTAAACACATGTGCTGAAGGGTGCATTGACCGAAACATGTCAACAAGTGCAAAGGATTTGGCTACATTTGTCAAGGATTCGAGATCCTATATACCTAACTGCCTATCCCCACCAATTTTATCTAAATGTCTTCTAAGTCTTCAATAGTGTTGAAATCACCACCAATAATGGTTGGAATTCCACCCCTAAGATTGACTGGCAGCGTGTCAAAAAAATCAGCTCGCTCTTCAACAGGACAAGAGGCATAGATGTTCTTCAATTGAATTTTAGAATCACCAGCCGAAACGATGACTTTTACCCATCAATCATCAGTATCATGTGAAAAATTAGTAACTTTACCATTGAATGAGTTTTTGAACAAAATAGCTACTCCACAACTGTGATAAGTGTCATACGAAAAGCACGCTTTGCCTGGGCAAGATTTTTAAAAACATGAACATCCTTATCGCTGCAAAGGTAAGTTTCCTGGAGAAGAAAAATGTCATGTTTCTGTTGTTCAAGCCAATGAATCAAGCTTTGTCTTTTAGTAGAGTCCCGTATCCCATGGACATTTATGGATAGGACTCTTAACACTGCCATATCAGGCAACAGAGGGGAGAACTCAAACATTATGCTATTTCTTCTGAGTATCTTTCCTTTTCTTTCTCGTAAGGTATCTATTGACAAACGAAACCTCTGACTCCGTGCCCTCAGCTTGTTCGCCCTTGAGGCTCAAAACAATAAACACGGAAGGCTCCGTATCCACTGTCTCTTCACCACAAGGGTTACTGTTAGCAAAGAACACGGAGTCAAGAGGGGAGGATAGCAATTGAGAAAAAGAAGGTGATCTAACCTCAGAAGATTGTTGAGTATCGTGTTCTTTCTCTATTTTCTTTTCCACAGCATTTTCTTTTTCTTGATAACAAAATGTGCCCCAGTCGAGCCCAACAGGCTCGGTTATCCCAGTGGCAGCTGCTTCATCACCATCCATCACCACCCCCTGGGTTTGATGCCACCTGAGGGCCTGACTCCATTCCAACTGCTCCTTACTTACACGGAATACTTACTTACACCATTCCAACTTACACGGAATGGTCGGGAATAATCGCATACTCTCTTGTAGAACGAGAAAGATTGTTGCCAAAGAGCTTCTCTCTCAACTTCTAGGATCTGAGACACACTTTCTTTTCGAAATAATCAGAATACTAATTTAATCCATTTGACAATCTAAAAAGGTAAATACTAATTTAATTCATTTCACAATCTAAAAAGGTAAATATGTTGAGAACAAGATGCAATAACTCCTTGGAGTAAAACTTGAGAAAAAAAGTTGAGAATAAAACTCATTGTTGAAAGTTCTGTCAGGTAATGAAGGCTCGAAAATTACTAGATTGATTACTTGAGTCCTTTTTGTCCATTTGGTAAACCTTGCTTGACATGCTGTCAACGGAAGTGATGGCATCCAGTCAAAAAGTACAGGAAAACAAGCAATTCTAAGTAATAATTCTAAGTATAACTCTGGATAACTATGACTGCCATCAACCATTTTTCTAGCACAGACTTTGACCTGTCGGGGTTTTTAGTAGGCTACATGTACAGAGCACATTTTTAGAATTTCAGGTTATGCTTACCGACACGGGAACTTTGATCTGATGCTGATTGCATTTGGCTGTTTGACAGCAGCTCATCAACAGCCAGTTAAACTGACATGCTATTCGAGAGAGCATCCTCAACTTTAGTCTACGGTTGTGACGGATTTCATGCAATGGTGAGAGATAACATTGCTTGTCTTGAGTTACTTGACTACGTGCTCCCTATCAAAGTAATGAAAAAATTATTTAATAGCCCACACTGTGTTTGCCATTAAGAATAATAATATTAAACAACAAGGTTCCAGAAAGCAAAAAAGTCCTTTCTTTAAAGCTAATGCTATTTGCACCATTAGTGCAAATAGCATAATTTGCACCATTAGTGCCAGTGCAAGGCACTGCTGCAGATTCAAACTGAGACGTCAAATAAATGATTTTGCAGTTTGTTGGAAATACACTCCCGTCACGAAAGTATCCGGACAGCCGAAACAAAATGGCGTCGAATTTGACCGTTGGTCCTTCGACGGTTCAGCCGTTATGCGGCCATTTCAGGGAGTGGAAATAAACGATTTTACCGCCAAAATTGTGTTTATCGATCACGCAATCAAGGAAGAAATAAAAAATTTAAAAACAAAGCAAGATAAAAGTGTTTTGATAATAAAACATGAAATTAGCTGCGAGGAGAAAATGTAATCAATAACAAAGGAGCCTCCCAACTTAGAACTGATATTTAAGATACTCTTCCAAATAATTCGTTCACTGGAATAGCATCACTTGGTGCAGAAAAGTCTGAAATTTGCAAATATGAAAGAAAATTCAAGTAAAATCCAGATATAATGAAGTTATAAATGAAAAAAGAAACAGTTGCTGCGATCGAGGTAAGGTTTTGTAACAACAGAATTATTGCAATCAAACTCAATACCAAATTGTTGCAAAGAAAATTCGTTAGGGACTGTATAATTTTGCTCAGATTGATTCCCCTATGTAAGATGTACAAAATGATACCAACTTTATTAGGCCAACCTTTGGCATTTAATTATATTTTTGAGGCTTTGATACAAATTTAAACTTACCTTGGCAAAGATGACATCGCAACCCTACAGCCATGGGAGACTCAAATTTAATTTTGCCATTTTATAGCCAAGTGTCTTTTTGCTACCATTCACATGATTCCTAAAACGGTGATCTTTTCTGCTTCATTTGACATAAAATACAATCTTCTCCTGTCATGTAGCAGCCTCCAAGCCTGGAAATTTGTTGAACATATTGCCTTGTTTTCGATTGATTTTCCTTCTCACAGCTAAATTCATAGTTTGCTATCAAAACACTTCATTTTGCTTTGTTTTTCATTTTTTCATTTCTTCCTTGATTGCGTGATCGATAAACAAAGTTTTGGCGGTAAAATAATTGGTTTCCAGTCCCTGAAATGGCCGCATAACGGCTGAACTGTTTTGGGGTCGAAGGGCTAACGGTCAAATTTGACGCCATTTTGTTTCAGCTGTCCGTATACTTTCGTGACGGGAGTGTACTGAGCATGACTCATTGATATTGAAAGCACGAAGAATAACTGGAAGTAAAACTGGAGGAATAATAACTGAAGGCAAATTCCATCAAGCTAGTAGTGCAACAAACTGTGTGACCTTGACAATGAATCATACCCTTCAGGTAACAGATCGGGCAGTAGGGTGAATCCAAAAGCTTTTCAACACATATCATCAGAGGCAAATGCAGTCCGCAACAACGCTAGCATTATGGCAGACAAGATACGAAAATGTGATGAACAAAATTGCGAGGAAAATCAGCAGATTTACAAGTAATGAATATTTTAAAGATTCCTGGCTACTTCCAATCTAACAACATAAGAAATGACAGTTGAAGCATTGTTTTATGTGATGACAGAAGCATCCGGCTCTTTCACCGAAGTGACAGAAACAACGCAAAGAGGTAGCAGCTAGACAAATCGAATTTGCCAAAGAACACATTTCTGCTGCAGAAGATTGTGCTTTATCAGTTATAAACATTGCAACATCAAATTCAGGCGACTGTAGCATCATAAAATATGCGATGATGTCTTAATTGTGGATCGTTTCACTAATGCTAGTGATCAGCCTTTTAGGTAGAAAGAGTGAGATGCAGGTCTATAGCATAGAATGACCAACCTTCTGGAATATTTCAGCTTCTATCAGAAATTTTTTAAAAGCCTTATTTTGTCTACCATCACCTTTAAAAAAGGGCCATCACTATCGCTTCCATATGATAACACTTTTATGTCTGGCAACAACAAGCCATCTTCAATGTGCATCCATCTTTGGGCAAGACAAACAGTACAATTGACGGTACAACAGGATCAACAGATTTCACCACAACAAAATGTGCATACTGTTTTTGTATCTACTGCCTGTATAATTTCCTCAAAACTATCAAGAAGAAAAGCATGGGCACAAGGCAACCCTTCTTCTTTAAGGTGTCGTCAGCACAACGTCATTTTTTATCCAGCAAAAACCCCATAAAGACGCCATCTTGGGAAGGCATTGTGGCAGAGGTTTCCTTACCTTTTCCCTTATGTTTTCAAAAGAAACCAGCAGAGGAGAGTACCATGGCAAATCACACAAAGAAGATCGTGCAAATGCAAGCATTGGCAAAACGTTTTCCAAAGTGCCAGAGTTGAGGAGTGCTGCAAGGATGAATTTGGCAAGGTGTTTGTTTACACTGAAAGCACCATGGGGAAAATGGAAAGTTTGTAACCATCGAAAAGATCAAATGATCTCAGCTGTGGAGGATATTTTCTACCCTTTCCAGACACCTTGCCTCATGTAAGCCTCTTCATCACTTCCAATGGCACACCAAACACTGTTTGATTTAGCATTTCTTCGCAGTTTGAGGATGAGTTGTTTTTCTCAAAGTTGCTTTACAACTATCTTGAGTGACTTAACCTTAATCTTCAAACAACGAAATTTTTTCTGGGAGGCCTAAAGCTTCGTCTTCAATTGCAAAATTTGTTTAGTGCTCTTGTTGAGTCTTTCCTTGAGCTTTCTTGGACTTTGTGATTGAGTAAGCATGGTCTTCTGTTGTTACAGTGCATGTATTTTCTGGACTAGGTTCACTGGATTCAACTGGAAACCCTTCAACAGGGTTCCTTTCAGGAGGCAACTTTCGTTTTTTCACTACCTGAATGAAGTAAACAAACTTTGTTGTAAAGAAATTGTACTTAGAGGTTTAAGATTTGGTATTAATTTTGAGCTAGATAATCATGCTCTGTGATCATAGCATGTAAAGTGTCTGCAGGAGTAAATTGATTGGGTGTGGGGAAAACGGATAGTGCCAAAAAATCATACACTGCAAACTGTTAAATCAATTTGCAATCAATGGGTGTAGTTCTAACTGTTGTAGCTATAGCCAATCCACAAATCAGAATCACTATTTACAAAAGTTTTTCACATTTTACCCTATTTTACACATTTTAGAATTTATACATTTGTATGAAATCCCACCCGACATACGAAATGTAAAATCAAAGAAAAATGTTCTACAAAAACTAAAAAAATACATTAACAATAACTACGGTTAAAACTCTGACAATCCAAACTACCCCCAGCTCATTTACAATCCATCCTCTTAGTATTTGAATTTTTATTCCACTTGTTTTTTCTTAATTCTTTCAATTTTTTTTAACCCCTTCATTAAGATTAAAGTAGATTGATAGATAATTATTCTCCTAGTTTTTTCTATAACCTGTAGCAATGCATTACTTTCATAGTATATTCAAACTGCTGTTCTTAAAATTGTAATTCACAAGAGGGGCATATGGCTCGAAAGCTCATTTGAGTTCTTTTCATATGTCCTTCAGCAATATTTTGTTGTTAATTGTATGCATATTAATGTCATTATTTGTTTTATATAATCTAGCTTTCTATTATACACTACACCAGTTGAAATGTATTAGTTTTAAATTTGCTGAGAATATACATTGAATACTTGAATACTTTCTCGATCGAAAAAGTGGGTTGATCGGCGATAAACTAGGTTTTTCCGATTCTTGTGCATTTCACTTGCCATATGGGTCAATCTCTGGTTCAGCTTCTGAATCACTGCAATCTTCCTCTTGTTCCTGCAATCTTCCTCATCCTCAGGGCAGCGCCTCAGGGAATGGCCCGTTTGGAGACATGCAGGGCATTTTGGCTCTTTGTTACATTCATTGCGAATGTGCCCAGGTTCACCACAATTATATCACTTTTTGACATTGCATTCTGCTGCTTTATGGTCTTGTGAATCACATTTGCGGCATGTTGGCAGCTGACTATTGTGGAGGACAAAGCGACTGTATGCCCCCCATCATAATAAAGTCGGGCATTGGCTTCGCCAGTTCCATGATGACAGTGATGATTCCATTAAAGGTCTCAGTACCGGCAATTTTCTGCCTTCGGGACTCTATCACTTTTCCGTAACTCACATAGATTCTGTCGATCACCGTGAGCTTCATCTCCACCGGAGCCTGGAATATAGATACAAATGTTGTCTTCTTTCTTCTTCCGTATAAGTATATCAGACTGCAAAATGTCTCTTTCTGTTGTGTGGCATTCAATGGTCCTAGGTCTTTTCCTATTGTCTTCCTTGGCACTTAGGCTCTAAATAGATCCTGGCTATACTGTTCGGCGAGTCATTGCAGATCTTTTATTCTCTCTGCTCTTTCGGATATGAATTGCCTTTCAAATACTTCTCTTTCCTTTGTTACACTTCTTTCGATATGCAAGGCTTTCTGACGTTTTTGCAATTCCTCTTTTTCAACATCGCTGCTTACCTCACTACTGACGTCACTGTCATGCTTTTATCACAATGTGCACAATGATTTTACCAAGCTGCCCCACTATATTGTGCAATGTAAGAACCAATTATTTCCAATATCTTCGAACAAACATGGGGACATCATTTTACAGCACTTGCCCGGCGTTGTGTATATCATTTGCAAATAAACGAGGCACTTTATCCAAATATAATAATACTGCGCACACAGGATCAACGAGTTTCTACAGATTAAGAGCAAATTATAGGTGAACGTGCATGGATGCGAACTAAGCTTGTATGTAGATATTTTGTTCGTCAATCGTGAATTTTGACACTGATGGTAATGTCTGTCATATTGTTGTGGCCATCGGATCCTGGAAAGTGCAAATGAACCAATTAAAACCTGTCTCAAATTGGATGTCATGTGAAGAGATCCGTAAAAAGACATCTGAAATGTTTGGCATGGTTTATTTTCCTTTACTGCAAATGTCATATGACATTCAATTTCAGACACACTTTGATAGAATGCACAGGAAGTTACAGTTGTCTACCCCTCATCAAAGTTTCTCTTTGCATTTTTTTATACTTTCCAACAACCTTTCCGTGTTGGATTTGAAGCTGCAGGTAAATTCATCATCATCCTCGAGCATCTCCATCTTATCCAACTCACCAGAACTATCACTACTGCTAGACCACGAGTTGGAACGTTAGGAGACACTGGGAGCTGATTCATTATCGGAGCTTATGACCACATCAGCATCGGATATTTTGTCTGAAATTATGTCAACACGATCATCGTCGAATGGAGTTGCCTGTCTCTTGGGTGCATCATTTGAAATGCCATCAAGTTGTTCAAACATATCGTCAATGAGACATTTAATTGAGTACCGATATTGTGCATTTTTACTATCAAAACATTTACCATCAACTTCTTCACCCGGGAAAATTTCATCGCGAGGTGTTATAGGATCCTTTATGTTATTACCCTTTTCTGTGTCATATCTATAGGTGCTTTCTATTCCTTGATCCATTTTTCAGGATGCCTCTTTACCATGAATGTTGTGATGCAAATATTCAAATATGTCCCCAGTTGCACCTTTGACATTTGGATCACTTTGTATGCAATCCAGTATCGTATGGCGCTAGAATCTTCAGGAGTTGGTAGCCATAACCTCTTACGTAGCATTGCAAGGCATTCATATGCGTATAGGGGCCGCAATCATAGTTGTTGGATTGCCTTACAATTTCATTAGAGCTAACAAATGTCCAGTCCCCATATTTGTATGGACTATTTAATTTACACTCCACTGCTTGATAACGCTCATCAATGTGGAAAAAGCTTCAGAATGGATGTGATGTAACAAGTCACAATGCAGCATGATTTTTAACTTGGGATAGATTCCTGCAACTGACCAATGCAAATTTTCACCTCTGGTTGTACGTTCATGAACTGGCACCAGAATTAGATCCCGGCGGGTCAGCTCCAGGGGTCTAAGTGTAACCATGCTCGTCTACGAAATCTCTGAGAAAGGGGGCAAAATCTTTATCAAATCTAGGACAGAGAAACCAGGAAAAAGGGTACTTTTTTGAGAAAAAAATCCTAGATTTTCAAAATAAGGGGTAAAAATCTATTTCCAGCATGTTTCATCATATGTTAAATGATAAAATCACTAGAAAACAACAACAACTGCAACATCAATTCAAGTCAGGTGATGATATCTTTTTCAAATTACAGGTCTTGCATGCATTGACACCACTGTTGTCTTCGCTAAGAAGTCTTTGGAAATTCTTGCAAATTCTGAATGAATTATTGAAGTCTTTCTTATACCCCTCAAGAATTCTTGTGTGCATTGAGAACATTTGAAAGATCCTTGAGAATTCTTAGCTAATGCAGATGGTGTTGATGCACACACAAAAAACAAGTGCAATCACCTTGCAATGCAGAAACCAATTCTATCTCCTTTTTAGCAGCACTAATTGTTAGCCCATCGCAAGTTGAAAATGGAAACATAAACAATTTGACATAAGAACCAGTAAAAGATTAATATTCAATTATTCAACATAGAAATAATGGAATAGTGTCTGTCTTCAACAGCTTTTTACTGTACCTCAGAGAAAAGGAAGGATGTTGCAAATATTATCTCAAACTGGCAACAAATTCATTTGTTCACAGAACATCAGCAACATGTAGCATAAAACCTTGCTGGATATGCTTGATGCTGATCAATCATAGTAATGTCACTGCACATTTGTTTTGACTGTTATTACAATGCAACATTTGCCATTGCCATTGTTGCCAAGTTTGGAATTCCAGATAGATGTTTTTTCCTCTTCAAAACAAGATTGTTTATCCTTTATTTGTGTGTTTGATGTGCTGATATGTTCACTGCAAATACGACTCGACTGTAGGTCAAATTATTTAAAGCAAGTGATTGTTGGTTGCTTAGTTTTGTCTCGTGTGTTAGTCTCTGTTACTGTCAGTCAACAAAGTCAACTGGCTGCCCTTCATTGGGCCTAAAAAGGCAATTAATTGCACAAAACAACATTACCAACCATCAGCTTCAGCTTCCTTCTTTGCCTTTTGCCAGGGTAGCTAATTATCAACTTTTAGGAATGCCTTGGACGACTTCTATTAAAGGAATAGAAATCTTACATCCAAGTTCTTGTCTTCATTCAGGAGTACTCTGACACTGTGTAGAGGCTTTTCGCGCCAAAAATGTTAGTTGTTGTAGTTGTTGCTTCTATTTGGCCAAAGATGGCAGTGGATTGTGGATGATAATGTTATATTGGAGAGAGAAGAGAATACCTCTCTTTTGAGCTTGGTTGAAGTTATAGGTAAGAGTTCACTTTTGCTTTGAAATCTGCCGTTTAGTGTAGCAAGCCTCGCTGATAAATGTGCCCGTTATTTTGCAAATGCTGGTAGATATTATTATATGGCCATGCATGGCCTAAGTCAAAAAGCTTGGTTTGGTTGATTGAATTTTTGCTTTTGTGGAGAATAATCATATAGACTATGCTACCTAAATAATCCTATCTCTGCCATTAACTTTACATGTTTACCAACTGAAATTACATTCACCAACAGTTGTATTTTTTGTTGAATAAACTAAATATTATATTTGCAGATCAGATGGAATTGTGTATGTTCTTGTTTCACCTCCTAGGAATTAGCTGCTGGAGCAGTAAAGATTTCCCAGATAATGTTACATATCGTACATGTTTGTTAAATCAGTTGTATCATTATTTTTTGGTTAACTGCAAATGCATAGTCACATTCATACCAATTTTTGTTATTTTAACAGTTTGTCAACAAATGGTTTTTTGCAGTCTAGCCATTTTCTATCATATAAGCAAGCACGCTGGCATTTGTTATTCAAGTATCACACATTTACAAGTTGTAGTACAGGCCATGTACACAATAACATGACAGGAGTTATATACATTATGATAAGAATGCCAGTATTCTTGAGCCACACAAAGACTTCAAATGTTTCTGAACAAGAATTCTTAGGCAGGAAAACAAGTTTTGTACTTGTTGTTAGCTGGAATTTGTATGTTGGAATTTTTAAAATGAAAACTTGAACTTGAACTTGAACTATGAAGGTTTCTTATCACAATGTAGCCAGGTAACCTTTGGACTATCATACTTAAAACATCAGTAGGCTGTAAGCCGAAAGCCAGTATGCCCATGGCCTCTAGTTTTGACCCGCACAATTTAACCTGCGTTTTCTTAACCTGCATGACCTGCGTTTTACACAAGCCGTACAATATCGGTAGGCTGTAAGCCGAAAGGCAGTATGCCCATGGCCTCTAGTTTTGACCCGCACGATTTAACCCGCGTTTTCTTAACCTGCATGACCTGCGTTTTACACAAGCCGAATTTCGCATGGGGTTGATGAATTTTTGTATGATTTTCTCAAATCACGCAAGCGCGTGCCAAGCCTCTTTTGTACATGGCCTATGCACTCTAGAGGCCTATGCACTCTAGCTTACGTGGCTTTATACCATAATCTGCAGAATCTACATTTTTATTTCTTTCCATTGAACCAAGTAGCGTAGGTACTATAACAATCCATAATCATAGTATAGGCATTTTATGTTGTCAACCCAAGAACCCGAGAACCCAAGCATCTTCACAATTTCTGCATTTTTATTTCTTTTCATTGAACTAAGTAGCGTAGGTACTATAACAGTCCATAATCATTGTATAGGCATTTTATACTGTCAACCCAAGAACCCGAGCATCTTCACAATTTCTGCATTTTTATTTCTTTCCTTTATTTGTTATTGTTATTCTCAGGGGCGGCTGGGAGCGAAATTTTTTTGGTATTAGATTTGTGAAATTTTGAAATGCTCAAAAACGAAAGTTAACAATTTCTTCGCGAAGCGAAGGAATTGTTAACCAGTCCAGCTGGGGGTATGGGGGCGCTGTAAGCCCCCCCCATCGGGGTCCAGGGGCGAAGCCCAGGAAAAATTAGCATTTTTGATGAATCAAAGCAAGGGTGTTAGGACACGGATATTTTAATTGCGTATTTATTTACCTTGTTTTGATCTTCGTCTTGTTTTCTTGTCTTGTTTCTTCTCTGTTCTGTTTCCTCTTGCTGATGTAAATGCCTCGTGTTATTTGAATATATCTTCCTTGTATTCCTGTGTCTTAGCGCGCCTTCGTAGAAGAAAGATTTTTAAACCACAATGCCATATTAAATACTAATGGGAGAGTCATCTTCGCAAATTTCCATTGTTTTCCATCGTCGAATGCGCAACACATTTTGGCTTCGCAATGTTGCTTGAGCGGAGGAGAAAAGACCACTTCCACTCATAACATTTCAGGGGGCTGGCTCTTGCAAAACCACAGCTGTGCTAACAAGTAAAAACAAAGTGGCTACTTTGACTTGAAACCACGCCTCTGTTTATATAATACTCAAGTGCTGAGTAACAAATTACAATACAGAGCGGATGCGTCTTTCAGATTCCTTGAACTAATTCTTACATTCCTTCTCGAATTTTCGATTTTATATCAAGGACGCCAGAGTTGACTTTCTCATAAGATTTTCTTATGGAGAAATAAATGTGCGCTAGGAAATATTCTGGAAGGGCACAAGGAAACAGACAAGAAAGATTGGAAGAAACCTTGTCTCTCAGGCTTCAATATCTGATACACGTATTTTTTCTTATAGGAAATTGCTTATAAGAAACTCAACCCTCAGATCACCAAAAAATTAAGAAACTCCAGTACTGGGAAAATATAAGCTAAGAAACCATTTATTTTGATAAAGGGAATCCTCGACATATCATTACTTTACTTTGACTTGTTTCCTGTATCATATTACTTTGAGTAATGTCTAAACATTGAAAAGGCTTAAAAAACCTTGTTTTGAAATGTTCACGAGGGCACAGGTAGTGAACATGAAGATTGTTATGGAACCTCTAAGAAACTCGTAAGAAACTCTGAGTACTAAAAATCTGATAATTTTAAGAAACTTACAGTACTGGCCCAAATTCTTAGTTTCTTATAACGAAAATACGTAAAATCTAGGAAAATTTCAGCACTGGGTCAAAAGCGCAGTTTCTAATAAAAATAAACGTAACGCTGCTCATACTCTGGTCATCTTATTTTGGTCTTTGCCGTGATATCATAAAAAAGCGCAACTTGCATTTTCTGCCTGAGCCTGGTCTCGATTTTCACACTTCGACGAGAGACAAGACAAATGCTCTCGTTTCCTTGAACTCAAAGTATCAAACCAGCTTGGCCGTACCACTTCGTAGTTTGGCTATTTGATCGTGAATGATATTGCTCTGGCAGCTTGCATGCTATCAAACTCATATTTGGTCAACTTCTTCATATTTATCGTTACCTGATCATCATTGCCGAAACCTCAAAGCACACCTGTGGCTCCTATCATGCTCTGGATACAATTCAAAATTTCCCGCACACTGACACCCTCTAGTTGAAACCTCCTGAAATCCAAGCTCGAAAGCCAAAACCTATCACATGACTGATGACGTGTGCCCGGGCAGACGTCATCAAAAAGTGTCGCGCATTGGACGAAAAGGCTTTCTGAGAGTTTGCGGTGATGACTCTCCCATTAGTATTTAATATGGCATTGTGGTTTAAAAATCTTCCTTCTACGAAGGCGCGCTAAGACACAGGAATACAAGGAAGATATATTCAAATAACACGAGGCATTTACATCAGCAAGAGGAAACAGAACAGAGAAGAAACAAGACAAGAAAACAAGACGAAGATCAAAACAAGGTAAATAAATACGCAATTAAAATATCCGTGTCCTAACACCCTTGATCAAAGTCTTAGATTTTCTCTAAATTTCAAGTTGAATGCACACAAGTTTCTCCTTTTGCAGAGGAAATAATAGCGGCCTTAGGCCACGGCCAATTTGAATTTGGAAAAATCATGTTACTGAAAAGATATAGGCCTTTTAGCCCTCTGTTTTTAGCCACATCACCCTCAAGGCAAGGGATGAGGATCATGACCCTCGTACCATGGCCAATGAACGTGGCTAAAGGGCTTTCAGCCATGAGAAAAAATTTAGCCACAGGCACATAGCCCTTCTTGTATTGCCACCTCAAGGGCACAGTATGAGGATTGTGATTCTCATACCATGGCCAGTGAACGCGGTAAAAGAGCTCGGAGCCACGTCTATAATTATGGCTGATGGTCACACACAAGCCGTCTCATAATGGCCAACAAATCGAAAAAGCAGACTCTGGAAAAAAATCGGTGCCTTCACTATCAACAACCCGCTCTGAAAAAAGTATTTTTTGTTTTGTTTTGAAAAATCTTGTACGCTTTTTCGAATGAGTGAAATTCCGCACAGCATATTCCAATAGGATAAATATACTAAGGGCCTGTTTATATGAGACGGGCTGCCCCGTTAGCGAGCTGGCTCGCCTCCAAGCCAGCTCGGTTTTATATGAGACATTTGATAGTGAGCCAGCCCCGAGCCAGCCCCGAGCCAGCCCCGAGCCAGCCCGGCCCTTGGGTGCCATGGGCCGTGTTTCTTTTTTGTAAATTTAAAAGAATGCGGAAATCATTTCCTGTTTTTCCAATCTGCTGTGTTCTGCGCGTGCGTTACGGGCGGGCTAGCCCGTTTCTTCCGTTTCTATGAGAAAATTCAGCCCGTTTGAGGCGGGATCCCGGCAATCGATAACCGGGATCTCGGCAAGACGGGCCAGCCCGGCATGCATATAAACGCAAACTGCTGTTTACAAAGCTGTGACCAGGTAAGTAGGATATCACCTGAAGGAGAGCCAGCTCGCTGACGGGCCAGCCCGCCTCATATAAACAGGCCCTAAGTACCCCCCCCCCCCTCCGGGCCAATTTGGTGTTTGGGAAACTCAATCTGGTGAAAAAACTCACCTTTGATAAATCACCCATAACGAGACATGGCCAACAAAAGTAGGTATTCTTTTCTACTTTTCCACAAATCCACGGAAATTTCTCATATGTAGTGTTACTCGCTATGTATTTTTTACGGTAACTTTTGGGCATGGTCTTCCATCTCTTTTTAGCCGAAGTCGTTGTTCGTGAGTTAATCGTCTTTGAGTTGACAAAATAGAGAAAATATTTGAAACACCCCAAAGGTACTCCCTTCCTAAAACCCGATCCATGTTATAAAGTATAGACACGGCACGGCACAGCTCGAAGACGAAAGTAAGTGAGATCAGCGTAGTGTTGAGATGAATGGTTAGATTGGCCACGGTATGAGAAATTGAAAACTCATACCATGGAAGACAGGTCGTTTTGTTTCACGTTAGGTTTACAATACGCCATGACGTAACAGAGGGCCACCAAGACAAAAGTTTAGTGACATCATGGTATGAGAAATGAGAAACTCATACCATGGCCATAACTGCCCTCGTGATTCAATAGCTATCGATAGTACCATAGATGATGATTCATAACGGATTAGCAGGTAATTACATATCTTTTGTCGGAACAAGCCAGACACAAATTTACGTTGGCGTTGACATTTGAATCACCATTTGATCACGTAATGCGCCTCTGCTACTGAGTCAAGCAGAATGGAAGGCTGGCACAAAATTTGCCCTATGAATTCTAAGGTTTTTTTAGGGAAGCTTTGAAAAAAAAGTGGTATGAGGCTCATACAGTTTATACCATTGAGCGCCACCCCTGGTTATTCTCTATGTTATCAGTCCTATGTTAAATGTTATTTACTTTTATTATCTATTATTTGTACTTGGTATCTAAGTAGTTCTTTTTTATTCTGGAACGAAATTTCATTCTGGAATGAAATTCTATTACCAGTGTAGAGTCACTGTTTAAATTTCATTCTGTGATACATCGAGGCACTATCGTTACAGAGTAGAGCTCTTAAACCAATACCGTCAGAAATTTTGCAGATCATAACTAACCCAAAAACACTGGACTGAACTAACAATTGATCACATGGATCTGATTAGCCAATTAGATGATAGTAGTCATTGTTGTTACGCTTGCGCGCTTTCTTGTGGGTTTGAAAAGGATCATGGTATAGGTGCGTCGCAGACTGTCGCTGACTGGTCGCCGACAAATGGAAACACTCTGCTGAAATCGCAGATGGAAGATGGAAGATAGGGATCAACGACGATCGCAGACTGTCGCCGATCCCCTTACCATTTAATGGAAACCAGGCTTTATCCTTGAGAGCAAGTAACAACAAGTCACCAAGGGTCTCAAAGTTCTTTCTCCTGTGTCTCTAAAGATCCGAAGCTTTGCTTTGCTTTGCACCACATTGCTTAAAATAGCTTCTGTCACATCAACAGGGACATCCTCTAAAACTTTCAATTGGGTTGCAGAATCTCCACCAGAAACTTCCCTCGAACCTGCAATTAACAACTGGCCATCATCCTTTACAATGTCATATGTAATAAATAACCTTCCTTTCTTTGATGTGCCATCAGTTTGCAAGGTTCGGTTCTCTGTATTCCAGTTCCTGGACAGTTCATCTGCCACCTGAATTTGAGATAATTCCCTTGCTTCTAATAGTATATATTTAGCAAATGCAGCTTTGGGAAATCGACCAACATTCACTCCAGCAGCATGCTTTAAAACTTGTGTAATAATTTCTTCAACATTCCTCGTACAACACCCATACACAATAAATCTTCATAAAGCATCCTTACTTCATCAACATATTTGCCATCTTTAAATAAACAAACTCCCTCTCCTTTTATAAAAATACATAAAGTCCTTTCAATCTTCTCTTTCTCATTTTCCAATTCATCAATCCTAGCATTTAATTCTTTAATTTTTGAATGATTGATCCCAGTGGGTTCATTATCAGTTTCAGCAGCTTCTTTGTCCCTTGAATCTTTGTAATACCATTTCAATCTCTGTTCACACAACTTATCTCTTAATGGCTTATCAAGATTCTTATGAAGCAAATCAATTTCTTTTTCATACTGTTCATTTTGATATCTATTCTCTAAGGTTTGGCATGTTAAATCGTTGATAATTCCTTCTTGCTCCATGATGGTATTTTCAGCATTCTGGACTTTATCATTTAATCTTTTGAATCGTCTATTTACATTTCTTACTTGAAATTCTGATATTTTTGTGAAAGTTTCTCTTAATTTTTTTGTTTATTGTTTCAATTTGTTCTCTAGCCAATTCCAATTTCTGTTAGACTGGCTACACAATCTCTGTATGCTCCTTAGAACTGATTTGTCGCTAATACAGAGACTTGTTGCCAAACAGTGTCTGAAATCGGACTAACTTGATAGCCTCGTTTTCATAAGCGCTACATGTGTAAAACGCGGACCACGGAATTAATATTTGGTTGTTGTTGCTGCTGTGATCAGTAATCATCAAAATGACTCCAGAAAACAACACATTGATACCAAGTTTTATTCATGTGAATTTGAAAGAATTTTAGACAGTTTATGACTCTGACAAAATTGAGCATGGACAGTGAACATAAATTTGAAATTTCAGAGGAGTTCAGAGTGACCAAAGATAAGGAATCAAAGATTTGACCAGATTAGGCATTACATCATCATTATACATTATCATTAGCAATCAGTTAAGTGGTATCTGAAGTGCAGGGAATTTTCAAAGGAACTGTCCTTTATATTTGCTCCAAGTGATTTGCTGCATCAGATAGACAATCTCTCTCCAGGAAAAGTGCCATCTAAATGCATCCTGGTACAAGGTCTGATAATAATGAAGCAGGTATCTTGCTTTAAACAAACCCCTATAGATTAAAGATATCAACATCAATGTGATGAAGTAACAAATACTTGTTAAATCACAAGCAAAAAATTATATCACCCTTTCCTTTCCCTATGTGATCCAAACACGGGGGGGGGGGGGGGGGTTGGATCACATAAGGAACTTCCATAGTAAAATTACCTGGGGATTTTTAGTCATGTTCACAAAAAACCATAAAATTTTTTTACTAAAATATCTAAAGATTGTTTCATTTGGCAAATCAAGTGCATTCAAACCAAAACAACTGTTAAGGTGATAAAGTACAACAGCCCAACATTGCGAAGTAACATGCTTGCAGTTAGATAATATTAGAAATTGAAATACACGAGCCAAATGTAAACGAAAAAATCACTACTAACCTGAACTTAGAGTAGGCCTACACCTACACTACACTGCAGTTTTGTACTGACAAATGACACTCACTGCTGTCTTGAAAATGCCTCTCAAGTATTGCAACAGCATTACATTTTGCCATTTCCTGTTAGAGCACAAACAAATATCTCTTCCCAGTGCCCACTTTATCATGCCAAATGGCTGGCTAAATTCCTTCAGCTTCATTTGCTTCTGGTCGATCAAGCTGCGACGACAGCGCCGGTCGCCATTGCATTGCTTCTTCTTGAAAAACTCAGACCAAACAGGCCTCTACTTCAAAGGGAGGTTTTCCAGTAAAAATAAGTAAAGAGAGGAAAAGTTGATTGGCTACAAAAAAATTTACTATTGTTTTAGCCGAAATGCTCCAATCAGATTTACAATTCGGTTTTTCGTTCTGAAAATTCCGATTTGAGACACTCTCTGGCAACTAGTCCCTCATTGAGCTGGCCATCAGCAACAACAACAACAGCGAAATCGAGGGACTAGTGTAGCTAGTCTATGGATACAAAACTGAGCCCTTTATTTAAAACACTTTTCCAGATTGACTAAGAGGGAAATTCGCCATATTGTAAACATTGTCAATTGCCATACTTGTGGCAATTTGTTTCTGCAGATATTTCTTTATTGCATTCTTATGTTTCTTGTTATATCTTCTCAGTTTTCTGTTTTGTCCTAAAATTTTATAAAGGATCAGAATGTTAGGCGTGTTGTCAGGTACCACTATATAGAGAGAGAAAACGAAGAAAAGATGCAAATTGAGTAACCAGAAGTTTGCAACATGCACAGAAAAATATATACAAGTTAAAGTAAAAAGTTTAAATTAAGTGAAAAATGTTGTTTCTTCACAAAGATATTAGTGTTTGTATTGTTATTGTCTCCGTTTTCTCTCTCGAGATCTTCCCCTGGAGGGGCTTCTTGTATGCTTGTGGGTCTTATTACGGTTCTTGTTTCGCTTGATCACTCAAGCTTTGTTAAAGGCGTGTGCCCTGGCTTTTTCAGGGTATCTTGTACAGAGTTTTCATCATATACCGGGTGTCCCAAAAAAAGTACTCCTGTTTCAAAAATCACCAAAAATTTATTATCAATCCTTTGATAAAATTTTCTTTTTGAGTTGTTTTGTCAAAGACCCAAAAATGTTCATAGAAGATAAAATGTTTGCTTTTGAGGCCACCAAGTGTTGAAAAACCTTATTTTAGCTATAGTTATTAAGCAAAATAGTCAATCTTGCCCAAGAGTGAAAATTTTTAGATTTTTAATCATCATTGAGGTCTGCCATGATTTTGCGCATTTCTTTCTGTCATTTATGACCAAACTAGATGGTTTATATGCAGAAAGAAATTGATCTGGCAATCAGGAGTGCTTTGTTGCAGTATGGTTCAAAACCAGGTAGCCCTAAAAAGAGCCAAATTTGCTACTTTTAAGCCAATTACAAGATCAGCTATATATTGAAAAATAGTTTGGTCTTTGATATACTTGACAAAGAAAGAAAATTGAAGATCGGCCGTGAAATCAATTTTTGGTGATTTTTCAAACGGGAGTACTTTTTTGGGACACCCTGTATTTCACTGGCCTCCGCGACCAGCGTATTGACTTTTATGAGTTCATTTGTTGCCAGGTGTTGATAATTTCTGGCATGTATTAAGCAGATCTTTTCTTTAAAAGCATTTGTCGTTTCACTGAGTTCATCAGCGTACTTTCTCGTCAGGTTGGAGTGGGGGTACTCTCTAAATTGTAGGCTGGTAATGAAGGGGAAGGGACCATCGGCAGCAAACCCCTAAGAAATCCTCACCCTTAAATGGTAGTAGGAGTGGGACTGCCAGTAGCCGCAGAGGTCCTCATAAACATGGTTTGGAGGGGCCCCTGGCACCACTGGGGTCCCACTCCGTCTAGGAGTTCTGGGGGGGCAGCTGGTAGGGTGTCATTGTCTTCTCCTGCTCCTCATCTGATATCATGGCAGTTGGTGTGTCTTTGATCGGCGAAGTACTTGGTTATTGTTGGCTGTTTCACTATTAGTGGATGCTGTGGTTGGCGGAGTTGCCCCGAAATTTGGGGGTCCTTTGGGCGACCCTAGGGGGCCGGGCTATGTGCTAGCTGCAATTACTCGGTTTGAACCCCAGAGTTAGCTGAAGGACCCTGTGGTTACAGGATATCGGCTGACGATTTGCATCTTACGCTTGAAGCTAAATAATATTTACCAACAACTCACCAATAAAAATTTTCTTATTTCAACATATACTTGTAAACTGGAACCCAGATCAATTATGATTTAACCCTACCACAACTTGACAACACCAGTAACAATTTGTTGTGGGCCCTTGGGGGTGGGGTTGGAATTACCCTCCCTTGTTATCTTTTGTTTATATAAGTATTATTTCTCAGTATCAATTTTTTCACTATTTGTTATTATTTTATCTTCTCTCTCATCGAAATGCCTTCATTAAATCTTTTTTCAGTTTTCAAAAACCTTTCAGAGTAATCATACTCATAGCTTTAGTTAAACTTAGATAAAAACAAACCAAATCAAGAATCAAATCAAATTTAGGCCCATGTGCATTCAATCTTCTTTGAGTCACACTGTGTACCGGGTGACCCAGAAAAAAGTGACCCAACGCAATCTGTTATAGAAAAAACCTAAGTGGCAGATTGAAATATTTCAAACGTTGTTCTGACACTAAAAGACCAGCCTACGTTACGAGTATTTTTTGCAATTTTTTTTGGGCGTGGAAAAGTCGCTATTAGAGATCACCGGCCCCGGCCCCCCGGCCCCAGCCCTCGGCACCATGGCGCTCGGCCCCCACAAATATAGGTATTTCTTTGTTTCATAGCTGTCTGGCTGTTCCCGCATTTAAAATGATCCGAACGGTGCCGTTCAATCGAAAAATCGCAATGTTCGAAGCCTCCAAGAGCTTAAGAAACTCCTTTCAAGTAAAGTGAGAGAACTTCGAGGGGCCGGGCAGTCATCTGAGTCTCGCAAAACAAGTTGAGTATAAACCACAAATGTACACACACCACACGCTCCTTCGCATACAATTCATGCGCCTTCGTAGTCAATCGAGGGAGTCACATTCCATATGGTTGCATTCTTTGATGCATTATTTACAAATATGTGGACCGCAAACTGTTCAACATAATTCCTTACTTTTGACCCTTCGAACGGACAGCTTTTCGAGTGGGTGACAGGACACCAAAGTGAATAAACATGAAGTAAAGTGTACTTCGAAACCATAATCAAAACGGAATAATACTCATGTAAATGAGAATATTGAAGGTTCCTCTTGAAATCGTTTTTACGAACATTCTTTAAATCGGCGGGATCCCCTTGACTTTCAATAAATGTCTTGGACACAGGCAAGCACAGGTTATGAGAAGAAAGTGGAAAGAGGAATTAATTTCTTTCTGACAAAGTCTTTGGAGTTTCCTAATTTCTTGGTAATGGTCATCTCGCCATCGGTGCGTTTAGTTTCTTAGAAAGAGTTACTTACAAACAATTTACTCTGTGTAATTTCGAAACAGGGGAAAGAGGGGTTTTCAGGGCGACAGTTAGCCAGAACGACTACGAAGGCGCATGAATTGTATGCGAAGGAGCGTGTGGTGTGTGTACATTTGTGGTTTGTTTAGGAAATCATACTCAACTTGTTTTGCGAGACTCAGATGACTGCCCGACCCCGCGAAGTTCTCTCACTTTACTTGAAAGGAGTTTCTTAAGCTCTTGGAGGCTTCAAACATTGCGATTTTTGGATTGAACGGCACCGTTGGGATCATTTTAAATGCGGGAACAGCCAGACAGCTATGAAACGAAGAAATACCTATATTTGTGGGGGCCGAGCGCCATGGTGCCGAGGGCCGGGGCTGGGGGGCCGGGGCCGGTGATTTCTAATAGCCTGGAAAAGTTCCCATATTAACAATTTTGAGGAAAAGGACAAGCTTGAAATTCTCAAAAAGTCAAAAAAACAGGGGATCGATAAGCCATTTCACATCTTCAAAACAACGAGGAGCATGCTTCATTCTGCCTGAGAATATTTTCAAGTACCTAGGGACTATAAACTTGCTCTGAAGACTTCCGACTGACTGGGTTACCTATTCCCAGGTTGAAATGAAACACGCTCCTTGTTGTTTTGAAGATTTGAAATGGCTGTAAATCGATCCCCTGTTTTTGACGACTTTTTGAGGATTTCAGGCATGCACTTTTCCTGGACATCCTTAAATTTCGAAATTTACCGTGCAGAAAAAAATTGGCAAAAATACTCATAGCAAAGGCTAGTCTTTTAGCGACAGAACAACGTTTGAAGCGTTTCAATCGGCCACTTACTTAATTTTCTGTAACAGATTGCGTTGGATCATTTTTTTCTGGGGCACCCGGTACAATTGTACACACCCACTTTTGCACTACTGTAGTATGGGTGAAGAGGTAAACTTGTTGTGAAAAAGAAAATGATGCGTTTTCCTATAGATTGCGTCAAGGGGCGTACCTACTAGAAAAGACTAATAATCACTTTGCCACTGGAAGGACTAGGCAGAACTACTGTATAACCACTATGCTTCTCCTACAACTAGATAGAACTACTGTATAACTGTATACCTCCCTTACTACTGGAAAGTTCAAATAACGCCAAGAAAACAAGCAAAACAAAAACACTGCAATAAAATTTTAAATGAAAAATGGCGGATACTTACAGCTCAGTTCTCAGGTGAGATTCTTTAAACATTTTCTCTCTGTTTGTGGATGGAATTTTATTCAACAAAAACAAGCAAAGATGTAGCAAATGCTGTCAATGAAATATTTTAACGAGCATTTTGATTCTAGCTCGGCACAACTCGCATTATTCTGCAACAAACGGACAACATAGTGAAAACCGGTCAAAATGCGTTTACCCTCAATCAGGGCGACACCCCTCTATGGAGAACACTTATTGACCCATTGGGGGAAGAGAAACATTGTGGTTTTAAAGTATGTGGCGGATACAGAAAACTGATGGCAGTTATGGGTGACACTCCATTGCAAGCCTTAACTCGATATATGCCATATAATAACCGAGATGAGCAGGTTTGGAAAAGAACTGTTGGATAGAACAGACTTACTTTGGGTAATTAGAACTGGGAAACGGCAAATGCTTCTTTTATGTCTGCCCTAAGAATATGACATTACGTAGCTGCCTTTTTGCCCTTCTTTTAAATCTACTGAAAGGAAAAACCGCTACCCTCGATTCAAATACCCTCTCAATCTCTCTCCCTTCTCTGAATCAAACTTAGTAATTTGTTACAAATTGACGTTTTTCTTGAAGTAAGGAAACTTGTTAATCTAAAGGGTGTATAAAAACGGCTACAAGCCGAAAAAAAATAATTTCTCTGGAACAAAATGTCTGATTCAAACGAGGCAGTGATTTTCAGAAAGCCAGATTCATGTCCTTTCATTATTAATGTATAGATTTGCAAACTAAGCAGCTAGGGTATTGGCAAGCAAGTAGAAAGTAAACATATGTCAAAATGAGGTAGCGCTGCTTATAGACACTTTACTGAATAACTGAATAACTGAATAACTGAATAACTGAATTACCCATAGATAATCTTATCTCTGATTATTTACAAGCGTTCATGATAATGATGATGCTCGTGCGGTGATTCAACATGGTCAGCCTCCTTTTCAATACAAACATGAAAATGAACACGCTTCTCCATATCTCTAAATGGGTTTCTTGCCATTTAACGACTCCCACGCAGTCTTACAATTTTATGACCAAGTTTGTTCCTCAAGTGGTTGATATCTCTTTGGGAAGATAGAAACATTTTGATCTCCAGTAGCCCAAGACAAACAAATCACGATCACAAGGAGTTAAGTATGGTGAGTGGGGAGGAGGCCATCCAATGTCGTGATTTTATGCAACGGCATGATTTGCAATTAACTCAGCAAGCCTGTTCCGAATAGAAACAAGTTTATAAGCACTGATGCACCATCCTTCATTCGCGAAAGCCACTGTGAAACATTCCATCATGCATTTGCTTCCTAAATTGTTCCACGACAGAGGGAAGACGAATTCATTCATCATTTGTGGACAGTTGAAGTCGTTGATATTTCCTTGAAAGAAAAAAGGGCCAAAAGCCAAACCATTTACAATACCAACGGAGCTTTTTTATTATTCTTTATTTTCATAATAACTATTCAGTTGGTTACCTTTTGGCGCATATTATCGAACCTTATGGCTGTTGACGCTACCTTTCATCGAAAATGAAGCTTCGTTGTATAAATCTTACACTGCGTTAAGTTGCAACACTGTTGGATAAGCCAATTAGAGAAATGTGCATGGCGTTATTGATCATTTCCCAGTTGCTTGTGCCTGGCAATTATTTGGTAGGGATGCCGTCCAACTCTAATCTTGTAATGCGATAGAATGTCTCTCTAGGTAGCCCAAAACCATTCACGCAACAGCAATATAATCGTTGCCATGACTTGCTTGCAAAATTTTCCTCGCATTTTCAATGTTTTCAGCAGGTCTACCAGTTTTTGCTCTACCCGAACGGTCTTGATTGAGGTTGATTAAACTGAGGTTGGTACAGTGAATTCGGTACTTCATAACGTTTCTTAACACTGACATTTTACTGGGAGGCTCTTGGTTTGGAAATCTCTCTGCAAATGCATTTTGAACAAAGGCAATGCTGTTCTTGACGATATACGCTCTGATAATGAAAACTCTTTGTTCTAACGTAATGGCACCATGTTATTACGAAGGAAATAATTTCAGCAAACATTTCAACTTGTGTGAAACAGTTTCTTATGAAGAGTTGGTTTATTCACACCTGCGTTACAAGCTTCTCGCTTTCTAACTCCAAGACGACTACATACTAACACAAAGGACGTGTGTAATGAAAAAACAAAAGTCCAAACTTCATTACACGATACAGTTAGAAAAATTTCGAAGACAAGCGCCACTTATTTTGACATGTGCTTACTACAGTTTTCACACCTCGTGAATTCCATAGTGACCTATTTTCTTGCAGATATACATCAAATGAAGGCACACCGCACCATTAAGACTCTCAGAAAATCACTATCTCATCTATGTCAGACCTTTGGTTCCAGAGGTGGATTGTCTTATATATCCTGTGGATGGCAGACCTTCCACTGAGCATAAATTGAAATTAGGCACACTGGCTTTCCTGTTCAAAGCCCTCTTTGATCATCAGTTTCAGGCTGCGAAGGCAAACGATACAAAAGCTTGATTTAAGGGATTTTTTTTGTCCAAATCATTTAGGCATAGCAGTTTTGAACAGTTGTTAGAAATGACGGGGCATTCTATTGTTAGACAGCCATTGTTACGAAAAGCAGGCTGGCATGGGTATTCAAATCGAGAAGGTAACGGAAACTTAATAATCAAGAATTAACTAAGAACAAGATAATTAAATGCTTTCCCACGAAGCACCGACTTTCTTCCACTTGTTTCCATGATTGCAAGTGACTTCTCAAACTGCAAAACTCACTGTGAAAAGAAATGCATCATTTTAGAATAAGGCAAGCTTTTGCTTTCAAATGATCGAAAACCTTTTTTTAATCAACGTGAGACTGAGACAGTCAAAATCAAATGATGTATTATCATAATCCTTATAGCAAAACTGCAAAATAAGTTCTTTTCCACTGGACAGACTCTCATGAGAAAGTTTGCTGCCATTGTCGTATTTTTTCATTTGTCTAAATTGATCCCATGCCACTTATTTCCCCATTTCATCATCTCAACCTCTTGAGCGGTGGTTAAAATCAAATGTTCTTTCTACATAATAGCTTGCCTCATGGAGATAAGGAACATATTGCGACGCTAATGCAAAAAGAGCACTTTAGTCGACCAGCAAGCTTATATTTTTCAAAAATCATATCAGAGTAGCATTTTTCAAATGACCTGCACTGCCGAGAAAAATGCACAATTGATGCATCAATTTCAAATGAGCCTCTATTTCGAAAATTGATGAGAATACTCTGACTCCACAATGATTTATGTTCATCATGTTTCACTTTCTTCTTGTAATGGTTTTTCTTCTATTTCTTGTTCGTTTTGATATCATTTCTTATTCTTATCGACGGGTAGTGCATTTTTTACAAGAATGATGATTAATATGACCACAAACACTCACACATGTAAGCATATATCTCTTCCTGTGGTAGGGCTGCTTCATTACATCCATATGAGCGTCAGCGATGTTCCAAATAGCTGAAAAATTAGAATTTTGTCAAGTTATTGCAAAGTAACTACTTGTATGAAACATTAGAATTAAAAATTAGATTAGAAAATATTAGAAAATACCCGAAAACCTGGAAGCAAAAAATCCTAGGCCCGACACTGCATTTCTGAACAAACATTTCCAATTTTCGTCAGCAATCTTCGATTATTTCCAACATTTTCGTTTTCACTGACACGCTGTGCATCGTTTTATGGATTCGAAAGCTGTTTTTTTTTTATCTCAGTTAACTGCTACAGGGACTGTATGAGGCCAAGAGGGTTAGTAACCATGCTAATAGACGCTGCGCTGCCGATGTGTTGCTATGGTCTTATATTTTGTGGAGGTAAAATGTATGTACAGGGTGTCCCCAAAAAAGGTAGCAGACTTGATGGGGGCTAGCGATAAGAATTTAAAGACCCATTGCTAACCACGATCTTCTGGGGCGCCAAAGGACTTTCGTGTTATCTAAAAGTCGTTTTTAGCCTAAATTTTCTTTGTGTTGCTTTTTATTCTGCGCACGAAGGATCATGGTTGACATGGGCCTTTAAGTCGAAGCGATCCCAAATACATTTTGAAGAACTCTTCGATAGTTAACGTGACGATTGATGCCTCGTTTGTTGACATTGGTGCATCGAGAGTTGGAATATTAATCTTGAAAGTCCAAATTTCCTCCTACCCCAAACCAAGATGAGGGAATTTTGTATTGGCCATGCGTGAATCAGCACAGGGAGTCAAAAATGTAAGAACTATGCGCCATCTTCTATTTTTCTTCTAGAATTATCAGTTCATGGAGAGCAGGCCTGTTGCAACCCCAAATACTTAGCTGAAGATCGTTAACTTTTGTACCTGAAAAGGGCTGTTAAAGAATGTATCAAGCTATCACTTTCAAGTTTCATATTATTCCGTGCAATTCAAAAATAATCTATATCCTCATGAAATTGAACCGCAATTTTCAACATTTTCCAATAGCACAGAGTGAAAACTGCAATAGCACAGAGTGAAACCTTCCCCCTTACGTACTGAACACAATAAAAATCACTGAAGTAAGATTTCTGCATTTTCGGCTTGGCCATATTGAGAACCTGAAGTTGAGTATATTGCCTACTGCAAATGGGGCAATCCAAAAATTTACTCTAATTCTCAATTTTGTAAAGATTAGCCAAATATAGCCAAACCGGTAATCTCCAAAATTCTTTTGCGCTGTCCAGAGCATCCACGTTTTGCTTCATCTCTATTCTTCAGTATCTTTTCCAACTGGGATAGAAATAGATGTAGAATTGAAGTTATGAACTCCAACTTTTAGTGGTAATGGTCAATGGATTCAGTAAACGACACTTGAATCATCCGAATATGGTCACCTCCTTCCCCCTTCTTCGCTCGTAATGTTTACATCAGGCCACACTGCACTTTCGTCGACTCTATCCCATAAAACTTCCTTCGTCTGCGCTTTAGTCATACTGAATCCAGGACTTGAGTTTCCGAAACATAAACATCTAGGGACATGTTAGTCAGTAAATGTAGTTGCTTTTCTAATTTGTCTTCCATATTTCAGTAAACAATTTCTCATACACTTCCTGTACAAAACATACTAACTCGGCCAGGTGTCTAACTACAAGTACTAGCATGCATTGCGCACAGCACTGGTGATGATGTAATCATGGGAATGGTCTATCGTGCTTTCAAATTTTCATTGTTTACATAATGAACTACCTTTGTCCTAAATTGTATCATGAAATATAACAACAGAGATGCAGAGGGGAACAGATTCCGCCCCCCCCCAGGCATTGTGTCTTTCAAAACGCCCAGGTCAGAAGAGTTCCCTTAAACAGTGCCCCTCGATCGAAATGGTATGAAATGCTCCATTAAGCAATCTGCCAATCTGCATCATTTTCCGCATTGTTTAATCAAGTTAAGCAAGTTTAAATGGAAGTCTAAAGGTGTCCTTACCTTCTATCGATGTAGGAACTACTTTAAAACCACCATCCCGGAATACATATCATCTGTTTCCATTTCTTTTCCTATCAGAGCAAAGTGAAGGAAATTTGTTAGCATCCTATCATTTCATCAGGTATCACGCTTTGGCAATATCTTATCAACGGAAATTGCCAATTGTAGGTACATCCATATCTATGGTACATCTAACCATTCAGATTCGAAAGGTGCAATTTACTAACTAGAATAACGAAGGGTTGGACTAACCTTTTCAGGCCAAGTTGTTAGAGCGTGCTCTGCGTCATTGCTGTATTTTCAAATTGATCATTTTCCGGTTGTCTCTCAAGGTGCGCTTGATTCCTGCAATAATATGCTTTTACTGGACGATGATAATTCTGTTGGTAACGTTAACTTTTCTGCGAGTCCAGGATATCTTACTTCAGCTTTTAGCATCTTCAATAACTCAGCTTGCTACTACAGCACAACATAATAATGAATCTTTTCATCCTAGAAGTGCAACAATGCAGTACAATGAAGAAGGTTGTTTGTGCCAAAAGTGTAGTAATAGGTTTGGGATATCAAATGCCTCTGGCAACTTGACAACGACGGAGGCTTATGACGCACGCACATTGTTTATGAAAATTTGTGCCTGATTCGACTATGTCCGATGTTTGGAGATCTTGTTTGGGATGAGCATATCAAGTGTATGAGAACAAAAGTCTCTCAAGCCTTAGGCTTTTTGAAGTATGCAAAGAGATTTCTCCGAGAGGAAACGCTCAATAAAATAAGTGCAGAGGAATAGTTGAACTTGGACCCCACTTTCGGTATTGTTGAATGTATGGGGATGTTGTAGTAAAACTCAAACTGAAACCCTCCAAAAGTTACAAAATTGAGCTGCCAGAATTGTTACAAATAGCAGTCAGGATGTTTCAGCAGCTAGTCTGATAAAAAGGCTGCGATGACCAACAATTTATGACATTATTCAAAATGAAACAGCGACTGTAAGTGTAATGTACGGGTCAACAAATAGTCTTACTCCTGAATATCTGTTGGAGTTACTTGTAAAAAATCTCAACACATAATACATTGAGACTAAGAGACACCGAAGCTGACTTGCGTGTTCCTCTCTTCAAAACGTCAAATGGGTAGAAGTATTTTGCTTTTCGTGCACCTAAGCTTTGGATCAATTAAGCTCAGATGTCAAACATGTACCCTTCCTTCTTACATTCGAAAAGGAGCTAAAAGAGAAAATTGTAGAGGGTGGCTTGTTTGCTTTAATTTTGATTTAAATTCGTTTTATTTATTGCTAGAGTAATTAGATAACTAATTTGTGAATTAGGTTGTAAATTTTGTAATTTTTTTGCACGGCCCCTTGTAAAGCAGTCTCTCCAGACTGACAGGGCTACCGTGGCTGAATGATAAAAACTGAAATGAGAAATGAACAACTTATTCATTGAATTTGAAGACTCGTATTTAGGCTCAAATGTCAAACTTATCTTCTAATAGTCCTTCTACCGGGTGCGCCACAATAAACTATGCACTTTTGGCAGGCCACAATACATCGTACACTGAACCAATTTTGAAAATGTATGACTTAATCTTTAGCAGAAAGCTTGAATTTGATTCTAGAATTTTTTGCAAAGTTTTCAGTTTTCAGTTTTTAGAGCTAGAAGCGAGTTTCTTAAAATGTTTCCTTTCGAATAGATTGAAAATGAGAGAAAAACGTCAATCAAAATTTCTGACTACTCAACATGAATGGATAAAAAACGCTTTCAGCGCTGTTGGGAAATTCTTGTTGCACGAGCGTTGTTGCGAAGTTATGTAGTTGTTACGATGGTGCCGCCCTAAGTTGTCACAAAATCAAACATTCAACAAGACTCCATGCTTGCTGGCCACATGACACTTCCCTGTTTATCTTTTTAACCCCTTTGTGAAAGGAACGCAGCCTGCACCAAAGCATAAATTCAATAAATTACAAAATAAAAGAAATTTCTTTATATCCTTGAAAATAATGTCATATTTCTCCCAAGATAGTACAAACTCTCGTACATCAGACTACAATTAATCAATTTTTAAGTCCCAAATCACCACGCTTTTTCTTTTTGTTCATTCATGTCGATTCTTTATAAAACTTGATTGATGTTTTATGATCGTTTTAGTCACAAATCTTCAAAATCGCTCCAGTGTACCATTTATCGTGGCCTGCCAAAAGTGCATAGTTTATTTTGGCGCAGCCGGTAGCTTTTCTTCAAAAGCAGGGCCTCTGACAACGGGGGGCCATGGCCCTCCACTTTTTTGCAAATCATGCCGTTCTGAAAGACACCTCATCAAGTTGTGCTGTTTTGATAGTTTGTATCAGGTTTGCCCCCCCCCCCCACTTTTCTGATCTCATCGGGGGCATTGAAAAGAGCCTTGATCGAGCAAATGTTTACACATTTTTCGAGAGACTTGATTGACTGATTTTTCTATCAATGATGTTCACATTCGAAAACTTCAAAATGTATAAAGATATCATTCGATTCGGATTAATTTAGAATAGACTAGCTAAAAGGTCTATTCGAATTCTGCATGTTAAGATCTTTCAAAAGACCATTTTTTGGAAATACAATTTTTCAAATGCGATTGTGAAGTCAAACCAGTCAAACAAAGGAATCTATTGTGTCTATATAAGAATATTGGTAAGTGTTCCCCCGAGGGTGGGGTACTCCCATACTTGACCTGACGGGATGTGCCGCTCAACAGGGTGTCCTTTTGCGCTAAAAATTATGCGACAGGGTATCACAAGCAAAAATCGCGTTCTACTCTGTTTTCGAGAGGCAACATTTTAATACGAAAGGGTATACTTTTGGCCATTTTTTGTGCGACAGGGTGCAGGGTGTAGATAGGTTTTCCACACACCCCCGTCACTTCCCTAGTAAAGGGCCTCCCCCGGGGTGTTTGCGTCTTGCCTTGTGTGAAGTTTTGATAGTTCTTTTGTTTTGTTTACAATCTACGTCTCTCGGTTGCCTCCAACTGAAAACAATTTCCGGAAGATTTAGTTCATTGGTGCCTAGACTCATTGCACAGTCATCACGAATTTGTAAAGATTGTCAACACGGTGCTGTTGCTGTTATTGCTGGGACCGTGCGGTGAGTCAAATTGATACCCACCCGATGTGAAAAAGAGTTCAGTGCACATAGTACGGAAAGGAAAATTTTGGGGGCTGCCGATCAAAAAGTCCATTGGATATCAGAATTTTTTGTCCGACTAGGCTGAGGCCATATAACATAAATTAATAGATTCTCATCACCGCCCACGTGGAAAATTAATTCTGCGTCAAAATTTTTTATATTTTGTTTGTAAAATATAAAAGTCCCGCCCGCTCGTCATTTGCAATGTTTGCGATGTTTTTATATTTTATATAACGTCAAAACATAGTTTTATTGTTTTTTATTTATTTGCAATGATTTGCTCCTTATGATACACACTTTTATCGAACGAAAGGCAGAATTTACCATAAAACTACAAAAAATGTCAATTTTAAACAACGTTGTCACTGAATTGGCACAGTTTTGATCAATTACAAAGTTATTCTGGTTCAAGAACATTCAGAGAGGAGGCTGATCTACGGATCCAATCCAAAATGCACCGCTACAATTTGAATGGGGTCCACGCAAAATATATTCATTTAGGAGCATGACATGGACAAGCACTGAACCAAGACAGGTCGCTTGAGTTTGGGCCAAATTTCACAGCAATTTAATTGGGTTCCTGTTGGAGGGCGGTGGGAAATTTGCAAGAAATCACTTGACAAAAAATCACTTTAATTTTGAAAAAGTAGAAATTTCGTTGAAGAAACTGTGAGAAATTCCCTTTAGATTGTTGTTTGTAAACTGCTCCTACAAACATCGATAATCTTTAGTTGTTTGTCGCTGCTACTTGTTCTTCTACGGACGGCCCACAGGGTAGAATTTATCTGTGCCAAACACTATGTAAACAAAGAATTCAACGGAATAATGTGGTTCCCTCGCTGATTTGGCTAGATTTGCCAAAAAATTTTATGTATAAATTATAAAATATAAACCTCCCGCCTCGCGAGAGTTTCCAAAACTTTGTGATGAGAATCTATTAATTTATTTTATGTGGCCTAAGGGTAGATTTTTGTGCTATTAGAGCTGATTTTCAAAGATTTTTCTGACATTGGGGTTACCGCCTCCAGCCCCAGCTCTAGCCCCAGAGCTTTTGCTCGTGCAATTTTGATAGGTAAAAAGGACACCTGTCTACATAGACAATAAGAGTAAAGATACATAGGAACAACCATATGAGAACAACCAATACTGATGAACTTGAAATGCAGCAATAATTAAACAAAGGAACATTATTGAATATGTAAGTCAAATACTAACTGGTAGCGTTGAAATGAAGCATGGAATAAGAATTAGAATTCCACTTTACTCTGGTTATCAAGAGGTATCACAGGGGGTCCAGTAATGTCAGTGAAGACTACTGTACATTTGGTTTCTTGGCTCCGTGGTTCTTGGTTCCTTCGTTCCTTGGTTCGTCATGAAAATAACAGCTGTGTAATTTGATACCGATTACATCAGTGTGCGATCGGCCTGCTATTGTTACAGTATAATATAGTATAGTAGGGCTGTTTTCTTTCTCTTTCTTACCGTTACAAGTTACCGTTACGAGGCGCAGGATTTGAAAAGCCCGCGATTTCAAACGGCAGCCAATGAGAGAAGAGCTCTCACATGACAAATGAAACAACAGCAGGTCAACCGCACACAAGGATGATGTAATCGGTATCAAATTACACGTCTACATAGTGCCATACAAATTTCCAGCTTTGCTTGATGCAGCCGTGTTGTTTGACCGTAAAGAGAAGAGTTTCTAATGGATAACCTAATGGTTGACAAGGTTAAATTTTATACAAAGGTTGTCTTCATTATTTTCAAGTCAAAGGAGACAGCTATCAACCTATTAGTGAACAACGATCTCATCCAAAATCTTGTGGTGATAGAGGCTTTTCGGTGTCTGCACACAAGCTTTGGAAGTCTTTTTCATCAGAAGTTGGAAAATATGAAACTGTATGTCTCTTTGAAAGATGTATTGAAATACATCATTTAGAACTTGCTTTCATTAAGTCATAAATATCGTAAATAATCAAATTCTTACGTAAGGCGAAAAATTTAACCACCTACAAGCTACTTAAGTGATAAACAAATACATGTGCAAATTAATTGTGTCAATTGTGAGAATAGAAGAAATCACGTGCTCATTGCCTTTCACTTCCTAACTTGCGTACCCCCGAAAAGCAATCAGGCATCAGTGTTGAGTCCATCTTATTCTCTCCCTGGAATGGAATGAATGTTGAAAAGTACGAATTAATCAAACTCATGAAGGTGGTACCGAAATGTATTCGAAAAGGGAACTTGGCAAAAACGTCCTCGAGTTCGACAGCCATTCCAGTCTACCAACTTTGCTGCGGGTTCCTACTGACAGCTTTTGCTAAGATGTATCTAGTTTAGATAATACAACGCAGTATCTCAAAACAGACATACGTACGTAAAACAGACGAATGGATAATTTACGGATAATTGTTACTGAGCCTACGCACCTGAGTGTAATTCATCTGCATTATTAAAGAATATCTCCTAGAAGAAAGATATTTAGAGTTTTATTATTGGTGCAATCTATATATCGTACAGTGGAAATTCAATTGGAATTTCTCCCACTCGGGCATATTCTCGGGGTACTCAGGTATATTTAAGATAGGGGTGCTCAGGCTAGGATACAACGCATCAACCCAAAAAGATAATTTCTAGCATGAAAATAAACCCACAAAACTAATTTTCTGACCCCATATACCCAAAAGTATTGAAATCAGTGTCTGACATCTGTAAAAAAAGGTGCACTAACTGATTAGATTTCTCCGTATTGTATTTGGATATTCGAGTTTTTCTATTTTAAAAATGTTACTTGATTTTTAATTCGTCTTTGAATTATATTTTTTCCCAATTTTTAATCTTCCCCATATTTGAGACCTAAAAGAGAAAGCCAGAATTTTCAGGAACCCAAAAAAATAATTGTACAAAGCATTCACCCAAAAGATAACCCTTGTCCAAATTTTAGACCCAAAAAAGTAACCTGAGCATCCCTATCTTTACTAGCGGCTGGGGGGGGGGAAATGCTGTAAGGTGAGAACTAAAATCCCTGAGCGCATGGTACATGACTTGTGGATGGACAGGGGTCTGGCCCGGTTTTCAGGAAGCTACCCCCTTCTAATTACTGAAATTGGCCTTGGTACCCACTTTTATGACGAATTTTGGCAGAAGACTGCCCAATTTAACCATTTTCTGCGAATTTTAGCGACACACCATCCATGTTTATGGACAATCTACCGAAAACGAACCCATTTTTAGAGAATTTTGGGTCCAAAAACCCACCCATATCCAGAAGATGTTATGTATCCCTCCGGGCTAAAATCATTGTAATGGCACTTGGATTTTTCACTCTGGGACTGGGATTTCATGAACTGAATACCAAAATCAAGCACGATTGGGGCACGATTCGATCAGCGACTTTTTCCAAATCTTAGAACGGTGAGTATTCTCCCTGCATCAGGTTTTTGTTCCTCGCTGATTATTTTCGATTTTTTGAAGTGTTTAAAAACTAAACCAAGCAAATTTTGTCACAAAATACAACTGCTGCGGTATCTTGTGCAGAATCCTGTTTCCCTCTGGGTCTTACTGAAAAGGGCCACTCCGTTCTGAAATTATGAGGGATTTTATCGACAAAGCCTCTTGAAAAAACATTAAAAGCAGGCCTAAAATCATGACCTAATTTACATTGCATGTCCGCCTTTCAACAATGACTTCAACACGGTTTAGCACGTGTTATCCTCTTGAGCGAATGAAATGGTACGGAATAATGCACTAATGCACGGAATAATGCTCCCAATAGCACTTGCTAAAGCATGTAAAAGTCATTGCTGTAAGGCAGACAATAGGGCAACAAGGATTCTTGAAGAAATCATTTGTAATTCCAAAATAGAGTGACCGATTTCCCCATTTCAGTCAGGTAAATTTCAAAATAGATTTGAACAGGTCAATCATTCAATATCATATTTGCCAATACTATCGTCTTGATATCCAGGAAGCAGTGGCTTTTCAAACTGGGATTTTTTTAAAGATTTACCTGATAAGAATTACATATTCATGTGGTCATGCTAATCCATAGATTCTAGCGAGGAGTATAACGCGTGTTAGCATGTGTTATCCTCTTTGGAGGATGAAATCACCCAGAATGATGTTGTTATGCTCGTAGGGATTACACTTTCATCTTACCAAAGGGGCGACACATGCTACACGTTTTTCAGAAGAAACTTGGATCAGGCCGTAGTTTCTTAAAATTCAACATGAAAATTTCCGCTTTAGGCAGTACTAAAATTTTCTGAATTTGTTTTCTGTTTTTCAAATGCACGAATAATCATATAGTCTTTAATATTTCTGGAGATGTGTTTCTTGAAATTTCTTTTTCAGTTCTTTTTAGTTCAAGTCAGAAATGAAAAGTTTGCAACTGAATGAATTGTGTGATATGCAAACAAAAATTAAACCCGACAGAGAGAATGCCTTTCTTCTAAGAAAATTAAGGAAGTAGAAAATGAAATAGCTATGAGACATATATCTCTTTGTCCATAAAGAATCTGTAGCCTGTAGCCCTTTTAACTTACCGTTTCATCTTCTCCTTCGATTTCTGAAGGCAATCCGGCATCTTCTGGCGTCTGGAAAATATATGAAATTGAAATTAAGGAAAGCTGCTCTTTAGCTTCAACATTTTATCTGATGGGGCTTACTATTTAAGTTTATGAAGAGATGATTGATGGGGGCAGGAAGAGGGGGTCAGATCCTTTTAGATTTTTTAAAAAGCTGTCCTCATATATATTTTTGGTGCACAATTGTTTAATTAGTTGGTATTCTTCTAGCTCAGAATGCTATCATTTCCAATAATCGAGTTGTAGCTAATACAAACATCAACATGTTCCCTCAAAACCAGGGGGCATGCTTGGGCCTGGCGGCCCAAAGTTCACTAACTTTTTTAATTTGTGGGTAAGGTCCTGTGTCTAGCCACACGGCCATGCATCATCTATCAACAGCAAGTGCTCCCCCATTGGCATTTGATAAAGAACCGATGCAGTTTGCTGTAAATTATATAACTTTGAACTAGTGATCCAGCACCAAGCCTTAGCCTACGAGTAGACCCATTATTCATTTGGATAATGGGTCTACTCGTAGGTAAATAAGCTTCCACAGGACACACTTGCTGCTTGCAATCGAATATAAAATGTAATTCTACATTACCTTATGTATGTATGTATGTATGTATGTATTTGCACGACCATACTTGTGGGGACGCCAATGACCATACACATTCACACTGTGGGGACGTGAGTAATTGTGGGGACATACATTCCGTCCCCAGAACGTTTTCAAGCTAAAACAGCTTAAAACTACAGTTTATAGTATGGTACCTCTTGCAAGGTTGGAGCAAAAATGTCCCCACAGTGCAAGTGTAAGAAATGTAGGCATGAGGTTGTGGGGACGTGTGTATTGTCATGTTAGATTCAAAACCCATTACTTCCGGGGACAATATACACATTGAGTTTTTTAGACTGTTTACTTTTTGGGCCTAAATGCAACTTTTTCTTTTCTTTGTTTACGCTTGCCAACAACATCAACATAAAGATAATATTTTATAAATTTGGCGCTTTCATTCAAAATTTGGGGAATGTATTTCCATCCATTTATCATCGCTTTAGAAGACCTAAAAACTTGAAGTTTATGAAACAACGAAAGAAAATTTTATCGTAAAAGGCGAGGTGCGTGGTAGGTCCACATACTTCACATTTTACAGAAGGATGTATGAACCTTCGGTTGATATTTTTAGATTCTTTCTCCCACTCGCGTTGTTAGCTTACTTTTTCGGTGATATCCAGCTAGATAACTATTTTTTGTTCAAAGGAGATATTGTTTGTTCTTTTCTAGGCACTTTCGCTGAGGTTTTAAGGCTGTCTACTTTTTGGGCCTAAACTAAACACAATTTTCCCTTCCTTTGTTTACCCTTGTGGACAATATTTATGTAAACGTGATATCGTTTAGATTTGGCTGTTTATTTCTGAATTCGGGAAATGCAGTTATACTCTTTGAACACTGCTCTCTATGATAACACAAACCAAGAACGAAACTGCTACACATTCAACTATGAATTTTAAAGTCTGCTTTTCCTCAACTTGTAGCTCATGAAGGAGCTTTCTGCACAAAATAACATGTTCTCTGCAATGTTGTTCTGTGTAATTGAAGCCAATTCCCTCATCCTGTAATATCATCTTCCTTAAATTCACTTTTAGGACCTTACAAAACAATATGACAAGTTTGCTGCTTAGTTACAACAAATATCTGAAGTATGGCCAGTCAGCCCATGAGACCAAGCACAGATGTCTCTTCCCCAAGGCAATCTCTACAAACATGATGCAATATTGGCAAGGTGGCAATGCAGTTGATGAAAATATGATGCTGAAAATACTCTTGAACAAGCTTGAACTATTGCAAAATCAGAGATGTTAGACTTATTCTTGATTCAACATCTATTCAGGAGCTAATTTTTCTCAAAGGGACAGTGTTGTCATAAGTGCACATACATTTTTTATATAAGAAACTAAGAAGTCGACCCAATGCTAAAGTTACTTGAAATTATCACAGGCCCATCGGAAGCAAAGGCTGGGGGGGGGGCTTCAGCCCCCAAATAATGTACTAAAGTTTGTTCACTTTTGCACATCAAAAAGGTTGTGAAAGCCAAACTCTTGAAAATGAAGATTCAAACTTATCTATATTTTTAGGATGTTAACAGAATTTATCAAGCTGTCACTTTGATATTATGCAGTTCAAAAATAATCTATATCCTGGTGAAATTGAAGTCCTATATTCAAAATTTTCCTGAAAAGAATTTCATTCCAATGGGCCTGTATCAGATTTTGAGTTATTAAAGTTTCTTTACAAATTTCCAATTTCTAATGCTGACATTCATTGAATTATTGCACACAACATGCATTTGTAATTGATGGCTCAAGCTTTGAACTGCAATAGTTGACACTGCAAAATGGTGCTGGAAAGGGGTATTTTATGAAGATGCATAGCATTTTTGATAAAATTCACAATTTTTTAACCAAAAAATGAGTGCAAAATATAATGGTAAAATACAAATAACAACCATTGCAGTGTCAGCTATCAACCTATGATCAATGTATCAAAATTGGTATCAAACCCAAGAATCAGATGGGTATCCTCAGCTCAGATATTTTATGAAGACTGCTCTCTTCCATTGATTTTCAAGAATCAAAGAAAATTTGTGAACAGATATCTATTGCTAAATATTGGAAAAAGTCTGTGAAAATCACTCATATGGTGCAAAACTAACACTGTTTTCTTGTCCAAAAGTTTGAAAGAAACTTGATTAAGTATGTGAGTGAGAAAAACCTCACCTCATAATCAAGAACTCACTACATTAGAAGAAATGTTGAAACTTCAATGTCCATGTTCACAAGATTGCTGATACTGATATGGCATAAATTGTAGACCAAACACAAGAAAAACTGTACAGTAGCCTTGGATAAAACCATAAAATTTTTTATCTGGCATTTACAAGAAACATATCTGTAGCAGTGTTAGAGACCACATTGATAAACAAATTAAGAAGCCTTAGTCTTAAATTGTGAAAATGTTCATGTTGAATGAAGAAACTTGTACCTACATGTACTGTATTTTTCATAAGAAACTGCTTATAAGAAACTCAGACTCTCAGGTCCCAAAAAATTAAGAAACTCCAGCATGTTTTTCTTTATTCTTACTTGTTTCCTGTATCGTGTATAGATCTGATAATAGTGCAGGAAACTTTCAATTCTGGTCCAAATTTTTATCAGTTTCTTATAAAAAATACATGTACTATGGTCTGATCAAAGTTTCTTCACAGTGACCCCAGAAAATTGAATACACCCTCCCCTCCCCCCAAAATGATAAAGCCATGTAGCCTCCTTTGTGATTGCAAAGCTATGATGTAGTGCCTTTAATCAGAAGTCGGAAGCGAGGAGCGCGAACTGAATCGGTCGGTGATTAAAGGCATCATAGCTTTGCAATCGCAAAGGAGGCTACAGGGCTTTATCATTATGGAGTGGGGGGGGGGATTATTCAATTTCCTGGGGTCCCTGTGGTTTCTTATAAAAAATGTGTAATAAACCAAATGGAGTGAACCATATTCGAGCATTTTTTGCTGTTCATATCAACATCTAACTTGGCTTGATAATGGGCTATGCTTGAAACGTCATGCTTATTGCTTTTCACAAGAAGGACTCATATTTTATTCAATTTACTTGTTTATCTTTGTACAATTGCACTGCACGCAACAAGAAGAGCTTCAGCAGATATGAAACACATCACAAACAGCAACTGGTCAATTTGATCAGTACAAGACAGCAAAGAGCATCTTTCACCTTGTCTTGGGAAATGGCAGCTCAAACTGAAATAGCCACTGAATGCGAGCAATTCCCAGTTGTTAAAAGAACATTTGTTTGTTTATGAAGCATGAAAAGTTCTAATGTCCCATTTGTTTCTTTTGAACTTTTATTTAGGTTGCATTTTCCCAGATATGTTTATGATCGTTTTCAAGCTGGTTGAAATTAATTAATCTCCTATTTTTGACAAATTTGGAGGGGTTCCTTATCTGCCTGATATGAATGTTAATAAAAATTCAAAAAATAATTGGGATGTAGGCTGGATATCTAGCTACCAAAAAAGTCTTCTTCATGCTCAAGCAAGAGTTTCACTACAAGGTGAATATTCTTGTTTTAAATGAGAAGTCCTCCTACTGTTTGTTATTGTAAAATAATTTCCTGTCTTCCCAGCATTGGCCAACAACCAAACCAACTTGCTTGCTTGATAATTATTCAACATCCAAAAATGGTTGCAATGCAGTGTCCTTCATAGCATTAGTCACATATCCACCCAGAGACTCCACAATATTTGATCTTCTTACATAAAAAAAAAACTGAGAAAGCTGTAGCTCGGTTTGGTCAGCCCATCATTCTGCAGCTAGCCATTCTGCACCACAAAACGAAGTCAACAAAACTTGTTTTTCCATGCTCGAAGGCACCACTCATCAAAACCCAATGATCTTCCTCTAATTATTTGAAAAATGTCAATTCCCAATAACAGAGTCCTGCAAACAGCAAATGTCTTATGTCTCAGCTTGTCTCGTGATTCTTGCAAAACTATTTTGCACTGCTTTTCGCGCCTGTTTTCGTTTGGCCTAAAAATTTAGGCCCATGATTTGCAATTGTTTGTGAAAAGCTACCCAAAATAACCAAGCACTGCAGGTTTCACAGGAGCCAATTCTGTAAACATCCCTTTTCTACAGTTACACTTTATGCAAAGCATGCATTTGAAATGTTCTCCTGCTTCATTTTCAGTCATAAATGCACCAATGTTCCATCACTACTTTCTCCACAGCTTCAGAAAAGTTGAAACAAGAAAAGCGCCCAGTCACTCACGGCGGTAAACTCTCTACTCATTACATAAGTCTCATTTAAATTTCCTCTCGGAGAACACCAGATTTTACATGTAGGTATTGTCATCAGCAGGTTGATATGCGTCATTTTCTACAGGTGAGTATTAATTTCTATTTCAGCGTCTCTGTTTGGGCTGACCATAATCAACAAGTAAAACTAAACACAACGGAATACTGCAACAGCGCGAAAAATGAAATACGCGGGAATACTGCAAAATACGGCGACATAATTTTAAATTCGTTAATCTTTTGGCGTAGATGAATAATATTGGATCGAAATTATTCAATTAGAGCATTTGAGGGGTGAAAATTTGAAACTTTTGTTTTTCCGTATTTTGAGTGATGATTTTAGACCTTTCATAAAAGGGTTTTCATAGAAGTAATACATCATTCGAAAGCTCTATTGGTGTAGATGATTCTTTCTGTGAAGATCAGCGACAATGGAGGGTTTCTCAAAGCAGCGTACAGACTTAACAAGCCAGTAAAGTGTATGAAATCAAGAAGTCACCGGAAGAAGGCTACAAGTCAAGCATTGACAAGTCTTTATGGAAATAATATGAGCAGGTTTGTTGAGTTTCTTATCTTGCATGCCTTACTTTTTCGAACGGATCTCTGACGGCCTAAGCCTAAGGTAGCTAAACTACTAGTCTAGCCTGGGCCTAAATTGAGAGAGTCCACCGTAGCGCGAGCCGGTAAATCTGAGGCGCCGGTATATCTGAGGTTTGCTGGTAAATATGAGGTCGGCAAGATCAAATGTATTCTTCTTAGGCGACAAGTAGTCATAATCTATTGTGAATTAGACAAAGGTGAGACACAAGGTCTGGTTTCAAAGGAAACAATAGGTTTTTCCGGGGGTTGGGTCAACGGTCTGAGGATTTCTGCCGCATATAATCTTTTCTTTCTGACAGCGTTTGGGAAAGCAAACGCTAGGATTTAACTTTGAAGGGTAGGGGTTAGGATTTTTGCTGCGTAAGGAAATCAGCGAGAAGAATCCAATTTCATTTGGTTTCCTTTGGTATGGATTTGCTACATCTAAAAGTTATCAGTCGAAAGTAAACTGTCTTATTGCTCAAATACTTCGTTCCATTGCAATACCGTTTTGTATCTGGGTTGATGAAGATTATGATTTCGAGCGCTGTTTTTCTTCCTTTCTGCGGTATATTTTTGTGTGATTCTCTTCAGAAGTTTTTAAGCATTAGGGAAAATACTGAAAGTTTAATAAGATTATCGGAGTTATAAGTTCCTAAGGTTCTTACAGATTCTTAGGAGTTTCCAGAATCTCTTACAGGTTTTTATAATAATCTTATTGTGCACTTTCCCATGCCTTCTCTGCCTTCTCCTGAACCTTTCAAAACAAAATTTTTGAAGCCTTTCCGATGTTTAAACATCACTCAGACAAGTACCTTTCAATTTTTGTTAGTACGATACAGGAAACAAGTCAAAATGTGATAAACGGAGTTTCTCAAGTTTTTGGCAATCCTAGAGTTGAGTTTTATATACACGTATTTTTTACAAAAGAAACTAAGAATTTGGCCCAGTACTGAAAGTTTCTTAAAATTATCATATTTTCAGTACTCAGAGTTTCTTACGAGTTTCTCAGAGGTTTCATAACGATATTCATGTTCACTACCTGTGCCCGCGTGAACATTTCAAAATAAGGTCTTTCTGATGTTTAGACATTACTCAAGTACCTTACGAGTAATATGATACAGGAAACAAGTGAAAGTAAAGTAAGAATATTTCAAGGATTTCCTTTATCAAAGTAAATAGTTTCTTAACTTACATTTTCCCAGTACTGGAGTTTGTTAATCTTTAGCCGATATGAGAGTTGAGTTTTCTTATGGGCAGTTTCTTATAAAAATACGTGTAAGCAGTTTCTTATCAAAATATATGTTGGCCTAATGTTCCTTACTTTGCAGAATGCAATAAAATCTATTGTAAGTACGTACATATATTACCATAAGAAACTAAGAATTTGGGCTAGTACTGAAACTTTCTTAAGGTTATCAGATTTGGAGTACTCAGAGTTTCTTGCGAGTTTCTTAGAGGTTCCATGACAATCTTCATGCTCACTACTGTCCCTCATTTCCTAGTATCAAGCCTTTCCAAGCCTTTCCAATCTTTAGATATTACTAAGTACCTCACAAGTAAAATAATACAGGAAACAAGCGGAGAAAAGTAAAAATAGTGTAATAAAGTTTCCTAGTGCTGGAATTTCTTAATTTTTTGGCGATCCGAGAGTTGAGTTTCCTTTGGGCAGTTGCTTATAAACAAATGCGTGTACTCTGAATTCTCAAAGGTAATTTTCAATCCTTCATCTATAGCGATGATATTTGCTTGAAAATTTTGAAAGAAAATTAGATCTGGTTTTATAACAAACTTTTAATTTTACAAGCGTACATAGGCACTCTTGAGTTTCGCTCTCCAAAATCACGTTTGGAAAAATTCCTTTTAGACCTGCTGGGCCTATAGTTACAGATCTAGAAAATCTGAAAAATCCTTTCATTCGTAACATGTTTTTCCATACATTTCTACCTAGCATCCAAAGGTTTATCGAATGAGTGAAATACCCCTATTTTTATAAAAAAACACCTACAAGAAACTCACTCAGGTCACCTACCTACAAAATAAGCAACTCCGGTGCTGGGAAAAAATAACTAGTTATTTTTTATTTTGATAAAGGAAATCCCCTGTTCACTTCGGATTATACTTGAGTTAAGGCCGGGTCTAATAAAAATCCGAGAACACCTCTTCATGACCGGCCTCTAATAGTGTTCAAATATTAGAAATTCCAAACTTTAAAATTTTTATCCACAACAAGGACTACCAGCACGAAAACATGTAGCTGTATCTCAATATAGAATCAAAATTCAGTACGATATTGATGCGATCAGTCAAACAACAAAAGATGAGCAAAAAGATTCGCATGTTCATCATATGCATAACAAATATTGTTGTTACATTTCTATCAATTACTCTCATTAAAAAAGAAAACTTTCCTAATCATACGATTACTAGTAAACGTACATCAAATTGGCTAAAGTGTAGAATTAAAGGATTCTAAAATGCGATCAAGCGTATCTTATCAGCTCTTAGTAAATAGAAAGTTTGCTAATTATAAGATTACTGGTAAACTTACATCAATTCTACTTAAGTGTCAAATTAACAGGAATCTCATCTAATCAGGAATCTAATCGGGAGTCTACGGAATTTACGACTGTAATACGCGTATAAGAAACTCAGCTCTCAGATTACGAAAGTATTAAGAAACTCCAGCCTTAAGTACACAAAAATTATAACTTACGAAGCTGTTTTGTTGCCAAAAAATCCTTGGGCATATTATTACTTTCTTTTCGCCTTTTTCCTGTATCATATTACTGGGACAGTGGATGGTACTTGATTAATGGCTAAACGCTGCAAAGGCTTGAAAAACCCCTGTTTTGAAATGTTTGCAAGGGCGCAGGTAGCTAACATGAAAATTGTTATGGAGCCTTTATGAAACTCGTAAGAAACTCTGAGTACTCCAAATCTGATAATTTCAAGAGGCTGACATTCTTAGTTTCATATAAGAGAGAGGCGTATTCTGCAAACACATACTTCTTTAAAAAGTATATCCTTACGTGACATCCCTCATATATATTTCTTTAATACTCGAGGTTTCTTGAGGAGCTTTCCTAGAAGTTTCTTTCTTATCCGGTAGAGAGTTTCTTATTGCAATTAAGACAAGTGCGTAGTCCCTGATAAGTTCTCTAAGCGTTACTCTAAACGATGGCAAACAACGATACAGCAATGCATGTCAAACTATTCAATTGCAAAGAATTTATCTAAGAGCGTAGCAGAAAGAACTATGAGTCTCGAAACATTCTTGCTGTTAACACGCAGCCATCCATCAAACTTTTCCTGTATGAATGCCCTGATAATATCACGTGCTTTGTCAAAGTTTTCAAAGGAATATTTGGACACTTTTGTGATACTCTCATTTGTTTGATTTTGGCAGTATGACGCGTAAGTGTTGATAATGGGCATTTTTTGTACCTGGACATCAACATCTATCATTGCCTCATGCAAAGTCTTGTCTTCAAAAGATTTATTCAAAAAAATTTTAAGTAGTTTTTCATTGACAGTTTTGTGAGGACGATTCGCATCTGAAATTTGACATAACAGCTTTTTCCAAGAGCTTTCGTCAAGATCAATCTTGCCCTTTTTTTCTATGCAATTGCCCTTATCACCTTCGTCTAATGGTCGCTTTCGTTTCCTGTGCATTTTCTTATGACTAACATTCACTCTTTTCAAGCAATTCTTGCACAACCATTCCCCACTTTCATAGTCACCGCTTTCACATAACTCATGGTACCATCTTTTGCAACTAGGGCATTCAACCATGTAGCCCCTCTCTTGCATATTGCAATGACAGTATAAATCCAATTCAATAACAAACTTTGGTTGAACTGACTTCTTTGGTGAAGGATTGAAACTTACCCCAGCAAAAATGTCTTTTTCCATGCATTCAAGCAGTATTTTTTGCAACAATTTAAATTGGAAAACAACTTTCTTAGGATCTAATCCCCTGCATAAACAGACTGCCGAAAAAATTGATGCAACCCCTGTATCAGCATCTTTCCCCATTTGCTGAGTGGTTGCAATTTCTATGACAAGTTTTGGTAGCAACACATTTCCTGATAAGGCTAGAGCATGTGCTGGTAGAGAGTCGTCGTACACAATTTCTTTTGGATCTTCAGCATTAAAATGAAGCCACTGAGCTGTATCATAAAGAGTCAGCTTATCCTTTTCAGAACATACATTTGATAAAGTAAGCCAAGTGCTATCATTTTGTTGAAGAATCTGAATGAATGGCTTTCCATCACCTACAAAAGCGTTTGCATTACGTTGCTTGCTTTGCTTTGCATTGCTTGCTTCAACCTACGATCTTATTTTCAGACTTTAGGATTGACATCGCTGCATTGACAATTGCTACGGATAAAGGCTGTTCCTGCTCAATAATAGACCTCTGCTCTGCCGTTAACAAATTGGTAGCTTCATGGCTAGAAACATCAGTTGCTTGGCTAACAGGACCAGGACTAAGAACAGTTTCAGGGTTAGAAACATCAGTTCCTTGGCTAACAGGACCAGGACTAAGAACAGTTTCAGGGCTAGAAACATCAGTTGCTTGGCTAACAGGACCAGGACTAAGAACAGTTTCAGGGCTAGAAACATCAGTTGCTTGGCTAACAGGACCAGGACTAAGAGCAGTTTCAGGGTTAGAAACATCAGTTTCTTGGCTAACAGGAGCAGGACTAACAACAGTTTCAGGGATAGAAATATCAGTTGCTTGGCTAGCATTGCTTTCAGTTTCCTCTCTTACTTCTACTATATGACTTTCGTTGGGCAGATTTATGTGCAAGCAAGAGAGACTCCCAAAACCTCCAAATTCCCTTCAATATTCGTCCGTATGAGCCTTCTTTACTCATTCTAAAACTGCCTGCTTTATGAATGTTTATGATTAGCAAAAGAAAGCAGTCTAATGATACCTGTGGCAAAGTGGTGAACAAAGGCCTAAGGTAATGAAAAACCCAACTTTGTGACTCTGTCCATGCTTGCCAAGGACTGATGTTTAGAAGAATCAACAACAGCAAGAAATGATCAAATTACTACGAAATTAGCATCAGGTAAGTTTTTTCTATCAAACTTAGAATGCCAAGCCTCCCAAGCTTCCTTTTTGGCGATGTTTAGGCGGTAATTTTCAAATTTGAAGCCTTATATGCGGCCTTGTTTACACCTTTCTACGCATAGAAATGCCCTTGTGATCGTAGCGTATCAAAAGTGTTAGGGTAAAGGCGTTTACACAGTGCCAGATCACCAGCGCTCCGCTTTCCTAGGCGTATAAAAAACGATACGGCTAACCGTATCAAAACTGTGATGGATGCACTTTGCATGTGCACAGGAAGCCCAGGCGGTTGGTTGAACGATAATAAGTTTAAAACTTCAAAATAGTTGATTGTAATACCTTTGTGTCTTATCTGTTGCACTTCTCTACGGCTGCATTGTGTTTCCTTTGTTAACTTCTGTACTGCGTAATCGTTCGAATACGAGAATTCGGTGTGAAGTAACACTATGCCTTCCTATATAAAGTTACAAGGAGTGAAACTCTTCTTCAAGCCAAATTCAATAAACTGCTTTAACTTTGCTCCCACTTCCTTCATCCAGAGACTAAATTCGTAAGGCAACATATCAAAATGTTCCTCAATCATCAAACTATGCTTTCTAATCCTTTGTTTCTTCGCCTGCAACGTTTGAAATGCAGAAATCTGCCACTTTTTTAATGCAAGTCTAGTCAAATTCACATTCTCCACAGGCTCACGCCATCGAATGGTAACAGAGCGATCAAATTTTGAGTGTCTTTGTCAGACAGCGTCACATTGCTTTTTTTTTTTTTTTTTTTTTTTTTTTTTTGTATGCTCATAATATTTACAATATATCTAAACTACAAATACAACCTACATACACACAATCACATACGATTACACAACGATGCCACAGGGAGCATGGAATTTCACAACAACCCTGCGGCCATTTAAAATTAACTCAAAGTTTGTCCCAAAATAGACGCCAGGCCAGACATTCAGGAAAATTTCGATGAATATCGAGATATGCATGAGTAATAGTGATTGTCGGAGGAGAAAGCCTTACCTGTTACTATTTTGGAACAGACTTTGACAACAAATATAAAAGAAACAAATAACAAGACTATAAAAGAAAAATCACGTAATGAAAAATAAGGGAAACTGTTTGCGAGAGGAAACAATTGCAGCGATTTATCGGAAACGTTCTGATGCATGAATGTATTTCAGAGTTGCCTTGATGACTTCTGTATTCGAGACAATTGGCAGCCTTTCATCGCCATACAACAAAACTCTAAGCATAATTTTGTTAGAAAGGTTTGACAGGCCATGTTGGTGCAATATTGCATTGACACTGTTGAGAAGATCACGTCTGCAAACAACATACAAGTGACAGAACAGCAAATAATGTTCCGTATCCTCAATGCCATCGTTTATTGAGCACATTGGATCTATTGTATCCTTAAAATTGTGCCTGAACTTGTGGAGATTTAGTTTGCTAAGACCCACACGTAACTGTGTAAGAATTGCTAAACCTTTTGGATCGTGAATACTGAAAACCGATTTTACAGGGGGACGAATGAGAGATGATAATTTGTTCTTGAATGCACTTACTGTGGGTAATGATCTGATTTCAGGATCAAGCATGTTCCACTCAGATAGACAATGAGGATAAAAACTTGCACCATAACTGACTGTTCTTGCACAGATTCGCCCAACTACGTTGCGTTTGCGAAAAGGGTAAGACGATTCTAGCAAAGGTGGAATTGGCACTCTTGTATAATCTGGTGTTAGGTTGTTAACAAACTTATAAAAAAGAACAAGACGCCTACTCCATCGACGGAGGTTGAGCGATTCCCACCCAAGTTCATCGTAGAGTTTCTCACGTGATGTGCCTTTCCATGCTCCACTTACCGCTAACGCAGCGGAGTATTGAACGGATTCAAGCTTTTCCATGTGATTATTCAATGTTATAAGTTGACTGAAATCGCAAGTCTTATGTGGAACGTGATATATAACATCGCCATAATCCAGATGTGGTCGAACGTATAGTTTGTACAATTCTATGAGAGTTTGCCGGGGCAGGTACTTGGAGAGAAAGCGTAGCATTCCGATTGCCTTTCTGGATTTGGTAATGGCTGCCTGGATATGACTAGAGAAAGATAATTTTGTGTCGAGAACAAGCCCTAGGTGTTTGTGCTCACTAACGTTCATAACTGGGGTATCATTGAAAAGGATTACTGGATGGTCTACTGAGGTCCTTTTCCTTGAGAAGATGACTTCAACTGCTTGCTTAGTCGGATCAGGATTAAAGGACATTCGCCAATTGTGTGCCCATCGCGTAATGATATCTAGGTCATGGTTCATGTCGAGAGCAGCTCTATTTGGGTCGTGAACAACTGTGAAAAGTGATGTATCATCTGCAAAAAGCTTAACATTGCACCTCAGGTTATCTGTCAGATCATTTATGTATATTAAGAAGAATAGGGGACCTAAAATAGAGCCTTGAGGAACACCAGCTGCAATGTTTCCCCACTCTGACATTTTGCCATTTAAAACTGTACGTTGTTTGCGATCACTAAGAAAGCTTTTGATTAAAAGAAGCAGTTCACCTGATACACCACAACGACGAAGTTTGAAGATAAGACCTTCGTGCCACACTCTGTCAAATGCTTTGGATATATCTAGATACACTGAGCGAACATCGAGTGGAGGGTTACAATCAAAGGCTTCGAAGATGGTATGAACTATTGATAATAATTGGTTTATAGTAGAATCACCAGGGCGAAAACCCGACTGATTAGGGTTTAGTAGATTATTTAATGTCAAGTGTTCATAAAGGGTATCAAATATTAGCTTCTCCAGCATTTTCCCAAATATTGGAAGCAGGGATATCGGACGATAATTTGTTTTCAAGTTTTTGTCATTTTTTTTGTGAATTGGTACTACATGAGCTCGTTTCCAAATGTCGGGAAAGGTACCTTGCATCATGCATGCTTCAAAAATCAGTTTAAGAGGTGTTACAAGTGAACAATCACATAGCTTTATCATACGTATTGAAATTTCGTCCCATCCATGGGCCTTGTTGGGATTTAATGACCGAATGATCCGAAGTATCTTGTCCTCTGATATTTGGAAGCAATTCAACGGAGGAGCACACACTGGCACATCACGTGGGATTTCACTACCAGTATCCAGGGTTGTGCATTGGAGTATGAAATAGTCGTTAAATATTTGCGCCTTCGCTGTAAAGTCTAAGACAAATATGTCGTTTTCTAATAGGGGAGGAATTATTGGGATTTTGCTTTTATTTAGAACTTTATTAATTAAAGACCAATAGGACTTGATACCTGTTGTTGGACTAGAAAGTTTCCCCCCTATTTTTAAGAAATAGTTATTCTTGGCATCCTCAATAAGCTTTGAACCTTGAGATATCATGTTCTCAATAGCCTCTCGCCTGTCCTCTGGTTGACCATTTTTGATGAATGTGCTATATGCCTTATTCTTTTTACGAATGAAGTTTTTGATAGACTGTGTTATCCAAGGTGCCTGCCGTGGCCTTACTGTGATTGACTTGTTTGGAATGAAATTAGAAAAGATATTTAGAAGAACATCGTTAAGTAATTTCACTTTTAGGTTGGGGCAATCGATTTCTGACAATACTTCGCGCCATCGAAACAGTTCCATACTTTTCCTAATTGAACTGATGTCAGCTCGGTCGTAGAACCAAATTTTTCGACTGAATGGGGGTGGAGCTAAATTATCGATCGATACCTTGCCATGAATAATTTGATGGTGACATTGCTCATGCAAAGAAGGGTGAACACCAGATTCAATGAAAAGATTTGGCTGATCGGTGAAAGTTAAATCGATACAAGACTTGGATTCGCCCATGACGTGCGTTGGCTCAGAAATTAGTTGTTCGAGTCCAAGATCAGCTGTAAATGGTTCAAAAAGTCTGCCCGCATCATTTTCTAAGTCATTTTCCCACCATTGAGCAGAACGAGCATTGAAATCCCCGGTTATGATTACACAGTAAGGATTCTCGGCAGCCATCTTGGATACCATTAGGTCAAAATTATTCATGAAATCTTCAAGCTCTGCTTGATTTTGGCTAGGGCTTCTATAGAGAACAGCAAAGAAGTACTTTTTCCTTTTGATCTGAATTTCGCATACAATGCATTCTGAAAGAGTGTTGAGGTCATTTCGCTCCCTAGCTGGAAAAGATTCTTTGACATAGAGCCCAACCCCTCCCCGTTTTACGTTTTGAGGATGGTTACTTGTGTGAAAGGAATAGCCATCAAGAGCCAGCTTGGTTTCATCAACAGTGTTGTCAAGGTGAGTTTCAACGATACCTATTAAGTCATAATTGTATACTGAATTGTACGCCTCGATCAGAGAAACCCTGAGAAAATCGTGTGCACAAATACTGTTTAAGTTCCAGGAGCAAAAGTTAAAACTACCAAAAGGTGGACCCGGATTAGTCTCAATATCACCACTTAATAAGATTGTTCTATATACAGTCCATTGCGCATGGAGCATATGACACGTTACACAAATGGCGTTTATATATGCATAATTAATGACAACTGATTTTAGGAGTCTTCGTTTGTGAGGCTGATTGAGGACGAGGGGAAGCCTTCTAGTCAACTCGAATGAAATGTAAAACAAGACTTTAGTGAACGAATATAGTTGAGCGAATATGTGCAAAAAGTGGGATTTCGGGTAAAATGAGTGGATGGCCAATACCTGGAAAGTCATTGCAATGGGTAAAAGAGGGATTGAAATTAGAATAAATATGGAGCAAAAAAGATATAATTTTGATAGCAAAAGAATTGTCGAAAAAATTGAGGCTTTGTTATGTACCACCCATCTCTTTGTGATTAGGAGAGATCGGAACGTTCCAATTGCTGCCCGCCACTGACTTACATCAATTTGCATTTGGGAAGTTAAACCTTCTCAACCGTGCCGTGCAAAGATGTGCATCGTCGTCCGACAAAACACAGCGTTTCCTCTTCGCAAACAAGACAAACACATATGAAATAATTAACAAAAACAAACACAAAGTATAATAGCTATGCATGCGGGAATAACAAGCAAATGCTTACAACGCAAGTGACGAAATGGTATTTTTTTTAACTTGCTGTTTCAATACATGGACTGCGGGTCATTTTCTTTGTAATCACATAATAGGCAACAGAAGTAATGTGAATTCGATTGGGGGAAAAGGTCTATTTTGTTCAATTGAAAGTTCTCTCGGGACTGTTGTTGATTTGTCACGGGGAATGAAAATTTATATCAATAGGTGCAGTCAATTGTAATATGAGATAACCAATGTATTACTTCTGGTTTATTGAGGTCTCAAAAGGATTGGGAATTCCTATCAGCGAATGCAACTTTCAACGAGTTGGGTTGAATCGAAGGGTTCTTTTTCCTTACCTTTTCCTACTTTTTGAAATACTCTTGGGGATAACTTATCCTTGCAGCGGGAATTGTGAATTTCTATTGAATGATAAACATAAGATAAACATTTGCAATTAGCCTACTCAGGTAAATATAGAATCAAAACTAAGTTTATTATGGAACCCAAGAAATCTAAAATTGGGGATCAACCAAGAAAGTTCACGGAGCTAAGCCACATCACAGTAAGTCTTCCAGTTCTTCTTTAGAATTAAAAAACTCTAGCTTTCCTTTTTCAGTTTTGAGGCCTAAGCGACAGTTGATGTCCACGAAGGCAAAGTCGATTTTGTCAGTAGTCTTTGCTTTTTCACGAGCAGCAGCAAACAGCTTGGCCCTTCGAGGAGTCAAATCAAGTTGAATTGCGATGTCGTTCAGTTCTTTTCTAGCACGATATACTGCAACACGCTTCTCCCACGAATTAAACTTGACGATGACTGCCTGTTCACGCTCTTGATTTCCAGAGTTCGTTTTAACCTGGCCAATTCTATGAGCTCTGTCTATGCTACCTGCTGGCACTTTCACACTTAATTGGTCAAATACTTCCTTGACTTTGGTAAGACATTGAGCGGCTGTTTCTTTCTCCGAAAGAGGAATGCCATAAATACGGAGGCAGGATCGCCGACTGTATTGTTCCGCATCATCTACTCTCTTTTCGAGCTCTCTGAGATGCGCCTCGTACACTTCCATTCTCCCTTCGAGGATTTCAACTTTTTCAACCAGGGGTTTAGTCGCCAATTCAATTTCATTTTTGAAAGATTCCATAATCTTTTTCTCGAGATTTGATATGATATCAGATAAATCATCTTTTGCTTTGCATAGAATGTACGCAGTGCCCCCCTGTCAGGCCACAAAATGGAATGCTTCGGCTTTGGTTCATCAACTGAGAAACGGGAGGTCTCTGTGTGGAGCAAGGCAACAAAAACATTCTAAATTTGATCAGGACAGGTAAAAAATTTAATGAACACAGCCGGTCTCAGCAATACTTAATGCAATTAGAGTATTGGCTGATTTCGTAAAAGGCTGTAAATGGCTGATTTCCTGTCAGTGGAATTTTCCTTACATATAAAATTATATTGCTAAGTAGAGAAAATTAGACTTATTACCTGGACTCTCTTGTCAGAGTCCAGAAAAGTACAAAACCTTCATCCGGTCAAAATGTTCTTATACCAAAGCCTTCCTCCAGTTTTTTAAATACCGGGGCGTGGCTAGGTCATGGGTAGGGCATGCCAGTCTTTAGAGTTCGCAAATGAAAAAAGTGAAACACAAAATTATGGCCATTTCAGACATCATAGCCATTAATTTATAGACCTACTACCTGATTTTATGTTATCTTCAGTTCCTTTTTCATAAAGAAGTGCAATACAGGACTCAGGTAGTAAGTCTAATTGCATTAGACAAAACTTAAACTCTTGTTCTTTACATTAAAGATCGTTTTGGCATCAGCCATGCAGCATACCATGAGCTAGCAATGATGTGCAAATGATGGCTGATTTTATGTTATCTTCAGTACCTTTTTCATAAAGAAGTGCAATACAGGACTCATGTAGTAAGTCTAATTGCATTAGACAAAACTTAAACTCTTGTTCTTTACATTAAAGATCGTTTTGGCATCAGCCATGCAGCATATCATGAGCTAGCAATGATGTGCAATAAATTACCACGCAGACATTGGCTACAGTCTAGCATTAACCAGTTAAATAACTGTTACAAAATCAGACCTGTGCCTGGTGATTTGATTGACTTTCAAAAATCTAAAAGCCATTTATTAGATATAATCTTGAAGCGTCATGCTGCAGGGAAGTTCCCAATTCCTGAGAAAATCAGAATTAAGTTATCTGGCGATGGGACATGGCTTGGAAAAAGAATTCATGTGGTCAATGTTACCTTTACTCTTCCCGACTTTCCAGATGCAGCCAGTGCACATGGAGATAATTTGATAGCCATATTTTGAGCTTCAGAGAGTTATGATGAAGTTTAGAAATCATTAATAGATATTTTAGAAGAAGCAAAGATGCTCCAGACTTCCCCTTTTCAGGTAGAACTGTGCCCCTTGAACATTGCCTTGGTGGTGATTTGAAATTCCTAAACATGGTGTCTGGAATTGACTCTTGTTCCTCAAAGTTTTCATGCTTATGGTGCAAATGCCCATCTGAAGAACCTTACAACACTGCCTTGAAATGGTCAATGATAGACACGATGCAAGGAGCAAGGACCGTCCAAGAGATTACAAGCATGGCAGCAATAAAATCTAAGGCAAATAAGTTCAACTGCAGCAATCCCCCTTTATTCAATTTTATCCCAATCACAAGAGTGTGTTAAAAAGATTTAGTATTATTGTTTCATGTTAACCTTTATTACCACATTTTGATATTTGATACCTATCACCTGAATTTAGCATATACGTATAACGTTAGTATTGATAGTCTTGAAGGACTGGGACATTGAACGGAGTAGAGGGAATACGTCACTTGTTGACAGTGGACGAGTAGGGAACCGACACTTGTATAGTGCACAAAGTATGCTTGCATAGCAGATAGTTATTTGGAACTCGAATAAAGACTCTTTTGGACTGGATTTTACTGTACTCAAGATTATATATTCAGCTTACTCACATTAGTCATACATTTTATTAAAGTACTCATATATTCATAGTCTCAGTTAATCGTATAATCGAATATTTGGTTCTGCTGTACTTGGAATCAGTTTCTTGGGATTGCCTTAGATCATCCAGTTTACATTGGTGACAGGAGCGGGATACATCGATTCATCATTTTTGGACAGAGCCAAATAAAGAAAATGTGAAGAAGGCGAAACACAAAGAGATAAACAACCCAGGACTTTGACAAGAGTTTCCTAGCTGCAACTGCCACTGCTAGTAATAATTAAGCCAAGTTTGTTTCAAATCCAAATAGGTTTTATGGGAGGATAGGAGAAGATTTCGAGCAATGGTTGAGAGAGTTTGAGCTCAAGATTACTGTTACTGTACTGAAGATTATATATTCAGCTTACTCACATTAGTCATACATTTTATTAAAGTACTCATATATTCATAGTCTCAGTTAATCGTATAATCGAATATTTGGTTCTGCTGTACTTGGAATCAGTTCCTTGGAATTGCCATAGACCATCCAGTTTACATTGGAGACAGGAGCGGGATACATTGATTCATGATTTTTGGACAGAGCCAAATAAAGAAAATGTGAAGAAGGCGAAACACAAAGAAACAAACAACCCAGGACTTTGACGAGAGTTTCCTAGCTGCAACTGCCACTGCTAGTAACAATGAAGTCAAGTTTGTTTCAAATCCAAATAGGTTTTATGGGAGGATAGGAGAAGATTTTGAGCAATGGTTGAGAGGGTTTGAGCATTGTGCCAGAGCAAATCATTGGAGCAAAGATCGTTGTGCGGAAATGTTGCCAAGCTTGCTGAAAGATCATCAGCTGATTTCAGAACCAACGCACTTGATGGGAGATTCTAAATCCTGCATTGATTTAATTCTAACTGATCAGCCTAACCTCGTCATAGAATCTGGTGTCCATCAATCTCTACACGAGCATTGTCATCATCAAATTGTTTATGGAAAATCATCTGTCTCGAACATAGCGCGACCTCCTTATACCCGCAGGATTTGGTACTATGATAAGGCTGATTTTGTTGCCATTATGAAAAGTATAGAGATGTTTAATTGGCACGAGCATCTCTACAAAATTGAATGCCCCAAATGAGCAGGTCAAATTGCTAAACGAGTGCTGTTAAACATTTATTCAAATTTCATTCCAAATCAAACTAAAACTATTCAGCCTCGCCAATTGCCCTGGATAACACCAGCTGTCAAAGGATTTTTAAGGTAGCTGAAGGTGCAAAAATGCAGTTGCATATTTAGTAAGGAATACTAAATATGGTAGCTGAAGGTGCAAAAATGATTGATGATGCAAAACAAAATTACCTCCGTAAGACAGGGCAAACCCTAGCAAATCCAGGGACATCTAGCAAAACCTACTGGTCTTTAATCAATACTGTTCTAAATAAGGCAAATATTCCTATAATACCGCCCCTTTTAGAGAATGGGTTATTCATTACGGATTTTACTGAAAAGGCACAGGTATTTAATGACTATTTCATCCTCAAATGCACGACCATCGACACTGGCAGTGAGATTCCACAAGATATCCCAGGAATTTCAACCCTGATTGGGGATTTTGACATCTCAGAGGAAAAGATACTGAAAATCATAAGATCACTTAATCCTAACAAAGCACATGGCTGGGATGGTATTTCTATAAGAATGATAAAACTAAGCGATGCTTCATTAGTTACTCCTCTTAAAATAATATTCACAAACTGTTTGAAACATGGTGTATTTCCTGAAATATGGAAATGTGCAAATGTAGTCCCGGTTCATAAGAAAAACGAAAAAAATCTAAAGAGTAACTACCGTCCTATTTCTCTTCTACCAATTTTTGGGAAGATGCTTGAAAAGCTTGTGTACGATTCTTTATACACACAACTTGTTTCGTGTGATTTACTTAACCCCAATCAGTCAGGCTTTCGTCCCGGCGACTCAACAGTCAACCAATTGATTTCCATAACGCATACAATTTTTGAGGCATTTGACTGTAATCCCCCACTCGATATTCGTTCCGTGTACCTCGACATTTCGAAAGCATTTGACAGAGTATGGCACGATGGTCTTATTCATAAACTGAAACGATGTGGTGTCTCAGGACAACTTCTCTCCCTTATCCAAAGTTTCCTTAAGGATCGAAAACAGCGAACTGTTCTGAATGGGCAGTGTTCTAATTGGGGGGATATTTTAGCAGGAGTGGCCCATGGTTCTATCTTAGGACCATTATTCTTTCTTGTGTATATAAATGATCTCACTGCAGATATAAAATGTCATGTTAAACTTTTTACCGATGATACGTCCTTGTTTACGGTTGCCCGAGAAGCTAACGAAGCTGCACAACACATGAACCATGACCTACAACTGATAAGCCAGTGGGCCCATGATTGGAGGATGTATTTCAATCCCGATCCGCAAAAGCAAGCTGTTGAAGTACTATTTTCAAGGAAAAGAAATGAAATAGATCATCCAGTGATCCTCTTCAACAACATACCCCTAAAAAAAGTAGATGAACATAAACACCTAGGTATTATCTTGGACTCAAAACTTTCCTTCTCAGCTCATATCAAAGCTGCTATCTCTAAAACGAGAAAGGGCATTGGTTTGCTAAAGTATCTCTCCAAATATTTACCCAGGAATACCCTAAATGAATTGTATAAACTTTATGTACGACCCCACCTGGACTACGGCGATGTTATTTATCATATTCCAGCTAAAGTATGTGAATTCAGTCAAAACATCATTTTACCAAATTTAATGGAAAAATTAGAATCTGTCCAATTTTCTGCTGCACTTGCTGTAACAGGAACATGGAGAGGATCATCACGAGAAAAACTGTATGCAGAGCTTGGCTGGGAGTCACTAAGTTCCCGTAGATGGAGCAGACGCCTTACTTTATTCTATAAGATCATAAATAACCTCACTCCATTGTATACAAAGGAGCCAATCCCACTTCTTCAACAGCCAAACTACTCTCTTCGCAACCAGGATGTTATTGGGCGAATAAGGGCAAGAACAGAGAAGTTTCTATCAAGTTTCTATCCTAATTGCATCTCTGAATGGAATAAACTTGATCCAGCAATCAGACTTGCACCTTCTGTCGCTGTCTTTAAAAAAAAGCCTCTCTCAATGATTCGTCCCCGTGCAAAGTCTGTTTTCGGTATTCATGACCCAATAGGCTTAGGTTATCTTTTACAAATCAGGGTCAGTCTCAGCAAATTGAATTTTCACAAATTCAAACACAATTTTACGGATACAGTGAATCCAATGTGCCCAACGAATGATGGCATTGAGGATACGGAGCACTTTTTGTTGCTTTGCCCTTCATTCAACATTCAACGGCAAGATCTTCTCCCTGGAGTTTCAGAATTGTTGCGACCATTTGTCCAAATCGACGCCCTTCCAAACAATGTTCTGGTTCAATACTTATTGTATGGTAATAAAGAACTTTCTGACGAAGTGAATAAAAATATACTCGAACAGACTCTAAGTTTCATCCACAAAACAGGTCGGCTTGGATAACTTCAAACAATCGTTTTACGCCACACAACCACTATGTACACTTTTCCCCGTATATTTTGTAAGTCTGTTTCACATTTTATGTTAGGCACATCAAGGGTGAATGAAAATTCATCCACACAAAAGTGACAGTATTTCGGACCATTGATATTGCGAATCAGAAACCCAGAGCTGACAGCATATGTGCAATGTGTTGAGCGTTGGGGACTCTAGAGGGGGATCAGTAACTGTAGCAACTGTTGTCGTTGTTGTTCTCTCGTTCAGGGTTCCTATTGCTCAGCATCATACTACTATGCTGGCCTGACATCCAATGTGAAACGGATTCTAGTATTTATCAGTAATTTATCGTATTTGTAGCTTTTTTTAGTTGTATATTTAGTTGCTATTTTTTGCATGTCTTTATGTTAATGTCCACCTGGTAGTCATTATCTTTTGCTCCTTGTGGTCACGTCCCTGTAGTGTTGTATACCGGGTGTCCCAAAAAAAGGTAACAGATTTGATTGGGACTAGCGATAAGAATTTAAGTTGAATCGACCCCTGATAAGTTTTGAAGTACTCTTAGATAGTTAACTTGACGATTGATACCGTATTTGTTGATATTGGTGCATCAAGAGTTGGAATATTAATCTTGAAAGTCCAAATTTGCCTCCTACTCCAAACCAGAGTTTTTGGGGTTTGGCCTAAGCTGTTAACTCCCTGTGCTGTGGAATCTCCTCAAACATAGCCAAGCACAAACAAGAAACCTCGTGCTTAGGAACACATTTTAGTGGAAGTCTGACTCTGAACTTTACAATTCGATTCAAGAATTTAGCCCCGATAAAACCCCTTTCTTGATTCTACAAAAACTTTAAATTACACCTGCCTGAGAAAAGTTATTCATCAGCGAAATAAGTCCCGTAGGCTTTAACATATAGACTTTCTTGCAATCTTCATTGCTTGAATGAAATGTTTTTTTGCATTATCTCTCACAAAATTATTACGAAACAAGCAATCGTATATGCCCAAGGGAACATAAAAATGCTCATTCGTGCTTGGCTTGGTGTACTTTTGTAAATGCATTTTGACTGGAGAAAAATATTCCTTCGTGACTATATTCATTAATTTGTTTGCTAGCTTTCAGTTTTTTACGTTCTATTCAAGTGGGTACCCAAAGGACCGATCCTGGTCCAAAAATGCCTTTGACTGAGGAGATTCCCCTTACCAGCGCGTTAGCAGTTTAGGCCAAAACCCAAAAGCTCTGGTTTGTAGATGGACGCAAATTTTGGCTTTCGAGATTAATATTTCATTTCTCGATGCGTCAATATCAACAAACGAGGTATTAATCTTCAAGTTAAGTATCGAAGAGTTCGTCAAAACTTATATGGGATCGATTCGACTTGTACTCTCAGCGCTGGTCCCCATCAAATCTGTTACCTTTTTTTTGGGACACCCGGTAGTCTGTAGAGTAATTAGAAAGTATGGTAGGATGTAGATGTAACATGTATTGTAACATTTTAAATGATTAAAAAAAAAAAAAGCCACAACAACGGGCCATTTCCTGGATGAAGCTGAAATGTCGGTCTCACAGAGGTTGTCATGAGTTTGCTTGTTTTTGAATTACTGATAATGAGATAAGCAGATCAATACAGTCAGATATGGTGTGCCTGCGCGATTTCTTTGTTCTATTTATAGAGGAGCCTATTTACCATTGCAGACTTGCTTTAACTATTTGCAATCCAATGCAACGACTTGCTGTAAATGGGGATATGATTTGGTCATGATTTGGAGGAATTTTGATGAGCTGGACGTGCATGATATTTATACGTATTATTTAGCCTTTCAGAAATAGGTATTCACATCAGATTCAAAAGGCTCAAGAGAATTATGACCAAGCTGCAACCATAATTTTCTGCAAAATATTTTTGGGAAACGTGGTCCTTACTTCGTGAAATGGATTTGCAATATATCCCATAGCAATATCTCACATAAGGACCAATTGTTTTCACATGCCAACTCATGACAACCTCCGTGTTTTCAACATTTTCGTTTCATCCAGGTTGTTGCGGCTATACAGCCCATGGCCATAAATGATAGCCTGCAACCTGCTTTATGCAACCTGCATTATGCAACCTGCTTTGTGCAGATTACACCTGCCGGTCAAGGCATAACTTGCAGAACATATAATATGATGTCACACAAATTTTCCTTCCACAGCATTTGTTTTCACCTCGTTTACCCGTGTCAACAAAGACACCACATTTGCACCAGGATGCCATGGTTGGCTTGTTCAATTCCACATCTAGATTCTGAATTACTTGTAGTAACTCTCTAATAAAGTCAAGGCTGCCTTTCCCACATACTGCTAACTCTACCAAAACGTTTTGTAGCACATCAATCTTTGATTTTTGACACTTTTTAGGACACACTGTATATGCACAGTTGTGTGAGCCAAATACTAACCACTGCCCCAGAACTTTACCCTGCTATAGTGGACAAAACTTTAAAGTTTCATACATATGGTCTGGGTTAAATATCTAAGGTGAACTTTCATAACATTTCCCTTAAAGACATCTGTAAACCCCAAAAAGCACGCTTATAAGGTCTAAATTGTTTCGCATAGAGGGTCTAAGTTGTTTCGCTGATATGGTCTTATGGACACACTTATGGGGCTAAATTGTTTCAGATATAAAATGAGTGCACAAAGTGAGTGAGCAGTAGCAAAACATGTAGGGTCTAAATTGGATCACATATAGGGTGTAAATATTGTTTTACATATAGTAAGTGTAGTAGGAGGAGTTGAGGCTGCATGCAGGCTAGGTCTGTGGCTAGGTCTGTGGCTAGGTGTAGTAAAATGTCCATGTGGAATCATTATTATTATCATTACGTAATAAATTCACACATAGCGGTATGAAAAAATTTCTCTACATGTACCTCTTGACGTCATCTGATGTAATAAAAACAGTGGAAATAGTAGTATCATATGAGGAAAAGGTGATATTCTGTTCTCTCTTGAGGCCAGTCTGCAGAGTGTGGCAGCTGCACGCACGGGACTTTTTTTTCAAAAATTTTACTTGCACGCCGATTTTGAACGAGATCTTTTGTTCATTTTGAACAAAGGAATCAAAGACCTTGCACACGAGCACGCCACTGCTTCCTTGGTCTGCACGCGCGAGATCTCATCGAGAACTGCCATACTCTGCAGACTGGTCTTGAGGGTGATGACCCTCCGGTGTTAAGGGTCCTATCACACATTGGTACTTGATGGTCCTATGGTCCTAGGGTCTGGTTTTTACTGTATGCATTTTCATTTCATTATTTTCGTTCTCTTCTTTCATCTTATTGTTGATTTGTTATTTGTGAAATGTAATGTTACAAAGTTAATATTCTGCATACTTTTTTGTAAACCGGTTGAGTCAAAAAAGGCCCTGTGTGTGAAAGGCTACTGCTCCCTGAATAAATCAGCTGATATATTTGTCACATGTGTACAGTGAAGAGAACATATCGAGATTGCGAACTTTCCGGGATCAGATTGAGACACATTTTTGTGGCTTAGAGGCTCTCACAGTTGATAAAACAACATACTCGGCAATCGTTGTGCCCATCCTAATGGAGAAACTGCCGAAGCAAGTCCGTTTCAATATGATGACAGCAGTGGGAAAGAGCTTCCGGAAATGGTCGCTAGATGAGATGATATCTGCACTTGATATGGAGCTGGAAATCAGGGAGTGCCATTCATCATTGTTTAAAGCAGGAGCAGTTGGAGCGAGTCAGGAATCAAGACGGCCTAAGCAGGAGTCATTGTCTTTTGCTGCCTGTGGTATCGTACCTGTAGTGTTGTATTGTAGTATAGTAATTAGAAAGTATAGTAGGTAGCATGTAATGTAACATTTTATGAATATAAAAAATAAAAAAAAATCATATATAACAGAAACATTGAGACGATAGACTGTTCCTTACCACCCTATCAAAGTGGAGGGAGAAAAGAACATAGCACGATTGATAACCTCTTCATTTTACAAGCAACCATAGATTACTATCGTTACATTGAACAAGATCTATACACAATTGTAATAGACGCTGAGAAATGTTTTGATAAATTATGGTTAGACGATTCTTGCAATGAACTGTATCGAAAAGGAATGAATGCAGCTGAATTACAGATTATAAGACTGATGAACCAGAAATCAGAAGTAACGGTGGAAACACCATATGGGGTAACAAAACCGTTTCATCTTGAAGCAGCAGTGAAACAAGGAACGATATTTGGACCGCTCTTTTGCAGTGTAGCCACAGATAGAATTAACGCAATCAACGGAACAAGCTACACCATGATTGGGGCAGAAAGAGAAATAGAGAATCTTATATTTGTAGACGATATCATTGGTCTTGGATCGAGGGAAAAATTAAAGTCAGTAGAAAAGAGCCTACAAGCGATGGAAGAAGAGAAAAAATTCACTTTCCATGATAAAAAATCAAACATTATGGTGATGAAATTCAAAAGGAAAAAAGGTAAACAGGCTGTAGAAAAAGAAATTGAACCGAATATTAAAGTTAAAAAAGGAAGAAAAGAACAGGTCAAAGAATTCAAATACCTAGGAGAATCATTCAATGAGAATGGAGATAACAAAACAAAAATTCAAAAAAGACTAAGTAAAATACCATACATGATACAAACGATAAAAAGATATGGAAGTGCAGAGAAAGTGGGAAAATTGTCCATGCAAGTAAGATTGAAACTATTAGAAACGGTGGTAATGCCTACAATTTTGTATGGTACAGAGATATTCACGAACATATCGAAAGAAGAGTACCAAGAAATAGAGAAATTACAGAAAAAGCTGTTAGTCGGAACATTTGAAGTAGAAGAAAGTACCCCATATTGGGGAATAATATCTGAAAGTGGAATTTGGCCTATTCATCAAATGATACATTATAAGAAATTGATGGCATATCATTGGTTCATAACATCAAAGAATTCAAGATTAGCAAAGCAAGTACTAATCAATCAAGCAAATAGTGGACTACCTAATTGCTGGTACACAGAACTTGAAAATATTGCAAAAGAGTATGACATAGATGTACAGATAGAGACAGCTTCAAAGAAAATTAAATCGAAATGGAAAAAGGAAATAAAACAAAAAAAACAAAAAAGAATAGAAGAAATTGTACGGAATGAGACAGCAAATAAAACAAAGTTAAGGTTGATAAAGAATGATACGTATGAGAGAAAAGAATACATAAATACATGTTCAATAAAAGATGTAACAAAAATAACGGCAAGTGTAAAACGCAGGCTTGCAGGTTGGTAAAACGCAGGTTTCAGGCCAAAGGGCTGTGGCTAGAGGCAAGGTGCCTACTATTTTAAACTTCTGGTTATATTCAAAATTCTCATTCCAAAGGCATAATATTGGAATGAATGATGGAAACTAAGGACTTTTGCTGGCAGATTGACTCATATTATTTTGTTTGAATTAAAATAAGGTAATGTTACTGGAATACATTCAGTGGTGTCTTGAAAACAGTAGCATGATCTGCTAAGACGTTGCTGTGTAATATTTAAAGGGCAACATGGTAAACAATGCAAATTTCTTTTCTGAAACTCCTTGGGACTTGTGAGTATTAAAATAGTGAGAATTTTAAATGCATGACCTGATATAAACATCAGATCATTAGATATATAAATAGCCTACTGTGCTGTCTTGTATTATATTGTATTCTATTTCACAATCTAGACCGAAGCAGTAACAAATAAGGCTAAAGGAACAGTGCCGTTTGTCAGTTTCTTTTTCCTGTTCATAGACCTCCAATTTTTCCTTAAGTCATTTGTTTTTAAAACCTTCAGAACTGAATGAAAATAAATTATGCTTGCCTAATGCGGACAATGGAATAAATAAAAATGGGTGTGCTTTGCTAGTCCAACCAATGACCAAGAAAATAATTCATGAACAACGATATAATCACAAACATTGGTTTTCCTCCATTTCTGTAAAATACCGAGAGATAGTTGATCTGTTCCATTCTTTTCCAAGTCTCCTTCTTTCTGATATTTGCCTTTAAGAAACCCGACTCTAGGTTTTTGTAGCACTACTCTTAATTTTGTACCCACTTCTTGTCTTATAATTTTCTTGTCAAGCATGATTGTTTTGAGTTTGAATAATCTATAGCTGCCCTATTTATTGCAGAGGGTATCTACATGGGTTCAGTATCGTGTGTTGTTCTAGAAAACCCATTTATATGATTGGTCACTAATAGCAGGCCCCTTGCCTCTAGCCACAGCCCTTTGGCCTTAAACCTGCGTTTTACCAACCTGCAAGCCTGCGTTTTACCAACCTGCAAGCCTGCGTTTTACCAACCTGCAAACCTGCGTTTTACACTTGCCCCAAAAATAATGCGGTTTAGACTTCACATGACCAAAATAAAAGCAAATTATAAAGGGAAATGCAACGATATAACTTGTGATGGCTGTAAAGAAGAACAAGAAACAACGGAACATGTCTTAAACTGTAAAGAATACGAAAGAATGTTCAAGAGCACAAAAGACACACAAGAGATTACAACAATATCGACAACAGAACTTTTAAGTATTGCACAGTACATTCAAGAAATAGAACACTATAAACAAAGCTTTGAACTATGGTGAAAGGATAACAATAAACAATAGATGTATTGAGTCTTGCACGCTTAATAGCTGTGCTCAGTGTTGACGCTGAGGAGGACTCTGAGAAAAACCACGAAAAAACCACGAAGCATTTCAAATATTCATGTAGGGCAGGTAAAACAACGCTATCCACACTTGCACATGATTTATTTGTCAGATTTCCCTAGGCATGATGAGGATAAATTGCAGATAGACATTTTGATTGGTTCAGAATTTTTGGAATCAATCGCAATTTTTGGAAGGGGAAACAATACGAGGGAGGCCACAAGAGCCCATTGCTGTGCGTACCACTCTTGGGTGGGTATTGTCTGGACCACTTAGAGGTAAGAAATTTAATAATTCTGATTCTTCTGTAAATTTTATTTCTGTTTCTGAGAAAGAAGAGAAGAAAGTTGATGCTCAACTAAACAAGCTATGGGATTTAGAAAGCTTGGGAATTCGACCAGAAGATGAGGTACAGGAATCTCTCGTTGATAACATTGTCTTTACAGGTTCCAGGTACAGTGTTTCATTGCCATGGAAGGCAGGCTATGGTCCCTTGCCTTCGAATTATAACAATTGTTTAGGAAGATTGAAGAGCCAAATAAGGAAATTTAACCAAGATCCTGATATTTGTCGGAAATATAGTGATATTATTTCAGAGCAGGTGGATCTAGGTATTTTTTCGCAGGTTGCAGAAATGGACCAAGCAGAAAAGTGTTCATACCTTCCACATTCAGCTGTTATAAGAGAAGATGCAGAAACAACGAAGGTGAGGGTCGTTTATGATGCATCTTGTATGAGGCACAAAGTAACTGGCACATCATTGAATAGTTGTTTACATGTTGGCCCATCGTTGTCACCTCTTACCTTTGATATTCTTTTGAGGTTCCGAAATGAGAAAGTTGCACTTGTAGGTGACATAGCCAAGGCTTTCCTCAATATTGAAGTGGACCCGTTAGATTTCGATATTTTGTGACATTGCAGGAGACCTAGCACCCATTACATCTTTGATATATATAACCAATGTGGCTCTGCAAAGGACCCGTTAGATTTCGATATTTTGTGGCATTGCAGGAGACCTACCCGTTATATCTTTGAAATATGATAACCAATGTGAAGCTGCAAAAGACCAGTTAGATTTCGATATTTTGTGGCTTTGCAGGAGACCTACCACCTATTACATCTTTGAAATATAATAACCAATGTGGCTCTGCAAAAGACCCGTTAGATTTTGATATTTTGTGGCATTGCAGGAGACCTACCCATTACATCTTTGAAATATGATAACCAATGTGGCTCTCCAAAAGATCCGTTAGATTTTAATATTTTGTGGCTTTGCAGGAGACCTACCACCCATTACTTCTTTGATATATATAACCAATGTGGCTCTGCAAAGGACCCGTTAGATTTCGATATTTCAAATCCCTCCCCTCTGAACCAAACATTTTTTAAATAAGTCCTCCTCTCTATAAACCCTAATCCACATGGGGGGTGGATTCCACCCCCCCCCCCCTCAAGGTTTTATTTGCCGCGTTTTAAACGATGTTTGCTATGTCCTCCAGCCTCCCTGACTTTTACTAATTATCTATTAGCCACATTTTGGTGGAAAAATTTTTGAACAATAGGACTCACAGGTCATGTGACATGCCCATATTTGGAAGGTGGTAGCAGCAAAATCATTGTTTTCAATGATTTCAATGGAATTATTTGATTTAATTATGAAGTATTATACAGCAAATGAATCAGCAAACGAAAGGCTTCAATTTGATACCGGAATTTCTGGAATTTGATTATGTCAGCATTTTTTTATAATGACGTCATTTTGGCCGCCATTTTGGACTAATTAGCAATTTTTTCAAGTTTTTTCGAACTTTTTCAATGAAAAACACTCTAATGATACATTTGTTATAGATAATCACCATTTTGCAGGTTCTTTTAGTCTCTTTTTACATACACTGCATGAGATTTTGAATTTACAATGAAATTAAAGTTCATGTAAAACAATTGTAAAGGGCATATTTCAATGAACATTTATAAAATTTACAAATTTTGTAAAGATCGATCTTTACATGACATTTAATATTCAAAATAAATATTGTAAAGTGCCACCTTTTCATGACATTTACAAACAAATGTAACATCGTTTTAAATGTGACATTTACGATGATTTACATCAAGTTGTAAACAGGTATGAAACATGAAGTTTACGGCTTTTAGTTAGATGTAAATGTCAAGTAAATTGGATATTTTGAGGATATTTTGAGGATTTGTAAATGGTAGGTTTTTTAAGTTTCAAAAAAACTGCCTATGGAAAATTGGTAGCTTTCAAATAATTTATGCTTGTATTCTTAGTACCTTAAAAGGCCCATTTTGTGCTTTGTTTTGTTCCTACGATCCTACTATGATTTTTAGTCGCCAAAAACGAATAGTTTTTTATTTTGTTGCAAATCTCCCACTGTTGTTGACAAAAAGCAACAAAAGACCAATTCCAAAGAACAGTGGGTGATCCCCCTTTGCAGTAGGAAGCAAAGCCTTTTCATAGTCAGCCTTCTGAAGGACTAGTAAAGAAGATACAAATAAAGTTAACACAAATAACTTATAATTTATCACACAATTCTCAATATTATTACATGTGATATTAAGGGCTACGGGGCTGTTTATATGGGGAAAACACCTCACCAGGGGCTGACAGGTAAGGTAAATTTATTTTAATACATATTAATATTGTAGTATTTTCAAATGCACACAAAAAGAGGTAAGATCCCACTATACCAGTGGTGTTGCGTTGGTTATATAAACAATGGGATGCCATGGGAAGGTGCAATCTAGCCTGTCAGCCTAGGGTCTAGCAGGTGATGTGTTTTTCCTTATATAAACAACGGCTATCTGTAAAACATGGAGTGTGGAATGATGGAATGGAATGATGGAATGGAATAATGGAATGGAATGATGGAATGGAATGATGGAATGGAATGGTATAGATGGAATGGTAGATATGGAATAGCCAAACTACTGGTCGCTTTGGAAAAAAAATTACATCAATGTGTTCCTCAAGATCTTCTTAGTTTATTTTGCATATGTTTTCTTGAAAGTCTCATGAAATTCCCTTAAATATCGACTGAAACAACTAGCATGATAACAGACTGTGTGGGCAGACATCAGTTAAGTCGTTTAATTGATGTGAGTTGTAGGGAAAAAATCTGTAAAACATGGAGTGATGGAATGGAATGGAATGGTCGACATGGAATAGCCAAACTATTGGTCGGTTTTGAAAAAAAATTACACCAATGTGTTCCTCACGATCTCTTCAGTTCATTTTGCGCATATTTTCTTGAAAATATGCTGGAATTCCTTCAGATTTCAACTGAAACAAAATTGGATCTATGCTAGGCTCGCGTGAACACAGCTGTGGAATTTTAAGAAGTGACAGGGATCAATGCCAGTTTTAATCCTTATCCTGTAATGGCGCCAAGATCATTTTTATCATAAACGGGGGTTCGTAAGAAACTTTAGACAACAGCAAATTGAGTTATTGCTGCCCTCATGCACTCACTCACTATTGTTTGAAAAGAATGCCCAGTTGTTCATCATTTGCACACTTTGTGGTATTGTTTATATTTCATTTCGCGTTGTGCAACTGTGAACTGAACTGCGTCGATTTTTCAAAAGCCATGCTTCTTGCTTCACCACGTTGTGCCTTTCGTCGGAGAATCCATAGTTTTATGCTGCTGGCATATTTTGTCTTATCGGGTACCATTTTATTTTCAGAATTTTTAGGCACTAATGGTAATTTTGTCTGTGCAGCAGGCTTCACCATGGTGGGCTTTGCTTTACATACAGTCAAGCACGTGTGTGCTCCCAGAAAACTGTCTTGCAGAATTTCAGTAGCTGACGAAGCCAGATTTAATTTCCTCCGGGCTTGCTACTTGATAGAGGGAATGTTTGGGTTTTACGGTCACGGGGTTTCACCATATTTTGTAATCTTGTACGCTATGTTTCGGTTTGATGTAAAATATCGCAAAATGTTTTGCATTTAAAATTTGGAGCGGTTTTACGGTTTTGGGACCCCCAAACATCCCCTGTTGGTACTGTCAGAAAAATCACCAAATTCACATCAACAATCATGTGAAAGAAATCTACAAAAGTAACAGTTGTATGTGGTAGAAATGTTCGGTCACTGATCTGTACCTTCAGAGCTTTGGCTATGGGAGGTGAGCTTCTTTGACAGTTCGAAATATTTGCTTGAAAGAAGGTAAAAAATGCGTTGCAATGGTGACCATGCTAAAAAGGAAATAGTCCCCCAAATGCTATATTAGTCCCCCCAAGAGGTTCAAACAATTAGATTTTGAGTTTTCAAGTTTTTATGGCAAGGAGTCACTAAAATTTACTAAAGGCTGGCACCATCGATGTGTTGATTTTTCCAGGCACTTGCCACGCCATCCCCATGTGCAGAGATTCGATTGAAATTAGACGGGAAGTCAGAACATTATGATTCACAGCTGGTTTGATTCCGGAAGAAATTCTCAACAATAATACACTCATTTTTATAATAAAAGTGGTTCAAGTGGCTCTAGCCATATCGGATATCAGAATTTCCTGTTATTTTTGTCAAAGGTTTATAGATCCTGAGATTTCCTTTAAAAAACTAAACTATGAATTAAAAATACGAAACTTTTGTAATTTACCGTTATAATGTTCTCCGGTGACTCAAAATATGTTTTAACCATTTTTAAATTCTCTTGAGCGCAAATCACTTTATTACTAGTTTGAAATCTTATTACAAAGTGATTTAAGAGCTCTTCGAACAAAAATAAATCATTCCAGAATGGAAATTAAAACTCATTCAGAGACTTTAGGTAGCAAAAGTATCCTAACATTTGAGAGACTGTCTGGCAATCTTTGACCTTAGTTCTTAAAAAAAATTAGTTTAGACGTACTTTTCTTACAATTTCTTATTTTTGGGAAGTCCAAACATGACAAAGACTCTGGGGACTGAGGTTGAAGAAACGTTCTTTTTTAGCTCCCTAGCTCCCCTCTCTAATAAACCCCTCCCTCTCTGGTAAGCCCCTCCCTTCTAAGCTAAATGTTCTAAAGAAGCCCCACTTTCCATCCTCCTTCATTTGTATTAAAAAGGATGTCAAATTTCAGTTTATTTAGCTAAAAAAGTGTGCAGGTTAATTTTGATACTGCTTTGATGAATATGTCGAATTTGTTCATTTGACTCGGTAATATTGTATGTCATTCCTCAAAATTGGGGATAAAAGAGTTAAGATGCTTTAATTTATATCCTTTTCATTTGAGAATAAACCCCCTCTCTAGCTGACAAGCACCCTCTCCCTTAAAGCCCCCTCTGGAGTCTCCAAGATTGAGTAATAAGCACTTGGGGCTCAAAATAGCCTGTGTTCCAGACCATTACGCAAATATAATTTATTTTTCTGGAGTCTGGAAGACAGGCTAGCTCAAAAAAGCTTCTTGCTACTAAGAGTTTCTTGGAGTCTATCAAATTTGCACTATTTTTCAGAATCATTCTGTTTTTTAAACAGGGCGTCCAACGTAACCAGTAAGATAAAACAATCTGTGGTACAATCTGCGTTAAAGTTATCCATTTTCATAGCATTTTGAAGGCAGTGTTCATGCTCTAAATGACAATCGTGTATGTAAAACCCACCATGGTGAAGCCTGCTGCACAGGCAAAATATGCTAGCAGCTTAAAACTTTGGATTCTTCGACGAAAGTCACAACGTGGTGAAGCAAGAAGCATAGCTTTTGAAAAATCGATGCAGTTCAGTTCACAGTTGCACAACGCGAAATGAAATATAAACAATACCACAAAGTGTGCAAATGATGAACAACTGGGCATTGTTTTCAAACAATAGCGAGTGAGTGCATGAGGGCAGCAATAACTCAATTTGCTGTTGTCTAAAGTTTCTTATGAACCCCCGTTTATGATAAAAATGATCTTGGCGCCATTACAGGATAAGGATTAAAACTGTCATTGATCCCTGTCACTTCTTAACATTCCACAGCTGTGTTCATGCGAGCCTAGCATAGATCCAATTTTGTTTCAGTTGAAATCTGAAGGAATTCCAGCATATTTTCAAGAAAATATGCGCTAAATGAACTGAAGAGATCGAGAGGAACACATTGGTGTAATTTTTTTTCAAAACCGACCAATAGTTTGGCTATTCCATGTCGACCATTCCATTCCATTCCATCACTCCATGTTTTACAGATTTTTTCCCTACAACTCACATCAATTAAACGACTTAACTGATGTCTGCCCACACAGTCTGTTATCATGCCAGTTGTTTCAGTCGATATTTAAGGGAATTTCATGAGACTTTCAAGAAAACATATGCAAAATAAACTAAGAAGATCTTGAGGAACACATTGATGTAATTTTTTTTCCAAAGCGACCAGTAGTTTGGCTATTCCATATCTACCATTCCATCTATACCATTCCATTCCATCATTCCATTCCATCATTCCATTCCATTATTCCATTCCATCATTCCATTCCATCATTCCACACTCCATGTTTTACAGATAGCCTATAAACAACCCCTAAGTAAATAGTTAATCTGCCACATTAAATTAATCAGCTTGGACGAAGAATACCAATAGCTAATCAATACACACAAAATCAAAGTTCAATAAATACTGTATTGTGATTTGGGCAAAGAATTGAATAAACGTTCAATGTTTGATGTTCAAAGCAAACTGTCAAATTCCCTCCCTGTTTATCCTGAATTAACAAAGGTAAGGACTCTGGGTTTTTGTTCAATTCATATGTTTTGCCTCAAAACAACAAGAAATTAAAGGGACTGTTTCATTCGCCACACCTTACACATGTCATCTCTTGGTTGGCCTTTGTTGTTGCCATTTAAATGACCCATGGGAATGAATACAACAAACGCAACTAAGTGATGGCAGTAATCAGTAACTTATATTTGCACTGGTAGCGAAGCTAAAAGATGGTTGAATTACAGTGAATCAATGGATGAATCTTGAAGAGAGATTAGCACCAATACCTATCCAAACAGGAATATTTATATTCAAATAGGATCAATAAATTTCTTTGAAAGGGAATCGAGAGCCTTAATGCATCATCAGGATGGATTTAAATGAAGTATGTGGACAATTATTTCATGGAATACTGTAATCACTCATTCGCAGCAGCTATGATTATGCAGTGAGCATTTTGTTTGATACATTTAATTTCAAAAAGTCAATTGATTGCTTTAGCCTTCCAACAGAAAATGGCAGCAACAAAGTTCCCTAAATCATCCTACTTGGGAATAAAACATTACTCTTAACAGAGCACTGGAAACCAAGTTCTAAATCCAATTTCTATTAAACACTAAGGAAAACTATTCAAATGTTTGACTATATATAGAGTTAATCATTCATTACCCACATGACACTGTCATCTATTTTTCTTGACATTAGCAGCTGCAAGGACTGACTCTTTGTACATACTAAAGTTCATTGTATGCTTTGCTGACATTGTCATCATGCCCATCCTCAAAGCAACCTGCATCAGCTTCTTTTCTCTTGTGTTCAAGATGTCTTTTTGCCACAGTGCTCTTAATTCTGCTACATTTCTATGTGAAAACAAATTAAATGACATGTCAATACCAAGATTATTAGATTATTAATGCATATGAATGATCTAAAATTGGTAAAGTGATTTAATTCAATTATCCTGGAATGCAATAAACAATATCAAACTAGGTGACACACTTTTTATGCCAGTTAAAATTAACCCAACCAACATGAAACTTCTAATTTCACCTTATGTTCTATTCTTGAACCACCCTAATACTGTATGATTGTCCATTACATAATGGCATTACAATTGCACATAAGGAGTCCTAAAAATAGTTGCCCTCCTGTTTGAACAGTGACAGAGAAACAAACCATTGTCTCATTGTGAATCATGTTAATGGAAATCACTTCCTTAAAGTCTAGCGTGGATGCGCATAATTTGCCTGACTTTTTCGTGATCAAAACACCTCAAAAATATGAATTTTCCAAAAATCTTTGCTTGAGATACCGTTGAAAAAGTAAGAAGTCTAGCAATGGAGGTATGTTCCATTTCTTCCATATTTTTTAAAACAAATTAGGTGTGAATGCACGTAACCGCTTGTCAATTTAAAATAGATTCATGTTCAAACTCAGCAAACCCTATAGTGTGGACCACATGATCTTGTCTTATGTTGGATACTTTCTCTTTGAACATCAAGAAAATCATGCTTTCTACTAAGAAAGCAGACAAATATGATTTTTCTTGTCTTTTCATGGAGTTCAAGCTCCAAACTATTTGGAGCTGCAGACAATGATCTTAACAATAAACTGCTTTAGCTCTTTCTTTTCAACATTTCAGGTATTCCCTTTTTTCAGGAAAATGATGAGAGAAAATCAATACGTGCATACACAGAAATGAAAAAAACCTAAGTTATGGGCATTGTATATAATAGATACCATTTATAATTTTTATCAAATGGCACACATATCTACTAAGATCACCGGGTATTTTAGGTTATTTTGACTATAAGAAAGGTAGAAGCTAGTAATGAAAGATAAAAAACGGTTTCTTATTTAATGCCTGCATTTGAAAATGCAAATGACAATAAATTGGGTTAATAATAAGGCTAAAAACAGATAGTATTGTCATCTTGTACTGATATAATCCATGCCCTGTTTTACATGAAGTTCAATGGTTTCACACCTGGCTAGTTTCACGAATATAAGCTCCCATGTTCACCTATTTCCTAATCAATAACAAATGCAAATTCAAATAAGAAAATATGTCAATATTGTAACAGAAAATGCTGAACTAACTAACTAACCTCAATGTAAAGAAACTACAAAATCACATAATTACCTGATGTTATATTTTGTAACTCTTCTGCTTGTCATTATCTGCCCAAACCATATCTAATACAAGATGTTTTTCTCTTTTTTGTTGGAAGTACCATTTAATACCAGCTGCCAGAAAAGGGAAGACACCTTACTGTATGTCAAATAGTGTATATATCTGAAATGGAAAAGTGTCAAAATTGAAAAATAAGGTAATAGCCAAATTTCGAAAGGTAAGAACAAAAAAAATGGTATGGTAGATTTAAATCAAAGCATCAATAGTTTGAAAAATAGATCACTGTTACAAAGTATCATTATCAAGACGGAACAGAAAAAAACTATACATATTTTTCTACTAGGATATCATAGTCTTGATATGACTTACTGACATCAAACCTACTCCTTGATCAAAAAGGTCATTATGTTACTGTTTTAGACCAAAATGTTCATTTGAATCAGTCATTCAGAAAATGCACTGCCTTTTTGTGCATTCAACTCAGTATGCAGTAAAGTAATTTCCAAGTTAAATTTTGAATGTGCACAAAATCACATAATAGAAATATAGTTCATGTTTTGAGGGCACCTTTTCAAAATTTATATTTATACAGTGTATCTGGCTATATTTGCACGCGATTGGGTCAGTCTATATTCTTCATGTAGATCTAGAGGGTAGGGTTTGATGAATCATTAGTTATATAAAAAGGGGCTACTGTTTACATCTGCCATGTTAAGATCCAATATCCCCTGGAAACATGCATCTGTGTAGATGGGGGAGGAGGAGGGGGTCTACTCTCTGCGTTGGTTGCATTTTTGTAAGACTGTGAAAAGAAATGTCATCAACGCACAAGTTCTTATGTGGTTAGAACACATTTTATTAATGGCTACACATGCATAGAAAATATGTTCCCATGCCACATCTACTGCAGTGCACTGCTAGGGGATGAAATCTTGCAAATCATGTAGAGAAAGTTACAAATTTGTTTGCAATGTCAATAATATGAACCAATTTGCATCACTCAGTCACTCTATGTTTATTCTGTTTGGTTTAGGAAACCAACCAAAAGAACTAGCAGATTTTGAATTGAAATTGTTCTTGTTATTGACTTTTATCCTCTTGAAATTTTTTCCACAGCTTCCTTAGGCCTGTTTTTGCTCACACTCCTTAACACTCGCTTTCAAGCTTTTGAGGGCTATCTGCCTTTTATCTTTCCAGAGGCCTACCTAGGCCTAGAGGTACCTTATCTGCTTATTTTTTAACTTAACATGCACCAATTAGTATTACACTTACGTTCAAACTGAAAGTGAATATTTCCCTGAAAGCCGGTAACCTTGTTTTCCAGTTATGGTCTTGTTGGTCGCAGCCTAATTTTCTCCATGCCAATGCCATATTGTACTGCATTTTGGCCTAACTAGATGTAGCCTACAGTAAATTTTCAATATTTCCATCTAGAAAACTCAAAGCTTCAACCAGGAAAGAAGGTTTCAAGAAGGATACTTACCTCTTGCTCTATGTCTTCTTTCTCAAGACCACTCCAGTATCTGATTGTCAATCCACATCTTTGCTGATACGATTCGATGCCTGTTGCCCTAACCGCCGTTCTGCTTGCAACCCTTTGAAACTGAAAATGGCGCCACTTTTCACAAAACGGTTCAAGGACCTGCCAATGAAAAAGTGCGCGCCCTGGCGCGGGGAGTGCGCGGAACTACATTCTTTCTCAAATCCAAGGGCGGGTTCCCTATCAGCGGGTTCTTACATCTATCATCTATCATGGTTACATTTTTGAGCCATTTTCCTACCAAAATTGTTTTAAGTGTTTTTGTTGTCCATTTTCAAATGTAAATAATCCGGCGGACGGATGGCCGTTTATTTTTGAATGTACTACACTCATTTTTATTATAAGAAATCGCTTATAAGAAACGGTAGGCTCAATTTTTTTGAAAGTTAAGAAACAACCCTACCTGGATTTACAATCCTAAGAAACTTTTGCATTTTACAGTTTTAATTTTCCTATCGCAGTCAGAAATGTTTTGACACTGTATAGTTATAGCAACTTTTGGACATTATTTTGAGTGCGAATTATGCTATTGACTTGTTTTGAGATATAACTAAGTAACTTGGGAGCCCTTTAGACAAGACAAGATTAACTTTACACTTCTGGCATTAAAAATATAAGAAACAGGTCAGAAACTTTTGGTAGCAAAATGGCCCAAAAATATAAGAAACTGCCTACTAGCCCCTGGCCTTAGTTTCATATTAAAAAATGAGTGTATTCTGCAGTACTACCGTTCTCATGAAAAGTACCCACTTTTCTCCAAGAGCAATGTTTGCGACTCGAAAAGCCATTTAACCCTATCTGTACTGGGCGATTTTTTAGGTATTTTATACTGGGGGGGGGGGCGTTTTTCGCCCCCCCTCTTTTTCTCCAAAACTACAAAAGATATAACAATTAGACTTACCCCTATTGTTCTTTAGACAATTGGCTATTCAAATATAACAATGAAAATTAATAAGTCACGTGATTCGTTGCTAGGCAACCGAACAACTGACGAAAATTGGCAAATTTATACCTTCTTAACCAGAAAAATTCTATTTAATCAACCACTCAATTGATTTTCTCCAAATTTGTTTCAAATAGTAGGAAACATGTCATAGTTCAAAAATACATACTTTGCAAAATTTTTTAGTTTATATTTTTAGCACAATTAGCCTTAAATTAGCCTTTTGTTGCATGCATTTACTTTCATCGCAGGTTTTTGCCAGTCCTACCCTTTTATCTGGTAAATCTTTGCAATACCTACCTTTCTCGTGAAAAGTACCTACCTTTCTCTACAGGCAATATTTGAAGTATTTTGACTCAAAAAATCCATTTCAATTGTACATTCTATTCAATTTATTTATGAATTGGCATTTTTGTACCCTTTGGTTAACAAAATTTTGAAATTTGAATAATCATTTGGACGGACGGCCGTTGACTTTTGAAGGTACTTTGCAGTACCTACTTTTCTCATGAAAAGTACCTACCTTTCTCTACAGGCAATATTTGAAGTATTTTGACTCAAAAATCCATTTAAATTGTACATTCTATTCAATTTATTTATGAATTGGCATTTTTGTACCCTTTGGTTAACAAAATTTTGAAATTGGAATAATCATTCGGACGGACGGCCGTTGACTTTTGAAGGTACTTTGCAGTACCTACCTTTCTCATGAAAAGTACCTACCTTTCTCTACAGGCAATATTTGAAGTATTTTGACTCAAAAATCCATTTAAATTGTACATTCTATTCAATTTATTTATGAATAGGCATTTTTGTACCCTTTGGTTAATAAAATTTTGAAATTTGAATAATCATTCGGACGGACGGCCGTTGACTTTTGAAGGTACTTTGCAATACCTACCTTTCTCATGAAAAGTACCTACCTTTCTCTACAGGCAATATTTGAAGTATTTTGACTCAAAAATCCATTTCAATTGTACATTCTATTCAATTTATTTATGAATAGGCATTTTTGTACCCTTTGGTTAATAAAATTTTGAAATTTGAATAATCATTCGGACGGACGGCCGTTGACTTTTGAAGGTACTTTGCAATACCTACCTTTCTCATGAAAAGTACCTACCTTTCTCTACAGGCAATATTTGAAGTATTTTGACTCAAAAATCCATTTCAATTGTACATTCTATTCAATTTATTTATGAATAGGCATTTTTGTACCCTTTGGTTAATAAAATTTTGAAATTGGAATAATCATTTGGACGGACGGCCGTTGACTTTTGAAGGTACTTTGCAATACCTACCTTTCTCATGAAAAGTACCTACCTTTCTCTACGGGCAATATTTGAAGTATTTTGACTCAAAAATCCATTTCAATTGTACATTATATTCAATTTATTTATGAATAGGCATTTTTGTACCCTTTGGTTAATAAAATTTTGAAATCGGAATAATCATTCGGACGGACGGCCGTTGACTTTTGAAGGTACTTTGCAGTACCTACCTTTCTCGTGAAGAAAAGTACCTACCTTTCTCTACAGGCAATATTTGAAGTATTTTGACTCAAAAAGCCATTTCAATTGTACATTCTATTCAATTTATTTATGAATAGGCATTTTTGTACCCTTTGCTTAATAAAGTTTTGAAATTTGAATAATCATTCGGACGGACGGCCGTTGACTTTTGAAGGTACTTTGCAGTACCTACCTTTCTCTACAGGCAATATTTGAAGTATTTTGACTCAAAAATCCATTTAAATTGTACATTCTATTCAATTTATTTATGAATTGGCATTTTTGTACCCTTTGGTTAACAAAATTTTGAAATTGGAATAATCATTCGGACGGACGGCCGTTGACTTTTGAAGGTACTTTGCAGTACCTACCTTTCTCATGAAAAGTACCTACCTTTCTCTACAGGCAATATTTGAAGTATTTTGACTCAAAAATCCATTTCAATTGTACATTCTATTCAATTTATTTATGAATAGGCATTTTTGTACCCTTTGGTTAATAAAATTTTGAAATTGGAATAATCATTCAGATGGACGGCCGTTGACTTTTGAAGGTACTTTGCAGTACCTACCTTTCTCATGAAAAGTACCTACCTTTCTCTACAGGCAATATTTGAAGTATTTTGACTCAAAAATCCATTTCAATTGTACATTCTATTCAATTTATTTATGAATAGGCATTTTTGTACCCTTTGGTTAATAAAATTTTGAAATTTGAATAATCATTTGGACGGACGGCCGTTGACTTTTGAAGGTACTTTGCAGTACCTACCTTTCTCATGAAAAGTACCTACCTTTCTCTACAGGCAATATTTGAAGTATTTTGACTCAAAAATCCATTTCAATTGTACATTCTATTCAATTTATTTATGAATAAGCATTTTTGTACCCTTTGGTTAACAAAATTTAGAAATTGGAATAATCATTGGGACGGACGGCCGTTGACTTTTGAAGGAACTTTGCTGTACTTTAACAATGTTACCCTCCTTTTGATGGACGGTCAATGCTTTCAAATGAGAAACCCACAGCCTCTCAAGTGTATTTTTACGCAAGAAGTTATCAAAATTGCCTGCTCCATCCTTTTTCCAAGTTTGTGCATCCAGAAATAGCCCATTTCTGGGTTTGATAACAGTCAACTTTCAGACCGGTGTTAGTGAGAAGAGGCTTGGGTCTATTGAGTCGGTTCATTCAAGCAAGATAAAATAAATTCAAGTGAAGGACAGCTAACGAATTTCATCGGAAAATTTTTGAAATTTTCAGGACATTTCTAGATATTTACAATTTATGTGAAAGTAACTATGACATTTACCAATACATTTCAGGAGATTTTCATTAATTGTAAAGTTCGTAAAGACCTTTACAACTTGTAAAGTCCTGCAGAAATCAAATATCATATTTCAAGGATATTTACAGTGGTATCAAATTTGTTGTAAATGCCTAATTCTATGCAGTGATAGAATAAATTAATCGCACAAATGACGTCATAAAAATCGGCTAATTTCTGCCAAAATATCACTCCAAAATCGTTATTTTCAATGAAATAATATTTTATCACCACATATGTTGTCAAACTGTACCAAAAACTGCACAAAGTTAATGCAAAATCTTCATTAAACCATGGGCGATGATGCACCGATTTTGTGGGAAGGGAAGATATTAATCGTAGAATTTCTTACCCATTAGTTGACCAGTTCTCTAATTTGCATCCCTGTTGACCAATTTGAGTGAACAAGATCAGTAAACGTTCGTTTCTTTTCCGTTTCTTGGCTCTGTTCATATCGGCTATTTAGGCCTACGAGTTTTTCAACCGTCTGACAAGTCTGACTGTTTGTTGTTGTTGCAAAGTTTTCAAGCGTCTCCTTCGTAGCGACGTAAAAGGGAAAGCGCAGGGGAAGGAGATTTAAATCCAAAGGAGGAGAAAGAATGGGTTTGAAGTGAGGGTACTTTCACACTGGCGAGGTTTGTCAACATGTGCGACAGATTGGCATTGCGGGGTATTGCGAGGCCTTAATTGAACAAAGCCGAAGAACAAAGGGGTTAACAGGTCAACCAATCTGAGGACGGGGCTAAAATTATTCATGGTGATGGAGGAAAAATGGCAGCCTGTGCTGTGACAGTGGCAGTCTCACTCTCAATACCAGAAATAGACAGCTTGTTATTCATGATCCCTTCTTAAATTGGTACCCCCTAAAAGAAGGTTAACCATTGTTAACCTGAACAATCCCGCTGGAAAACAAATCATAATAAACCACAAAGAGGCGCTGCATGTTGTGGTTTTTCAAGGACACGGCTGGCTGACGAAATTGTATTGCTGAAAAATACGACGAGAAGAAAGGTAATGAGGCAGGCCATTTTGAATATCGCTGAGAGAACTGTTTATTTGAAAGTGAAGGCATTGATGACTTACTTCCTTCATAACCTTAGCTACGTTTGGCCTATTGATATTGCTATTATTAGATGAGGCCTTTTTGGAGGTGCTGCAGAGTGCAGACGACTTGCAGACGTGAAGAACAACACAAAAATAATATTCAACAGACAGTATGCAATGATGCAGTTCCAGATCCCAGTGCGGATTAACTTTAGAATACCCCGCACCACGAAGCAACCTCTTTTTTTAGCGTGGATACGCGCTAGGCAGTTCATAAGTGAATGATGCACTGGATACTCGATACAGCGGATACGCTGGCTACTGGCGAGAGACTTTGATACTTTGAGTTCGGAAGGTAACTTAAGGATATGGATGGATTTTCTGGATACTGGATACTGGATACAATGGATACGGGATACGCAGTGAAGTCGAAGGTGTGGGATACAGTGGATACGGGATACGCAGTGAAGTCGAAGGTGTGGGATACAGTGGATACGGGATACTCAGTGAAGTGGAAGGTGTGGGATACAGTGGATACGGGATACTCAGTGAAGTCGAAGGTGTGGGATACAGTGGATACGGGATACGGGATAAGCAGTCAAGTCGAAGGTGTGGGATACAGTGGATACGGGATACTCAGTGAAGTCGAAGGTGTGGGATACAGTGGATACGGGATACGGGATACGCAGTCAAGTCTAAGGTGTGGGATACAGTGGATACGGGATACTCAGTGAAGTCGAAGGTGTGGGATACAGTGGATACGGGATACTCAGTGAAGTCGAAGGTGTGGGATACAGTGGATACGGGATACGGGATACGCAGTCAAGTCGAAGGTGTGGGATACAGTGGATACGGGATACGCAGTCAAGTTGAAGGTGTGGGATACAGTGGATACGGGATACTCAGTCAAGTTGAAGGTATAGGGTACAGTGGATACGGGATACGCAGTCAAGTTGAAGGTGTGGGATACAGTGGATACGGGATACGCAGTCAAGTTGAAGGTGTGGGATACAGTGGATACGGGATACGCAGTCAAGTTGAAGGTGTGGGATACAGTGGATACGGGATACGCAGTCAAGTTGAAGGTTTGGGATACAAATTTTGGGGTGTCAGTTTTGGTAGTATCACAAATAGAAATGAATGTGGGGGTATCAATTTAGAATAATACTGTGTCAGGGTATGAAATTTGATCTAATTTCAGATGCTTGGCTAGAATTTTGAATTTTTGTCACAATTTTATGGTATCTAGTTTGAATGGCCCGTAAATTTTCGGGTATGGTTTTTGAAAAATTCACAAATTTTAGGGATAGGGTATGATTTTACAATTCAAATTGGCACAACCCCGTCATCCGCCTATTGAAGTCTCCCCGGGGGTAGGATTGATTTTTCGCAAGTTAAGAAACAGCCCTACCTGAATTTTTAAAGGAGATGAATTGTTTGTAATACCGGGTGTCTAAAAAAAGTACCCCCTTTTGATTGAGTGCGAATTATGTTAGTTTTACTTGTGTTGATATCCTACAAAGTAATTTGGGAGCCCTCTTGACGTGACAAAACTATTTCTTCACTTCCGTCATTAGAAATATAAAAAACACGTGAGAAACTTTTGGTCGCAAAATTGCACAAACAGTTCAGCAACTGCCTACCAGCCCCGGACCTTAGTTTCTCATTAGACAAATATGTGTACTATAACCTACTGTATAACCTAGAATTTTCGGACTTAACTCCCGGTATGTTCATGTGCGCACTGCCGAGAGTTCCTACTGGTAACAGAACTGACAAGCATCGGAATCTATTAAAGGAGAAACCCACATGAAGTTGGGAGGGGGGAAGTAAAGGAGAAGAAAGAGAACCCCCAGATTGTGTAAGCACCTGTAATGCCTATGGCAATGCAACTTGGTACCCCGGGGGGGTACTTCCATTATGGCCTGACAGGGGGGTCCAGTCAGGGTTAAAGAGGGCCAAAGCAAAAATTTTGAAAAATACCCTCAAATGGTAGTATCTTTTCACAGAAACTCCCAAATGGTAGTTTGTGGACCTAAAATTGGGCCATTTGGTAGCATCTGGTAGCGAATATTTTCAGCAGTTTTTCGAAATTTTCTATTGTAAAAACTGATTGAACAAAGCAAGAAAACTTCAAAATTTAATGATAATTATTGCTGCAACGACCATATTGCCATGCGAAGGAGCCTATTGATTCGAAATCTTATAACTGGCCAGGAATCTAGGAATACCCCTAATTGGTAGTAGGAGTTGACAAATATGGCCATTTGGTAGCCATTTCGTAAGACCCTCAAACCGACTGGACCCCCCTGTTGGGCCATAATGGGAGTACCCCCCTGGGCTTGGTACACATGAATATAAAGTAATTGCCAGTCTAAAAATAGCATTATATGCTAATTAGTCACATGATGTCAAATGATCTGTTGGCAGACAACGCAAAAACAATGGGAATTGATGCTGATCTTCTCCTAAAAACTTAACCCTATCCAGACTGAGCTACTAGAAGACTGAGGGGGGGGGGGCTCATTCAGCCCCCCCCCATCCTCTCTAAAATCGCCATTCCTTTACTTATGATGACGAAACTCACCACGTAGGTAGCAGTGCTTAAGATCTATCATTTTTCACAAAAAAATTCTAAAAATAGTTATGACGTCATAATTGATCTACTGGCACGGGTGCACAAGAAAATGACAAATTTACCTTTTTTTTAAATCTTTATAATTTTCTAACAGATTCTCAAGATAGGCATGAAAACTGGTCGTTGTAAGTACTATGCGAGGATACCCCCGGGGAATCTTATACCGCTTTTCATTTTTCATTTCATTTTACATCTGATGAGCGCAGAAACCGCTCTCTACCGTCCGAAAATTTTATGAATAATTTGTTCAAGTAGTCTGGGGCAAGCGAATTCAAAGATTTATAAGTTAGCGTGGCTGTCTCTTTTCTTACGAGATTTCTGACATTTGACCAGCCAAGATTCCCAATTATCGGAATTACCAATGGTGCACAAAATTCCAACAAAATCACACAAATTAGGTGGAAACAACCCTATTGATCAGCTTTGATCGATTCATCACTGCTGTAAAACTTTTGCGGTCGAAATATCCTTGCAGAAAGGCTACTAACTAATTTTTGCCATTTTCTTAAAGATGACGTCATAGATGAGGTCACGTGACACATAATTGGTCTATAGTTCCTGGAAAAAATTAAAGAGACCTTACAAATTATAAAACAATGGCGAATTGTGTGCTCTCGGGCTGTCTCTCTCTTACGACTATTATTGGAACAATTGAAATTTACTTGTAATTGCCACACATACACGTTTTTTTATAAGAAACTTGGATCAGCACTTAGTACTAAAAGTTTCTTAATTTCGCATGAAAATTTCGGTGTTTTAGTGGTAAAAGTTTCTTAATTAGTTTCTCATTTTTTGGGCCTAAAAGTCGAAGCCTTCTTCTCGAGAAGGGGCTTCCATTTTGCATTGACATTGTCATCAAGAAGAAGCCATGCACATCAAGGCAAAAATTTACCAATTTTGCAGTTAAAAGTCAAGAAAAGACGAATGTACCTTTGTTAGAGAGACATAGAATAAGAGAGACATACAGAAATAAAGTTTTAGAGTTTCTTAACTGTTCTTGAGCGTAGTACTGGAGTTTCTTAAATGTTTGGTCATCGTAGTACTAGTTTCTTATAAACCAGTTTCTTATAAAAAAAAAAACGTTTAGTGGGAACTCGCTGACTATAAGTCCTTTCCCACTATGGATGGCACGTAGTTGATTAGCCTCAGAGTTGTTTTTGTAAACAGTTGTTATTTTTTAAATGAATAAAGAAAAAAAAATTATAAGTACACAAAGTAAACAGAATACTCAATACCATGAAAGGATTCTGAAGTTAGCTGGAATTACATCAGTAAGCAGCTTACCTAAAAGTTGGCCCCGACCACTCTGAAAAAAACAGCCACCCCCCCCCCACCCCCATTATTTTTTCAATATTTCACACAAAATCGCACCTCAAAAAGATAGAAACTAAAAGTCAGACCATTTCCTGGTTCATTGAACCAATTTGGAGCAGTTCTCTGTTAAATGTGGGGGGGGGGCTCAGTCTGGATAGGGTTAATATTTTCAACACAAAAGTGGTCAATGAATAAGTTTGAAGCAGTTGATATGATGCATGTTGATCGAGATCTATGAGAACATTATAAGAACGAGTGTATCATGCATACCCGGGGGTTACTTGACCAGGTCTTGGTCGGGGACGTGCCATCGAAGCTTCAAAAACATACCCGTTCCTTATACCAATTTTCCGAAAAAGCATACCCGACTTTATACCAATTTTCCGAAAAAGTACACCCGACCTTACACCAATTTTCCGAAAATGTATATCCGATCTTATACTTTAACCAAAATCGTGAAAATCGATGCCGTTCCTTATACCAAAATCGCGACCCTTCCCGATGGCACGTCCCCGTACCCAAAATATGTGATGTACCCCCCCCCCCCGGGTATCATGCACTGTCTCTATGGCCTACAACAGGTGGCAACTGTCCAATAACCAAAAACTTTCCTGGTGTGTGAGGACATGGTGCCAGAGGTTTCTTTGCTTTTTGAATTCTGGTAGAGTAGTTTGAACATAATAAGAACGAGTGTATCATTCATTGTCTCCATGAATATTTAGGGCCTGTACAGGTAACGAGTTTACTGGTGTATGATAATGAGATCTATGAGAACATTATAAGAACGAGTGTATCATATTTTCAGTCTTCATTATTAACAAATATATCTAAATACATCAAAGACCACAAATAAATTACAATTTTTACCTAAATTAAATAAGACAATCAATATACAAATGGCAATATATTAGTACACAAGGATACACTACAAGGATACACTTACACCTGACACAAAAAAATGAAAAGAGACATGGTACAGTACAAAAAATAAGTATTTAGATATATTTGTCTAAGGAGGAGCTCTCTAATAGGTAAACTAATCGAGAGAGAGCCCCCCCAACAAAAAACTAAAAAAAAACATGGAACAAATTTTTCTTAAAAATAAACACAAGACCAGAAGATGCCTCCAAAGAACAAGATAATTTAAGAACACGGGAAGAACACTAAATGTTGGTGTAGAATCAAAGACCATAACCATTGACAAAGAATTCCTTCAATTTTGATTTGAAAATATTAAATGAAACTGACATTTTAATGAAAATGGGTATGTCATTCCATAGTTTAGCACCAAAATAATTAATAGACCTGAGACCATAGAGAAAGGTATTCCTTATGGATTGAAAAACTGTCACCCCTAGCTGCCTGATGAGTTGCATGACTATGAACAGTGTTACTGAGCTTAAAGTAGTTGAGAAAATGAGAAGGAGAAAGTCCATTGAGAGACTTGTAGACAAATTTGAGTATATCATGATGTATCATGTCATCTAATTTAAGAACTTTTAGAGAAAAGAAGATTGATGTTGAAGGAGAGAATAAGGGCTGAAAGGAGATAGACCTGAGTACTTTTTTCTGCAACAAGAAGAGAGGTTCAAGGTAAGTATCATAGGAGAGACCCCAAGTTGATGAACCAGAGCTAAGAAAGGAAGAGAAAATAGAGAAGTAAAGATTTTTCAGAATATCCTGAGGAAGGAGGTGTCTAATTTTGAAGAAGATCCCAGATGTCCTGGAGAGTTTTTTAGTCAACTCAGAAATATGGAATTTCCAGGAAAGATGCTCATCTATCAGTAAAAATTTAACATATCTAGATCTGGTCACTAATTTCTTGCCAAATTTAATAAGAATATGCTCAGGCAATTTCTTTCTAGGGGAGTGAAATACAGTTTGTTTTTTAAATGTTCAGAGCGAAATTATTAACTTCAAGCCATGTCTTTACTTTTATCAGTTCTTTATTGATTGTATAGTGAAGCTTTGCAATATTTTCAGTTTCGAAATAAATATTTGTATCATCTGCAAACAAGAAGAAAGAAAGTACTTTGGATACATTAGGCAGGTCATTGATATAGATTAGAAACAGTAATGTACCAAGTACAGAGCCCTGAGGAACACCACAAGTAATTTTGCTAAGACTAGAAGAATGATTGTTGATTGAAAGATATTGAAGTCTTTCCGTAAGGTAGGACTCAAACCAGTGCAGTGCTGAGCCTCTTATTCCATAGTGACTAAGTTTTTGTAGTAGAATGTTATGATTGACAGTATCAAAGGCTTTTTGCAGGTCAATAAAGATCCCACAGCCAATTCTTTTTGCGTCCAAAGTAGATTTAATTCTCTCACTTAAACTGATCAATGCATGATCAGTGGAATGACCATTGCGGAATCCAAATTGCATTTGAAACAGAATTTCATGAAGTTCTAGAAAATTGTACAAATGTTGATACATGAGCTTTTCAAAGATCTTACTAAATACTGACAGCAAAGAGATGGGTCTGTAATTTGAATTCTTGGAGGCATCACCTTTTTTGAAAATAGGAATAACTTTAGCAATCTTTAGTTTATCAGGAAAATACCATTTAGAAATGATTCATTGATGATTTGGGAGAGCTGTATGGAAATGTGGGGGTCAAGCACGTTCAATAGTTTGACTGGAATACTATTAGGCCAAGTAGGTTTACCCTTCTTATGTGACTGGATTATCGAAGAAACCTCAACGGGAACAGTGGGAGATATAGTTGTTATTAGAAGAAGCTAGATATCTTAGAGGAGAATTTGAGTTCCTATGGATTTTACTTGTAATTTTGTTAGCAACATTAATAAAATATTCATTCAAGTTGTTGGCAATTAAGTTAGGATCAGTTATCTTATTACCATTCTCATTAGTTATGAATGGGATCGAATTTGTTTCACCGCTATTAGTTTTCATTTTTATCACACTTCTGATCCCCTTCCAGAGCAACTTCATATTTGATTTGTTTTCAGCAAAATAATTTTGAAAGTAACTTTTTTGCTTTCTTTTATCTCACTAACAACACGATTACAAAATAGTTTATAATGGGCATAAACTTCAGAGGATTCTGTATGTTTGAACTGCTGGAAAATTCTGTCTCTGACCGTCATCATATGTTGAATTTGGTTGTTAATCCATGGTTTGTTTCTTAGTTTCAACGATTTTTTGTTTAATTTCTTTTTTGGACAATGTTTTTCAACAAGCTGGCTGAGGTTCGTTAGGAATTGATCAAATTTATGGTCAACAGTGGGTCATTCCAAATAAGAACAACAGATGCCTGTCAGGTGATGTTTTCAAAATTCCTTCAAATTTTTACTAAGGGGACCCAAGCATCAGAGAACCTCAGAAAAAAAATTTCAGCAAGATATCTCATTTGGTTCAGATTTTATGATCAATTGAATATTTAGCCAATTGATGCAAATGAGTGTTTTTTCATGAGGTGGGAAATTCAACTTCAAATATATGGAAATCAAAAGTTCTTATCCTAACTCTTTCTGCACTTCATTATAGCACACCATGAATTCTTTTGGAAAATTAATGTTTCAGGTAATTGAAGACCAACATATTAGTAGAATATTGCTTCAAAGTTTGAACCAAGTATGATTTTGACCCCAAAATGTGTCTGGGGAAGGGGTTTCGTTGTTGGTTTTCTGATCGATAAATGTCATGGCACTTTTCAGCTTTATGGAATAGAATATTGATCTACCCCCAATGCTATATTTCAAACGACCAAAAGGTTTTCGTGAAATTCCTTAATCTAGGGGGTTGCCAAGTCTGTCCATTTTGCCTAAAAGCCTATTTTTCCATATTTTCAAAGAGCATCTTGCAAAAATCTTGCAACGCTGAAGATAGCTATTCATATCACCCAAATGTGCACCTGCAGGAGTTCTGAAAAAGTGTAGAAACCAAGAAAATTTTGATCTGACATGAGAACAATATCTCTATCAAAATGGATGCACGCTCAAAATGGTTAAATTCAGCCAACTTCAACGGGCTAGAAATATTGTGTCCCAAGGAGGCACATGCCTGCAATTTTTTACATGGACTCCTGCACCCTAGAACTGATGCTCTTGCAAATGTGAAAGCCAAACAGGGTCTGGAAGGGTGTCAAATAGCAACATTTGCCAACACAGGGGGTAACATGACAAATGAAGATTTTTGAGGCGGATTTTTTTCATAATGCAATTATTTACGCTTTTTCTCAGAAGAAATCATTTTAGGAAGTTGTATAATGAAATTCATTTCATCTGAATATAGATACATATCATTCTCATGTCAGATCAAAATTTTGTTGGTTTGTACACTTTTTCAGAACTTCTGCAGGTGCACATTTGGGTGATATGAATAGCTATCTTCATTGTTGCAAGATTTTTGCAAGATGCTGTTTGAAAATATGGAAAAATAGGTTTTTAGGCAAAAATGGAAAGACTTGGCAACCCCCTAGATTAAGGAATTTTGCGAAAACCGTTTGGTCGTTTGAAATATAGCAGGGTAGATCAATATTCTATTCCATAAAGCTGAAAAGTGCCATGACATTTATCGATCAGAAAACCAACAACAAAACCCCTTCCCCAGACACATTTTGGGGTCAAAATCATACATAGTTCAAACTTTGAAGCAATATTCTACTGATATGTTGGTCTTCAATTACCTGAAACATTAATTTTCCAAAAGAATTCATGGTGTGCTATAATGAAGTGCAGAAAGAGTTAGGATAAGAACTTTTGAGTTCCATATATTTGACCTTGAATTTGCCATCTCATGAAAAAGCACACATTTGCATCAATTGGCTAAATATTCAATTGATCATACAGTAAAACCTGAACCAAATGAGATATCTTGCTGAAATTTTTTTCTCGTGTTCTCTGATGCTTGGGTACCCTTGGTAAAAATTAGAAGCAATTTTGAAAACATCACCTGACAGGCATCTGTTGTTCTTATTTGGAATGACCCCAGTATGATCATCAGTATTTAGAAACGCAAAATCCATTTTTTGATAGTCATCAAGGAATTTTGATTCATCCAAATATTTGTAATTATGAACAAAGTAGGAAGAATTATTATTGTCAGGTGCACAGTTATTGAAAATAGAAAAGTGAGGGAAGTGATCTGAAATTTGTACAAGGACATTTCCACTTGTTACCGTACAAGAAAAATCATTAGAAAATATGTTATCAATGAGCGTTGCTGTTGAATCAGTTACCCTGGTTGGTTGAAGTATAAGTGGCTGAAAGTGGTTGGAAAACAGCATTTTAATAAATTCGCTAGTGAGTGTGTGATTCTCAGAATTTAGTAGATTTATGTTGAAGTCCCCCATAATGACAGCAGTTTTGTTTTCATTGGCAACCTTGGACAAGACTTCTTGCATGTGGTCAATAAACGCATTGATGTCAGAGCTTCGATGACGGTAAGCACAGCAACATAGAATGTACTGTATGCACTGTCTCTATGGTCTACAACAGGTGCCAACTGTCCAATAACCAAAAACTTTCCTGGTGTGTGAGGACATGGTGCCAGAGAAGTTTCTTTGCTTTTGGAATTCTGGTAGAGTAGTTTGAACATAATAAGAACGAGTGTATCATTCATTGTCTCCATGAATATATAGGGCCTGTACAGGTAACGAGTTTACTGGTGTATGATGACCAGAACTATGAGAACATTATAAAAACGAGCGAGTGTATCATGCACTGTCTCTATGGCCTACAACAGGTGGCAACTGTCCAATAACCAAACAGTTTCCTGGTGTGTGAGGACATGGTGCCAGAGAAGTTTCTTTGCTTTTTGAATTCTGGTAGAGTAGTTTGAACATTATAAGAACGAGTGTAACATTCATTGTCTCTATGAATATCTATTTAGGGCCTGTACAGGTAACGAGTTAGAGGTGGAACAGTGAATGGTGTTGATGACGTGGCGAGGTGGGACATGTTTTGCTGACTTGGCTCTTCTCGTTCCCTTCCATGTCCAACAAAAGGTAAAACGAGGGCTGCTCTTCTGGTCTTCCTTAATCATGTATCGTATCATCAGCTCCACATCAGCTCCTTTGAGCTGCCAGGCCTATCCTCTCCTTTCTGAAGGAGACCAATTTAAGAAAGTGTCATGGCAGCTAGTGATGAATAATACATCATCAGGACTGTTGTAAATCTCCGTGTACGGTATGACATCTATGGTGACTGAATTTCCAAATGTCATCATGCTCCAGAACAGCTGACTTGTCTGTCATGCCGTACACGAAAATAAACACGAAGAAACAACAACAAAAATATAAAATAAACAAAATTAATAAATAAAAACAGATGTTAAACGAGCTTGCACCCCACCATAATAATTGATGGTGCCCATCGAGATGGAGAGCGAGAGAAGGAGATCACAATAGAATCACAATGCCACATAAAGAACAGGCCTTACAAGCTTAAAGGACATGACAAGAAATACTTTTTTCACTGCGTATCCAGTATCCACATCTGGAGTTGCTGCAGAAGATGCGGGGTATTCTACAGTTAAGCCCCCAGTGCAAAGCACTTCTGCAAATTCCTGGGCCTTAATTAGTGATCAGGCTGGTGACATGTTGCAGACAAGGACTCGTGATAAGTTGATGTGTAAGGTCCTGGAGTGGTCCTGGTGGAAGACTCGTTTGACTTTTCCTGAGCAAAATATGTCATCGGTGTGTCCAAATGTCCAAATGGATTGATGGTGGCACTTCAGAACATCACTTGTCAATGCAGAAGGGACCTACAGAAGATTCATACTTTGTGGATACTACAGTGAAACTAATTACTTGAACATATTTCACCTTACTTTGTTAAATTGCCTGGGGGGAGGGGGAGGGGTTGGGGGTACGTAACTTGTGGATGGATGGGGTCTGCCACCACCCTGTTGTCAGAAAGCTACTCTCTTCTAATTACAGAAACTTGCCTTGGTACACATTTTCATGATGAGTTTTGGTGGAAAACTGCCAATTTTTTACTATGTCTGCGAATTTATGGGAAATCTGCCAAAACGACCATAGTTTAGATCATTTTGGGCCCACAAACCCACCCATATGGGTGACACATACCGGCACCCTGAACATGTTATGAACCCCCCCCCAGGTTAAATTGTACATAAATACTAGCTGTAGACCACTTGAATGTATTTATATCGTTAGGTAAATATATATGGTTTGGTTTTCTGATTGGTTTATACATAGATGCCTTTCGCTTTTCTTGGTTTACAAACTTGATGTAGAAGTGGTTGGATGGCAAAAATACTGAGATATACAGACTATGTCCTCATCAGAGTGTGATTTCATCAAATTTTTAGTTACATTTTATTTACCAAGTTTTCTTGGTTTACATGTGGATACCTTTGATGTGTATTCCTGTACAAAAATACAAGGCTAAACTTGGCCTTGTACAGGCCAAGTTTTAGCCTTGTAGATGGGATTATGACCTTGTTATGACCTTGTACTAACCTTGGAAGAAAATTACAAGGCTATCAGTAAGATTCCAAGTTGTAACCAGTCTAACACAAGGTTTCCACAAGGCTTCTACAAGGCTAATTAGCATTTTTCGAGCCATTTATAAGGTTACAGCAAGGCTATTCCATGCTATAACAAGGTTACAAGGCCATAACTACAAGGCTTGTACATGGCTATTACATGGCCTTGTATTTTTGTACAGGTTGCCACTTGCACACCACATATGAGCAACTCTAGGAATAATTACCGTCACACAACACTGAGAAAGGGTCAATTTTCAGAATTACCTCCACCTTAATCAAAAATGTTTAATTTGCAATGAATACCAAACAATGTTATGATGCGTGCTTTAAAGACTCTGCGCTAACCGGCAGTCTTTGCAGGCGGCATTCTTTGCAAGATAGATAAACAACCTTGTACAAGATGACACGTGCAAGGTATGCAAGTTGGAATAGCTCCTTTGAAATTGGAGAAAGGGAAATATCAAATTTTGGACTCTACATCATTGTCTATGTAACAGAGCATAGGTTCCAAATCTTTTTCTCGGCGTAAAAAGGTGGGTGTAAAATTCAATGACCTATTTCTTCTGATTGAATGGCTTGAAAGAAACTTTAGATACTTATCTATAATTCTACCGTTGGACTTTTCAGAAATTTTGAATATTTTTGGAAATTACAGCGTATCTTACATTTCAACTCATTTGAGGATGTGACATCATCAAATTTCTAAATCATGAACGAGATGAGTGACAGACCTTGCTTGATACCATATTGTAGGCATTCATAAATTGTGGTTTTCTTCGAAATTATTTCATGTTACGTCAAACAGTTTGGAAATTACAATGGTTTCAAGTTTTTTTGAAAAATTTTCTTGAATTCTTGAAAAAGAAGAAAAACACTCTAATTCTGAAAATATTGAAGATTTCAGAAAATTCCAACGGTAGAATTATAGAGAATTAGCTAAAGTTTCTTTGAAGTCATTCAGTTCAAAGAAATAGGTCACTCAATTTTACACCAGCCTTTTTAAAGATTTGGAACCTATGCTATGTAACAGCACCATTCAGTTGGAAACTTTATCAGAGATTTGTTTTGTTATTAGGAAGAACAGCATTTAATTGTGCATGCAACTGACAGGAAACTCGGCATTGAAAATATTCAATATGTGGAATTGGCTGACAAGACTTTCTTTTGTTCTTTTGGGGACTAGGAATTTTCTTTTCTTTGATTTTGTGATGCCATGCCAGGCTAGGCTTCTGCCTTCCATCTTGAAAATAAGTGAACGTTCTAGAATTGCAATGTGGGATTGAACAAACTGTATTGTGGTATAGCTTCATCGCGCAGAGGCTGCCGGTTAGCGCAGAGTCTTTAAGATATAATTTCTGGTTTTAGTTACTAGAGCTTGATTTCCCGAAATAGTGTTGTTGCTGCAGATCAGCTTGGAATTTTGTAAATGCCGTTCATTTCTTGACTCCTTGACAGTGGCCATTAGGAGAACATATTTCATCTCCAAGAACCTCAACTCTTGCAACATCAAAAGCATAATTTCATTGCTGATATCTGCTGTAAGCTAACGATTGAAGCTTGTCTGTGAAATTGAAATAGAAGTCAGTGGCTTTCGAAAATGTATTGCCAAACTTTATAGCAAAGCTAAGATCTTTGTGTATGTTGACACTTTTTAGTATGATAAAACCATCCAAACAAAACCCAGAACTTTGACTTATCAGAAATACATTTTCAAAAGAAGAGGCATTCCAACTATCTTATGATGAGCCAATGTCCACATAGCTGACAGTCCTTAAAACCGAAGATGGCAATGGCAGTGTTGGTAATATCCTTGAAAGGGGTTCTTTTGTGTGGCAAATCTTTCCTTGGTCCTCCTAATTTGGTTGAAATATACCAGTGTAACAACCAGGAGAAGGAAATAAATCCCTTTCGTGCTGCACAGTGTTTCTAGTATCTCTATATTTCATTTTAACAGGATTGAGACAATAAGAAAGATTACATTCATTGTTGTTACTCAGAGTTTCACGCTATACTGCGATCATCAGACAACCGAAAACTCTACTCAATTTGGTGCATTTATACACTGTGATGATTTAATTTTGTAACTATTTTTACCTGGGGTCTCTTTTGGAATTTATTAGGTAGTATTGTTCTCATGGCAGCACTTGAAGATGAATTTGGTCAATTTGGAAAATATGCATTATCTTTCATCTAGCATCAAATTGTCTTTTGTGAATGAAAAGAAACTATTGAGACAAGGTAGCTCTCATAATGGGAGCCCAAATTCATATTTGTTTAAGGCAATGTGTTCAAGAAATGTAGGTACACCCACTACTGCTGACACAATGCTGATGAAGAGCCCCAAAGAGCTCACTGTGACAGGCAGAATTTAACTGATCACATGCAAACTAAAATGTAATATGACCTGAAATTGGCATGCCTCATGCAAAGCCATTGTACTATCATGGAAACATTGCGTTTAACAGTTAAATCCCATGTTTGGAGGCCCCATGAATTGTCTGTTAATTGTGGAACACAAAATGTTACTCTTTGCCAATAACAAAAAATATGTATTTTACTAAAATATTCTTACTCTCATCTGTTAACAAAGACCCTTGCTATGGAAGATAGGGCATGCTCCCAGGAGGGTATTCAGGTATATTTAGGATAGGGGTGCTCAGGGTGGAAAATAATGCATCAACCCACAAAATAATTTCTTGCACCAAAATACCAAAAATAAAATTTTCCGACCATATATTCTCAGTATCTTAAATCTGTAGAAATGTGCGCTAACTGATTAGATTAGTTAGATGCCCCTCTGGATTAGTTAGATGCCCCTCTGGGACATGCTCCAACTTGACTGCTTGCAGCAGATACTGTGAGAGACAAGATAAGCTGAGTGAACTTTTATACTGCATGTGTGTCTGACATTTAGAGTTGTACTTTTGTTGTCCTTTTAGAAAAAAATTGATGTCAAAAAGGCGTTGATGTTTAGTTTCACTATCAGGCCTAAGGCAAGGCAGGTTGCCTCCGTATATCTCAGTCGATCTAGAAATCTTGTTGAACTAGACATCAAAGCTCATTTCTAAACCTAGATTTTACCGGTCAAGCAGAGTCGTTAGAAATACCGGGTCTTGCTGAAGTTTAGATAAGATGCTCTGTGATTGGCTGGAATAGAAATTCTCATTTGCATAACAATAGAGCATTAATGTCGAATATTATTTGCCAAAATCATACAGACAACAAGAACAAATTTATAGTTCCTCTTACTAAGGATTTTTGGCGTTGATGCAAGTTTGCACACCCTATAAAGACCATGGTACCAAGGGTTCCAAAGGTTTCCGAACAGTGTTTTCTGTATTGAATTTTAAAAGTGTAGGGTTCTGAAAAGGTTCCAGAAGTATTTTCCTATATACTTTAATTCTCCTGCTAAATCCCTTTCTTGAAATCGGGTTCCGAAGGTACCAAGGGTTCCGAAGGTTCCAATACAGTGTTTCTGTATTGAATTTTAAAAGTATAAGGTACCGAAAAGGTTCCAATATTATTTTCCTATATACTTTAATTATCCTGCTAAACCCCTTTCTTGAAATCGGGTTCCGAAGGTTCCAGTACAGTGTTTCTGTATTGAATTTAAAAGTATAAGGTACCGAAAAGGTTCCAGAAGTATTTTCCTATATACTTTAATTCTCCTGCTAAATCCCTTTCTTGAAATCGGGTTCCGAAGGTACCAAGGGTTCCGAAGGTTCCAGTACAGTGTTTCTGTATTGAACTTTAAAAGTATAAGGTACCGAAAAGGTTCCAGAATTATTTTCCTATATACTTTAATTCTCCTGCTAAATCCCTTTCTTGAAATCGGGTTCCGAAGGTACCAAGGGTTCCGAAGGTTCCAGTACAGTGTTTCTGTATTGAATTTTAAAAGTATAAGGTACCGAAAAGGTTCCAATATTATTTTCCTATATACTTTAATTCTCCTGCTAAATCCCTTTCTTGAAATCGGGTTCCGAAGGTAGTACAGTGTTTCTGTATTGAATGGGTATAAGGTACCGAAAAGGTTCCAGTATTTTCCTATATACTTTAATTCTCCTGCTAAATCCCTTTCTTGAAATCGGGTTCCGAAGGTACCCAGGGTTCCGAAGGTTCCAGTACAGTGTTTCTGTATTGAACTTTAAAAGTATAAGGTACCGAAAAGGTTCCAGTATTTTCCTATATACTTTAATTCTCCTGCTAAATCCCTTTCTTGAAATCGGGTTCCGAAGGTACCAAGGGTTCCAATCAGTGTTTCTGTATTGAATTTTAAAAGTATAAGGTACCGAAAAGGTTCCAATATTATTTTCCTATATAATTTAATTATCGGGCTAAACCCTTTCTTGAAATCGGGTTCCGAAGGTACCAAGGGTTCCGAAGGTTCCAGTACAGTGTTTCTGTATTGAATGTTAAGAGTGTAAGGTACCGAAAAGGTTCCAGTATTATTTTCATAAAGACGTTAATTCTCCTGCTAAACCCCTTTCTTGAAATCGGGTTCCGAAGGTACCAAGGGTTCCGAAGGTTCCAGTACAGTGTTTTTGTATTGAATTTTAAAAGTATAAGGTACCGAAAAGGTTCCAGTATTATTTTCCGATATACCGGGTGTCCCAAAATGATGTATTATTGTTTGAGTGCTTACATGTCCATAACCAATGAACCGATTTTCAAAAACTTTGTTTTATTTGATTGCCTAGAGGCTAAATTGTATTTTAAGATGTTGGTTGCGGATTTACCGAGGTGTTTTCGTGTTGAAAAGAAGATCGATAAACTTCCTCAAATTCAAGCCTTAGATGGCATGAGAAAGAAACGGCCTATTTTTCCAGTCAACATTTTAGATGTGATGCAAAAGGCTGAACTCGTATTCGTATTCTCTGAACTCAGTATTAACTGAATTCGTATTCTCTGAACGCCATATATTCTATGAACGACATATAAGTTCAGCCTTTTGCATCACATCTAAAATGTTGACTGGCAAAGAAGGCCGTTTCTTTTTCATGCTATCTAAGGCTCGAATTTGAGCAGGTTTATCGATCTTCTTTTCGACATGAAGAAATTGACCTAAACCAAAGCCAACATCCTCAAATACAATTTAGCCCTTCTGCAATGGTTATGGAGTGGGCTATGGAATGGCTATATTATATAAGCAATCAAACGATAATACATCACTTTGGGACACCCGGTACTTCAATTCTCCTGCTAAATCCCTTTCTTAAAATCGGGTTCCGAAGGTTCCAGTACAGTGTTTCTGTATTGAATTTCAAAAGTGTAAGGTACCGAAAAGGTTCCAGTATTATCTTCCTATATACTGTATATTTCTCCTGCTAAACCCCTTTCTTGAAATCGGGTTCCGAAGGTACCAAGGGTTCCAAAGGTTCCAGTACAGGGTTTCTGTATTGAATTTTTAAAATGCTGGGTACCGAAAAGGTTCCAGTAATATTTTCCTACAGACTTTAATTCTCCTGCTAAACCCTAATCTTGAAATCAGGTTCCGAAGGTACCGAAGGTTCCAGTACAGTGTTTCTGTATTGAAGTTTAAAAGTATAGGGTACGGAAAAGGTCTCAGTATTATTTTCCTTTAGACTCTAATTCTCCTGCTAAACCCCTATCTTAAAATTGGGTTCTGAAGGTTCCAGTACAGTGTATTTGTTTTCAATTTTAAATGTAAAGGGGTTCCGAAAAGGTTCCAGCACTGTTTTCCTTTTTGGAACCTTGAGATATGAACTGTTGATATAGAAACACAGTACTGGAAACTTTGGAACCCTCGAAACCCTACTATTCAATGTAGTATTTACATAAAACAGACAGTTGTGCAGTATTTTTACTGGAAGCTTTTCGGTACCTTGAGATATGAACTGTTGATATAGAAACACAGTACTGGCACCCTCGGAACCCTACTATTCAATGCATTAACATAACACAGACAGTTATGCAGTTTTTGTACTGGAACCTTTTCGGTACCTTGAGATATGAACTGTTGATATAGAAACACAGTACTGGAACCCTCGGAACCCTTCTATTCAATGAAGCATTCACATAAAACAGAGAGTTATGCAGTTTTTGTACTGGAACCTTTTCGGTACCTTGAGATATGAACTGTTGATATAGAAACACAGTACTGGAACCCTCGGAACCCTACTATTCAATGAAGCATTCACATAAAACAGAAACACAGTAGTTATGCAGTTTTTTTACTGGAACCTTTTCGGTACCTTGAGATATGAACTGTTGATATAGAAACACAGTACTGGAACCCTCGGAACCCTTCTATTCAATGAAGCATTCACATAAAACAGAGAGTTATGCAGTATTTGTACTGGAACCTTTTCGGTACCTTCAAATATGAACTGTGGATATAGAAACACAGTACTGGAACCCTCGGAACCCTTCTATTCAATGAAGCATTCACATAAAACAGAGAGTTATGCCGTATTTGTACTGGAATCTTTTCGGTACCTTCAAATATGAACTGTGGATATAGAAACACAGTACTGGAACCCTCGGAACCCTACTATTCAATGAAGCATTAACATAAAACAGACAGTTACGCAGTTTTTGTACTGGAACCTTTTCGGTACCTTCAAATATGAACTGTGGATATAGAAACACAGTACTGGAACCCTCGGAACCCTACTATTCAATGTAGCATGTACATAAAACAGAGAGTTGTGCAGTTTTTGTACTGGAACCTTGTCGGTACCTTCAAATATGAACTGTGGATATAGAAACACAGTACTGGAACCCTCGGAACCCTACTATTCAATGAAGCATTCACATAAAACAGACAGTTATGCAGTTTTTGTACTGGAACCTTTTCGGTACCTTGAGATATGAACTGTTGATATAGAAACACAGTACTGGAACCCTCGGAACCCTACTATTCAATGACGCATTAACATAAAACAGACAGTTATGCAGTCTTTGTACTGGAACCTTTTCGGTACCTTCAAATATGAACTGTGGATATAGAAACACAGTACTGGAACCCTCGGAACCCTACTATTCAATGAAGCATTAACATAAAACAGACAGTTATGCAGTTTTTGTACTGGAACCTTTTCGGTACCTTGAGATTTGAACTGTTGATATAGGAACACAGTACTGGAACCCTCGGAACCCTACTATTCAATGAAGCATTCACATAAAACAGACAGTTATGCAGTTTTTGTACTGGAACCTTTTCGGTACCTTGAGATATGAACTGTGGATATAGAAACACAGTACTGGAACCCTCGGAACCCTACTATTCAATGGAGCATTCACATAAAACAGACAGTTATGCAGTTTTTGTACTGGAACCTTTTCAGTACCTTGAGATATGAACTGTTGATGTAGAAACACAGTACTGGAACCCTCGGAACCCTGCTTTTCAATGTAGTATTTACTTAAAAAAGACAGTTATGCAGTATTTGTACTGGAACCTTTTCGGTACCTTGAGATATAGACTGTTGATATAGAAACACAGTACTGGAACCCTTGGAACCTTTGGAACCCTACTTTAGGCATTAATTTTCCATCCCACCGAACTGCTACACATCCTCCATTGTAAAGAAATGAATATTTGATTTCAACCAATCAGCAGATATCTTCCATGAACTTTACTCTTCTATACGTTTGAACCAATCATATTATTTAGCTTTAAATTATTCCCAGTCAATTGACCAATCAAATCACTGGAACCTTTGGAACCTTGGTTATCCCCCTCAGTAATGCTAAGCCAATCAAAGTTGATCTTATCTAAACTTCAGCAATACTGATAAGAAACTGTCCCGTTATTTACACGTAAGAAACTGCTTATAAGAAACTCAACATTCAGATCGTCAACAAATTAAGAAAGCATTATTGCTTCATTTTGACTTGTTTCCTGCATCATATTACTCGGAAGAAATTTGAGTAATATCTAAACATTGCAACGGCTTGAAAAATCATGTCTTTAACTGTTCAAAGAGGAAATCTGAAAACGTTGAGAAACTTGGCCCCAATTCTTAATTTCTTACGAGAATATTCGTGTATTGCATCTTGCATCGGGGGGGGGGGGGCGTTACTTGACCAGGATTTGGTCGAGGACGTGCCATCGAAGCTTCAAAAACATGCCCGTTCCTTATACCAATTTTCCGAAAAAGTACGCCTGACCTTATACCAATTTTCTGAAAACGTATATCCGATCTTGTGCTTATACCAAAATCGCGAGAATCGATACCGTTCCTTGTACGAAAATTGCGAAAATCAACACCGTTCCTTAGATCAAAATCGCGGAAATCGATACCCTTCCCGATGTCACGTCCCGTTATCCAAAATATGTGCATTCCCACCCGGGCTCTTTGCTCCGTTTTCATATTTTGTTCGCTACAATAAAGCGAAAACAGCTTCAAGATATAGAGTCTACGGTAACATAGATTCATGCTAAGGTCCGGTGCCGGTAGGCAGTTTCTTAAATTTTTGGGCCATTTTGCTGGCAAAAGTTTCTTATATGTTTCTTATACTTTTAATGCCGTAAGTGTAGAGTTCATTCTGTGTTGTTTAAAGGGTTCCCGAAATAATTGGTAATGGTAAGATCTCAAAACAAGTAAATAACACAATTCGGAATCAAAATAATTTCCAAACAATTGCTATAACTGTACACTGTCAAACATTTTTGAGTGCGAAAGGAAAATCAAAATTGTAAATTACAAAAGTTTCCAAAATTTTTCAATTAGGTAGGGTCGTTCCTTGACTTTCGAAAAATTGAGCCTACCGTTTCTGATAAGCGGTTTCTCATATAAAAAAATTAATGTACCAGCGTCGTCTATCGTCGGATCCGAAGATGCTTTTGGTGACAAACGAATGAATAGATTCGAAGGGAGAAATACCGCAATACGACGAAAAAACAACAGCAATTGAGTGTGAATTTATAGAATATATGTATTATCAATATTTCACCTTGCCATGCAATATTACCAATATTTCACCCTGTTATGCAACTACAGTACCCTAATGTGAATTAAAAAAGACAAGGTATTTTTGAAATTTGCAGCTTTAATTTTCCCAGGTCACTCATAGATTTGGGAGCCCTTCTAACAAAACAAAAATTAACTCTACGCTTGCGGAATTGGAAATAAAAGAAACTCATCATCATCATCATAAACATTATTTAGAGTTGGCTTTAACCTAGTACAGAGTACTAATTCATTCCAACTAAAAGTAAACTACCTAGTAATATAACAAATGTATTGATATATTTCTACACAAAAAATACATTATAAGCATAGCCTGCAGGTACACTTGTCACCAGTCCATGATTTTATTTGATTTTTAAATGCTGCAAGAGTTGGACTTTGCTTGATGCTGTCACTAAGAGTGTTCCAGAGGAGACTTCCTCTGAAGGAAAGTGACTCCGAGCCATAAAGTTTTTTGATCTTTGGAAGTTTACAAAGATCTTTAGTCCTTAGGTCGTACGTTACTTCTTTCCTTTCATGAAATTCCCATAAATATGAGGGGTTCAGTTTTTTGACTGACTTGTAGATTTCAGTCATTAATTTCTGGCGATTTTTAACATGGATAGTTTGGCTGTTATCTCTGCTTAATAGTGGCTGGAAAGAGGATTCAAAGTCCTGGTAGAGTACCCGCAGACAACGTTTATGTGCTCTGTTTATTTCATCGTTTGCAGCATCATTACAGAAAAGCCACACCAGGGGGCAGTAATTGAAATTCGAAAGGATTATGGTGTCACAGATTTTTGTTGCTTGATCCGGAGAGAGATATGTATTTAACCTTGCAAAAGCGCTGACTTTCTGATTAACCTTTGAACAAAGTTCGTGTATGTGTTTATTTAACTTTAGCTTGTTATCAATCTGTATCCCTAGGAGTTTCACCGTGTCTGTAGCAGGTAATTTTTTTCCTTCTATGTTGAGGCGCAGGCACCTTTGATCACTTAGACCAAGGAGCATATAATCTGGAATTTTTCAGGATTTGCTATCATTCCATTTTTTGAGAACCAGTCTAATAGAAGACCTAGGTCATTTTCCAATTTGATCACAATTTCTTGTATAGTATTACCACATGCAAATATGGTATTGTCATCAGCAAAATTGCATATCTCAGATTCTAGGCTCATGAGAAATAAGTCGTTTATAAAGATGTTGAAAAATAATGGACCCAAGACAGAACCTTGTGGGACACCAATCTTTATTTTTCGTCGTGTACTCTTACATGAACCAATCTTTACCCTCTGATATCGGCTTTCTAGGTAACTACATATGAGCTGAAGGCTGTCATTATCAAATCCATATGCCTCTAATATGCCTCTAATTACATCCAGAAACTGTTGGAAGCAATACATAGTACCCCAAAATTAAAGAATTAAAGAAACTCATTCAGAAACTGTTTGAGGCAATAGTGTCCCAAAATTTTAGAAACTAACTATCAGCCCCCCGGGGGGTATTTGACGTTGTATTCGAACTTGGATTCGTACCGGGTTGTGCCCACGAATAAACGTTTTCTTATCTGCTCTAGAACATTACAATTTCTAAAAAGATTCCCTTTTGATCTACATAATCAAATCCAACAAAATATTCCGTTTTCACATGTTTGTGACAGCCTGCTCTTGCAAAATTTTCTGCTTTTGATACCCAGAAAGTCGGAACATTTCGTCCGAGAAGTCCGTGTTTTCGAGTTCCGACATGTCCGAGTTTTCTTCTAGAGCATAGGAGAAATTCGATAAGTTGGAGAAAGGAAAAGTCGGGCCATTTCGTCCGAGAAGTCTGTGTTTTCGAGTTTGAACTAGGGCTAATTCGAAAACTCGGACTTAGAAAACTCGGACGATCTGGTCCGAGATGTCCGAGATGTCCAAGAAGTCCGAGTTTTCGACCTGGCCGATTATTCAAGGTTTTAAAGGGCATGGTTTCAAAATTTACCCAGCACATCTGCTAACTCAATGAGAAGCAGTGCACCGCCCCCATCCTTGCGAGAAGGCCCATGAAATGCTTGTCATGTTAGAAACCCAACTCTTTGAATATATGTTTTGCAGAGCCTACAGTTGCATTTATAACCATACCTATGGCAACATATCTAATTTTAAGGTGCAAATAATACGACACAAGATTGTATTGTTCAATGACCAGGCAGCATCCACACATTTTTCCACATCGCTTGTCGTCTAAATGGGGCTTCATTCTTTTATTCCGTTTAGTATATCGCTAAATAGATTGGGAATAAACCAAATACAAAGTTTTGCTTTGTGGAAAGTATCAAGAATTATAAGGTCATGATCCGAAATTAGTGAATAGGGATAGGGTCAATAGTGAATAGTGAATAGGGATAGGGTCAATAGTTAATGGTAAAAATGTAAGAGAAGACATCTTCAGAGAATTTGCCGATTTTCTGGCGCTCTGTTGCGGGGCAGCAACTTCTCATTGTTTTGACTATTTTCTGGGCACTGCGGAGAAGTGGTGCTCTTCAAAGAATTTGCCGATTTTCTGGCGCTCTGTTGGGAGGCAGCAACTTCTCATTGTTTTGTCTATTTTCTGGGCACTGCGGAGGAATGGTGCTCTGCAAAGAATTTGCCGATTTTCTGGCGCTCTGTTGCGAGGCAGCAACTTCTCATTGTTTTGTCTATTTTCTGGGCACTGCGGAGGATTGGTGTTCTTCCAAGAATTTGCCGAATTTCTGGTGCTCTGTTGCGAGGCAGCAACTTCTCATTGTTTAGTCTATTTTCTAGGCACTGCGCAGGAATGCTGCTCTTCAAAAAATTTGCCGATTTTCTGGCGCTCTGTTGCGGGGCAGCAACTTCTCATTGTTTTGTCTATTTTCTGGGCGCTGCGCAGGAGTGGTGCTCTTCCAAGAATTTGTCAATTTTCTGGCGCTCTGTTGCGGGGCAGCAACTTCTCATTGTTTTTGTCTATTTTCTGGTAACTGCGAAGGTGGATAAGCAGTGCTCTTCCAAGAATTTGCTGATTCTCTGGCTCTCTGCTGCGGGGCAGCAACTTCTCATTGTTTTGTCTATTTTCTGGGCACTGGCGCAGGAGCGGTTATCTCTGAACAGACACTTTTTGCCGATATTCTGGGGATTGCGAGGGAGTGCTCGAAGCAACTTTTACCGCTTAGGCCCGTATGTCAAATCGCTGAATTTAATTTCGTTTGTAAATCAACTTGTGTTTAAGGTAAATTAATGAAGTTGGGCTCAAATTAAAGCTCTGAGTTAGCCTGTGTTCCAGACTCCAGAAAAAATAAATTATGTCGTCTGTGTAACAGAGACTGATTTCTTGTATGAGCAATTCCCCGACTTTCGGGGAAAATTACTATTTAGAGTTGCATAATACTGCATAAATTAATTTAACGTCTGGGTGGCAAGAATTAGGCCATTCTTTCTGTGAGCTGCGATGAACGTGATTACTGACTTGACTTTTGCGATGAAATGACTACTGCGGCTACTTGTAATTCATTTATCTGTATCTTCTGTTACAAATCATTGGAAAAGCCAAACGACAGGAATCAGGTTGAAGGTAAAGGCATCGTTAAGGCTTTAACCGAGATAAATTATTTGCCTTTCATCATCGTTCTGTCATCGTCACCCTACATCTGCAAGCACTGCCTCAACTTGTTGAAGAAGCGAAACGCGCTGCGTTCAAAATTGAGAGAGCTAGACAGTGACCTAGAAAAGCAGTATTTATTTGTGACAGAGAGCAGGCGAAGACCTTCAAACTTTGAAATTACGTCGTCAGCACCACCTTTGAAAATTCGGCTGGTGACCTTCCCCAATGGCGGCGATGCCGATGGCGATGGATCGACTTTCCAGCAAATGCGAAGCGGAGAAGAAGAGCCAACAACGAGTGCTGAGCGCTTAAGTGTCGACGAACCGTGCAAACCTTCAAGTTCAGAGACGAAAGTTTCTGTTGAGGTTGCTTGGCCTAGTCAAACAAGAAGACGAGAATTAGGCCCAGCTCTTCAATCCTTGGGAAAGATGCTTTTGAGAGGCACTTTCCAGCAAATTGCATCAGCAGCATGGAAATGCAAGGACTTAAGACCTCACCTTGTTGCTCAAGTCCTGAAAACGTTAAACAAGGAGTGCACATCATTATGTACACGCAAGTCACCTAGCCTTCTCAGACAGACAAAAAGAGATGACATTGTTAAATTTAGTTTCATTGACTTTAACTCGGAACTTGAGAGAAAATGTCCACTGTTCCATGCTGCACTCAAGAGATCAACAACTGAAAAAGCAGAAACAATGGAGATGAAGAAGAAATGGTTGCAACCACTGTGCATGGCAGCTGCAATTTGTGCCAAGACACGATCGTCTCATATGACTGCACTTCAGTTGATCATATCAATAATCTTGCAGCACTGCAGCCTAACTGTAAGTACCGCAGGATTGATGCAGCATTTTTGCAACAATACAATGGTTTCATGTGTAAATTCGCTCATTCTTTTTTCAAGAAACTAATGTCCAAGGCTGTTAGGTAAATTCAGGACAACTTAATGCCAAAAGTTTCTTGTATAGTTTCATATAGTTTAAATGGCAGAAGTGTACAAGTTAAGTCATTTGTTTTAAAGGGGCTTCCAAATTACAAGTAAGATATCAAACAATAAGATAATTTGCACTCAAAATGAAGTTGAAATACTGTAGTTGAGTTTTACTGTACAGTGTAAAAATATTTTTGAATGACCTGGGAAAATTAAGCTTAAAGTTTCAATAAATTTCTTACCTTTTTTATTCAGATAGGGTAGTTACAGTATATTTTGAAAAATTGAGCCTACCATTTCTAGCCTGTGTTCCAGACTCCAGAAAAAATAAATTATTTTTTCGTAATGGTCTGGAACACAGGCTAACCATTTCCTGCAAGCTGTTTCTTATAAACATCCTAATATTACAACAACCTAAGTTTGTCAAAGCTATCATAGAGTTTGCTATTTGAAATTGATCTGTTCTGCCCGTGCAACTATGGTCTGTTCTGTATTGGTGGTTACTTGAGATTTGCAATAAGACAAAATTAATCATGGAAACCCTTCAGTCATCTTTTTATGTTGGTAGGAATTTTGACATATATGATGCCAATTTTGAGACCAACTCATAGATAGTTTCATTTTTTTTGGCTGTCAATTTTCAAGAGGATGCAATCCATACCAGAATATTTCCTATACCTTTGCTGCTTGATTGTGTTGACATGATTTGGAGCGTGTACCCACATTTTATTTTTAAGGCTGCTATGGCAAGACTTCGTGCAGTTAAGCTTACAGTGTCTCATCCATGCCTGCACAAAAAACTGGATGACTTTGGAGATTTGCTTGATGCAACAACAACTGAGCGCATAGCAAAAGAAGGTGAAAGGCTTCTTACTGGAAGAAAAGAGCAGCCACTGGAAATAAATAACATCTTAATGCACGACAAAGGCTGGAAAATAACATTTGATAATATTGATTACAAATCAAATGTCCACCATATGAGTGAGCAGCATCAAAGCCCTATGTACCATTGGGTGACTTACATGTCAACAGAAAACAGAATCCCTGGTTCTGGTTTCAGCTCAGAAAAGCCACAAAACGGCCAGGTCCATAACGCGGAACCCGCGGAACTCGCGGAATTTTTGTTCCGCGAAGTTGAGTTCCGCGTTTTGTTCTCGCAGTATGGGGCCGAAAACCAAAACGCGGAACTGGCGGAATTTTTCTTCCGCGAAGCTAAGTTCCGCGCTTTGTCCTCGCGGTATATGGCCAAAAACCAAAACGCGGAACTCGCGGAATTTCATCTATAAGGCCTGCTCTTCCTCCACTTGCCTACAAAGAAGTTTACTTGCATTTTATCACTTTTAATCAACTTTTAATCGACTGTTCTTCCCATGCCAAGAGATTTGTAGCATTTTCTTAAGCAGCTACTTTCACGTATGTTACTACGCCGTCAGCCAAATCTGCTTCGAAAATGAGTCAAAAATGGTCCGTGTAATTTCCCTCTTTCTGCAAAATCCATTGCAAATCTCAAAAACATACAAATTGGCAAATCTTCTGGCAAATTGAAATCGAAACAAACTGACTTTCTCCCAGGATTGAAGGCATATAAATTGAGATGAAATTTTCCACTTCGGCTCCAAGCGATAGGAGATTTGTAGGTAGGCCATTTGTTGTCATTTGCAAATGCCGTATTGCTTTGGTCTTGGACTCGATACTCGATACTTTGATCACCTGGAGCTGTGGGAGAGCTTCGAGGATAAGGATCGCGTGTCACATGAGGCAAAGAAATGTACATTGTGAGCATACGCACACGAAATGTTAAAAATGCTATTCTTGTCCATTCCCCCACTTCCTGACCCCAATCCCCTTGACTAGGATTGTCGAGAGTATTGAATTATTCATGCCCAATAAAACAGAGGTCTGCGAAATATTGTTTGTCGCTCAGCTGAACAGCAAAACTACATCGCTACTTAGTTGTATCCCATCCCAGTTGTATATAAAGGAAAGAAACTTTGGTTTAATCGACCAAAATCAACGTAAAAAGAGTTTCTTATGTTGACAGACAAGTTCCGCGAAATCAAGTTCCGCGTTTTGTTTTCGCAGCATAGGGCCAAAAACCAAACCGCGGAACTCGCGGAACTTTTGTTCCGCGAAGTCGAGTTCCGCGTTTTGTCCTGGCAGTATGGGGCCGAAAACCAAAACGCGGAACTCGCGGAATTTCATCTAAAGAGCATATTCTTCCTCCCCTTGCCTACAAAGAATTTTACCTGCGCTATATCAATTTTAATGGATTTTTTTAGTGGACTTCCTGACCCCAATTCCCTCGACTAGGATTGTTGAGAGTATTGGATTATGTCCAGCAAAAGCTAGTCCTACGAAATATTGTCAAGTGGATTGGGGTCAGGAAGTAGGGGAATGGACAAGAATAGCATTTTTAACATTTCGCGTGCGTATGCTCACAATGTACATTTCTTTGCCTCGTGTGACACGCGATCCTTATCCTCGAAGCTCTCCCACAGCTCCAGGTGATCAAAGTATCGAGTATCGAGTCCAAGACCAAAGCAATACGGCATTTGCAAATGACAACAAATGGCCTACCTACAAATCTCCTATCGCTTGGAGCCGAAGTGGAAAACTTCATCTCAATTTATATGCCTTCAATCCTGTGAGAAAGTCAGCTTGTTTCAATTTCAATTTGCCAGAAGAGAGTTGAATTATTGAATTCACCTGTATGTTTTTGAGATTTGCAATGGATTTTGCAGAAAGAGGGAAATTAAACGGACCATTTTTGACTCATTTTCGAAGCAGATTTGGCTGACGGCGTAGTAACATACGTGAAAGTAGCTGCTTAAGAAAATGCTACAAATCTCTTGGCATGGGAAGAACGGTCGACTAAAAGTTGATTAAAAGTGGTAAAATGCAAGTAAACTTCTTTGTTGGCAAGTGGAGGAAGAGCAGGCCTTATAGATGAAATTCCGCGAGTTCCGCGTTTTGGTTTTTGGCCATATACCGCGAGGACAAAGCGCGGAACTTAGCTTCGCGGAAGAAAAATTCCGCCAGTTCCGCGTTTTGGTTTTCGGCCCCATACTGCGAGAACAAAACGCGGAACTCAACTTCGCGGAACAAAAATTCCGCGAGTTCCGCGGGTTCCGCGGGTTCCGCGTTATGGACCTGGCCGCCACAAAACAACTTGGACAATGTGGAGTTTGGTGCATTCATCCCTAATCAGAATGAACATAAAGCCCAGAGAAAGGACTACATTTATCTAGTAGCCCGTATTTGTGCAGAAAATATCCCATGCCTCCAATTCCTCACTCCAACACTCAGAAAGCACATGGCTCACAAGTATTTTGACGCAACGATGCAAGCAACAAAAACGGTATGATATACTTCAAACAACAATGCAGTAGTTTAGTAAAATCCAGTGCAGAAGCTAACCTTGTTGCAATAATGCAGTTTTACTCAATTCACTCAATTCTAATGTGTTTACCTTTGCAAACATCAAATTGAGCAATGTTAAGCTACAGTATATTCTACCTCCACATACCAAAAGAGTTTGCATTGATTGTTACAAAGTTTAGATAAAGCAAATTATTATTAGAAGCATGCGCATTGATCAATAAGCTTTAAAATTGTATCAAAAAGTACCAATAACATACAACAGAGCTTTTAAAATTCCTTGAAGAAATACAGTAAGTCTTTCCTTGAACAATGTGTTAGCTATCACACTGTTACTTTTCATTAGTTCCCATAAGGGTTGGCATATTGTTACAAAATATTCCTGGTACATTCTAAACACGCTTTTTGCTCCAAAGAAACTACATACCATTATTCAGAAATTTCATCATGTTATTTTGAGGTGAGTTCAATGGACAACTGAGTAGAAAATAAAACTTTAACCTCATTGTGTGAAAACAAATCACACAAGGACGTTGTTTCTCCATTAAACCAATAGGTAATCACAAAAACAAATTTGAGCAATTTTTAAAAATCAATAAATTTTTGTTTCACATTCTGTGTCCTGCAAGGAAACTTTCACTTAGCATACTGTATGTTTACCTTTCCAGGTATTTCATGGCTGCATCTTTGAGAATGAAAATGACTCAGATGGCATTTTGAAGGTGCTGAAAGTGCTGCATAAGTTTGTGCCACAAAGGGAAATGACAGATGGAAAAGTGTTTGCTGAGCAAGGGTTGGTTGGAGATCAGCTCTCAGTTGAGAGGGGAGTCAATTGCTTGTTAGAGGTTTCAAATGGTTTCACACAAGAGGAGCGCTTAGAAGGATTACATTTTGAAGTTGGAGATTTCCATGCTACAATGAAATTTTTACAGGTATGATTTTTTGTACGAAAATACAAGGCCATGTAAATAGCCATGTACTGTTTAATAGCCACCTCGTGTTTCACTGGTTGTACTGTAACTTGGACTCTTACTGATAACCTTGCAATTTTCTTCAAAGGTCATAATAACAAAGTCATAATCCCCACTACAAGGCTAAAATTTGTCAAGGAGGTTGTGCTCTTGTTGCTGCGTTTAAGTCAGTTCAGTTCATAATTTTGAAAATGGACCACGCACGAAATCCTCAAAGGGATTGTACAATGTTGAAGCAAATTCACTGCGAACAATGGGTAGCCAAAAAGAAACGATTATGCATCATGAGTGTTATTTTGTTTACAATTTTCTAGAATTCTCAAGACTCTTCTTTCTGCAATTAATCCTTTGACAGGACTCAAAAGAGTGCTTTCTTGGAATGTGAAGAATTCTTGAAAATTCTTGAGAATTCTTAGTTGCATTGAATTCAACATCAGTTTCAATTGGTGACTTCTCTTGCTGTCATTCCATGGGCAAGGGGATTAAATGACACTTTAAAGGACAAGTCCATGCCATTTTCAATGCACGAGTACACAATAAAGAGGCTAGCAGCGCTTAAGGGGCAAAAAACAATGACACAGCCTCGTTTTCTTTTGCGCGATGTGGCCCCACTTCACTCAAATTGCTTATTTGAATACATACTTTCACAAGGAGAAGGTGAAAAATAATGGAAAAAAGTATCATACATCATTCATAGCAGAATTATCTTGTATTTTATCATCAATCATACCAACCCCAAACTTGTCCTTTAACATACTGTTCCTGAGCAATTGGGTTCTTTTTTAAAGCTCTTACTTATTTGCATATTACAGGTTGGATTTGACAACTTTTATAGTGGAGCTGCAGCCTCGGATAAATGCACTTTATTTGCTGACAGCATTTTGGTCAACAGACGAAATGTGGGAGCTGATGTTCGCTCAAGATACAGTGCTAGTAAACAATTTTTCCTTCTTGAAGTTGAAAGCCGAGTTATTGCTGCTGCTTTAGAAATTCTTCAGTTGAATTCAGTTGATGATGTTCCATCAGAGAGACACCTTCCTTCAAATTTAAACAACAGCACAGCCAATGAAAAGAAACTGTTTTTGGAGAAACTTGCAACAGTGATTGTGGATTCCTACATTCTCCAGCTTGACAAGGTGTTGGAACTGTTATTTAAACATCAATGTAACTTTTTTGCATGAAAATAATGTAGATTTCCCTTGAGATTTGCTTTACATTCATGAAAGACTGCTTTTCCCATGGAGCCCTTGAAATTAAATGTAGTACATGTAAAAGCAGAGGGTTGGAAATGTCGAACTTAAAACACGAAAAATAAATTTTTGTAATGAGCAGCAGCTATAATCGTGTTCAAATCTTATGAAAAATGACTATAAGCGCTGTGACAAATTAATTCTTTGTTGTTGTTCATTGATGTTGCAACTTTTTAAAACAGGTAACCATCAGGTAACCGACAGGTAACATTTGATAATATCAAATTTTGACGGGGCTACGATGTTAATAGGACGAGTAACCACAGGTAACCATACTTTTTTTTAAAGATATATATGTATATTATATCTTTAAAAAAAGTATGGTTACCTGTGGTTACCTGTCATAAATATACGATTGCCAATATAAAAATCCATACCTGCTGGTTACGTGATGGTAGCCTGAGGGTTACCTGTTGCAGATCTTGCATACTGTAATTCAAAGCCATAAGCTGACCCCGAGCAAAACAAATTTATTGTATGATTTCCAATCTGAATAATATAAAAAGAAATCAGTTGTGTGTCTGTTTGTAAAGACAAGTATATTTCCTGTCAAGTTATAGCAGCTTACTTGGTACCAGAGCTGAGAGCCACCGCTGATTCAAAGTAAATTTACATAATGAGCCCTCCCCCAGCCCCCAATGATAAGCGCAGCCCCAATTCACGATTAAAGTAGTAAAAATATTTTCCTGTCCAATGGTCTGTGCTTTTAAGGTTTTTCAGGCTCATGTTCAAAGTGAAGAAAGAAAAAGACATCGTATTCCTTCTGCGAGCATAAGAGTTTAGTCAAAGATAATCTTAGACAAAAGTCGTTGAGACAAATGCGTTTTGTGTAGTAAAATACCACTCTTTCCTGCAAATCGTTAACTTCCACCGCTAAAGACCCCCTTCCCCCAACTGCAATGTTGATTTGATTGAAGAAGACATAGTGGTGGATTCATCTGCAACATTTCCACCATATTCCAACATTGCATTTGGGGGAGGGGGTCAACTCGCAATTTCTTCCTGAAAGCAAAGTGTCTCAACAATTTTTGTCTAAGATTATAGGTTGCAGAACTTGTTCGAAAAAGCAGCAGTACAGAAGTGGCACAGTCAAGCCATCAAATACAGAGCACAGCTTTCAAATGCAGACATCCCAACTGTAGAAAAGTTTTCAAAACTGATGGAAAAGCAAGGAGAGAGCATGAAGCATCACATGTCTCAGATGAAAGGACAGCAAAAGAATCTGATGATGTTTATAATTACCAAATTGCTCTCCTTGAATATGGATTGTTTGTAAAAAATTTTGTTGATGCTATCTCAAATGGTGACGGGGAAAGAGTTTTTCGCAACTGGAAGTTTGCACTGTTGTATTTGAAAGCAGATGGAAGAAGGAGCTCAAAATATGCCTTGGAGTGCATGTATCTCATTTGTCAGAGGTACTATCTACTTTCTGAACAAGCTGCTCACAGGCTGGTGTGGAATAGGTTTGCCAAAAATAAACATGGGTTGGGATTTTAAAGAATGTGATAAAGATGTTAGGCCCAAATGTTGCAAACAAGAAGGCAGTTGACAGATACTGCAAAGCCCTGGTTACAAGCAAAGCGTTGATTGACCAATGGGATTCTACAACCAGCTTCATATCCAGATCTGGAAGGCATTCAGCTGCCAAAGCAACATCTGATTTGAAGAAAATTGTGAAACAGCTCATGGATTGCAGAGCCCTGAAAAAAACGCCAGGTCGCAAATACAAGCACTACAACAATGTCAGAAGTAGCCTAATAGCAGATGTGGACATTTCAGGCTTGTTCAAGTGGATTGGTGATCACATCAAAATGGTAAAACAAAAGAAGGTGGCACGCTGAGCAGCCTTGAAAATCCTGTTGTTTAAGTAGCATTAGGTTCCAAATCTTTAACTTGGTGTAAAAAGATGGGTGTAAAATTCAATGACCCATTTCTTCTGATTGAATGGCTTGAAATAAAGGAAATAAACTTTAGATAATTCTCTATAACTATACCATTGGATTTTAATTCTTTTGAATATTTCTCAAAATCACAGCCTATCTTAAATTTAAATTCATTTGGTGATGCGACATCATCCAATTTCTAAATCATAAACCAGACAAGTGACTGACTTTTGCTTGATAACAGGTTACGATTAGAGCACAATAATGTGAAAAGAAATTTAGGCAATCATAAAGTAATGGTTTTCTTTGAAATTATTTTATATTGCGTCAAAGAGTTTACAAATAACGATAGTCTTTAAGTTTTTTTTAATATGTTTCTTGAATTCTTGAAAGAGAAGAAAAACAATCTAATTCTGAAAATATTGAAGATTTTAGAAAAATGCAATGTAAGAATTATGGAGAAATACAGTAGCTAGTACTGTAGGTTTCTTTCAAGTCATTCAGTTCAAAGAAATAGTGTGCTAGGTCACTGAATTTTACACCTCTAGCCTTTTCAAAGAATTGGAACCTACTGTATGCTTTTACTGTAAGTAGATATTAAAATTAATAATATTCAAGAAACGTCAAACATTTTTGGGGACAACCTACCATTTTTGAGAAAGTACATTCTGTAATACGTAATACCATATTCTTTTAAACGTACACTTATTCATCATTATATATGAATTTTTTGCTTGCTTCATCTGCAATCAGTTCAATTTCATCTTGAAATTCATTGTCAGAAGACATTTCAATGTCTTGTTCGGTGCACTCTAAGTTCTCAAGATGTGTGGTGTTGATAGAGGAAAGCACTGACTCATCCCAGTGCAAAGAGTCCTCCAAAGTAGACTGGTCATCTTCTGCTAAATCCTCAACTTCAATATCCAGCAGAAAGTCATTGAAAATTTGGTGGATAGCAGCCAATATGTTGACTGCATATCTGTTGCGCCAAATCTCCACAAATTTCTTTACATCCTCAATTGAAAATATCTTGTAGCATGAATTGACTGCTTGGGAGATCTGGAGACTATCAAATTCAAAAAGCATATTCGCATATGACACAAATTGTGCACTCTGTGGCTCTGGCAGTAATGAGACTCTGTATGACTCCAGCATTTCCCTCAACTCAATTTTAGACTGTAGTGATACTGGGCGAATCTTAGTTGGTTGCTCTAAAACATCAGTGTTCACTTGAATTTGACGAAGTATGCCTTTGCAGCAATCGTCATGGGGCAAATTGCAGTCAGTTGCACACTTGTCACAACAATTGCACCCAAGTACCTTGTCACTTGTTTTTGATTCAGGAAAAGAATGCCTCATTTCCACCCTTCTGCAAGTTTTGCTTGCTGCATAATTTTTTATGTCATCATCTGAGTGTTGAAGGAGAATTCCATTGTACAATAAAATGCACATGCTAATTTGCCCTTTCCGTCCTGCTCTACCACACTCTTGTATGTAGCTTTCAATGTTTTTTGATCCACCAAAGTGAACCACCCTTGTTATGTACTGGCAGTCAATGCCCATACCAAAGGCCACAGTACACACTAAAACTCTTATGTGGCCATTTTCCTTGGTAAGAGTAGAAAGAATGTGATGCTGCACTGTTGCAGGGGTTCCTGCATGGTACATTTCTATGATTCTTTCCATAGGCGAATCACTTTGACCTCTGTAAATCTTATTGCCAAGGTCTATTTGTAGCATTTTGTAGATTGCAGCACACTGTTTCCTGGTTCTACAGAAAATCAATGCTCCACAAGTTTTAATACCCTTAGATTTAAGCTCAGAAACAAGGAAAGCAAGAATCTTATCAAGACTTTGATCCCGCTCAACATACTGTACTGCAAACCTCAAATTATTCTTGATGGGCTCATGCTGAATTACATGTGTGTTCAGCAGACTGACACCTAAAATCTCAAATATTCTTCTTTTTGTTGATTTTGATGCAGTTGCAGTGAAGATTGCAAGGCAAGGATTTCGCAGAAGTGCTTTTAACTCTGGAATTTTACTGTACCAGGCTCTGAAAGGAACATCATTGGATGAGCCATTTGACATACCCCTGAAATGAGACAACATACAGTACAATGATTTCAATAAGTATCAATTCAAAAATAGATAAACACCTTTCTCTAAAAACCAATAATGAATTATTAAAATTGATTTTCCTTTTACCAACTGCTGTGTACAGTTAGACTCTATAAAGTATAAAGCCTGCTACTCCAAATAACCAAAAAGAGCAGTTATTTTAGAAGAAGTTTAGGGGTACAGTATGTCTGTCCATATAACTGGCCAAACCAAAGATATAACAAGTACTTTTGTAGAAATTATGGGTCTGATTAAAAGGCGAGCCTGGCCATTTGGGGAGAGCCAACACACATTTTTTCCAAAAGAAACTGCTCATAATAAACTCAATTCACATATCACCAAAAATTAAGAAACTCCAGTATTAGGAAAATATAACTATAGAAACTAATTCATTTTGATAACTGAAAGCCTAATACCATGTGTTTGCTTTATTTAATGTGTTTGTTGCATCACATTACCCAGAAGAAGTTACTTGACTATGTCTAGACATTGGAAAGGCTTCAAAAACTCTATTTTGAATTTGACACAGGAGGTAAGCATTGATGCATGCTTGTTATGAAACCTTTAAAGAAACTTATACTGCATGAAACTCAAGTGCTCAAATCTGATAATTGTAAGAAACTTTCACTTCAGTCATGGCCTAAATTTTTAGTTTTTCAAAAACATGTGTGTATAGCTCTACTAGCTCCCAATCAGGCTCCTCTCAAATGTTGCTAAAACAGGGAAGTTGTTGCCTGATTTCCTGAGATTTTCAGAACGTTAGACTGCTCTCCTTTCAATGTTATACTTTTTTCTGTTTGTTGATTTAGAAACAGCTCTGATAATCATCTTATGGCTTATTATTGCCAGGCATGTTGTTATAGAGGTAGGCTACTCTGTGCATTCATTAAACATACATACATACAATGTTAGATACTTACCAGTGAACAATGCAATGGGCTTTATCAACAATCACAACTTCACAGTTTTCCCGGTAATGTTCTGAACAGAGTATCGTTCGCCAATGGTCGGAAGCAAGCATAGATTCTGGCGAGGTGTAAACCAACGAGTATTCCCCACGTTCTATATCAGTCAAGACATCTTTTGATTGACCGGCATAGATAGCTGCACCAGAAATTGCGGTATTCTTCAGTTTTTCAATTTGATCCAGCATAAGAGCATTCAATGGCGATATAACTAGGGCGGTACTTGTCCCAATTGCTTGGTCTTTGATCAAATCAATTAATATTGGAATACATTGAAAAATCAATGATTTCCCTGATCCAGTGGCGGCACTAAGATACAAATTCTTGCCAGAGAAAAATTCCTTTAAAGCAGCTTTTTGCTCTGGATAAAGTTCCTTCACGTTCATAAATTGAGCAAGCAAAGGAAAATGAACATCGATGTTGCCAGAGACATTCCACTTCTTCGTCGCCATCTTGTTTTTACCGAACGTAATGTATAATGAAAAAGCCATAATTATGCAAACAATTCACTTCAATGCACGTACACGAGAGTCTGCTCCGTTGCACAGACCACTTACTTTTTTGTAATGGTCTGGAACACAGGCTAATTCTATTTGTTAATTTTCAGTTATAACTTGTATTACGCGTAACGTGGGTAATTTTATGATATTTCAGTTAGATTGTATTTGATAGTTCTTTGTTTTTGAATGAGTGTTTGCCTATAGCCCAACCCATGACTATTCTCTTTACATTTCAATTTTTGACAATTCTGATGCACTTGTTTATTATAAACGAATTTCTTACAAGAAAAAAACGATCAATGTAAACTACTGTAAACTACTCTGTAAACTACTCCGTATGCAATTTTGGGCTAATAATCATCTGTAAGTTTTGTTTACATCACAATGTAGGACCTTTACATTTTTTTTAGGGAAGGGGGGCCAAATGAAAATGTCAAAACGTAATGAAAATGAGCACTTTGTTCTTCAGCACGAAATGAAGACCACAAGTACAGGCTGAGAAATGAAGAAAAGTCTAAAAATCGAAAAGAGGCAACAAAAAATGGAATTGAGGCTAGTAATCATTATCTTTCATGGTAAAATCCTTTTGTGGTTGATTGTTGTTGGTGGTTGTGGGTCGTTGTGTAGGTCATTGTGGGTTGTTGCAGGTCATTGAGGGTCATTCCTTACTTTAGTAAGTACCTCCAAATAATTTGTTCATTTGAATAGCATAAATTGTTGAGATGCTGGGTTATGTTTTTGGTGTTTAAGATGCATCACTATAACAAAGCACCACTCTTTTTTTTTTTTTTTTTTTTTTTTATATCCAATATAAAATTTTACAAAGACGAGATTACCTAAAACAACACTTACAAACTACTTTACTACACTACAAGGACGAAGCCATGGGGAGCAGAAGACCATGACTACCCCATGGCTATAACATAGAATCTAAATATACAAACAAGTACTAATACATAGGGCTACGCATATACAATTTCTACTATAAATACTAGAGTCAGGTTCACATTGGATGTAGGGCAACTTCTGTGTTTTGGATGTATCAGTTTAGTGTCACCTTGGACAGACGCTAAAATTTTACTGAACTCAGGAATTAAGTGTGAGTTAAAACTGTCGTCTGCACTATCATAACACTGAATTACCCAACATCCAATGTGAAACAGGCGTAAACAAGTGAACAAAAAAATGAAAAAAAAAAAAAAAAAAAAGAGAAAAGGACTTAGTGACTGAGTGGCGTGAAACAAACTTTTCAGATCCATTTTAATCAAACCGACCTGTTTTGCGGATGAAATCTAGTGTCAGTTCGAGTATATATTTGTTGATTTCGTTAGACAGATCTTTATCCCCATACAATAGAATCTGAACAAGAACGTCGTTAGAGAGGCTGTTTATTTCTACAAATGGTCGTAATACTACCGAAACTCCAGCGAGAAGATCTCGTCGTTGAACATCAAATGAAGGGCAAAGCAACAAAAAGTGCTCCGTGTCCTCAATACCGTCATTCGTTGGACACATAGGGTTAACAGTGTCCCTAAAATTGTGCTTGAATTTGTGAAAATTTAGTCTGCTGAGACCAACCCTTATTTGGGAAAGATATGAAAGGCCTATTGGGTCATGAATACCAAAGACAGGTTTTGCAGGGGGGCGAATTATTGATAGAAGCCTTGTCTTAAAGACAGCAACAGATGGTGCTAGCCTGATTTCAGGATCAAGTTTATTCCATTCAGAGGTGCAGTTAGGATAGAAGCTGGACTGAAATTTTTCTGTTCTTGCCCTTATTCGTCCAATAGCATCCTGATTGCGAAGAGAGTAGCTCGACTGATGAAGTGGTGGGATTGGCTCCTTTGTGTACAAGGGGGTGAGATTATTTATAATCTTATAGAACAAAGTGAGTCGTCTACTCCACCTACGGGAAATTAGTGACTCCCAGCCAAGCTCTGCATACAGTTTTTCGCGCGATGTTCCCCTCCATGTTCCTGTCCCTGCAAGAGCAGCTGAATACTGAACAGACTCTATTTTTTCCATTAGATTTGGTAAAACGATGTTGTGACTGAATTCACAAACTTTGGCTGGAATATGATAGATAACATCCCCGTAGTCCAGGTGGGGTCGCACGTAAAGCTTATATAATTCGTTCAGAGTATGCCTTGGCAGATACTTGGAGAGATATTTTAGCAGACCAATGCCCCTCCTCGTTTTAGAGATAGCAGATTTAATATGAGCTGAGAAAGATAGCTTCGAGTCCAGAATAATACCCAGATGTTTATGCTCAGTTACTTTTTTCACTGGTATGTTGTTAAAGAGAATAACGGGGTGATCCATTTCATGTCTTTTCTTTGAAAGAAGTAATCCGACAGCTTGTTTTTGCGGATCGGGATTAAATGACATCCTCCAATCACGGGCCCATTGGCTTATCAACTCCAGGTCATGGTTCATGTCCTCGGCAGCTGCATTTGGTTCATGAACAACCGTAAACAAAGATGTATCATCGGCAAAGAGCTTAACATTACATTTCGAGTCAGCGGTGAGCTTAACATTACATTTCAAGTCACCACTCTTTGTTTTGTCACTACATCAGCACCTGCAACTAGCGAACTTACGATTGCACAACGCAGCCCACTACGACGACGGTGAGAGGCATGGCACTAGCGCAGCTGCGTAGTCTTTGCGCGCCAAGTGTTTTTGATACCATCCGCTAAGACTACGGTGACTTTTTGGCGCCACATTTCAAAAAGCTTTGATCAACATGGCAAACCACAGAGACCTCTTGTTCGCGCTTCACAACGATGGTGCATTGAATGATGAAGAGCTACTGTTGCTGCATGACGAAGACAGGCTAAGAAATCCTCGTTTTCCGTACTGGAACTATGAGAGGTTCGACCTGGAACAGCTAGAAGAGGATGAATGTAAGGCAGAGTTTAGGTTCTGGAAAGATGACATCTACAACTTGTTAGGTGTCTTCAACTTCCCTGATGAGCTTAGATGCTATAACGGAACTGTGTTTGACTCTGTTGAAGCCCTCTGTATTCTTTTAAGGCGTCTAGCTTACCCATGTCGATATGGAGATTTGATTCCTAGGTTTGCTAGGCCCGTTCCTCAATTGTGCATGATATCTAACTTGGTTGCAGATGAGATATATGTTAGATTTGGGCATCTGCTTAGGGATCTTGATCAACCTTGGCTATCTCGTCCCAACCTACAGATCTTCGCCAATGCTGTCCATGAAAAAGGAGCTGCCTTAGATAATTGCTGGGGATTTATCGACGGTACAGTTAGGCCAATTTGCAGACCCCAAAGAAACCAAAGGTTAGTCTATAATGGCCATAAACGGGTGCATGCAATCAAATTCCAATCAGTTGTAGCCCCAAATGGTCTTATAGCTAACCTTTATAGGCCAGTAGAGGGTAGGAGGCATGACAGTGCCCTTCTTGCAATGTCTGGGCTTTTACCACAGCTTGAACAGCACTCTTTTGCACCAGATGGTCAGGCCCTTTGCATATATGGTGATCCTGCCTACCCACACAGACTTCACTTGCAGTGCCCATTTCCAAGAAGGCAAAATCTCAGACCAGAAGAAGAAGCTTTCAACCAGTCTATGAGCCCAGTCCGGATATCAGTGGAGTGGATATTTGGTGATATCATCAACTACTTCAAGTTCGTAGACTTCAAGAAAAATCTTAAAATAGGATTGAGCCCTGTGGGTAAATTTTATATCGTCTGTGCTCTTTTGAGGAATGCAATGACCTGCCTGATTACTTTAATCTGCATCCACCAGCACTTGCTGATTATTTCTTGTAGATCAGATCAGATGTTTGGCAATCCCAAGATGAAAATCAAGCTCTCCAAAGTTGAACCTCAAGCTCTTCAAAGATGAATATCAAGCCTTATAAAAGCCTTTCAAGAAAAACAGCTTTTTTAAAAGCTACCAAAATGACCAATGTTCACTGGCTGATATAATACAAGTTTCTCACACAACAAAATAACAAGCATTTAAGCAACAACAAATAGGTAAACAAGCATATGAACAGCAGACTACAATTCAAGACTAAAAATATCTCAAAAAATCTTGATCAACAAGTCTAATCTTTATCTAAAAATTTGTTTACTAATTTAAGCATTGCTTCATTTTGCTGTTGCATTTGCTGTATCATTGCTTGATGTTGCTGTTGCTGTTGCTGCATCATGAGCATCATTTGATTCTGCTGGGCCAAAATTCTGCTTTCCCTTTTCTCCCGTTCTTCTTGCTCTCTCTCTCTCAAATTCATTTCATTAGTTCTTATCTCAGTTAACTGCTGCTGCTCCCGCTCTCTCATTTCCTGTGCCCTCTCTTTCATTGTATGTTCTCTCTCTTTTAGCTCTTGCTCTCTCTTTCTCAATTCATACTCCTTCTGCTTTAATTTTGACTGTCTCTCATTCTTCTCTTTTAAATATTAAATTGCCCCTCCATCACTGTGCCTCTTTTTTTCTTGCTCTCTTGACACTCTCTCTTCTTTGTTTCACTCAGTCTTTCCATCGATCTCTTCCTCACATTAGCAGCCGTCTCCTTTTCTTGTTCATCCCTTTTCTTTCTGCTTTCCGTTTCCTCACCCTGCTCCATCCTTGCTGTCTCTATTAGTTCTAAAATATTCTCCATTGCCTCATCCAATTCTGTTGCTTCTGGGGAAATTCCACTTGCCCTCTCCTCAGTGGCACTCTTTTTCTTAAAATATTTTTCCAACTTAGAAAACCTCTCCCTTACCGCCCTTTGGTCAACATTAAACCTGGGCTCAACAAGGGAATTCAGGGCAGTTGCAATCTTGTCCCAGCTCTGTCCTTTCTCTCTGCTCCCTACTTTATATTTGTAAGGCTCCACGACCAAAATTTCTCTACAAAGGGCAACATCATGTTTTGTTGTCCACATCATTTTTGGCCTGGGTATAAGATTAATTGACTTTACATGAGAGGAGCATGACAGGAAAGTTAAGGCAGAAAAGACACAAACTGAAACTCAATTTCAGAATTCAATTTTTAAATGAAAAAGGACAAGTTATAAAATTAAATTGAACCTGGTATTGAATTGTTTCCTGAAGGATATTTGAACTTGGAAAGTTTCTTAGAATCTTTACACAGTTACTAGTTCACATAATAATTTCACTTGGACAGTACAATGAAACAAATATCTAAGATAGTCATAACATCAGACAACAACTAACATCATTTATTTAGGCCTGTTGTCATAATGCAATCCTGTTTTTGAACGATCTTTCACAGGAAAGGAGGCAATCTTTCAAGTACTTCTTTATGACTTAGCTTGCGAAACAAACAAGTTTTATTTGAACAAGTAAAATTAACATCCTACGGCTCAGTTCAAGTTACACACATTTGCATTCGTGCTGGCTTGTCTTGACTTGACGAGGCCATGTTCTTTCGTTTCGTAGTTAAATTTTGCAATCTTTGTAAAGGCTGTAAAACGAAAATAAAGGCAAATTACCAACAGAAAACATCTTCTGCTGAAACAGCGATGTCTAAAGTGTACGAAAAGTTACTTACGATGATGAGAAGAGCAATACAAAAATTCATAGAAAGTATTTTACCTTCGTAGTCGCGACAACGTGGATTCTCGCTTTCTGCGTAGTGAACTGTCTGAGTACGACGAAAGAAGGGGTTTCCTCAGAGCGCCGCGCTCGCTCCAGTCTCCTGTTCGTCGTCGTAGTGGGCTGCGTTGTGCAATCGTAAGTTCGCTACTGTCAAAAATCTCCCCTCTTTGCTGAGAAAGAGGACGAAAAAACTAGTGGTGTAACAGAGACACTCCGGGCCGGTAGGAGCTTGGTAAGATGGGGCCCTTATGTTGCAAGGGGGTTCGAGGTGGTGGGTAAATTTTGAAACCATGCCCTTTAAAACCTTGAATAATCCACGCTTTGTTGACAAAAAGTTTTCACACAGGACAAATCAAAACAGTAAATTTAGCACATTTATATGAATTGCATTTGAAAAAGCTAAGTACAGTAAAAACCCGCATAAAAGAACAAGTGGATTAAGAACACTCAGGCTGGAATTTGGTTTAACACGTATCATAGACACAAGAACACATTCAGCCTGAAAAATGAAAATTGTTCTTTTGTAAAAAGTTGGATGGCATGAGTTACTGAATTAGATACTGTCAATGCGTTTGAACTTTGAAAAATACAGTAATGCAACCAAATGAACAGTATTTCATCTGTTCAGTGTTGGTGGTCTTGTTCAGTGTTAAATTTTAGAAACAGTTTTAAGAAAACTTTCAGCCTGATTTTGCAGAAAACACCTGATAAATAAGAACAAGATAAACCTGAACCCCTGAAACATGTGTTATTTTATGCGGTTTTTACTGTAGTTTGAAATTGATGGAAACAAAACTTAGCTTCAAGTCAGCATTCGTACCACCAAAGAGATATGCATATAGCCAAAAGAATATCAAGAAAATTAAGTTAAAGGCTGCTGAATTCCTTGTCTCGAAATTTGAAAAGTTGCTGGAAAATCTTGGAAGAGCGTCAAAAGTCATCCAAGGAAGAGGGGCAAAGAAACTTCCAAACTTCAAGCTCCCAAATTTATTTGGAGAAGAAATTGTAACATCCAAAGTGATTTTCAGTAAAAGACAAAGCTGCTAATCAAGAAAAGTAAGTTCTTTGAAAGAGTTTCACAGTGAAGTGGTACAGTGAAGTGGTAATGAGAAACTTGTTCTCTAAAATCTACTGAGAATTTAATGATCACTGTGAAAATTTACCAAGTTGGTTAAACCGGTTTATAAAATTTCATCCTGATCACCATCAAATGTTTTTATGGTATCAATCATCTTATGATTAAAATCGGTAATCACACAGCCCACTTTGAGTACACACATATTTTAGCCAGTTTCTTACATTTTAGGCCATTTTGGAAAAATACTTTCATCAATAATGTTTGCTGCTTTATTTATCATATGCATCGGGGGGGGGGGGGGGTTCTTCCGTAGTAAAGGTACCTGGGGATGTGCCATTGTAGTAGGAATGCTTATCTGTGCACTCAGCACGTGCACACCTTCAATCACATGCACCAATTATCACCTGCACTTAGTGTCATATATGTATTGTCACGTGTAGCTCCTCATATAGCTAATGATTAACAAGTAACTCATCTCTTCGCTGCTCTATGTTCTCTGACTTGCAGAATGCATCTTTTGAAACTTTGATACGTTTACAATGGTGGAGTACCCGGCTTTGAACTTCCTGGCTAAGTTTATAAACAAGCAAGCTCAGCCCTGGCTCTCATCAACGATACCTCTCACATGGCAACTCAACAAAACCGAACCAATGCAGAATCATTAGACGACGGAATGGTATGAAATCTTCTGAAAACATGCAAATGCGAAAGAATAGACCGTCCTGCCATGCCTTCATACAAAGCGATTCTGATTCATCATGATCATCTGGTGTCACAAGTTGTTGTTGGTTATCCTTACCTTTAAAAACCTTCTCATTTTTTGTTGTGTCCTGCTGAATGAAGGTTCATGGTCCTCCTTTGCAGGCAAAAACTCGTACATCCTGCTGATTAAGGTTCCTGGTCCTTCTTTGCAGGCAAAAACCTTGTACATCCTGCTGATTCAAGGTTCCTGGTCATCCTTTGCAGACAAAAACCTTCATCATCATCAAGACACCGAAGCATCGTTGTGGCCCAGGCATGCTTCACTTTTCTCCAATGAAACAGAGAGAACATTTCAGTTTACTGTCGCTCGAACTTACAAAACCTTTGGACTTGTCGTTCTTCTTTCATAAGTTTAGATCTATTTTAATCATTGCATTGTTGTTTTGCATTTTTAGCCTTAGCCCAAACGCCTGTGTCGTTTTTGCTAATATTTTGCCAAACAAAGCTTTTTTTGGAAATTTGCCACATCCTTGGTATTGGACAGTTTTGCAATGTTACCACGCCCAAATTTCTACAGTAGGAAGAAGTATTGTTCCCTCTTGCCTAAAAGGACTCAGTAACTCTTTGTGACAACACCTTAATTGTGGATCTATTCACAGTTGTTCCTTTGCTCTTATTAAAACGTTGCACAAAGCTAAGCAATAGGACTTATTTCTCTTTCCACATCGCTATATACGTAATAGCTTTTCTCTGGATAATTCGAACTGTTTGCATAGAAACTGCTCCTCAACCAAATACTGTTGTTGTCAAGCTCGCAAACCCAGTCATAGTGTAGGTCAATATATTGAATTTGTAGTGGACTCCCTCATAAGCCCTAAGTCAGGTATGGTTAGCCAAATGTAGCAATATTCAATTTCTGCTATTTACTTAATCTTTTCTTGTTCAATATTCAGACTAGCATCTATCATACAGACTTTTGCATTCAGACTTCAGACTTTTGCATTCAGAGTTCAGACTTTTGCATTCAGACTTCAGACTTTTGCATTCAGACTTCAGACTTTTGCATTCAGACTTCAGACTTTTGCATTCTGACTTTTGCATTCAGAGTTCAGACGTTTGCATTCAGACTTTACATTGACGACAAATGATGGAAAGATATGTGAGCTTGGCAATCTAACTATTGCCTATTGTATTCCATTGTATTTGATGATCTTACGCGTATGCAGACCATGGGGGGGGAGCGGTAATGGGGGGAATTCAACACGCGCGCAGCCCTACAAAAACCCTAGACCTCAATGTAGGCATTGAAGTTTACGGAAAACCTTCATTGTCACTGGGTACGAGGTTGACAAAAACCTGTTCGACTTAATAAAGCTAGGCCATAATACACTGATTACTATGGACGTGGGTAGCGAAATAGAAGCTTATCTCCTTCGAATTTTGGCAGAGATCGAACACATCATTCAACAAAATGAAACTGAAGACACACAAGATGAGATACTCCTGGAGCAGTTAGAGACATGCATGGTTTCAGTTGATAATGCAGCCAGATTTTTACGTCATTTGATGTTATCTGTTGAAAGCTCCTTGTCCAGTGAAGTTCATGCTATTTATAAGGTTTTCAGGTCAATCCTCAGAGGTTTGGGCGATGCATTGGTGGAAATTTCGCCTGTCGGGGTTGTTCGGAGAATCTACCACGGAGAACCGGTCTGTCTTAGAAATGATCTGCCAGGGAGACCCAGTTTCAACATCCCTTGTGAAACACTGAAGGAATTAAGAGGACTGGGATTCTCGTGGTCCAAAATTGCCCAAATGCTTGGTGTTTCAAGATGGACCATATCACGTCGCGTTAAGCAGTATGGTCTCAAAAGCTTACAAGGCTTCTCCAATATAGCAGATGAAGATCTTGACGCTTTAGTCAAGGAATTACTTGAAATGCAAGGTAGAACCATGGGCCAGGTGTTCGTTGGTGGTTATTTGAAGTCTAGAGGGATTTGGGTGCAGCGACATCGTGTCAGAGATTGCCTTTCTTAGGGTAGACCCAGATAATCGCATTTTGCGCTGGGGTGTTGTTGTCTCTCGAAGAGTGTATTATGTGCCATGGCCAAATTCTGTGTGGCATCTGGATGGGCATCACTCTTTGATCAGGTGGGGGCTAGTTATTCATGGCTGCATCAACGGTTTTTTGAGAAAGGTCATGTTTTTAAAGTGCAGTCCAAACAACTATGCAGAGACCGTCCTGGAATTGTTCACAGAGGCAGTGGAATTAAATCATGGTATATGGCCATCTAGGATTAGGGTCGACAGGGGAGTGGAAAATGTCCATGTTTGTGATTTAATGGTTGCAGTTCGTGGACCTGGAAGAGGCAGTTTCATAGCAGGGCTGTCGACACGAAATCAGCGAATCGAAAGATTATGGCGTGACGTTTTCCGCTGCGTTTGCCACTATTTCTATTACTTGTTTTATGAGATGGAGCAAAGTGGTATTTTGAATATGAGCAACAACCTTCACCTGTTTGTTCTGCATTTGGTTTTTCTCCCAAGGATCAACTTTGCTCTGGAAGAGTTCTTGAACATGTTTAATGACCACAAGATCAGAACCGCCCGAAACATGACCCCAAACCAGTTATGGACAAATGGAATGTTAGACCCCAACAATCTGTAGATAGGCTTGATGAAGATCCAGAGGATATAGAGCATTTTGCGGAAGATGTTTCTGGACCAACCCCATTTGATGACAGTCCAAACAATGTTGCCGTTGAGCCTATCGATTTTCAAAGGGCCGAAGCAATTTCTGCACAGGTGCTTGAAGGAATTGACCCTTTGATGAACTCCATGCAGATGGGAATCGATGTCTTCACACGAGCAATAGACATCGCAGAACGACGTTAAAATCTTGTAGAACAACATTAAAATCTTACAATCAATACCAGGAAAGGGGGGGGGGGGGTTGATAGTTACAAAAGCAGACAAGGGTGCTTGCTTTTGCTGATAAGAAACCGAGGAAGGTCAACTGTTTTTTATTAGTATTGGAGCAGATTCTGAGACTGTAAGTCACTGACTGTAAGTCTTGAAACCTAGGTTTAGCAACTTACTTTGGGCTTTCATCTCAACTTTGAAGCTACTTTCTATTTGAGTAATGATTGGTGTATTCAGATATATTAAATAATGCACCTCAGCAAAGGCCTGGTACTGGTAGGTAGTTTCTTAAATGTTAGGACACTTGCTAAAATTATATCCCTGCTAGAATTCGCACAATTTCAAAACAGTTGCTATTACTGCAGAGTTTGACAACATTATTCAATGGAAATTACCAAAAGTTTCTTAGCTTTTTTATTAACGTAGGGTAGTTTCTTTGTCTTAAGTTCGAAAAATGAGCCCACCGTTTTTTATAAGCTGTTTCTGATAAAAAAAATGAGTGTACCTCAAACGAAAAATGTATTCATGAGGACACACATCTAAAACACGCAAGGAGATTACAATACCATAAAGTTTCGTAAAGGTATCAAATATCAACATATTGTAAAGTACCCCCAAAAATGTTGTGGATCAAAACTGTTTTTGGTGATAGAACTGCTATTTTATTGCAAAAAATAGAGCAAATTAGGTATCAAAATGGAACTTGAATCATGCAATGGTCCCAGGGGGCGGGGGGGGGGGGGGGTGTAATCTGGTATATTCAGAATAGGGGTGTTCAGGTTACTTATTTTTTGGGTCTAAAATTTAGGCAAGGATCATTTTTTGTGTGTCAATCATTTGTACAGTTACTTTTTTTTGGTTCCTGAAATTCTGGCTTACTTTGTGGGGCTGAAATATGAGAAAAAGTAAAAAATTGGGAAAATATAATTTACATACAAAATTATAATCAGGGCATTTTTCTGCAGATTTAAGATACTGAATTCATAACGTTTGGGTACGTAAGGTCGGAAAAATTATTTTTTGGGGTCTCGTTTCATTTTAAGACTGGCCTTATTTTGCAGTATTTTGTAATCAAGTGACAGTTCCCTGGCAACTACATCTGCTACGCAAAATTTTTGGGAGTACTTAATAAGTTGTACTTTATAACATCAAACATAACCAATATAACATAACAATGCATTTATGTCAAAAAGTAGGATAATCATAAAAACCTTTCATGTTCTGATTCATATAATAATAGCATAAGTGAGATTGTAGCCTATGGGGGGGGGGGGGGGGGGGGGTCGGGTACTTCATCATGAACATGATTCAACCTGAATCTGGACTTCGAGAAAAAGACAAATTCGTATGACAGAATATTCAAAAATTCCGAGCCCATTTGCATGAATATCAGGAAATTTCTGACCCATGTATGAATCTGTCGATTTGAAACAAAGGCAAATTTCTGTCGTTTCGTTTGGATTATCATTATATGGGGCCCATTGACAAGAAAATTTCTAAAATAACTACCCATCTACCAAAATTATGGTTAAAAACAGACCCATATGTAGGGAATTTCAGATGAAGAAACCCACCCATATGAGCAGTACCACTTAACAATGAAGTACCCCCCCCCCCCCAGGGATTGTAGACAGTGGCAGATTTTGGGAGGGCAGTGGGGGCGTGCTCCCGCTTCATTATGTTACGATGTCAGCATGGCACCCCCTTTTTGCGAGTTTGTCACATTGTTAAATTTGTTACATGGTATCATTAGTGTCAAAAATCTCTCCTGACAAGTACTTTTCAACAGAACTTTAGTGGCAACTCTTTTCAGATAGCTTTCTATCCTTAGCTTTGCACAGTTGGTTGGAAGGGTGTAGGATTGTGACTGATGCCAATAACCAAGTTATAAATCACGAACTCTACATAAACATCACATTTTTAACAGCTCACAAAAACCAGTGGCAAAGACATTGGTGGAGGGTGAAGCTATTGTTTTATATTGGTGGAGGGGTGAAGCTATTGTTTTAGGTGAAAAGCATTGTTTATTCCTTAGTGTTATAAACTAAGCAACCATGCCCACAGCATTCGGGGGGCAACTGTAGTATGTCACCCCTTGTGTCTGCCACTGACTGCAACCCTTTACTTACCTATTCAGCTCAATTAACTAATTAACAAAGGAACCTAATGAAAGCCACATCGATCATGATGCTTGTGACCTTCATTTCTACCAAAATATGTGTTCATAAAAGCATGGTCATATACTTCAAAGAAGTCATCTTCTGATGGAAGTGGAATGTCTTTGGAGGGCCTTGGTAGATGCAATCTATTGATGCATGTGTTTCCATTAGGAATGAATGACCATTTCAATTCTGATTGAGCATCACAGAAGTGAATGGAAGGCTTCATTGCAAACCCAAGTGGTGGTTCCTCTCTGCAGCAGGTTGTGACTTGTAGAATGCTTTCTAGACTCAATCCTTCACGCTTTCCACTGGCAACTTTCCTTGCATATTTGATAAAGACACTGTAGACAATGCTCTCAAATGAACGGCTGTTGAGCCCTCTTCTGAAAATGCTGGCTCCAGGAGACAAGTAAGGCGCTTGAATGAAAGCACATAGGCACTTGAATCTTGGAATAAGAAGTGCATACTTGGGAACTCCTTAACAAATTGGAAAAGTCCCACCTTTTCCATACCTTTCCGTAGGTTTATGATGCAAGGGTTGTTGGTGTCACTCTTGAAAATATCTTGCAGCATCTCCTCTGAAAAGAAACGTGGCATCAAGCCATTTTGTAGTGCAGAAAGGGCAAGTACAAGACCAACAACTTCATAATCAGCTGCAATGTGGCTCCGCCAACCATTGTTGAAGTACTTAATCTTTATTGCATTCACACATAATTGAAAGAATTCTCTTCGTGGCCCTCCGTAGTCTTCTGCACCTTCACCAAAAAAGGAAACTTCGAGTGTCAGCCTTGGATTGGGAATTGTTTTGAATTCCTCTTTCATTGAACCTAAAACATCTTCTCTGTTAACTAAGATGTAGTTCGTTTCTCCTTCTAATGTATTATCAACTGCAGTTGTATCAAGGGGCCTTCCCTGAACGATGAATTTTTGTATTTGACGTAAAACTTCTACTGGATCAACTACCTGGTTTTCTCTGCAAAATGTGATTTCATGATATCAGCCTATATCAAATCTTCATAACTTGATTCTTGGCTCTTTGGCACATGGATTCGCTCTTTGTTTTTTCTGGAACATTAGTGGTTAGAACTTAACTTGGCATTGGTTGGATCTCTGTGTGATTATCAATAATGGACATAAAATTGTCCTCTTCATCTGAAATTGGTTCTAGCATGAATTCATAGCCATCTTTAAGCTTCAAGTAGATTGCTCCTTGGCCAGCTAGCAGTTTCACTTGCCTGTAATCAAAGTGGTCTGCTGTAACACTGTTTTCTAGCTTTCTGCAATTGGCTTTGTGAAAAACTAGGTCTTTACCATTGATTATTGGAAACTTTGTATTGTTTGCTTTGGCAATGTTGTCTTTGATAACCTGTTCACAATCCAAAGTAATAAGAGTGACAAATCCATGCAGTAGCACATTGTCATCTTTTAAATTCTTTCCCTCATGCTCTTCCCCAAAACTGACAAGTACAAATTCAAACGGTCTAGACTCATCAGCCTTGGGTTTTTTGGCTGGCAAACCATGAGAGCCTGATCTGCACTGGGGGGATGATGATGATGTTGATGCCCTGAGTCGCTCTGATTGAGCCAACCTTCGGTAGAGGCCACTACTTGAGGCTTGTTGCATCATTCCTTGGGCACGATTGACCACACGTCCTAGATTGGCAAATGGTGCTGCTGTTCCAGGTGCGGCTTCTGTAAAATGCGGGTCCGCAGGTCCGATAAAATGCGGGTCTGTGGGTCTCTTTGAATGTAGGTCCCATGGCCACAGACAAACGGCTGTTGTATGCGGCAAGGAGCCCTTTGTACAGAACGAAGCGATAGTCACCAGTTTCTATGAGCTTTCCTGCTGTGACAGCAATTCATCACCGCTGCAATTCATCAAGCGAAACCCTTGCAATATCGATGGGATTGAATAATTTCTATGGATTGAATGGTGACGCAGCGCAGATCGCCACAAAGGTCAGCACAAAAAGAAAAATACATTGTGAAATCGTACCTGATCGATGAAAAGATCCTGAGTCACATAAAGTCATAGCTTGCAAAGAATTTCAATCCCAATGCAAATATGGGAGAACTTTGTACTTTGGAGGGGATCCCTTCACATGGGGAAGTCCCTATGCATCATTCGATTCCATAGAAATAAAAATAGGAGGCACTCACGTCTTTTTGTGATTTCAACATGAAAGTTTTCAAATTTTAAGTTTAGTTTGTTACGCTGTTTCTTATTTCCTATTGACTTTTTATTTCTTAGTAATCATATTACAGTTTATAACACTGCTGCAATTATGTTCCTTGACGTATGCAAAACGTCATGTGGGAAGAACTCCCAGGGAACATGTACATGTTATTTTCTCCGGAACTTTTCTCCCGAACGCTTGCTCCTCGATAAACTTATTTATTTCATTTCTGCGGACAAACTAAATAGCTGTACACCCAAAGTGAATTCCGCGGAAAACGCGAAAACTATTGTTCTCTTGCAAAGAAACAAAGTGTCCGGAAACAGGGCTTTACGCGTTAAATCTAGCAGTTGACATTTCAAAGTAAAAACTTCATGGACTTGCTCCATGTGAGCCATGATGTGATACAGTTCACGTACCACTGCGAACAAACAAAAAAGATCTGCTGTAACACAATGCAATTCATGTGATCAGTTTCATTTCACATTAGCCATTGAAAACCATGACTCAGCAAATTCTTTATCTTCAAGAAGATGCAGGTGAATACGGACAAATTTCCGCAATATCGGTTTTTCGTGGAATTCTCTTCAGCCGTACACCCAAAGTGAATTACGCGGAAAATATGTAGTTTTTCCATATAAATAGATGATCGTTCAAGAAGTAAGCTTTGACTTCGACCGTTTAGGAAGAAGCAATTTGATACAGATTTGTTTCACGCAGTTTCGCTTTAAGTGATCAGTTTATTCCTGTTTGTTCCTTTGTATATTCTATTTCGATGGAGTGGATGGCAAGTTTTTTTTGCGGAATCAATTTTTTGCGGAATTCACTATGGGTGTAAGGCCAAACTCGTTAAAACAATAGTTTCCGCGACTTCCGCGGAATTCACCTGGTCCTAAGCCTTCGCCTTTCTGTTGATGTTTTTGCACCAAAGCTTCTTGATATGTTTGCCAATGCAGATGAATGGATGGAAATAGGATATCCTGAAAATGGGAATTAATACTTGAAATTAAATCCTCCCTGGACAGTATCCTACCTTTCAGAAGGATCATTCTGTTGTTGGTTTGCGTTGTTTAGTTTTTTTGATTGCGCTGAACAGTCTGAAGAAATTTGACATCATCAAGACATTTTGTTTGTTGCTGGGCAGCATCCAATTTTAGGGGGCTATGTAGAACCTTTAGTTAAAACTCATTTCATTGGTCAATTCGTATTTTCTCATTTGCATAACAATAGAGGCAGTTCTTTGTCTTGTTGTTGTTTCCATAGGGCATTCAAAGCAAAGACCTAGTTTTTCTTCTCATAAATCGGCATTTATCGCTTGTTCATGCTTTGAAACCCTCTAAGAATGAAGAGCGCTGGAAAAACTGTTCTTCGCTTTATTGTTATTTCAGTTGAAACAGCCACAAAGATATGTTATGTGTTTAATGACACATGTCATATCACAATTTCTTTAATCAGATTTCAATGCCAAAATTTGTGACATGATTCATTGTTGATTGGGTGGGAGGCCAGAGTATTCAGGGTATTGTGGGTATTAAGAGTATTCAGGGTATTCAGGGTATTCAGGGTATTGAGAATATTCAGGGTATTGAGGGTTTTATGGGTATTCAGGGTATTATGGGTATTGAGGGTATTCAGGGTATTGATGGTATTGAGAGTATTCAAGGTATTCAGGGTATCGAGAGTATTCAGGGTATTATGGGTATTCAGGGTATTGAGGGTATTCAGGGTAGTAACATATTTTCACTGGATTACGCACCCCTGCTACCAAAACCGACTAAGATATGGAGAGCGCACCAGAGATGCTGTTTTCGGTAGCAAGGTTGCTGATAACCAGCGAACCGTCACTGCGGGAGGAGGGATGGGTCGATTTTTCGCTTTGTCGCAGAGATTGTTGCTTGGAATGCGCTAGGCGTGGTCCAGCTCATGCTTAAATACGATGAATCCCCTTGGGGCCTTAAATTCACGCACAGAGGGCTACGTGAAGCAAGATTAGCCACTTGGGACTTAGCCCTTTTGTTATTCGGAGTTTGTAATCCAGTGAAAATAGTAACGTATTTTCACTGGATTACGCACCCCTACTACAAAAACCGACTAAGATATGGAGAGCGCACCATCAATTGCTGTTTTTACCAGGCACACAAAGTGAAACTGTAATCTTTGTATACAATCAATAAGTATCCTGATGATAAATACGTTGATCCTAGCATATACTATCCATAACTCAAGAGTAGGTTTAGGAGTAGGTCACCAATATATACCAGGGCCCGAATGTTTAAAACTGATATAAGGCTAATACCAGATTGGAACAATACAAATGACTACCGAATCATGCCTTGAATCCAAGATTAGCGACAATCGTGGTTTGAACAACCCGGCCCAGGAGACAATTTTCCATCTGGCATTGTATTTTATTTATTTATTTTTTTCATTTTAACTTTTTTATCCATGGTAATCCACTCAATATTTACATACTGCTTTACAGGGAGCCATGCTAAAGTAATATTAAAAATTAGATAATAAATAAATATATAATAACCCCTATTTACAATAAATCATTGACAAAAAAAAAAAAAACGAGAAGAGTCATAGTTTGGCTTTATATTTTCTTCGAAAAGTGTGGAGCGATGAGGATGCCTTGACACCACTATCTAGGTCACTCCAGACCTTTGCCCCTCTGTAAGCAGACAATTTCTGACCAGTTGATGTTCTTAGTAATGGTAATCTAAGGCCCGTTTTAGAGTTCCTCAGCTGACGGTTAGTAGCTTCGGATACACTTTGAAATATGTTACTCAAGTAATCAGGGGCAAGGGTGTTAAGAGATTTATAGACCATCTTGCTAGTCTCAAAATCGATCAGTTCTATAATAGTAAGCCAACCGAGATTCCTTATTAAAGGCAGAGCTGAAGTGTCATAGGGGCTGTTTGTGACTATGCTGGCGGCTCGATTTTGAAGTTTTTGCAACTTATCGAGGGCTGATGCACCGCAAGATCCCCAGACAGGGCAACAATACCTTAACATCTATTTTTAGGCCGTGAACGAATAATAAAGCTGCAACGGCAAAAGAGAATAAAAACAAACCCATAATCTGTCTTTAGGCCGTAAGCGAATGACTAAGCTTCAACGGCAAAAGGGGATAAAAATAACCTAATCTAGTTTTAGACCGTAAGCGAATGATAAGTTTTAACGGCAAAAGGGGAATAGAAAATAACCTACTCGAATGATTAAGCTTCAACGGAAGCGAACGAATCAATTTTCAATGGACGCAAATGAATTAAGCTTCAACGGAAGCGAACAAATTAAGCTTCAACGGAAGCGAACAAATTAAGCTTCAACGGAAGCGAACAAATTAAGCTTCAACGGAAGCGAACAAATTAAGCTTCAACGGAAGCGAACGAATTAAGCTTCAACGGAAGCGAACGATTTAAGCTTCAACGGAAGCGAACGAATCAATCTTCAATGGACGCAAACGAATTAAGCTTCAATGGAAGCGAACAAATTTAAGCTTCAACGGAAGCGAACAAATTAAGCTTCAAACGGAAGCGAACGAATTAAGCTTCATCGGAAGCGAACGAATTAAGCTTCAACAGAAGCGAACGAACCAATCTTCAATGGACGCACACGAATTAAGCTTCAACGGAAGCGAACGAATTAAGCTTCAACGGAAGCGAACAAATTAAGCTTTTAACGAAAGCGATTTCAATGCCATGATAAAAATAAATAACTACTCAAATGTTAAATAATAAATTGTTTGTTTGTATGTTTATTTGTTTGTTTTTTACGACCGCTAGCAGAAGGTTAAGCTTTAACGGTTTACGAGAAAAATTGAGAGGCGTATCACTCTGCAAAAAATCTCGTACGCCTTAGGCAAAAAGACAACATATTTGAGTAAAAAACATTAAAATATCCCTTAAAAACCTGTAGTAAAACAAAAAATAGAATAAAGGTCTCGTGCGGTTTTGAAGAATGATACACCCCTCAGAAAGAATAAATATCCTACAATACGTTTTGTGAACATATAGCACGTGCCTTACTAAAACCTCAATTACCCTTTTCTTGTTTTTCAGTTTGAGTGAAATTTACGAGTAGGCCTAGCCCTTTTTTGTGACCCTATAGAACTGCTGCAACACCCTGAAGTAAACTTTTTGAAAAACGGGTCTTAACGAAAGACAAAAAGAATAAAACCAAAAACTGTGTGTTGAAATAGAATGCGGTGAAAAAACAAAGGGCAGCTGTAAAAGAGCTAGTGAAGATAAACCTTCATAAAAACTCGCTGTGTCTAGGCCTATGCACCAAAATGGCAGTGAAATATCACACGTGCAGCTATGAGAACAGCAAGAAACTGCAAAAAATGAAAACAAAACTCACGTTGTTCGGGGCAGGTGCATTTGCAACTGCTGGATTTGGTATTGCTGGTTGTTGAGCAGGTTCTCCTTGATTTTATAAAACTGCAGTGACTTCAGCATCAGAAATTTGCACTGGCTGCTGTGCTGGCTGTGCCGTGGCAGTGGCGGTTCGCTATGTTTCGATTTTGAGATGCAGTTCGCAGAGATTGTTGCTTGGAATGCGCTAGGCGTGGTCCAGCTCATGCTTAAATACGATGAATCCCCTTGGGGCCTTAAATTCACGCGCAGAGGGCTACGTGAAGCACGATTAGCCACTTGGGACTTAGCCCTTTTGTTATTCGGAGTTTGTAATCCAGTGAAAATATGCCTCCTATCATCAAAATTTATAACTAATTGATTTAAGCTTTTCTCTATCATTTATATAATATAAATTAGGTACCTTGGTCATAGGTTTATAATATATTGTAAAAGACGAAAATGAAACTTTCATAGTTCCAGCTGCCTCTTAGGCAGTTCTACAAACAAATATTCCATGAAAATCAGGGACTGTGCAGCGGTTTCAAAATTGGCGAGTGGCGAGTGAAGCGAGTGGCGAGTTGTAATGAGGGTCCGGGGGCTTGCTGGACTTGCTCCAAGTCTCGCTCTTGATCAATAAACGGGAGGGGAAAGGGAGGGGAAGAGGACAAGGGAAGGGAAAGGGGAAGAAGAACGAGACTTGTGAATTACGCTTCCAAAACGAGGTTCAGAATTCATATACTCAATTTTTATTGGCTCTCCAGGTAACATAAAAAGCCTCCGGTCAAGCCCAAAATAGATATACAGGGTGTCCCAAAAAACATGTGCGCTATTTGAGTGTCTGCGGCAAAGCAGCCATAAATCCAATTTTCCCGTTCTAAAGATTTTTGATAGAAGAGACTTCAACTTAAAGTTTGACACCGAGTTTGAATAAATCTGATAAGTAGCTGCTGATTTATGGAGCAAGAAAGTCAAAATCATTGGCTGCCTCAAAACCAGAGGATTCATTATTCTCCATTGCGTTAAAATCAAAGAAATTGATTGAAAAAAGCAAACCTAGCCCGGCTTTCTGATGTTCACAAGTGAAACAGATAGTCATGAATTGGATTTTGTGATAACCAAGAATATTGAACATAGCTACGGTTGCTAGAAATTGTGATGTGGAACACAAGTGCTGCAGGCCATGACATGCGTCCATCAGTTATTTCGCTTCTCAAAAGTGATAAAGTCGTTTTAAGCCAAGAAGATTGCGTTCAGCAGGCTGCCTGGTCAATATCCTTGAGTTATGTGGTCATTAATTACTCCCAAACGTGTTTCCTGACATAACTGCAAAGTTTAAGTCCATTTGATGCTAAAATTCAAGTTATAAGGTTAAGTACGGAAATAAAATCCTCTGGTTTTGAAACAACCACTGATTTTGACTTTCTTTCTCAATAAATCAGCAACCACTTATCAGATTTGCTCAAACTTGGTGCCAAACTCTAAGTTGAAATATTGTCTATTCAAAATGTGAAATATGGGTCAAGTTGGAATTATGGCTTCTCCACAGTAGCCATTGAAATAGCATACATGTTTTTTGGGGCACCCTGTATGTCCATAGTTTCTTGCAAGCACTTTCGTATGATACTTTTGAACAACACCGTTGTTAGGGCAAGTGTAAAACGCAGGTTTGCAGGTTGGTAAAACGCAGGCTTGCAGGTTGGTAAAACGCAGGTTTCAGGCCAAAGGGCTGTGGCTATCCAAACTCAAAACAATCATGCTCGACAAGAAAATTATAAGATAAGAATTGGGTACAAAATTAAAAGTAGTGCTACAAAAACCTAGAGTCGGGTTTCTTAACGGCAAATATCAGAAAGAAGGAGACTTGGAAAAGAATGAAACAGATTAAACGATCTGTCGGTATTTGACAGAAATGGAGGAAGTAACCAATGTTTGCGATTATATCGTTGTTCATGAATTATTTTCTTGGCCATTTGTTGGACTAGCAAAGCACACCCATTTTTATTCATTCCATTGTCCACATTAGGCAAGCATAATGTATTTTCATTCAGTTCTGAAGTTTTTAAAAACAAATGACTTGAGGAAAAATTGGAGGTCTATGAACAGGAAAAAGAAACTGACAAACGTCACTGTTCCTTTAGCATTTAGCCTTATTTGTTACTGCTTGGGTCTGGATTGTGAAATACAATACAATATAATACAAGACAACACAGTAGGCTATTTATTTACCTATTATGATCTGATCCTTATATCAGGTCATGCATTTAAAATTATCACTATTTTAATACTCACAAGTCCCAAGGAGTTCCAGAAAAGAGATTTGCATTGTTTACCATTTTGCCCTTTAAATATTACACAACAACGTCTTAGCAGATCATGCCACTGTTGTGAAGACACCACTGAATGCATTCCAGTAATATTTCCTTATTTCAATTCAAACAAACAATATGAGTCAATCTGCCAACAAAAGTCCTTGGTTTCCATCATTCATTCCAATATTATGCCTTTGGAATGAGAATTTTGAATATAACCAGAAGTTTAAAATAGTAGGCACCTTGCCTCTAGCCACAGCCCTTTGGCCTGAAACCTGCGTTTTACCAACCTGCAAGCCTGCGTTTTACTAACCTGCAAACCTGCGTTTTACACTTGCCGCCGTTGTTACACGCTTACTTCTGGAAAACAGTAGCTTATGACATTTTTGTAGTTATCATCTTTGTCTGATGTACCACAACTCTTTCTATTCCTAGATATGCCTTGAAGTTCTTGTGGAGCTTCTTACTGCAAAAAGTTGTTGAAGTCGATATGTTTACGACTTCAGCTGCCAAACGAAAGCTGTGCCCTCACTGTGAAGAATATGTATCAAAATCAACATATTACAACCATAAAGACTTGTATTACACAAACAGTGCTTGGATACACAGCAAGCAAAGAGGAGAGACTGAAATTATTTGTGATGGAGCAACGAATGGTGATGAAGAAGTTTGCTTTAACCCTGATGACACCATCTTATTTATTAACGAGGGTAAACATTTAAAAATACAAAAACATTTATTTCGGTTTTCGAGAAATGTACACATGCTTTGATGTTCTGCTTTGGCTACATCAAAAGCTAAATTTCTAGTGAAAGTGAGAAGTCAAATAAAAATGGTGCCTAAATTTTTGAAAATCTCTATCAAATCTATATTTCTCAGGGTTTGTCCAACCGTAGAATCATGAATTATGCATTGATATGCAAAGATGCGCTCAAAGGCATAATAACCAATAAGATCATAATGGTATGACTTGTTATTTAGTGAAATAACCTGTTAAATTTGAATTAACCTTTCTGCTACTAACTGATTGTTATTTAATTCATTGAAAATTGTGCTTTATCTATGCATGTACCGGGTGACCCAGAAAAAAGTGACCCAACGCAATCTGTTATAGAAAAAAAAGTAAGTGGCCGATTGAAATATTTCAAACTTTGTTCTATCGCTAAAAGACTAGCCTACATTATGAGTATTTTTTTAAATTTTTTAGGGCACTGTAAGTATCCCGAATTAAGGATTTTGAAGAATAGGGCAGGCTTGATATCCTCAAAAAGTCGTCAAAAACAGGGGATCGATTTAAAGCCATTTCAGATCTTCAAAGCAACGAGAAGCGTGTTTCATTTTACCTGAGAATATCTTTAAGTACCTAGGGACAATAAACTTGCTCTGCAGACTTCCAACTGGGTTGCCTATTCCCAGGTTGAAATGAAACACGCTCCACATTGTTTTGAAGATTTGAAATTGCTTTAAATCGATCCCTTGTTTTTGACGACTTTTTGAGGATTTCAGGCATGCTCTTTTCCTCGAAATCCTTAATTTTGGAAATTTACCGTGCCAGAAAAATTGCAAAAAATACTCATAGCATAGGCTAGTCTTTCAGCAACAGAACAACGTTTGAAGCATTTCAATCGGCCATTTACTTAATTTTCTGTAACAGATTGCGTGGGGTCACTTTTTTCTGGGTCACCCGGTACATTTAAGCAAACGTTGGGCAAAAGGGCATGTTTCATTTAAGCAAATTATTGAAGGAATTCATGATATCATGATATGTACGTAGGAATGCATATTAACATCTTTGGCTTCTTGTATGAAGAAGAGAAGAGATTCGCAAAAGTTAGATCAATCATGCATTTGATATTTGCAAAAAAGAAAAGGACTAACCATCAGAAGACTTTCAATTTGTTACCCGGCGTTAGGAAAAACGATACCCGAAAAGGAGTGCACATCTCGTCAGCAAAATATACTAAGTACCTCGTCAGCAAAATATACTAAGGTTGTTTTGTTTTGTCTTGCTTTGTTCTGGTGTTTGATTGATATTTAATACCAATAATTTTTCAGGAGATGATGGATCAGTGTCAAGTTCTCAATCTCAAAACGAATAGTATGTGGCGGGATCACCGCAACAAGATTATTTGACGGTAAAGACCTATTATTGGCTTCAGATTCTTTATATCTGTTTTGGTCAACTCACGGGGAGAATAAGATGCTTTACTTTTGCACTCACGTGAAGCAAGGCCGACACCAACCAATGCGGTAGAAGGGAAGCAAAGAACCAACAATTTTCCGATGGCAAAATCATCAGCTACGACAGCAACAACAACAATTTCAGGAATATAAATTGCATTCATGAGTGATATGACTGAGCCAAGTCTTATATCACAATCCTACCTCACGTCCAATACAGTTAGTAAATAATCATCAAATCAAAATATGTCCTAAATTCAATAATTCTTGCCAGAATCAAACTTCTAATGTCAAGCAGTTTATGTTATATGCATTGTTGTCATATATGAATGTATTGCACATCAATTTCCGCATGCTGTGGTGTTTTAGAGCACTGGCTGCCCACCTACTGCTGTGCAGGTCGTCCCTGAGCATGTGAAATAATTGCATACAAATATCCCCCATAACGAGGGAATAAACTCTTGCCTAACAGCTATACAAAGCCACTACCAAGGCAATGCACCACTACCAATTGAACATTTAAGACAAATGCTAATTTTCATACTGCAAAACAACCATTTCACATTCAATGGTAAAACATATCTACAAATCCACGGTACAAGCATAAGCATGGGTACACCCTTTGCACCAAACTATGCCCTGGAAAATACGATGCAGAGGGTTGTTGGGAAAGATTAACGAAAGTGCTCCTTGGCAGGAGCAAACTTGGGTAGCAGTAACAAACTTTTAATTACGATTGTGTCAATTGAATTGTTGACATAATATCAAATAATTTGTAACTCGGAAATCACTTTTGCTGCTTACCCATGGTGATTTGGGATCTAGAAATTGGTCAATTAATCAACGCAGTTAATTGATACAATTAATTGATTTCTAAATCCCAAATCCCTTCGAAAAAGTTTTCTCTATCTCCAATCATGTCGATTCTTTTGAAAATTTATCATTATTTTTTTATCGTTCTCCATGTTTTTAAGAAAGAACATTTTAGGAAACTTGCGTCTAGCTCTAAAAATTGAAAAGAGAACAATTTGCAAATAATTCAGGCTTTTTGTTCAAGATTAAGTCATGAATCTTCAAAATCAGTCCAGTGTACTAGTCCAGGGGCATAGCAACAAATTTAGTTGAAAGTGTGCAAAATGTGATACTAGCATGAAAATTGGCAAGCATGTACAAAACGATATGGCGATTAATTTTTGCTATGGTGCCAACTTTGAAAATACCTGGTTGCCATGGTAACAGCCTTTAAATGTGCATTTGACGGACCATAGCGACGAATTTAGTTAAAAGTGTGCCAAATGTGATACCAGCATGAAGATTGGCAAGCTGGTATAAAACGATATGGTGATTAATTTCTGCTGTGGTGCCAACTTTGAAAATACCTGGTTGCCATGGTAACAGCCTTTAAATGTGCATTTGACGGACCATAGCGACGAATTTAGTTGAAAGTGTGCCGAATGTGATACCAGCATGAAAATTGGTAAGCTGGTACAAAACGATATGGTGATTAATTTCTGCTGGGGTGCCAACTTTGAAAATACCTGGTTGCCATGGTAACAGCCTTTAAATGTGCATTTGACGGACCATAGCGACGAATTTAGTTGAAAGTGTGCCGAATGTGATACCAGCATGAAAATTGGCAAGCTGGCATAAAACGATATGGCGATTAATTTCTGACGTGTTGCCAACTTTGAAAATACCTGGTTGCCATGGTAACAGCTTTAAATATGCATTTTACGGACCAAAATACCTGCACTTTCTGAAACTGGTAATTGAAAGTTCATGCAGATAATGATACTTAGAAAAGCAGTGGTGATGGTAGTGTATGAAGATACAAAGTTTTAATGCGGTAACAAACCAAGACAATACCTGTTCTCTTAGCAACAGCCTCAACAGCCCATAATTTCCGGACAAACGTGTCTTTGTGTTACTTGCAGATACATATTATTTTTCCGAGATCAAACCAGGGAAAATTCAGAGTCCAGAAGACAACTAAGTCAATTTCAGCCATTGCCCTTGATCAAGCTCACGAGTAGTTAAATGAGCTTGTGAAGGGTGATGGTGGCGCTATTAGTCTTACAGAGAATCCTGCTGCCCTTTTGAGGTGGATGATAGCTTGACCTGAAATAGCAAGAATGGTTAATGAGTTTGAAGAAGAAGTCACCCAAAAAGATGAACGAAATCAGTCCCATCATGAGCAAACACTTGCACACCAAAGAAGATTCACCTCTGATGTAAAATCCATGGTCCAGACATTAGAAGAATTGGGTAATCCCTTTGAAGAAGAAAGCGATGACATCGTTGCACTAGTAACAAAAGAAGTTGCAAGTACTGTGAGGAGTGTCAAAATGATAAAGATGCAGATGCAACATGCATAATCATTGATGGTGCTGTTTTGGTGCAAATATTGAAACCAGGAGCAAGCAAAACATTCCTTGATTACAGCGAGAAGGTATTTCTTCCATACCTGTCAAAGATGCTAGATAAAGGTATTCGACTGGGCTTGGTTTGGGATCAGTACTTTGAAAGAAGAGGCGAGAGGCAAAGGTGTTCGCCGAAGAGTGCTGCCGTCCGTAGCTATACCATCAAATTGGCAACAGTTCTTGCGTTCAAGTGATAACAAGAAAGAATTGTTTAATTTCCTAGCACTGGAAGTTGGCAAGATTGAGACTGAAGGAAAACAGCTTGTAGCTACAATTGGAGACAAAGTCAAATGCTTCCCATCAAGAGAAAGCTGCGAGATGTTGTCTTCATGCTCAAGTAACGGTCAAGCAACGGTTCCAATGATGGAAATACCTGATCCGACTGAATGGGGATGGCAACTTGCAGATTATGTTCTCAAGCCAGTGTGGATGACAATACCGGAAGCTGCAAAGCATTGCTATGAACTATTGCACTGTGGATGTAAGAAAGGATGCACTGCACGATGCAAATGTGTTAAAGCAGAGTTACCGTGCACGCCACTTTGCATGTGTGATGGTCAATTTGCAAGGGAGTAATAATTATTGTTTTTTTTAATAGTTTATATTCCAAGTTATACTGACATGTTTATGTTTTGTTTCAAATGAAGTGTGTTATGTGAATGAAACGATGTTTTGGCATCACATCTAAGTTTAAATGATGTTAGGTATTTCCAGCCGGCACAATACCCAATCACATTGTCATCGCAACCAGGCATTTTCAAGATTGCAAGAGGAAATGTTTACCATTATGAAAATAACATTTCTGCCAAGTTTCATGGTAGTAATGCATCGTTTTAAGTTTTCTGGTCCAGGAGCATTTCTAGTCCTACCGATGCACTCTTAATGCTTGTTGACATGACAACCAGGCATTATGAGGTAAGTGTTGTAGAATTTGTTCGCAGTTATACGCAATATACTTCTGCTAAGTTTCGACCTATTATAGCATCGTTCAAAGGTTTTGACCCAAAGGCATTCTTGGTGTAAAAGTAACAAACTAATTGTGGTTGCTATGGCAACGAGGCATTTTAAGGTAGGGGGTGTTTTAAAAATTCTTTGCAGTTATACATACTAGACTTCTGCTAAGTTTTCAAGTTATTATGGCATCGCTCAGGGGCTCTGGCCGAGGGGCATTTCTAGTCTGCACATTACAAAATTCGATGCGGGTTGCCATGGCAACGAGGCATTTCCAAGTTTGGCACCACATCAGAAATTGATCGGCGTCTTTTGTTGTACCAGCTTGCCAAGTTTCCTGCTAGTATCACATTTTGCACACTTTTTTTGCTGTGCCCCTGGACTATACGATTTATTGTGGCCTGCCAAACGTGCATGATCTACTTTGGTGCACCCAAACGTAAAGTGAGGATACGTTATTAATTCGTTGGAAGACAACCTGTTTAAATTGTCACTTCTTCTTTTTAGATGTCTATCATGCTGCCCGTCGAAAATAGCATCATGAAATTTATAAAGCTTGTGGAAGAAAAAATGATTTGCGCTAAAAAAGCAGAAGCAAACATAAAAATAGCTGAAGGAAAACAAAAGAAATATTACAAGGAACGAAAATTGGCGCCTGGAAAGAGGATTGTGAAGTTTACTGTCGGACAAAAGGTTCCCTTGTACAATGCAAGGAAGAGGACGCGACAAGGTGATCCTTTATCAAAAAGCTGATCAGGACCTCACATCATTCGTGAAGTTATTGGAAACAAACATGTACGTCTTGATAACAACAAAGTAAAGAGGAATATAAACCATTTGAAGCCATGGACTTTTCCAGATTCCGATGAAGAAAAACAACAGAAGAATCTCCAAGCGAAACTAAGCAAGAAGAAATTGGAAGCAATGCTGAAAATCTCGAAGAAACTATGGAAACTTCAACTAAATCCACAAAAAAAGACGACCATGAAAAGAGAGCAGATTAGGGAGCAGAACATCAACGTTGGAAGTGAAAGAATTGAAAAGAGTTGCAGTGAACCAAATGATATGCACAGTCCACAGGCAAAGATTAGCAAGGAACGCAAAAGCAGGTGTCATGGTGGCCGCACGCACGTTTCGCTGCTGCTAAATGTTTGAGGCTAGTGCCATAGTTGCTGTGAAATGATCCAAAACTTGGTAATGTAAGAGCTGTAAATTGAATCAAAATAACAACCTTGACATTTTGAAGCTAAACCTAGTGGAATATGCCACATACCAGAACGGGAGCGAGCTTAGTAGGCCACGCCTCCCATGAAGAGGAGCACAAGGAGTTAGGCCATGAGACTAGTGGGGATGAAGTGGATGAGCAAGACCAAAGTCTCTCCATGAGCTCCCTGGAGGACGTTCTTGATCGAAAATTAATGGAGCATTTTAAGAACTTAGCAACGAAGGACTGCATTGAGAGCCACAGCAAAAACAAGGTCGATATACTGGGTTTTCCGCTTACAGTAAAACTTGCGGTATACGGAGTATTACGGGTTTTTCCGATACCCATAGTTTTCCCGACAAAAACCGGATACCGGATAACGTCGCCTGCAGTTAAACAGTATTTTTCGATATCGGATAACAGTGTTTAAAACAAGGTCGATATACAGGGTTTTCCGCTTACAGTTTAACTTGCGGTATACGGAGTATTACGGGTTTTTCCGTCACCCATAGTTATACTGGTGAAATCCTGATGCCGGATAACGTTGCTCGCAGTTATACAGTATTTTTCGATATCAGATAGCAGTGTTTGAGAAATACGGGGTTATTCGGAAAAAGCATATCCACAACCCAGTTACACAGGGTTATACAGAGCCACACATTTTTTCTGTATCCATGCCGCTGTTGGACTCCCGAGGATACTGCACATATTGAAAGTTATTGAAACCTCCATAATAATACGAGTCCTTCAAGAGTATTTTTTTTTTTATATACTCAATCTAAAAATTCTTACAAAGACGAATTACCTACGACACTACTTACATAAGACTTTACCACACTACAAAGACGATACCCCTAGGAGCAAAATATCATGACTACGCCGGGGCCATGCCATAGAAGACATAAAACTAAACTAAAATTAAAGATACGGTTACAAAAAGCTACATACAAACCAATTTACCGATGACTAAAGAAAGAAACTTGTTTTGCAGTAGATGTCGAGCTACGAATCCGAGAATGTTGGGAAACAGGGACCCCAACCGAGAGATACCAACGGCAACAACAGCCGTTGTTGCTCCCTCGTCCAGTGAACCACCGGCCAAAACACTGAGCCAGTGCTAGTTAGGGTTTGGATATTGGAGATCAGCTGTGACGCTTGACATCAACTGCAAAACAGGCGTAAAGCACTCTAAAAGGGACAAAAAGGACTTAGTGACTTTTATGAGGGAAAATTTTTGATATTAGCTTAATCAGTCAAATCGACCAATTTTGTGAATGAAATTTAGAGTCAATTCAAGTATATTTTTGTTAATGTTATCCGAGAGGTTTTTATCACCGAACAGTAAAAGCTCTATCAGAACGATATTTGAAAGACTGTTGGTCAGAATAAACGGTCGTAATAATTGTGAAACTTCAAGTGTATAAAAGCCTTCAAACAATCAAGAATATGTAAAGTCACCCTTGGGATTTCTGAAATAAAGAAAGGAAAGATTGCATGTTGAAAATACAATACTGACAAAGGAAGGTTAAAATTTTGGCCATCCTGACAATAAACATGTCGTTTTATGCCACAAGAAATTCAACAGCCACAGCGCCAAGCCGTGCGCAGTGCAGACCAGACCACACATTTGGACTTGGAAGGTATGTGTTATTGATTTTGTGTTCACTTGGTTCCTTGCTGACTCCCATCCTACCCGTCTCAAAATGTAGTGTAGAAGGAGCAGTGTACCCCATTTTTACCTTATACCAGGTACAAATCAACTGCAAACGATATTTGATGTATCAGAAATGTTTTAAAGAGTTAAATCGTGCTCAAGTGGACATTGAAGCTTTATTTAATAAAACAATAATTGATGCATATCAACTATTATTGTTATTGTCAATTTATTTAACATAGGATAGGCATATTTAAGCAGAGGTCAAGAAAGTAAAGTTTGCTAAAAAAGAAAAAAAGATTAGCTACAAATATATATACATATTCTCACAATGTTTGTATTATTTGTTTTCAATCATTTCTATCATTTTTTATGTAAATTACCCATAAATGTCAATTTCTGTTTACAGATGAGCTGTTCCCCAAGCTCAAGCCCCACTTTTCATGAAACTGAAAGCCCTGAAGCCAGGGGCGGACTGGGGCATCAATTCTTTACCGGGAAATTAGCTGTTAGGGGCCCCACATTTGTAAAAGTTCAAATTATATTTGTAAACTAGCTAGCATGTTTGAAAAGTTACTTCGTAGTGTTCCTAGTGGTGTAGGCACCTTGGGACAAATCAAGTGAAACGAGGGCCTGGGCCTCGGTCTAGGAAAATTTTTAAGTTTACAATTTACAATTTCACAATTTACTTACGATTTACAATTACCCTTTACAATGCCGCTGAGCCCCAGGGGGGGTACTCATTGACTTTCAATACGGGGGGAGGGGGTCCATGCCAATATTTGGGGTCCGAAATTTTATGTTCAATCAATATTTGGGGTCTGTGAATGACAACATGGACAAAAATTCAATATTTGGGGTCCACAAATCTGAAAAAGGAAGAATCGTGCAATTTGGCCCTGAAGTTGTGAATCATGAAATAAATGTCTTGGAATTGTTCAAAAACTGAGAAAGATCAAGAGGCTCAGATTGAAGTCATTCAAAACATTTCAGGGACCCCAGAAATAGATAACAATATTTGGGGTCTCCAAAACGTTAGACTCAATATTTGGGGTCCCCAAAAAATCAGGCTTAATATTTAGGGGTCAGCAAAGAAATAGTGGCATGGACCCCCCCCCCCGTATGGAAAGTTAGGGAGTACCCCCCTGGGCGCTGAGCACCCTTATTTTTGACAAATCCATCCGTAATTGGAAAAAGTGAATTCACAAGTGACGGACAGTTTCGTGGCAGCTTTAAATGATAGTTTTTATCAAATACTCGTCTGTCTGATGATGGCACACCGCACAGCTAAAAAGAAAGAAGCAAGCGAAACGAGCTGAACATTTGAAGTACCACTTCGTTTAACTTCCAAGAAAATGTTTTCATTTGGACGTAATGAGAGCCTAGATGAAGCATACAACAGCCATGACAAATTAAGTGGAAGGGTATAGAAATAACGGGGTCTGGGGGAGAAAATTTTTAGAGGATGCGCCCTCTACTTTGGCTTAGAACACTTCTCGCGGTGCTAAAATAGAATTTGATCATTTCATAACAGCTGTTTTTTCAAATTAGCATCCCCAGTAAATTTTTTGAGGAAACAGAACTTTCTATTGTCTAATTTTCTTATTTCAAGGCTATCATGGTTTGTCATAATTTATCATAGTTCGTCTGGGAAAATTTTGTAAGAGGCGTAACTGTGTAACTTTACTTTGGCTTAGAGCGACTCTCCCAATGCCCTCAATCACTCTCCAGTATTTTTCGGATAGATTCTTACCCTTCCCTATCTATACGAACCAATTTCTCCTCGTTTTTGAAAGAATCTCGAGGATCATCTTTTGAGAAGTAGGGTCTGGCAAATGCCCCCATCCCCACCACCCGTGGCCGACAGTAGCCAGGAATACATACGTCTTGAAGTGCGAGCGAAGCGAGCTGAAAAATTTAAGGCATATTCTACTTAGATGGGCTTGAAAAGTGTTAAGATATCATTTACAATTGCAAATTTTTTTACTGTGGGCCGCCAGCAAGCATTTGTGTCCAAAGGGCCCAAGACAAAAAGTGGCTATTGTCTTGACAAGGGCCCACCGGGAAATTTCCCGGTATCCCGGTGGGCCAGTCCGCCACTGCCTGAAGCCCAATGGAAAGGAGGTGATGTATTAATTATTGGATTTGAACGCAAAAAGGGATGGTATAATATTTGAAGCACGTATAAGGCAGTACTGAAAGGAACAGTTCCTCAAAGTAGAAAAAACGGTTTAAAACTGTACAAGGAAGAAGCCTTTTGTGATATGATACTGTAGCTTTGTTCCTTAAAATATTTTCTGAGTCTTTAAACAATTGTCTGGACACATATCCCTTAGTGTGTTACTAAATGTGCTGTACTGCTCTTTCATTTAAGGGTTCTACCAATCAATGGCCCTGGCACTATGGCCCAATGGCACTATGGCCCTATGGCACTATGGTCTTGTATCTTTTATTACCAATACCCTAAGTACGAGTCTGACAGTGTATTAAACTAGAATTCGTATAAATATTGCTTCAAATGATGCCCAAACTGAGATGCACAAAGTTCTCGTTCACCTAGCGAAAATTCCCCCGAAGTACTAATGCAGGGAATCACCAGCTGTAACTTTCTTTGCTTATTTGTTGCTATGGGAAACACGGCAAAGGGCGCAGCATTGTTGTCAATAATGTGTTTCTTATCTCACTTCTGTTGTGAGATAAAGTAGAGGAAGGGGTCCGACAAATCTCCACTACACGTTTTTTTTATAAGAAACTGGTTTATAAGAAACTAGTACTAGGATGGCCAAAAAATTAAGAAACTCTAGTACTACGCTCAAGAACAGTTAAGAAACTCTAAAACTTTATTTCTTACAAGCAAAAAAAGACGCAGCATTGTTGTCAATAATGTGTTTCTTATCTGACTTCTGTTGTGAGATAAAGTAGAGGAAGGGGTCCGACAAATCTCCACTACACGTTTTTTTTTTATAAGAAACTGGTTTATAAGAAACTAGTACTAGGATGGCCACAAAATTAAGAAACTCTAGTACTACGCTCAAGAACAGTTAAGAAACTCTAAAACTTTATTTCTTTGTGTCTCTCTTATTCTATGTCTTTCTAACAAAGGTACATTCGTCTTTTCTTGACTTTTAACTGCAAAATTGGTAAATTTTTGCCTTGGTGTGCATGGCTTCTTCTTGATGACAATGTCAATGCAAAATGGAAGCCCTTTCTCGAGAAGAAGGCTCAACTTCGAACAATACCGCAATTTTAGGCCCAAAAAATAAGAAACTGATTAAGAAACTTTTACTACTAAAACACCGAAATGTTCATACGAAATTAAGAAACTTTTAGTACTAAGTGCTGATCAAAGTTTCTTATAAAAAAACGTGTATTTTCCAACGCATTGCAACGGAGCTAATATCATATGTCTTAATTTTCAGAACTTTCAGCAGTGGCTCCTATTCTTAGTTTCTTATAAAAAAAGATGCATGCATTACTGGGGCATTACTATAGATATTGCATGTAACAGATTTACAGCCAGTCATGCTAAAACCGCAAAAAACACTTTGAGGAGTGGGGCAAAATGTGCCAGAGCCAAAATGTGCTGCGTTGTATTATATTATTGCATTGTATTGCCTGTTAACTTGTAAAGATCGGGTAACTACCAGTACAATCGCCAAACAATAATTGTTGTTGCTTTGGAGGATGTGTGTGAAAGCTTCGTACAGTCCTTTCAAATTTGATGATTTCAAGGGGAATTCCCAACATCACTTTGGGGAATTCTTGCTCGGCGAACGAGAACTTTGTGCATCTCAGTTTGGGCATCATTTCAAGCAATATTTATACGAATTCTAGTCGAATACACTGTCAAACTCATACTTAGGGTATTCGTAATAAAAGATACAAGACCATAGTGCCATAGGGCCATAGTGCCATCGGGCCATATTTGCCCTCTGAAAATAAAAAACATTTTGCAATTTGAAGGAAAACCTGATAGATAACTAGCTTCACAACAGTCCACTTTACATTGCACAACTCAGCTCCCAAGATTAACATGTTGATAAGGATGATTTCCTTTAGGTTGCAGTCTTCTCTGACTCCCAACTTCGCCCCCTAGTAACATGTAACGTCCAATGCCCGCTGAATTGGTACGTAAATTGCACACCTGGTGGCCGATTCAGGGACATCAGCGAAGAAATAAAAAATGCCAGAGTAAGTCCCGAAACAATCGTCATTCTCGCTGGGACAAACAATTTGAGTCGCAGCCTTGACACGAGGAAAGGCAAATTGGAATTTAACTCAATCTCAGGGGAAGGGGTATTGCACTAGTCCCTCGAGCGTGCTTTAGCAGTTGAAAAATGTGTGCCTATGAATTAGTTTCAAAATCTGCACATGGACCTGCAAGAACATTCCAGCCACCTACTGTTTCATCCGTATTGCCCGCTCCTCCGCAGTTTGCCTCATCTGTAGTGGCTCAGCCACCTCAGTCAGAGTTTTCCAGCCACATCCAAACTTACACAAGTGACAAGTCTTTTGCATCAGCTTATGCAACAGTGTCAGACGCCTGCTACTTCCGTCACTATTCCACAGCACCTCGTAAGCTTTCCAGCATCTGCACCAGCTTTGTTATCAGATTTGCACCAGAACCAGGCGTTGAAACAACAGGCAGACCAATTGTTGGGAGCTATTCCTGTTCTGGAGGCTGGGGAAGCTGGTTACACTGGTAATCAAGCAGGAAAGAGTAAGTCTTGAGGTGATCTTGCTTTTTCTGCTCCTGTAAAAGTCATGCATTTGTAGCCTCATCAGTTTGTTTGCCGTTTGGATTTCTCCAATGTTGCATTTAAAGATCTCAACTTGCCACAGTTTGTGTAAGGGTTCATTGAATACTTGCTCCAATCTCAATTCTCTCATCAATCACAAATGCTTGCCCATCGCTCTCATCTGATGGATTTGGAATCACTCTTTTGAAGTGGCCTGCCGTAAGAGTGTATCACGCTCGCGTTCTCAAAGCCATGGAGCAAGGCACCGCCCCTTGGGATTCTGATCTTTACCGCTTTCAGACGGGACTTCATCTGCCATCTCAGGAAATGTCCTCTCTCCTCACTTTACCAGCTCCTCTCACTTCTCCCTATCCAAGCTATAATAAAAACACCGGAGAGTCCATCTGCCAAGACTGGAACCTCAGCTCTTGTCAAATTTCAAAATGAGTCCAGCTTAAGCTCTTGGCATTCCAGTCTCAGCTGATGCTTCTTCTTATAAATATCGAATTTCATCGACTTTCCCTCGGTTGATCCTGCTATAATTCCTTTGCTTCTTGTCACACCAATTCAGCAAAGAATTCTATGACATCTTGCTTTGGCAGCCAAGTCAGAAATTATATCACTTCAATCATGAAATCACTTGGCTCCATTAAGAACTCGTATGACATGGACAAAATATCAGTGGGTAGAAACAGCAGGGACTGCAAACCACAATTCTTTCATTAATATGTTGCATGGTTCCAAAGAAAAACAATGTACCCCGACCCTCCCAGTCTAAACCATGCCATGTAGTCCGTAACCAGCTGGTTAGGGAAGAGATGTGCCATGTGAGATGTGGTAAAAATATCAAAATGTCCACCTGGTCCAAATAGGGTTAACAATTCCTTCTCGGGTGCTCTTCCACTTGATGGCACATCAGGGAGTATGCCATTCATTCTCTCGAATGCAAAACACCAAAATACATGACAGTGGTCAAAGTTTTTAAGTGTTGTAAGCAAATAAAGCATCATGTGGTTGTTTATTGGGATCTTCCATTTTCCATACAAAGCACAAAGTATTTAAGCAATTTACCCCATTTAATCTACGTTAAACATAACATCAATATTGATTTTAACACACAGTAACTTTGAATTATTGACAGGATCTCTCTGGTACTTTTGCCATATGTATCCTTACTATGCATACTCTTGAAATTATCATTTCCATTTCTTTTGAAGTGTTTTTGAAGAAAATTCATGAAATCTGCTGATTAGAATAGCTCATTCAACCACTGCCTAGGTGGTTGAAAAATATCTACTTTCAGTCCACCAGTAACTTCAAGCCACATCGCCTTCCGTATCTCACATGGGAGCAGTCACTAGACAAAGCGTTTTCTGTACAATCTGCAACCATATCTGCTAGCTTTTAAAGTTTTTTGCATTCGTCCTCTGGACAAACTGCACTTGCAAGGCGTTCAATATCAATGCAACAATCACTCTACATAGTTCACCAGTCAATCACCAGTAATGTATTATAGTCAAAATATAATTGTAACCCTGTTTGATTTTTGTGTTAAAATCGATCTATTCCTAACAATCTACTCAAAATTTCAGGTAGAATCCGAAAATTAATGTTTCGAAAAAATATTTGTTAGCATTTGCGTGTGACGCCATCATTCCGATGATGTGCTGTGACGTCACATTTCCACAAATATTGGTCTTACTGGGTGTCTACAAAACGTGGCCTACACCATTGGCCTACCATTTGGCTTACATTTGGCTCACCGTTGGCTTACCTTTGGCTTGAAGCTTAAACGTTTTTCAGTACAACACTTTTTCACATATGAATACAAAGAACATGCATGGAAAAATGAAATAATCAATTAAATTAATGAAAATTTATGTTACGAGAAAGTAATGATCGAAATGCCTTGCTTGTTGTAGATAACAGCAAAGAAAAACAAGACAATTTGTGCGAAAATTTTCGATACAACTTATATCTTCTTCAGTCGCTAATGATAATTCTATAAATGGATCTAAGGTTAAAACAGTTCTGCAGGAATGTGGCGTTCCTTCTTACATTCCTAATCTATAAATAAGGAATGTAACATTCTCTTAAACTAATCGATTATTAGGTTCTAATAATGTGACGTAATATGAATAAGGCTAGGCAAACAATTATTTACAATTGCCATAAACAGCAACAATTGGCATGAACAGCATAACGAATGAACTTGGACGTTTATATTTTTCCCTTTATGGCAATTGTAAATAATTGTTTGCCTAGCCTTATTCATATTACGGCGCATTATTAGAACCTAATAATCGATTAGTTTAAGAGAACGTTACATTCCTAATTTATAGATCGCCACATTCCTGCAGAACTGTTTTAACCTTAGATCCATTTATAGAATTATCATTAGCGACTGAAGAAGATATAAGTTATATCGAAAATTTTCGCACAAATTGTCTTGTTTTTCTTTGCTGAAAATTAATGTTATAATTATTCTATTGTCTCAATTAAATCTTGCAGGGGCATATGTGGTCCCTTCCTGCCCCTTTCGGTTTGTTTCAACATTTGTGTTTTTGACCTTCAGCTTTTTCCGTCTCTTCTTTCCAGCTTCACTATGTGCTTTCTATGCATGGTTTATTCTTTCAAGGCTTTTCCTTTTAGAAACAACCTCTATGTGCTCCTTCTGTTCTATGCGCAAAATCTTACACATCAAACTTTTAAAAGTAGCCCCCATATTAAACTGCCAGGCTGCAAGTGATACCCCAGTTTCTATTGTTTTCATGCAAACATACACAGTCTTTGGGCACAATTTCCAAACAATATTATGGAATGACTCATTTGGTTTCTGTGTCTTTGCCCTCAGGCATCTTCTCAAGAGTTGTTCATCAGATAATCTTTGTAAAATAGGGACAAGTCTCTTTCCAATTTCAGCAGGCAGTGTCTCATCATCTGTGTGCCTTCCTGGCTTCCTTTTGTTTGCAACATCTCTTTGCCAGCAGCACCATGAGTGTTCCCCAGGAGGGCAATGAATATGCTTTGGATGATCATCTGAAGAAGTGAGATGAAACAGGATGGCAAAAATTTGTTTCTTTAACAATTCAACGTCATCCGCATTATCTCCATTGTGGGATGAGTGGCTCTGCTTTTGCCAGGAGTTATCAAATGATACATCAATAAGCCTTTTCATGGTTATTGCTACAATTTTGAATTAGGTGGGATTTACGCCATAATGGTGGCGCGCTCAGAAACACGAAACTTTTTGAGCTCTGAAAATGCAGGTATATTGCAATTCTTGCAGGTAAATTGCTTTTATTTATTGATCTATTTATTCTTGGAACATTATTTGTTTGATATGAGTACTTACAAGGTCAATAAGTTGTTGTTTTCTTCCTTGTTTCCTTCGATCTTGATCACAGCTCCATATCGGCCTAAGCCAAACCGTGCTCGGGAAAATCGTTTCCCTGTGTCCACAGCGCTGCCTTAAAGGAAAATGTTTGTTTCCTTTTAACCATTATGGATCTGCCTCTCTTTGGCAACAAAAATCGTCGTGAGGAAGTGTGTTATGAGAGGAAGGATTGGCAGTGTGGTAGTGAAGGTATGAAGGGGCTTTTTTGTTGGCCATGCATATTATTTAAGCCAGGTGTATCCCAAACATGGACAGAAACGGGCTATACGAACATGCACGAGTTCCTCTCTGATTGCAAAAAGCATGAGAAAGTCAGTGCTCATATGGAGGCATATAAATTGTGGAAAACTTTCGATGTCACAAAGAGGGGGAATGTTTTGTTTTCAAGAGCAAGGAGAGAAGAGGTGGTGCGCCACAATGAAGAGGTGAACCAGAACAGGGAAATGCTAAAAACCCTGTCAGAGGCAGTTCTTTTCCTTGCAAAACAAGAATTACCATTCAGAGGTCATGATGAATCCAGTTCAAGCCTTAATAAAGGAAATTATAGACAACTCTTGGCCATGATAGGGAAATTTGATTCTGTCTTTGAGCGTTGCCTTCATGGCAGGCTGGCAGCTTTTGAAAAAGGGAATGCTGGTGCTTTTACTGGTGTTTCAGCTGACATTCAGAATGATCTGATTGAATGTATAGGTGATTCAAGATCAGATTGACAAAGAAATCTTAGACTGTACATTTTTAAGCATCCGAATTGATGAAACAACTGATGTTTCCACAAAAGAACAGTTTTTTTTTTGTATTTTTTTTCTATAAATTCAATGTTAGAAATTTACGAATTACCTAAGATGACAAACGAGCTACCATACAATACTACAGAAACGATACCAAGGGGATCAAAAGATCATGACTACCCCAGGGCCATCACATGAAGGAGATAAACTAAAATACAACTAAATATATAAGAAGCCCCTTAGCTATTCAGAAAAGAATTAGAATTGAACTATATTTTGCAAATGGAATTTTACGTAGGCAATAGTGATAGAAGCTTTATCGCCACTCAATCGAAAGTCGCATTTGAAATGTATAAGAAAGACGCTCAATCCAGGCTCTTTTGTAGAATAGCTAAAGGGTGTGTTACGAAAAGCTACTTACAAACAAAAGAATAAAAGAATAGAGGAACGGGACTCGGCGAACAGGATACTTTACGAATATGGACTTGGTATGGTGGTTGATTTGCATTTAGCTAGATTTCTGTGATCTTAATTGAATCGACCGCTTGTGTGGATGTATTGTAGAGTCAAATCGAGTATATTTCTGTTGACGTCATTTGGGAGGTCTTTATCACCATACAATAAAAGCTGCGTCAAAACTTCATTTCAAAGGTCGATATATCCGAATGGTCGTAGTAATGCAAAAACTCCAGTGAGAAGGTCTCGACGCTGATCCTCAAACGAGGGGCAAAGCAACAAAAAGTGCTCCGTGCTCTCAATACCATCGTTAGTAGGGCACATTGGATTTATGGTATCCCTAAAATTGTGCTTAAATTTGTGAAGGCTTAATGTGCTGATAAGCCTGTTGGGTCATGGATTCCAAAGACAGATTTAGTAGGGGGGCAAATTTTCGAAAGCAACTTTTTCTTGAAGATAGCAACTGATGGTGAAATTCTAATTTCCGGACATAGTTCATTCCACTCAGACAGGCAATTTGGATAAAAGCTAGATTTGAATTTTTCTGTCCTTGCCCTTATTCCTCCAACGACATCCTGATTGTGAAGAGGGTACTGTGACTGATGAAGCTGTGGGATTGGATCTATTGTATGTTCAGGCATCAGATTATTTATCATTTTGTAAAACAACGTAAGGCGTCTACACCATCTTCGGGAACTTCAGTGACTCCCAACCAAGCTCTGCGTACAGCTTCTCGCGAGACGTTCCCTTCCATGTTCCCGTAACAGCACGGGCAGCAGAATACTGAACGAACTCCAACTTTTCCATCAAGCTTGACAAAATGGTATTACCGCTAAACTCACATACTTTAGCTGGAATATGATAGATGACGTCTCCGTATTCCAGGTGAGGTCGCACATAGAGCTTAAATAATTTGTTTAGGGTATGTCTGGGTAGGTACTTGGAGAGATATTTCAACAAACCAATTCCCTTTTTCGTTTTAGAGATAGCTGCCTTAACGTGAGCCGAAAATGAAAGCTTTGTTTGAATAGAACAATAGTTGTTGACTTCGGGTTGTGTAAAATGGCGAGGTGTGATGTGGGTTTACTGCTTCGCATTCTGAACGTTCCAACACAATACTAACCTCACCTTCAGATGGCCCTGCATCAATTTATGACACGCAGGCAAACACGAGGAACCAGCAAGATTTCTCCAGGCCTTCAACAGAAGAAGCAGTTCCGACCTCAGTCATGACGCTGTGAAACCTCACCCAAGGCTTCACGAGTATTCCAGTAATTCCTCCTCAGGTTGAGATGCCATATGATGCTAACCCCCTGCCTTCTTCCCTTCTTGGTGCGTATACAGAAAGAATAAGTTTTGCTCCTTCGCAACAATTCTTTGAAAGTCAGACACCAGAAAGAGTAAAGAAAGTGATAAATACGGCTTCCCATTTACAAGAAATTCGACAAAAAAGTAGATCGCAAGTGTCACGATATGCTTCTTTGAAAGTCAGCAGTGGTACACTTAGAAAGAGTAAAGAAAGTGATAAATATGGCTTCCCTGTATTTACAAGAAATTTAAGACAAAAAAACTTGTAGATCGCAACAAGGCAACTTTGCTAAGCAGCTTGTTTTCTAAATCTTTCACTTTAATGAGCTTGAAAACTTCAACGTTAGGGGTACAAGAAGCTGCGGTATTCAAAAAGAATGTCTTGACCCCAGTGTAATGGACTGGGTGAAAAAAACATGTCTCACAATGTGGCCGCAGAGGGGAGCTGATTATGCAAAACAATTGGACAAATGCGTAAATTCCACGAAATTATATACTTTGAGAACACGATGGCAAGAGAGACTGCAAGGGAGACTGTTGACTCAAGTTTTGAAGAACTAGGCATTTCTCCCATCAAGCTTCACACCATGACAAAACACAGAAAGATCAGTCACTTGAAAGAAAAATTGGATTGAGCAATGTCTACCATGGAAGAGATGGCATCAACCGCAGCAAACATCGATATGGAAGATTTGAGAAGGAAAGAACCTCACGCAGCAATAGACGATTCCGGAAAAGATGGCGGACCTCATTTCACGCAATGCATGATAGGAATATGCTCCCTAGCAACGCTAGCAATGAATATCAAATAACTGCTGATATATTTACAGGAGGGAAACACATTTTTTTAATTATATAGCATTCAAATGTTGTTATCAAAGTGGAAGTATTCTTTAATGTCTTTATACTAACTTAATTCCTGCAAGCGAGCTCTTAAAACTTGTTAGTGTTTGTTCCGATCTTATTTCCACAGGGTTTTTTTGGTGTCCATGGTTCAAGCGATGGGTCGGAGGGCTTTTTTCGCAGAATATAGCTGCAGTGTAGCGTGCTCTTGCAATTCGAATGGTTTGAACACTGCCGAAGCCCTCATCGAACAGCTCTTTCACTGCTGTTCTAAATTCTTGGTCTGCAATTGACCTCAGTCGGCGTGGTGCACTCTGTTTGAAGGCCCTATAATTCAGGCATGGGCCGGGCGGGGAACAGGAGGCAAGCCAGCTTCAATTCTGCGATAGTTGGCTGCAACTTGTACTCTTCCATCGTAGGACTGACAAGTGAGCGGATAAACTGGAAGGAGAAATGGATATGTTCAGTTTACGTAATATTGCGAGACACCGAATGTTAACGATTTACAGAGAACGTCAATATTGTGCTAATGGAAACCATTGGAAAAGCCTTCCGACGGTCGCATGGAGTTCCACCGGAAAGCCGCGTTCATATTTGTGGCAGACCAAGTTGAAAACTGCCCATAACTGGAAGCAACACCTAGAGGCACTGGCATTGCGTTCAAGTTCTAGGCAATGCGATATCGATATTCAGTGGAGCAGGCTGTAAACAAGCTTTAGCTTAGCCCTGATGTAAAGAAAATTGCATCATCTGATCATTCAGTGGGAGATCGTGCAAACGACTTCATTTGACAGTGATCTTCTAAAAGCATGGAAACATGTCATTTCAGGCCATCGTTAACACAGAAAATGGTATTGGCGTTGCTCCGTGTTGCTTCTTCTTGACAAAGATGGCATCTTACTTAATAAACAGAGTGCTCTTAAATTTTGACTTGTCAAGTAGCTAGCTAGCTATGTGACTCTCAGTTCCCTGGGGTTTGGCGCCTCCCTTCTCTGGCCTGGGGTTGTTGCGATGTTGTTTACCTTAGTTCAGGTCGCTAATTTGTTAGGTCAACTTCCCCTAATCTTTTGTAAGGTTCAATAACTTTTTGAAAGAACTGTTTTTGAATAAATCCTATTGCCCCAGAACTCGTAAAACCTCACCTCCTTTTTACATCATGAGTTGTTTTTTGTTCTTTTTGAAACTTTTAAAATATCTTCTTTGTTTCATTTTTAAAGGTCGCTGTCTAACAATAGGCAATATTTGCAGGGGAAGGTGTGAACTTCGTGTCCAAGGTGATCAACGGTGGCTTGTATGCCGATAGGAATCAGCCAATGGCATGCAGGCACTGCACATTCAAATTCCAGGCTTCAATTGATTGCTCTCCCAAGGGTGTCAATAATGGCTTTGCTCCCCTCTGTGTGTTCTGTTTTTGTTTATATGTATTTGATAATCAGTGTGTCTGTGTTTTTCCTTTCCTGGTCGATTTTAACTGCATCTGTCCTCAGCGTTGTCACACCTGCTAATTACAGGTGGCATGACCCTAGATTTGTTTATTCACAGGTTTCTGGGCATGTCTCAACTGCAGCTTATTTCATTCTTTACGTCATACACAGATCCCTGAAGATTCTTATAAAGACTTTTGTCAGCTCTGCGTCTTTTCGGAAGCAAGTTGTTTGGAATGCAAAACTTTTTCTTTATAGCTTTATGATATGCAAGTATTTCAATGTTTTGACGTATTTCTATTTGGATATATTGATACTACTTTCTGGTGATATTGAGCAAAACGGAAATTTTGTCACTGGAACTTAAACAGCATATGTGCTAGAGAGAAGATAAAAATTTCTCTAATCGCGGCTTACAATTCAATTCATCGTTATGACATTTTTGCGATTTCTGAAACAATGTTATATAACACTGTGCATAATGATGATATTCCTATTGAAGGGTTTAGCAGAGACATTTATCGCAGTGATCATGCTAATAATCTAAGAAGTGGTGGGGTCTGCATTTATTTTCGCGATGAGCTGTCAATTAAGCGAAGAACAGTTCTTGAATCGCGAAATGAAATTGTTTTGTGCCGAAATAACTGTTGCTCGCAAAAAAGTCTTATTTTCTGTTGTCTACCGTTATGTTACATGTTATGTTATGCTTTTTTCTGGTGATAGTAATTTTACAAATTTCCCTGAGGGTCGATGGTCCAGGATAGCAGGACTCAATTTTATCACTAATTGTGAAAGTGAGCCTCGTTGTTTAAGATGATAGCAAACTAATTTGTTTGGATAAGGCAGATTGTGCATGCTAATGGTGCAAAATAACTACTCTTTGCTTTACTGAGATCTACCATCCCTGCTAAAGTATAACAATGGGAGAAAGATTGATTGGTTTTATTGGGAAAATGTTGGCTTTAATGCAGCAAGCATAGTGAAGGGGGGCAGACAACTGCTTGTGAATGGTAGTGAGTAACTGCCCTCCAACCTTGGCAGACGAGACAATTCTTCTCAGCTGCATTCATTAACTATATTAACGGCTAGTTACAGAATTTAAAGCTCAAAAAAACTTCTGTGCAATTTATTCTTTTTTCTATTTTGGTTGTGAATATTGTGTTTAGAAAAGCAACTTTGAAATGGCAACATCTTACCTCGTATTTGATATTCCCCATATGAACTGACATGCTGCTTTGCAAACTTTATTTACTCCTACAAAGAACGGCTGTTCCCTGGTGAATGTAGACAATTTAAATGTGTGTAAAATCCATTCTCTCTGCTTCTCGAGGGAAAGGGACTTGAATTTTTCTCTTGACTCGAATGCACTTTGAACATTCAGGTCCACTAAACACTTGCCTTTTGCAGCACATTGTCGAAGAAGCCTTTTCACCTTCATTTCTCTACTTGACGAGAGGTCAACTGCAGCAGAAGAAAGATTGCCTCCCTTTCGCACCTCACGCAACAATTTAAGAAGTTCAAGCTCTGACTGTCTATATACATTTTGCAGTTCTATTTCGAGCTGAATAGCTGATTTCCAAAGGGCTAAGTGGAAGCAAAATGATGGAACCTGACCTGCTTCAACAACTGGTGGTAGCTGACAAAAATCCCCACTAAATATTATTTGGACTCCTCCAAAGGGCTTTTCGCACGAGTGTATCTTCCTCAAAATGTAATCAGTGGATTCAAACAGTTGTCAACAAAGAAATTTCATCCAAAACCAATACGCTGCTTTTTGCAATTCTTTCGCTTGCCTCCCCGTTAGCTAAAACTTTATTTAAAAGCTGGTATCTGTTTCCAAATCCAAGTCCGATGTCCAACCATGAATGGAATGTCACTCCACCTAAATGTTTTGATGCAATTCCCGTAGTCCCCTGTCACAGCATCTCTAAAAGTACCATGAATTTGCTTTAATTCGCTGATAACCTGGAGAAATGTGCCTGTTTTTCCCGTTGCAGCTTGCCTTGTTAAAAACACACTAAATCCTTTCTTACATATTTTGACAACGCTCTTTTGATCTTTGTCGAGGACTCTTTCTACCATTTTCTCCTATTGTTTTTCTCCCAATCTAAAATATTTTTGCAAAATATTTTCCCGCCAAATTTACAACCTTCAGGAACCTGTTGTCTTGAGCCAGCACACAAACAAACCACTGAAGAAACGGGATGCTCTCTTGGTTGACCCACATGGCTCGATAAAAATTGTCATGTGGGAAGACGACACGTCGCAAGTTGAAGAAGGGGGCACATACGACTTCCAGAATCTACGCTTGAAAAACAATAAGTACACTGGCGAATTTTATGTCAATCCGGCTAAAACAGGATCAAAGATTTCCACAGCTGATCCCTTCCCAGCCGACCAGCTGTCAATTCCAAAATCTGTTCCTCCGGAGCTGACATCATCGTCTCTAACAGGAGAAATCATGGGAATTCAAAAAGCAGCCATCTCTATATCTTGCATCAAGTGCCGCAGACCAGTATTCGAAACAACGGAACTGATTGTTACATGTTCCAATGAATACTGTGGATTAACACAAAAACTGTCCAACTGCAAGAAAGAATGGTTTGTCCAGGCCATTTTGAGCGATGGGGAACAAAATGCCACTGTAAACTTTTACAACTCCATGGTACAGGAAGTCCTGAAACTACATGACCGAGAGTGCGTTGGTACTGACGACAAAGACGTGCTTGTGAAAGCATTCCTGTCGGTGCCATCTATCACAGTGACCTTTAATGACAAAACAAACAAAGTTCAGTCGGTAGTGTAGAACTGTTATAACTGAACCACAGATTTTTATAAGCAATAACTACTCTGAGGCACTGATCTTACGTCTGCCTCCTACCTTAGTTTCAAAAATTGATCAGCTAAAGACATTCAAATCCTACTCGTTGCCAAAACAGAGTAAATTTATTGACAACTGTACATGTGTCTCAAAACCAACTCATTCTCAACACTTTCAGTGCCTGTCCGTCACCAAGTTGCTTATAGAAATTTTTATTTTGAGTGCACGTACCGTCGTCTTCAGCTGAGTTTTCCTTCAATAACGTAGCTAATTGCTGATATATACAATTAAACAACTTGACGCTATTCAGCGAATTTATTCGAAAATTTACAAGGTGAGTCGCGAGAACCCCGGCGTTCAACAAGCCATATTTTGGCCCAAAACAACTCAAATTACGGTAAGAACCTGCAAAATAGAAAACAGTCAAAACAGCCTGCTAAGTCTCCCACCGTGTCTCCCATTAAATCATATAGAAGTTTCTTATACGAGGGGTATGGTGAGGTTTCTTAACACTGGCTTCTGTGGGTTCTTGTTGTATGTTCTTTTAAGTTTAATGATGCAGTAGATGTAATTTGTTAAAATCGAACATTTCTTTCCGATTTTGCTCGGATTTGCTTACATCAAATTAGTCCCAGAAATGTAATTTGTTAAAATCGAACATTTCTTTCCGATTTTGTCTCGGATTTGCTTATGTAGCAATTTTCATGGAAAGGTGTTATTATAAGAAATTTCTGCCTTCAAGCAATCATAGTTGAATGGCTAATTCCCAAACGATACAAATGCACAAAACTGATTGTGCGTTGAAACAGCGCGTTTGTGATGGTTCAGAACTTCACGCCTACATTAGTATGGGCCTGATTAAATGCCTGTTTCAGCAACCTTGCGAAACTCAGTTTTACCACAATGCTCGTAATTATGAAGCAGACAGACAGATTTCGACGAACTCACTTTTCGCATCTAAGTTGGCCTTTTCCCTGTAGGACAAGTTTTGACAGGAACAAATTGGATAAGTAAAAGGCCCGGGGGGGTGGGACTTGTGGTGGATGGACGGGGGTCTGCCGCCCGGTTTTCAGAAAGCTACCCTCTCCTAATTACCGAAATTTGCTTTGGTACCCACTTTTATGATGAATTTTGGCGGAAAATTGCCCATTTTAACCACTTTTTGCGAATTTTCAGCGAAATTCCACCCTCGTTAATGGAAAATTTGCCGAAAAAGGACCCTTGTTTAGAGAATTTTTGGATACCCGTACCCTCAACATGTTATGTACCCCCCCCCCCCGGATAAAAGGCATCACTCGAAATTCGTAAACTCGCACGTCTTCTGTCTCGCCCGATAATGAAATGTTGCTAACAGAGACTTGTATGTAAGAATATTTTATATCATTGAAAAGTCGTTTTGTTGCTCATGAAAGAGTTGTTTTGTTCTTCAAACGTGTCTATTTTTATGAAACCCTGTTTCTTCTTGACAATGAGGCAGACGTTTGAAATATAGTATGTAGAGATGGCAGGACACAATCTAACAGCAAAATACACAATTTTCGTTAGAGTCGTATTGTTCCTGATATATTTCGTCACAATGAGAACTTCGACAATAGAGAGTTTTACCGCAAAAATTGTCTACTGTGCAACAGTCATTTTGCACACTCGTTACCATCGTTAAACTATCTCAGACAGTACCAGAATAGAAATTTGTATTTGGCTACTTTGGTATGCTAAGAACGAAGAGTAATTACCCTTTGCAAAACATCTATGGATGGTGGCATTGGAATGGGCTCTCCATGTGATCATTTTTTAGAAAAGAGGTACCAGACTACTTGAATAAAGCAATTTTTAGGGATGTTTTGTGGAGACAACAGCTTTTTTTAGAAGGCCTAACCATATTTTCATAGCGTGATAAGCCCCTTTGGTCAAAGACCCACTTCAAAACAGTCTTATTGCCAAAAACCATCAGTGTGTGCAGAAATAGAATTTAGGGTGGACAGCCGATAAAAATTCATTGTTCACGAAAATTTTGCTCAACGTGAGGCAAATTTTCTGCCTGATTATGGCAGATTTTTGCAAATTTTTCCAACCTTGGGTGAGCTCTACCCGCCCATCCCTGACTTCTGCGTCTATGCCGAAATCGATACACCACTGTTATTGCTAACAATGGCCTTCTTTGCAAGCTTATGCTGTTCCTTTGCTGTTTCAACTGTTGCTTCGTTGGTCTTTTTATGTTTAACGTACTTTACTTAAAGCACAAAACAACATGAAACAAAAACTCGCCAAAAGTAAGATAGGAATAGCAGCATTTGATAAATAATATTTACTACTAGTTTATCAGTATGTGTGGAGCTTGATGGAGCCAACAACGATATTCTGCGCAGCTTGGTCTTAGCGCCAAACCACCTCATTTTCCTTCCGGCTTCTGTCTCTCTTTGTGCATTCCATATGTCCAAACCAATAAACATGCCAAGTATCGATATACGAGTTACAATGTCCCCAAATGCAGTGTTTAGCAAACACAACTATAAGTTTAAATCTGTTCTTTTCTTGCAAATATGTTCAAGGCACGAATCAGTGTGTTGCATTCGTCAACTTTGCCTTCCAAACATGCTTGGCCAAGGTATGGTGCACAATTTGATAATTTAGCCACGTTGATGCAGACATTCGCACTGCAGGACAACAGAAAACTAATTGTATTGTATGTCTGGAGTGACATGCATTATCCTGTTATCATTTCCATTGGCGACCGAGTAAATATTTCCTGTTCAGCTCTGCATTTAGCACCTGGGTGCCTTTGCACGTTGACAGCTTTGTGGATGTACCACAGGGATATGAGATTTATTCATGTAGATCAAACTGGCAAAGTTCCTTCAACTATTCTCTGTTGTTTGTTGGCCGTTATTTCACACACGCCCTTGCTAGTGACGTTTTTAGTCGCCTTGTTCGCGCTCTCTACTGTGGAGGAGATACTGGGTCAACGTCTTGCTACAATCTCTCTGGTCTGACGGAAAAACGAGACGAGGAAACAAAGCGAGAGAAACCCTTTTCTAAATCTCTCACTTGTTCCCTCTTCTCGTTTTTTCCGCGAGAAGGACTTGTTTGTAGCAAGTCAAACGTAATGGAGAATACGTTTCTTTAACAGTGTAGTAAGCGGCCGCCTCTACCTTTCCTTCGGATCAACAAAGTATTTCAAGGAAACATGAATTTATTTTAGCAATTGCCGTACCATTATTTAAAATCATGATCACAAGCAATCACTGAAGATTCAACTAAAAAAAAGACTAGCTGTGAGAGGGTCTGCGCCCCAAGACACAATGATCAATTTTTTTCTTTTCCGTCATTTCAAAGAATCAACACACCAAGAGTACTACTATATTGATATTACACGTTTCAGCATTTAAATACTTCGAAGCATATTCAAAATCGCGTACATGTACTTTTTATAAGAAACTGCCGATAAGAAACTCAATTCTCAGGTCGTCAAAACATGAAAGAAACTATGGTATTACTGGGAAGGTACTTAAGTAACAAACATTGAATAGACTTGAACAACTTTGTTTTGAAACGTTCAGCGGGGCACAGGTTGTGAACATGATTGTTATGGAATTTTTTAGACAAAATTTTTAGAAACTCATAAGAAACTCCGAATATTCAAATGTGATAATTTCAAGAAACTTCCAGGATTCTAGTACTGGGCGAAACATTCAGTTTCTTTAAAATATACATGTATAGTATAACAAGTTGAGATAAGGCATGTACTCGAAAATCTTTAAAAAAAAATCCTGCTAAACTATTGCATAGGAGTTTAAAGTGACGTAGGGAGCTTTCTTTAAGTGTCCTTGTGATTTTTACTCTTAGGATGAAAGAGATTTTGCACATAAGCACACCGCGCCTCGTTGAAATCCAAATTGAGTGATATTGTCCCCAATGTTGTTTTTGCGGAGGAGATCACTTGGGCAATGATGTAGTAAATCCCATTCAAAGCCGTAAACACACTGATGTGTCAGCACCCATATATGATACTACATCATATGTCAACGAATATTACGTCCTCAAAAGACCCAACACGCTATCATGACAAGAACCATGGGAAAAAGCCAAAATTGCATTCCAGTTTGTTCCATTCATAGAAGCAAAGGATGTTTCACGACCAAGAGTTCTGGCTATAGTTCTAGTACTAGTAAAGTTCTAGTACTAGTTTTTGAAAAACGATCACGCTAGAGATGGGAACAAAAAACTCTTTATCAACATGCATTGCGTTCTAATCTTTAATCGTCCTATAGAAATTTGATGTTGGCAAAAAATTCCTTGTCGGTTGTTACCATCTTTACATCTTGCGTAATTGTCTATTGAGAACAATTGTTTGCCATATCCCATTCCTTTTCCTACTTTATTGACATGGTAAAGTTATTTCATCTATCTTATAAAAGATTCGAAAAGATATTTACTGTAATGGTCAAACGGCTGTTCATGATTGTCCGATGCGAAGTCGACTATACACACTATCATTTACATGTGTACATAGGCTTGTTTGAAGAAACAATAATATCTTTCTAAACCGTTCACTGCTGTGTTTCGAAAATCACCGCCAATTTCAATTATCCGTCTTAGATTTCTTTTTTTACTACAACCTGCAAAGAAATCAAAATATGTAACACAATTTGGAACAAATCATCTACTCTGAAGAACTAACGAGTTTGTAATGAGAGCCATTGTCGCTTGCAAACATCCACGGGCGCTGAATTTAGAAACAGCTCTATGTATGATACATTGAGTTATTCCTATCCTAATATATCATTTCGTTCGTGATATGTCAACTTGTTTCCCTTCTGTGCCTTCTGTGTCTACAACTTCTGCAAAGGCACAATTTTAATCCGATTGACGTGAAGTTAAGGGCCCTACAGCAATTATGCCACTTGACCAAATATTGCAAAATTTGATTATGTTTCGATAGATGGTTCACCATTGTCATTTTCTCCTGACCTACAACAAAACAGATAAAATTAAAAATAGAAGATGAAAACTCACGTCTTTGAATGATTGCTGTTTCATCATCATCTGTTCTATTGCTCTTTTTTGCAATGCAACGTCAGGGGGTTCTTCATTATCGGTGTCAGTCAATATCGGTTCTTTGTAGTGCCCTAAGGATTTCAGATACCATCCTAAATCACCACTGTCCCGAAGCTGCTTTTCCGTAATATTCTCCCAAAATCTTCTCTTTTCCTCCTCTTCTGCAACAAAAGTAACTCCACCAATTTATTTCCCCGATTGTTTGCCTGTCTTCGCACCTGTTGGCACCCCTTTTAATTTCGAGAATATTTTGTTGTATGCAAGTGGCCCGTAAAAGTGGCGGAGAACCCTCTACGACACTTGACGATAAAGACAGCGGACCCTTCCAGTTTCCTTTAGATGACCAATTTTTATACCACATGCAAACTTCTTCCTTGTCAGTCATTTCAAATTTGAAAGCATGTAGTCTGCTGTGCTATCAAACTTTTTATTGCAAATGTATGCTGGATAATCTCAACTTTATGAGGGAGGTCATATGTTGCTTCCACAGCGTTTTTCATATCATCCAAAGTCACTGCCGTGTTTTTCTTCAGATTAACTGAAATTCGGCTGAGCAGCTATGAAACAAAATTGTTAATTTGCATTCAAATTAGATCGAAGTACACCCTCGTACATATTAATTGAATCAAAGGCACTCTTTGTAATGCAATACCACGTACAAGCTGCTCAGCCAATTTTGTCATCTATATTTGTTTAGGGTGCAACTCCAGACGCCCATCTGAGTCCCCCCCCCACATTTTTGTGGCCTGTTTCGCCATTCGCGCATCATCTTTTTGTGGGGTGATTCACTTGTTGTTGATGAAACTACTATTATTTCAAAGGATTCTTATAAAATCATTTGTGGCGTCCCAACAAAATGGCAGGAATTAGAAATAATTCATCAAAATTTAGAATCTATATGATAAATGGAACTAGAGGAACTCCAACAAGAACTAAGCAGCCGGAGCATTTGTTCCTGGTATTGTCCTGCTATAAACGTTATCAGGTTACCTCTGATTCAATAAATACGAACAAGGGTGTAAATAGCTTAACAGAATTTCAGCTTGAAATAACGGAATGGTTGTTGGTAAGATGCATAAGAAAAGTTTAAAGCTGTAACAATGTTAATCAAAACTGCAAAAGAACAATGGGAAAGCCAGAAACAATTAAATACCATCCGCAGGGGCTAGTGGCGACAAAAAATAAAAACGTAATTGTATCATAGCCCCAAAATTAGGAAATTGGCCTGGTTCTGCAAAAGACGGATAGAAATGACAATGAAATGATTCAGAAACAGCAATGAGAAGTCAAGTTAGTTTTCATTGCAACTTCTGTGCTGTTGCTCACCTGATCGATATCTTCGTGTGTATGACCAACCATCAGAACGAAAGTTGAATCTATGAAGAGAAGTCAAATATTTAGATTTTGATTAGAAGGTGCATGTAAAATGAGAACTCAAGCATCAAATTTTTCACGTTGCCCCTAAACATAAACATCAGCCGTTGAAATTTAACAAACACAACATTGCATCCGAGTACAAAAACTACCTGTTTAGATTTTCAAGTTAGTGCGAGATACTAGAATAATGGAATCAGAAAACATGATGATACCTTTTTTAATACTTTCAATTTAACAAGAAGAGCACATGCTCCAAGAACATACACATTCTTGTTCTCTCGCCAGCAGTTGTCCATCTGTAAGTACAGGGTTGGCGGGAGATGACCATCCTGTAAAAGGTGAAAGCTAATTAAAGCTAATTAAAGCTAATATATCTAGACCGAGTCAAAACCAGTTATAACTTTTGAAAAATTACCAATATTCAAAAATTCAATTAATCTTGACTCGTTCGTTTCAAGATGCTGCATCAAAGATTGAATTAAATTGTGGAGTTTTATTATCTGGTTTTGACACAGGGAGCCCCCATAAAAAGTAGTAGAAAGGAAACAAAATGCGGCTTCTGCGAGTGCTGCATACTACAAAATTGCAATGACTTTAATCAGGTCTATCTTCCTGGCCATTCAAATTCTTCGACAAGGTTTCCTGGTAACTTTTCATTTGATGAATTTCCTGTAAGGGTATTGGTTAGTTGATTATTTGTTTTTCTTGTATGTATGTCTTAATTATGTATGTCCTATTCATACATACGGTATGAATAAGATATTTTGGAGAAATCTTATAATAGAAAATACCTTTGAGATATCCGCAAGAGTCTTGAATAAGACATTCATAGTATGATCCGAGTCGTGGGACCACTCCTGGCAATCGATATACTGCACTGAATACTTTGATGCATGTGATAGGACACCAGTAATGTGTGTTTTATAGAAATGGCTCTTATGTCCCTGCAAATAGAATGCAAATACCCAGTGCTTAACAATACTAAACTGAAAGTGAACGTTGGTCAATGCGCGGAAGCCACAATTCATACGTTTATTTTTTATGATCTTTCAATAGATGTTTTCAGTTGTTTTTTACACCCTTTTTACAATCTAAATTTCTTTCCTGCTTTTTCTTGTCCTTCGCATGTAAGTTCGAATCCAGCAAAGTCAATACCAGAGACAGCAGCAAATAAAGTCAAGACTCCTAGAAAGTAACTACCAAACAGGTTACCTTAGAATCCGTCAAGTAATGTGGGATGTTTGTTTTCGATTGGTCCATGCCATCTAACACCAAGCTCAAGTATTTGTTGGGAGCCCTGCTGGCTTTGTCACGATGGTGGTAATACTTTTGTCTCTCCGCCCTAAAGAATGAGAAGAATATTGAAATCCTTTAGTTTTGAAACGATTATTTGGGTCTACCACTCATCACAGTCGAGTGTGGATGTAGTTTCATTTCTTCTTTCGAAAAATCAAAAATATATTTAATAGTCATTGCAGAAATTTTGCCTATTCTGCAAGAGCACCCGGATCTAGCGAAATTTTGGAACATTGATATTTTACATAGAAAGTTTAATCACATCTGGCGGTGTTATTAGAGCTGTTACACATATTCTAAAATTACTCAGATTCCTGCAAATTGTCCAAAAATATCGTTGGATTTAGACTTTTTTGTAGAATACAAAAGATATCTGATTAATACCTTTGAAGGTCGTTATGAAACTTCTTCAGATCTCTTCGTTATGAAACTTCTTGATCATGACGCATATGCCACACTTCGTGAATCTGCTACTCTATAAAAATGGTGAAGATGTTAAATCACCATTACATTTACGAGGAATCTAATCATTGAGCATGATTGTTGCAAGGAGTTGTTATATTTTGATACAGTTATGATAATTTTCATTTTTCTTTAGTTTCTAATTCATTTTCGGGAAGGTCCTGGAAAAATTTGTTGGGGAGATGAACTTCGGCGAGTATTGTTCAAAACAATCGCAGATCGCGTAAGTCCTAACCAATAAAAACTTCCGTCATTGGAACATGCGCAGAACATAGTATTTAGTAGATTGATTACTTGATTCTTAGTTTCGTCCCTGCGCAGTAAGTCACAAATGTCGTAGAAGCCAGTGCGAAGGAACGATACCGTTTACTCATTGTAATCAGTATATATTTTCCCGGCAAAAGCAGGGTGAGTTGGCGGAAGATTCACTCGACGTGATGGGTTCTTAGGCCAAGGTTGAGTCGTTAAAGGTTTGTACAGATAGGATAACTTTAAGGCTTAGTGTTCCAATGGACCGGTCGGATGGCTTTCTAGTGGTTTGTTAGATGGGGAGCGTTGGCCTAGATAGCGAGGAAACGGCTTGACAGCGCGAAATTCGCTGTAGAGGGCCTGTGAGTTCATACTCGTCTATTCTGGTTTGACCAACAAACCCTTAGCATAGGATAGCGGTAGGAGTATGTAGATGGTCTCTGGTCTGTTTTGGACCTTTATAAAAAACCATTTGACCATCATATTGAGAGATCAGTTTTTCACCTTAGTGATAATGAAAAAAGTAGACATATGGAATTTCTACAACGCTGTATTGCAAAGGTTATTCAGCTTCATGACGCTTTGAACTGTGATGAAATTGTAGAGGGGCTTGCTCAGTCAAGTAATAATGACAACAGAAATATTCAGCCATTAGATGCAAATCTTTCAGAAATGCCTTCTGAGAGAATCCTGAATAGTGAAAAGGCTTTACCAAAGACAACAACAATCTATCTAAGGATGGAGAAGCTTTGTTCTTCTGAAATTAATGACATCAAAAAGCTACTTGACATAACATGTAATGATTATCAACTAAATGAGCTCAGGTACATCCCAAGTGTTGCAATTTCACCCTTGTTATTTGTTTCAAAGTTTATCAACAAACAACTAATATCAGCAAATTCTGAATCTAGTACTTTGCCACAAATTTTCTTTGTGCCCTGGGGCTTTGTGGAACATCAAACAGCAAATGCTAACATCAAGCTTCCAGAATGTGACAACATCATTGCAAAATTATTCCAAATGTTGTTGACAAACTTAAAGACCATCAAAATGGGATTTTTTCAGCAACAAAATTAGTTGAATTGACAATGCAATGTTGCAACCTGCACACATATGAATATCAACATATAGACATTGTCATTCTTTCCATCATATTTGCTGAACTCCAGAGAAAGCAAGGCTGCTTAATAACTGCACAAAATCTCCTAATTGAAGCTTATCATGAATTAGCAGTGTGTAAAAATTTTGTGTCATCAGTATTCAAACAATTTACTTCTGTATCCAAGAAACAACTTTGCAACTCTTTGCTGATAAATGCTGCAAATTGTAGCATTCAGTTAGGAAACAGTGAGAAATGTATTGAAATTCTTTTGATGTTTGATCCTATGTCATGTGATCTTATCAGCAAATACCATGTTGCATGTTATGAAATTTTGCTTGGTTGTGCATATGCCTCAACTGGAAATTTTGAATTAGCACTTGAAAGAGCTGAACTGGCCCATATAAATTTGTCTAACATTTTGCCAAATGATCACTCTGTTCTTGCAGTTGTCAATAACTTAACAGCAATTTTACAGGCAGCAAACAACCAAACTGAAAATGCAACAGTTGGGATTGATACAGCTTTACACATCCTTAGTAAAACAACAGGTATTAAAAGTTTGTCATATGCATTTCTGAAATTCAACAAATTACTAATTGATTGCATATGCCATGAAATAATCGAGGAAGAAAATGTAGAAAGGCTAATTTCTGAGCTTTGTGAGTTGCTACCAAAAGAACATCATATCAGGCAACGCCTCAGCAATGGTTCATTTTTATCAGAACTGAGATTGTTATTTTCTATAGACAATGCCAAAGAAACTTGCAAACAGTCTTTTCTCTGGAAATGGGGTTTTGTAACATTACCAGATCACCCTTTCAGCTGGATTGATTACCCTCCATGTGCTAATGTTGTTGTTATGGGGGCGGACTACCAGGTATGGGCTCATTTGGATAAGCTTCGGAATTTGCACCCTATGCGATATTCTTGGGTATCAACATTGTTCCTTGGATCCTTTCATAAAGTATCAAATCTGCATGATAAACTTGTCAAACGATATGGCAAATTCCATCTACAAAACCATGCAGTTGCTTTCTTAGATGGCCCTAGTGCTTCAAAGGTTCAGTTTCTGTTGTCAATGAAAGACTTTGACTCCTCAAATCAATTTTTTACCATGATGTGATGGCTGGTCTTACTGAGTTGATCTTTGCCTATGCAAAATATCACTCCAAAGAGACTCAAGATTCTCAGGTGCCTGAAGCTCTGACAATTCAGGATGCTGATATCTTAAAAGTTTGGAATTTCTGTAAGAGTCAGTCAAAATACCAGCCAGCACTATCACTTGTTGCCAACTATTTGTTTGAGGAGGGACTGTCAGCTCTTGGACTTCTGGAGGCACAGAAATTTGGTGACTTTGACCTAGACATGCTTTTCACAAAACTCATAGTCCCTCTGCAGTTCACAACAAGAGGCATAAACTATGGACCAGCCCTCTGCTACCATATCCGTGATATGCACAGCCTAAGATCCCATGAAGAGTCTGCCATAAGAAACTTATGGATTTCTAATAAATCATCAACCCCTGGTCATTGTCGCCCTCAAGATCAAAGCCTAGAGGCTCAATTTAATAACAGTGCTAAGAACTGCTTCAAACTTGGCACAGTTGAAAATGTTTTAAACAAGGCTTCCATGATCCAGGAACGAGAATCATGCCACAAAAATCTAAAAGATGAGTTATGTGTTGACAAACATAAAGCAAAGCCATCTATCCATCATTTTAAGGCAGACACACTCATTTGTTTAAGAGCATGTTGGCGTAAAGGGCTTAAGGAAATTTTTGAAAATCATGCTGAAAGAATTACAAATGAATCAAATTCAGACAATATAACATCAATGCATTCAAAAAACATCATTGTAAATCCTGAGCTGGTCAATGTTAGAAAAATTGGGGAAGATCGAATTGATAAGTTTGTGTCTGTGAAGATAACCCAGGTTGATGGTTGGCGCTTGCAAAATCCAACCTTTTCTGAAATACTTACAGTCCCTAGGGCAATAACTGCAAGGCAACAAAAGGCTGCCCTTAATCATGCTAATCAACAAGTGGAGGTAATGTCTGGACTTCTATTACAAGCTACTGGCATGCAAGTGTCAATGTCAGAAGAATGCAAACCAGTTCAGCTCCTGAAAAAAGATGGGAAAAGTCTGCACTTTGCTAAAAAATCTGATCTAACGTTATGGTTATACAAGAACTATGAAAGTGCATTCTTAAATGAAACTTTATTTGACACAGAAACTGATTCCTTGAACAATGTCACTTGCATGATCAGAGATTGCATGTTTGATTTCCGGCATTTGAAAATCCCCACTTGTATTTACAAAGAAATGAGCAGCCTTATTATTGATCAGTCAGTTATTCCTGTTGCACGAAAATTTGCCAATAGGGACAGGCACTTCACATTTATTCAAACCTTTGACCGCAGAGCAGATCAAACAAAGGGTTGCACTGAAGTCACACGTGCTTCAGTTCCAATCTCTCCCCTTCAGTTTCCAGGGTTTCTAGTAGATCCTAATGAGCAAATAAAAGGATACAGCACAAGATGGCTTGACCGTGACAATGGTCGCCAAAAGATCATTACATCTTATGTCAGGTTCTGCCAAAATTTGGACTTCCTCAAAGACAAAAATCTGCCACCTAATGTCACTCACATCATAATAGGTGGCCATTGTGGTATATTTGCAGCTTATACAGTTGATGCTGTTGGGAATATAAGTCTTTCAAATAATGACTATGGTTGTTATCATCCAGAAGCAGATACAGTAGTATTTTTTGCCTTGAAAAGATTCTTAGATCATAATCCAAATGTTCATAATAGCTCTATAATCATCAATTGTGAGTAGGGTAGGGTGGGGTAATGTGGGTCTAAAATGAGCAAAATCTCAAAATGGATAGCTGGTAAAACGAGACTAAAATGCAAAACATTTCAAAAGTTTCGTTTAATTGACATTCAGTGCTTCTTCTTTCTTGGGAAAAAATCTCAGCTCTGACAAAGGCAGTTAAATATTTTTAAAACATTTTCTCTTTTGGCAACTAAAATAGGCCTACTTTTTCCTACGAGCGGGAAAAGTGGGTCTATTTTCAAAACTTGTATTAAATCGGAATATGAAAGGCTAAATGATTAAAAAATTAATGGACTTACATTTCCCAACTGTTCTCTATTCAATAAAATCACAGTCTTTGCCTTTTATCGCAAGCAATCCGTTCCCGCGACGAAAATAAAACTACGGTCATTATGCTGTGATCCACCATCGTTGCGACTTGCAAGTCAGTGATCGAATTTGATAATAACAGTCAAAAAAAGATGTTTGCAGTATGTTTACTCCAATTTACTGGTTACCAGACAGCAACTGCGGTAATAGGAAACCCGTTTTCGCATTTTAGACAGAAAACAACGTGGCAAGATGAATATAAGTGCGAAAATTTTAAGCAACTCAAGGCTTCGTTGAATTTGAATTATGGCTAAATTCTCAGTAGGCCCACATTACCCCACCTGGTAAAAAAATAAAAATAAAAAGAACAATAGCGTCAATGACTTCGAAACAAACGTTATTTTATTTGTAAAAGACCAAACTCTCACCTCATGGTCATTAAATTGACCAGAAAAGCAAAACAACAGTGGCAGGAGAAAGTTTTACTGGGCTTTGAAATTCTTGCACAGTAGGCCGTTCAGTAAAGTTATTTTATAAAACGACTGGAGATGCATCTAAGACGAATGTTTTATGTAAAAAGGTAGTTTATTATGTAGACATTAAAAGAAAAATAGCCAGCCTTTCTTCCATTTAACGAGGAAGGATATTTCTAGCGAAAAGCTCAGTAGACCCACTTTACCCCGTAGACCCACATTACCCCACCCTACCCTATATAACTTTAGGGCAAATGGATATTAGCAACATAGATGAAATGGATGTGTCACAAGATATAAATATGCCAACCTTTGCTGACAACCCACAGTCTTCCAACCTGTTCACATTTGAAGAATGGTTGTCTACACACAATATGTAGTTGGGGCTGGTATGATTTTGTATCAGATTTGTTGCAACTGGATGAAATCACATGGACTTGTCGAATTGTAAATAAATTGTAAATATTGTTATACACAATTGTTTGTTCGGATTCTATTTTGTTGACCTTATGGTTCTGTTTGGTTCAGTTTGTAAATAGCCATCTTCATGGACTGTGACCTTGACGTGGTGAAGATGCTTGTGTAACTCTTTGACCCATTAGAGCTTCACTAGCTGGAGCACTATCCGCTCCTTCCTAGGGCTACCCTTGCTAGGCAGATCAATGGTTAGAGTTCAGACAAAATCAGTCCACTGCACATATTTTGTTAATAACTCTTTGTAAATAATTCAACTCTCAGATCAATGAAAATTGAGAGACCTCAGTACTTGGAAAAAATCATTTCTAAGAAATGTCATCTTTATGATGACGGCAAGCTATTGCATATTTTCAATTCAGTTCTCATTTTTTTCACTTGATGTAAGGCACCTGAGAGTATGTTCAATAAAACTTTGCTATGAAATGCTTCTGTTAATGATAAGTACTTCATCTGTTTGCACAAAATACTCATTATTGTGAGCTCGGCTGAAGTAGGCCCAAAGCCTATATCCAAGGTTGTACTGCACTTCAAGGCTTGATGGCCTAATTCCCTTTCCCTGCCTTATGGTATCTTTTCGTCATATTCGCATAAACATACAGCTTGCTAATAAATCGAGGTATAATTCAAGACCATGATAACTAAAACGACACATAGTTAGCTTTCATACCATTTCTTTACCATTTGTGTGCTGTAACCACACCGCAGCTCTCTTGCTCCTGCCGCCGCCATTACTCGAACTTTCACTCTGACCTACTAGCCTGCGTGCAGACTCTACTGATTCCCTAAAGAAAAGTGAGGTTCCTCCTCCAGTAGAGTCTGCGCATCAGCGACGGAGAGCCTGTCTGCTGACATCAGCATTTTACATTCTGATGTTCCCGGATGTTGCCGTCTGTTGTATATTCAATATGGCCGCCACGCTGCACGATCGCTTGACGGTGGTTAAAAGATTGTATGCAAAATGGAGTTGGAAAGAACATTGTGCAGAATTTGTAGAATCGAAATAGTAACAAAGCACGACTTAAGCTTAATTCCAGGAAAGTTGATTATGAGGAAAGCATTAAAAGTTTTAATGAGTCGATAAAAATAGAGAGGTTGGCATTGGCGAGGCCTAAAATGAAATACATTTGCAAACCAAACAATAATGTTTGACGCAACTGAAGCGATGGCATTGAAAATTACTGAGGAAACTTTGAAGTTACGAATGAAGTCAGATATTCTCTTGGAGTCACGAATGAAATCCGAGTTTTTGACCTGGCCCAATCAATTTTATCACCCCGCCCGTGTGCTGGTGGATGCACGCATAGCCTAATATTATATGGCTCTGGAGGAAATATACCCCTTGATTTGGTGCTAGAACATTTCAACAACATTACGAAACTGTGCTTAGCCACTCTCAGAAGGCCTGCAGAGAGTGCAGAATTAAGAAGATCAGGAAAACACTAAAGCATCAATCAAAAATGACCTCAAGAAATTGTTTAGGAACTTACAAGTAAAGTAAAGAAACATTTATGTACTAATAACAAAGGTAGACAATACAAAGCACACACAAGGCAAAATGCATGTTATGGGTTGAAACAGACAAGAAAAAAAATTCAGATTCATTATTTACAGTAAACCGTTAAAAAGCATATCAACCAGTGGTTGCAGCTCTAGGCCTCATCCCACATGTCCACTACAGTGTAAAACGCTGAGTGCATTTTTTTATACAAGAAATTAAGAATTTGGGCCAGTACTGAAAGTTTCTTAATGATCAGATTTTGATTATTCTTACGAATTTCTGAAAAGTTTCCTAACTTCATGTTCACTACCTGTGCCCTTGCGAACTTTTCAAAACAGTGTGTTTTGAGGGCTTCCAATATTTAGACATTAAACAAATGAAGATAAAGTAAAAATATTTTATAAAGTTATCTTTTCCCAGTACTGGAGTTTCTTAATTTTTTGGCAATCTGAGAGTCAAGGTTTAATTACAATATAGGTTTACAGGCTACACTACTTTACAAAATTACTATACAACTATACAATACTACTGGAATGATACCCCGAGGAGCAAAAGGCTATGACTACCCCGAAGCCATTTTGACATAGATATTAAAACTAAAGATTAAAACTAAAGTCTAAAACTAAAGCTAAAGTCTGTCTCAAATTACATGCCACGGGAAATGTCTGCGATCGAAACAAAATTTAAGTGTTCGGATGGGTAATTAGACATCGTCGCAGATATTGCGTGGCATCTAATTCGAGACAGACGTTTAATATACAACGAAAAGAAGAACAAAATAGAAGCAAAGAAAAGAAGAACACATTTACTTAAATGAGACATGGTGGTTGTGATTGTGTGGCTTATAACGGAGTGTGAAGTTTTCTAATCAAATCGACCGGATTTGTGGATAAATTTCAAAGTTAGTAGGAGTATATTTCTATTGAGTTCGTTGGGAAAATTTTTATCACCATACAATAAAATTTGCAATAGAACGTTATTTTGGAGATTAGTATATCCAAATGGTCGTAATAAAGCAAAAACTCCAGCGAGAAGATCTCTGCGTGGTACTGCAAAGGATGGGCAAAGCAACAAAAAGTGTTCTGTATCCTCGATACCATCGTTCGTAGGGCACATTGGATTTATGGTATCCCTAAAATTGTGGTTGAATTTGTGAAGGTTTAATTTGCTGAGACCAACCCTGAGTTGAGTGAGATAGGATAGACCTGTTGGGTCATGAATGCCAAAGATAGATCTTACAGGGGGTCTAATTATTGATAAAAGTTTCTTCTTAAAAACAGAAACAGACGGTGCAAGTCTAATCTCAGGATCAAGTTCGTTCCATTCAGATAAGCAATGAGGATAGAAACTAGACTTAAATTTTTCTGTTCTGGCCTTTATTCGCCCAATAACATCCTGGTTGCGAAGAGAGTAATGTAACTGTTGAAGTGGTGGGATTGGATCCCAAGTATAGACTGGAGTTAGATTATTAAGGATCTTGTAGAACAAAGTAAGGCGTCTGCTCCACCTTCGGCAGCTTAGCGATTCCCAGCCAAGTTCTGTGTACAGCTTTTCTCGTGATGTTCCTCTCCATGTTCCCGTAATTGCTCGCGCATCAGAATACTGGACAGACTCTAATTTTTCCATCAAGCTCGGTAAAATGATGCTACCACTGAACTCGCATACTTTTGCCGGAATATGGTAAATAACATCCCCGTAGTCAAGATGAGGTCTTACATAGAGCTTATATAACTCGTTCAGAGTATGCCTGGGCAGATATTTGGAGAGATATTTCAGCAAGCCAATACCCTTCCTTGATTTGGAGATAGCTGATTTGATATGGGCAGAAAAAGACAAATTTAAATCTAGTATGATTCCTAAGTGTTTATGTTCATCTACTTTCATTACTGGTATGTTGTTGAAAAGAATTTCTGGATGATCAGCGGACGTTCAGAGTCAAGGTTCTTCTTACAGGAGAAAATTTGTGCATGTGGCCATTACTATTTATCAAGGCCCCTTTCTAATAAGCCCCTCACACCTATTCCCAAACCTAATTGAGACCCCCTCTCATTGTAAGGCCCCCTCCATGTATTTAAAACACAAATGCTTTTGAAAATTTTCTCTCAGAGAACTAAAACAATTAAAAGAATAATTTTTATATGTTTTGGGCTCAACACCAACTTGTATTTGTTTGTTTTACTTTCAAAATGTTAACAGTCAAACTCGGATAAATCAGTCTTGTATTTTCAGAAGCTCAAGAAAAAGTATCAGTCCCAGATTGGACTGAATTAAAATCCCTAAATTGGACAAAATATGATGAGTTAAAATATGACAGGTTAGTCAGATTTGCTTGAATTAAGTCAAATTATTTCTCTCGGTCTGACGAAATCTGAATTATGCGAGTATGACCATATGTTCATTTTGGGCGATACGAAATAAAAGGTTCCAAAAAGCTTTTGCGGGCTTAATATATAGCTTTAACGGTAAATGAGGACTCTTGTCATAATACAGTATGAACAGATCTTATAGAAATTACTGTATCAATCATTCATTCCATTTCAATGTCTCAGTTTGAACGTTCCAACACTGTTGGAGTTCAGATATATTTATTTGATCCTCTAGAAGATGAGTTTTCTGAACAAAGAGTGGCACTAAATGCTGTGTCCATATTTTGATGTTGACTTGCGTAATTAAGAGCATCCAACTCAGAATCATCAACAATGTCTTGTCATGCATTGTCTTCATTTTCTTCCACCAAAAATGAATGATCCAAATCTGAACAAGGATGTCTGGAAAGATTGAACTCAAGATCTCCAAAATTTTGATTCCATGGGTAAATTTCCAGATCTCCGCATGCGTTCTCAGAGTTTCATAGTTAAATGTTTTGTCAGCATGCTTCAACACTTGGTTGATATGAAAATCTCCATAGTTGATATTCACATTGGACAAAATAGATAATGTGCTCATAACTTTGTATTCCTGTAAATCTTCGGAAAGTAGTTTCATTTGTTCATTTGATATCTCTTGTGTTTTTACTATATGTTCACACCCTTTAGAATTTTCCTGAATAAAAGGATAATAGGATACAGTGCATGGATCTGCTTTACAGTCATTGTTAAAATTTTCAGCACAAATGTCACAGCACTTGCAGCCTCGTATTACACCCATTGCATCATTGTTTTCAGAAAGATTGTTTGAAATCATCTCTCTGCGGCATTTGCTTGATGTCACATATTCTCTTATGTCCCCTGCACAATTTGATTGCAAAAATCCATTGTACAGCAGAAAGCAGCGGCTTTTAGAACCATCTCTTCGCGTCCTACCACATTCTTGTATGTAGGATTCAATGCATTTTGATGGCCCTGAATGCAATATTCTACAGACACCTTCTAAATCAGAGGAGTCTTAGTAAAGAGGCAGTGTTGGGCAAAAGTTGAATTCTCTTGAACCACAATTAAACACACATAACCAGATAATATACCACAAACCTAATTAATACTATTAACTGAACTACAAATAATTACATACAATTGTTATGTAATTGTCCCCAAAATCCAAACTAGAATGTGTAGTTAGAGTAGGGGAATGTGTTGTGAGATAAGGGTAGAAGTGTGAATCCTTATATTGAGGGGGGCGGTGAGGTAGAGCAGGACTGCATTAGACTTCCAATCGCCCAGAACCTTGATCAAGTCTACAGGCACACCAATGGAGAAGGCAAAGGAGGCCCCTCCCCGGCGGAAGGAATGGGAGCCAAAATCCTTCCCAGATAGGCCACACTGGTTCAGGCAAGCCCGAAGTTTAGACATAAACAGGCCATAGGAGAATTCCCGAAGTAGCAGGGAGGGGGCCAACCATTGAAAGGCCTGGGAAATATTTGGGGCCCCTAAAGTGAAGGAGAAGGCATGAGAGATGGCGGCAACAGGGCAAAATATGGAACCAGGGATCCGGGGGAGGGGAATGGAAACAACCCTTTCCCGGAATTGAATGGTCTTGCTCCACCTCACATGAATAATGACCCCCCAAGGGAAGAATTGAAAATCTGACTTAGTAAACTGTAGGGCAGGGTCAAAGTTACCCTTCCCTGTTGTCACCAGATGGGACTTGCGGAACATACCCAGGAATGCAACCAGACAAATAGCCCAGAAGGAGGCATCCACGCTATACGTAAGGTTCAGGTGAGCATGAATACCCCGAAGGATATCCAGGGTTATGGGGTGCTTCTGCATGGGGGCAGAACCATGAACACGCTTGATACCTGTGAGAAGGGAACCAAGATGCCAGTTGTCCCGGAGGGGGTTAGCCATACCAAACTCTTTGTGCAGAATGCCAATGATGTTCAGATATTGTTTGATGCTGGAGGATTTTAGCGACCTTGCCAAAAACACTGCATATAGGCAGATGTTGTAGGATTGAGCTGGAACCGGGGGAATGCCCATGTATGCACAAAACCTTAGGTAGGAATCTCTATGAGTACTGTAGGTTCGCTTGGTGTTAAGGGCAAATGTCTGGTTGCGAAAAAGTACCACCTCCTCAGCAAGCTCCTTGTACACTTGTCCTGCCATACCTAGAAATAAGAAACGAAGCAGTTGCAGGAGACATATGGTCTACAAGGAGCTTGCTGTGGATAGCAGCTGGGGAGAACTCCTGACGAAGGCAAGAGTAAAACTGAAGGAGGGAAGGTCCCGAATGCATACGTGAAATACTATCAGCACGAATATTGTCAACACCTGGTATATAAACTGCAGATATACGAAAATTATGGATAGCGGATAGCCAAAACAGATGCCTGAGCCATGACATGACGGTGGGATTGGCAGTAGTGCCCTTATTGATCATGGCAACAGCAGCTTGATTATCACAACGGATAATCACATGATGATTAGCCCACAGGGAACCCCACCTCTTAGCAGCAAGAAAGATAGCAAATGCCTCCTTGAAATTGATATGTAGAGGGGCGATAGCAGGGGCATCTGCAGGGAGAAACGCAAGCATCTGTTTCAACATCAGCTATCGGCACATTGTTGTGCAATAAACGCTTACCATTGAACACAGATAAGAAGTTTTGCCACCAGAAAAGATCCTTGCGGAACTCCGATGTAAACAAAAATTTTGCGGCACTAGACTGAAGTAGATTAATGCTATCAATAATACGACGGAGAAATGTACGACCTCCATGAACTACTCTACAAGCCCAGTTTAACTTCCCAGCCAATTGCTGGAGCTGGCGTTTAGAGGCACGTTTGCGATGAACAAAAGAATTGAAAAGTGACTTTTCGGGCCTAACAAAAACACCGCACCGTCGTTATAAATTAGAAACGAATTTAACAGGTACTTACTTTTCTATCTCGCAAGAAGAGGACCAGGACCACAAATTGAAAATGTGAACATACAATTCCAATGAACTTTGAATCAATAACAAACATATGGCTTTGCCACGCTCAAGAATGGCAAGAGCTGTAACATCCAACGTGGCCAGAGCAAACGATTTCGTGATGTCCTCTTCGATAACCAAACCCTTGCTCCCAATACTTTATCCAACTCTGCTCTCATCGTTACGAGATCGTAAGGATGGGAATCGGCAATTACATTGGTCAAAACCTCTTATAAATTAATCAATCGTGTGCCTTGCTTTGGTGCAAGAAATGGCTATCGTTTCATCCTCAGTGTAGCAGGTACATGAAATAGATTTGAAATGTTGGATTCAATGCACGTAAGAATACAATAACAAACGGAAGAAATGTACATCTTTTTTAAACATGAAAAATATATTGGCTACTTCGTCAAAATAACATTTGAAATGCTATTTTTAAAGCTCCTCCATATCAATTTCATTTTTTGAGCGGATATCAATAGAAAAATATTTAACTTTCGACTATTTGCATTTGAAGGGGATTTGAGGTCATCCATTAGAAACTCTCCCCTTTACGGTCACACAAAACAGCAGAACTGAGCAAAGCTGGACATTTGTATGGCCATATGTAGACTTACAGGGACGTAGGTAGCATCTCAAACTTGGGGGGCATGGCACTTCAAGGGCACTTCTTTCATTAAGCTAAAGGGGCACTTCCTGAAAATAAGAAGTGCACTTCTTTGTTTATTGAAAAATTTTGGGGGGCACATGCTCCCAGTGCCCCCCTGGTTCATACTTCTCTGTAGACTCGTAGAAGCAATAAGCATACACATATTTTCTGTAAGATGGTGAAACTTCCACCCACTCCAGCATTCAAGATTTTAATCTTTCGTTGATCTGAAAGCCCATGAGAGCTCAACTTCTTGAAACGAGTTTCTTGCCATGCAAGTAGCCCCGAATAAGTAAACTTAAGAATATTTGAGTATATTTTCTGTTTTTCTCATTTTTCAGTTTGCTAAAATTCCTTTGTATGATCTAGGATCTTGGCATGACATGACTTCATAAAATTTGAGATCTCGCGCCGATGGAATGTTGCCTCTTGTAGCAACTCCTCCTTAACTTGTTGTACCCGGTGTGTACTCAGATAATAAGAATTTTTAAGAAACTTTCGATATTGTCTCAAAGTTTATTATTTTACAGAAAATATGTGTATGCTTCCTATGCTTCCATGAGTCTACAAAGTGCCATACAAATACCCTGCTTTGCTCGATGTTGCTGTGTTGTTTGACCGTAAAGGGGGAGTTTCTAATGGATTACCTCAAATGCAAGTACTTGAAAGATAGATATTTTTCTATGGATATCCGCACAAAACGTGAAATCGATATGAAGGAGCTTTAAGAATAGTACTTCAAATGTTATTTTGCCGAAGTGGCCAATCTATTTTTCATATTTAGAAAAAGATGTACATTTCTTCCGTTTGGTTTTTTTATTCTTACGTACATTGAATCCAACATTTCAAATCTATTTCATGTACCTGCTACACTGAGGACGAAACGATAGCCATTTCTTGCACCAAAAGCAAGACACACGATCGATGAATTTATAAGAGGTCTTGGCCGATGTAATAGCCAATTCTTATTCTTACGATCTCCTAACGATGAGAGCAGGGTTGGATAAAGTATTGGGAGCAAGGGTTTGGTTATCGAAAAGGACATCACGAAATCGTTTGTTCTGGCCACGTTGGATGTTACAGCTCTTGCCATTCTTGAGCGTGGCAAAGCCATATGTTTGTTATTGATTCAAAGTTCATTGGAATTGTATGTTCACATTTTCAATTTGTGGTCCTGGGGGTCCTCTTCTTGCGAGATAGAAAAGTAAGTACCTGTTAAATTCGTCTCTAATTTATAACGACGGTGCGGTGTTTTGTTAGGCCCGAAAAGTTCACTTTTCCTGTTGTTCATCTTACCCCTCAGCATTAAAAATCTTTGATGTATTTATGTTAATTTGAAGCTGAAAAAAGATACAGATACTGCTCTAAATTTTTGTCATCTTTTGATGAGTTTTGGAGATACTCGAACACACCGAATAAGACCTTCGAAGCTAAGTATCTATTCTCCATATGCATACGTTTTAACCATTACTCAAATCTTTACTATGGCAAGCCACAGTGAGGTCAATGAGGTCAAATTCAAAACTTTGGCATTTCTCCAAATTTTGAAATAATTTGTAGCGACGATGATTAACTGTGTATTAGAGTATTGGGAACAGGTCTGTGAAGAAATTTTTTGAAAATCTTCATGCTCCTTCTGTCGATTTATATTTTGGTGAAGGGTGGTAAAATCGTCCAAAAGCGGCCTAAAATCCAAAAAAGTGGCCTAAAATCCGACATTTCAAATTTCCCGGTTAGTTGTCGGTTCCATTTGATTGGTTTAAGGCATGTCACGTGTCAATTTTGTCAGCCAGTAAGGATTTAGTGCCTATCTTCCAAATGGGGATTCTTTTTTCTGACTCACCCAGTGGATAACAGGACCCATTACCTCATCGTCTGTGCTTAGGCACATAGACCTCCCTATCTTTTCTCCTCTCTTCTTCTTTTGTTATCTCCCTGTCAAGAGTTGAAAAAAATTCAAACGTTAAAAAGTGTCTGCCTCTACTTTCATGACACCAGGACAGCTAACAGGTCAATACTGGATGCTCCAAGAAGCCTGTATACAAATTTTTGCTCTGAAGTTTGATTACCCTTGCTAACTCAAACAATACTGTTATCTAAATTCTCAACATTTAAAACATGTTTAATTTGTTGCTTAGTTGCGAAAGATCGATAGGTAACCTCAAACTATAAGTAAAACTAAAATCAGAGTTACCCTTTTTGGCTAAAAAAAAACGGAAGAGGAGGTCAAGTGGACAAAAACATTCCTTTCAAACAGTGCACACTGTAACTTAAATTTTGCAGAATATACTGGGATAGTCAGAAAAAGCGTGGGGATTTTTGGTGGACGGTGAAGCTGCATTTAGCCGGCCGATCGTTGTGAACTAGATTATTCCATGCAATCCGACCTAGATCATAAACTTTTCCTTATCGAGATCGGTCACATGATGCATTATTCAGAAAATATCTTCTTTATCAAACTTTGCATGGGAGTTTACAAACGGAGGGAACCTTTAACCAAGCCTCTTCAGCATTCCAACAGAAAGCAGCATTGTCGAATTAATGGTGTAGACTCTTATATAGAAGCATCAAGGACACAGGGCTCTTGTCTCGGCCCACTCCTATTTTTAGTCTACATAAATGACCTTACATCCGTTATAAAGAACTTTAAAGTGTCTATGCATGCTGATGATACAAGTATTTATCATTTTTTGAAAGAAATTACTCAGTTGAACGAGGCTATCAATGAAGATCTACGGAAATTTGATACGTGGCTAAAGAGGAACAAACTATCCCTCAACGCAACTAAAACCCATTCTATGTTAATTGCCACCAAACATAAGAAGAAGCATCTAGAGATTTCAAATCAAACTTTACCAACCTTCCATTCGCGAGACTAGAGTCGAACTTGCAAGTAATACTAAGTACTTTGGTGTAGATGTTCAAATCGACGAAAATCTCACATGGAAGGAGCAAATAAAAACGGTCACTGCAAAAGCTTCCCGAGCTATCGGCTTCTTAAAATACGCCAACAAATATCTTCCTGCTGGAATTGTGAAGACTCTATAGCAGCATCGTAGAGCCTAATTTCCACTACTGTGGCTCTGTTTGGGGATGCTGCAATTCCACATGCAACAACAGCTGGCAAAACATGGTCCCTAGCTAAACTTTAGCGTTGTTTTGGAGAATAAACCAATCAAAGCCTTGAGTGGTTGTCACATGATACATCATACCATTGTGTGACCGGGCGTTGCTGTACCGTTATATTGCCGTACGTTTCGGCGGTAAAGATAAATTTCAATAAAGTGAAGCAGTTCACATTACAACGGGAAATACAGTAGTGTGACCGCAGCCATTGTTACAGTCTACAACTTTGTAACCTCTATGTATTTAGCTTAACTTGTCTAAACATAGCGGATCAACCGTGCTACATACTAATTAAATTACTCGCTACGTAATTACTAATTTATTTACTGCTACCTAATAATGTTAATCATTTACTTGTTTTGAACTTGCTTGCTTGGTTACTTGCCTACTTATTCATTTACTGACTTACTGGCTGACCTATATGATTAATTTGTAACTTACTTCTTCACTTAATTGCTTATCTATTTTCTTAATAATTCACTCAATTGCATATTCACTTATCTTCATTTTTACATAACTGCCATCTAGCTCCTCATCTTCGAATGTGATCAAATCGATTTCCTAAAATGAGAAACTATGATGTTATACAAAATGCATTAGAAAATATCAATGTGCACAGTAGAAAATTAAAATTTTTGCGAATTTTTAGAGGCCTGCATGAGGTGCTGTTAGAAATTGTGTACAACAATGCTATAAAGGCATTTCAAATTGACTAAAGGACATTGTTAAATATCATAAATATTGAATGTGAAAAATAAGTCAAACTTTTGAAATCCATACAATTAATTTGCATATTACCACTGTGCCAAGAATTCTTGTGTAGAGTTGTGAAGAGCTCGATTCATTTAGATCATACCATCGATATAAATCAAATATAGGATTTAATTAAAGATACTCTTGATCTAAATCCTACCATACCTTCTTCAGTACAATGGCTTAGGCCCAAATCATGTTTTGCCAGAGATTATCAAAAATTGCCTCCTATTTTGACAAATAATAGATGTGAATGAGTTTGGGTTATTGCTCAGGTTGGTTTGTATAATCTCTAACATTCTCATCTTTTTATCTGATGTGGTCTTCCAAATGGGGATTCTTTTTTCTGACTCACCCAGTGGATAACAGGACCCATTACCTCATCGTCTGTGCTTAGACACATAGACCTCCCTATCTTTTCTCCTCTCTTCTTCTTTTGTTATCTCCCTGTCAAGAGTTGAAAAAAATTCAAACGTTAAAAAGTGTCTGCCTCTACTTTCATGACACCAGGACAGCTAACAGGTCAATACTGGATGCTCCAAGAAGCCTGTATACAAATTTTTGCTCTGAAGTTTGATTACCCTTGCTAACCCAAACAATACTGTTATCTAAATTCTCAACATTTAAAACATGTTTAATTTGTTGCTTAGTTGCGAAAGATCGATAGGTAACCTCAAACTATAAGTAAAACTAAAATCAGAGTTACCCTTTTTGGCTAAAAAAAACGGAAGAGGAGGTCAAGTGGACAAAAACATTCCTTTCAAACAGTGCACACTGTAACTTAAATTTTGCAGAATATGCTGGGATAGTCAGAAAAAGCGTGGGGATTTTTGGTGGACGGTGAAGCTGCATTTAGCCGGCTGATCGTTGTGAACTAGATTATTCCATGCAATCCGACCTAGATCATAAACTTTTCCTTATCGAGATCGGTCACATGATGCATTATTCAGAAAATATCTTCTTTATCAAACTTTGCATGGGAGTTTACAAACTGAGGGAACCTTTAACCAAGCCTCTTCAGCATTCCAACAGAAAGCAGCATTGTCGAGTTAATGGTGTAGACTCTTATATAGAAGCATCAAGGACACAGGGCTCTTGTCTCGGCCCACTCCTATTTTTAGTCTACATAAATGACCTTCCATCCGTTATAAAGAACTTTAAAGTGTCTATGCATGCTGATGATACAAGTATTTATCATTTTTTGAAAGAAATTACTCAGTTGAACGAGGCTATCAATGAAGATCTACGGAAATTTGATACGTGGCTAAAGAGGAACAAACTATCCCTCAACGCAACTAAAACCCATTCTATGTTAATTGCCACCAAACATAAGAAGAAGCATCTAGAGATTTCAAATCAAACTTTCCAACCCTCCATTCGCGACACTAGAGTCGAACTTGCAAGTAATACTAAGTACTTTGGTGTAGATGTTCAAATCGACGAAAATCTCACATGGAAGGAGCAAATAAAAACGGTCACTGCAAAAGCTTCCCGAGCTATCGGCTTCTTAAAATACGCCAACAAATTTCTTCCTGCTGGAATTGTGAAGACTCTATAGCAGCATCGTAGAGCCTAATTTCCACTACTGTGGCTCTGTTTGGGGATGCTGCAATTCCACATGCAACAACAGCTGGCAAAACATGGTCCCTAGCTAAATTTTAGCGTTGTTTTGGAGAATAAACCAATCAAAGCCTTGAGTGGTTGTCACATGATACATCATACCATTGTGTGACCGGGCGTTGCTGTACCGTTATATTGCCGTGCGTTTTGGCGGTAAAGATAAATTTCAATAAAGTGAAGCAGTTCACATTACAACGGGAAATACAGTAGTGTGACCGCAGCAATTGTTACAGTCTACAACTTTGTAACCTCTATGTATTTAGCTTAACTTGTCTAAACATAGCGGATCAACCGTGCTACATACTAATTAAATTACTCACTACGTAATTACTAATTTATTTACTGCTACCTAATAATGTTAATCATTTACTTGTTTTGAACTTGCTTGCTTGGTTACTTGCCTACTTATTCATTTACTGACTTACTGGCTGACCTATATGATTAATTTGTAACTTACTTCTTCACTTAATTGCTTATCTATTTTCTTAATAATTCACTCAATTGCATATTCACTTATCTTCATTTTTACATAACTGCCATCTAGCTCCTCGTCTTCGAATGTGATCAAATCGATTTCCTAAAATGAGAAACTATGATGTTATACAAAATGCATTAGAAAATATCAATGTGCACAGTAGAAAATTAAAATTTTTGCGAATTTTTAGAGGCCTGCATGAGGTGCTGTTAGAAATTGTGTACAACAATGCTATAAAGGCATTTCAAATTGACTAAAGGACATTGTTAAATATCATAAATATTGAATGTGAAAAATAAGTCAAACTTTTGAAATCCATACAATTAATTTGCATATTACCACTGTGCCAAGAATTCTTGTGTAGAGTTGTGAAGAGCTCGATTCATTTAGATCATACCATCGATATAAATCAAATATAGGATTTAATTAAAGATACTCTTGATCTAAATTCTACCATACCTTCTTCAGTACAATGGCTTAGGCCCAAATCATGTTTTGCCAGAGATTATCAAAAACTGCCTCCTATTTTCACAAATAATAGATGTGAATGAGTTTGGGTTATTGCTCAGGTTGGTTTGTATAATCTCTAAAATTCTCATCTTTTTATCTGATGTGGTCTTCCAAATGGGGATTCTTTTTTCTGACTCACCCAGTGGATAACAGGACCCATTACCTCATCGTCTGTGCTTAGGCACATAGACCTCCCTATCTTTTCTCCTCTCTTCTTCTTTTGTTATCTCCCTGTCAAGAGTTGAAAAAAATTCAAACGTTAAAAAGTGTCTGCCTCTACTTTCATGACACCAGGACAGCTAACAGGTCAATACTGGATGCTCCAAGAAGCCTGTATACAAATTTTTGCTCTGAAGTTTGATTACCCTTGCTAACCCAAACAATACTGTTATCTAAATTCTCAACATTTAAAACATGTTTAATTTGTTGCTTAGTTGCGAAAGATCGATAGGTAACCTCAAACTATAAGTAAAACTAAAATCAGAGTTACCCTTTTTGGCTAAAAAAAAAACGGAAGAGGAGGTCAAGTGGACAAAAACATTCCTTTCAAACAGTGCACACTGTAACTTAAATTTTGCAGAATATACTGGGATAGTAAGAAAAAGCGTGGGGATTTTTGGTGGACGGTGAAGCTGCATTTAGCCGGCCGATCGTTGTGAACTAGATTATTCCATGCAATCCGACCTAGATCATAAACTTTTCCTTATCGAGATCGGTCACATGATGCATTATTCAGAAAATATCTTCTTTATCAAACTTTGCATGGGAGTTTACAAACGGAGGGAACCTTTAACCAAGCCTCTTCAGCATTCCAACAGAAAGCAGCATTGTCGAGTTAATGGTGTAGACTCTTATATAGAAGCATCAAGGACACAGGGCTCTTGTCTCGGCCCACTCCTATTTTTAGTCTACATAAATGACCTTCCATCCGTTATAAAGAACTTTAAAGTGTCTATGCATGCTGATGATACAAGTATTTATCATTTTTTAAAGAAATTACTCAGTTGAACGAGGCTATCAATGAAGATCTACGGAAATTTGATACGTGGCTAAAGAGGAACAAACTATCCCTCAACGCAACTAAAACCCATTCTATGTTAATTGCCACCAAACATAAGAAGAAGCATCTAGAGATTTCAAATCAAACTTTCCAACCTTCCATACGCGAGACTAGAGTCGAACTTGCAAGTAATACTAAGTACTTTGGTGTAGATGTTCAAATCGACGAAAATCTCACATGGAAGGAGCAAATAAAAACGGTCACTGCAAAAGCTTCCCGAGCTATCGGCTTCTTAAAATACGCCAACAAATATCTTCCTGCTGGAATTGTGAAGACTCTATAGCAGCATCGTAGAGCCTAATTTCCACTACTGTGGCTCTGTTTGGGGATGCTGCAATTCCACATGCAACAACAGCTGGCAAAACATGGTCCCTAGCTAAACTTTAGCGTTGTTTTGGAGAATAAACCAATCAAAGCCTTGAGTGGTTGTCACATGATACATCATACCATTGTGTGACCGGGCGTTGCTGTACCGTTATATTGCCGTGCGTTTTGGCGGTAAAGATAAATTTCAATAAAGTGAAGCAGTTCACATTACAACGGGAAATACAGTAGTGTGACCGCAGCCATTGTTACAGTCTACAACTTTGTAACCTCTATGTATATAGCTTAACTTGTCTAAACATAGCGGATCAACCGTGCTACATACTAATTAAATTACTCACTACGTAATTACTAATTTATTTACTGCTACCTAATAATGTTAATCATTTACTTGTTTTGAACTTTCTTGCTTGGTTACTTGCCTACTTATTCATTTACTGACTTACTGGCTGACCTATATGATTAATTTGTAACTTACTTCTTCACTTAATTGCTTATCTATTTTCTTAATAATTCACTCAATTGCATATTCACTTATCTTCATTTTTACATAACTGCCATCTACAATCCTTGCCAAAACAACTTGAAAAAAATTTCATTTCTCTCTTTTCTTCTCCGACCAAGCATCCAAAATACAGTGCAGGAAACTTCACGCTACTCTTTTCCCTTGCCCCCCTGCCCCCCCCCCCCTGAACAATGTTGGTCCGAAGCACTGATCACCAGATATCACGAAAATCGCTTTGGCTGCGTTGTTGTGCCCTTGAGAAATGCGTAATCACGCAAGGAACCAACATTGTAAGGGGGAGGGGGGGAGAGCTGAGCAAAAATATGTGATTTTTTTCAAGAGTTTTGGCAAGGATTGTAGCTCCTCGTCTTCGAATGTGATCAAATCGATTTCCTAAAATGAGAAACTATGATGTTATACAAAATGCATTAGAAAATATCAATGTGCACAGTAGAAAATTAAAATTTTTGCGAATTTTTAGAGGCCTGCATGAGGTGCTGTTAGAAATTGTGTACAACAATGCTATAAAGGCATTTCAAATTGACTAAAGGACATTGTTAAATATCATAAATATTGAATGTGAAAAATAAGTCAAACTTTTGAAATCCATACAATTAATTTGCATATTACCACTGTGCCAAGAATTCTTGTGTAGAGTTGTGAAGAGCTCGATTCATTTAGATCATACCATCGATATAAATCAAATATAGGATTTAATTAAAGATACTCTTGATCTAAATCCTACCATACCTTCTTCAGTACAATGGCTTAGGCCCAAATCATGTTTTGCCAGAGATTATCAAAAATTGCCTCCTATTTTGACAAATAATAGATGTGAATGAGTTTGGGTTATTGCTCAGGTTGGTTTGTATAATCTCTAACATTCTCATCTTTTTATCTGATGTGGTCTTCCAAATGGGGATTTTTTTTTCTGACTCACCCAGTGGATAACAGGACCCATTACCTCATCGTCTGTGCTTAGGCACATAGACCTCCCTATCTTTTCTCCTCTCTTCTTCTTTTGTTATCTCCCTGTCAAGAGTTGAAAAAAATTCAAACGTTAAAAAGTGTCTGCCTCTACTTTCATGACACCAGGACAGCTAACAGGTCAATACTGGATGCTCCAAGAAGCCTGTATACAAATTTTTGCTCTGAAGTTTGATTACCCTTGCTAACCCAAACAATACTGTTATCTAAATTCTCAACATTTAAAACATGTTTAATTTGTTGCTTAGTTGCGAAAGATCGATAGGTAACCTCAAACTATAAGTAAAACTAAAATCAGAGTTACCCTTTTTGGCTAAAAAAAACGGAAGAGGAGGTCAAGTGGACAAAAACATTCCTTTCAAACAGTGCACACTGTAACTTAAATTTTGCAGAATATACTGGGATAGTCAGAAAAAGCGTGGGGATTTTTGGTGGACGGTGAAGCTGCATTTAGCCGGCTGATCGTTGTGAACTAGATTATTCCATGCAATCCGACCTAGATCATAAACTTTTCCTTATCGAGATCGGTCACATGATGCATTATTCAGAAAATATCTTCTTTATCAAACTTTGCATGGGAGTTTACAAACGGAGGGAACCTTTAACCAAGCCTCTTCAGCATTCCAACAGAAAGCAGCATTGTCGAGTTAATGGTGTAGACTCTTATATAGAAGCATCAAGGACACAGGGCTCTTGCCTCGGCCCACTCCTATTTTTAGTCTACATAAATGACCTTCCATCCGTTATAAAGAACTTTAAAGTGTCTATGCATGCTGATGATACAAGTATTTATCATTTTTTGAAAGAAATTACTCAGTTGAACGAGGCTATCAATGAAGATCTACGGAAATTTGATACGTGGCTAAAGAGGAACAAACTATCCCTCAACGCAACTAAAACCCATTCTATGTTAATTGCCACCAAACATAAGAAGAAGCATCTAGAGATTTCAAATCAAACTTTCCAACCCTCCATTCGCGAGACTAGAGTCGAACTTGCAAGTAATACTAAGTACTTTGGTGTAGATGTTCAAATCGACGAAAATCTCACATGGAAGGAGCAAATAAAAACGGTCACTGCAAAAGCTTCCCGAGCTATCGGCTTCTTAAAATACGCCAACAAATTTCTTCCTGCTGGAATTGTGAAGACTCTATAGCAGCATCGTAGAGCCTAATTTCCACTACTGTGGCTCTGTTTGGGGATGCTGCAATTCCACATGCAACAACAGCTGGCAAAACATGGTCCCTAGCTAAACTTTAGCGTTGTTTTGGAGAATAAACCAATCAAAGCCTTGAGTGGTTGTCACATGATACATCATACCATTGTGTGACCGGGCGTTGCTGTACCGTTATATTGCCGTGCGTTTTGGCGGTAAAGATAAATTTCAATAAAGTGAAGCAGTTCACATTACAACGGGAAATACAGTAGTGTGACCGCAGCCATTGTTACAGTCTACAACTTTGTAACCTCTATGTATTTAGCTTAACTTGTCTAAATATAGCGGATCAACCGTGCTACATACTAATTAAATTACTCACTACGTAATTACTAATTTATTTACTGCTACCTAATAATGTTAATCATATACTTGTTTTGAACTTGCTTGCTTGGTTACTTGCCTACTTATTCATTTACTGACTTACTGGCTGACCTATATGATTAATTTGTAACTTACTTCTTCACTTAATTGCTTATCTATTTTCTTAATAATTCACTCAATTGCATATTCACTTATCTTCATTTTTACATAACTGCCATCTAGCTCCTCGTCTTCGAATGTGATCAAATCGATTTCCTAAAATGAGAAACTATGATGTTATACAAAATGCATTAGAAAATATCAATGTGCACAGTAGAAAATTAAAATTTTTGCGAATTTTTAGAGGCCTGCATGAGGTGCTGTTAGAAATTGTGTACAACAATGCTATAAAGGCATTTCAAATTGACTAAAGGACATTGTTAAATATCATAATTATTGAATGTGAAAAATAAGTCAAACTTTTGAAATCCATACAATTAATTTGCATATTACCACTGTGCCAAGAATTCTTGTGTAGAGTTGTGAAGAGCTTGATTCATTTAGATCATACCATCGATATAAATCAAATATAGGATTTAATTAAAGATACTCTTGATCTAAATCCTACCATACCTTCTTCAGTACAATGGCTTAGGCCCAAATCATGTTTTGCCAGAGATTATCAAAAATTGCCTCCTATTTTGACAAATAATAGATGTGAATGAGTTTGGGTTATTGCTCAGGTTGGTTTGTATAATCTCTAAAATTCTCATCTTTTTATCTGATGTGGTCTTCCAAATGGGGATTCTTTTTTCTGACTCACCCAGTGGATAACAGGACCCATTACCTCATCGTCTGTGCTTAGGCACATAGACCTCCCTATCTTTTCTCCTCTCTTCTTCTTTTGTTATCTCCCTGTCAAGAGTTGAAAAAAATTCAAACGTTAAAAAGTGTCTGCCTCTACTTTCATGACACCAGGACAGCTAACAGGTCAATACTGGATGCTCCAAGAAGCCTGTATACAAATTTTTGCTCTGAAGTTTGATTACCCTTGCTAACCCAAACAATACTGTTATCTAAATTCTCAACATTTAAAACATGTTTAATTTGTTGCTTAGTTGCGAAAGGTCGATAGGTAACCTCAAACTATAAGTAAAACTAAAATCAGAGTTACCCTTTTTGGCTAAAAAAAAAACGGAAGAGGAGGTTAAGTGGACAAAAACATTCCTTTCAAACAGTGCACACTGTAACTTAAATTTTGCAGAATATACTGGGATAGTCAGAAAAAGCGTGGGGATTTTTGGTGGACGGTGAAGCTGCATTTAGCCGGCCGATCGTTGTGAACTAGATTATTCCATGCAATCCGACCTAGATCATAAACTTTTCCTTATCGAGATCGGTCACATGATGCATTATTCAGAAAATATCTTCTTTATCAAACTTTGCATGGGAGTTTACAAACGGAGGGAACCTTTAACCAAGCCTCTTCAGCATTCCAACAGAAAGCAGCATTGTCGAGTTAATGGTGTAGACTCTTATATAGAAGCATCAAGGACACAGGGCTCTTGTCTCGGCCCACTCCTATTTTTAGTCTACATAAATGACCTTCCATCCGTTATAAAGAACTTTAAAGTGTCTATGCATGCTGATGATACAAGTATTTATCATTTTTTAAAGAAATTACTCAGTTGAACGAGGCTATCAATGAAGATCTACGGAAATTTGATACGTGGCTAAAGAGGAACAAACTATCCCTCAACGCAACTAAAACCCATTCTATGTTAATTGCCACCAAACATAAGAAGAAGCATCTAGAGATTTCAAATCAAACTTTCCAACCTTCCATACGCGAGACTAGAGTCGAACTTGCAAGTAATACTAAGTACTTTGGTGTAGATGTTCAAATCGACGAAAATCTCACATGGAAGGAGCAAATAAAAACGGTCACTGCAAAAGCTTCCCGAGCTATCGGCTTCTTAAAATACGCCAACAAATATCTTCCTGCTGGAATTGTGAAGACTCTATAGCAGCATCGTAGAGCCTAATTTCCACTACTGTGGCTCTGTTTGGGGATGCTGCAATTCCACATGCAACAACAGCTGGCAAAACATGATCCCTAGCTAAACTTTAGCGTTGTTTTGGAGAATAAACCAATCAAAGCCTTGAGTGGTTGTCACATGATACATCATACCATTGTGTGACCGGGCGTTGCTGTACCGTTATATTGCCGTGCGTTTTGGCGGTAAAGATAAATTTCAATAAAGTGAAGCAGTTCACATTACAACGGGAAATACAGTAGTGTGACCGCAGCCATTGTTACAGTCTACAACTTTGTAACCTCTATGTATATAGCTTAACTTGTCTAAACATAGCGGATCAACCGTGCTACATACTAATTAAATTACTCACTACGTAATTACTAATTTATTTACTGCTACCTAATAATGTTAATCATTTACTTGTTTTGAACTTGCTTGCTTGGTTACTTGCCTACTTATTCATTTACTGACTTACTGGCTGACCTATATGATTAATTTGTAACTTACTTCTTCACTTAATTGCTTATCTATTTTCTTAATAATTCACTCAATTGCATATTCACTTATCTTCATTTTTACATAACTGCCATCTACAATCCTTGCCAAAACAACTTGAAAAAAATTTCATTTCTCTCTTTTCTTCTCCGACCAAGCATCCAAAATACAGTGCAGGAAACTTCACGCTACTCTTTTCCCTTGCCCCCCTGCCCCCCCCCCCCCTGAACAATGTTGGTCCGAAGCACTGATCACCAGATATCACGAAAATCGCTTTGGCTGCGTTGTTGTGCCCTTGAGAAATGCGTAATCACGCAAGGAACCAACATTGTAAGGGGGAGGGGGGGAGAGCTGAGCAAAAATATGTGATTTTTTTCAAGAGTTTTGGCAAGGATTGTAGCTCCTCGTCTTCGAATGTGATCAAATCGATTTCCTAAAATGAGAAACTATGATGTTATACAAAATGCATTAGAAAATATCAATGTGCACAGTAGAAAATTAAAATTTTTGCGAATTTTTAGAGGCCTGCATGAGGTGCTGTTAGAAATTGTGTACAACAATGCTATAAAGGCATTTCAAATTGACTAAAGGACATTGTTAAATATCATAAATATTGAATGTGAAAAATAAGTCAAACTTTTGAAATCCATACAATTAATTTGCATATTACCACTGTGCCAAGAATTCTTGTGTAGAGTTGTGAAGAGCTCGATTCATTTAGATCATACCATCGATATAAATCAAATATAGGATTTAATTAAAGATACTCTTGATCTAAATTCTACCATACCTTCTTCAGTACAATGGCTTAGGCCCAAATCATGTTTTGCCAGAGATTATCAAAAATTGCCTCCTATTTTGACAAATAATAGAAGTGAATGAGTTTGGGTTATTGCTCAGGTTGGTTTGTATAATCTCTAAAATTCTCATCTTTTTATCTGATGTGGTCTTCCAAATGGGGATTCTTTTTTCTGACTCACCCAGTGGATAACAGGACCCATTACCTCATCGTCTGTGCTTAGGCACATAGACCTCCCTATCTTTTCTCCTCTCTTCTTCTTTTGTTATCCCCCTGTCAAGAGTTGAAAAAAATTCAAACGTTAAAAAGTGTCTGCCTCTACTTTCATGACACCAGGACAGCTAACAGGTCAATACTGGATGCTCCAAGAAGCCTGTATACAAATTTTTGCTCTGAAGTTTGATTACCCTTGCTAACCCAAACAATACTGTTATCTAAATTCTCAACATTTAAAACATGTTTAATTTGTTGCTTAGTTGCGAAAGATCGATAGGTAACCTCAAACTATAAGTAAAACTAAAATCAGAGTTACCCTTTTTGGCTAAAAAAAAACGGAAGAGGAGGTCAAGTGGACAAAAACATTCCTTTCAAACAGTGCACACTGTAACTTAAATTTTGCAGAATATACTGGGATAGTCAGAAAAAGCGTGGGGATTTTTGGTGGACGGTGAAGCTGCATTTAGCCAGCCGATCGTTGTGAACTAGATTATTCCATGCAATCCGACCTAGATCATAAACTTTTCCTTATCGAGATCGGTCACATGATGCATTATTCAGAAAATATCTTCTTTATCAAACTTTGCATGGGAGTTTACAAACGGAGGGAACCTTTAACCAAGCCTCTTCAGCATTCCAACAGAAAGCAGCATTGTCGAGTTAATGGTGTAGACTCTTATATAGAAGCATCAAGGACACAGGGCTCTTGTCTCGGCCCACTCCTATTTTTAGTCTACATAAATGACCTTCCATCCGTTATAAAGAACTTTAAAGTGTCTATGCATGCTGATGATACAAGTATTTATCATTTTTTGAAAGAAATTACTCAGTTGAACGAGGCTATCAATGAAGATCTACGGAAATTTGATACATGGCTGAAGAGGAACAAACTATCCCTCAACGCAACTAAAACCCATTCTATGATAATTGCCACCAAACATAAGAAGAAGCATCTAGAGATTTCAAATCAAACTTTCCAACCCTCCATTCGCGAGACTAGAGTCGAACTTGCAAGTAATAATAAGTACTTTGGTGGAGATGTTCAAATCGACGAAAATCTCACATGGAAGGAGCAAATAAAAACGGTCACTGCAAAAGCTTCCCGAGCTATCGGCTTCTTAAAATACGCCAACAAATTTCTTCCTGCTGGAATTGTGAAGACTCTATAGCAGCATCGTAGAGCCTAATTTCCACTACTGTGGCTCTGTTTGGGGATGCTGCAATTCCACATGCAACAACAGCTGGCAAAACATGGTCCCTAGCTAAACTTTAGCGTTGTTTTGGAGAATAAACCAATCAAAGCCTTGAGTGGTTGTCACATGATACATCATACCATTGTGTGACCGGGCGTTGCTGTACCGTTATATTGCCGTGCGTTTTGGCGGTAAAGATAAATTTCAATAAAGTGAAGCAGTTCACATTACAACGGGAAATACAGTAGTGTGACCGCAGCAATTGTTACAGTCTACAACTTTGTAACCTCTATGTATTTAGCTTAACTTGTCTAAACATAGCGGATCAACCGTGCTACATACTAATTAAATTACTCACTACGTAATTACTAATTTATTTACTGCTACCTAATAATGTTAATCATTTACTTGTTTTGAACTTGCTTGCTTGGTTACTTGCCTACTTATTCATTTACTGACTTACTGGCTGACCTATATGATTAATTTGTAACTTACTTCTTCACTTAATTGCTTATCTATTTTCTTAATAATTCACTCAATTGCATATTCACTTATCTTCATTTTTACATAACTGCCATCTAGCTCCTCGTCTTCGAATGTGATCAAATCGATTTCCTAAAATGAGAAACTATGATGTTATACAAAATGCATTAGAAAATATCAATGTGCACAGTAGAAAATTAAAATTTTTGCGAATTTTTAGAGGCCTGCATGAGGTGCTGTTAGAAATTGTGTACAACAATGCTATAAAGGCATTTCAAATTGACTAAAGGACATTGTTAAATATCATAAATATTGAATGTGAAAAATAAGTCAAACTTTTGAAATCCATACAATTAATTTGCATATTACCACTGTGCCAAGAATTCTTGTGTAGAGTTGTGAAGAGCTCGATTCATTTAGATCATACCATCGATATAAATCAAATATAGGATTTAATTAAAGATACTCTTGATCTAAATCCTACCATACCTTCTTCAGTACAATGGCTTAGGCCCAAATCATGTTTTGCCAGAGATTATCAAAAATTGCCTCCTATTTTGACAAATAATAGATGTGAATGAGTTTGGGTTATTGCTCAGGTTGGTTTGTATAATCTCTAAAATTCTCATCTTTTTATCTGATGTGGTCTTCCAAATGGGGATTCTTTTTTCTGACTCACCCAGTGGATAACAGGACCCATTACCTCATCGTCTGTGCTTAGGCACATAGACCTCCCTATCTTTTCTCCTCTCTTCTTCTTTTGTTATCTCCCTGTCAAGAGTTGAAAAAATTCAAACGTTAAAAAGTGTCTGCCTCTACTTTCATGACACCAGGACAGCTAACAGGTCAATACTGGATGCTCCAAGAAGCCTGTATACAAATTTTTGCTCTGAAGTTTGATTACCCTTGCTAACCCAAACAATACTGTTATCTAAATTCTCAACATTTAAAACATGTTTAATTTGTTGCTTAGTTGCGAAAGATCGATAGGTAACCTCAAACTATAAGTAAAACTAAAATCAGAGTTACCCTTTTTGGCTAAAAAAACGGAAGAGGAGGTCAAGTGGACAAAAACATTCCTTTCAAACAGTGCACACTGTAACTTAAATTTTGCAGAATATACTGGGATAGTCAGAAAAAGCGTGGGGATTTTTGGTGGACGGTGAAGCTGCATTTAGCCGGCCGATCGTTGTGAACTAGATTATTCCATGCAATCCGACCTAGATCATAAACTTTTCCTTATCGAGATCGGTCACATGATGCATTATTCAGAAAATATCTTCTTTATCAAACTTTGCATGGGAGTTTACAAAGGGAGGGAACCTTTAACCAAGCCTCTTCAGCATTCCAACAGAAAGCAGCATTGTCGAGTTAATGGTGTAGACTCTTATATAGAAGCATCAAGGACACAGGGCTCTTGTCTCGGCCCACTCCTATTTTTTGTCTACATAAATGACCTTCCATCCGTTATAAAGAACTTTAAAGTGTCTATGCATGCTGATGATACAAGTATTTATCATTTTTTAAAGAAATTACTCAGTTGAACGAGGCTATCAATGAAGATCTACGGAAATTTGATACGTGGCTAAAGAGGAACAAACTATCCCTCAACGCAACTAAAACCCATTCTATGTTAATTGCCACCAAACATAAGAAGAAGCATCTAGAGATTTCAAATCAAACTTTCCAACCTTCCATTCGCGAGACTAGAGTCGAACTTGCAAGTAATACTAAGTACTTTGGTGTAGATGTTCAAATCGACGAAAATCTCACATGGAAGGAGCAAATAAAAACGGTCACTGCAAAAGCTTCCCGAGCTATCGGCTTCTTAAAATACGCCAACAAATATCTTCCTGCTGGAATTGTGAAGACTCTATAGCAGCATCGTAGAGCCTAATTTCCACTACTGTGGCTCTGTTTGGGGATGCTGCAATTCCACATGCAACAACAGCTGGCAAAACATGGTCCCTAGCTAAACTTTAGCGTTGTTTTGGAGAATAAACCAATCAAAGCCTTGAGTGGTTGTCACATGATACATCATACCATTGTGTGACCGGGCGTTGCTGTACCGTTATATTGCCGTGCGTTTTGGCGGTAAAGATAAATTTCAATAAAGTGAAGCAGTTCACATTACAACGGGAAATACAGTAGTGTGACCGCAGCCATTGTTACAGTCTACAACTTTGTAACCTCTATGTATTTAGCTTAACTTGTCTAAATATAGCGGATCAACCGTGCTACATACTAATTAAATTACTCACTACGTAATTACTAATTTATTTACTGCTACCTAATAATGTTAATCATTTACTTGTTTTGAACTTGCTTGCTTGGTTACTTGCCTACTTATTCATTTACTGACTTACTGGCTGACCTATATGATTAATTTGTAACTTACTTCTTCACTTAATTGCTTATCTATTTTCTTAATAATTCACTCAATTGCATATTCACTTATCTTCATTTTTACATAACTGCCATCTAGCTCCTCGTCTTCGAATGTGATCAAATCGATTTCCTAAAATGAGAAACTATGATGTTATACAAAATGCATTAGAAAATATCAATGTGCACAGTAGAAAATTAAAATTTTTGCGAATTTTTAGAGGCCTGCATGAGGTGCTGTTAGAAATTGTGTACAACAATGCTATAAAGGCATTTCAAATTGACTAAAGGACATTGTTAAATATCATAAATATTGAATGTGAAAAATAAGTCAAACTTTTGAAATCCATACAATTAATTTGCATATTACCACTGTGCCAAGAATTCTTGTGTAGAGTTGTGAAGAGCTCGATTCATTTAGATCATACCATCGATATAAATCAAATATAGGATTTAATTAAAGATACTCTTGATCTAAATCCTACCATACCTTCTTCAGTACAATGGCTTAGGCCCAAATCATGTTTTGCCAGAGATTATCAAAAATTGCCTCCTATTTTGACAAATAATAGATGTGAATGAGTTTGGGTTATTGCTCAGGTTGGTTTGTATAATCTCTAAAATTCTCATCTTTTTATCTGATGTGGTCTTCCAAATGGGGATTCTTTTTTCTGACTCACCCAGTGGATAACAGGACCCATTACCTCATCGTCTGTGCTTAGGCACATAGACCTCCCTATCTTTTCTCCTCTCTTCTTCTTTTGTTATCTCCCTGTCAAGAGTTGAAGAAAATTCAAACGTTAAAAAGTGTCTGCCTCTACTTTCATGACACCAGGACAGCTAACAGGTCAATACTGGATGCTCCAAGAAGCCTGTATACAAATTTTTGCTCTGAAGTTTGATTACCCTTGCTAACCCAAACAATACTGTTATCTAAATTCTCAACATTTAAAACATGTTTAATTTGTTGCTTAGTTGCGAAAGATCGATAGGTAACCTCAAACTATAAGTAAAACTAAAATCAGAGTTACCCTTTTTGGCTAAAAAAAACGGAAGAGGAGGTCAAGTGGACAAAAACATTCCTTTCAAACAGTGCACACTGTAACTTAAATTTTGTAGAATATACTGGGATAGTCAGAAAAAGCGTGGGGATTTTTGGTGGACGGTGAAGCTGCATTTAGCCGGCCGATCGTTGTGAACTAGATTATTCCATGCAATCCGACCTAGATCATAAACTTTTCCTTATCGAGATCGGTCACGTGATGCATTATTCAGAAAATATCTTCTTTATCAAACTTTGCATGGGAGTTTACAAACGGAGGGAACCTTTAACCAAGCCTCTTCAGCATTCCAACAGAAAGCAGCATTGTCGAGTTAATGGTGTAGACTCTAATATAGAAGCATCAAGGACACAGGGCTCTTGTCTCGGCCCACTCCTATTTTTAGTCTACATAAATGACCTTCCATCCGTTATAAAGAACTTTAAAGTGTCTATGCATGCTGATGATACAAGTATTTATCATTTTTTGAAAGAAATTACTCAGTTGAACGAGGCTATCAATGAAGATCTACGGAAATTTGATATGTGGCTAAAGAGGAACAAACTATCCCTCAACGCAACTAAAACCCATTCTATGTTAATTGCCACCAAACATAAGAAGAAGCATCTAGAGATTTCAAATCAAACTTTCCAACCTTCCATTCGTGAGACTAGAGTCGAACTTGCAAGTAATACTAAGTACTTTGGTGTAGATGTTCAAATCGACGAAAATCTCACATGGAAGGAGCAAATAAAAACGGTCACTGCAAAAGCTTCCCGAGCTATCGGCTTCTTAAAATACGCCAACAAATATCTTCCTGCTGGAGTTGTGAAGACTCTATAGCAGCATCGTAGAGCCTAATTTCCACTACTGTGGCTCTGTTTGGGGTTGCTGCAATTCCACATGCAACAACAGGGGGCAAAACATGGTCCCTAGCTATACTTTAGCGTTGTTTTGGAGAATAAACCAATCAAAGCCTCGAGTGGTTGTCACATGATACATCATACCATTGTGTGACCGGGCGTCGCAGTACCGTTATATTGCCGTGCGTTTTGGCGGTAAAGATAAATTTCAATAAAGTGAAGTAGTTCACATTACAACGGGAAATACAGTAGTGTGACCGCAGCCATTGTTACAGTCTACAACTTTGTAACCTCTATGTATTTAGCTTAACTTGTCTAAATATAGCGGATCAACCGTGCTACATACTAATTAAATTACTCACTACGTAATTACTAATTTATTTACTGCTACCTAATAATGTTAATCATATACTTGTTTTGAACTTGCTTGCTTGGTTACTTGCCTACTTATTCATTTACTGACTTACTGGCTGACCTATATGATTAATTTGTAACTTACTTCTTCACTTAATTGCTTATCTATTTTCTTAATAATTCACTCAATTGCATATTCACTTATCTTCATTTTTACATAACTGCCATCTAGCTCCTCGTCTTCGAATGTGATCAAATCGATTTCCTAAAATGAGAAACTATGATGTTATACAAAATGCATTAGAAAATATCAATGTGCACAGTAGAAAATTAAAATTTTTGCGAATTTTTAGAGGCCTGCTGTTAGAAATTGTGTACAACAATGCTATAAAGGCATTTCAAATTGACTAAAGGACATTGTTAAATATCATAAATATTGAATGTGAAAAATAAGTCAAACTTTTGAAATCCATACAATTAATTTGCATATTACCACTGTGCCAAGAATTCTTGTGTAGAGTTGTGAAGAGCTCGATTCATTTAGATCATACCATCGATATAAATCAAATATAGGATTTAATTAAAGATACTCTTGATCTAAATCCTACCATACCTTCTTCAGTACAATGGCTTAGGCCCAAATCATGTTTTGCCAGAGATTATCAAAAATTGCCTCCTATTTTGACAAATAATAGATGTGAATGAGTTTGGGTTATTGCTCAGGTTGGTTTGTATAATCTCTAAAATTCTCATCTTTTTATCTGATGTGGTCTTCCAAATTGGGATTCTTTTTTCTGACTCACCCAGTGGATAACAGGACCCATTACCTCATCGTCTGTGCTTAGGCACATAGACCTCCTTATCTTTTCTCCTCTCTTCTTCTTTTGTTATCTCCCTGTCAAGAGTTGAAAAAAATTCAAACGTTAAAAAGTGTCTGCCTCTACTTTCATGACACCAGGACAGCTAACAGGTCAATACTGGATGCTCCAAGAAGCCTGTATACAAATTTTTGCTCTGAAGTTTGATTACCCTTGCTAACCCAAACAATACTGTTATCTAAATTCTCAACATTTAAAACATATTTAATTTGTTGCTTAGTTGCGAAAGATCGATAGGTAACCTCAAACTATAAGTAAAACTAAAATCAGAGTTACCCTTTTTGGCTAAAAAAAAAACGGAAGAGGAGGTCAAGTGGACAAAAACATTCCTTTCAAACAGTGCACACTGTAACTTAAATTTTGCAGAATATACTGGGATAGTCAGAAAAAGCGTGGGGATTTTTGGTGGACGGTGAAGCTGCATTTAGCCGGCCGATCGTTGTGAACTAGATTATTCCATGCAATCCGACCTAGATCATAAACTTTTCCTTATCGAGATCGGTCACATGATGCATTATTCAGAAAATATCTTCTTTATCAAACTTTGCATGGGAGTTTACAAACGGAGGGAACCTTTAACCAAGCCTCTTCAGCATTCCAACAGAAAGCAGCATTGTCGAGTTAATGGTGTAGACTCTTATATAGAAGCATCAAGGACACAGGGCTCTTGTCTCGGCCCACTCCTATTTTTAGTCTACATAAATGACCTTCCATCCGTTATAAAGAACTTTAAAGTGTCTATGCATGCTGATGATACAAGTATTTATCATTTTTTGAAAGAAATTACTCAGTTGAACGAGGCTATCAATGAAGATCTACGGAAATTTGATACGTGGCTAAAGAGGAACAAACTATCCCTCAACGCAACTAAAACCCATTCTATGTTAATTGCCACCAAACATAAGAAGAAGCATCTAGAGATTTCAAATCAAACTTTACCAACCTTCCATTCGCGAGACTAGAGTCGAACTTGCAAGTAATACTAAGTACTTTGGTGTAGATGTTCAAATCGACGAAAATCTCACATGGAAGGAGCAAATAAAAACGGTCACTGCAAAAGCTTCCCGAGCTATCGGCTTCTTAAAATACGCCAACAAATATCTTCCTGCTGGAATTGTGAAGACTCTATAGCAGCATCGTAGAGCCTAATTTCCACTACTGTGGCTCTGTTTGGGGATGCTGCAATTCCACATGCAACAACAGCTGGCAAAACATGGTCCCTAGCTAAACTTTAGCGTTGTTTTGGAGAATAAACCAATAAAAGCCTTGAGTGGTTGTCACATGATACATCATACCATTGTGTGACCGGGCGTTGCTGTACCGTTATATTGCCGTGCGTTTTGGCGGTAAAGATAAATTTCAATAAAGTGAAGCAGTTCACATTACAACGGGAAATACAGTAGTGTGACCGCAGCCATTGTTACAGTCTACAACTTTGTAACCTCTATGTATTTAGCTTAACTTGTCTAAACATAGCGGATCAACCGTGCTACATACTAATTAAATTACTCACTACGTAATTACTAATTTATTTACTGCTACCTAATAATGTTAATCATTTACTTGTTTTGAACTTGCTTGCTTGGTTACTTGCCTACTTATTCATTTACTGACTTACTGGCTGACCTATATGATTAATTTGTAACTTACTTCTTCACTTAATTGCTTATCTATTTTCTTAATAATTCACTCAATTGCATATTCACTTATCTTCATTTTTACATAACTGCCATCTAGCTCCTCGTCTTCGAATGTGATCAAATCGATTTCCTAAAATGAGAAACTATGATGTTATACAAAATGCATTAGAAAATATCAATGTGCACAGTAGAAAATTAAAATTTTTGCGAATTTTTAGAGGCCTGCTGTTAGAAATTGTGTACAACAATGCTATAAAGGCATTTCAAATTGACTAAAGGACATTGTTAAATATCATAAATATTGAATGTGAAAAATAAGTCAAACTTTTGAAATCCATACAATTAATTTGCATATTACCACTGTGCCAAGAATTCTTGTGTAGAGTTGTGAAGAGCTCGATTCATTTAGATCATACCATCGATATAAATCAAATATAGGATTTAATTAAAGATACTCTTGATCTAAATCCTACCATACCTTCTTCAGTACAATGGCTTAGGCCCAAATCATGTTTTGCCAGAGATTATCAAAAATTGCCTCCTATTTTGACAAATAATAGATGTGAATGAGTTTGGGTTATTGCTCAGGTTGGTTTGTATAATCTCTAAAATTCTCATCTTTTTATCTGATGTGGTCTTCCAAATGGGGATTCTTTTTTCTGACTCACCCAGTGGATAACAGGACCCATTACCTCATCGTCTGTGCTTAGGCACATAGACCTCCCTATCTTTTCTCCTCTCTTCTTCTTTTGTTATCTCCCTGTCAAGAGTTAAAAAAAATTCAAACGTTAAAAAGTGTCTGCCTCTACTTTGAATCATTCAAATGAATCAAATCCATGAAGTACTTGTGATGCTACGAATTTTCAAAAGTGGGAACCTTTTTCAGGCCCACCCGGTCTAAGGAATAACGGAGGACCAACAACTGATCCCTGAGAAACACCACATGTTATGTCACATGTTGAAGATGAATGACCATTAACTGAAACAAAATGCTTGCGCTCACTTAAATATGACTTAAACCAATTCAGAGCAGTTCCCCTGATTCCATAATGCTCCAGCTTACTAAAAGGAATATCATGGTTAACAGTATCAAAAGCTTTTTTGGAGATCAATAAATATTCCACAACCAAATCTATTTTTGTCCAAAGAAGACTTTATATTCTCAGTTAAACCGATGAGTGCATGGTCAGTTGAGTAACCACTACGAAAAACCAAATTGCATGTTGAACAACAATTCACATACCTCAAGAAAACTATAGAGACGTTTATACATTATTTTCTCAAATATTTTACTGGAAATGGAAAGCAGGGAAATTGGTCTATAATTTGATTTTTTGGTAGTGAGACCTTTCTTAAACACTGGGATAACTTAGCTATTTTAAGCTTGTCAGGGAAAAAACCTTTCAATGAATGATACACTGATGAAGTTAATCAAATTAGTTGTTGGTGTATGATTTTCATAATTCATCAAGTTAATATTGAAATCTCCCATTACAAAGATTAGTTTATTTTCATTTTCTATCACAGAAAGTTTCTCCTGCAGATGGTCACTAAATCCTGAAATATCAGTGCAGGATGACGAAAAGCACAGCAGCATAGAATATTTTTTCTTTAGAGTTTTCTATTTCAATTCAGATTGTCTCAAAATCAACAAAGAGAGATCATCCTTTTAAATAACACATAAACATGCGTTAGTTAAAATACTATGCTCGCTATGTTTTCATAAACGACAGAAACATCCAAATTGGACAGAAACATGAAAGTATCATATGTATGAAATGTTGTAATTGTTGAATTTAGTCATAAACACAAAGTTGAAGAAACTATGTCATACAAAGTACATATCTACTGTTGAGAGATTAATGTTAATGTTTTCAGAGAGAGTATATCGAGAGAATGATATTTATTAGAAAGATTACATGCAATATCTAATTGAGAGTACAAATGACAATTTAAAAAGATCGTTATCTGCAAACATAGGGTGCCAGCGAAGGTAATCGGACACTTAAGGAAAACTAAATATTTTCATAGGAAACTTTGATCAAAGATAAAAAGCAAGAGTATAAGGTGAATGGTCAGGTATTTGGACATATTTTCCGGAAATGCTTTGGTTTTTTTACTTTGCCTGCTTTTCTTTGACAACGATGTTTTTGAGATTAATCTTGGCAGTGGTTTTCAGAAAGTGGCGGTGGTTTTCGGACAGTGCGTTCGCAATGCAGAATTTGCCAAGAAAATTATTTTTCTGTTCATGCTATAGGCAAATATTTTTTCATTAAACTCTTTAGCTTCATCTTTCTTGTCTTTTTTCCATTCTTGAATGCGAAAACAATGGTTTGACAGTCCGTTCGTGTAATGACATTCTGGAGAGCTCTCAGTACACACAAAACAATCTAAAAGCTAGAAGATGTGTTCGAAAAATGTTGCTTTTATCTCATTACTATTTTTGATTGATGTATGAATAAATATTTATGAATGAAATCTCAAAATACAAAAAACATTCAAATCTGACCTTTATTCATGCTCCCAAACAACTGATTTATTTGGTGTCCGAAAACCACCGCCATGAACTTTTAAGACCATTCGATATGACATTCGCTGTCCTCCCTTCAGTGAAACTGTTTAAAGTCTTTGGCATGCTAGATATTCAATCTAAGTGATCATTTAAGATTTTTGCTTCTTTCTGGAATGGATTCAGAGTTTTGAATCTGGGGTGTGATATTCGCAACAGCAACTTCTTCGCTGCCTAGCACAACGAAAGCAACTTTTTTAGCATGTTTTAAATCTATGAAGGCTTTTCTAAAGTTGTTTAGTATCTATAATGTTAGCTTTCAATTCCAAGAAATACCCATTTTGATGGATTTCATTTTGTAACACACTTTTCTGTTGGTTTTCGTCCGATTACCATCGCCGACACCCTACACATATTTTTATGTAAGAAACCACTTATAAGAAACTCAGACTCTAAGATCGCTAACAAATTGACAAACTTCAGTATTTTTTTCTTTATTCCCGCTTGTTTCCTGTATCATATTACTTGGAGAGTCTGTACATGAGTATGTCTAAACATAGACTTCAAAACACCTTGTTTTAAAATGTCCAGGAGGGCACAGATCTGACAATTTTAAGAAACTTTCAGTACTGGCCCAGATTCTTAGTTTCTTATAAAAACATGTGTACCTTTTGAGTAATTGACTCAGGAAATGAGTGAAAATAAAGTAAAAATATGTTAAAGATTCCCTTTGTCAAAATAAATAGTTTCTGAAGTTTCATATGGGCATTTTCTTATAAAAAAGTGTGTGACAGGGAGAACTATTTAGTGTTTAATTGTTAGATACAGTGCACAGAGCATTAACAACAATATTATGAGTCCTCTCACAAAAATATAAAAACAGTTCATATCAGAATTTTGAACAATGTCTATCCTCTGCAAGATGAAGAAGCATACAGTATTGCATATATGTCATCACAAAACTATTACAGGCAATAACAATGAAATTATGATTACAATTCTCAAACAGGTTACAATTTAGTCCTATTTGCTAGATATATGTAGTGTTTCATTGCTTATTGGCTTTGATGCCTGTGGTATACTGTAACTGTTAAGCTACAGTACTGTAACTTTCAAATGAAATTAACCAAATTTCTGCAAAACTTCAATTGCAATAAAAACATTATATAACCAAAAATATTTTCCCACTATATTTTCTCCTGTGAGAAAATTGAAGTTTTTGAATACAAAAATTTGACAACGTCAACATTTTCTAACTGTTTGAATGCACAGCAAAACAAAACACCAGCAATGCTAATTTTTTAAAGATGTGAATTGGCAAGTTTTGAAGTCCTGAAATATAATTCTGATCCCAGTAGCTGTATACCTTCATATAAACCCAGCCTGTGTTAATAAATAAATATTGCTTGCATGAAATTATCTTTTGTTAGAAAATGTCAAGTTGTCAAAACTTATTTCAAAATCTTAGTGAGGTAGGTGTCCTTAATAAATAAATCAATCAATCAATCAATCAAGGTGAAGTCTTTGAATTCCACAAAGTTTACCCAAAACAGAAAGAACATTGTGCCTACCTTGAACATTGCTTTAGTGGTAAGCGTCGTGCTAGCATGCTTGTTGGTATCTTCTTTTCCCATCCTCTCTGCCTCTTTTTCTTCTATCTCCTCTTCATTTTCTCTCTCTAAAGGAACCAGGCCAGGGCAAATTGGATCTGACATCGACCCCTCTTCTTCTACCACCACAGCGTTAAATTCTTTCTTGAGCTTTCGTCTTCTTAACTTCCTTTCCTTATTCTTTCTCTTCACCGTTTCAGGGTTACGCTTGTGTGGACGCTTTCTTCTGTGGCTTGTACCATTGTTTCTATTTGAATCGTTCATATTTTGTGGTGATGTACCTGACCAAATTTTATTATGGCCCTGCTCCCGCGAAATGTGCTTTGCTGTGAGCTGAGAACATGAGAATCGTTGTTGTTGCTGCTGATGTTGCCATTAGATCGGTGCGTGTGTCAAAGGTTCATCCTATCCTTCTCCACATCAACCAAGGGTTAGGGTTAGGTTTTTAATCTACCGTAGAGGCTACCATATTTGTTTGTATCGTATTTTGTATCATACCATAATAGCTCTATTAAGCCCCCCTCTCTATTAAGCCCCCTCTCTATTAAGCCCCCCTCTAGAGCCTCAAAAATTAAATAAGCCCCCCCTCTCTATTAAGCCTCCCCCCATTTTCATACAAGAAAGATTTTAGAGTAAAGTGCAATTATTTAATGAGTGCTCATGATGTATTTCATCGTAATATTTCCAATTTCTAATTTCATGTGCTTCAGAGTCAAAACTTTCTTGTCTAGTTCATTCTTCAACGTCTCTAGCATCCTCCGAGAGTGACATAGCGCAGTGTAAGTCCCGGGAACAACCACTCCATCTTCTAGTATTCTTGCTCCGGTTAGTGAGAATCTGAGATTGCAGCCTTCATGATCGAGAAATTTACAAATCAAAAAAGACAATTCTATTGGTAAATGACCAACTAGCTTTTCGTTACACCCTTGATCACCTTGGAAATATACGCTGATTCCATAGTCATGATAAAGTTTTGCTTTTTCTCTTTCGTCATGATGGCAAAATAATGTTTCTCCGACAACAGGTTTCCAAACCTTCTTGTAAATATGATGCCCTCTGGCCACAGTTGCAAAATCTAGTCTGAAACATTTGTGAAATTCAACTGCTTGAAGTATATCCATTGTTACAAGAAGGTACTATGTTCTCGATATTTTCACATAAGACTTGCAATTTCATTCAACATGGGAGGTCCAAATACTTGTTAGCGGATACTATGTTTTTGGGAAGTCTTTCAAAACCAGAATCGTGTTCTTCCTGTAACAGACCAATTTGACAGGAACAACAAAGCTTAATCTAAACAGTTTCAAAATAGCACGCTCCACCCCGTCTTGAAAAGATACAGAAACCGAAGATCAGACCTCTAAGATCATCACTTGCCCCTTAATGGTAGATCATAAAATACGAATGAAAGCTCTTTAAGAAATGGCTGAAGAAGAACAGATAGGAGCAACTTCACATAAAGGGGAAAAACTTCGAAGTTACACAACCGACCTAAAATTGGAGGTACGCTCAGCAAAACGGAAACAAAGCAGCAAGTAGGAAATACAAGGTAGCACCCAAGACTATTCGTGACTGGAAAGCAAAGAAAAATAAATTTAATCAACTACGTCAAAGTTGTACAGCTGGAGGGAAGAGATTGCGTTTGGATGGAGGAGGAAGGAACATTACTGACACTGAAATAGAAGAGACTTCATGCTTGAATGGATCTCAGATAGACGGGGGAATGGTTTGCGTGTTTCTCGTAAGCTGATCAAAGCTAAGGCAAAAACATTGCAGGAGGAAAATCAATCAGTAGATACAGAAAGTAAGATGCTTTTGTACAGTGATGGCTGGGTACAAACATTTATGAACAGGAATGGCCTGCCCATCAGAAGACGCACAACTGAGGCTCAGAAAAATCCGAATCAATTGGCTGACAAACATTGTACTTATATCCTGAAAGTTTGCCGACTGCGTAGAAGGATGAATTACGAACTGAAAAACATCTTCGCGATGGATGAAACAGCCATCTGGAGTGACATGGTGTCCAATACTACTGTCAAGAAACGTGGTGCCCATTCTGTTAACATGAAAACGACCGGTCACGAGAAAGCAAAGATAACCATTTGCTTAACTGCAACTGCATATGGGTCGAAAAAGAAGCCATTTTTCGTCTTTAACCCTATTTTGGTTGGGGGGGGCAAGGGACGTTCCATTTAATATCCGTACACCCGGGTCGGAAGATGCAAATCCGAGGGGGTCCATCCTCCAATCAAACCTGTAAATCCGAGGGGTGGGCACAAAAGAGCACGAAGATTCCGGGGGGTATGCACGAAAAAAATCAAGATTCCGAGTGTCTCGCTCAATATGTGGCTTTTGAATCCGAGGGTATGTAAGGAAATATTATGGAAATTCCAGTGAGCTTCCTAAATACCATATATAAAGGAAGAGAAGGAGCTGTACGGTATTTGGTGTTCGTCTTGGTTTTCACAATAAACCAAATCCAAAAGAATGCTCATACTGTTTCAAAAGCTGCAAAACCCGTGAATTGAATATTTTACCAGTTTTTTGCAATTCTTCCAAACTGATATTATGAAATTACCAACAAGTTTTTCAAATGTTGTTTTGGTACTATGTTTGGTATGTTTCTATTTCGTATAAAGGCTAGTATGCTGCACTCATTGATATTGTTATTGCATGCTATAATAGATATGCTAGCACACTACAATGGATGACTGTGCTAATGATGGTGGCGAAGATTTTTTACCAAGATGCATTGCGTTCTTTAATCGAATTCCTATAGAATCGTTATAGAATTTTTATTAGAACGCAATGCATCTTGGTAAAAATTTCTTCGTTGCCATCTTTAGCACAATCATTTATTTGGGACATAGTTAGATATAAACAAGAATATGAATGTTTGAAAAAGGCACCATAGGCTGTAAAAAGCAAGCACCAACCTGAAAAAATGAACTGAACTGAACTAAACTGAACTGAAAAATTAACAACAACTGGTTAAAACTTTAGTTACATGAAGATATCGGGAATTTATTTGGAATGGTCAATTTTCTGCCACTCAACACAAACATGTCCATTGCTACTAAAGTTAAATAAAACAGTTAAAAACTTGTCCACATATGGAAAACTTTAAGTTCTCATTCGTGCTCTTCTACTTTCTGCAAATCATTGGCACAACCCTCCACTTCCTCTGCTGTCAAAATTTCAAATTTCTCCCCAGCATTCTCTTCTCTGGCGGCATTTGCAAGAACAACCTTGGCTTGTTTTGCCCTAACTTCAATGGCTTTTCGTAAAGATTCTTGTGCATTTTTTAGAATTGTCACTAAATGTGTCATTTTTGATTCATATTCTTGAACCTTTAGTATTTTACTCGGGTATCGCTCTTCTGACCTGAGAGGATGGAACAAGGATACAATTTTGAGAAAGTGTTAATATGAAACAATTGATAAGTAGGGGAGACCGGGGTCAATTGTAATTGTTGTTGCATCACTTAGAATAAAAATACATTAGTTTCAAACACATGGAACCAATTTTTGTGACGCTGTGATAGTTTCGAAATCAGTGGCCAAGCGTTACATTTGCCCCGGTAACATGGGGCAATTGTAACAGATGGTTGAAGCAATGGTCACATATCTTTAAAATCATCACATACGATTATTGTACGACTCTGCTTTTTCCTTGAACAAAATGTAGCGTCAGGTTGCAGATTATTCATGGCTCTAAAAAGAACAAATTAAAAATAAGACATAGTTTTTTTTCTTTGTAAATTCGGGTGCATCAGTTGAAAAAAATTGAATCGATTGAGAAGAAAACGTTCCTTTTTTACATATTTCAACTTTTAACTCTTTGATCTGCATGGATGCACATTGGTCGACCAGATTAGAAAATGGATCAAAACCAACCCATCGGCCAGCTTACACTGGGGCAATTGTAACAGCCTGTTACAACTGCCTCTGACTTGGTCACCTATCGTTATTCTCCATTTTCACGTCGCATAAGCTGTGGAGCTGAAAAGTTTTAAGGTAGTTTTGATGAAAGCACGTATTGACTTTGGTACGGGCTTGGTACTCAAAAACAACTTTTCCCCCGAAAATTTTGCAAACTTGGCTGAACATTCCTGTAACTCAAGTCGTATGTAGAGGGTTATAATGAGCAAGGCGCGAGAGTCAGTGTTACAATTGCCCCGTATTGCAATTATCCCCGGTCTCCCCTACCAAAAATATATGGTTGTGTGGTGCCTGGACTTGGTCTTGTGAATATGGCTTTGGTTTATTGTCGTGCAGTAAAGACGTGCTTTTAATTTCCATGAAAAAAATAGAAACGGGTGCGCAGTACCTATCTAATGTGGTTTGAACAAAAATTTTGAAGGCTTATCCTTTATCTTTATCATGAAATTAGGAACGGTGCGATTAGATTTTGCGGCTGCATAATAGCAAAGGTTTGAGAGACAAATCAGGGTCAAAAGAGGGCCCTTGTATTTCCCAACAAAACTATTGGCTTTTGTCTATAGTTATGAAAAATGAATTTTCTTGGATCACGTTGTCAAAAGAAGTCTACATATGGGAGCTGAGTATCATCCTAGAATAATACCAAGATAATACCTCAAAAATATTAGTGCTTCGTTGACTTTCATTGCGTCTTTGTGTGCATCTAGCATACGCACAACATTTGTATCTATCGTGTTCTTCTTTTGCTTGATATCTTGATTTCTGGTTTGCTCCTTTATAAAGATTACCTGGCTGTATAATATTCCAGTTTTAAACAATCTCCAAGAAACATGGGTAGCTCCTTCAATTGCAGCCTTCGACCAATGAGCAATCACGTTATTCGTGCAGAGCTTCTCAAAGGTAGCATTGAAAAATTGTCGTCTGGTTCTTTCCACCCCCGTTTCGCTGTTAATCATGGCATGGGTGAAAAGTTTCATTCCCTTTGAGGTAGCATTCGGGTATAACGTTTCCGGATTGTTCAGGTTAGCCTGCTTTCTTCCAAAGTAGCAGTCGATAGATGCTTGACTTCTACGGCCAACTGTAAAATGAAGTTAAAAAAGTATTAATAATGAATGAATTGAGATGCCCGTAGATAGTTTATTTACTGGAAACTGTAGAAGCCATTTCCTTTCTAAAGTAAAGTAGGCACAAACTATACTTCTAAGAACATATGAACAAAGAAATATGAAAGAAACGAATGTATAAATACTATCAGTTGTTGTCTTTGTAGATTGACTATCCTTGCTAGACCGCTCGGGGCCACCCCTGTTACACTGTTTCTGTGGCGCGAGGGTTGGTGCGAAAACTTTTACCAAATGGACTTTTGTCCCAAAATTACTTACTAACTGATCTTGATTCTTCTGAGAATGATGACGAACAAGGATTCGGACTCGCCTTAGATGGGGAAAGAGACGTCTTGGAAACTCTCAAGGTCTCTACTTTGGGCTTCTTTGCACTGGCGAAATGTTTTATTGATGTTTGGGTTTTTTGTTTGAAACTTTTTCTACCTGAAAAATACAAACAAAAATTTCTCCAAATTTCTGAAAGAAATAATGAAAAACAACACGATATCAATTGATAATATAGAGTGTATGAGAACAAGTCTATCTCGAGCCTTAGGTTTTCTGAAGTATGCAAAGAAACTTCTCCTTGAGAAAACGCTCAGTAAGATGTACAGAGGAATTGTTGAACCCCAGTTCTGTTATTGTTGCTCAGTTCGGGGGTGTTGTGGTAAAACTCATATTGATACCCTCCAAAAATTACAAAATCGAGCTGCCAGAATTGTTACAAATAGCAGCTATGCTGTTTCAGCTGCTGGTCTGATTAAAAGGCTGAAATGGTCAACTATCTCGGACATTATTCAAAGTGAAACAGCGACAAGTCAACAAATAGTCTTGTGCCCAAATATCTGTCTGAGTTATTTGTAAAAAATTCAGCTCTTAACGCAATGAGACTAAGAAACACCGAAGCTGACTTGCGTGTTCCTTTCTTCAAAACGTCCAATGGGCAGAAGTCTATTTCATTTTGTGGGCCTAAGCTTTGGAACCAATTAAGCTCAGATGTCAAACATGCGCCCTCCCTTCTAACCTTCAAAAAGAGGCTAAACGAAAAATTTTAGAGGGTTTTTGGTTTTTGGTTTTTTTTTTTTGATAAATTTCGGAACACTTCTTTTTATATCATATTATTAGATTAACTGTAAATAAGGTTTTAAATTTGTAGTATTTAGCACGGCCCCTATGAAAAAATGAATATGACATTCGATTCCCGAGACTTTGAAGATACCTCTCCAACCCGAAGCAAATCTTGTAAATACAAATAATGTTGGTTCCTTTTTGAAATATATTGACATCTCGGCAAATTTCAATATTCAATCTACTTTTTGTATTTCCGACATATTCTTTTATTTCACAAAACATGTTGACTAGCACAAGCACTCGGATGAAGAAAACCAAAACCCTATAGAGAACGCCAAGATATAAATTTGCTTACAAATTGGAGTAGAACTCTGTGGCTCTTCTGCAACAGTATCATCGACAAGCGAAGATTGAGGAGGGCTTGAAAACTCTAATGGGTCGTCTGCTGCTGTGTCCAGGTCAGTCCATTCAGAAGAAGGGCTCATGGTGGCATTTACTAACTCTTCTGAAAAGCAAAATAAGAAGAACTTGTACAATCTGTAAAAACCTATGTTCAATCAATTTAGTAACTCCTAGAAACGTTTGTTTTCTATACACAGTGAGCAAATCATGCAAATAAAACGCGAAATCCAGTCCAGTCCAGTCTTATTTCTGTTTGACTCAGCCGTGGTGGTATCATTTATATTGAAAACTGCTTTGTTTTACTCCCAGGGGGGCACTCAGCACATGCACATACGGGGAGGTAAGTCCGATATTTTTGGGTCAGAATATTGCCAAAAGTGATATTTTTGGGTCCAAATAAATTGAAATTATGTTTTTGATATTTTTAGGCATCAAATATTGTGAAAATGATATTTCTGGGTTCTTTAGATGCAATCCTGGCCTCAATTTGCATTGTTTCAGGATCCTTTATGTTCGTTTACAGATGTCAAAGTATAAAATGAGCTGATATTTTTGGGTTGTAATGAAGCTAAACTGATATTTTTGGGGTTCCTGAAAATTTCTCGGACTGACCCCTCCGAATGTGTATGTGCCGAGTGCCCCCCCCCCCCCCTGGGGTTTTACTCCCGATATGTCCAGTTAGGTTCTGTAATTTGTCCGGCTTTAATCGACCATTCCTTCCTGTCGATATAGAAGATTTTTGCAGAAAGCCTCTTTCTAAAACATGTCAAATCGAATGAAAATGACGTGCAAAATTTCCCTTATATTTCCTTCTTACCAATAATGACACTTACATTTTTGAGCATAGGTTCCAAATCTTTTTCTCGGTGTGAAAAGGTGGGTGTAAAATTCAATGACCTATTTCTTCTGTTTGAATGGCTTGAAAGGAACTTCAGATACTTATCTATAATTCTACCGTTGGACTTTCCAGAAATTTTGAATATTTTTCAAAATTACAGCGTATTTTCCATTTCAGCTCATTTTAGGATGTGACGTCATCAAATTTCTAAATCATAAACCAGATGAGTGACAGACTTTTGCTTGATACAATATTGTAGGCATTCATAAACTATAGTTTTCTTCCAAATTATTTCATGTTACGTCAAACAGTTCAGAAACTACGATGGCTTTAAGTTTTTTTGAAAATTGTTCTTGAATTCTTAAAAAAGAAGAAAAACACTCTAATTCTGAAAACATCGAAGATTTCAGAAAATTCAAACGGTAGAATTATAGAGAATTAGCTGAAGTTTCTTTGAAGTCATTCAATTCAAAGAAATAGGTCACTCAATTTTACACCAGCCTTTTTAAAGATTTGGAACCTATGCTACATTTTTGCGTATTTTGTCGTCTTGGGAGAATGACATTCCCCTGCATAAGTTATTCATACTAGGAGGATACATTTTCATTCACCCAAGACGACAGCACGTGCTAAAACGTGCTCAAGTCATTGACTTATGACGATGAGTCCCTTGTATCCCTGCAATTATCTTTGCTCAATAAGTTTTCCCTGCTCCTGTAGGCGGACACACGAAGACATCCTCGCCCCTTGAAATTTTAGATAAACGGCCCGAAACCCCCTCCCCCCAGTAACGACGCCGCCGGGCATAAAAAATACAGTGGGGAAATTATGAAATCAGAAATGTCAGGGCGGGGAAAGGAAATATTCTTTGTGCTTTTGCGGAGAAAAGCATTATTTACTGGTATGGAGGAGCTAGCGTATCAATTTCGGTCCATCGTTACCTCCTCCGCAGAACTATAAGAAATTATAGAATTAAATTCCGGTATGCCTATTTTGGGTGCGAATCGTGTTATTTACTTGTTTTGAGATCTTACTAAGTAACTTGGGAGCCCTTTAGACGAAACAAAATTAACGCTACAATTCTGGCATTAAAAGTATAAGAAACATGCAAGAAACTTTTGCTAGTAAAATGACCCAAACATTTAAGAAGTTGCCTACCAGCACCGGACCTTAATTGTTTATAAAAAAAATGAGTGTATATTCAAGGAACGCAAGGACACGCCAGGCCTTTTTGTTAACTCACTCGGGCCAGTATATAGGGTTTCCTAAAAAATTGTTCCCCGTTTGCGTAGCATCTGTGGAGGAGTTGTAGCTTCGATTGTCTCGTTTTTTACGGAGCCACATGGATCAGTTTTCAGCATTGAGTTTGAGACCATGTTTGCGTCAAGGTGACAAATGGTTGCTGATTTATGTTATGGGAGAGGAAAAGTCAAAATAAATGGATGCTACATAACAGCACATTCTTTGTTCTCCTGGAATTTCAAAATTGACTACATTTTTGTTTGTACTTTTAAATGAGTTGATAGTATTGTAACTATCCTTGAAGCTTAATGATTTGAGGACCTTACAGGAATAGTTTAAATTTTTAGTTTCTAAAAACAACACGTGAATTGGCATATGGTTTGACAAAAGTGCATTACCTCCATTGTTTTCATTGAGAGACGATCTGTTATGGTGTTTTCTGGTTCCTTTTTTGTGTAGATTTGCATCACAATGGGAACAGAGATACTGTTGGCAATCTTCACACATGAAAGATGCTGCAGCAGTTTCTTCACATTCTTCACAATTTCTATGAACCTAGATATAAAACATAATTTCAGACCACCGAAAAGACTTGCTCCAAATCTAGTTCTTTTGGATATCCAAAATTAAATTTATATTAGGAAAAACAAAAAGTGAGGAAGCTACGCGAGCGAAAATTTCGCTCGCTTCACTCGCCTGCGGTATCTAGAAAACAAATCAATATCTATACATACCAGTTTTCGGGTATTGTGCGATTGTCTAGAACCTTTCTTGTGAAAATGTAGAAAGCAATCGTCACAAAATTTCTCCTTGCACTCAATGCACTCAACTGTGGACAACTTAATTTCACATTCTTCGCATTCCTGATGACGAAAAGAATTAAATCGGACATTTGGTGCAAAGTTTGAAATTTTTTCAGAGCAATTTTTTCAAGAACAGCAGATATAAGACCACACATGTCTGTTCAAAAGAATTGGACCCTATAGTGGTTGGGCTATCTGACACGTCCTATTTTGGTTGGGGGGGGGGCAAAAAAGCCCCCCCCCCTACCTAACTCTTGACTGGAAATAGATAGAGCAATCAGATTTGGTGTACTAATAGCCCTAGGCATGTACTTTACGAAAATATAAAAATTCACCTAAAATTAGCCGGCATTATTGCTTGCGTCAGCATTTTTCTTTGTGTGGTCAAGAAAAGTGGCAAAATCGGTCAAAATCAGGAAAAATGCGATAAAATTTAATTTGGAGCACAATTTCCATCCAAACATGATAATTATGATAGAATACATCAAATAGCACTACCCTGCAAAACATCTTTGCAAAATTTTGCAATTTTGCTACTTTTTTCGCGAAAATTAACATTTGAGAAATGGCAATTTTGACAGAGTCAGTTCCAGAAAATTGTCTCCCTCCCCCTCATTTGTCAAAATATTTTTATGAAATTTCTTCAGTCATTGCACAATAAGTATAAGCAAAAAGTCAGAAAGTTTCAGGGTCATAATTGTTATCCTGACAGAGTTATAACAAAAAGTCTACTAGGGGGGGCAAATTTGCCCCCCCAACCAAAATAGGGTTAAATAACAGAAAAAGGTCTGCGATGAAATCCGGGGGTAGACAAAGACACCGGTTTCAATAATGCATTAAAACTCTTTCACATGTGCGCAGTCTTCGTTATGGAAGGCTACTGGAAAGAAAACTTGCAAACAGTGTATACTGGCACAAGATTAGATATATCTTACATAAAATTTCCTTCCACTGAAAGACCCTTGCTGTCTTATTTCTCAAAAGAAACCATAGTAGAAAGGAATAAGGTTGTTAGAACGTACGGTACACTACAGCGCCAAGAGATAATCGATGGAGCAACTGCTGTGCGGCTGCTTTGCAAATTGCGCCAACATGCCTCACGAAAGAACAGAGCCGCATCAGAATATCTGGCTGAAGTTGGTGACACATATTTTTCGTATTCTGATTTGGAGCAGCTTGAGAAGATACACCAAGCAAAAGCAATTGCAGGTATTATGATGATTTTGGATTTTTCTTCTTTAGAAACTTGGATCAAGCCATGGGAGGGGGGTGGGCGCGATTAGGGTTCTCTGCCAAATTTCTGGTTGGGGTGTGCCAAGTCGATTACCATTGACAAATGCTTTCTATCATCGTGCCAAGTTTCAAGCAATTTGATTAGTCCGTTGGCCCCCGTTGGGTATACAAAGATTTTTTAGTACCCATCAGTACTCCAGAATCCTGTTTCGAGATATCAGGCTTTTCTCAAATTCAGGAAAAAAATGCGGGAAAAACGATTATGCTGATAACTGCAAACATGAAACCACAGGTCAAGCAATAAGGCTCAAGCGCGGTCTTGGTAAATCTTTTTTTTTAATCAGTGAAAAATTTACAAAACTACAGATAATCTAACAACAACTAATAAGTAAAGCTAATACAATTTTTTCATAATTCAAAACAAACTTCTAATAGATACAGCACAAATTGAATCAACAATACGATTACAACATAATATGAAATACGAAAACGATTGGTAATTGGTAAATTGGTAAATCTTTTTGTCAATAAAACAGCAACGAGAGATTTGCGAATATGGCTATCACGAAAATCCGTCAAAACTTGTCCTTACAGAGAATGCGCTACCATCCTCCTAATCAAATCTTTCCGACTCATCCTTAAACTCCTTCAATTCATTTAATGATTTCTCTCAAGACTTTAGCAAAACATCTTCCGCTTTTTCACAGAAAGATTTTGTGTGATCATGCTAATTTGGTTCGGGAAAGCCGAGAACACTGCAGAATTTCCTTGCTGCTGAATAGCCCTCCCCTATTAGCCTAAATGCTCTAACAGCTTTTTTATTCACAGCAAACGATCGACCATCTCTGGGACTTCTTGGGAATGGGGAATGACTTCTTTGTGTTTTTTGTTGGACAGTCATTATGAATGCAGTAAATTTCCCACCTGGCACCGAGGCCCTAACGCTTTTTATTGTCAAAATTTTCATATCGATTTGGCTTTCTTTTCAAACTGAGGTCGTGTTCAGTTGGGCTTCTAGTAACGATAAACTTATTACGTAACCAATTCTCATCCCTCTTCATCAAACAAACTTTCCTGATCAAACCACGACCCCTTATCTGATGACGCAAGATTCGCTGTCTCTTCTTTTTCAAAAGACTTTGTAATCCTTTTCCTAAACTTTGGTCTCTTTTTCTGCGCCCAGTCAGCTTTTCGAAAACGGCCCATCGCGAATGAATCAGTTCCGAAAGCAAAGGAGGTTTTTTAACGAAGAGCAAATATTACATCCGTGCGGATTAAAATTATAGCCTTCTAAACCACACAAGTATCTGAATCATTGGCAAGGTCAAGTGAGTTTACCTTAACCTATGGTGGCTCATTTGTGACATCGAACATCTAACATCGAAGATCTAACATCGAAGATCTAACATCGAAGATCGAAGATCTAACATCGAAGATCTAACATCGAAGATCTAACATCGAAGATCTAACATCAAAGATCTAACATCAAAGATTGAAGATCTAACATCTAGCATTGAAGATCTAACATCGAGATCTAACATGGAAGATCTAACATCGAAGATCGATGATCAAAAAGTAACATCGAACATCGAAGATCTAGCATCAAGGATCTAACATCGAAGATCTAACATCGAAGATCTAAAATCGAACAATCCTGCCAACTTCCGGTTTGACCTTTGATTGCCGTTTAAATTGGATCGCCATGGCTTACCAAGCAGTTGCAGCCAACAGAGCGCTATTGTGTTATGCTAATTCACTTGCTGACTTTCTTTTAGTATAGGGAAAAACCTAAAACGTGGACATCGTGATCATTTTCTAATCCTTCGAAATAAGTTGTTGATAGCCATGTTTTTTAGTTTTCCAGCGTTTGCGGTATTTTGCTATATTTTGGTAGGGTACACTCATTTTTTATAAGAAACTAAGGTCTGGGGCTGGTAGGCAGTTTCTTAAATTTTTGGGCCATTGTGCTACCAAAAGTTTCTTACGTGTTTCTTATATTTTTAATGCCAGAAGTGTAGATTTAATCTTGTTTTGTCTGAAGGGTTCCCAAATTACTCAGCAAGATCTCAAAACAAGACCGTAACATAATTCGCACTCAAAATAATGTCCAAACAGTTGCTATGATAACTGGACAGAGTCAAAAATATTTGATTGCGACAGGAAAATGAAAACTGTAAATTACAAGGGTTGTTTCGTAACTTTCGAAAAATTGAGCCTACCGTTTCTTATAAGCGGTTTCTTATAAAAGACATGAGTGTATTGCGGTATTGGGTATTGGGTTAGATGTTCGATGTTCGATGTTAGATCTTCGATGTTAGATGTTCGATGTTAGATCTTCGATTTTAGATCTTGGATGTTTGATTTTCGAGATGTTAGATCTTCGATGTTCGATCTTCGATATTCAAGACCTAACATCGAACATCGAAGATTAAACATCGAGCATTTTACAGGGGGTCAATCCTTTACTTTCTAATGCTTTTCTGCAAGCGTTTCTATGCCCTTCCAACTAGTGTAAACCCCCGTCACACGAAGAAATGATAAAGTTCGATGTTAGATCTTCGATGTTCGATGTCACATATCAGCCGCCATATTAACCCCCTAGTGCCTGTTCGCGCAATTTTCGAGAAACAAGAGTGCTTGTTTTCTGAAGCGAGTTGGCTGAAACGGTACTCATATACTTAGAGCATCAGAATATGACGAAAACGAAAAATCAAAAAATTCTTATTTGAACGGTTACAGTAACCTGAACTTATATTTTGCCAGTACTGAAGTTTCTTAATTCTTTGGCGATCACTTCGGACAGCAAAATTTCAATTTTCAGTAACAATCTTCGACTACACTCATTTTTAGTTTCTTATAGACAAATGACCTTAGTTTCTTATAAAAAGATGAGTGTATTTCTTGCATTTTTGTTTTCACTAATACCCTGTGCATCGTTTCAAGCTTTCGGAAGCTGGTTTTTCTATCTCAGCTAACTACAGGGACTCTATGACTTTGAAAACCTGAAAACGTCGGAATTTTTGAAAGAAATCCCGAAATCCGAGCATAAAAATTGGCCAAACTCGCAACCTGTGGCGCATCCCAAAACCCGAAAACCCGCCCGATTTAGACGTAAAACCCAAAACCGAGGGCTAAACTTGGCTAAACCCGCAGCCCGTGAAACCCGGGTGAAACCCCAACGCCCGCCTCACCAAGGGCGTCTATCTAGTAGGAACTGTGTTTATTCCCAGACCGTTTTCCTTAAACATTGTTAATAACATGGGAACATAAGAAAGCTGAGGGGTATTCAGCTTCTGGAGATAAGCCAATTAGTGAGCAGGATCTCAAGAGAAGATTATCTCAAGCGCGTCCTTTCCGTTGCAGTGTGTAGGTCTAGCAAAATTGTTTACATAAGCTTTCGTTCAACCAGATGTGAAAAGTGACACCGTTTGCAAACCAGGGGGTCATGTGAAAAAGTTGATCAATGACTGCTAAATAAGATTGCAAACTTTTTTTCCAGTGGACTTCGTGGTGTTTTATAGTTAGATGACGGAGATAAATAACTAACTCAAGAGCTGCATATGCATGTCTAAAATTAGCCATTGTATTTGATGATACCGACACGTGCGTGCAAATGTTTTCACTAGGGGAGCAATTACGTGCGTAGGCGTTCTTTGTCCTATTTATAGCCATCTCAACACTCCCTCTAGTTGTTTTAGGGCCTTTAAGGACGTAATCCTTTCCATAAAATAGTTTTTAAGTCCTCTGAATTGAATGTTGATTCGATAAAAAAGGACTTGAGGAAGACAATCAATACACGTTTTTATAAGAAACTGCTTTCAAGAAATTCTGTTTGCCCTTCTCCAGACAATTAATTACCCAAACTAAAGAAACTAAAGAAAACGATAAAAAGCAGAGGTCAGTTCCAAGATATTTTCAAATGCACTCTTCACTCAAATTCTACAGTTTCCTTTCCATGCAAAAAACGAGGCAAATTCTATGCATCATTGAAAATTTGAACTTAAACTTGCGTGCCACACGCATTTTTCTGATAAGAAACTGAATGAATGCATATTACAGGGTCAGTCTTTTAACTGTTTCATTATGAGTCCCTGTTGAGCAAAGTACCACAGGGGTACAAAGGACTAATCGTCATAAGTCTTCTGGGTCACAGTACACCAATTCCTCTACAGCACCAGGGCCGTAGGAAGCAGCTTCGGATTGGGGGGGGCAATTGTTCTTAAAACAATAGAGAACAATACAATCTAGTTAATGCTTGTGACGTAGAACCATTGTTTTTAAAATTATTGGGGGGCCCTGCCCCCCCCCCCCCCCGCTTCCTACGGGCCTGACAGTACTGGGAATAAATACAGTTCCTACTTACAAGGTTGGTTCCCTTCAATGCACTACGTTCTTTAATCGAATTCCTATAGAATCTTTAAAGATTCGTATTTCGAACGCAATGCATCTTGGTAAAGAGTTCTGCGCCGCCACCTTTAGCATAATCGTCAAACAGAACAAAGAAAATCACAGCAGAAAAATTCGAATCGAGCAGGTCTTTGCACCAAGTGGAGATGATGACTCTTTCTTTACCTTTTCTACACTAGAGTCAACGATATTTCTATACAATTTGCAGCTGTATAAAATACCACGTAGAAATGATACATTCAAATCAGGGAGCTTTACAGCTTTATAGCTCCCTGATTCAAATGCAGCATGATTTGAAAGGAAACCTTTCCAAAGTAGAAAATGAGAAAATATAAAGTCTTGATTCGAATCAGGAAGCTCGAAGTTTCGTCGCATCAAAATCCGAAGAAGATTTGTCTTTTCAAATTTTAGAAAATTTCATTTTAGTTTTCAATCAGCATTCTAAACTGTAAACAAACGATCCAAACGATCGCATACGAGAAACCCGCATTTAAGAACCTCGATTATGAGAAACTGCACGCGGGCTGACTCTTTTAAATTCATGTACCAAAATATAAGGAACTAGTGAGCCTGAATCTTTTTATTTCATAACAAAACATTTTGAACAAAAAATGTAAGCAGCAATCTTCCAAAAACAAGCTTCCAGCACCCAACAGTACTGATTGAAATTATAGTCAGTGTGCCCTTTTTGTAGATGTTTAAATATCTTTTAATGAAATGTATGATACAGAGGTTTTCATCAGAGTTTCTTAAAAGAGACTCATAATACTCATCAGCCAGTTCTTTAAAATTTGTTCAATTCATAAGAAGCTTTACAGCCTGATCCAAAAGAATGAGTTTCTTTTCTTATATGCGGGTTTTTACTATACTGTATTAGAATAAGAGGTAGAAGTGAAAACCAACCAGGTAGGTGCCCGGTCTCAAATGCTTTTTCAATGGATCTACGGATTTACGTCTCATTCCTACTTCCTAGGTATGGTGAAAGAGGAAATGTCTTGGTTTGGAAGTCTCCCGGTAACACTCACGGCAGGAGGTAAACCGATTGAAATGGCATTAGTCAATAAAGTTAAAGACATACTTCTTTCGGCTCAAAATGATAAAGCGCTTGATGTCCTGAACGGATATTCAGCTAGAGAAGTAGCCTCTGCTGTGGGGAATCGATGGGTGGATTCAGGTGTCATTGATTTGATCAGCTCCTTGATAAACAAAGAAGCACACAGCTTGAATGTCACAGTGCTAAACGCGTCAAATATCAAGCTTACCTGCATGGATGGCAAACTAGATAAGTTTCTGAGTAAGAGGAAAATTGGTACAGAAACTGAAATGCTTATTATTGTGTGTAATGTTGGGATTACGGATGGTCGCAATTCTATCCAATTCGACAACAAGGGCTACCACTGGGCGTTAGTCGTGATAGATTTGAAAAAATATGAAATCATCTATTGTGACAGTCTTTGCATGGACAGTCCAAGTAACCTGGATAGCACCGTTCTACCCTTGCTCAAATTTCTCAAATGCAATGAAATCGATTTTAGATACCGCACAGCACATTCTTCCAATGACTTGGGATGCAAGAAAAGATGCAGCAGTGCTTGCAGTAAGTACCCAATCCAAAGAGATGGGTCTAGCTGTGGAGTCATTGTGGCAATCCTCGCTGCATTTCTGGCATGCTGCAGTGATAAAGAGAGAATGTTTTTGCTAGCACCATGTAAGGACTGGTCTCTCGTAGAATATCGCCAAAAAATATGCACATCGTTGATAGCTCCTAGCAATTTCAAAACTGAATTACGATGCGTATTGCTTTCTTGGATTGCTCAAGGAAAGATAGACATAGATCTTGTGAGAAAAAGTTGTTTCAATGAGAGTTACAGTACGAAAGGAAGCAAGGCAGCATCGAGAGAGGAAGATTTAGAACCACACAGCAAGGCAACATGGATACAGGAGGAACCACAAGGCAAGGCAACATGGATAGGAGGAAAATTAGGACCAAAAGTTAAGGCAACGTGGATGGAAGAAAAGTTAGAGCCGGAAAGCAACGCAACATCGAAAAAGGAAGAATTAGAAACAAAAGGCAAGGCAACATGGATAGGAGGAAAATTAGAACCAAAAGGCAACGCAACATCGATAAAAGAAGGATTAGAACCAAAAGGCAAGGCAACGTGGATAGGAGGAAAATTAGAACCAAAAGGCAACGCAACATCGATAAAGGAAGAATTAGAACCGAAAGGCAAGGCAACATCGATAAAAGAAGGATTAGAACCAAAAGGCAAGGCAACATGGATAGGAGGAAAATTAGAACCAAAAAACAACGCAACATCGATAAAGGAAGAATTAGAACCAAAAGGCAACGCAACATTGATAAAAGAAGGATTAGAACCAGAAGGCAAGGCAACGTGGATAGGAGGAAAATTAGAACAAAAAGGCAACGCAACGTGGATAGGAGGAAAATTAGAACCAAAAGGCAACGCAACATCGATAAAAGAAGGATTAGAACCAAAAGGCAACGCAACGTGGATAGGAGGAAAATTAGAACCAAAAAGCAACGCAACATCGATAAAGGAAGAATTAGAACCAAAAGGCAACGCAACATTGATAAAAGAAGGATTAGAACCAAAAGGCAACGCAACGTGGATAGGAGGAAAATTAGAACCAAAAGGCAACGCAACATCGATAAAAGAAGGATTAGAACCAAAAGGCAACGCAACGTGGATAGGAGGAAAATTAGAACCAAAAGGCAACGCAACATCGATAAAAGAAGGATTAGAACCAAAAGGCAAGGCAACGTGGATTGAAGAAAAATTAGAGCCGGAAAGCAACGCAACAGCGATAGAGAAAGAGATAGGGGATATTATGCCAGTTAAAACTGAGAAGAAAAAGATGAAGAGAAGAAGAGAAGAGAGTGTCAAAGAGGAATTGGCAAATATAATCATCAAGAAAAGGAAAATCGAGAAAGAAAATGGAGGCCTCAGCTTTGGGAAGAATAAGAAGCACATGAAACTACTCACTCCATGTTGTGGTAGAGAATGGTTCCTAAAAATGAGGGAAATCGTTGATGATGATGAAACTATCCCTCAAAAACAAAGCCATATCATTGCACCGTCTTCACCTCTTTTACACCTTCAGAAAGAAAAAGAATTTGGTTGTTTAGATGTGCTCAGCCTTCAAACATCGGAAAAATGGTACGAGAACCAATACAAACTTGAAAACACGAACACTGCGCGTTCAAAGGTCAGAGAGGAAAACAAGTGCATCGAAGACTCCAACCTGCAAAGAATTGCAATGATGAGAGCGAGAGTTTCTGGAAGTTTAGAAAAGAACATAAATGTTGTAGAAAACAGAATAAAATGCACTGACAGTAAGAAAATAAAATCGGAACTTTCTGCCATAGCACAAGTTGGAAAGGCGCTAAGTGCCTTCCCAATAATCTTGAATAAAGAAGCAGCCAAACTGTATGAGGAAGCAAAAATTAGATATCTGACAGGGTTTACTGGTTCCACGTCAAGAAAAGAGGCAGGATCTTTCTATGAATCATTATCAAAGCACTTGAATGTCATGCAGATATATGTTAGCGGAAAAGCCTTTCTAGTTGCTAACGTTGGAGATGATGTGCAGACTGCCTTGGAAAGAATTGATCAGGTATGCAAAGCAAGAGACGAAAAGGCTGAAATCAAAGACCACATTAAGATGAAAATAGGCGAGACATTCAAGGATTGTTTGGAATACATGGACTCAAAAAGGGACAAAGATGTACTCAAGTATGTCATTTCAAGCATCACTAATGTTAAAGCTGCAGCAGATATAATAGGGGTGCAAAACCGAGATGGGGTAAGAAGGAGTGAAGCAGTCGTGCAGATAAATTTAGGAAAATTTTCAGAGATCAAGGCTGATATCGAAAGGAAGTACGCAAACTTGAGTGACGACACACGCAAAGCTGTAGTTCGACGAGCAATAGATGTGTGCAAAATTAAAGAATTGCGTCACATTTTCAAAGGAAACAAAGGCAGAAAATTGAAGGCAATGGAGTTTCCAGATCTTGGTGCTCTTCTAGAATTTCAGTTTGGTGAAGGAAGTCGCATCCGTGCAGCTGGAGGAGGCCTTGAATCCCACCCGAAGCTCAAAAACGAAATTATGTACAAAGCAGAAGGTAACAAGACGAAAATGAAAGATGCAAGAGAAATTTTGCTAGCTGCTGCTGGACCTGGATTCCGCATATCGCTGTCAACTTGCTACAACTATACGATGAATTACAAAAGGGGAACGCATCAAGCAAAGAGACATCATCATGGGCAGGGAGTCAATGCCAACATTTCGCTCCATAAAGCACCTGACACGAAAGCTATTAAAGATGTGATAAATGCTCATTGGTGCTCTGCAAACGTCAATTATTTTCTAGATGCTGCTTCCGATAACAAGGGAAAATTTTTTGTCAACTCTAAAGATGCAAAGGCAGTGGTACGTGCAGGTGAGAAACAAGGAGGCAAAACCTGGAGAGTAATAGAATTGAATGACCATTCATATCAAGATGAGAGCAGGAAAAATGCTGTGACACCAATGGCCCACTTATTTGTTTCGACTGAAATTGTGAACAGCATCGACAGGCCCATCAATACCCTTGCATCAGGAGAGGTAGGAATCATGATGGGTGATGCCAAACAAGAGCGCCTATTGACCATTAAAAGGACAGGGAAGGGTGTGTTTCTTATCAATCTGTCATATTATGAGCCTGAAACAGTCTACCGCGCCGCAAATGAAATCTATCACCTTATGGCTATTCCAGCAATGGATGCTTATTTTAGGGTTGGAGTAGATGGTTGTCTTCCAGATAACATAGTTTTTGTGGTGGACAATGGATCCAGTGAAAAGCCCAGGAGTCCGTTGGTTAGAATGAGCCTTGTCAGAATGTGCAGGTACTTAAAGCGCACAACAGTTACGCAAGTATCATTTGCTGAATATTACAGCAAGCGTAATATGGCAGAGCGCCTAAATGCAGCAGCTCATACTGGTCTTCAAAGTCAAGCAGTGTTTGGAGTAAGTATCTCTTCCACACCAGGATCAGTTGAACATCGTCAAGATATGGAAGCAATGGCAAAGGAAGTTGCCACCGCCATCACTCAACAAACGTTTGCAGGGCATCCTATCTTGGTCTTCAGAGGTGTCAAAGATGATTTCATTTTCAATGACGAGAAAGATCTTCAACAATTTTTGAAGTTATCCGAAGATAGGAAGTTGATATCAAGACAAGAATACAAAGTGGAGCAAAATGAAACGTCCCGGGTCCTCAAAATGGTGTACGGTCTTGATGAAGAATTTAAATCATCTTACAAGTCAGACTACGAAATCCTCGAGAACAAAGTAGAAGGGGCACACACAGCTTGGTGTGATAAATACACAACTACCATCTACAATCCAGAAATCAGTGTAAGGCCTTTCATTAACTTGCAGCCAATACCTGACTACGTAAGATGGTTCAGGACAAATGGTGAGTTGCACTACATGTCATATGAAGGTTGCAAAGATGTTGACGTAGAAATTCTTCAGAAAGTTCCAGAGCTGTTTCTTCCAACAGTTATTCTCCACAACGCAAGACTTCTATTCAAAGACTTTGATGATGAGATGATTGCTTCCTTGTCACTTCTTTGCTGGTGTCCAGAAAACGCAGTACAGCAGCATTTGGAGCATCAGAAGGTTTGCATTTATTTTTGCAACTCTTTCTGAACATAAAGCTTTCAATTGTTATGTGAATGTCGTTCAAAGCTGTCTCTATTTTGGCATGTCTTCCCTCTATTAGATCGATTGCTGTTTATTTCTTAATGCTTGATGCTTCCAAATATCGTAATAATCATATCGTAGATGCATCTTTTTTTAGATAGTTTTATATTTTCATGTTACAGGTAAAAGAAAACGAGAAATACGAAGCAGCACTCAGTCAAGCCATGTGGTGCAATCACAAGCTTTACAAAGAAAATAACGTGAAAGATTTGAGAGCTATTTTAAAGGAAATTGACCTCCCGACAGAAGGAGTAAAACATGACCTTGTTCGCCGAATTGCAGAGTCGGAAAATGAGCAAGCACCCGAATGGTCGACATATACTGGGGACCTCAGCAGAATTCCAGGTGAATTAAAAAAGATCATGAGGCTGAGCTGTGGTAAACTCAAAGAGATTATGAAGTTCCATGGATTTTGCACCGATGAAAAAAAGGAGGTATTGGCTATGCGACTGTTTAGTTTGCGAACAGCAGAAACGCACAATATGTACCAAAGAGAAATAAGCGAAATGCTGAATCTTTTGGAGATTTGCCAGAAGCTGATTACTGCACAAAAGATGCTCTATGATTCAACACTTGTTTCAGGTAAAAGTGCTTTTAAAGTTTAGTGTTCTAAAGTTTGGAATCCACATGATAAAGTTTGTCACCTTTTTACGAGCCTTTTCACAAATTCAAAACCTTTATGATAAAATTTTCCCAAACGGGAATTACAGATCTACAGTGCATTGGTTGAAGTGATAGAAGAGCTCCATAAAGTCAGAGTAAACCTTTCTCACATATTCAACCACTGCACTGTTGTGGATACATAGTCTCCGCTTCGGCCATTTTTATTTCAGCTGCCTGCAAAGTACTCTGGGTGACAATGGTGCTTTGAAAACAAAATGCAAAATCTATCTGCAATGAAGCAGGGTTCAAATTGTGCCAATCACAGTTTGCTGTTGAGAGCCATCCATCGTCACATTTCCATGCATAGCCTGTTTGGCACATTGATGTTTTTAGAATAGCCTTCTTTTGCAGAGAAATTCAACTCACTTTCATATAAAGGTAGTTAGATATTTGTGTTGAAATAAAGCATTCATATCTTTAGTGATTTTCAGTGGCCACAAAAATTGACATCGATCCTGTTCCATTTCTTGTTGGGTAACCAATGCGAAATACATTTCCAATCCTCTCCTCCCTTACAATTTCTACAAAA